>CAJVRI010001527.1:1555000-2990000 GCA_911649635.1 Poeciliopsis gracilis
TCTTGTTTTAAGTAAATAATTTCTTAATATTGCAGATTATTTTACTCATAGCAATAATCTCTTCCAGTTAAAAGTGAAATAATCTCCCTGCGAAACTAGAATGTTTTAAAAAATTATTAAGAAATAATTTAAAAACAAAAAAATGAGAACTGAAAAGTTACTCCTAAGTTAATTTTGTCTTATTTCAAAGGTATTTCCACAACAAACTAGAAAAACTTGTTGGTAATATTTAGTTTTTGCAGTTTGATTATTGTCATGGAGGCAGCCGCAGGGTTAATCCTGCAGCTGATTGGTGGAAGATTATTCCCTTTAAAGTCCACAGCAGTTTTATCCTCCATTAGAGAACGGAAACATTTGCTGCACAAAAACCTCGGATTTAGTTTTAGCTTCTTTTTAAGACATCACCTGAGAAAAAACGGCGAGTTAATGTTTCTTTATGGGACCATCAGACAAAAGGCTTCAGTGCTGCAACAAAGAGAAGACATTAAAAAGATGTTGAGTCTGCATTTAGGAGACAATAGGAGCAGAAGCAAAACAAGCAGATTGTTAAAACATTAAAGCAGGTTATCTATTTAATGTGGTAATTTATAACAGCAATGTGCTGCATTTCCACTCATTGAGAACAAATTGGGGTTCAGTGTCTTGATCAATAAAGCTTCCACACAATTTGTCAAGTCAGAGCGAGATTCAAACCTGGAACCTTCGGACTAATGAACTACCTGCTCTGTGCACCTGCAGTGTGACCACATTAAAGCTAATTCCAAGAAGAAAAAGTGCCTGAAAAGAGTGGAAAGTGTAGAATTAAACAATTAAAAGTGGTAATGCAGGAGCTGGAATTAAATGGGCCTGTTGCCCTGGTGCATGCTGGGTGATTTCCCCACACGCCTGCTGTGGCTTTGCAGCAACACCAGCTTATAAAAAGAGGACAAAGGGGACAATTTGAGAGTGCTGCTGTAATAAAGTCAGCGAGGAAATCAGCAGATCTGCGGCGATCAGAAGGAGCTCTGCAGGCTGCAGCTCTGCCTGAATTATGATACTGTCAATCAAAAAGTGCTATTGATTAATTCCCCATGCTTCATTTAATCAACTAATCATTTCAGCAGTAATCCAAAATATAATGAAATAATATCAGGAGAGCCCTGACGGCTATGAGCGCACGGCGGCGTGCACGCTCACGGCCCGCTGTCTGCACAGCGCACACCGGCGAAGTTTTCCAACATCAAAAATCAAAGCATTTAAGTAGATTGTACACAAGCATGTCTTGGAAGCTTGATCTTACTAATCTACAAATGGCTTCTTGTTATTAAACTGCTAATTCAGTGGATTAAAGGATCCATGAGAACACAATCCCCTTTACTTCGTTTCCAGGGTGCGCTGAAGGTGGCTTAAATATTAATTAAGCACACACACATGTGGGCCCACATGCACACACATCCAGCGACGCTGGAGCTCAGGAAGCAGGTCGTATATCTGCTGCTTAAAAGTCACAAACACTCAGAGTTATTTTCACTCGACAGGCGGACGCATCCGGCTGATTAGTTTGTTTCAGACGCCGCTTATCCTCCCACCACCTCCAGAAAAAACGTAAAGTTTAAGTTTTCATGGCGAAAGTTTGAGATCAACATGAAATCTGAAGAGTAAATGAAAAACTGATTAAATTTAAGCTCAACTGCACAAAAACTCAGCTAATATAATTTATTCTATTTACCCAGCAGGTTAGTGTTCCTCGGCCAAATCAATACTTCACTGTAAAAACACAAAATCTTACAAGTATTTTTGTCCAGTTTCTAGTATTCACTTAAAATAAGATAAAACTATTTATAAAAATAAGATAAAACACCTCAAAGCAGGAACCTTTCAGCAAAATGTATGAGCTTGTTTTAAGCCAAGCTGTCAATCATGCCCTGTATGTATTTACAACTGTCCTGTTGCAGATGCTCAGGCTAGTTAAACGGTTTCTCTCTAACTGCGAGTTGTTTCTCCATTAGCACATTTAGCAGTGTGTTCACAAGCTTGATTGACAGCGCTAAGCCCTGCTCACTGGCTCTGATTGGTTGTTTTTGGTCACATCGGATCTTTTCTTCACACATTTGATCTTTTTGCAGATAATGTGATTCTTAGAAAAATGACAAAACTAACTTACAAGTAACTTTTCAGTGAGAAGTAAAAACTTGTTTTAAGTAAATAATTCTTAAAACTGATTAAAAAAAGTATAAGATTCATTGGTAGATTATTTCACTGATAACAGGAGACTTTATGAAATAATCTGCCAGTGGAAATAGTAATTTTACATCAATTTTAAGGAATTATTGGCGTAAAACAAACTTCTATATCTTGCTGAAAAGTTGTATGTTAATTTTGTCATATTTCCATTGTGCTGAGATAACGGCATTAAAAACTAGACAAAAATAGCAAACATGATTTTATGTTTTTGCAGTGTAAAATCAGTCATAATTGATAATATACAGTGGATTCCTGTCTAGAAGCTGTTAACGCTGTAAGCAGGATCCCAAACAAACCCAGTCCTGGTTTAGTTCCCACCATGACCTTTAACCTGCTAACTGAATTTGAACACCTGACTCTTCCCAGGTTGATGGACGGTAACAGTTGCTGCTGCTGCTGCTGCTGCAGCTGCTGCTGCTACTGCTGCTGCTGCTGCTGTTGCTGCTGCAGTTACTGCTGCTGCAGCTGCTGCTGCTGCTGTTGCTGCTGCTGCTGCTGCAGTTACTGCAGCTGCTGCTGCTGCTGCTGGATGTTCAGAGAACACTTGACTTTAAACTCTCAAATCTCCAATTTTAGAAGAAATGAGCCATTTTTCACGGCTTCATCAAAACCTCGGCTGAATTTTCAGTCAACATCCGTCACTTTCCTCCTAAATGTGCTTTAATTTCTGATTTTTTTCCCTGATTAATATCTCATTTCCACATTTTTCAAGCAGCAGAGATCTCATTTCTGATTGAATCTGTTATATGTGGCACATTATGCATTATATATAGTACATTAAGACTGACACTGATAATACATTTTGACATGCCTGCCTTGCTGAAGCGGCACAAACTGCTGATAACGTGGATTTACAAGGTGTATCAGGGCGCCCGCGTTAAATGAAAAGTTAAATTATGAACCAATCTATTTCTGATTTTAACAACATCCTCCAACGACACATTATTTTAAGTGTTCCTGTAAAAAAAGCCATTACGCATATAAAACACCTCAAATTATTGTAATATTCCGATGAAAGGGAAAAGTTCATCTCGCTCAGCCGCGGCCGGTCTTAAAACCCAGACAGTAAATTGACATCAAGTGTCGAGCGTGTAAAAGTCAAAGAGTCAAATCTGCGCCATAAGCCCTGCGAATATACTGGCTGGCATGGGGGGGGCTTGAAAAACTACTCACAGCGGATCACATTACCTGGCTTTTTCACTGAAATAAGCACTGTAATTTATCCTGACCTTTTTAGATTACTATGAATGTGCTGTCTGTGTAATTTTAACTGAAGCTCTCAGCAGCTTTTGCCGATCTGGAAACAGCGGCGGTGAAACCCGAGGCGGCGGGCCGCCGATGGGACCGCCGCCGCGCGGACACAGCGCCGCTACGATCCCAAACAAATACTGAGACACATCGACTCGCATCAAGGAGAAGAACTTTATTCACCTTCAGACGGATGCCTAATAACAGGAGCAGGCGCCTATTTTAGCTGTGACAAGTGTTGCAGGATTAGAATTTCATTCCTAATGAGTTCTCTGGTAACGCTTTAATTCACTACCTATGTGATATCAATTCCATTATAATCTCATTAAGCTATTGCACACCGAGGTGATTTCGAATGAATGTGAGACAGCCAACCGTACGCTCCCCTCTAATTGAGCAATACTTTTTATTCATTATTATTGCCCATTATTAAATTAATGAACTTAATGGACTTATTTTCCAAATTGCAAAGACCCCTGGCAACATGTTTTTTAATTCCATTAGCAGACGCGGCGCGAGGAAGAGGAGGAAAAGTGGAGAATGAGAGATGCATAGGTGTGTGGGCAATTAACCCACTGCTGAGACAGATCATCAGAGGCGCGGGAGTCCGTCCATCCTGTCCTGAACGTCTGGACCGGAGCGTTCACCTTCACACGCGTTCACACGCCTCATTGTTAGGGAATACACTCTGTGAAATAAGATCTTTTTCAGCAACCGGAGGCCGCCACGCAAAATTGCCCAGAAGATGAAAGCAGCAGATCTGCATAACTGAACGGCTGATCAATACTTCTCAAACTAAAATGGCAAGTCTTGATAAGGTTATTGAATTTTCTTTTTAATTAAAAAGCAAACTACTTGGCTCTCTGTCAAATCCTGCAGGGCGTCTCATGCTGATGAGGAGAGCAGAGGAGAAGGCCGTCCATGTTTATATGTTCATCACTGAGCAGAAAACACAGCCGACGACCGTCTGCACATCATCAATCAGACGAAATTTATCTGCAGCGTCTTGTGTCTGGGATTAAGCCGTCACAGAAACCCCTCACATCCCAAACGATGACATTCATGTAGATATTAATCCTTATTACGCGTCATTCATCAACTCATCAGATGTAATTTTTCACTGGTAGCAGGAATTTATTCTGATGTTTCCCTGAACATCACTGATGCAGCAGGCATTATGAGCGTAAACGCTGCATCTGTTGAGCGCGTTTCAAACATCGGTGGAGAGAAAACCGCGCTCCCCAGAGAGGCTGCCGTTACATTCAACCGTCAACCTGCTGGATGAAACTCATTCTGCTCTGCCCGGCCACAGCAGGCCACAGCGCCGCGTGTCAGGCCGCACTAAAGGGTTTTACAGCAGGTTAGAGCGCCGCACAGAAGCCAGCGCACAAAGAGCGGCGGGGCAGAACGGTGTCGCCACAGCTGACCGTCCTCACAGCGCCTGAAGGACCCCGGGTAAACAAACAGCAGAGAGCCGGCGCTCCGTAGGACCCCGCCGCTACCCGACAACGTCAGCTTCCATTTCCACTCCAAGGAAAACATCCTTTGATGAAGAGAGACTAGAATTATTCCATCAGCACTGCAAAAACACAAAACTTTACCAGCCGGTTTTGGTCGAGTTTCCAGAGTAAATATCTTCTTAATTTACTTCTAGCTTTGAAATTTGGCAAAAGTTTTTAAATTGAGTTGGTTTGGATGCTGAAAAAACAGAAACACTGCAAAAGCACCAAACCGACCAAGTTTTTGTTCAGTGCAAATGTGTCGGTTCTTTAGGACACTGGTCTCATAAAAGTCTAATTTATACCATAAAATGCACATAGAAACTAAATTTAATCATATTTATTTTCAAGTTTACTGACAGGTACCAAAACTTGTGAAACAAAACTGTGCAGATAAAACAGTAAAATATTATTTCAGTCTTTTTTCAAAACTGAAATTTATAATAAAGATTAAAATTCTTATAAGAAATTTTTCATGATCAATAATAAACAATGCAATAAATGGGTAAGTTTGAAATAAGATCAAACTACATGATCAGTTAATATTAACTGTATTGTGTTAAAATCATTAAAAATATGCTTTCCATTTAAATTTGGGACTATATGACACAGAATGATGTCACTTCCTGTTACTAATACGATCCACCCTCATAGAGGTATAATAATAATTTCTCTGTGAAATTATCTAAAAAACATTCTAAGATTATTTCTAATCAAAGTCAATCTTGTTACTATGACATAAGAAAAACTTTTAAATTTAAATCAGATATTTTCAAAATTCACTGGTGCCATGCGCTAATAGCATTTATGCTAGCAAGTAGAGTAACTGTTTTTACTTTAGATAGGCCACTCTCAGCTGCTGCTCCAGAGAGCAGAGAAAGATGGAGACGCAGCGAGGAGCTGGGAGAGTCAGGCTGTTGACAGAGCAACTCAGTCAGAGAGCAAAGATACTGCAGAAAAGTAGAACCACTACAAATTTCACAAAGTCAAGCCAGGGTTCAAAAGTATGAAGTCAGGTTCGCAGAGACGGCGGAGCTTGTTGCATCATAAAGCCGCGATGGCCCAGGGAGAGCATGTTTTGTTTGCCGAGAGGTTTTCTACTGCATCAGTAATTTAAAACTTTTCAAGGACACTTTTCGATAACGCTAACTTCTTCTGGTTAGTTGGGTTTTTCTTTCTGAAACAATGCTGGTGTTTAATAAGCTTTAATAACAAATGTCTGCTTCTGGACATGCAGTTCTGGGAAGATTTTTTTCAATTCAGTTTTTGGATGAATAGATCTCAGTTTGAAGTTTTGCAGTAGTAGAGCACTTTCTGTAAAGAAACAACAGTTAAGTTGTTATTTTTCTACGTTTTCTGTGTCGTCCATAAAACAGGAACAAATTTATTTTCCTGAAAATGTTAAAAAATATCAAGTAAAGTACCTTAAAGATTGTATAGGAAATTAAAATTTGTCTTCATATTTATAAATGCAAAATATAGCCTGACTTATAGAATCACCCGGCGGAGATTAACCTGCGGTTAGAACAAGTTTTATTTGAAGCTGGTCACAAACTGCAGGCAGTGAGAATCCCTGAGGAACCTCAGCGGACCTCAAAGCACCTTCAGTCTATTCCAGGAAAACACAAGAATAAAACTTTCTACAAACAAGTCGAGTCCTTTAGTTCTGATTATACATGAACAGGCGGATAATCAGAACACTGAACTTTTACATTTCAGTGTTGAAAACTATTGATCCGTTAAAGTGTACATGCAGAAACACAGAAGGACTTTCCTGTCGAGTTTCTATGGAAATATAAATTTATTAATCTGCCATTTTTCATTAATATTGAGGAATTTTTTACTTATTTAAATTATCCAGGAATTAGCCAAAAAATACTTGGTAAGAATTTTTGTTTTTGCAGTTTACCTTGAAAATTTAGAAATAAAAATGCTAAAATATTCTGTAAATATTTTTCTCTGCCTGATGGGGTTTATACCGAAGGTTGAGTTTGAGAAACGTATTTAAGAAACTAAGTTGTATAAAAAGTTGTCGAGGTTTCCAGTTTGAGGAGCCAATCGAAAAGCTCGTCGCGTTTGGCCTCTCAGGCCACCGTCCTGCTATGTCTCACCTGCACTCATCGCTGCATACAGATAGATTTTTGGAATAAAATGACAACCCTGTCACATTACGCCGCATTTTCACTCAGAATTATTCATCAGCCGGAGTTCAGTCGTCTTTACGGGCCGGCCGTTTGAATATTTCTGTTTCTAGTCGCGGTTTAAACAGGAGCTTTGACCAGATCTCCCAGGCGTGGAAACAGACACCGGTAGCTACAAATATACTGTACAGCAGGTTATATAATGATCATGAAAACTGCATGAGAACCAGCCCATCTCCCCCCACCGCCAGCGCCTCCCCCACAAACAAACAGGGAGCATCTCCCTGACAGCAGGAAGCATACGGACGCGCCGCGGCTGCAGCTGACACGGCGAGAGGCCAAGCCTGACATGAGGTGAGATGAAGTGGCGTTTCTCATCATCTGCCCGGCCTGCCGCTGTCTGACCCGGAGGATGGAGGTAGGCCCGGGGCATGGCCTCCGGACCCGGGCAGGGACAGCGACAGGAGCCTCCGCAGAGACTTATAAAGTCCCGGCTACAATTTAGTGGGAAGGCTCAAATTGTGGTGTCCAGTGGCCACAGCGCGGCCCTGCTGTCAGCGCCACTCCTATTTGCTTCACTCCTTTTGACACTGCCTCTCGATTAGGGTCATAAATTCCATGAAATCGGTCAATAACCTATAACACTAATGTCACTCTCCTGCCATTAATTTTACAGCCAGAGTGCCACACTGTTTCTTAACCCCCTTTTACGTGACAGCGAGGTTTATACCGGCCGCGATTGATTGAGAAGAGTATATAACAAGCTCTGAATGGAGCCTGCGCACCCGTAAAAAATCAACACATATATGAAAACAGGCGAGATGTTTGGGGAGGAAAACTTTGGTTTGAGCTGCAGCCGTAGATCATTTTAATGATAAATATACACGTTTATCTGCGATAAAACAGCCACGCATGCTTAACGTTTTTACCTGACTGCCATTTTGCAGTACAGGATTATTGTTTAATATTTCCATAAATGTCAGGTTTATGTTCATTTTGTTCCCTGGTGGTTAAATTTATTCCTTTAGGTTCGTTTTTTGCTGCTTCAAGGAAACGGAGCTTTCTCAATTCTGCTATTGAAGGGAAACATTTTTAAACCTTTATTAATGAAACTCAATGCAAAAACACAAATTCTTAGTATTTTTTTTTGTATTTTTGGTTTAGCTTTAAGTGCAAGAAATAATTTGCTAGTGGTGAAACTTTTACTTTTTATTCATCGATATGAAGGAATTATTTACTTAAACTCGTATTTCTGGTTGAAAATATACTTCTAAGTTAGTTTTGTCCTTTTTCAATTTCATTTGCACAAGAAACTAGACAAAGTATTTGATAAGATTTTGCAGAGTGGATCCAATTTGTTTTGGAGCAAAACATAAAAAATTATGACTGTAAGATTATTTTAGTTATGAAGAAGTATAAATTATCTATTTTCCTGCATATATATACTCATTTATTAAATTCAGAATTTTATTCTGTTTCCTCAACACTTTATTTGCACATAAAATCTCTAAGCAGTTAAAGCTAAAGCTGCACTGGTAAAATGCCACGGTGTGTAAAAACAGCCGAATCAGCGAATCAAACGCACCCTGTGTGTCGGCATTACACCCACCAGACTCCGCCCGCCTCCAGAAAGCCTCCGAATGGAACAACACTTATTTTATTTAGGTTTCATGAAAGATTGGGGCGCTGGTTTTCAATCTAATTTGTCCTCATGCAGCTCCTGCTAATGTATGCTAATGTGTGCAAATGTAAATGCTTGTATGTGGATCGGAGTTCTGCGGGAGCACAGCTGTACAGAAAGGCACAGCCAGGGCTCCAATGAGGTTTTCATTAAGCCAATAGAGGACATGCTTCTGAGCAAAGATGAGTAAAGCGACTGAAACCTTCCACCAACACTTTCTCCTTCCACATTCACTTAGAAAACTGGGTTTTAAAATGGTGGAAGCCACATAAATGACATTTGTTGCAGTGAAAGGGAGGCCAGCGGAGGTTTTCCTTATCATGCATGGCAGATTGCCAAAGGATATGTTGCTGCCTTCTCAAAGGAACCGCTCCTCCAATCTTTTCCGTATGTGAGAGTTGACACTTCGGGGCATATCTATGGCACTAGCGTGTTAGCGATGCACACGCCTTCTGCTGCAACGCGGCCGACTAGGATGAAGGACTGCCATGAGAGACTTCTGCAGCTACCGGCGCAACAGGCCGAGCTCAGGAAAGAAAAGCAATGAAGGCTGGAAAACATAATTGCCAGGCGTGTGACGCCCCACTACGAAGGAGAAGGAACGTCTGAAACTGAATCAGCGCTGAGAGAAGCCCTTTCTTCCCTTGGATCAGCTGAATGGGGACATTTTTAGGCCATGACGTCTAAATTGCTCAGAAAACTGTTTATTGTGTTCCTCGCAGACTGAATGACACGTGCTGTGATCCCATCGTCTCACTGCAAATGTGCAAATGATGCTGTTGCGTATTTTTAGGCTGGAAATTTGGGGCAGAAACGTTTGAACTTTTGCTCCAGTTCCCTCCGCTCTTCCTTTTGTTGGAGAAGCCGTGCTCTTAATATTTCATTTTCTGAGTCATTAGGATGTAAAACGTCTGCTTTGCTTTAGTTTAAACCGTTATCCTGCATAATCAAACATCTCGCTGCTTGCCACTCGTTCATGCAGGATTGTTCACTCAGTCGGAGGAAAACAGCGCTTTCACCTCGCGTCCTGGCAACCCTCCATCCTTCCCCTCCTCTGGCTGCATCGCTTTGCTGCTTAAACGACGAGGCAACAGTTAATCAGGAAATTTTATTTTCGCCTCCTCTGGACTGCTCCGAGTTGAATTGACATGGAGCCTCAACAGCGGCGAGGCAAAATGGCCGCTCGCAGTAACAGCTCACAAGCCCCTGGACAACCTGAGGCATGGCCATCCAATCCCACATCATTAAGGCTAGAGTCCTTTATTGTGTTGGAGGCATTAAATGGTGCGCTGGCTATAGCCCTGAAGTCACACTCCACTAGGAGAAAACAGCAGAAAAATAACGGCACAGCTGGATAATGACTTTTCCCTGGGAGGCTGACCATGTGTACAAAAGTGCTAATGATAGCAGGTGCAATAAGCGAGCGCAAGGCTTTTACTGCGGCCGGATTTATTTTCCTCTGCTAAACTCACCAGTGATTTCCCCCGTGTAGGTGTCTTTCTGTAGTTTAAGAACACCGACCACCTCCCGCCGCCGCCCGTCCCTCCTCCTCTCCTCTATCTAATCTCTTTATCAGCTGTGCAGCTAATATCAAAGAGGACTGTGGTGTGAAAATCCTGCAAGTAAGACCTGCTGTCAGAGTCCTAATCACAATTAGCTGGGCTGTAGACCCATTAGCCCCAAGGGGAAGAGACCGAAAGCTGACAGAATTATTGCTGAAGCTACTGATTGCAAATGATCCCGCAGAGAACAAAGGGCGAGGCCCCGCTTCCCAAATCATGAATGGAAATAAACCTCTGCTTCCCTCGTGTTTCCCTATGAAAGCATTTTCAATGAACTCAGCATTGCACTTGAAAAATACACAATTTCACAACCCAATGAAGTTGCAAGAATCTCCGTGGTATTAGCGGTTAAGGAGATAACAGGTTTCCTGGATGTAGCGACTCCGCTGCTGCTTCCTCGGCTCGCCTGACGCAACAAAGGCATGTGCACCCTTCCACGTTATAAAACATTCAGCTGGAAGTTAATGACTGATTGCAACAGCCGTTATTCAAGCTCGGAAGAAAAGGAGAGCAACCACTGGCAGACAAAACAACGCCACACGACACTCCCAGAGAGAATCACCTGCAGTGTCAGCCGTTCAAAGCAGCGCCTCGCATTTGATGTTAAGCCCCCGAACGGTTCGGGCCGTCGGAGGTCTGGCCGGCAGATAGAAACGTCTGAAGTTATTACAGCAGTCAGGTAAAGTGTGTGGCGACGTGGTCCTGTAATGGGGGTGGAGAGCCGGCCAGCAGCAGCTAATGAAGGCATCTCGGGGAGTACTAAAGAGTCTACGTGACACTACTCCTGATTCGCCCGTCTGAGGACACAGATCAATTAATACATTAACAAACCATCGCAAGCACTTCATCTTGCAATATGAAACCGGCGGCCCTGCCGTCCAGAATGGCTGATCAGCGCCGTTCGTTATGAATTCCTGCAAACCTCAACACGGCTCGATGCTGCACATATATGGAGCGTGAAATAAAAGCACACATGAAATCTTCCAGCTCGTCTTGTAAAATACTGTAATGCACCACGGATGACCCAATCACAGCAGCCGGCGCCCTCACCGGTGGCCACAGATAAACCATTTCCACACGTCTGTTATATTCTCCGCCGATAAATAAAAGCGTTGCATTAATGCAGGCAAAACACATCATGAGAGCAGCCCGCGGCACACTCCACTGCGTTGGTTGGGGAAGTCTAACGTAAAGCATTGCCATGCCATATATATCCAGTCTCCCCATTACCACCATCTCTACTCGACAGCAAGGGCCCTGCACTGCTAAATTATTCATCACACTGAGGGGAGGACAGAAGCATGCATGGTTTCTCCACTCCATGCCTCTTCCCTTTTTCTCTCTGTCTCTAATTCAAAGGAACAGCCGGCTGGAGAGAATGATATACAGGCCATCTCTCCATCACTGTGCGGCCATTGCAGGAAACGTCACCTGCACTTCCTCCAATTACGGCGGTGCAGTGGAGGCAGGAGGTTCCAGGCTGAGCTGAGCCACAGGCCAGACGGTCGCCGCCTCGCCCGCCGTGTATATGTGGAGGGTGGCACCCAGGGGTCCCATGCATAACCCGGGACGTCTTTGTATACACATTCATCTATATCAGTGGGCAACAGGGAAATGTAAGCCAAAGGTAATTGCCCTGGATAAGAACATCTGCTTGGTGAATAAATATTCTAATGAGGGGAGCTTGCAGGTTCCCCAGACTGATGCACGGCTGACAGGCCTCCGGAGGGACCGCAGGTAATGCTCACCACCTGCAGTTCAAACGAGAGGCAGTCGCAACTTCCTCATGGAGCTAAACGCTGGCCGACACACACACACACACACACACACACACACACCCCCACACACACACACACACACACACTCCAACACAGCGGATACCAGATGTGGAACAGCAGATCGCTCGCTGATCCCTTCTCTCAAAAGTGATCTTTAAACAGGGAAACATCTCAAATTACACATGAAGCCGCGGGAGAGGACGACCACCTGACTTTCCATCGCAGTGTACCGGCTCTGCTGCCGATGATTGGCGCTCCCTCTGCTACATGGTACATTTTGTACCATATAGGACCTTCAGCCAGGCTGCTGGGAGGTTCCTGACTCAGGGAGGAGCTTGTTGGGGTCAACGAGAAGCTGAAGGATTTCAGCCCCAACCTGACCGACCACTGACTCAGACCTGCAGCGCAAACACTCGGACTTTTGCCTGAAAACTCACTTCAACTCACGCATAACGTGTTTTATTTTAGAAATAAATTAATCTTCTCATATCTTGACAATGAATCTGCAAAAACTAAACAGATTTGGAAACTGAACTGGAACAAAGCAGCATTTGTGGAACTTTTTAGCAGTGAATTATCATCTGTCTTAGAATAGCTTTTAAGTCCCAGAGCAGTTTTGTGGTTGAAAATTAAATAAAATAATCTAATAAGTTAGGAAACACTGATCAAAAAGCACTCATACATTTGTCTTTTCTTACAGTTTGTGAATAAATATGCAGTCAGGAAGCTGAGTGTGACCTCTGTAATTTCATTTTTATGGTTTTTTTGTCACTTCTTTAATAGTTTTGAAAAACTGGTGTTGATAATGGAGTCATATTTTCTATTGGAGGTTATTTAGTCCATCGTTTGCCAACACAGAAAGAAACACCTTTCCTCATCTGTTTTCCCAACTATTGCACCAATAACTACAAGTTTCGGGTTTCAAATTGCATAGGAAGACTTCTCTCCAAAGAAGCATTTATCGTGTTCATCTAAAGCCTGTGATGGAAAAAGTTGCAAGAAAGCAGGAAGCAAGTGAACAAAGTAAGAGTTTTATTTAGCGTGACGCTAATGGAGCCACAGTTAAACATATGCAGAGAGTCGCAGATGCTTCTCCTCTAATGCGATGAGAATAAAGCCACTACAGCGAACGAGGCCCGATGCTCCACTGATGAAGCTGCAGGGCTGTAAACTGTCAGCATCGCTGCTTCGCTCCACTCAGCCCACATCTGTGTGTGGTCATCACTCTGAGTAGCTGGAGGGGGAATTTGTCATGAAACCGGAGGTGGAGAAAGGTGAGTTACATCCCTGCAGCACACCTTCAAAGAGGCCAGGAGACAGTGATGAGCTCCTCTCAATAAGCAACGACACCCAGGAGAGGCTGAGGGACGAGAATCAAAGAGGCCTCAGCCGGAGCGAGGCCTCGCAGCAACCCACACCACGGGGGGGATTATTTTCCTTTAGTTAGGACACAAGCTGGAAGTCATACTCCTTCCCATCACTCCCACAACTTTACAAATGCTTCAAATCTGAGCACTAGACTGTAACTTTGGCCTCAAAGCAGCCCGTCTACCCCGATATGTGAGCTTCAGATCGATGCCCACTGCATGCGTGGCACACTTTACTTATTCATCCTTTGTTTTTCGCTTCGACTACAAGAGAATGTTTCAGGTATAAAGTCATTTATAATGGATCCTTCCAGGTGAAAAAACCCCCATCCCAAAAAAAGATGTTCTCTCCCCAGAAATCTGAACTCACGATCAATACCCACACACACACACACACACACACACACACACACACACACACACACACACACACACATGCACCCAGCTTCTGCAGGAGACACATCTATAACAGCATTACAGCTCAGACTGTTTACAGTGGAAATACTGCAAATATTCATTTACTTTTTGTTTCTGTGGAGGAGCGAAGGTAGCAAACCAGCGGAGGATTAAAATGATCTGCAGCGAGCGAAGCAGTTTAGGTCTGGGCGGGTATTGTTGTGGTGAGGACACAAACCGCCGAGGAGACAGAACCAATCTGACTAATCACACATGATCTCAAAGGGAATTAATCAGCAGCTCTGGTTAACAATCCCTAATCAACCTGCGTTTTGATGCTGATTCATTTACGACTCCGACGTATGGGAAGCGAAAACAACAGCATGTGAGACCCAGATCATGAAACGTCCTCAGAAGACCCCAAGCAGCCGGACGAACTCAGAAACCAAGCCGGGTCGCGCTGCCATCACTGGAAGTTGAGGAACAACTTGTAAAGGTGTTGGAGCCACTAATATCCCCGTTCCAACATCCTCCCCTGAATGAAAGTGACATGTAAACACAGGCCTCCATGGCGTCTCGCTGCAGCATCGGCATCAATAAAACACATGGAAGTGAAAAGCCATCAGCGCGTTGGGAGGCGCAGCATCGCAGACACCAAGCAGCTCGCTTGGAGAACAACACCAACCTACAGGGAGCTCCAGTACTCACCCAAAAGTACATCATCATGTTTGAAGCGGGACAGGTGTGGGCAGGCGAGGGCAGGAGAGTGGGACCGAGCACCGGGACCAGTCCAGCCAGGGTGGGAGTCACGAGGGGTCCGAGAGTTTGGACAGAGCTCTACTGGTCCTTGTTCCACGGAGGCAGCTCTCCTCAACTCTTCAACGATCGCTTGACTTGAGGCTTTCCCCCTTCTTCTTCTTCTTCTTCTTGCTCTTCAGTTAATTTCTTAAAGCTCCCTTTCTTCCTCCTCTTCCTCCTCTTCTGAGCCAACACGAGAAAGAAGGAGAAAGCAGACAGGAGAAAGGAAAGAGAGCTGGGGAGGTGTTGTAACCTCTTTTTTCTTTTGACACTCTTCCACTCCACTTGCCTCTCCACACCACTCACTTCGAGACTCTCCCTCCCTCTCTCTCTCTCTCTCTGTATGTGTCTCTCTCTCTCTCCCCCCTGTGCCGTCTCTTATTGGTGAATGTGAAATCAGTCGGTACGGCGCCGAGGCTCAACTAGAGCAGCAGGAGCAGCAGCCTGCGCTTGACAGCTGCCTCCAGCGTTCCTCCACCGGAGCCGTGTTGCTCTGCATAGAGGAGTGCGCCGCACAATCCGGGATCCTGCAGACGGTACTGTAAAATTCAGCGTCCCGGGGAGGGGAGGGGGGGCGAGGGACGGAGAGAAAGAGGTGGGGGTGGGGGGAGGGCAGGAAGCTGATGGTGGAAATCTCTGCAGGGGAGGGGGAGGGCAGGGGTGATGGTGGAGGACTAACAGATCGCGCCTCTTTCTTCTTCTTGCCGTCTGTGACTGAGACGAGTTGTACTGAAGTTGTGGCAGTTTTAGTTCATTGAAGAGAAGAATAAAAGCAAAAATAAAAGATGGAGTTGGAAGAGAAGTGGCTCAGCCGTCAGGGAGGCGCAGCCTGTTTTCCACTTGTTTTCACTCTTCCTCCTCCGTCTGGTTTAGTGACCAGCAGCGTTTCTGGTTGAAAAAATAAAAAAAAACCTTCTTCCAGGTGATGTGTTGTGGCAGATCAGAGGCCAGATGAAGTTGGTGTGAAACACCTCCATGTGCCAAGCTATATTACATTACATGCTTTAGTGTGTTTTCCATCTGGCGGCTATAAAGGAGGGACGGGTGCTGGTGTCGGAGGGAGGCTTGGCTATCTCCGAGATAGCGCTGTAACAATGAGCCTGCCTCAGCAATTTTCAAAACATATCATCAATACACGACTGGGAGCTCACGCTTTTAAATATTAACCCTGTGGCGACCGAGGCCGGGCTGCGGAGAGCCCAGAGTGGTTTTGCGGCATCCTCTGGCGCAGGATCATCCAATAAAAGGCGTCCTGGGGGGATGAGCTAATTTGCCGTAGGATCTTAAAGAACATTTGCCAGCTATAGAGAACGTCGCCGTAATGAACTGAGCAGATACACGCAGGTTATGTTACACATCAGTAATTGCCACATAAGGAGGCAGCGCTGGATTTGCAGCTGGCTTTGAGCGAAGCGATACACCAGGGGCCTCCTCCATACAGCGTTACTGTCATCTTGGATTTATCACCCGTTTTATTTTTCCTGCTTTCCCCAGAAAAGCCTGACCCAACGGTGAGACGTGGAGTGGAAGGTGCGAGACGTGCAACGGGTAATTTTACAGGAATGGAAACAATAGTTGACGTCGACGGCAGATTTTCAGGAGATCTGGTCTTGCTTTGCACGAACACAAGTCCTGCACATCCAACATGTCCGCCGTGGATTTACATGAGCAATCTCTGAGAGGATAACCTCCACACTCCTCCATCAATCTATGATGGCAAATAAAAATGAAATGCACTTCTCAGGCAACTCAGATTAAAGATCACGCTTTTATCAAATACTGAAGTCTATTTCAAGTCCTGCTCATAAATAACTGAGGGGGGGAGAGGCCGAGGGAACGAAGGAAGGTGGAGGGCAGACAGGCGGGGTGGAGAGGCTGCAGACAGAGAGCATCGTGGTCTGCTGCCGAGGGCAGCCGGGGTTAGAGGCAGAAAGGTAGAAAATAAGAGTCAGGCAACATTTATGCCTGAATAATCCTGACGTCCTTTACTTACAGAGGAAAACGCCATCTGGGGTGAGGATGGAGATAATCGGGGTGAAGATGTGATCTTCTTTACTTCCTGTCGCCCCTGTGAGTTGCACTTTTCCCGCGCTCGGCACTACTTACCAGGGATGCGAGCGGCTTTCCCAGGCATTTAGATTTCCCACCAGCGTCTAGACACTCCCAGGAGGTTCTGCCATCCATTATAAAGATGGAGCTTTCAAAGAGAAGAGGAAGCGAAGGCCTCACACAGAGTGCGTTCTGCCTAAAATGTCCGTCTACGTCCGATCTTCACTGACTCCATATCTGCCCTCTGAATATTTCATGACCATCTCACCTCTGCTCTGCAGCACACCGCTACGTACAGAACAACTTGTGCCGGACCGAACTCAACCAGATCCCATCATTAGAGGAACTCCAGAGGAGACAACCGGCAGATCTTCTTCCCCGCAGAGCGCCGGTGCCGCGCTTATGGCAGCTTCGGCCTTTTTGTCCTCATCCATCAAACCGTGGGCCGCGCTCGGCCGGGTCTCAGCCGGATCTCAGCCGGATCTCAGCTGGTGGGAAGCCGAAACTCGGAGAGGGATGTGGCTCCATCCCGAGTCTCCAGGCTGGTTTTTCCTCTAATCACACACTTCACTTTATGGAGTGACCCGCTTTACAACCCGGTGAAAAGGATCTGAAGCTCTGCTCGTTTTATCTCTTTATGTGTCTTCATCAGCTCCACAGGTGGGTATCGACGTTTCTATCCCACATACATCACATCAGGACGGTTTCACAGAGGGAAACAAAAACCCTCTTTCACCTCTTTGTTTCTTCCCCCTTTCAACTCCCAGAACCATTTGAATTATCCAGGAATATCTTCACAAAATAAAACATCTAACATGAAACTATTTCACATGATTCTTCTATTGCTCTGTGGAAAATATTGACATTTTTAAATGGTTTTGTGTGTCGTCACGGTTACGGGTTTCACCTTCAGGTGCTCCACATCCGCCATGTTTCTGTTTTGGAGCTTCAGACCTTCAGGTTGGGGTTGTAATTAATCATTCATTTCATTACAACTTGAATTGATCTTGTTTTTATCCTCAGCTTTAAGAACCAGAACGGTGGTTCCCATCATTCTTCATCACTTTTATTCCTCCAAGATCACAAATCACTCGTTGTCTTCATCCAAAATTAGACATTTTCATATAATACAAGTTATTTGTGCACAGAATGCATGCTTTTTACATGTGAATAAGGAGTTTGTAGGAAGTGGACACTATGTGGTGACTATAATCACATTAATTTTCCATAATGTTCTGCAGCAGTGAGCTGCATGAATCAGCTCTCGCTGGCTCTCGGGCTAAACTCTGAAATATTAAATTTGCTTAAAAATTTCACTTCTATTCTTCTATATTTCTGCTTTTAATGTATTTTCTTCTGGCTGCAGGATCTGTGGATCTACTCATGCAGAATGAGAATAAATATGAAGATATTTTTCCCTGGAGGTTTTACAAACACTCATCAGCAGAAGGAATTCCTCGTTTTCTTACATTCAATTATAAATCACAAACTTCTTGTTTGTCCACTTTAAACTGGTTGGCTTTCTACCATTGGTTTGTTTTTCCAGATCCATTCATATAGGATAAATAAAGATCAATATTAACCTGAATTCTCCATTTGAAACCATTTTGGATCTCAAACAAACCAGTTTGAAACTTCAGTTGGAGTTTGGAGCGACGGTGCAACGCCTGGCAGAAGATATTGGTCTCCATATCTTAACGTCCAGTTGCTATGGCCACGCAGCTCAAGCCTCGTCTGATTTAACCATCTCAGTGTTTTCCTCCAGAAGACACTGAGATGAAACTGGATTCATGTGACACTAAAAATCCTCAGGGATCAAGACTGGATCAGACAGCAAAAGTCATTGCAGATGCATCTAAACTGACTTAATGGTGGAGAAAAGATGCAAACATTGAGCATCTGGAACAGAGATGAAGTCAGGTCTACTAATATTAAAGGAGCAGTGCTTTAAATTCAGTTTAATGCAGGAAACCAACCAAACTAAATAAACTCCACTCAGTGAAATCATCACTGATGATGGGAACAGAGATTTCTCTGCAACCTGATGAGCAACTGTTGCTCTGATGACTTACATTTATAATATATAATAATTACCACTAGGAGTCAGAAATGTACTTGGAAAAAACTCGGAAGTTTACTGGTATCATAAAGTGAGACGTTTATGATGAAAACGTCATCGCCGATTGAGGTGATAAACGGATTCAAGGGGCGTCTGGAGATTTTCCAAAGCTTAAGTGGTGGAACCAGAACGTCTCCGGTTCAGATTCTCCATAAACTGGACCCAGGACACAGGATGAGGTTGAAGCTGCAACACGGCTGCATGAGTTTGGACCTGAAATGTTCTGATGCAGAAAAAACCCGGATTTCCTAAATTAACCACTTAAACGCTGGAAACTTACGGCTTTTTCACAAAGCAACTTCAAAGATTCAACTATTAAAATATTAGTTGAATCTTTTTTTAGTTTGATGAATAAAAGTCACTTAATAAGTATCAAATATAAAGTATCAAAATGTCTTATCATAAGAAAACATCTTTCTGGCAAATTTACAACTTTTAAACTAAGTTTTTCTTTCTGAAGAAAGAAGCACAGACGCTGAAATGTGCAAACTTATCTGAGGAGTCAATGCAATGACCAAAGCTGTAATAAACACAATTTTATCCATTTATCAGAAATGCCTTGTGGATATTTGCAAATATTCTGATATTTACGGACTGAAGGTCCAGAATCAGCCGCTGTTCTTCACAGAATCGTCTCAGCTGAGTTTCATTTGGGCTTTTACTGTTTTTTAAAACCGGCTTAAATTAGTGATGTGTTCAACTTTCTGCAAACTCTAAACCAGCAGCGTCCAAATGTTTTGCCATGAGGGCCAAAATCGTTAAGCTGAAAACACATGGGGCCACAAAAATGGGAAAAAATGATGACACTTTTAAAGCAAACTTTAGTGCCGATTTTATTTTATCTGCTCAATAATAAATTAAACAATTTCTATTTTATCCAAATTAACAAAACAGTCAAATATTTGTATCTGCAAATCACTGTACATAAAAAACATTAAAAAGTTTGTCGTTTGTTTTGGGCAGGTAAACAGCTCCTGCATTTTCTGGGTTAGTTGAGAATAAATAATTGCTTTTAAAAATAAGTAGGTCAATGTTTAGATACTCCAGAATTAAGATGAAAGCAAAAATCTTGTTTTTTCTTTAAAGAAGATATTTTTGTGTCCAGTGACTAGAAAGCATGACGTTACCTAATCCTGCGTCTGCAGCTTTCTGTCACACTCTGTACATTTAGCCTTGGAAACGGTGATGTTTCGCTTCCGTCCCTGGAAGATATCATTAAGCATCATTTGTAGGCATACATTACACTTCACGCAGCAAATCGTCCATCTGCTAATCCTGGAACGCTCTGTCTGGGAGACAATAAATTCATTGTATGCCGCTGCACATCAACAATCCCTCTGATGTAATGCCTCCGTGTAGACATCCAAAAAGTACATTAAACCTCGCTGTGTGCTCAGACTGTATGTAGTGTTAATAATGCAGTGTTTACATCTTGGCATTGAGCAGTCGGTACTGGCCTAAGGGTGCGAACTGGCGGGGTTGTGCAGTAATTAGGGGCTGTGTGTTGGGGATGTGAAGGCTCTCAGCGCGTCCTGCTGATCCCACCGCTGGGCCGGCCCGGCGTGGCGCTGCGCTACCGACCCGCACCTTTCCGTCGCAGCAAGAAGTCACAACTTTTCTCTGAAAGCAGCCATGACAGATATACACTGCAAAAACATTCAATCTTACCAAGTATCTTTCCAGTCCAAATACCTTAATACGTTTGAAGGAAGACAAAACCAAGACATAAAGAAAGAAATCGGAGTTTGTTTTTACTCAATAATTCCTTAATATTGATGAAATGTCTTGTTCTGTTGGCAGATTATTTAACTTATAACATGGAAAAAATGTTATAAATGAATTATCTGCCAATGGAACAAGTAGTTTTAAGGATTACTGACTCAAAACAAGCTCCTACTTCTTCTTTCAAGGTTAGTTTTGTCTAACTTCAGAAATTTGCATTAAAAACTGAACCAAAGACGCCTGGTAAGACTTTGTGTTTTTGCAGTGCAGCTGTTCATTAAGATGTGAAGGCCAAGACGAGTTTCCCCAGAAAGGTGCAACAAAAAATGATTATCTTGTAAAATTTCTCTCCTGAGTTGAACTTAATTCTTGTACCTTGTTTGTGTTAGATGCTAATTATGCTTATTTCTGTCTTGTACTCGTGTTTGCTCTGAATCCCTGCTGCTCCGCAGCCATTCCTGCTGAACCTCTAATATCACACAAAATTTGGCTTCTGGAGACTAAAAATCAGGCTTCCAGCATCACAATCCTTTTTTATTTGATTTCTCTCGATTATTTCAAAGGGACCATCCGAGACACTGATTTAGGTATAAAAATCTCCTCCCTGTGTTGCAGCTCGACTGGTTTATGACTCCGAGGGCAGGGAGTGATTTTATGCTAAATGCATAATTCATGGAAAAAGTTTAGAGACACACCAGCAATTTAGCACTGAATTCCAATAAAGTTGGGTGGCTTGCAAGGGACAGATTAACGAGGGATAGTTAAACTCAAAAGAATGAGAAATTCTGACTTCCAGTCATTACTATGGGCAAAGCGCCGAAAACACTGAATCCTACATTTCCCATAATGCACCACAGCAGTGCTTGTCTTTTAGACGTTTAAGAATCATGTTGGCAGGTAAAATGTTTTAATATCTGATTGTTTTCACTGTTCATGATCTACTGAAAGCATTGAAAGATTATTTTTAATTTATTTCTACCTTCTTATAGTCATTTGGAAACAAAATCCATCAAGTTTTCTTCTGCATGTTGTTTTCTCAAAGTAGAACAGAAGCTAAAACTGATTTCTAAAGTTTTTAGTTGATTAAAAAAGTTATAATAGCAGCTTGTGGTTTAAATCCCAGGTCCAGTTATTTAAAGTTTTATCGTCTTTAATGACGCCTGAGTGACACTTACCTGCACCAGGTGTTCCTCTGGAGGTGGGGAACGATAATGACCTGTTATTGGCTGAAGGGTTAAAGGTCATGGCGAAGCCAAACAGAGTTTGGTCTTTAGGTGAAACATAAACTATACCAGACATGTCAAGAAGCAGATAGTTGATTGAATTTAATGCAATAATAATGTTATTTTTGGTTTTTTTTACCTGTTATAAATATTTTATTTCAGTTCTTGAGTTGCTGTTTTTAGGGCCGAATGACTGAAGTCGAGTATCTTAACAACCAGCTATGAACTATTTAATCTTTGCCTTAATTTTAAACTGATTTAGATAAACTGAAGTTTTCTCTTGAACTCTGTTTGCACCAGAGCCACACGGATCGATTTAAAGTATTGATCATATCGATTCAAAGTGGGCATTGGTATTGGATTGATACTCGTGTGGTGACATTTTGTTCTAGAGCAGCTTCTTAAATCTATCAAAAAATATTTATTTAGATTTCCTCTCAAATTATTATTTTTTTGGATTTTTTTTTAGTCAGAAAAATGCATTAAGATTTGTTTTTCTATTTTTTCTGCTTATCATTTTTTCACCTTAAAGTATTATTATTATTAAAGTATTATTTACAAACTTTGTCCAAATTCTAAAAAAGGTTGTTAAAGAAAAACCCCAGAAAAGCCCCTAAAGGTCAGAAGTCGGGTCAAACTGGGCCTTTATTATACCAAACCCAGTTTAAAGAACGCCATCATTTTTAACTGACATGTTTGACACAAATATCCGTAAAGTTATTTGGACCTGGCCGGTTCTGTTAGAGGATTCTGAGTCTCTATTGTTGAAATAAAATATTATTTTTAAAAAGTTTGATCAGGTGACGTGTCGGGATTTCACTAGTGTCACACGGCCAGGAGCCTTAATCCAGATTAAGAGAATATTTTTATTATTCTATCTGATGTTAAAATAAAATAAAATAAAGGAGGTTCAGTTAGTTTCTTTGTTTTTAACAGTAGGAAGCAGGAAGAGTCATAAACCTTTTTTTAATTTAGTCACAGTTTGCTTATGTTTTATCTGAACTATAGCGTTAATAAAGTGTGTTTAAATCTTTAAGTTAAAGAGAACATGTGCAACAAAATTTATGACAAAAACAACAAAAAATAAACCCCAACAGACGTTTCATGGCAGGTCGGAGCGTCTGTTCCTCTGGTTTACACCAAATCCATCATATTCCCATCATATTCCCATCATATTTCCATCATATTTCGCTGCAGACGTCTGCAGTCACGATGAGAAGGTTTATTTTTATTTGGAAATGTTGCCCTGCAAGCTAAACCCAACTGGAATCCAGACAGCCTCTCGCATCTCAGTTTGACATTAATTGATAATCAAACAAGCCTTCACATCAGACATTTATGAGATCAGCTGAATTATCTATTTAATGTAACCCAATTATATGCAACCCTCGTGCACCAATCAACACTAATTCCTGACTCATAAATGACAGCTACAGCGACAGATTGAATCAATAACAAACATTGATAAAAAAAAAAAAAGTGCAACCCGCTTGGAAGGAGGGTAATTAACGGGAAGAAAAAGGGCTGAATTTATTTTTCTTTGGGAAAATTGCAGTGAGATTCCTGCTTCTGCACTGCAGCAGCAGCGACAAACGTTTTAGTTTCCCTTTAACAATCAGAGTTAAGACGTCTGTCATTAATTGTTAACGCCAGCTTCAGCTGCTCTAGTTCTTCATTAAAAGCATGTAATTATTTAACCAAACATCCTGAATTATTTACTCAACCCTTTTCTCTGCTCCTGGAGGAAAAACGAATTGTTTTGGAGGTAATCTTGTTTAAACTGAGTGCTTTCAGGAGCTAAATGCTAAAATAAGGTGAGTGAATCCAGAGCAGAGGTCCTGCTGCGACGTCCTGCATGCAGGAGCCAACGTTCAACAACACATGTCAGCAGAACAACCTTCAGAAACAGCCCATTACAGGCTTCTGGGAATCCCACACCTGATGTCTGCTGGATTCAGCTCGACTGCATGAAGCTCTTCTGACAAAACGAAGGTAAGTGTGCACAGAGGGGCCCAGCTGCTCTTACCAGTCTCGTAAAGAGGGGCACTCCCAAATGCCAGAGGTGATCGTTCAGCAGTCCGCTGTACACCACGTTCCCGAAGACGGCAATGCTTCCTGACTTACACAACGTGTTTCCTGCAGGGACACACAGAAACACAGGCACACGTCATTGAAACGGACAAGCAGCAGCAAGGGGCAACCGCATGCACTCCAGCAAGCAAACAGTCGGCAAGAGAGGAGGGAAAAAACCAGAGGCAAATTAAATCAAAGCAAATCACTGTGCAGGAAGCGAAATAATGGAGAATGCAACATCGATTGTTATAAACATTGATTTTAGCTGTTTATTGACCTTATATATAACGACAAATACACATAGATAGCTCCTGTGGAATCAATAAAGGTAGCACTGAGACAAACTGAATTACAGTATCAACCAGACGCAAATCCTCACGCATCAAGACAAATACCATCACCACCTCCTTTCTATAACTTTTCTTTATCAGTTTGACTCCGCTCTCCTCTGAGAGGAAACACTTGAGCGCAGAGAGCAGGGTGAACTTTACCGAGGCAGACCGAGTCTGTCAGGGAGAACAGGAACCAGCTGATTAATCTTTCAGTCTGATAAACCTTGAAACTTCCTGGTTTTATAGCGCAGGCAGATTCTGGACTTGGAATCAAGATTTATCAGGAAAAAAGGGGGAAATATTTTCAGAGTTGTGGACGGTTGAGTCAATATTGATGGGAAAGTTGAACCTGCGGTTCCTGAACTTGGTACGGCTCGTTGCAGCAGCATCAAATGATGCTCTGTTTAAATGTGAACAGCTGGAAAAGTTTTCAAAAGAAATGAGTTGCAATAATTACAATGTGGAAGAAGAAAGTGAGCATTGAGTCAGTGTGATGCATCAGCTCCAGCTCCTGTTTGCAAGAGAGACTTTTCATTTAGCAACAGATTGAAAAGACAAACGTAATCACGCTAATATGCAACCAATCAATTTATTTTACTCCAACGTTTTGCACGGATTTATCACCAGTACTCCAAGATAAATAAGCGTGATACAAAAATCTGCTCTGGACTCAAACAACAATTAATTATTTTGCTCCCCTGACAACAGTTCCCATTAAGCTTCACCATGTGTAACAGATTCAGGGTCAGCTTGTGATCCCAGATTTAAATGTGATGATTACAGAGAAAACAACAGCCTCAGTATTTGCACCTTGCAGCAGGTGTGCATTAATACACACCAGGAAACACAAAGGAGTTTGATTTATGCTGTGATGTGAAAATAAAGCAGATTTATCTGAACCAAGGATGTCCAAACTGTGGATCTGGGAACAATTTGTGGCCCTCTGCACGGTTTTGTTCGGCCAGAGCAGCAAATTTTCTCCTCAAGCTCCTTGGAAGGCAAATAAAATCTTATTCTTTTATTTTAGGTATGAGAGAAAGTATTTTTGTTTTTAATAGTAACATTTTCCTAAAAACAACAAGCAGTGCCCTACTTTTGTTGCCAACTATAAAAGAAAAAAAAATCAAGAAAGAAAAAATGAGGACGATCCAAAAACAGATATTTATCTTTCATTTAATATGCCGATTGTGCAAAAACTTGTTTATATTTAGCCTTACAGCAAAAAATATTACTTTGCTTAATTAATAGATTTTATGTATCTGCACAAAGAAAAACAACAAATGTCTTAATAAATACACTGTTTTCAGATTTAATAATAACATTTTAAAAATGTGGCCCAACGGGTGAAAAGTTTGGACAACAATGATTTAACTGGACTCTGCAGGGAATAACATGCATTTATGATAAACATTTGAAAGTTTAAATGATTTCCTTGTTTTATTATTTAGACTTCATTGTTAAAATTCACAGATTAAACATAA
Source organism: Poeciliopsis gracilis (assembly GCA_911649635.1). Taxonomy (NCBI): domain Eukaryota; kingdom Metazoa; phylum Chordata; class Actinopteri; order Cyprinodontiformes; family Poeciliidae; genus Poeciliopsis; species Poeciliopsis gracilis. The sequence continues at coordinate 1,580,693 of CAJVRI010001527.1, forward strand.
AAAAAACAACTTTTCATTTATTATCATTAGTTGCTTTCTGTTGTTTGCATGTGGATATATTTTCTTTCTCTCCTTCCTCCTCATACTTTATTTTTAATTGTTTTCTTGAGTTAAAGTTTGCTCCACAGACAGAAATTACATCCAGTTTTAGTTCAATTTGTATCAATTTGAGTGTGAAACTTTTCTCTTTAACGAAAAGCTTTAAATTCTGCTGTAATTGGTTTAATTGTGGATAAATCTCCAGCCTTCAGAGACACAAATGTCTGCATGGGAGAAACAACGCCTCTTTATCAACACTGACGTAGCTCAGAGTAATTAAATGTGGGCTGATGACAATTATTAATGTGCTTATTTACGCAAGTAATGTTGGATTTTTTTAAGTGAAACTTTTGAAACGCTGTAGATTTTTCTACAATTTACTCACCATTTGTAATACTTTTCATTTGAAACAGCAGAAATGTTAGATTTAGTTCTGGAGCCGTAATGTCGCGTCGTATCAGACGGTTTCCGCGGCAGCCTCTGCACGTCTGCTTAGGTTAAAACAAACTGCAGGAGGCAATAAGCTCAGCTTCGTCCCGCTGCTTTAACTTCACATCAACTTTGCATTAAAGATCAGCGATTTTATCATTTTGTCTCGGAGGAGGCAGAGAAAATGCCTTGGTCAGTGAAACGTTTTGAGGGTTGTTGCTGCGTTATTTCAGGATGTTCTTGCCCTCATAACCGGGAGGTTGAGGGTTTGGCTCCCCAGCTCCGTGTGCGGGTTCCCACAGTCCCTCCAGCATGGTGGGGGTCGCCGTGGGGTCAGCGCCCACCGGGACGCGCCTGCAGGGCTCAGGGAGAGGCTGGCTTTAGGATGACCGTGCATTTAGATTTGATCCTGCTGCTGCTGCTGCTGCTGCTGTGAGAACTGACACAAAAACTGCAGTTTTTATTTTATGTCCCCAATAATCAGAAAAAGAGAGGAGAAGGGAAAAGGGAGAACTTATTGATTTAATTAGTTATCCTTTGCACTGGTATGTTCTTTTATTGATCTACTTTTCTGTTTCTCTTTCACCCAAAATATCTGTGACTCTTGTTCAACTGAGGAATATCAGAAAATAGAAAAATAATGATGCAAATAAAAACAATTAAATAAAAATACATACAAAAGTTAAATATTGTCATTATTGTGAAACTTTTGAAGATGTTCTCTGTTGTTTTTGCTCTGAATGAATTCATCTCAATGTGTTTTTACTGGTTTGTTATTTTGCTCTAATTTGTTGGTCTGTAATTTTTCTTCTATCTGCACTAATTAGTGAGTAAAACAAACAGAAAAAACTATTTTAGTTTGTATTTATTTACCTCCTTTCCTTCAACATATTTCAGTTTTTTTATTGTTGTAAACTAAATGCTGCTTTAGTTTAAACGATACTGTTTTCAGCATTATTCTACGTTTTACATTCATGTAATGAGAAACATTTAAAATATCTCTGGATGAAAACAAATGTTTTCTGTTTTTATTGCATTGTCTGTTTTCTTTAGAGCAACATTCTGAACTGCCCTGTGTTTATTATTTCAGTTTAAAAATCATTTATTTGTAGAAATTAGTTGGTTAATTAGTAATGTTATTCCTGTTTCTCTCCCGATCCCATCAGGGTGTTAGAAAATGGAGGGATTCCTGTTTGTTTGTTTCGTTTTTGTCGCTGGTTTGATCTGTTTCCTGATGGTTTTATTCTGTATAAAACCAGTAAGATTTTAGCTTCTAAGAAAACCAATATGGTAAAGAATAAAACCCACCAGGTAGAGCACTGGACAGTCTGCTGATTTTTATTTTTTATCACCTTTCTTGACATTCTCTCTACATTACTTCACAATTTGGGCCATTACTGTAAAGTTGGGGATGTGCATAACTGTCCATTAAATCCAAATTAACCTCCTGCTGACAGAGAGAGCAGCGTTTTCTGCAGCTGGACGCCGTTCAGAAGGTTACAGAGTCTCCACCGTACGGAGGAAGCAGTGGTGCCTTCGACCAACTCGAATAAATACAGTCGACTCCCGTCTGTTTGTGGATGTTTCTGTGGAACTTCACTCTACAATATTCATAAAAAATTGCTAATTTGCAGACTTTTTCCATTGAGCTTTAATATATATAAAGTACTTAGTTAGATTATGTTTCTAGTTGCAATGCCACTTGACACCTTATTGGAGCGCTGTTTGGTTTTCTTAGAGCTGATTGGCTGCAGAGCAGGAAGCCTGATTGGCTGCAGAGCAGGAAGCCTGATTGGCTGCAGAGCAGGAAGCCTGATTGGCTGCAGAGCAGGAAGCCTGTGGATGTTCTGCTGGGGCTTTAAGTCGGTTTCCACTATTATGCATATTAAAGGGGTGATATTGTGTAAAATCACCTTATTTCAGCTTTATATCGTGTCATCATGTTAAAAGCTTTCAATTACCAACCTTAGACTTTTTTAAAGCAATTTTAGAAATATATTAGAAGGTAGAAATTAACACTTCCTTTTCTAAATAAGAAAAACTAATTTTATTGCATTAAATGCAGTAACAATATTGTTTTAGTAAATTTGAACCAGGTGAAGTTTTGGGTTGAATATATTTACAGACAAAGTGTTTTTATTTTCATTGCAGAATGTCTTTATACTTTGTACAGTTTTGGTTTCATTACTGCTCTGAATATGTTTGTTTGTTTTAATCTATAAACTTACTAAATTAGCTGATGATTATTTCAATAATCGGTCAAGCTGATCAATCATGTCTATGCTGAAAGTTTCATGTTGGATAAACTCCATTGATCTGGGTGAATCTGCTGCTTTTTAAATCATTTCCTGTATTTTTTCAATCTGCCTCAGATCGTCAGATTTCCAGCCGTGACGTGAGAAGCTCTGCTGCTTCGTCTCCTTCATAAGTTCACCATCACTAAGACGCTCTAAATTAGCTCAGTGCCAATGAAGGCCCTTCACAAACAAACACACACACACACACACACACACACACACACACACACACACACACACACACACACACACACACACGTCCCCCAAGAGTGTGATGTAGTGCACACTGATGTCCCCATGTATGTGATGAATGCAGCACAGAAAACACAGGTCTCCATTGTAATTTCTGCACAAAGGAATGCAGCAGAAAGGCACACCAGGGGTGGAGTGGAGCAGTGCTGACAAGAAGCGCATGCATTATTTAAAAACAAAAGTAAAAAATGCCCATTAAAGTGTCAGCGGTGCTTTCGGCAGTGCTGGCTCGGGCGCAGTGTGCGTATTACTGTTATTAATGGGCCAGGCGTGGGGGGCATTGCTTCGGTGTGATTGCTCCGCTGCTGTTGCTATCTGCAGTTCAAGCCCCCCACCCCATTTCTCCCCTTTTCTTTCCTTCTGGGTGTGTGTGTGTGTGTGTGCATGTGTGTGTGTGTAAGAGACACAGATAAGGAGCATGATACAGGCTGGGAAAGAGACGCGACAAGACCCTGAGAGCACAGTCAATGAGCTCCTACAGCTAATATCATTTCACATTATTGAATGCGTATTAAGGCAGAGAGGCCCTGTCAGATGAATAGGAGCACCAGCACTTATATCAAATTCTGATCTGCCTTCATGGCCACGTCTGAAAAAAAAAAAAAAATGCAGCGAATGTAGTCAGCATATTGAAAATAATTGCACACCATTTTTCTTTGCAGTTTAACATCGGGGGCTATACATTACAGCGACTGACACAGCAGAATGAGGTCATTGTGCATGTTGTAATTACAGCTGGGTAAACACTCGACTCTGCTGCAACAGCCAGGGAGACAAGACGATGCAAAGCCGTCACCTTTGAGCCGCGCCGCCATCGCACTATTGGAAAATATTTAACACATCACTCGGAATAAGTAAGCTGGGCAAAATGATCACAGTTTGTTGATCAATTTCAGAGAGCTGTGATGCTCTGAGATCGATCACCGCAGTGGGTGTAACGCGGTGCAGACGGCAGAGCCTCATCCCTGACCCATTCTTCCTGAACCAGTTTGTTATGCTGTTATTAATGGTGTTTACATGCAGCGAATAGAGCACATAATCAAATTTTCTAGATTTGCATGTAGAAAATGTCACATAAAAGGGACAGCTTAATTTTCCCCATCACAAACTCTGCAGAACTGTGGAGCCGGTGGGGTTTTCACTTATTTATTTATTTACTCTCGGTTATTAAAAATGCATTCAGCTCCTCGTGTTTGTACCACTGGAGGAGCATCTGTATTTTTCTCCCATTTAATAAAATCGAGTGCAAACCGGTGACATGTTGCTTAGTGGTTCACGATAACGCTTCTTTCGGCTGTTAATCCTGCTTTTTTTACGGCTCCTCTCAGCAGTTGGGTGTTCTCTCATCTGCAGACTTGACAGCATTGAGCCCAGCCTCTGATTAATTATTAATTGTGTGATTAAAGTGTGTGTTGCTGTGGTGTGTGTTTTAGCGGGAGGGGCAGAGGAATGCAACCTGCAGTGAATACTTTGCATTATCTACAACTCTGAGTTTTTATTTCAGGACGTTTAACTGGAGGCATCAAGTTATTCACTCCCCAAATGACCAGCCGTGTAAAACACCTGCGAGAGCAGAACCAGGGAAGGTGAACGTATTGTTTTATTAAGTGAGTGATGTCTACTTGAGTCTGGTTCAATTTTCCTTTGGCTGCAAGTCAAGGCTTTTCTTTTTCTGAAATTTTATTTCGGTGCAGACATGTACGGGGAGTTTGGCCCACACACACACACACACACACACACACACACACACACACACACACACACACCCCCCACACACACACACACACACACACACACACTTCAAGGCTGCTGCCGCTACCTGTGTTTCACGATTCAATCCGCTTATGAATTATTCTCAACGTCAACACTCGAGCTTAAACTTCAACATTTGACAAACTTTTTTGCATGAAGAAAAGAACATAACGGCAGATAAAATGAGATTCTGTGCAGCTATTTATTACATCTGCATGACTTATGCAATCAAGAAAATGCATCGCATTCAATCCATCAGAGATGCTGCATTGATTGCTGAGAAAGTCTTGATCTTATCAAGTCGGCATCTGAAAACAACCATGAAAAATATATACTTTTTTTTCTATCTTTTTCAAATAAACAGCTACATCTCCAGAGTTGTTTGCAAAAAAATAAAAATAATAAATAAATCCGGACTCTCCTCGCCCAAAGACAATCTAATAACTAATAGAAAACCTGTTCAAAGCGCGTTCAGACTAAAAGACTGACCTGCACTGGAAACAGAATATATCTGTTTGCTGAGTTGATAACTTGTTTTAGGAAGATTATTACCATGCAGATTGCAGTGAAATTGATTTCAAGAAAGTTAAAAGTGGAAAACTAAAGCCAGACTTTCCAGGTTCAAAGCTTTTACATCTGCAACTAGTTGGACAGTAGATTTATTTTCAAACAGTCGAAAATATTAGCATCTTTTAATCAGCCACAATCTGAGAACCATAAAACTTGTTAAGATTTATTTAATATTATTTTATAACATACCTTAATATTTACACTCACTGTGGAAATACTTTTAGCTCTACTCAATAACATCCTCCATTCAGTTTCAGTCGCGGCTGATTATATTCAGTGACTTTTTAGCTCTTTATCTTGTCTAGAACTGCAGTGACAATTTCCACATGAACAGCTTGAATCCAGAGAAGCAGGAAATGAAACGTTACGTCAGGAGAGCCTGAATGAAGGAAATGAACAGAAATAGATTTACTATTTATTTACAGAAATAGCTACTCCATCCAGACATCCAATCTGCACCAGATAAGATTCACTCACACCGGCATGCCAAAAGCTTGACATACCTTATGTGAAATTAATTAGAGATTTTTTTTTAAATATACATGGTTCAGCAAATAATTATTTTACTACTGGGGAGACCAATAAATTGTTTGTAGGTAACTGGAAAATAAAAAATAAGACCATAAAGAAACTCTATCCTTTCATAATTAATTCTTAATTTCCTAGTTTATCCCAAAACAGAGACGAATCATTAATAATTGACTTCCACATGAACCCATGTAAAATGCATCTTAGATCTGCCAACATTCATGGCCAAAATAATCAGTGTCAGCAGATTCAGGAAACAACATTAGTTATTCACTTACATGTGAAAAACATTTGATAAAAAAGCCAGAAAGTTGGTTTGCTAACGTTTCCTCTCAGGATGTGAACAGACTGATGACTTTGATCGTAAAGATATGATTGTTTTATGTTTGTTTATCTGCATATTTAGGAAAAAACATAACTTCAGATAAGCAAATGTATGATAGGGATTTTAAATGAAGGCAGGAATGAATTACATTGAAACTGATGAAAATGCATCAATTTCAGTAACAAAATGTGTTAATGCAGGTTATTGATCTGCTGTTACTGTAAAAAATATTTTCAAATCATTTGAATTTAGCAGAACTGAAATTCATTGACTGGAAGTTTATCTGAATGTTCCTTTAAAACATATATATCTTATCAACCAGTGAGATATATTTAGAGTTTATCAGTGGAATAAAAAGCTAAAAATACGGAGTAATAGAGCTGGACTAGAGGGTGGACGTTTGCGAGGATTCATTAGTCAGCAGTAAAAAAGCTCTTTGGCTCTTTGAAAACTGGATCCTCACTTTAGTGTTTAATGGGAGGACAATTTTTATTGTGGGAAAACAGGAATTTGCTGCAATAAAATCATCTTAGTAAAAAGTTTTAAACTGTTGCTGAGATTCTGAAAACATAAAATTGAACATGAATGCAACAAATCTTTTTATTTCTACATCAGAAGCAAAGAGGAAAACAAACAATGAAGTAAACAATCTTAGTGAGGTGCTGGAATTCAATGCAACCGGTCATTTAGAAGTGTGTGTGTGTGTGTGCATATGTGTGTATGCGTGGGTGTGTGTCTCTGTGTGCGTGTGTGTGTGTGTGCGTGCGTGGGTGTGTGTCTCTGTGTGTGTGTGTGTGTGTGTGTGTGTGTGTGTGTGTGTGTCTCTGTGTGTGTGTGTGTGTGTGTGTGTGTGTGTGTGTGTGTGTGTGTGTGTGTGTGTGGGGTGCCCCCAGCTCATGCACTCCACCCTGCTCTGGTGGCTTTGCTGTTGGAGGTTGGTCGCTTTAAGCTTTTCAGCTCCTGAATGCGCAGCTCATTTCTAGCAAAGAGGCACATTGCTGCAATGCAATAAGGGAAAACAACACTTTTAATAATTCAGGCCCTGAGACCGTGATGGAGAGGGGGGGCGGGACGGGGGGCGGTGATGGCGTGGGGTGGGGGGCGTCTTAAAGTACCGCAGAATGGCTCATTTAGCTCCTGCTACGCATTATTAAAGTTGTATCAAACTCCCCCCACCTCCACCACCCCCCGGGTCTTTCCCAAAGTTTTTTTTTTCTTTCATTTTCCTTTCCTCTTTCCCCTGAAGCCTTCGAGGTAACCAATAACAGCTAGCAACATTTATAAACGACACAGTATCCTGCACCTTAGAGGGGAGGTAAACAATGGTGTAGCTCTTAATCTCTCTTTCTCCCTGTCCTCCCCGCTCACTAGTCCTCCGGTCCGAAATTTGTCAGTGCTTTATCCTGTTTGAGCTGTAATACAGAGCCTCTCGCTGTCCAGATTATTTTCTGCCTGAGCTAAGCCCACAATGCATAAAATATGTGGGGAATGAACCTTGTATGGAATCAAATTGAGTAATAAAACGGTGCTCACTGTGGCACTGATGGACGCGTGATGGTACCGTTAAGGACGTGTTCGGCGGTACCGTAAATTGCCTCTGAGCGTGACGGCCGTTTCCACGGCAAAGGAAGTGAATATGAATAAAACACACAGGAAGGAAAACAACTGGAACGCGTTCAAATGCAGATGTGCTTTTATTTCCTCCCAGAGGAGAAGGAAGGATGACATTAACTCCTCAACTTCCACAAATAAAATCCATCAGATTCGTCCAGAAGTTGGTCTTTATGCAGCTTTACTGTTAAAATAATCATTTTAACCCCCGGACTCCCTGATGCCATCTTCCTGTTTCCGCCCTTAATAGCTTTATGATGTTTAAACCCAGTAAAATATTCAACAGTGCCACTTTCAGTTTTTCATGCCTGAGTCATTCCATCAAAATACAGCAAAAAAAAAAAAAAAAAAGTTTTGTACATTTAAAAAAAAAAATACATTATTTCTGAAATTTCTGCTTGACATATCCTGGAGCTGAAAGAGCTGCACTTGGCTGCACAGCAGAGACTTAAAGAGGAATTAAATTCAGCATCATTTACCTAATTTGATGTTCTCACCTCCAGAGGTACGCAGGATTTTTTGTGAACTCACAGAAACTCAAGTTCTGTTTATTAAATTTTCACATCTATCTTCACTCATGCGGAGGTCGTCAGCTGTTTTTCTTTGTGAAAACTTGACATTTCAGAATTACCGCGTGAGGATTTCAGCCGGCAACAACAAATTATAATTACAGTAATTTATGATTACTGCTTACATTGCACAATACAATGAAAAAGGGAAAAAAAACCCTATTAAAACGTCCATTTAGGATATATAAGCCATAAAACGCTGCAGAGATCTTAAATCAAAGGCCAGAGTGCTGGAAGAGACGGACGGATGGCAGGAGGTCAAGGCACAGAGGGAGACTGGGGAGGACTTCAAATCCCGTTTATTTGACTTTTTATAACAACTTTTTGTTTATTGTTTATAGTTTTTATGGGCTCACATTAACCAAAGCTTGCATTTCACCAGGCTCATATCACCCACTGCGCCTCATGAATGTATGAAAATTTCACACATTCTGTAAAAATCAGAAATGAGAACAATAAACATTTTTAACGAGTCTTAAATATCTTCAGTTCCTCGTCTAATGAAATAAAGCCTTGTTAACACAACAGCACAACAGCTGAATCAGACGCGGCAAAGTACATGGAAAACTTTATTTATTTAATTTGATTCAAAGTATTAAAGGAGAAATATTGGGCAAAATTCATATTTTGAAATTTTTTGTTTCTCCTGCTTCTAAAAACAACCAAGGTGCTTAAATGTTTTTTTTTAATGTCTGGAAAATTTGCCATTTCAAAAACTTCCCAACTATTAACTTACAATTGTGCAGCGGCGTTACCTAGCAACGCAAAACAAGCTCCAGCACGTTTGGTCAGCTGGTTTCACCGCTGTATGCGCTGTACCATCCAGAAAGCACTTGCTGCATTCTGGTTCGTTGTGCTGGAGGCTCCATGTTTGCTTATCAAACATGAGCGGTTGTATTGTTATGCATAACAATGGAGCTGATGGAGCTGCAGCAGCAGCTATTGGAGCTGCAGTAGCAGCTGCAGTTCAGTTGGATTTAAAGGGACGGGAGGCCCTAATACGACTCCTTCTGAAAGACCAAAATCTGTTTATATAAAAATGATTTTGTGCAAAAGTTTAATGAACATGTTTTGTTAGTGAGGCTTTGTGTTTTTGACTGTATCCATGGTAACGTGTTTGACTACAGCTGTTCATTTATTCCTGTAAAAGTAACTAGCATCACTGGTAGGTTTGAGTGGAAACTTTAAGATGATTTATGCAAATATCTGATTTGAAGCAGGATTTCTAAACACCAGCTGCTTATTAAGCCCCAACAATGTTTATAAATGCAGATTCCATTTATTTACCTACATTTATTTGTAGATGGGTGCTATCAAAGCAAAGAGCAAGAAGATGACATAATGAGGGTCTTATTGCAGAGCGTTCAGTCATCGTACTTGCAGCATGTTTATCGGTTTATCTGCTGTGTCTCAGCATCTACGGGATGGAAAATGTTTTTCCGCCACAGACTCAGGGAAGAGCTTTAGCCAAGAAATCATCAGTTTGACAGAGTTTCAGTCACTAGAAACTCAAAGAACTGATGCTGAACAAGCAGGAAAATCACTAAAATGTGGAATAAATATAACACAGTAATCTCTAATTAGAATATTAGACATTATGGTTGCAACAATCTGCTAAATTAATCTTTAAAAAAGTGATTCAAATGAATGAATATGTGCTTCAAAACATGAAACATGCAAAAGTGATGAGTTAAAATGGTTCATGGAACGGCTATATTACTGTAAACCTTTGGCTCAAACTGGTTTTAAAAAATTGGATTTTAATTGATTTTACATTTTCAGCAGCAGCTCTGGTTTAGCTTGCTTTTCACAGATTAATTCCTGCCTTTTCCTGATGCTTATTGCAGGGACAACACTATCTACTCATAGATACTCCACAAAAACCCACTAAACAAGTCAAAAGCAAAATGTTTGTATTTCTGCATCAGAGCTGCACAAATACAAGCTGTTTATGGCTTCCAGTTTCATAAATTGTCGTATTTTTCCTATTGGATATTTCGAGGGGAATATAGGACTTAGATCCGTGCATAGATTTTTTGGTTTCCTTTTGCTTTTCACCAATCAGAGAAGTTCAAAGTCTGAGTAGAACCTTTATGAATGAGTCTACCTGAGGCATGAGCTTCAAAGGTTATAGAGTTTGGTGGAAGCATGACTATATAACTAGTATGAAAGTCTCTGATTTTTATTCTGTGATGAAGTCACAGGTGGGGGAGGTTTCTGATAACTTTATGAGCTCAGAAAAAGCATAAACCCAAGAGAAAAAATAGATATAAAAGGTGAAAAGGTGACAAAAGTAGGAGCAAATCCAAACTTGTAGGCCTTTCAGCAGCTCCTGCGGCTCTCCATCACAGAAAAAGCACATTAAACCTCTCGATGTTCACAAGCCTTTTTAGCCAAAATGGATTTGATTCTGGAAGATCCAATAACAGAAAAACAATGCGGCATTGGATTACAAAACACAGAGGGAGACAGGCGGAGTTTCCTCGTAAGGATGCCATCAATCCAGCAGCTCTTATCTGTGTTGGTGTCGCCATGTTTCTCCGCTGCATGTTCACATGGTTACAGGTTTTAGTGTGAAAACACTATCATAACACAAATCGCTTCGCTTTGCAGACGGATGAAATCCACATTAAGAGAAACAGACGTGGTCGTTGAGGAACCACAAGGCCCATGTGAGGAGAGAAAGATAGAAAAAATGTTTTTTCTTTATTTAACCAGGAAAACATTGTTGAGATCTAGATCTCATTTTCAAGAGGGACCTGGGAAAAAATAAGCTTTTTCTTTGGAATAATTTCCTTACAAAGGAAAATGTTAAGCAAAGTATTTGTCTTTTTATAACAGTTTCTTTAACAGGTACCACGTTTTTCAGTGACTTTTACTTGTGGCACCAAAATCAGCTTCCACTTAATTTATTAAACTTTGCTAAAAATAGCAAGCATTTTGAAACACAGTGACCCAAATCCAGAGAATAAATGTATTCAACTGAAACAAAACTAATTAAAAAACTACATGTTTCTGTAAATGCAGCCGAATTCCACATCACATCTACATGTGAAAGTGTCAAAGTCAAGCTAGCATCACTGACCTACTTCCCTCTCTTGCTATTTTATTTAATTACAGTTTTTCTCTGGTCTGGTTCGCTGTTATTGTGTTGACAATTAGTAGCAAAGCACCGCGTCTCTTTTTCTTTCATAATCAGGCATATATTTAAGATTTAGTGCGTTATATTGACACGTTAACAGCTAAAACCAATGCTAGCCTGAGAGATCGGACACGTTAAAGAGGAATGTCATAAGGTTAGGGTTAAAAAAATAGATTTTCTTAAGCACAGCAAAATATTGCAGTAAAATAAAACATGAAAATGCACTGAAGGATGTGGTTACGATGCCGACCTACATTTTACAACCTCGTCATCCATTAATGGCCTAAAAAGCCATTTTGGGTATTTTCCTCCCCAGACACCTTTGATATTCTGAAAAGCACTTTTTAAACTCAACACAATCTGACAGCTCCTTCTTCAGGAGGTTCAACCACCAAAGAATATCAGCGCACCTCTATAAACACAATTTGATGAGGCTCCTTGAACATCAAAGTGAAACCAGTGCAGCCAGCCTGAACGTCAGGGAAACCAGTCAGTCAGCTGCTTTGTCTCCCGCTGAGTGCCAGACTGACGTTCTGCAGCCATCTAAGCTGACTAAACACAGAGCCCCCTTTCTTCAAAGCTATGCAAATTAGCCACGTTGCTAAGTGGATTCCTCTCCTCGTTTTTTTGGGTTGGAGAGCCAGAGGCCCGATTAGGCCTAATTTCTATCTACAGAATGTATACACACTTTCATACAGGCTGCATTTCTGCCTGTGGGGGATTCTTGGTGGTCTTCTCATAACACAGCCCTGCTTCAATAGATTGGTTGTTGAATTTAACGTGAAAATAATGTATTTTTTTCCAACTGTAATGGAATTAAAAGAGGCTAAAAATAGAGGTGGGAGGAAGCTAATAAAGATCAAACCGGAGCTCAGACACAGAGAGGCTGTAATCTTTGGCTGCAGAGAACATGACTGCTCTTTGATTGTATTACATGCACTGCGCTGCTCAAAGTGAGGCGGGATTTAGTTTTTCATTGTTTGGAGCCTAATGAAGGGCAAGTGTGAGGCTGCAGCAGATAATATTCACACCACCAGCAGACTAAGAGAAGGACGAGCAGCTCTGCTGCTCCTATATCACAACCAGACTCAGTTTCAGACATTTTCTTTATTTAAATCCACTGCACCATCTGCTGAAGCACCTGCACATTTGGGAGCTTTTTATTTTAAATTAATTCAAACAACATTTAAATAAGTTGGATAGAAACACACCTGTCTGCAGATTTCATTCCTGCCCCAGTTTGACCCACATTGAATCACTTCATCATGTCGTCTTTTGGTTTGATGCTTATTGTTCCTGATGTTTCTGCTGTTTACTCCTGACTACATGATAATTTATGTATATCATCGGCTGCAGCTTTGTGGAACGAGTCCTGCCTGCCTCAGAGACGAAAATGTCACCAAAGATTTTCAGTTTCAAGATTTTTTTGTTTGTTTTTTTCAGTTAAATAATTATTGAGACTTAAACGTTAGGATCAGAACGCAGAAATAAAAAAGAAATGAAGATATGATGAAATAATGTCAATAATATCATAGTTTATCTGCATCATATTGTGTCTATAATCAGAAATAGGGTTGAAACAATCAGATTAATCGTAAGCTTCACTTTTAGACAATAAAATGCTTTTATATTTTTTAAAAAAGAAGACTACAGCCATCATAAATCAGCTTTTAAGTTTTTGTTTTTATAAAAAACCAAAATATTCCCACGTGTGACTGTATCCTTTCAGAAATGTTGGGTTGAATCCTCAGAAACAGGAAGCGAAGCAGTGAAATGGGATTCGCCCGTTTACTGCGACATGCTTGTGAGCTGTCCATGGTGCTGAATCCCAGAAACCAGATTTGGAGCTAAATGAGCTCAAGATGTGAGTTTCCTGACCTGCACACAGAGCTGGAAGCTTATTTAAAGAGGTTCAGGCCCCAGGAAGAATAAAGCAAAGCCAGTTTAACCTCAATGGAAAACAGGGTCACATTCATTCCTATTTAATAAGAAATCTGAACTGGTGAATCGCCAGTGTGCCAGGCTGGAGACAAACATGTGTCAACAAAAGTGAACAGGGTGAAGAGGTAAGGATGGAGAGAGCTGGGAGCGATGCTCTGACCCCCTTTTTTCTAATGAGGAGCAGACGAGATGAAAGGGAAACGAAGGAGGAGGAAGAGGAGGAGGAGGAGGAGGAAGAGGAGGAGGTAGATTTATTTTGGACTCATCGTTATCATTATAATAATTATTGTTATTGGTGGAAGAAAAACTGTGTTGTTTTTGGAGTCCTGCTAAAAACAGAAAGCCGTTTCCAACCTTTCTTATCATTATCTCTTCATTATCATTATCACCGTTCTGATTGGTCACAGCGTTTTTATCGCAACACACTGGAGCTAATGACAACAGCGAGGCGCAAAGGAAAAGGAGGCCTGGTTAATGCAGGAATAAATAATGCAGCTCTGAAGAAAAACAGTCTGAACTGCCCATCTGGCTTGAAGTGATCTGGAGACACAAGCGAGAGGATAGAAACCAAAAGCTGTTTTGATGTCTCAGTCTGGATGTGCATTGCCAACAAGCCGGGGCCTCGGGATTCCATCAGATTATTGATTGTACCAACACTCGAGTCCTGCTTTACCACACTTATAAACAAGCTCTCTGTCAAGCACACTATAGGGCAACAAATGATTTTATTTCATAGATTTCTGGATTTGACTGATGAATTATTCACTGATGTTCTACCCTTGGTGCAGAGGAGAAGGCGCGGGAGGAGGGGAGCTGCTGAAGAGGAAAAGACAAAGAAATTTCAAAATGTATAACACACAAGCCTGTGTGCATGAACATTTCATCTTCTAGAAGGTCTTTTTTCTGCTCTATTCTTCTCCGCTATCGTACAGCGGCTCTGCTTTGTCAACATCAGCTGACTGAGAACTCCCAGGGGCCGACAAATCTCCTGTAATCCTCCAGACCTCCCCTCCGCGTCTGCCGTTTACCTGGATCCTTCTAAGTGTTATTGAGTCGGAATAAACTGTTATCAGTCTGGATCCCGTCCAGGACCCGGGAAACCTGCTTGTTTTGTTTCTTTAATTTGCAGACTTTAACGCCACACACTTCTGCTCCAGATGTTCTGGATAATGTGACAGTAAAACGGCAAAGACGGACGGTTACAGGCGGTAAAAAAACCTCCCTGTTCATCTTCTCAGATGTTTCCTCTGTTGTTAGATGTTTTACTGTGGAGTTCAAGTGATGGTGTCTGTTTTCTCTGGAGTAACGGAGAGAAGCACGGCCGCTTTACTCGGTTTCTGCAGGTTTCACCAACTCAAATTTATGCTTTTTAAGATGATAAAGAATGAAATTTCAAACTTGTATCTCGACCGAAATGCATGAAGGAAAATTGCATATTTTATATAGTGATGCAATATTTTCTTTTAACAGAATGAACGTAGCATCGTATTGGTTAGCAGCAGAAATGAGTCGGTCGCAAAGTCAAACATCGTCCAGGCAACCGGCGATAATTTACATTTATTAATGATAGACGCAGAAAGCTAGCTGGCTAGCTAGCAATGAAGATGTTAGCATTGGACTCAAACTTTCATCTGATGGATAAAAATTCCCACATGGAAAAAAAAATCTACACAGAATAAATAAGATTAAATAATCCAACCACAGCAAAATGTAGGAGCTGCAATGTAGGTGTTTAAGGGCAACTTAAACATTTTCTGATGAGGTTATGACATTCTGAGGGCTTAATTTTAGAAACATGAATTTAAGTCTTGAGACATTTTAAGGCAATTTGTATTTTTAAGAAAAAAATTTAAACCAAAACTGTTGCAGTTTTTTTTCCTCCTGAAGCTGGAAGTAATTTCTAAACCAGCTCATTTTATCATTATTTCTCCTTTGAACTGGAGGAGGGTGCACTTTCTTTCTGCTACGACCACATGACCTCTGGAGGCCCCTGGTCACATCATTAATCCTGCACTGGGGAAGCACTGGTCTGTGGCCCCCCTCATACTGGTGGAAATTGAGCGCGGTGTATAAAATATCAAAGCAAATCGATCGGTGACCTCACAGCGTTGGCCTGTTTAATAGTCGGGCCGGGTTAAAGCCAGCCAGGGAAGGAAAACAAACACATCACAACAGCGGTTTGCTGATTTCCCAGCCTCTGATGATCAGAGGATGTAACTGTGTGGCTTCTTTCTGTGAGCAGCAGCAGCAGCTGGAGCCGCGCTGAAATTAGCTTTAATGCCATTCTCTCTAGTGTGAAAGAGTGAGGCTGAATAATGTAGCCGTGGTCGCTCGGAAAATAATAAAAAACCTCTCCAGAATCACAGGGGATGATGATTGTTGCATTGCACTTGGCATTTGTGTTGTATCCAGTATCGGACCAAGGCGCTCTCAATTGCACCCCAGAGGCTGGAGCTTGCTAACTGAAGAGAAACCAGGTCAACTGATAGGGGAATTGTGTTGTTATCTTTATATGTGTGCGCCGCAGATACGGTGGCGCAGCTCTTGCTCACAGCTTGCAACATTTTACAAAGCAATCAGGGCCTGTTATCGATGCGCGACTAGCAGGGCTAAACTACTGTAATCCACTCCATGTTTACTAATGAATCGCCATTTAGGGACGCGGGTCCGTTCCGAATCAGGCCGGGGTCGAGGCTAATACTTGAGTGGCAGCTTCCCAGACTTGATATCCCATCATGATGAGGCTGGGAGAGGGGGGGAGGGGGGGAGGGGGGGGGGGGGGCGCCGGCTGGTCAGCTTGCTGGCAATGCAGAGTCTGTTTGTTGTGCATCCATCAACCCCGGTGTCCTGCCCAGGAGCCGATCGATAGCCAACACAAAAGCTCATTGATGACAGACAGCTCTTGACAAACATATAGCATTTTTTTTCTGTCTAGTATAGCAATAATCTCCAAGGTCAGAGCGAGGCGTTCAGCGGCGGTCGGGATTCTTCTGTGTCTTTTCACACACAGGAACAAAAAGCCTCTGATGCATTTTAAGTCGGCGTTGAAAGCTCTTGGCACATCGTTAGGCAGCTGTACACAAGACGAATGAAAGCACACACACTTGACAAGCGGTGAAGCTGTCGTGACATGTCACTGAAACAACAACCCCCCCAATCCCCCCCCCCCTCACTCCAAGGACACATAACTAACAAGACACTAAGTAAGACAGCAGAAGGACAAATGACCGGGCAGCGCAGGTCGGATTCACAACAAATAGGAACACAGACTTTATGAAAAATTAAATGTTTGTTTATCGCTTGGAAAAAGTTAGTTTGTGTGACAGCTGAGTGCACACACACACACATGCACACACACACACTTTCACTACAGGTGTGTCAGGGCTTGGTGCTATAATAGGAGGGCCAGGCTCCCCCCGCAGGCCATCCTGCCAGCTGGCCGGAGTGAGCGTGAGTGATGCCCGAGTGAGGCAGCCCCATTAGGGAAGTGCTGGTGGTGAGTGCAGGATAGCTCAGGTAATTAAAGCCAAACCAATGCAGGCAGGCGAGGCGGGGGCTCCCAGATTTATGTGGCTGAGTAATGCACATGCAGGAGCGAGCTCGCCATCCAAAGGCCTGCCTCCCTCCCTCACAAACAGTCTCAGGAGGCATTAGCTTCCTCACCACTCTGATGCAGCCTATTACTCTCGCTCTCTCCATCTTGTTGCTCATTGCTTCACTGTTCAAGTCAGTGGGAAAAAAACTCCAGATTCTTGACAGTTAAGACTAGATTTAGATTCTCCTTTGATATTATGGGAGCATCGAGTTTCTGCAGAATACGTCGGATACAACGCAACAGTTTGATAAACATGGAAACAGCAAAACAGTTTTTAAAGTTATTGTTGGAAACAAAACAAACATTCACTTCTCATTTAGTCTGATTGTAGGAGAGCAGTAGGAAAATAAAACAGGGCAAAAAAAAAAAAAAAAGTTTTTGTTCTAATCGATAGGATCCATTTTTCTCACTTCTGATGCCGAAACAGAAATCTGTACTCTAGATACCAATCTCTTATTTTTGAAAACGTTATTTTTAAAAATGACATTTAAAAATTTTGATTATATGTTAAAACATGTCATCAAACATCTTTAAGCTAAATAAAAAAAGTATATTTTAAACTAAAATCTTTTTCATCTTTTGCTGATGTCAAATAAAAATATTCATTGTAATATAAATTCTCCGTTTATTTTAAATATTGTATTAAAGTGTAAGCAATGATAAAATAAATGTAAAAACAAAAACAAAAGAAAACAACTGTTTACATGACTGCAAGTTTCAGCAGCTTTCAAGGAAAAACAATTTAAAAAAATCGTTTGGCCAGAAAGAAAAGATGTTTGGATTCTTCCTCAGTAAAAACTTCAGCAGATGTTAAAAATCAGAAACATTTAAGGGAGTTTAAATGTTTCTGCTGCCACCTGTTAGCTGAAATAAATAAATGTTAACCATTAACTTTGCAGCCGTATTTTCATTGGCTGTTAATTTTTTATATTTAGTGAGATTCTCTTTTGACTCTTTCTCATACATCTATTAAGGAAACCTAACTTTTAATATATATTGCTATCGGTTTATTGACAGTAATATAGTGTTAATGTGAAATAGAAAAGCAAAGCAGAAGCTAGTAATGAATTACAAGCTGAAGGTTTTTAGCATCTGAAAATGTTTCATCTGCTTTGCTTTTTATCTCACAGCTTTTCTCTACTACTTCATGTATTTTCAGGTTTAATGTAAATATCTTTGCTTGTTGTTGTAACAGGACAAATAAATGGACTTTATATGCATGTGTGCACAGAGATTTTTTTCTATTGTTTTCCAGGTGATTCTTCTGGGAAGTGAAGTAATAAACCCTTCAGTCTGGTTTCCACCAGTTATTAGAAAGTGTAAAAAAGCCAAAACTAAGAAATCAAAGTGATTTTCTAACATTTCCCACAACATTCGAGTTTGTTTTTGATTTTCTTGACCTTCTAACGCTCATTCTAATCCAAACATCCATAACCATCACGAAGATAGATGTCTGTTGTTATGTTTTGCTTGATGCCTGAAAATATATCATTATACGGTTTGTTGTTACTGTGTGTTCAGCCTCCATTTTGCGTCGTGGCCCAACGAGCTGGGTCGTCACAACGTGCAGCAAATTATTACACATTCTGGCGCCGACTGAACTCCTGCTGACAGCACTCATTTGTCCTCATCTCTTCGGTGAACTTCTTGAGTTCCAAGCTCGATCTTTGCTCTCTATTATTGCAACAAAATTCAAAGTGCAGCTGGTTTAGGAGCAGCTATGATGTCAGCTGCACCTTGTCACATTTCCCTGACACCCGTTAACATGATGGGGAACATTTTGGAGAAATGTAACAGCATGTTAGAGAGACTAGATTCAGTTCTGAAGTTGACGCTGTCGAGAAACTGTCAGAGTAAAATCTCAAAGATGAAGCTCTCGGAGGAAAGAAACCACACTCTGCGTTGAGGTTTGGGTCGATCACACCTGTCAGCCCGTAAATCAGTTACTTATGTGCGTCCTTGTTGGCTGACTGATGATACGAGTGGCTACGGTCTACCTGCGGGAGCGCGTCGGCTCATCTCTGACCAGAACTTAACCCGGACCCGCTCATCAGATATTCTGCGGAACGGAGAGCAGAAATCAGGGGTGCATGTAAGATGGCATACTGTAAATCCAACCTCCTGTCAGATCACATTTCATTCCCATCTTCACAGATGGAAGGATAACCGTAGACACACAGACGTATCAGATGGACAATGCTTAGATTGTCAAACAGGAAAACAGATCAGCGAGAAAGAATGAGAGACAGGCAGGCGAGTCCTCCAGAGGAAAAGCCAATGGGAACAGGGAGGAGGGAAAAAAAGCCAGATGGGCAGACAAGCATAAAGCAAATCACGGAGAAGCTCCTCAATACCGGAGCAAGATGGAGAATGGCAGCTCAGGTTGGGAAGAGTTATCCGCAATGTGCATCAGCTAGCATTATCAATGCTGACAGGGAGACAACCCGTTTATAGGGAAAAGGAAAGAAGAAACATGAAGGAAACCCTGCTCTTGTCTATCCCCAATTGAATTACTGCTGTGATCTAAAGAGGGGAGGGGCGAGGCGGGGTGAGGGGGGCCGGGATAATATTCTTTGACGAGAAGGGCCGCTCCAAATGCGCACAGAAAATGTATATCCGTACAGTGCGTCCCCCAGGGCTCACATCTCACAACTTTGCCCATCTATTTTTATTTGTTCCCCGTGCTTCTTGTAAAGCAGTGCTGCAGCCCACAAAATGGAGAAAGAGGAGGGAAGGGGGAGAAGAAGAAAAGGAGGAGAGGAGGGTGTGGGGGTGAGGAGCACTGCTGGGAGGGAGCGGGCGTAGATCGCATGACCCCTGCAATGCTGCTGGAATACTAATGTCACACAAAGTTTTCAGGCAAAAAGATCCAGAGGAACAAAGTGCATAGGGGAGTGTGGTACAAACACACACACACATAAAACACCACCTCCACCACATCCCACTAACACACACACACACACACACACCCCCACACACACACACACCACACACACACACACACACAACACACCACACACACACACACAACCATCTCCACCACATCCCACTAACTCATGGAGGCTGCAAGGAGCCCAGAGTCTCACAGGGACTCGTATTTCCACCAAATGACTCACTCTGGATTGTTGTCAAGATGACAGGAGTTTGAACAGAACTTTTGGGTTGGTTCCATCTAGTTTAGCCAAGCATACGGTCCAATCACTCATTTGAAAAAACGCTCGCGCCGAGCCAAAGTAGCATGATGGAAACTCCTCCAACTTATGAACCTCGTTTAATGACTGATTTAAATTTAAATTGGTTCTTTATTTGGACAGTTTTAGCCATAATTTCTTACTATTATTCATAACAAACAGAAGCCGGCCCCCCAAAACAAAGTCATGCGGGACAAAAAGGGGAAGTTGAACCATATTAATCATCCAGTTTATCCAGGGTTCATGCAGCGTTGGGGGAGTTTAACCTCAGAGAGACTCTGAAGCAAATAAGGATGCAGGAATCTGGGCGTGGCAGCCACAGAGCCGACCCCTGGTTCTGGCGTTTTGGCTAAACGCCTCGACATTACAGCCACATTTCAGCAGCGCTGCAGGGCTCTGGTGTTTCATCATGATGTTCTGCATATGAATGAAGCTCCAGAGAACACTGGACTGCATACATGGACATTAATGCAGCAACACACACGGAAAGGTAGGAAACGCTTCAAAGGAAACTGAAAGGATTTTTAAACTTGTTATAGAGATATAAGAATATATAAATAAGAAAACACCTAATTATATAATCTCATGGTCTTTTTTTAACTGATAAATACTGTCAAGTTTCTCTTGGTTTGAATTTACTGTGCCTTCCCAACTTGAAAAGGATGATCTCTTTTCCCGAAATAGAACTGGGGTTCACTCAAGGAGTCTTCATTTTACTTGTATTTATTATATATGATGCTCCAGTCAAACAGGTGAAAACCCTCAAAAGAAACAGAAACATCTAAATTACATTGTGAACTTGATAGGAGAAAACACTGTGAAAATCCAAAACAAATTTCCACCAATTTAAATTTAATCCTAAAGTTTAATAAATATTAAGGAATTCATAGTAAAATTAAACAAATAAATTAGCATTTTCTATCAACATTTGTTCTACTTTAACTAATAAACACCAAGTGCATATAAATATATATACATTTTTTTTTCTTTCTTTTTTTTTTTTTCCCATACAAACAATCAAACAGTTACAGTCCATTTGGAGCTTACCGGCTGTCCTTCAGTTTTTTTTTCTTTTAGAGATTTGCCCAGTTCACTTCTTGCATGCGATCAGCACTGTTTGTCACGCATGCTGTGCCGCTTTCTCAAACAAGAGTGAGAGGTCAGCCACACCTAAAATACACTCTCCGATTGCCAGGAGATTGACTCCACCTGGTTCTCATCTCCAGCAGGCAGAGCACAAAACATCAAAAGGGGAGTGGCTTTTTCCATTGCAGTTCACCAGAACAAATACAATAGATTTCTGGTTTTTAACCAGCTAAAATCCACAAATACTTCAGCTTCCCTCAAAAGACAATTATGAAACCTTTACTAAAAGTTAAACACCACATATGCATTTATATGCATCAATGCTGCCTTGGCTTTAACACAGAAGCTAACATCCACAGTCTGTTATTTCTGGACATGGGTGTATTCTGGATTTCAGCTTTGCAAACACCGTCTACAAAACAATCTGCTAATAATTTGGAGACGTTTCACAGAAAAAGGTTCCACAAGAAGAATCTCCTGAGAAATCTCTAACGTAACAGAAGATGCCTTCACTGGCCAATTTCTGAGATCACAAACAAAATCAACCTTTTAGCCACAGAAAAGGTTCATTGCTCCCCGTTAAGCAGAGTTTGAACCACGAGACAAATTTTAGATCATTTGAAACTGGTTTGCAGATGCAGATAAATTCTTACTGCACCAATCGGCTTCACTAATCATAAACACATCAGTGCTGGACATGTTTTCCTGGAAAGTGATCAATGTTCAATAGAACTTGTCCAATTGTTTACAGGTAATAAACAGTCAGCCTGGAACAAGAAGAAGAAACAAGAATAAGTTGCACTTTGTCCCGACGCTCTCGCTGCATCAATCAATAGTTGTGAGCATCAAATTCTGCTTTGGAGCAAATGTTGGACGTTTGTGGTTTTATTTACTACAAATTTAGGACCAATCAATAAATCTGGTTAATAAATTGAATAATTAAAAACTTTGAACCACCTCTGCTTGCTGAGCACACAAAATGAAAACCCTTCAGTTGGTCTATAATGACTTCAGGACAGCTGGACAGGCGAGGGGTTAAAACTGTCTGGACTAAATGAACTTTAGAGACATTCAGACAAAAACAGAACCGTTGCTTCATTGCTTCTGACCAAGTCGCATCAATTAATTGCTGCAAATTGACACAGGTTGACCGCGAACATAACCCTGAACCCTTCGTCAGCATCTGCGCCACCCTGACCTTCCACTTCACTAATAAGTGCCACTTTCTGCAGCTCCATGTTGTCCTGTGGATGGGAAACGCCAGGATGTTCGACTGCAGTTGTAATAAACTGGCAGCAGAGTCAGCTTGACTGTAGCAGCAGCTTTCTTCTGTAGTTTTGTTCCAGTGTTTTAGCTTCAGAGAGAGTGATGCCCCAGCAGAAATTGTTGTATTATCGGCCATTCTTCCCCTCAGTCATCAACGAGCAGGAAATAGGAAATGATGCATAAGTATCAAGGATTTACTGTCACATAGAGCAGCGCTGTCATCCCACTGAGGTGCATCATGATGATGTACGCTTCCAATCCTCCATTTGGACTCAACGTCTTTATAACTCTGCATTAACCCAAATCCCCGGCCAGCTCTGGGAGGTGTCAGCGGGGGCTTAAAGGTGGGGGCATTTCCTCACTCACACCTGCCTATTATGCTTGCTACTCATCGTAATGGCACTCTCAAGCACTACGAGTGTCTCCATGAAGATCATTTCCTTGACGAAAAGCTCAACTCGGGAAGCTCTTCTGCAATATTTTCAGATCACCTGTGCTGTACATAAGCGCTCTTGGTTGGAAAAATGATGCAAGTGAGAAAAATCTCCAGAATGGGTTTCATTATTATCCGTTTTGTCTCACTCAGCACCACAGAAACCATCGGTAGGTGGCACAGTTTGAAGAGCATAACAATAACTAGGCTGTTTTAAATTGCGATAGAGATGTGCCGGAACAGGAAGAAAAATGGTCAAGTGCGGCTCGCCGTCCCATTAATCACAATCCACATTTTCCCAAATGAGATAAAAGCATGGGACGACCCTGAAGATGTAACAACGGCCGTTAACACAAAGCAAGTAACTCATTAATCGGGGCAGACCATTTGGAATGAGCCAATTGAGCACATGCTGCTTAGCCAATCCTACACATTCCTGCATGCAATTGATTTCATTTGACCATTATCATCCGAGGTTGTGACCAAAATTAGATGCAGCCCGGCTAATTATCTGACAGTCGGCAGCTAATTATCTGGCTGTAGTGCGACGCAGAGACAGGGGAGGCAGGGAGGAACCTCCCATCACCGCCCTGCCAACCAGTCAGGACCCGCGCCGGAGACCGCAGCGAGCGTGGAGATCAGCCTGAGTGATTCCACTTAAGATCTGAGGCAGGTTCCCTGAAAGAAACCGAGCGAAATGAAGATGAATGGAACACCCAGCGAGACTCCAGAAAGCCCCGCGCGCGCAGCCCGCCGGCGGGGGAGCAGAAAAGGAGAAAAACACAAACCCTGATGCTCGGCCTGATTTTTATTTGATGGAAATTATTTCCATCATTCACCTAACGGCAGGGGGACTCTGCAGACAGAGCCGGCAGACCATAACAAACACTGTGCAGTTATTCATCCAAACAAATGAGTGGAATATCCCGCATAACAGCAAATTAGCACTGGTGCTGCTACCCAGGGATTAATCGCTGTTTGGTCTTTTGTTTGGCAGAGATTCATGAGAGTATGCCAGCAGTGATGTCAGAGAGCGAGGAGGAGGGAGCGGCGGGCTGGAGGACAACTCTCCAGGTCAGAGGTCAGATAGATGGACTCGCCTCCGATGCACTAATTACCCAGGAGGCTAAAGTCGGGCTGCTGCTCGCACTCGGGGATGAGCTCCATTGAACAAATGACATAAGCATACATCAGGACACGGAAACAAACTTCCAGCGTTTAGAAACGCAAAAAGAAAAGGAGTTTAAATGCTTCGTTTGCCGTCGTTTCATGCATCAACCAGCTTCGGCAACAATTTTTTCTCGATGGGGGAAGAATGTTTAATTCATAATTCCATCTATATTTTACAACATGCATCAATTCATCCCATTTATTCCTGTTCAGGGGTCACTTGGAGGCGACGCCCATCTCCAGTCCAGGTTATCGACTCCTGATTTAAAATGATTCATCATCACATGTTTACTTTCAACTCTGGACTCATTTCCATTCCAACAAGAACATGTTTTATCGAAAATGTTTAATCAATAATCAGAAGAAAAAGAAAGTTAAGTTTATCATTCTGACACATTTGAACAACATCAATAACAATAAACGTTATCAAAATGATCAAGTATGTTGATCAATGCTCCACTTATTACTAATCAAATGAAACCAAACATGCAGGTTTCAGGGCCTCCGTGTTTCTGCTGTTTTGCAGTTTTATGGAAGTTTCTTTAAATAAAGTGGAAACCAGTTTATTCAGAACGGCTTTGATTAATAATACCTGGAATGTTGATCAGTTCTAGTCTGGATGACAGTTTACTTTTTCATTGCTGCTCCTTATTCTGTCACTGTAACCTAATATTTCCTTCTTTTGTTTGTTCTTGTGTTTTTTTTTATCATCTGAAGAAGTTTGAAATGTCACAAATAAACTTTAAGTGGAAAAGGATCAAAGGATTGGATCTGATTCTACAATAAACCAAATATTATAATACACTTAGAGTCAAAATAAACATCAATGAGGATTTTTGAGGATTAAAGTCTTCATTTTTGGACCAAACTAATAATTACATTTGTTGAACAGAATAAGTTTTTACTGTGAAATAACCTAAAACTGCTGCTTGGAATCAAACGTAGATTAAAACACATATTTACACATTTTTTTCTTTTTAATTTTTGACAAAAAGAGAATCAATTTCCAGTTCAAAATGAATAAATTCAAAGTAAATGTAAAAATTGCAATATAGTTCTGATGTTAGTAATAATTTAATCATCACACATCTTCATCTTCTGTCCTTCACTTGGGAAAACATGTTTTTCCTTCCTGATGATCCGCAAATCAGTTTTCAACTTGTTTTTATGCATGTTTCCCTGGATCTTCTGATAATTGCGTCAGAACTTCAACATTGATGGGCTGGGATATCGAATGGATGAAACAAAGTTTGGATTTTGAGGAAATTCTGCGTCTGTAGGCCGACAATCTGATCCGGGTCCCAACAGAACATTTGGGACGGGAAGGTAAAAAAGAAAGTTTAATTCATTCCTTACTAAAAGCCGGCTGCTGTACTGCAAACTGCCAACGCTGCTTTCTGATAAGGATGACCATAAACAGTTGTTGTGCCTGGATAAAACCTCACCAAACCAGACTAACCATAAAGAATGGCTCTGGGATTTTATGTTATCTTTAAATAATAATTTGCAACATTTTTGATGGCGCTGATAAACAAAGTCCTGCTGATGGGGAGCAGTGAGCTTAAAAATGCTTAGCTCCATAGAGCTGTAATGCATCAATGAATATTTAATGTCCTGCTGCACACTTTACATTTTATTTCTGCTATCTTACATAAATTTCACTGCAGCTCTCACTGAGGATTGGTCCTCGTGTCCTTTTTGCACGCTGCTGTTTTCACTAAAGTTATATAGTTGTGTTTTTCTTCTCTTGCTTGGAGTCAACAGTAAAAACACAACAGGCTTTCTGGAGCTCCTGCATGTGTCCAACACCATCCTCAACCTTCGTCCGTGACCCCGGAAGTGCATTGACACGAACCCCCCAGCGGGCGCCGGCAGCCTGGTCCGCCTGGCTCTTGGTAAACAATCTGCGTGTTTGTGTGAGCGATGGGCGCGTCGTTTGTTTTGCTAATGGGTGTTTTTCTCCTTCACACTCCGCGGGGAGCGCTATCTAATGAGCCGCCCACCCGCGCGCTCCCTCCTGCAGCCCCTTCGCCCCGATCGTGTGGCTTTAACCCCGGTTCAGAGGAGGATGGATCACAGGGTCCAGGGCTCAGAACACACCGAGCGAACGGGACACACATGTTTATCTGAACTCCACCACAATCGCATGCAGCTCTAAGTGGAAACCAGTCGAAAAATGTGCTTTTTAGCTTATGTTACATGTTTTAAATATTAATAGACATATACCCTGGTGGATATTCCATACAGCTCTTTCCCAGCTAATGCAGGAGATCTTGGACATTGTGAACTGACAGGAACGCAGCAGTTCAGCCCTGCTGCTCCCTAATGCACCTCACAGGATGTTAAATATACATGTGAACCTATGAAGCCAGGCCATCGGCTGCTTGCTAACATCACACCGGGGACGTCGAGCAAAGCGAGTCATGATCAAGAAACAGCGTTCAAAGCACGAGTGCATGTCTACCACATGCATGCATGTTTATCTGCTGTTGCTGCTCGCTCCTAGAGTCTGGATTCAGTTTAAAGTCGTGTTTACAGGAATCTCTGCCAGTCAACACTGCAGTGTTCATGAAGCAGCTTTTGCAGAAAGGAAAACTCCAACACTGACAGTTCATTCAGAGCAGCTGTTCAGTTCGGTTTGTCTGGGGGAATGTGAACGCTAATCAGACTCAAAAAAAGCAAACCGGTCTCGGTTCAGTTCAAGTACTGTAACCTCTACTGCGGTTCAAAACAGGAAGTGAACTACAGAACAGGGCATTCTGGGTAGATGCTAGGTTAGCGCTAGCAGGAGAAATCACTCAATAAATCCTCCAACCATAACATCTGATGCCACTACATTTTGGTTTCCAAAGGAGGTTGTGCTCAGCGTCGTCTTCAGAGGTTATCATGTTGTTTCCTGCAGCGCCCCCACAGGCGAGGAGGGGAACAATTTTTCCAACTGGTTTTGTTTTTTGACACAGTGAAGGTGAAAGAGAACAGCAGCAGCTAAAAATGCAACAAAAGTTGCCATTTTGGTTTCCAATTGAACCCACTGCAATAACTGTGTTATTGTCTAACTTACTGCTCAGACTTCCCTTTAAACGCAGTTAAAATCATGTTACACCGGTTCACTCGGGTTTCTGGCTAAGTTGGCAACAAAAACCTCATGGAAGCAGTCTGGAGTCGACTGAGATGGCCAGATCTGATTTTCAAGCCGCAACTATATATCCTGCTGGGAGCAGCGAAGCTGCTGCATCATCAACCACAACCACCAAGAACGCTGGACTGCAGACAGACTGACAGTGGGTCCAGTCAAACATGCAAACAATGGCTGCAGATGCAATGTGGCAAACAAAGAACGGAGCTTCAAATCATAAAAATAAGTTATCCGATTCTGTTTATGGATTTTATAGCATCTTTAATTGTACTAAATTGAATTTATATGACTGCTGCCTAGGGTAAGGCGATACCAGCAGATCATGGAAGGTGAACATTTGCAGGAGGCAGTCAAACAAGAAGTAGTAAAAATAGAGAAAAATTCACAGCTGGGAAGAATTTAAGAGGAATTATGGGAGAGGATCAGATAAACAGTGTGTAAAACCAGAAACGGTAGTAAACGGAAATAAAAGAGATGCTTTCAAAACATTAGGAAGATTTAACATGAGTACCATCTGGTTTTCACCAGTTTGCTTCAGTCATAATGTGGCTCAAACAGAACCGTAGAATCTGCTTGTTGCCACAGCGATCGGACCAGTTTTCTAAGGCGAACAAATCGCTGCCTACATGCTCAACTTCTCAAAGTTTTCCGTGGCCTTCGCTTGCAGGATGCAGGCAGGAACTGGGCAGAGAGAAACAAGACATTGAATGGAGTCGGGAATTAAGCTGCGGACAGCTTCACGAGCCACTTTCTGAAATGTTTCTTCACAGAGAAACTTCAATTCAAACAGTTTTTTAGAAATCTTGCAGTTCTCTCAATTTTGAACTGTAAACCTTTGCTCTGTTGCTGTAAACACAAAGCAAAACCAAAACAAAAACCATTTTCAGAAAGTTTTTAAAGCTTTTACACTCAGAATGAATTTATTTTGCTTCAGTTCAACATTTGGGGGATTTATCTGAGAAGGCTCTGCCTGTATAAAATATTTGAGTCATTTTTTCTGTTTCTTTAAGCTTTTTTTTGTTTTTTGTTTTGCAGGTCTCGGTTCTGAACTGCAGGCAGGTTTGCCCAGGAGCTGAACTCTTTTACTATGGAGCCATAATGTTGTAGGTCTAGCAGAGTTTGGTTTATCTTCCTGAAACAAGCTCAGCTTCACTAAACTCTGAATTTTTCCTGAGGTTGTTTTGCTAGTTTAACAACAGAACTGAGTGTGTTATTAAAGCCTCGCTGACAAACACACACTTCTTTTTTTGGCTACATCCCCCCATCCAGACATTGAGCTATTACTGTTTCTCTATTTCTAATTGCGTTAAATCTTTATATTAATATCAAAATGAGTTTTGCAGTTTTGAATTTCTGAATGAGAGCAGCACAGATTTATGCGCACACTGTTCCGGATAAATAAATGTGTGCAATATAGCAAAGAATAAACTGCAAACACATCAGAAATCATAAACATCAAACTGAAAAATATGCAAAATGACTTCGTGGGTCAGAACAGCAAAACGGCCTGTCACAATATTTACAGTCAAATGTACCAGCCTTCAAGTCATTTCCTTTCTTTCATTTCATTAAAACCTTCCCTTTATAAATGATGTGTTTATGACCTTTAGTCAAATTATCTGTAAATGTTAATAAATGCTTGTGTATTTGTGTTTTTTCTTTTTTACATTCCATAAAGAGCTGCTGCAAATATTTAAACCAATAAAATGTTTAGATAAGTTGTAAACTATTCCACTTCGTTACATTTTTGGAATAAATCAAACTTTTAGAAATATTGTTCTGCAGCTTTAAAACTCCTGGTAGAAACACAGAAAACTTTTTTCCGCTTGTTTTCAGATTCAACCTGATCTGTTAAAGTTCAGAGCAGCGATAAACTTAAAGATTATTAAATTACTGGTTCACAATGTGAAACTTTTTAAAAACAGACAATAAACATCTGAAGGATGTGAGCAACACTAGATTATGATGGGACATTTTGGAGGAGCTGGTTCAGAAAATGCATCCAGGAAAGTTCGGTTCTGGCTAATTTAAGTCCAAATACCACGGTCTTTAACTGAACAGGCAACTTACTAAATAGCACCTGATTTGTCACTTTGATATTTAAGGCGGATGAAAAACTCAGCCAGTTTATGAACAGACCAGCATCTTCACTTTATGTCTACACTGCACAAAGTTAGTTTCACAAATCCCCGCGTAGATGTTGACTCCAGGCAGGATCAGAGGACACGGTTTTGTATCCTGAAATTCTTGCTTTTACTTTACTACATTAATTACATTGATATTAGCATAGTTCATATCTAGATTTAATAGCTCTAGAAAAGATGTAGCTGAATTCATTACATTATTTTCAGCCTGGCTGTTTGAATTTATATTGACGAGTCTCATCTATAAAGTGAGAATTACAAACTTCAGACGAAAACCTTCTGGTCAATCTAAAACCATCATCATCGCACACTGGTGTTATTACAGTCTTAGATGTCTGCAGTTATAATAATGCAGACATCTAAGACTCACATGGAGAAAGAACAAACTGAGAAAGGCCAACCGCTACCAGCTGCGTTTAGCTTTAATGCAGCATCTCTCTTTGTTGGGAGTGAGATTTATGTGGGCAGAGTGAGAAATCTCTGAAAACTTTTGTGTCTGAATTTTTTATGACTGAGTTTGCCAGCTCTATTCCCAAAACATGGTTAGTGACAACATGGCAAACTACACCTTAGCTGCTAGCTGTGCTGAGACTGATGGAAAGTTTGAAATGACAGCGTGGACGTTAGCTTTATTTGGAGTCCAGATCAGCATGTCAACAACTTTATGCAGCTTCTTTCTCCCTTCTTAGCTCCCAACTGGACTCCAATTCACTTCATGGCGCCATTCAGATTAGCTTTTAGCTTGACTCAGAGTGGCTGCTAGCTTGACTATGAATAGCAACTGGCTTTATTCAGAATACCTTCTTAAAAATATAAACTATATTAGCTACATTCATATTAAACTCATCAGAATCCTCTTTTTTTTAACATATAGCTTGTAGCATAAATCTGAACAGCTGTTATCTAGACTTTGACTATCAACCAATTTTTTAAATGTCAGTTCAAAATATCTGTTTTATGTCTAAACTATGTGTTGGCTACAATAAAATGAATTAGTTATTAGTTATTATTAGTTTGTCTAATAATGGCTTTTTTGAAGAACAGACTTTAGCAACAGATGCTAGCTTGACTTTCAATAGCAGTTAGCTTCAAATTTATTTGCAGGCCGATTCAGAATAGCTTTTTTTAATTTGTTAGAGACATCCATATCAAATTAGTTTGCCTCCTAGTTGCTTTTTAGAAGAGTAGCATTAGCATGAACGTTAGCAACTGTTAGCTTGAATTCCCCATGAGAAACTGAGAAAGATCTAATTGCTTTCTATATGAAGAAAAAGTCTTCAAAACGACCCCTTCAATCCGAACATAAACTCCACAGGCCAAATATTGCCATGAAATAAGATTATTGTAACCATGTTTCACGTATGAAGCATATGGATGTCGCCATCCCTACCTAAGGCATAGGTTTTGATGTGCATGCTGTGCTATACTCAGATTAGTGTGACATCATATAAAATGCATTTAGATTTGCTAACCATCTGGAGGCGAGCTGAAACAGGTGTTCCTCCAGAGTGGAGGTGCTCCCTCACCCCAAATCTCTGCATCAACAAGAAAACACATTAATACTGAACAGCATGTTTTTGGATTGAAACAATCCAAAAATATCCTGGGCAAAAATAATCCACTCATTACCTCATCTCAGGCCAATTTCAGCAGGGAAATCTTTTCAGATTTGTGTCCAATTCAGCTAAAAAACCCAACAAAACCACCTTTTATATTTAAAATTAGTCTTCAAGAAAAAAAAACAACAGAAATAGCATTGTTTGGTTTATTTAAATCAGGAGTAATTTTAGTGGAGTGTTTATTTATGATGCCTTTAACCATAAATCAGATAATAAACATGACTGAAGCCATCTGGGATGAGGTGGCTGACAGACAGGGCAAAGTGCTGCAGGTAGGGAGAATAACCAACAACTTTCCTGGGAGTTCTCAGGCTATACGAGCCTCTGTAAAACACCGGTACAAAGGAAGGCAGGAGGCTTTTTTCCCCTTTTATACCATATGCTCCTGTTCCACACAGGAGCTCGCATGAATGGGAGATGAGGTCCAGAGACACTGCCTGTCCAAGCTGAGCAGGTGTGCTGCTGAGACCTTCAATCACACACATATATACTGCTGTTTACACTCTGCAGAGCCATCATGCAACAACTCTTAATGTAGCAGCTGCCCAGATTGGCCATCTCGACCTGCAATGCTGCATACTTACACTGTTAAGCATTTTTCAGTCAGTAAAATTAAAGTTTTATGACCATGAGAGAACATCACAGGAGAAATAGAAGGTGGCTGTCAGTTCAGCTGATTTCATCTGCATTGGTGAGCAAAAAGGTTCATCCTATGACTGCAAGTCCTGCCTCTAATGTATGTCAGCCATTCCGTCCAGCACTTTGGTTCTGCTCAATCTCTCTTCTTCTAATGTTCTTTGGACAGATTTAAAGGGGAGATTTTAGGAACCCTTTCACTTTTTCTGTGCTGGGCAGAACATGCTTCAGAATCTGAGGTTGATATCAATTTGGAAAGCTCTGGAAAAAAAAGGCACAACCGTTGCACTTTGTTTGGGGACTTTGAAAATAACCCACTTCCAGCTGAGACAGGAGGAAATCCAGCAGCATCTACTCTCAGGTCCAACTTCAAACCGTGCTGCATTCACTGTCAGCTGATAGCAGGACGTCAGAACTTTTGAACCCTTTCTTACACCCAGCAATTCCAGCATCGTATTGATTTTTCACCTCTGACCAGCATGTAAGTGAAACTTCACTGGCAGAAAACGGCAAACTGGTTCATTATTTAAATCTGTTTAAATCTGTGGTGCAGCATGAGCAACGGCACAAAATCTGCAAACATTTTCCACATATATCCAGATTATAAACTCTTCAGGGTTTGAAGTAATTATGAGATGATTTCTGTGAATATTGACCAATAACAGTGTAAACATCAAAACAAAAGAACAACAAGCACAGAATGTCATGAATGTAAATCTTCAAACATGAACACGTAGATCTGCACGTGTTCATGTCGACAACTCTAATAATTGTTGCAGTAAAAAAAAAAATAGTTGACCAAAGTACCAAAATATATATATAAATACAATAAAAAGTTTATTTTCTTGTTTGAAAATAGAGTTCAATTGTTTACTTGCATCTTTTTAATGTATTTCTAATATTAAAAGGATTATGTGGTTAAATTAAACAAGTGATAGTAAGAAAATGTTAGAAATATTGATTATTATTAGTTGCAGTCCTTATGTTCAAATTATGCACACATTGTTCAGTATCTTGTTCTTAATTCTGTTTTAAATGTTGCATATTCCGACTTTTGCTTTGATTTCCTGTCACTTTGCTGCTGTTACTCAGTGGGACAGTGGAGGACATTTCTCTTCTCTTTTAAATGTAATTTTTCCAGTTAAATCTCCGTGGGGTGCAAAGAAACAACTTTAAATAGGTCAAAATCATTTTGCATTAGTGTAAAAAACGAACCTTTTCTGTTGGATTGAAGCATTTTAGCCTCGTGTCTCAACTGATGCATCCAGAAAACGATTCTGCCAGACAGCATTTAATATATGATTCTGTTTGTTTGAATAACTTTGTTTGAGGGAACATAAAATGCCAGTTCTGATTTCCAGACTCCTGCTTTCCTCCTGTCTGTGTTTCAGACCAGATGATTGTGCAGCGGCTCCAGTCCGACATTCTGCCGAATGCGACCAGAACGTTGGACTCGTTGAGGACTGTGCCTTTATTCTCACGGCCTTCTGGATTTTTAATACGTCTCCTATTTTCGACCAACATGCCACAAACAAGTTCCTGATTCCAGGAACTTTGCTCCAGTAATGGACGGCAACCTTAAAAGCCGCCATTTCTCCATGCAGCAGTAATGCATTACATTTGTAATAAAGTTTAAACGTGCATTTCAAACAATAAATACAGGAAACACAGTTCACCTGATAAGAATTGAACCACACGCACTAAAGCACATCCCATTTGCTTAATATCAATCTCACAACAAGATATTACAGCTCTAACTCACTTAGCACCAAGTTAAAATTCAGAGCTAAATTCAATGAAGCAATTTTATCAACCCCATTGACTTTTATGATAAAATTAACACATTATTAAGCAGTGAAGATTCATCCAACTGCAGCTCCACAAAGCCTGAGTGCACAGCACAGCTTTTCTGAAATACCTTTGGCCGAAGGCGCACATTTAACTTGAACCTCCAGGCGCACGCACACACACACACCCACACACACACACACACACACACACACATCCAGTAATGCATTCTTCCCTTATTTCTACAGAGGCTCCAGTATTAGTGAAACCCCAGTCTGCTGGCAGCCCTATCCATCATCGCACCAGCGTTAGACAGACAACAGCGCACACCCTCACGCATCCCACAGTCTCACATTTGCATTTGCCCACCTTCTTAAATTCAGCAAAGGTAAGACTAATTCACATGCTCACAGGCAACCCGATCTATCCATCAAAACTTTTACACACGCTGCCCTCTAATAGAAGTTAACTTAAAGGTCATGAGTAGTGTGTTAGTTTGGTAATAGAGTTACTTTATTCATTCCTGTTGCTCCACAACAGATTGGCATCAATTTCAGATCATGGTGCATCTGGAGATCCATTTCAAGTTGCTGTTCGCTGCTGATTTAGTGGAAAAAAGGAATTTAAAGGGAAATTCAGGTTCATTATTATATTTCCAAACAGAAAAATACTTAAACATGGAGACAAATTAAGGCAGAAATAATGAATTGTTATAAAACAATTAGTAAATTTACTGCAACCAATCAATTAATCGTTAATTGTTGCAAACAGACTCAGAGCAGTAATGAAGTCAAAACTGACAGACATTTTGAATTTAAGTCAAACTGTAAATATATTCTACTCAAACCTTCATCTGGTTAAAATTCTGTCTGAAAAATCCCCTTTAATGTTTACTCCAAAAAATAATCAATCGATCAGATTATTGATTTTCAGTCAAACAAGTAGAGCTGAGCTTTTCTCATGTTAGAAATACTTTGTAGATGCAGATGCTTCCTTTGCTACAAATGACCCAGTGTTCACCAGAGGAACGCTGTTATTGAATTTATCCAGCAAACATTTAAAAAAGGAGTTTGATTATTTACTTATTTGAGTAATTTAATCTATTTTTAATATTGCACAAAAGTTTTAAGTGTTTAAATGAAAAATGTAATTTTTTTAAAGATGAATCATCAGAACAATTGAGATTATTGATGGCAGCCACAAACTCTCTGTACAGAACGAAGCATATTATTTAATGTGAACTGAATGCAGGGAAACGTGGCATCAACATGTTTTAAAAACATTCTGTTTATTTTGCAGAACATGTTCTGGGTTTGAGGTTTTAAACCGTCACAATGGCCGGACAGACTGCTCTGCTGCTCAGATTTTGGTCAAATTAAAGCAAAAATATTGCAAATAAATTCATTTAAAGGTGAAAACAACAGAAGAGAGGCCAGGTGTCGTGTACTGTTGCACATGCGGCATGAAATCAAAACCTACAAACGCCAATTCTGATTTCATGGAAGCATTAAAGGATTTATTTATAACAGTCAGAAGCAGCAGACTTATTTAAGTTTGACACGTGCATCTAATTATCTGTCACGATTCTCAACATTTCGTTCCGTTAAAACAAGCATCACTGTGGGCGGAATAATTGAGTTTTCATAGATAATTACCATTTCATTCCTTTTACAAAAAGACTGTTGCCCGAGGTTAACTATATAACATTTTACATCAGAAAAATAAATTGACTAAATTTATCCATCGTGACTTTTTTTTAAAGCTTCCTCCACAAAAGGCGACTTGCTGTTTCAGATCAGAGATGGAGGCTGAAATAAACTGGAACTGATCGAAACCAGGAGCAAAAACAGGGCCGAGATGGAGAGCAGGTGTGAAGCGGGTTCAGATCGGTGCATCTGATACTTAATGATACTTTCAGTAGACATGTAAAGATCAAATATTAGGTAAGGCAGATCTATTAAGTCTAATTCTACACTGCTGCTGTATTTAAACCTGCTGCAGAGTCATGATGTTAATTTGTGACTATATCTATGCTTGTCTTTTAAAAAGGAAATGTTGTCAGTGGTTTTTCTGTATCCGATCGGCTGATACTAAACCTCGGATATCATCATCGGTATCGGAAGTGAAAAATGTGGATCGGTGCATCCTTAACTATCAGTAAGAGTAAAATTCTTTATTTTAAAAGAAATGCTCACATTCTGATGTTTACTTTTTGTTTTGTTGCCCAAAGACAGACAACTATTTTAAAAAACAAAAATGTACCTTTTGTTATTTTTTCTTGATTAAGCAAAAGTTGTATAAAAAGAAATGTATTGAAACTGAATAAAAAGCCAGGATATTCTGTTCCCTAAGGGTTGGTAAAAAAGAATCAACTACAGCAAGATGCTTGAAATTTGAACAAATTTGTGCATCAGACATTTCTTCTCCGGCGTATGAGTGGAATCAGAAAATAAAAACCATAAAGCTGCGGTTGTTCTGGAGGAGCATCCTCACAAGACGAAAGCAGCTTCAGTCAAAGCCAAGAGAAATTAAGATTAAAGAGGAAAGAAGCGATGAACAGACACATCACTACTTTCACAGCTAAACAAAAATCACATGATCGTCTGCATCAACCGTAACAGTTTCCTCTGTTGGCCTTTCACCTGACGGACTGGCTTACCTCCACAAACCGGGGAGACCTGAGAGCAAACAAGATGTCTGTTCACTAAAGCTCACAGGTCCACCGTGTTTGCAGAGACTGAAGGGAAACAGCATATATCTTCCCCTGAGTATTACTTCCTGCAGGTAAGAGCAGGCTCCATCTCGCCGCAGTTATTTGTTTTCCTCCTTTATTTGCTCTACAGAACACAGGTGGTAATTTGACATGTCATCACCGGGAAGAAAAGAAAAGCTATAATAAATGCAATAAAATGCACTTTAATATTCAACAAACAAAAAAGTTTAAAACTAAGCTGAGATAAATGTATAAAAGTCATAAAAGTAAATGACTATAAAGAAAAACGTATCTCTTGTGGGCATTATAAAGCATCAAAGAAAAGGCAAACATGTGCATACTATAGGCTGTGTCAATCACACAGCTTACTGAGCGCAGAAATAATTTCATTTCCATTCCTCGGGGAAACAGAAATCAAGTTGCTGGCTGACAGTGAGAACTGACTCAAGCTGTTCAATAACTGCACGAGTTCGCCGAGCTGCAAGGTTTCCACCGCAACTTCTGTGGACTGCAAACGCCACCAGAGGCAGTCGAAATGACAATCAGATAAAGAAAGAGGAAAGCAAAGTTCCTCTGAGCGGAGAAAGCCACAGCTACATTTAGATGTCCTCATCAGGGGCAGGGAGCGTGGCGGCACCGAGGAGGCTGATTCTTTTATTGATTCTGTCCCCATCTTTGGTAATAAGAGGTCATTGCAGCGGTGATTTTGCTCTGGGAGATGTGCAATCAGGCCGTGTTTGCTGTGATGTGGTTTTACTGAGATCTGTTGTTGATTTAGTTTCACTTTCTGTTGATGCACTCGGATGTTAACGCCGCCGAGGTTAACTGCTAAATTTCCCTCCAGTTTACTCAGGTGGAAACATCAAACAGCTAAAACATTCAGTCAGAAATTTCTTACATTTTTTTTCCTTTCCAGAGCTTTAAATGTCAGAGCTCCTATCCTGTGAAAGTTGCTATATTTACAGTCTGAAAATCAATTTGAAAACGCAGAAATGTTTTGATTTAACAAAAATGTTTCGCTGCAAATGATCAGAGACAAAAAACAATTAAATTTTAGTGACGACGTCTCCGTGCAGAAACGACCTTTTCCTAAAGTCTAAGAGGAAATGCAGAGCCGGTGTGATCCGACGTGAGTCATCAGCCCTTCTGCGGCTGGGCTGGACGGGAATCCCTGCAGCAGACTCCGAAACATCTGGACTGGAGTCTGAAACAAGAGCTGCAGGCGCTCAGCTGGAAGCAAACATGCAGCTGCCACACAGCGAACACGCGTCAAGAAATGCACCACGTCTAAATACACCAAAACAAACAAATTAATCCAAAGAAATGAAATAAAAAAAAAAAAAAAAAAAATGAACACGCAAAGAATCAAACCAAAATAAAACTAATTGGAGAAAATGACAAAAAGACGGCAAACAAATATAAACAAAACAATGAAAATAAAATTCATCTAACAAAGCAAATATGACGGAGTATTTATTTCAGTTTTATGGGAAAACAGTTGCCTGTCATGTTTAATGTGTAAATTCCTGTGGATTTACACAAACAAACCACTTTTAGTCAAACTGTGTAGAAAAGTTACCTGGGCAACAAGTTTTAAAGTAAATATTATTATATTTTAATTTGAGCAATTAGCTGAATCCTCCTCTAAAAGCAAATGCCTATTTTAAAGGGTTAAAACTCTAAATACACCTCAGCAGGAACCGTCTCAGCACCACAGCTAATAACATGGCAAGCAGCGTTGCATGTAGGAGTTTCAGCTACTTTTTCTTTAAAATATTTTAGATATCCTCAATAAAAACTAGTTAAAATGTCCAATCAGTAGTGGGATACCTCAGCTTCTCTGGACTTTAACATCAGAAAAGAAGAGAAACTGTTTAATGGTTCGAGTGAAAAACGAAACCTAACTGCACTCAGCAGTGTGTTTGCATCTCATATTTAAACGGGAGACAGAAAGCAAAGGGAGTCAGACGACGTCTCCGGCCGACTTCTCACTTGTCTCATTAGTTGAAACAGCGACCATCAGCAGCGGCGCGTCCTCCTCCTGGTCCACCATGTTTCCCTGAGAGGAGATCAGAGGAACAGGAACTACAGGAGTTTGCAGTTCCTCTGGACAACAGCGACACGACGACAGCTGAGCTCAATTAGTGAAATCAGAACGCCTATGAAAGGATTTATGCGTTTCAAAAATACTGACTTTTACACCAGTAACGATTTTAATTGAATATTCATTAACTGGAGTATAGACT
Organism: Poeciliopsis gracilis; assembly: GCA_911649635.1. Taxonomy (NCBI): domain Eukaryota; kingdom Metazoa; phylum Chordata; class Actinopteri; order Cyprinodontiformes; family Poeciliidae; genus Poeciliopsis; species Poeciliopsis gracilis. The sequence goes on from CAJVRI010001527.1 coordinate 1,619,171, forward strand.
CAAAAAAAGGCCAGTTGCAGAAACTCAGAGCAGCAAGGAAGGTAAAACTACAAAACCTGCAGAAATTCAACATGATTAGGGATTCAACCAGCGATTATTTTACTGATAAATTATTTTACTGGCCTTTCTGACGATTAATCTCCAGATTTTTTATTTATCAACTTGAGCCTTCTTTATGCAGGATTAGAAATATATGCAAAAACAGATGATTAAAATCTGTTTCACTTAACAGAACTTGAGTTCGTTTGCAGAGGTGTGGATGTGTAATCGAGCTCTGATCTGTGAACACCATGTGGAGCGCTGCAAAAAGCAGGAAGTAGACTACAGCGCAGGGCATTCTGGGTAAAAATGACCCAGAAAAACAGGTAAGTCGCTCACAAGCAGGAGAAACAACTCAGTGCTTTAATAAAGACAAAAGAGAAATCTGCTAAAATCTGATGCCAGGTAGGAAGCTGCGTTCAGTTAAAACACAGATTTCAAGGTTTAAATTGCTGCTGTTTTTATTATATTTATTATATTTTCCTAATGTGTATGTTTGTATCGTCTATCATGTTATGAGCTGCTGCCTTTCTTGGCCAGGTCATTTAGTGACAGAGGTCTTCATCTCAATGGGTCTTTATCTGGTTAAATAAAGGCTTAATAATAAAAATAATAAAAAAGCAGATGGATCGGACGAAACGCTGCATGGATGTTTTCCGGAAGAGGAAGTGATCTAAAGCCGAACGAATCTGTTAACGCAGTGAAAAGATGCAGCTTCAGAAAGTTCTGTCAAGGTTAAAAAAAACCCTCAGGTGTCTGAGAGAAAGAAAGAAAAAACAAAAGTGATTCAGGAGCGACACACAGAATGGAAAAGAGGGAGAAAATGTGTGTGAGAAATGAAGTAAAATAAAAATCTGAGGGGGAGAGAGTGATGAGGGAGGCAGGACGACAGACAGAGAGGGAGAGTGAGAAGGAGAAAACACAAAAGTGTGGCCCTCCTGGGTTGGATGCTGACACCGGTGAGGGATTACTGAGGGGAGGAGCGGGGGCCATATGGCTGCATGGCAAAGTGGAACCCACGGGGAGGCAGCGGGCACATTAGCTTGCACGGGGCCCTCCATCGCTTCCTCTGCACTGCGGTTTGCGGGACGCTCAGGAACATTGACAATGACATCAGGCTCTCCCACCTCTGTGATAGCGCCTGGATCCCAGACGACACAGCTGGCGAAAGGCCAGGGGGAGGAACGAGGGAAAAAATCACCTGCTCCACCCTGCAAGCGAAGAGTCACTTATGCCACTCGATAATGACCCGGGTACGGCTGCAAAAACAACAGCGGTCGCAGGGAAAGCCTGAGACGGAAGGCGTTGAGCCGCCGGCTGCCGTCGCCGGCCTCTTTCAAGACAACAGAGGAGAGAGTCATAATAGCACCGCGTTTCACACCAAAAGCGCCACTGTCGTTAAATCAATAAGTCATTACCTTTAATGGGATAAGCACTTTGAAAACTAATTGAAAACAGCTCCATTTACTCCAGCCAGCCCCTTAATGCAAACAATACTGTTGTTGCAGCGAAAAAAACAAAGAAAAAAAAAGAAGACGAAGAAGAGAGGGGAAAAAAGATGGAGAGAAAGACGCACGCCACAGCCAGAGATCCGGCGTCTGATGGTTTGGTCAACTGTTTTACATGGTAATGCGCTCCTTCCTAAAGCCGGAGCCACTGAGCCCACATCACATTTCACACAACACTATAAAGGCAGGGAATTAAGGAGCGTTGCACACGTTCAGCTCCAGGTGTTTCACCGCTTTGGAGGAGAGGAAACATCCAAGCTGCTTTCCAAAATTTAGCCAAAAAATAAACCTTGTTAGAGGGGAAATAAAAATGCCTTCCGTTCACTTGTGCACCGAACTTCACAAAAGCAATAGTGAGCATCAAAACTGTGTTGTGGCACATTTGGAGAATATTGATTTATATTAGAGAAAATGACTGTGCATTCAATTCCAATCAAAAGCCTCTGTGGCAGGCAGCCAGTTCTGTTACTGGGTGAAAGGCACTGTATTAAATGTAAGGCAAATTGAATGCGCAAAGCCAAATATAAACCTTGGCACCCGCCGCTTAATCAGAAATGGATTCCTACCAACACGGCTACTAAGTGGGATACGTCAGAGGGTAATTTTTTTCACACATTAAAGAAAAAAAAGAAGCAGGAAGCGATAATAAACATGCTTTTATGTTTCTACCAAGAACAACGTTGTTCTTAAACAATAGTTATTTAAAACAATCAATTAAACAGAAAGAAAAAGTGCCAGCTTAATTGAGGTTTACAACTATATTTTGGAATGCAATATAGTTCAGCAAAATATTGTGAATCCAGTTTGTGAAACATTTTCACATCGATGTTCCTGAAGCACCACTGGCAGCTTTGTGCCTCGTTGAACAGGTTTCTGCCAGCCTGATGCAGCTGTCCGGGGCATTTTCTCCCATTCTTCTCTGCAGATCCTCGAAAGCTCAGTCAGGGTGTTTTGGCAGCATAATTTTATGTAATCTCAGAGATTTTTAGTTGTACTGAAGTCCAGAATGTGTCAGCATCGGCTGGTTCTGTCCGGCGCCGTGTTGGAGTCTGAGGTCCAGAGCAACATGGAGGAGTTAAAGGGTCTGTCTCTGTGCCACCACCATGCTTCACACTGGGAATAATGTTAGTCAGGGGTCAATAACATTTGTTTTTCTACATTGTACTTGTTATAAGTGAAAAAACTTGCCAGTTAATCAATGCTATAGAATTATTGACTTAAAACAAGCTCTTATATCTTGCTGAAAAGGTACTTGTGTTAGTTTTTGTACTTCAACCGTTCTGAGAAATTTGCACTAGAAATAGTGCAAACATGTAAAAAATACTCAAATTAGTTTCAAAAACAGAAAAAGTAAAAAGTGAAGGAGTCTCCTAACTGGGTTGGCCATTAGGCAGCAGGAGCAGGAGATGATTGTGATGATATGCTGAAGCAAAAGATTATTTAACTGGTGGGAGTCTGAAGGCACCCACAGGTTTCTGTGGAAACATGCACAATCCCATGCACACAAACATTCATCTGTCTCCAACATTTTGTTTTTTACTCTTGGAAGAATGACATGCTCGCATAAAAGAACGTGGGGCACCATCTGGTTGAGCACGAAGCTAATGGGGCAGCTCAATTACGCTTTGACTTTCACCGGACCGACCGGGACGGCTCGCTAATGCCGCCGCGTGCTGTTTATGTTCAGCCTCGGACGCTAAGTGGACACTCTGGGTCGCTGGAAGGCAGAAAGACAACAAGCGTCGGCCAAAAGCCTGGCAGAGGCGGCCTTCGGTCCCGCTCCCATATCCCGTTCTCCTAATGCTCTTCAGGAAGTCCCTCAATGCACAGGTCTGTTAGCGGTGGTCAACACTTGTTCTATCCTTGAACGAGGTGCTCAAGTTAAATTGGCTCCGCAAATGGCTAATGTGTATAATGGAATTGAGAGCTGCCCCGCATAAGGGCGTCTGCTAAGCAAATAAATAATTTAATGCAAATCCCAGCATCGTGCCTCCTGCCAATTAAGCTAACCTGTTTTAGCTGTAAGTGATTTTATTACATTAGCATGCCGTAGCTCTGACTGCATTAGGGAGGGTTTAATCAGTCTGTAATCAAATTAGAGCACAAGACAGAAGGAGGAAGTGCCACAGCTCCACAAAGCACCTTGCTGGCGCACCTGCAGGTCTCATCTGAGAAATCTGTATTTAAAATGCTTTTTGTATAACTGAAGTATGCAGCAGCATGTAGTTAAATACTTCACCAGATTGACCAGAGATCTGAGTGCAGCATGGGGCTCTACATGCTACATGAGTGGAAGATTTCCTGCACAATTTCATGACAAAATTCCCACTTTTCATTCTGTTTCTGTAGATTTTTAAGGTAAAAATTTACTCTAAGTTTATGAGATCTTCTGTAGATCAGACTTTAAACATTGAAGAGGCAAAAACCAAAGACAGAAAGGAAGACGGATGGATGGATGGATGGATGGATGGATGGATGGATGGATGGATGGATGGATGGATGGATGGATGGATGGATGGATGGATGGATGGATGGATGAAAAACGTAATAAAACATTAATTCCTCCACAATGACCAGCAACTTTAAAATGACTTGGCGAATATCTGCCAAAGTGAAACCGCTTTGATTTTCCTCTTTGCAGCATCTTGTCCTTGTTGACGTTAGCCGCCACATTCAATAAAGCATCTTCAACACACAAACTGCATTACTGGCACGATTAACAGGATAATGCAATCATCTGTGCTGCTTAATCAAGCTGACCGGAGGTTAAAAACAAGGGTGGTGTTGGGTGGGGGTGGTGGAGTTGGGGCTGTGGGGTGTTAGGCATGATCCATGGCTTCTCTGAGTTCAGCGGCAGGTAAGTGCTGTACTTAAGCTGTCAGACAGCAGCTACCTCAAACCTGAAGAATCTGCGTCCGCCAGAGTGAACGCTCAGACGGCGCTGCCAGAACTGATACTCTCATTGTCTTGTTTGTTTTTCCTGCTTTCATTGGGAGATTGGGTTCGGTGAGCTCGTGTGTGTGCGTGTATGTGTATGGGTATGTGTTGGGGGTGTGAGAAGATGAGGGGTGGGAACATGAGGAATGTGTTTGCCTTGAAGGCAAAGTGCAGAGGAGAGACTTTAAAGATTCTTTGTGCTGACAGATGGTGGTGATGGCTGACAGACAATGTCTCACATGAGGCAGATCAGCTGGAGACGACTTCAGACGTGATCACATTCTTTCCCAGCGTTCTCTGATCAGGACCAATAAATAAGTGAACACGCAGCACACGCCAAGGCAATTAAACGTGCAAAAACACACTGAAATAAAATCTCCACGCAGTTAAAGCAGAGGCAAAGCGAGAGCACCGAGAATAGAAATGGGCTTTAAGTGGGCCGCCTTATCATCCTCCTTCTCCTCATTGCTTGGGCTGATCTTCTCCAGAAAAAAGAGGATGGGAAAGAGGGTCTAACACATCTTGATGTGCTTATCATCTGGTGCCAGGGATGTGTGAGTAAAGTTCATCCTTTTGGCCTAATTAACTGACGCCTCCTCTGTCAGCTTGCAACGGAATGGCCACTAATGAGGATCGTTACAGGTGGAACAATAGAGATTTCCTCGCCCTGATGCATCTTATGACATTTCCTGATCCAGTATATATTTAAGAAAATTGAGGCGAGCTCAAAGGGAATATGTGAAGGGAGGAGGAAGACAAAAATGAGTTTGATGTTGAATGAGAAAAATATTAAAATGGAGACCAGGAAACCAGGCTGCAGTTGGATGGATGAACACAAATTGATCAACAAAGACGATGAAAGGACAATTGGATGGATGGATGGATGGATGGATGGATGGATGGATGGATGGATGGATGGATGGATGGATGGATGGATGGATGGATGGATGGATGGATGGATGGATGGATGGATGGATGGATGGATGGATGGATGGATGGATGGATGGATGGACAGAGTGTCATCTCCATCAGTCAGTCATGTGGGCAGTGATGTAATATATTTCTATGTGTGCATTAAGCAGAGCCGCTCCAGCCCTGCAGCCCTCTTCATGAGTTATGGTCTTGCAGTTTGAAAAGTCATTGATAGGAAGGCTGGGCAGGAGTAGAGGAGGAGGGAAGAGAGAGGAGGAAGGAAAAAAAAAGAAAATCAATCGGAAGCATCTCAATTAATCTGGCGAGTGGCGGATTGATTGCAGCCCTAAACTGGGTAAACAGGATTGTCTATTTAAGGGCCATGATCCCTTAATCATCACTTTAGCTCAAATAGACCAGGATCGCCACATCTGCTGGCCTGGCCTGATGCAGATGCCAGGACTTTGCCTTTCAACTTCAGCCTCCTCCCCTTCACCTGTGATGCACGGCCCAGGCGCATGTGGCCCGCAGCGTTCACGTTCCAAATGGCCGACTTGGGACTCGCAGGAATGGTCCGAGCTGAACTCCGACCAGCACGCAAGCTGGGGCCCTCCGGTTTGTGGTCGCAGTGAAATACCCGCTGTCAGGAATGAATACAAAACACTGCATTAGCGCGCGCCATGAGGACTGTATTACAACGCTGCGAGCGCAGTAGGCAGACGAGGTATTCTGTGAGGCTGCACTAAAGCCCAGGCTTCTGTGGCACAACATGAATTACAAAAAGGGGAGGTTTTACAGGGAGATGCAGAGGGGCCTAAGGGCAGAGAGTCGCAGTTCTGAGTGGATGACTGAGGCCAGATGAATGGTATACCTCACTCTGAGGATAGTCATCACCATACAGGAATATCACTGTATCTCTCCACCCCCTCCCTGTCTCTCTTATTGTCTGGAGTGGCAGAGTTGCCCAGGCTTCATTCTCTAGAGCCTGATTGAAGAGCCTCTCCTCTCCTCCTCACCGGTTTGATTTACTTAGGCTATCTGTGGGAATTGGGCTGGAAGCTTCCTTATTAAGAGGAGACTGTCTGAAGGGTTCCACTGACTGATTGGGCAATTGAAGGCAAGGCACGTGAGTGGAGATACAACAACTATTGCCATCTACAACGACACATACACACAGGCGCATACAAACACCCCAGTGGTTTATGTATGAGGTCTAGCAGGCACATGTCTGTCACAATTCTTGGTAGCCAGCTTCAGCCCAGTAAACCGGACGGATCTATCTCTATAAAAGGCCCTTAAATCGCTCCCTCGTGGTGACTGGCTTGCATTCAGTGGCTGCTCCCACACGCTCCAAGCATGCACCGACACACTCGACAGAGAAAGCAGAGCTCAGATTAGATCTTGTAACAGCTAAACGACTAAAACCCGCCTCGGCTGGATGATGCAAACCGAACTGGTAGGTCACTGTTTTAAACACTTCCACACACATGCGGTGCACAGCCACCCTGATTTCTTTGTTTTCTACCTTCACCTGGCGCCCAACTCAGAGGAGGAAACATTTCTGGAGATTTTCCGGTTTCCCCTAAGTCTGCCGCCCCTCCGGTGACACACAAATTTGTCTGTGCTCACTTCATCCGAGAGACAAAAATGAAGGAAGACAACGAGGAATCTGGTTATGGAGGAGTGATGGGGTGCAGAGTGGGAGCAAATGCATTCATCAGATTATCCCTTCCTGTTGACGGCAGTGTGTGCCCAGAGGCCCCGTCATTTCCCCGTATGCAGCCGCAGCAAAGATGCCACTTTAAACAAAACTTCCTGCTCCATACTGACGCCTGACGTCTTCAACACGAGATACACAAGACCTGCTTGATGACCTCAATTTGCTTCAGTCTGCGTGTCTGTAATAGCCCATCTGTTTGGTCCCACTCATAAGCAAATCCGCCGTTGTGGCAATCTAATATCACAGAACTTATTTTAGGCGCTGCAGAGAGATATGGACTGCTGCAGTAACTCTGATTGTATCCTCCATGATTCTGGAAAAGCAACAGAGCCATAAATAAAACTTCAAAGTGGTTCAGAAATGATATTCTCAGCAGATAATAAAATGAAAGTGACATATCGTCGGATGCATGAGAGGGAATGGCGTTCATGGACAGTGCTGCAAAATTCCAGACTTCATCTGATGTTTCCATGACGGAAGCACCAACTTATCATCCATCTCCCACATGAAGGAGAGCCTGGCTGCTTCATATGCAGCTATATGTGCTTGGTAAAGATTAGCCTTCATCCTAATCAATTCTGTAAATGATTTCATCATTCCAAGGGAATCATGTCAATACAATCTGGATTTATGATTTTTCTACAAGTTGCCACGACTCTGCATAAAGGATGTGTGCGTGCCATGAATATTTATATCTGCTGATGAATAATGTCTGTTTATCCCAATGAAAGGACAGTAATGGTCAAACAAAATTACCATTTATGACAGTTATGGTTCCCTCCCATGTCTATGTGAATTATTAATGAGCTCCATTGATTGCGCGGTCTAAAAAAGGTGAGCTGGGTAATTCCATAAGTGCCACAGTGTGGATTGCTCTGTTCGCTGCGGCTCTGCCTCTCCTCCTCACTCCATCTCATCCTCCATTTGTGCTTTTCGTCGGTGCGACCAGGGCAGGATCCTTCCTGTAATTCCATTACTGCTGCTACTATGGCATCCCATCATCCCGCAGGACAACTTAGGGACCACTTAGAGAGTTGTGCACGTTTAGCTGCGTTACAGTAATGCTGCCAACTGGGCAACAAGCACTATCTATCACTATCTAACAAACAGCAGCTCCTGCTCTGGAGTGTAGATGGATCAGTTTAAAAGGCACTAGTGGGACGAAATGGAAAGGAAAATACATCAAGGCACAAGAGAGGGAAAGAGAAGAGAATAAAAACAGCAGCACATGAGATTAACAGCCAGTATAACCGTAATACACAAAAAACATGGAGTCAAATGACGAAAGAGAGAAGGAAATCACGACAGATGTGAAAGCATATGGAAAGAGGTTCCTCTCCTCACAGACGAACGTTTGAACAGAGAGGAGGGGATTATCTTTATTTTCTTTTTTCTGGTAACAAATTAAAACTTTTCTGAAGTGATTACACAATAATCTCTTTTCAAACAGAGGACCAGAACATTTAAACAAATTAAGGATTTTGTCTGTCTGAAAGCAACATTGATATCTTCACTGCAGCTCATCTCTCACTCTGCAGACAACTTTTACTCTGGATCTTCTTTAAGATTTGTGCACAACAAGACGATCCAGAACCTTCAGGTGTTCAGGATCGGGTTCCTGTGACGGGTTCTGCCCCAGATGCTCAACAAGTGCACAATGCAACCAGATAAACTCACAATGCAACAGATTTCAGTATTTGTCCAAAAACCCATTATGGTGCAGAATTCATCAGTGAGGCGTTTCCTGCGCCTGTTTGGCACCACTGATGCCGAAGCTGTCATCGACTGGAAACTGCTGGAAAACTAGCGTCACTCTCTACAGTGAAGTCAGTTTTGTATCAAAATGAGAAGCAGGAGACCAAGAAAGTGCCCAGAATCTGCAGCTGTCCACCAAATGACTTCCAGAGAAACGTTCTGATGAAAATCTGTGGAACATTTGAGCCATTTGACTAGAATGACTAAGACTAATGGTGAGACTCTGAAGAGGACGACCAACTGTCAGTGATGACAGCATGATGCAGCGCGGCGTTTTCATCCCACTGGTACATCAGGATTCATCCATTAATGGATCCTACTGGGGAGGTTCACATCATTCACCTCAGATCAACAGGTATTGGGTTGAAACTTGGACACAATTGGGCATTTCCACATGGCAAGGGTCACAAACATTCATTCAAGCACAAACAGATAGAAAACATCTGGAAGGTCCTTCTCAAAGTTCCCACCTCCACCCTGGATCAGGGAACAGGTTGTGTCTGGGTGGAGATAATGGAAAACACCAGGAATCCATCCAGTTCAAACTCCAATTTAGAAGATTGAATAATCAAACCAGATCGGTGAACGACGCTGCTGTGGTCAATAAAGCCAATTTGTCATTTAGTGGTTGAGTATTCCAGCTGTTCACTGGAAAACAGACATGTACTACACCACTAGGGGGCAGAGAAACGTCACTGTTTGTGACAAAACAAGACACAATAGTGTTGTGTTAGTAAGATGCCTTGCTAAATGGTTAAATGGTGGTGGATACTCTCTCTAGTCAGATATCATACCAGCCCGACCTTTGCCATCCAGTTTCATGGAAACAAGGCCTATCGGGGTAAAATTAGATTTTCCTGAATTTGAAATGATTTCTAGTAAATTCACAATAAATGTGAAACTTATGTCTATGATTAATGGACGTAAACATCTGACAGTGTACAATATCGTATATTGGGAATATATCGGTAAAACTTACAAAAAAAGCTTTAAGGGTCTTGTTTTTTATTTTCACCATTAAATAATAGCTTCGAACAAGCAGTTTTGTAACCAATTGGTTTTGTGCTGCTCCACGACAGCGCCGAGCCGCAGAGCAGAGCAGCAGCCCTATCTGAGCATAATGGTTTATTTTAGTGCTGTGATGGCTCAGTGGATTAGAGTGTGACCACAGCAGACTCTGTGATGGGCTGGGGAAGTGCTTTTCCCCCCACACTGGGCTCACTGCTGTACTCAACAGATTAGCAGCCTTTGTTACACAAGTGGTGTTTTCTGAGAAAGGACAGGGTGTCTGAGAGGCTGGCTGAGGGCTGAGAAGAGAGAGTGTGTGTGAAGAGCAGAAAAACACACACACATGCAGACTCACAACAAAGCTCAAAGGAGCAGCCGCAGATCTCATCACCAGCCTACTTTAACGCTCTCCCTCCATCTTGAACACTCACAGCAAGTCCTCCTGAGCTGCTCCACTTTCAGACCGATTCGTCTCCACCTACAGCGGCGAGGGTAAACTGGGGCTGCGGGAGGGGGTCAAGCGTGGACTACCCCAATAAAGCAGCCTCTCCCCTAATCACCCTTCTCTCACTCCTCCTCTTCCTTCATCCTTCCATCTCTGAGCCAGAGTGCATAAATCTGCCCCTCTTGACAGTTGCAATCAACAAGGGCCGTAGTGAACCATGCGTAATGGGCGGTTAAGACAGGGGCGTCGGTGAGCGGCAGAATTTACAGCAACAATTATAGCCCCCATACAACGAGACGCCTGGGGGCGGGGAGCTGCTCAGGATTTTTCAGCAACACCCAGGTGCCCCCCCCACCACCCCCCGCTTCCTCTACCCAACATACAGCCAGCAGCCTCATGGTAATACATTTGGATCTGTAGCAGAGCAGAGCAATAAATTCCCCTGCTATGCATGAGAGCAATTGCCTTGCAGCAAAGCCAGAATCTGCTGTAGCCAGAGCGGCGCAAAAATAATATGTAAGAGATAAATGATGACAAGTGAGAGGAGAATACATGGATAATCCTTTTCAGCATGTGTTAAGGCTGCACGTCTCTCTTCATCTGCATTGTGTTCCATCTCCAGTTTTGAAGAAAGTATTTAACGCTCCCTCATGTGACACAAAAAAACAAAAAACTCTCAGCTGAATGCCACCTACTCTATTAATCCGTGTGTCTGGTCCCTTTCTGTATCCAGCCGTGGCAAATGGCCCCATACTCTGCTGGACATGGCCCGCGGGTATCTGTGTGTGCCACAGCTGGATGCAATTCACTTCAATTCAATTCAGTGGATGCGTTTCATGATCAGTCATTTTAATCAACACATGTGACCTTTTAAAGCCATTATGACAAACGGATCAACCATGAACGCCATCGACCTGGTGAGTGGCACCGGGACGTTGGTTCCTGCACCCAAACATCAACCAGCAAACCCCACAGCAGAGCAGAACATAGTGAGAACATCACAAGGCCTGGAGACACCTAGAGAGACCTGGAGACACCTGGAGAGACCTGGAAACACCTGGAGACACCTGGAAACACCTGGAGACACCTGGAAACACCTGGAAACACCTTGAGACACCTGGAGTATGCTTCTAGAAAGTTCCAGCTCTAGAAAAAATGTTTCCAGACCATCCAAAAGCTCCTGTCAGACTGATTCCTTTCTTTAGATGTGTACTGATGCGTTTACAAACACACTGATGCAGGAAATGAAGGATCAACATCGTGCATGTGAATCCGGATCAACATTGTGGCATTCACAACATTCTGCTGCATCAGGACGGGGTAATTAATGTTGCTCCGACATCTTGTTTTATTCATTTACTTTCTCATAGTTAAGGATTGATTTACCATCTGCACATAGAATTTCAATGCTATAGAGGTAAATTTCAGTCCCAACAAGTGGCCAAATTATTAGTCATAATAATTTGAAGGTGTGGCAAAAACTTTCAGTTTCAAGCATTCAGTATGCTGAGGTTTAGATTGAGTGAAAGTAATAATGGACAGCCTGGCTTACAAGTTATGAAACTATGAAGGCTTTGGTGTAAAACATGTTGCTAGAATTTTAAAGTCTCTTTTCTGCCAGTATTTTCGGTTCTGAGCTTCACAGAAGAATCTGTTCATGAATTACAGACTAAATTTAATGCAAACATTTTTTTTACATGTCATTTCTGTCCAACTTACATGCAAAATATATGTTTATATTTTTGTACAAAGCCTTTATGCACAACTCAAAATTTAAAAAGCACAATGTGGTTCACTTATGTAAGTTAGGAGGCGTCGTCTGTTCATTACACATTTAGTTTTCCTGCTATTACTGGATGTTTCAGGTGCAGTGTGTTCTGTTTGCTGTTGGTAAAATTATTTCTCCCTCAGTCTTTCTATTACATTCTAAAGTAGAAATGATTTTGTCTTCATGAATTAGCCTGAACTCATCATAAGATGTGGCAAAACCTCAGTTTAAAGTCGGTGGTTTGGTTCATTAAAAGATGTTTTATGTGAATTCAGGAAAATGAAACTTGACGACATGCATATTCTAAATGTTTGTTTTGTGATGCTGCACCTGTTGAGTTCATTGTGAAGAATAAAAAACTTTAGTATTTAAAAAGTCAAATATGTTAAATGCACATTTATTAAATTATTTTACTTTATAGACATGATTCTTTTGACCAAATACGGTCACATTTTTATTCTTTTCTTCTGAGCAACTACATTTTTTAAAGTGTGCAAAACATGTTGAAGTTTCTTTTTACAGTTTTTGGGCAAGATTTCCCATGTAGGCGTCGGTTTTATTGAACCAGTTTTAAAAGCTGATCTGTTCACAGACATGATGAACATTATGTTTGTGAATAAACATGTTTGGCTCTTCTGCCTCTGCTGAGATGATTGTTCTCATCAGTGTCTCCTCCTGTTTGAGGAAAGAACTGCAGCAACTGTGTGTTTGAAGGATCCTGTTACTGTATCTGATCCGATCAACTGGATCAATAACAGACAGTCAGAGCTCTTAATATATTGCATTTGTATCTTTACTTTTTTGTAATTTAATTATTTGCTACATTAATCTAAATGAAATTGATCAGCATGTACATTTTCTGTTTTATTTCTGTAGATTTTAATCATAGAGGAGATTAAATTCTTTGATTCTTTCATGCATATTTGAGGAATCCTTCAGGTTTCTGCACCAACCATTCGTTCGGTGTGTCAACGCTTTGTCACACAAAACATACAAGCTACTTCTCAGTTCTGAATACTTCTGAATGCTCATCAGAACCTTAATAAATGGCATGATGAAGAGCACTGTTGTTGTGATGCGCTGAAGGCTTAGTGTCACAAAGAGCAGGAGCTTCTTAAAGAGACAGGTTCATTTCAAGGCATCAAATTGCAAAGTTACATTTGGTTTAAGTCATGTTTGACATTTACAGCATTTTTATAACAACTGGAGGTAAAATACTTGATTGTGCTCTAAAATGTGCCTCAAAATACCCCGTCTTCAGTGAGCTTCTGGTTACTGATGTTTATCTCTAACATACGGCTGTTTTTCCAAAAGTGTTGGGACAGTCCTGTACAATCAGTTCATGAGTAGTGAATCAAAGATCAGCACATTTCTAACAGATGTCAGGTATTTTTCTTCTATTGTATTTCATGTAAACTGCTCCACAAAATGTTTTTCTTTTGCTTATTTTCCAGTATCACTTGTAAGGAGAGAGGGTCGAATAGCTTTGATCAGTCGCTGGTCACTGCAGGAAAATGAAGGATTTCATTGAAAAATGTGCAGAAAGTCTGAAGCAAACAAAGGAAGCGAGAGCTGAAAATGTAGCATCACATCTGGAACCTGTTCACACACTGCAAGCAATGTAATTGGACTTACCGCTATAATACCTTTTATTGCACAGGCGTCAACTTGAGGTAAAGTGAAATAAAATACCTTCTAATTAGAGATTCAATGTGCAAATTCATTTAGCTTCAATGAGTGGAGAAACTAACAATATCAAAGCTCAATTTCAAATCTAATTTTTCTACGCTTCATATTGAATTACCGCGGCGCATTGTGGTGGTGGGATTAAGGTGGTGTTGGGGATAAACACTTGGTCATTAGTTATAAACAAGGACTGAGCTTCATTAGGATTCATGGGGAAAATGGAGTTTAGGTAAACTTTAGGGAGAGAAAAGAGAAATTGTAATTAGACATGAAAAATATTCCCAATAATCAAATCACATTTTGTTCTCGGGGCTTTGAAATTAAATTAACCGAGTTCATATACTGGTATATCTCTCAGCCACTTTCTTCACTCTGAAATGTGTTGCCGGAACACCAGTCCCCTGAGACCAGATAGGAATCTAATTAACTAAGATCAATATTACTCAGAATTTTCTCTGTCTTTCCAGCTCTTCAGATACTAGTGTCTCTTTTGTCTGCCAGCTGCAAGCTTGGATGTTTCTTTCTCCATTTCTGCAAAAGTGCTCCATTTGAAAAGGTTAACATGCGAGCCTTTATCTCAATCCGGAGCAAGCGGGCAACAAATGCCGTCCTGAATGTTTCTCACTGTGAGATGCGGGCAGACATGCATGATGATTTCTGCTTTTTCTCTCCGTCTGTGGGCAGAAACAACAGATGGAGTCGCTGCAGAATGTTTTGGAGATCACGCCTATCAAACCAGATGTCTAAAGAGGCATATATGATAAAGAGTGATGACGGGATGACTGGAATCTGGCAGCGCAGCCTTGCATAGAGAAGCCAAACATGCTGATTCAGGTGAAAGGAGTGCGATTTGGTGCAGGGAGAATAAGATCCCTCAGCCATATGCCGGGTATAGATCAGTGGTTGGCCTTTTCCTCTCACAACGGTTCAGATTAATTACGATCATCACGTCTTGAGTCTGGCCCTCATAAATTATGCTGACTTTAAAATAATGTTGTAAAAAAAATCTTCCATATATGGCGCCACAAGTAATTCAACACCATTATCGCCCATCTTCAGAGACGAACAAAAATTAGATAAAACGAGTGACTCCTTATAAAATCTGTCTCTGTGCTGCAGCATAAATAATTGCATTCCCAGTAAAAAAGGCTGGAGGTTGAGAGCCACTCGGAGCAGGAAGACAAAGCTGTGCGTGAAACGTAAAGTTCAGACAAAGTGTAAAATGGGGACGCGGCGCTGGATGCGGCGCTGGATGCGGCGCGCAGAGCGATGCTCCCCAACAACGACATATACATCCACCGAGGAAACCTACATGGCTTTAAAAGTTTGAGCTGCCCGCACCCCAACTGGACACAAATCCTCTCAGTCATAAATCTGAGCAGGGCGAGAGGGACAGCGGCTCAATCACGAGTCAGATCGCATCAACATGTGCCGCCCTCAGGTGAACGCTGCAGACATGCGAACATGCAGCCACTGTCCAGAATCCCAAAGCAACCCAACCAAACACACTTTCCTTCTCCGCAGCTCAAACTGAACTGCAAGGCAAACTGGGTTCCTGCCACTTCCTGCCAGCTCATCATCGCACTGACGATAATAAAGATTTATCCCGCTGGAAGAGCAAAGCATGTGTCATGAATTTTTTAACTGGTGAAATCCCCCTCTCCTATGGAAATGAACAAATTGGCAATTTAGCACATTTACATTAAATAGCCAACGTAATGAAAAGCTGCAGAGGATCCCGGCCTCTGAGCTACAAAGAGGAATTAGCAACCAGAATGTCTGTCGGATAAAAAGATACAGACACTTTTTTTCCTCACTTTCTGAAGTTAAATCAGACAAAACTTCTCAAAACTTCTTCTCTAAAAGTCACCAGAATGAAACAAAGAATATGCCAGAGATTTATTTAATAATGTCAGACTTTTACATGAACAATAATTATTGTCTCTGCCCAGATGATGATGATGTCATGGCTTAGGAAACTTCTGATAGGTTAACAGACATATGAGTCAATTGGAGGCTCAACTGTGGATGTAGTTTAACTAGCAGTGAGACTTGATTCATATTTTTAATGGTGTTCATTGCAGGGACTGTAATTTAAAACTAACATCAATAAAATAAGCAACATTATTGAATAAACTTATGAGCGCAACAAAAAGATACTTATTGTTTTTAATCTGTTATTCAGGTTCTGCACAGAAAAGTTCCTTCTACAGTGAATCTAAACTAATATATGGTACAGAGTACAACTATACTTCTTCTATGTCTTTTTACAACGTCTACCAGAACTGTTCATTCACAGGAGTTAATTTATTTTACTTTTTATATTCATTTGTTTTACGCACAATGGAAAGTAGAAAACCACATAGCTCTGTTTTTGGAGCACAACACACCTAATAAGTCACTGTAACACCACTGCGTTGTATAGCAATGAGTAAACACATTTCCAATCCAATATCATCAATAATTTCACTGAACTTTATGCAGCAACATTAGTCTTCACCACAGTGTGGCTCAAAGCCACCGCACCAGTTGATTAGTCTCCAAAAAGCAAAGTTCGCTCAGCACCTTGTTTTTGTTCTTATCCAGACTTTATCCTGAGAGGGTCCGGCTTTAAAACACGGAAAAACGACAAAATCTCATCAAGCTGCTCACAAAACTCAGATTCATAAACTTGTCACATTGTAAATATAATCTGAGGTGATAAAAAGAGATCAGACTCCAATGCTAAAGTTTTACATCACATTCCTCACAGCAACGTGAATCCAGAATGAAACAAGAAAAAACAAAACTATTTCCAGCATCATCTCTTTATTTCCATTTGTGCAAGTTGTGCTGCGCAGCAACACATGAATAAATTGTCCCTGTAACTTTTACAGTAATTCATAATATTGTTGTTTTAAGAACATTTTGAAATGAGTTTATCCTTTCCCAAAGACTAATAAATTAACATTTAACACTGGAAGATAGTTTAAATATCCAACAGTAAACAAGAAAGTAACAAATGAAACAGAAATAAAAACTATACATAAACAAAACGGATGAAGATGTGTAAATGTAAATGTCCTTTAAAAAAATCAACATTAAATTATATAATTAATTTAGTGATTACGGTAGACCTAGTGGTGAAATTTTATTATTTTTAGAAATAAATATTTAAAAAAAGAAGAAAAGTTAAAATCTTACATAAAAATTTTGTTAAGGTCTTTTATAATATCACATTTCTATTAACTGAATTTCTTGTTTTGCAAATATATTAAAACACGTCTCCATATAAAACCACACCAATATAAACCAAATGTAAAAATAAATGATGAATTTTAATATACTTAAAATTCATCAATTCATCTGGAAATAATTCAAATCTATTGGATGGCAAAATGAGTCGCAAAGGCCTTTTTCTCTGAGATCATCTTCAAAATGACAGAAGAGGGAAACGTTCTAGTTAGCAAAGTTTATTTTTTAAAAGTAAAAATTGGTCTTTAATGGAATTATAAAGACTTAGAACATAACAGCTTTATCCACAGATGTACAAGTGGTGGCAATAAACATAAAAGGTGTTTAAAAACGGAGGAAAAGCACTTAATAACCACTGTTAAGTACGGTGGAGAATCTATGATGCTGCGGGCTTGTTTCTCATCATTAAGGCGAATGGCCTTCAATCTCATAAATTATTAGATTGTGTTGTAAAAGTAAAAAGCGGGAAAATATGTTTCTTTTTGTTTTAATTTTATATTTTTAATAGAAAAATAAACCAACTCGTGTCTCACAAATCCAACATCGTGTCTGCCGTATAATATTTGGCAATAGAGGTATCACGGGGAAAAGTGTGACATTTTTATGTATTTTTTCAGCCTTATTTACAAAACCTAAACCCGAATTATGTGGGAAAACATATTCCTACTTTAAGCAGTAATTTAGATTACAGCACTGCTCCTTATTTTTGCTGCAGACTCCAGTAGAGACAGAATAATACATACAGTGAAACAAACAGGAAATGTTGACTGTCTGCTCATTTCAGAGACAACAATGTCACCAGGGGAAAACAAAATGTAAGCCATGTCTGTGCATGTTTGCGTATGGAGTGTACACAGGTCTAACACAATATTGTATAATGTCTTCCCTGCAAATAACTCCATTTGAAATGTGATCCACTGCAGTGCACACATGTCACAGCATGCATAAAAATCCCCGTGATGGGGAAGGAGATGGTTTATTTCTGTGTCCACTGCAAAATGGCGCGCAGACTGGGGGGATGAAATGTTTGTTTTAATTTACTTTTTTTGGGAAAGGATAAAAATATAGCTGTGGCTGTGAAGCGGACCACTGATTCATCCTGCGGATCGTTACCAGAAGCTGTGATTTGTTCGTGTCAACCTAAGTGAGAACAAGTAAAAATGGGAGACTCTTCCATGTCCTGGACTGCTGCACCAGAGGGGCTGTAAAAAATTGATTAGTCATCGTTTCCACTCTGATGAGATTCTACCACTTCATTTGGAGGAAGACGAGAGGAAAAAACAAGCTATGTAGATTCCTGCCCTCCTTTCTGCAGCGCTTTATCATTTTTTTTATTATTATTTTTATATTTCTCTCTCATCCCTCCGCCTTGCACCAGGGATGATGGTTTGGATTTCCAATCCTACACAGAAAAACACAACAATGTAATTCTGGCTTAACACCCGCATTTTCCCGCCGTCTGTAATTCTCCTAAGCATCACAAACGACAGATAAAAGCAGCGAGGCTTCAAACGTCCCGACGAGGAGCCCATGGCCATGCCGGGTTTGTTTGAGGCCATTGTTCTGAGAGAGAGAGAGAAACTATTTCTGGAGAACAATCCGCACCCCTCACCCACCCGGCGCCGCCACCTCCGAACCAACTCTCCCTCTTCACAGGGAGTCTGAGCAGTTCTGTTCGTTCAGCACATTTCGGCGCAGTGGATATTTGAAATGTCAGGACATTTACTCTGCTTATGTGTGGTAGATCTGAACTTCCATACCACTAGGCACATTCTTGAAACGGCCACATGTATTATTCATCCCGGGATGTATACAGTGCCGGTGCACTTGACTTTGTCAACGTTCTGTAAACACATGCACTAAATTATTGAGGTGTCCAGAGGAAGTGCCCGTTTCTCAGGCCGGTGGGTTTAATGCCATGACAGTTTGGATGGGCAGTAACGAGGAGCTGCGTAAGCACCTGCGGACAACCATTAAAAATGCACAAATCACAGAGCGGCTCCGCGGCCCCCGTCCTCCCGCCAACCACAACGACATCCACCTGCCACTTCGCTCCTGTCACCCATCCGCAGCGCATCCCCGTCCCCGGACCGCCGGCTGGACGGAGCCGGTACTGCCGGGTCAAACGGTGGACGACATCCACAGGTATAAATCCTGGAGGCCTCGTGTGAGACACCTAAAGCCTATTTTCCTGTCAAGTGTTTGCGGAAACGCTCTTCAATATGATTTTTCTAATGGTACACAATCCAATAGATAGTAATTTCCTGATGGTCTAATTGGTCCCAGGGGGAGTTTTGTCTTCATCTGTTATGAGGAGACCCACAAGACCTGAGCTTTATTAGATTTATGACAGCAGAGAGAGAAAAGATACTAAAGGTATAATTTATTAACAGCTTTTTTAATTGAGCTGTGTACTGTAGCTGCTTCCTTGAGGTTTCTTATTTCTGTGGAGAGACGAGCCGGGCCCTTTTGAAGAGGGCCTCAACAGAAACAACCACTGGAAACATTGAAAAGGACAGTTAACCAATTATGTTGATGGATTACAGCCCCTCTTAAATCATATCTATGCGGGTTTCCGTGTATTTTTCTAATGCTGTGGTTGTTTAGAAACCCTGGTAGGAATTTAAAGTGCACTATTTGAATAAAGAAAGATTAGGGATGTCAAACGGTTAGAAATTTTAATCTAAAATAACTGTATGACTGATTAAATTTTAATTCAGTTCAATTTGTAATTTCGAGGAATTTCAGCCAATCTTTTTATAATAAATCAAAGATGCTCCATAAAAGTGTAGGCTACTGATTTATACATTATTATAGAGACCTTCTTATGAAGATATTTTTTCCTAGTGAACTTCCAAGGTTTAAACATAACTCAAGATCCCGAGTCTCTCCTCTGCTCTTTACTTCAGTAAATCAGAACATAGTCAGTTTTTTCCAACATTCCTCATGTGAACATCAGGTTTCATTGTTTTTGTAGTTTTTGCATTCAAAACCACAGATTTTGTGGTATTAGAATTATTTGCAAGGAATTGTACATCATTTAACTCCTTTCAAAACCTACATATGAAATAAAGAATATGATGAAAATAAGCTGGCAGATTAGACACAAAGCTTTATTATTCCTTAAATAACTCGATTTTTGTTTTTCACCACTTTGATCACAAACTATAATTTAACATCAAGTCAGAACAGGTAGAAATGTAGTAGGAGTAAGAACTACTGCCACCTGCAGGTGGGAGTCCGTATCACTTAAACTCCATGAGTCTTGACAACTTTTCTAGAAAATTTGCAATGAAATCGAATATGCAATCTGATGATTTACTGGGAATTTCCACAAAGTTCAAATCTCAAATTATTCTCTTTAAATCAGTGACAAATAATTTATCTTCCAGCCCACCTGACCGTTTAATAAGAACCTTTAAATGTATTAATTTATGTATTGCTAAAAAATCCAGAAAATTAATATCACAGGTCATAAACAGCATTTATGATAAATTAATATAATAACTATGGAATAGTGAATAAAACTAAGAGAAAATATTCTAAAAGTTGTTGTTTCTTTATGTATTTTGTGGGATTGTTGGTGTTTTTATTGTTGTCTGGAGGCTCATGGCAGGAAAAGCTTGGGAACAACTTTACTAAATATTTTGACTAAAACAAGAAAATTGAGGGTGATTTTTCCTTTGGAGCCATTCTCATGTTGCTGATCTTTTTTAATCAACAATTTTATTATTTCTTACTAGTTCTACCTTCAGTTTTGGAAAATAAATAAGATGTGAACATCACTATTGCAATAATGTGAATGTGTGGAAGGTACAAGATGTTCTTTCCAGAGATCAAAACACAATGAGTGAGAAAGTTGCTACAAACCTCCAGCTCTTCGAAACTTTAAACTGCTTCCCATCCAGACGCGGATCCATCAATAGCCACTGTAACCTGTGAGACATAAAGCCTATTATGCATACGGTACATGATATTCCCACTATGAATCTCAGAGCCTGTGTTGGAGCTTATAAATAAAACAACAGCACGACCGCAGACTGCGACTCCACCTCTCTTCCATTGACAATATTTGCAACTCAAGCCCAACTCGTCTCCCAGAAGACCTTCCTACCTCTGCCTCTCATTGGCCCTCGCTGCACATGCCGGAGGACCAACAGTCAGAAGGCAAAAGCCAAAGCAATTAGAAAAGCATCTCCTCCCTCTGAAGAGCAAGGCTGATGTGCAACACCGCGGCGGGTCCCTGAGGTACGCCATTTAAAGCCGATACCCCAGTTAGGTTCCCGCCATTAAGGCAATCTGTTGTGTAAAAGGATGGCCATCATAATTTATCTGTTTCTAAGCTGCAGTTGAGTACTTTTCCACATCCATCTGGCACACATTAGAATTTCAAAAAGCACATGTGAATGGGAGCTGTGGAGCGGCTGAGATGATTGCAGTGGTTTTCTATATTCTCCCGTGGCGCTCCCTCTGACCCCCAGTCTGTAATCTATATTTTCAGAATAATACAGAGAAGCAGGGATGTTCAAGGGCATAACCCTCTAATCTACTCCACTCACAGCGTTCTTTAAATGTCTACAACCACTCTTGAGCTTTGAGAAATAAAAAACAGCCCATTATAACAGGCTTCAGTTTACTCCGGCGCTTCAGGTGTGAAATGAGAATAAGTGTGGTCGACTGGGGCGGGGGGGCGGAAACATGACAGGTGCAAATTTGCTCACCATAATGGCGAGCGGCAAAACACACGCGCACACACACGTACACGAGCGCGCACCTCGCACGTGACAGGAGCAAACACAAGCCGAGAGGCAGACAAACACAGAGCATATGCTCCTTCCACAATGATCAGTGACCTCCCAGGCTCGCAACACACTGCTAAATGAGCAACTTTCCTCTGCGGAGTAGTCAATAACCACACAGCCACAACGATCGTGTCAGCGTCCAGCCCGGCCAACATCCCCCCGTAATTAATTAGTTCATGTCTCCTCCGCTCAGAGAGAGGGAGACAGCACAAGGCATATGTACTCATCCATTACATGTGCTATCCAGGGGTCAGTGGCCCTGGCAGGAGCAGTCGGCAAGAAAAGCCTGCACACTTCCACCCCGCTCCGTTTTAGAAAATTACCTTTTGGGGTAAGAATCCGAGCGTCTGGGCAATTTGATTAATATCAATCAGCATTAGAAGACAGAGGATCTATAGAGAGGAGGGCAGCGCCGGCCGGGTCCGAGCGCCAAGCGGAGGGCTGGACAACAAATCAATAATAAAATATATCCTGATAATAAGGAAAAGAATCAGGACCACTGGAAAAAACTGAATTTTGACTTTTCTGTTTCGGTTTGTTTCAATCAAACTAATTTTATGACATTAAACTAAAATTACTTTAATCTCAATATCTTGACTTTTTCTCAGGATTCTGAGAAAAAGTAAAAATTCAGAGAAAAACAGTCCGTTCTTAATCCTCTTCCATACAATGGACTCATGATCAATATGATCGATAATATATCTGACAGTATTTTCAATCATTTCTCTGGACTCTGATCCAAAACCGCACAGAATTCTGGGAGATGTAGGCAGAGGAAAGACTTTAGCCGCTCAGTCTTTCAGGGCGAGCTAAGCTAGTTCGATGGCGTCAACAAACTCACTCATTTTGGTTACCTAGCAACAACCTGTTGAGTAACTAGCATAACTACTTAAAAATAAACAACAATGGCCTGGAGTGAAAACTGTGGACAAGTTGGGCAGAATTTCAGATATTTAAACCACAAAACTGATCAATGATTATTGGTAATGAGTGATATGAAAGGCTAGCATCATGCGAGGTTTTTCAGCCGTTTCTCCCAGTCCAGGCCAGGCGGAAACACAGGATGTATGAAATGAGGCAGGCCTCTGCTTTTCCATCTCTGTCTCAGTTTTTCACTTCTTTCTCAACTCCAATCAGCTCTGCCTATCCCCACATCACCGCGCTGTCATCTCCACCAATACCAATCCCACCAGCCCCATCCCATCCCGTCCGCCAGACTCTCTCCGAGTCTCATATCACCCCATGTGAAAAACAAGCCCTATATCTCTGGGTGGGGAGAGAATCAATCTCTGCTCGCTCCATGGAATCCCTGACGGTCAGATAGGGAGGAGGAAGAGGAGGGAGGAGGGTCGGCTGTTCAGCACATCAGTCTTCCCTTCGGTCACATGCTGCCTTTTTGACTTTGTGCTGAGTCAGCATAAACACGAAAGACAAAAGCCAACTCTTCTCCCCCCTCCTCCGATCACAGAGCATTCCCTGTATCGATTTCCCAACCGCAGCCACCCTCTGCGTCCGAACGGAGTGGAGCAGCGCCATCACATCTGTATCAATCTGTATATTTCTGTAAGTCTGCACTTTGAGCATCTGCGTTGTCTGTGTGGGGTAGCATTTTAATCAAGCCCAGCACATCAGATTAATGGAGAAATTTGATAAACGTCTCCTATTCACCAGGGGGATTTCTGCCAACTAAGGACTTCGGCTCAGAGCAATGGGAAATGAAGAATTAGAGCAGAGATTGGAAAAGTGAGATGTTCGAGGTCATCTCTTTAAAAAATGACTTTTAATCAGAATTAAAACCGTCTGCAATATCCCAGTGATGATTTCATTACCGGGGAATCAAGATGTCATCCATTCTGAGGACAGGATGTCGGAGGTTTTGAGGCCAAAAAGGCAAAAAAAAATAATAAAATTGGAGCAGCAGCTGGCAGAAGTAGTCACAGTCATCAAGACAGACAAGAAAAGTCTCATGAAATATTCATACTTATTTTTTTTTTCTCCTCTCCAAAGTGAGCCATCATTCATTTAATTTTTAATGAGGATTAAATATCCCCAACTAAAACTAACTGACGTCCCTTTAACTGTCGGCAGCAGAGTTCACCTGCGATAACCGTCCTGAGCAGGGATGAACCGCTCCGCCGCCGCGGAGCGAGAAAAGCACTAAATCTGCACAATAAAACACATGAAATCAGCAGCAAACATTTCCTCTGTGTACAAAAGCATATCTCCAGTTTTCATTAGGGTTTAAGTGGCGGCACAGAGCAGCACTGAGGGGGTGGCGAACTTTTATAACAGATGGAGATTGGATGTTTTCTTGCTCTCTTTTGACATTGTCAAAAAGCCGGTATTTTATTGATGGTGAAATTATTCCATTTATTAAGTAATCTTTGCGAAGCAGGGTTTCAATCACGCGCCGGTTCCAGAAGCTACCACAGTGGCACATTGCGGCCACGTTGAACCGTGTCACCGCTAAGCAAGGCTGACACATGGGGAGATGAAAGTCTTGTCATTCATTTACCACTGACAACCTGTGTATGCTAATGTCCAAGCATCTTTAGCTCAAGAGGGAGGACAGTTCTGCTCGTGTCGGCACACAGCCGGGCCTGCAGGGAGATCTGCAGGGACGCGCCGAGCACAATGGAAGACGCTGATGCAGCTTATGGGTCATATTAGTAATGTATGTTGCATTGCTAAACTGCACTGCATCAGGATTTTTACAGACGCAGGAGCAGAGCGTATAGTCGCTGATGCTGCGTATCATTTAATTTTTCTTTTTTACTTTTATTGTCCTTTTTTTTTCTTCCTTTTCCTCCTTTGTTTGCTCATTCTGGACCAGAAGGAGGAGACGGTACAAAAAGTGCTAAATCAAGGAACAAGTCTGTGGAGTTTTTGACCTCCAGTGCTATAGATCTGCTTTCTGCTGGAGCTGAGACAGCTCAACCAAACTTTCAAGTTCTGAAAGTTTTATTTACTGAAAACACTTTTTATCCCCCAAACAGGCCTTAAAGCTCCTGAGCTTACTTGAAGTTAATGCTATGCATCTGACTGAAAATACACTTGGCTTCGTTCAAAGGCTTCGTGAAGAATTACAACCGAGAAAATGTTTCCAGGATCTAAAACCTGCAAACCTCCCATTTATTTACCATGGCTGGAAAACAATCCCAAAGCATCAGCCCGCCTCTACCATGCTTACAGTTCAGTGTGAGGCATTTGTGATTGAGTTTTAGACCCTCTAGGAATAAAAACATCAGATTTTCACCTCCAACTGCTTTTCTCCAGATCCATTCAAAAACCTTTTTCTGAATGCCTGTCAGTGTCGGGTTCATCCTGTGTCTCGGTTTTGTTTTTATTGTTTTATGACCTCAACAGTGTTGCTAATGTTTGCTGTTTATTGTGAAACTAAACTGGCTCACATATTAGAATCGTGGTAAAATCTTTAATTTGTCTTTACATTTTTATGTTCAATTGTTGTGCATCTGACATCCCGTCAAAACACACCATCCTTCTTTCAAATGTATTGACAAACCTCACCATACTCTCCAAAACCTGTAGAGATGGATATATTGATTTTGTTTTTGCAATTTTCTCTGAATATTGCAAGCTCCAACCTTGAACTGAAATCTTGTACACATGGAGACAAACATGGTATATTTTCATAGATGATTAAGAAAAAATGTGGATCCACACGATGAGCTGCACCGCCGTGAAACACGGAGCGGTCGGTATGCCGGACCAAAGGAGCAGCGTGTTTCTTATCGTTTGAAAGAAGAAATATGAATCTGACGTTTTGAAATGTATCCACTCTGGAATCCCGTTTCAAAAATGTTGGCTTCTGGTTTCACAACATGCTGAATCCACAACGACAAAAACTTGTCTCCAGTGACGATCGCTCCCTTGGAAGATTGGTGACTACCTTCAATTTTTTCCACTTGTGAACAATCTTTCTCTCTGTGGAATGATGGACACCAGAGAGTTTGGAAATGACATCACAGCTCTTCCCAGATTGATGGGCAGCAGCAGTTGCTTCTCTACACTTGCTGTCGATTTCTTTCCTCATTTGGAACCAACAAAACTCCCGTTTGAACTCGCTGCTGCTTTCCCTCGTAAATCTGACTAAAAACAACTTGTTTCAAACCAAATAATTCACATTTCATTTTGAATGCCTTTCTGTCCACCGTATTGTAGAAACAAAGCCTTGAATTGCTCCAGAGGATGAGCTGCGACTGACTCACGCCTCCATCATCTGCAGGTCTGCTCTTCTTTCATTCACTGTTTCAGGACTTAAGCATCACACTGGGGCAGGCGTCCCCCACTACAACTTGTCAAACTTTACAGTACGTCAGGGAAAAGTTGGAACTCACAGCTTGTTCTGGCTTAAAATAATACTAGCACCTTATAATTTAGTGCTGAGAACCATTCCAGTCTTTGAATGCCAGATTTCTTGCATTTTTAATCATTTCTTTAGTTTCTTGTGCACTTTCGCCTCTTAATGCTGCAAGGGTTGCATATTTTTTTTGAAGTCTCCTGAAAAAAAAACACATCTAGTATTCACGGGAGCAAGGCAAAGTTTAACCTTAAGCTACTATAATTTAAACCTTTTTGCAACAGCTCTGCCGTAGAAGCCCTGCTGTTGCACAGAGCTGCAAACCGTTGCAGATGCTGCAAAGATGGTGGAGTAGTTAGCCAGTTACAGAAAGCAGAAGCTGCTGTTGCACCATTCTAAAATAAATCTTTGTGCACCGCTTAAATTGTTGATGAGAAACACTCAGTGGAGGCTCCTCCAGCCGAGTCCAGCGCCCGTCGCCCTGCGACCCAGCCAAATACTAAATTCTTCAAATGCCGCTTGTCAATAGAATCCGCTTTTGAGCAGTATTGACATACAGTTAGCTTTTCAAGTATTCACAGGGGCTATTTAGAGGGCAATAATTACATAGTATGGATCTCCTTCTGTTCAATGAATTCATTGAGTGGATTGATACATTCAATGGGTGGATTGTGTATTTAGTGATTAATGTGAAATCTATTACACCTGCTTCCCGAAGAGTCTGGGGACTTTTTGTGCTGAACAAAAATAGACTTTGGTGGATTTTCTGTCTGATTTTCTCCTGACTGAACAACACATTTCCAACCATGAAGCATTTTTCTATTACACACACATTGTTAGACAAGGACTTAGCAATTAAGGACACTAAAAATGATCTGGTCTTTACCAAAATCGATATGTTAGTGAATAAAAAGGCTGTTTTAGGAATTAAGCAGCAGAGACGTCATCAGCTGTGTTTCCGTTCAATAGTTGAGTTTCAGTCACGTGATTTTGATTTTGCACGAATGCGCCGCGATTTCAGATGGAGGGCAGGAAGTAAACTGTTAATGAAGGAAACCATATTTTAGCGCATTAGATCCACTTTCAATACATTTTATTTTGCTATGTTGTTTTATTGGCTTTTAAATTGTTTTATGTTGCTAAAGGCCCCTCTGGGGACGTACAATGCAAATTAGCTAATGCCATAAATGTTATTGAGATCTGTTTTGTTTATACTTAACAGTTGTCCCCGTGCAAATAAACAATAAAGAAATAATACAACAAAATTCACGAATATGATGGATGTGACGCATATCATAAAGAGTTGGAAGGAACTAAAAGATTTGATGACAGTCGAAGTCAACATAAACTTCCAGAACATCAAACATCTATAAAATCTGGAGGTGCAGAACTTCTTTATTGGGGAATGCTGGCAAGTGTCTGGTGGCAGAGATTTTACCCGTGGAGCCCGGATCGGCACATCAACAGAAAACGAGGCTCCCTCGTCCCAGAGCCTCACCAAATTCACTCTTTTGTTAGTTACTCTGCCGACAGCCTCTTGTTCAGTCTTCGGTAGAATCTGTTCGGTTGGGGACCAACATTTGTTCCATTTTCTCTGTAGATGTACATAAAAATGGATTTCTCTGGTTTTAGGATTTCTCTTGTTTTATGGGAGTCATTCCTGCCGCTGGCTTTAGACGGCTGCATTTGTTTTCACCCAAAATGCCCTGCGCTGTAGTTCCTGCTTTTGGAGCGGTCTCCGGTCCGCTTGCATCTGAACCGCAGCAGAGTTCACTTTAACTGAACCGAGAGCAAAGTTTGTGGTTTGATGATGCATTCACACCTCCTCAGAGCAACTCGAGTGGATTAAAGCAGACTGAACAATGCTGGTGTGAACGAGCCTTTTATATCTCGGCATAATGTTTTGTTGATGCTTTCAGCTCCAGACAAACGGCTGAAACTCTGTTTTTGTTGAGGTGAATTTGATCTTCAACACCTGGATGCTCCTTCCTCGCTTCAATTTAAGGGTTTATGTACTTTTTCTGTTTTGGCTTCATTTCTTTGGTGTCTCAATTTGCTAAAGATCAGATATTTTTAACTGCTTTATAAAGGGTGTGGTTTCTTTGTAGCCATCATTATCTTCATAGCGGCTGCATGATGCAAGTTTAAGTTGATTTAGCTTTAAATTCTGTGCAAATTGATCCGTATTTCTCTCATCTCCTTAGCTCCACCATATAGGTTGTGTTTTTTTTCTGTTGCAGGAGCAAATACTGGTTGTTCCTCACACATTAATCCTTTTTATCTTCCCATTTGTACACCCAAACTACACCACAGAGGTGAAATTGCCGGTGTGCATGTGTTCTTTGAGACCACATCAACGGAGCGTCGCTCCAACAGCCACCGCCGCTGCAATTACCAGCTTAGATCGACCCAGTTAATAAAACAGTCCATTTGATCTGGCGAAGCCGTTCATGTTTTGGCTCTGAGCTACGGTGTGTGTTGATGTCGTGATCAGATGTATCGAGGCAGACACCTGACATGCTGGTGTTACTTTCACAGCAGCTGTCACTGCGGTCTGTCAGTGACTTGACTCGCACCAGATTTGCTTTCAGATTAATATTTCATCTCTCGCTTAATAGAAAAACAGATGTTCTGCAGCCGTGTACATTGGGAAATAAGCCGGTGGTAATGTATGCATTACTTACAGCCGGCTAACTAAATTTAGAATGAAATATGCATCTGACAGATGCCTCACAATCAAGTTCCAAAAGCCTATACTGGGGTATCGACTGATTTCATTTATGCAGGGCAGACTGACCTCATTGGGGGAACTAATAAAACTTTTGGTACATTCAACCGGAAAGATGGCCTGGCAGTATTTCAGTCTTAGGCAGCTCTCTGGGTGCCCTTTAAAGCATTGACCTCTTCACAGAGTGAGGGCTCCTATGTGATTAATACTGCTAGGCATTTATTGGCACGCAAGGCACTTTTACCAATAGGTCACCTGTTTGACCTCAGCATGAGCGCAGAGATCGAAACCAAGTGGACAGGAGGCTATATGGCTTAAGGTGGTAACAAGAGGCAAAATAACCAAAAAAAGCACTTTTAAACTCATAACCAACCCACTCATATGAAGCTATTTGGGCACACACACACACACACACACACACACACACACACACACACACACACACACACACACACACACACACACACACACACACACACACACACACTC
Organism: Poeciliopsis gracilis; assembly: GCA_911649635.1. NCBI lineage: Eukaryota > Metazoa > Chordata > Actinopteri > Cyprinodontiformes > Poeciliidae > Poeciliopsis > Poeciliopsis gracilis. Next base: position 1,648,523 of record CAJVRI010001527.1, read on the forward strand.
TTCCACACATCCTCAGTCTCTATCACATTCTCCAAGACCCACCCACACAACACACACAGCCTGGGGCATAAAAGGTTTCTGCGGCCAGAACACAAACAAACTCATTTGTAACCTGCCACGACACACTCCAACACACACACTCCAACACACACACAACAGAAACGCCAAGTAACATTATCCCCCTGTGCAGCTAGATGGATCAGAGTGTTTATCAGAGGCTCTCCACAAGCAAACTGTGAGAAGGATCATAATGTCAACGATTGATTCCATCACAGTCGATACAGATACCTGTCCGGATACCCGCTGATGCCATTTAACGGGGATATTAGGCCGCTGCTCAGGTAAATGTCAGGTGTTTCTTCTAAGCAGCGTTTCTGGGTCAGAAGTGAACCGGGAGGTGGCCGAATGACACGGAGCAGTTAGATTTCAGTAAGTGAGCTAAAATGGAGCTCGGTGATGTTTTTTTTAATGCTGCATCAGGTCAACAAGCTCCTTAAAATAGCATCCAATTTGTCTCACATAAAACAGGATCTGAATAAAAGGAATAACAAGCAAACAGAAAAATGGCGATGCAACACAACAACAAATGCACCCTCTGGTTTATCAGCAGTAAATAGCCAGTGCCACGTTTCCATGCTCCTTAATCATACTGATGCATGTACACAAGCACAATGTGATGCACAGAAACACACACACACACACGCAGACACACACACACTCTTCCGCCCTCTATCTATTGCAAGCAGTTGAAAGTACGCACGCGCGACACACACGCTCTCATTCACACATATTTTTTTTTTCCCGAAGACCAAAGGAAGAGCTGACTGCAACATTTTTCTCCACTTCAAAAAAGTAGCCAGTGTCAAAATGATAAATGAGGGATCATGAGGGAGAGCGTGCATACTTACATTAGACTGCACAAGAGCTTGAAGAGCTGCGGCGGTTTCCAGAGCTGCTTTCAGGCTGCTGTTGTTACACACAACGAGTCAACGTGCAAATTCCAAAGCACGACAGTGATTAGCAGTGTGAAATTAGTACCAACATAACAAAAACATCCCCAGCGCAACGGGCGAGGAAGGTGTGTGACCTGACATTACGGAGGGCTGGAAGGTGAGGGTGAGTGGAGGGGGGCGCAGCGCTCCTTATCCAGGTGTTGGCTGGTAAAAGGTTGATTGCTAATTTCCCCGAGGTGAATACAGCTCACAGATGTGTGCGCAGAACATCTGATAGGCCTTCAGACTGCTGATGCAGGGCAGCGTGTGGATATTTTCAAACATCATTTATAACATCATTTCAGCATCAGTTACAAAGGGGCGGCGGGAAGATTGATGGGGCGGCGAGGGCTGGTTAATATGCGTGATTGGAATGGTACACGGGTCGCACCGTCTGTTGTTTGGAAGGTGACGGCACAGAAAATAGAAAAACATCAGACTTCGGATGAACGAGATGAACGTTAATCCCGGTGAAGATGATCTGGACATGGAGGCGCGCGGCTCCACTCGTCTGCAGAATGAGTCTCACTGAACATTTGGACCTTTAATAATTCTTTTCTGTTTACATCCTTTAAAATTCACACAAGATCTATTATTATTGAGACAGGTAGCAACTTTAAATCAATGCACCTCAAGGACTCACTTTGACGCCATCATCCATTTTGACTAAACTCTTAACCCAGAACTGGTTTATTTTAACTGCTTGAACACACAACTGGGCGAATCAAGAAAACCCAAAACAGTTTTTATGTGTTTGAGGCCATTGTTATCTGGAGGTGAAAGTTTTCTACCATGTGCAAACCTCTGCAGTTAGCACATAAAGCAGGCGGCAGTAAAACGTTGCATCAGTTTCTGCAGGTTTCACCAACTCAGATTGAGACTTTGACCATTATGAAGGAAATGATCAAAACATAAATGTATAAAATCCCAAACTACTGAGGAAGCAATGGTGCTACTTGTGATATTAGCTATAGATCTTGTCACTCTGTTACATTAAAATGAACAGGCATTAATGTCTTAAACTAATCTATTTCCATATTTGTCATCTGTTTTATTGTCTTCTGTTTTCATGCTTCTCCTTCCTTCCTCCCTCTCAGCTGTATTTTCCTCCATAGTAACAACCTTGTTGATATAAAATTGATCAATAGGTAAGACTGGTGTTTGATCACCATGTTTAAAATTCACAAACCTCCGACTTCAGAGTTGGTGCCACATTAATGGTTGTTCTTAGTTTAGTGCTGGTCGGTTTTCTGGGGAGCTTTAGCCACGGCAGCAGATCAAACTGTGACATTTCTGCCGTCTGTTTGTGGCTCTTGGCTGCAGCTTGTCCTTCTCAAACTGCATGTGGCTCTCCACAGTCTTAACCCCCGAAGTGCCGAGCTTTAGTTCATGTAGCATTGTTTGGGTTGGCAACAGAAATGAGCAAATGGCTAAGACGAATGCCATCTATTCAAACGGAGAAAAATTTGGACTTACCCAAGAGAGACTCAAAAAAGCTAGCTGTCTATCTAGCCAGGGTTCAATAGCAGATAGTTATTGGTAGACACAAGTCACAATGCAATGGCTCAAACCTTTGGGTGGCAGAAAGGCCCAGCAGGAAAAATAACTATGAATATAAAACATTAAAAAGTCCTGCCATGACAAAATTTAAGGCTTGCGATTAACATATTTAAGGTTGACATAGATTTTTCAAAATGAATTTAAAACTTTTTAATGATGCACAGACATTATGTGTCATTCCAGTTTTGAATTCATGAAGATTCCTTCATGCGTCTCCAGACAGTTTGTGAAAGTTTTCCAAAATTCCCATTTGGACAAGCGCTGCTCTGGTCGAACTGGTAGGTTTATTTATTTTAGCCAGATGAAAATGTTCGTCAAGATTCAAGGTGTTGGTTCCACAACAGGGAACGACGTTGGTTTTCCAGTAGCTCCATCTTTAGTGGGTGTTCCTCAAATTCTGGACCAGTTTGGTTTCACCTGAGTCAGACATTTTGGATTTGCTTCCATATCTTTGCAAAGTCGTAACGGTTTGTGTAACTTATTGTTTCAAACTGATGGTCCAAGAATCTGCTGAGGAAAACTTTCCCAATCTGTTTAAATCTTTTCCTTGGAAGATTTCAAAGAGTTCCAAGTTTTCATATTGCAAAAAGAAATGACCAGCCACAACCGATCACCAACACCAAGCAGAAGATTCAAGTTGTTCAAATAAATGTTTGAAAAAATTCACAATAAATTCAAAACTGTGCTAAATATTTACGCTTTTTTTTGTTTTCTGATCATATTTTAGCCCAGAAACCAAAGGCTTTCCTTTATTGGAGAAAAGAGAGGGAAGCAAAGTTACTGCCAGCCACACACTCAGATCAATTACAATGTAATTACAATAGCAGACAGAAATACAACCTGGGTCTGTGCTCTGTCTGCACTGATAACTGATAGATAAGCACCTGAGGGATGGCTGAGAGAAGCACCTGACCAGAGACACATCTCAATGCTGTCAATAAATAACTCTGCTGGGACCGTTTCTTTCCTGAGAGAGGCTACCCAATCGGGTAGACATCGTCCACATCCCGACCTCCTGTGCAGTTCATCAGGCTGTCCGACAGGAAACACATATAAAGCAGGGAAAAAGCACATCCACGGCGGATACTGCGGCAGAAAACACACTCCATTCTCCACCGCCGGCCCACCCCGCCGATCCGACCACTTTCTGCGAATCGTTTCCAAACTATGATCAAGCCCTGGCTTATCTGGAGGCGCCCAGAGCTAAACGTGCGCGACACTGATGCAGATGTGGCGGTGATCCGCAGTCAGAAGGATGAGCGGGAGAGCAAATTTCACTGCAGAGAGTCTACAAAGACAAAGAGATCAGCGATAAGACAGAGAAGTGCACCCATATCGACTGCTGTCAGTTAGGAGCATGTTAAGGAGTGTATTAGGGATTAGAGGGGATTAGTCATATCAGATCACTAGGGGGTTATCAGTGGTCGCAGCTCCACAATGAGGGGCTCCCGGCCACTTTGAAACAAGAGCCTCACCGTCCCTGTGTAAGTCTCAATATTAACCCATTAAGTCGGACGATTTATGAGTTTGGAAAAACAATTAAGCTTGTGATTTTTATTAGGAGCTTGATTGAGTGCCTCCTCCCTGGTGTCTTGACACTACCAAAGTTTGCCCCCTCTGGAGCGCAGAGGGCCAGCTCCAAATATTACCGTGATTTAAGATGCAAAACCAACACACATTGAAACAGCTCAGAGCTTATTCCACGCGCGCTTCCACACAAAACCAATTTAGTTTCCATTGATCGCTTTTCAAGCAATTAGATTTCCATTGATGGAAAAAGTAGAAGCTGCTTGTATGAGACGGGGAGGGTCAGTGGTTGGGCACTGTGATTTGCACGTTTATTTGGGCCGTTTGACCACCTTCTCTAACCTCTGACAGATCCCTCGCTCCCAGCCTCCTTCCTTTTTACCCCTTCCTCGTCCCCACCTTCCGGATAACAAATAACCCGCCGAGCATGAAAAAAATGCCTGGCGTCAGATTATATATCCGTCTTTATTTCCGATATTGCCTCTTTGTTTCTGCAAACTTGGCTGATTTTCTAAATTGTGGAGTATTGACTGTTTCAGAGCCTGACCAAGCGAGTCTGATGTAACACATTGGAAGTAATGATATCCCAGCGACGGGAGAGGCAGAGGCTGGAGCAGCCCTGGACGATGGCCAGGCCCTGTAACCATTAGTCTCCCCAGGAGCCGGAGTCTGTTCTGTTCCAGCACGGCAAAGCTTCGCCTTCAGCACAAACGGTAACCCAACTCAACCGGTGAAACCACCAGAACCCCCCTCCCATGTGCCCACCGCCGACAGAGATGCCATCAGGAATCACTTCCTTTGTCTCAGCCAAGGTCATTCCTGGTCTGACTGCGGAGGAAAAGAAATAAAAGAATCTACAAGATGTTTAATCCCAAACTGGCGGGTTTTAAAAAAGGAATGATTACATATTCAAAATCCAGCAGAAGGGTGAAAGGGTGAGAAGTGGATTCAAGGTGTAAAATAGGAACACTGAATGCCATTAATGTGAAAGTAGGGAGTAATTCCCCGCGTGCTCCCAGAGGAAATCCACCTTTCGCCAAAGCCTGAGGATTTTGACAAATGCCTTTCTCAACACCAGCAAAGGAGACAAATGTTACATTTAAACAGAAATACTTAATTTCCGCTTTTGGTGACTTGCAGCAGATATCATTAATCAACAGAGGCCTACCACGCTCAGTGAGCCTGCTAAGAACCAGATGATCGCCTTCTTCCACTCAATCCATCAAGTATGATTGGAGAAAGAAAAGGTTCAAAAATTTTGAGTTGCACCCACGCAGGAAGAGTAATTACCCTTGTGCCAGGCGCCGAGGTGTTCCTGTGACACCTCGACCCTCTGTTTATCATGCACCAGATTACTCATGGGGGCGTCAGTCTGACGTGACAGAACCAGAACCTCCACCTGGGTTCCCCTCGCTCACCGCGCCAGAGGGGGACAAATATGACATACGAGCTTCCAGACTTTCTAACTAGCAAACTTACTTTGGGACCCGGGAAACATAATGTCCTCCATGTTGCGAGGAAAGCCGAGGTCAGTGGGGTTCAGCGTTTGAAGGATGGCGTCGCCGTTTCATTTTTAAAGAGCAATCTGTTGATTTTCGCACCATGTGTTGAATTACTCACTGCCTCCTTTTCGATGGCATGCATTGAAAGAGATATTTAAAGGTGCAATGTGCAACGTTTTGAAGATTAATACGGCATTGTCAAAATAATTGTGATTCATTTGTTTACCAGCTTGGTGAATAAATGAGACCATCACCAGCTTGTGGCTCATGTTTGTGGCAGAGGGATTCAACGTTAGAGCTGCAGAACTCTCTGCTGCCGCTCAGAGGAAACGGCTCCACAACATGTTCAAATTAACAAAGAATCCAAACATTCAGACGAAGAATGGGTTTAAAAACCGTCAATCAACATCCTAAAATATTTGTAATGCGTTGCCTCTTATGTTTCCCACTCTCTCCTACAATAACTGCTTTGCTTTAGGTCACTTTAAAATTTCACCCCAGATGTTTTAGGCTCTTATCACAGCAGATGATATCGCAGTCTCTCCAAAATACTAATACTAATTTAGAAATTAAGTCTGAAATTAATCCACCTTTAATACTAATTGATTGACTAAACTTTGAATTAGAACCAGATTTTAATCCAGTTGAATGATTCCACATTTAGAGGAGACCTTTGCTAGCCGGTTAGGATTAGCATGTTGATAACATTTTCTGTACAAAATCATCCTTGGATGAGTTTTTCTGTTTGGTCAGTTCAGAATGAGGCCGTCTTCTCACTGTACATCCAAATAAGTTGCTGCTGGCCACGACCCCCAACTCAACACTCTCATGTGAAAATGGGTGCAAACTCATGTGCAAATATACAGTCATACAGCTTTGAAAAGCAGAAGTGGAGCCTCATGCACAACCAACCATAATGCAGTAAATGGTTTCTGGACGTCAACAGCAAATCAGTTGTGCTTTTCCAGCAGCCATTGTACAGCACATACAGCGGGACAACCAGCTGACCAAACCTGCTGGAGATCTGCTGGGGTTGCTAGGTAACGCGAAGTGCCTGCTGATTTGTGACGTTACATTCTGTAGGATTTTGAAACAGCTCATTTTCCAGACACCTAAAAACATTAATTAACTGTCAAAAAAGCTTTTTGAGCGCTTGATTTTTTCAGAAACAGCAGAGACGCAAACAGAAGAGCAAAAACATACAAAATGTGAATTTTGCATATTATATCCCTGTCATGCTTTGACATTCATTGCAGCAAAATGTCAATAATACATAAAAATATATATATATATTTCAAACTTCAGATGATCTGTGAAGCAGCTGAGAAGGGAAATTAAAGCTGAACATGTCAAACTCAGCAATACTCCAGAAGATTTTTCCATCCCTAATTTAGTCACTAATACAATTTTATCATCATATTTACATCAAAAAGTCAGTTTTTCCTCATAGCTATTTGATCAACCATAAATTGATGTGGGAATGAACATTTCGCTCAATTTACCAAGAGAAACAGGTAAACATTGGAGTCTTGAGTTCAAGCTGAAGTAAATATCAGCCCAACTCTCCAGAGCTTTTTATCTTCTGGAGCAAATACATTATCAGCACAGCAACCAGCTTCTTCACATTTTACCACAACGTGCAGCTTATGTGAAAATTCATTTAGCCAGTGTAATATAAATTAAAGTATAATTCAAATCCCGTGCAGGCACCGTTTACAGTGAATTTAAACAGGATGAGAACCAAAGAGACGCTTCGGTTAAAAACGGAAACAAAAACTCTAAAAAACAGCTCATTAAAAACCGGAATCCCATTTGGCAGATATTCCATAATTAATCCACATATTTCTAACAAACTCTGTTTTCCAGTCATAAAAAAGAAAGCACACCCTCTTTTCATTTTCATCATTGCTGAATATTGATTGAAAAATTGCATAATTTTCTCACATTGTGAGTAAAATAATCTGCCAGAGGAACTAGAAGTTTTTCATAAATATTAAGTAATTGTTGGCTTAATAACGTAAAAGTAACTTAGTTTTGTCTTATTTCAAGTGTACAAAGATATTTTCACAAGAAATTAGACTAAAACACTTTTAATTTTGTGTTTTTGTGCTTTAAAATAACTCTATTATGACTGTGGTGGTGAATCTGAATATTTTCTTCCATCCTGCTATGAAAAACTTAAATTTTAAAAAAAAAAATCTGCCTGTAATGAAATGAGTTTCCTCAGTCATGTGTCCTTATGGTAATTATGTTGAAGATATTATATTTGCTTCATGCTGAGTCTTTAATGACTTCCCTTTTCGATAAAGAGAAAAGACGTGAAGATTGTTTTTCTACGGCTGAAGAGATTATTCCTAAACATAAAAGGTGAACAAATGCAGTGTTGGATTTAAAATGTCGGAACATGAGGCGAGTCAGATGAGGATGGACACGCTGAGGCAATAACAGTAAAGCAAACAGGCTAGCGGCTTTGCTCCGCTGCTCCTCGCCTCCCTGGTGATACATGCGAGAGATAACAGCTTAATTTCAACCTCAGCACTTTTACTGCACTGTCCAAGGAGCTCACTGCATCAATGTATCAATGTACCACCATGCTAGTCACTCTCCACTGCGACAACTCACAATTTTTCTATGATGGAGGCTTTCAGAGAGGTGCCACGGTTTGGCTGGCGCACAAGCCGCCCTCCTCTGATGGCTTTGGTCTTGGGAGACTCTGCTGGCTGTTTGTTTCTCGGAGAACAGGTCACAGGTCAGGCTTTTGATTGAATCCCCCACACTGTGACGAGTGAAGGGGGGGAAGGTGGAGGGAGATTGGAATGGTTCTGGATTTTGCTGCAGAAGCTCTTCCCTCTGCAAAACATTTCCTCCGTCTCTTTGAAAAGCTGGAGCGGCTTCAGCCTCCACGGAAAACAGAAATAAATATAGTGAGAGCGGGAAACCTTGCCAAGAGGAGGCTTCTGTTTAATGAGCATGCATCACTTACTTTAAACTGGGTTCAGTAACATTCAAGCACTTTCAAGCATTTTCAAGGTAACTTTTCAAACTTTCCCAGCAGGAGTTAAAAACAATGCAAATGAACTAAGAAAATGCAGATTCAGTTTATTATTATGTGATATTTATCACTGTTATCTTGTAATATTCTTCTAAAATCTAACTAAATTTGAATGTTTTCAAATGTCACACCCAGTACTCCTGACTGGCCTGAGAAAAAACTATTTAATTTCAATAACATTTATTTCAATTAAACTGATCAATATGTTTTTAAGACATCAGGAATAATACAGAATCCTCACACTGAAACAATCCAAACACATTTTGTTGAGGTAAATGACTTTTTTGCTCAATTACAACATAATCTATAAAGAAAGTTAAAAAATAAATAAATAAATCCCTAAAATCTGTTTAAAGTTTTCTTGTTTTTAGCTAATAGAATCACTTTGTTAACTATAAGTGACATAAAACATGAAAAGTTTAGTTCAGATGGTGAGAAAAAAATATTCTCTCATCTTTAGGTGTATGAAAATATTTGGTTTCAACTGTAAAATAATGTCAAACATTTTTTTAAAACTGCACAGTTTGAATATGAAGCACTTTGAAGGATCTTGGACAGAATTCCAGGACTTTCCAAACCTTGGAAACGCCTCACTGATATTTTCAAGGATTTCAAGCACCTGTATAAACCCTGTTTAAAGTTAAAGTCCTGATTATTATTCTGTGGAAAGTTAAAATGAGTTTGATTCTGTTTCAAAACGTTGTGAAAAAAGCCGGTCTTTTATTTCTCCTGCAAACTAATAATGTTGCTTATGAGGCACGCTGATGTTTTTACTTTTCGCCGCTTTAACAGAAGATTTATAAAAAGAATAAACAAGCATGACTCTGCAGAGAGCCAGCATGTCAGCTCCCAAATCACATGAATCATAAATATGAGCTTTTGCTGAAATTAATTGTTGAAATGTTGTAAGCTGCAGCTTCGAATACCAGCCCTGGTCTATTCCCTGAGCAAATAATGCGCGAGAAAAAAAGCGCTAAAATAAATTACAGCTGCTGTATATCCTCTGTAAATACGTTTGCATTGGAATGCAGCAGGCGTGTTGCGAGGCGCTGCGGCCTTCTGGCTGGGATTTCCTCACAAAGCCGGAATCGGAGGCGCGTTGACCCCCCGGTGACCCCGGTGACGTGGCGAGCATCCAGACCGCTAACAGCAGCCGGACCGCTAACAGCGGCCGGACCGCCCGGGCCACGGCGCAACCAGGCTCACCTTGTTGAGGGGCGTCATGGTGAGAAAGCAGCCGCGTCGCGCATCACCCCCCATCTGTAGCGGGTCAGCAAGGCCGCCGTTTAAAAGGGCAAACACGAGCTGAATAAAGAGCGAGCCGCTGAGTTTCTGTGTCTTTCCTCCATTTACAGGAAAAAACGGGACGTAAAACCACTAAACTGGCCGGGTTTGTGTCGCCGCGGATCAGATTTTAGCAACATTGAGGGGTTGGAGGGAACCATGAAAGCGCTACAAAATGAAAACAGTTTGATTTCAGGCATATTTACAGTAAAATACTGGTCATTTTACAGGTATTTTAAATTACCTGAGATTGAAAAAGAGATTTTTAAAAAATAAGAAGAACAGAGAGGAAATGTAGTTTTTGTTTTGGAAGTCTTCACTGCAAAAAACAGAAAAAGAACTAGTGCTGTTTCATCAATATTAAGGAACCACTGACCTAAAACAAGCTGCTAAATATTCCTGAAAAGTTAGTTTTGTCTTATTTGAAGTGGACTAAGATATTTGCATTATAAAATAGATCAAAATATTTGATTTGGTGCATTTGCAGCGTTTGCGTTCATGTAATGTTTTAAATACCTAACGCCTCCAGACTGTGTGTGCTGCTTCTCTTTAGGAAAAGTGTAGTTTGGACTTACACTAGTATTAAATTATAATAAAAAAAACTGCAAATGTAAATCAAGCCAACACAAAGCTTCTCCTGAGTGATGAGAAGTGACGTGTGTTTTTCTCGGGCCGTTGTCACAGCCGATCGTCTCACTCATGCATCTTCACGTGAGCGATGATCTCAGAATGTAAAAATAACTCCACACCTTCACACGCTGGAGCGCCAGCTCTGCTGGTTTTCCATAGGGAAGGAAAAAATGAAATGTGCTTTTTATCATGTGTCATCAACGCCCCTCCCCCGCCCCCCATCTTTTTTCCATTCATATCCACAATGAAGCCTCCCGCCCCCCCGCCCGACCCCCGTCAAAAAAATATTGGCAAATGTAGTAATTACGTGGCGAGTATCAGCGCCTTACATTGCTGCGGGCTTGCAGCAGTCCCGGGCCTGATATTTCAGCTTTATCATATTTTAGTTTTATTTGAGGACGGTGGCAGCGCCGCGCCTCCAGTCAGCCATAATTGAAATGAGGGAAGGAAGATGTAGAGGCTGTGTGCCCCACTCCTTGTAATCAAACCCTTAGTCCTGTGTGCTTCACCATTTTTCAAAGTGAAATATCCTCCCAATCTTTATAGTAATACACAGCGGGTCCTCCTCATGCCTTAGCCTGTGGGTAATTAGGCATGAGCAAGTGGAGATTTTACATATAGAAGCTATACGTTAGCAATGCTGCGGCCCCACACTGGGCTTCTGATGCTCCAAGTCCACCAGAAGCATTCAATTAACTTCATGATCACATATATAACAACACCAGGCTGCTTCGTGATTAATTTATCATTGCTGTTGGAGCCGGCGTGACATCAGTATTCAGCGAGCGCAGCTCTCCGTTTCCACATGCGCTCTGTGTGGGTTGCATGTGAGGCCCGCGTGCGTCTGCAGCCGGAATAGAGAAAAAGTGAAGCCGGGGGACTGATGGAGAAGTTGATGTATGATCCCTGGTGGCTGAGCCGGTTTGAAGCATGGAGCTGGGCAGGTGATTCCGAGGCGCCGGCTCTTTAAACAGCGTAATGAGCCAGAGAGGACGCCACCCCGCTGCAGAACCTCCCCCTCCCACCAACACAGCCCACCGCTCGGCAATATGGCCGACAGGTGATCGCAGAAGCTAAAACCTGCTTTGTTTTGTGAAAGTCAACTGGCAGATTATTCCACATTTTATTATCATCAAGAAATTATTGAGTGAAAAGAAGCTCGTGTTTTTGCTGGAAAGCTACTTGTAAGCTAGTTTTGTCCTATTCCAAGTTTACTAAGATTTATTCACTAAAAACAAAACCGAAACTATTTAAGATTTTGTGTTTTTGCATCGAAGCACAAAACAGTCAATCTTTATTGACAGTATAATTTAATACACTGTAAAAAACACAAAGTTTTATCAAGTCTTTTTGGTCCAGTTTCAAATGCAAATATCTTAGAATAATTTAAATAAAAACTTATGCAAAGGTTTTTGGCAAGATACCAAAGCTTGTTTAAGTCAATAATACCACAATACCGATAAAAAGTATTAGTTCCACTGGCAGATTATTTTACTTAAGAGTCAGACATTTTTAGTTTTTCAGATAATTTTGTCTTAGTTCAAGTGTATAAGATATTCACACTAAAACCAACTTGGTAAGATTTTGTGTTTTTGCAGTGAAACTAACTGAACAGACAAAAGCGATGAGTGAAAGAAAACTGCGCGGCGTTAAGTCGGTTACTGGAAGCAACAGGCCCAGATGCGTCATGACGTTCACAGCTCGCCGTCCTCTGCCTGTTCAAAAACCACCGAAACGCTCCGGAGGGACGGGCAGAACCGGGCAGAACCGGAAAGAACCGGGCAGATCCGGGCAGAACCGGAAAGAACCGGGCAGATCCGGGCAGAACCGGAAAGAACCGGGCAGATCCGGGCAGAACCGGGTAGAACCGGGCAGAACCGGGCAGAACCGGAAAGAACCGGGTAGAACCGGGTAGAACCGGGCAGATCCGGAAAGAACCGGGCAGAACCAGGCAGAACCTGGCAGATCCGGGCAGATCCGGGCAGAATCAACAGATTTCCGACCCGCTTTGATCCAAACTGCATCCAAACATCAACAGGCACTTCCTGTTTCACCGAGACGATTTGATGAAACTTTTAATGTTTGCTGATGAAGGAGAAGCTGAAGGATCCTACTTTAAAGAGACCAAAATAAGTCCAATAAATTCTGTTTCTCACCTGATTTGTTAATAAATGTTTAATTTGGATTTATATCGGCTACCACTGGTGATCAAACGCTTTACGGCAGATCCTAAGAAAAGTCAAATGAGGACAATTCTGGGCCCAGATCTAAACCAAAACAAGCCGTTGCCAAGACAACCACTAAATATACTATTGTGGAAGCTCTGAAAACAAAACTTCAGCAGTTCAATCTTCAAACTCATTTCCCTCCACGTACCGTCAAGAAACCGATGCTACTTTCTGTGCTGTAACCATGACAACCACATTAACGTGGAGGGGACGAGTCCCAAACCTCCAGTCTGAATTCAGTCTCCTTACATCTGCAGAGATTTCTGCGCATCGTCAGCATTGAAATGACGTCAGTGATCAATAAATCACTTTTTATAATTTTCAAATTTACCAGACAAAGAAAGAAAAAAAGAAGGAAAGAAAGACTGAAGAAACTGAAAAGATTTAGTCTGATAATCAGCGATAAAAATCACGTTTTATTTGTGCACATCAGAAGATGAACACTTTAAGTGAGACGTAAAGTTCAGGGGCCGAACATAATCAGTGCAGTGGTCACAAATGGCCCCCAGGCCTCGCTTTTGACACCCGATTTAAATAGTTTGGACATTTTTTCTTGAGTTCAACAATAATAGTTTCCATTTCTGATGTCGGTGAAAGTTTTTTAAAGGTCCCACTGAAGGCTGATATGATTGTGAATGAAATAAGAGGTGAATTAAAGCTCAGACCATCAATCAACCACCTAAAGTCAGAGGATGAGTTTCATTTAATTAGGTCTAAAAGGATTAGTGATCGCCTTCATCTGTCTGGTTTGTTGTCGAATTTTTCTCCTAAAAAAATACCTGATAAAAAAAACATGTGAAAGTTGTTAAATTAGTTGTGCCGCTTCCTCTGGAGCGCTCAGGCACAGGACGTGTAATAAATCCTTGACAACTTACAATCCTAATTCATTACTTGTGCTTAATGATCAAAAATACCCCTTAATTTAGGTGGAACAGGGTCAACTTCAAAGTGATTATTACCTCACAGGAGTTTTGCATATTTTTTAATGTAATGATATTGATTGGAGCTGCAGTGGTTTCTCCTTTTCCACTTGCGCTGAAGGCTTGCAGGGTGACACCTGTCTGCACGTCGCCACGGCGACGCCGCCGCCGCCATCACGTCTGCTGACACTCCAACAGGTCCGCCCAGACGGATGGCGAGGTGTGCGTCTGAAAGTTTGCACACACGGTGGACGTGTTTACATATAAAACGGGGCGACGCGGCGACGTCGGCCCTCGTGTGCGATTTACAGCCGCGTCTTCGCTGACATATTCCTCGCTACACAGAAGAAAAACAGCAACTGCAGCTTTGAGGAGACAAAAGACGAGGGGGCACATGGAGGAGAAAGATGGGCAACAAGACCCTCTCTGCAGCGTTTCATTGCTGCTGATAATATATAAATGCGTGCACACATGGATGCTGCTCGTAAATGAATAAACACATACATCAATTTCAAAATCCAACACATTTGAATTTCAAATGCAGCTGCGGCTTTCCCCCCCTCTTCTTTACGATATGTCTCATTTCTCTTGTGGAGATATAAAAAAGAGAGGGCTGAGAGGAAAAATTAGAGCGGTGGAAGAACAAATGCTGTATGGAATTTGAGATTATGTATTTGGTTTGTGTGCTTCCGTCCTGTTTAAATCAAAGGCGTGGGGGCCGTGTAGCCGTGGGCTTGTTGTTGGTGACAGTTTCAGTGTTTCTAGACTTCTCTCCTCCCCCTTTTCAGCGACAGTCCTGAATTGAGAAGCGGGGTGGAACGGGTTGTGGGCTTCTGGCGGAGGGTGAATTAAATAGTCACTCTCCCTCCCATTTCTCCCTCTCTCCTTCTCTCTCTCTCTCTTGCACTTTCTCTTTTTTTTTTCCAGTGGCGTTTAAAATCAATTCATTCAGTGGACTGCTGACACAGCCCGGCCCAGAGAGCCCAGGATTTATGGCTCCCTCTAATGGGCATGCTCTGAACCAAAGCCCTGCCGTCAGCACAATCCTGCCAGCCACCCGTCCGCCCCGCTCCCTCACTCCATCTACCTTTTAAAGACGCAGGCATCCTTCCTCCTTTCTCCTCCTCCTCTCTTTTTCCCCTCATCACCGCGGTGCAAGCAGCAGCAGAGGGGCCCAGGATGCATTATCAGGGATGAACAATGTGAAGCTGTAGTCTCCACCAGAGCACCATTAAAAACTAAATGTTGCAATTTGCATTATTGTCTCTGACTCTTTTGTGTAGGACGGCTTCTTTTTGTGCTGCAGAGATTGATTTCTCTAATCTTATTCATACATATCAACTGGAACAGAGAGGAAGAGTCTAATTTATGTTATTTTCTTCCTTACAAGCAGGGGAACAACTGATCTTTACATTTAAGAAGCAAATTAAGCATATGCTTTAGCGATGTGCACTGACATTTGGTGTTCCTGGACGTAGCCTGGAAGATAAAACTGTTCATGCTCTGAATGCAGGATGTCTTCAAAATGATGATTTTGCTGAGTTAATAATGTGTGGTGCATCTTTACAACATTTATAAAACAACAAACCAAACAAATGCTTTTTTCTCAAGTTTCCAACTCAACTCGCAAAAAATTAAGTTGTAATCTGCAGGTTTGCCACTAGGTGTCACTCCAGACAACATTTATCTTCCAACTCCCATAAAATCAAATCGAGTCATTCAATCCCGGCTTTTTATTAGACTTTTTTCCAGGTGAAATGACCTGGATTTGATTCAAAATGAACAAATTAGCAGCAGAAGTTTGAATATATGGTGGATTTTCTCTAAGATTAAATCTATATATGTTTTCAAATCCGTATTAGCATATTCAGATTATCGAATTAGGTTTTGAGGATGGAAAAGCCTTCATACTTTCAGACTCTTGCAAAATCATAAAAGATAAAAGTCAGGACTTGTAGAATAAATTGCCAGACAGGCAGAGAGCTTTTCACATAACTTATACATGAAACACGGACTTAGTGGTTTTAACTCACAACATAAACACTTAAAGAAACAGGCCAAGCTTAAAAGTTACATAAACACAATCTGGACAGCATTTCTGCTTTAACTGAAACGTATTTAGTAAACCAGCATTTTGTTTGTATCGATTTATTTTAAGACAAAGATTAATACTGCAGTAACAGAAAAGTTAAAACTCTTTTTAGTGGTTTTATGTCTCAATTTTGACTAAAAATAAACAGATTTTAGTTAGAAAAGGTCTATGAATCAAGATAAGTAAGTCGTTGTTGACAAATATTTTCTGAAAGTTGCAAATTAAAACAAATATTTACTATATTTGATCAAAGTTGATTTAATTTTCCAGTTCAGGTTTAAGAACAAAAACCTTCAGAAAAAGACAAAATTAGAATCTTAAAATGGAAAATGTGAGATGCAACACAAAGTGTTCATCCAGGTTTTTGCTTTTTATTATTTTATTTTTTAATAAAAACCAGGTAAAAAAAAATAAAATAAAAAATATAAACACTCAAAGTTTTGAGACGTTTAAGACCAGCTGCTACAAATATAACAAAAAAACAATAAATAATAAAGGATTTTTAGGTTGGTGTAAAGAACAATTTGATTTCTAAGTGAGCAGCTCTAAAGAAGATCCAATCACCACACTGCCACTGCCGTGCTTTAGGGCGGGTATGACAGTTTTTCCCCAAATTTTTATTCAGTTCTTTTTAATAAAATGTCTCAAACATTAAAACTATTGCATTTTTTTCAGATTCAACTTTACAAATCCACTTTCAAACAGAAACCAGTGGTCCACCAGTGGTCCACCAGTAGGAACAGTGGGAACCCCCCAGTACAGAATAAAACAATAATTAAAGCTGCATCTGATCTTTTTCCTCCATAAACATTAAAAGTGCTTTTCTCCATTACTTTCTGTGACCAGAGGCACAACCTGGGGTCTGAGAGGAGTCTATATTTCTATTCATGTATTCATAACCAAGCCCAGTGTCACCGGATCTGAAACAATTTATGGCACAAGAAGGAAAGAAAAAAAGAGATTGAAAACACTCGCTATGAACCCGGCCAGCATAAAGATATATATAAAAAGGATCATGGCCTGAATGGCAATGACAGCATGAAGTCACTCCTGCACAACACTTGATTTGAGGGAGTTAGCTGGCCTCTGTGTCTGACTGAGACTGTTTCTAGATTGTATTTATATCTGCAACAGTCTCTGTGAACACAAAATATGCTACGCTACACTTGACCCTGTTATATCCTCAGGCAAACTGGCAATTTGCAGACAAATACAGACCTTTACTGCAGCCCCAGAGCCTCCAGCTTCCATCCTTCTCCATATTCCAGCTGTGCTCTGCAGCCTGTCAAGGCGGCAAGGGCCCCGAATTAGCCTCCCATTACAGCTAGGCTCCCGCTCCCCCCTAAATTTAACCATTACTGACCATTTGGCATGGCTTCATTATAGAGCCATGCATGTAAAATCAAGTCATGGTCCCTGGCCGTCACATCCAATCTCAAAATACAAGCCGGCCCCGCCCCGCCTCTGAATCTCCATCTTTCTCTCTTACTTAAGTTCAAGCTTCTCCTTGTTTCATAAAATATGATCTGATTAGAAATAGATTACACACCTTGTTAGCAGAGCGTTTCATATTTGATACAGCGGTGCTTTAAGACAGGCAGCCTCCTTCATGATTCAAAGCGATTGTGGCCTTGTTCTCCGGCCTATTTGTTTAATAAGCTCTGCTACATCAGCGTGCCTTTTAAGTGAACACACTCCCCTGCAGCAAAGGCAAAAGATCAATACCCACACCTGTAAAAAAATGTAAAAAAGCAACCAAGGAATCACGGTCAAGGATTTTCCCCCTTCCATGGAATAAGAGGCGAGGTAATCAGGAACAGTTTGGCTGTTTGAAAGCAAATCCACAAACAGGAAGCAGCTTTTATGTGCTGACCTGTAGGGAGAGCTACAGGTCCGCCGTGAAATATTCAGAGCCGATTAGTCCAGCGCCGAGCTTTTTGAATTTTCCGATCCGTATGCAAATGGGATATAATAAACAGAAGGAAGAAAGGCAGAGCGTTGGAGGGTAAATGAATTCATTATATTCCTCACCTCATCTGCTCGCTGATGGAAGACATCTCGTGTAATCGCCGATGGAGGGGCGAACCTCCTACTGTACCAGGAATAATATCCGATCGCATCGCCTTAAAACGAGCAGAACTCTCCCTCGTTTTCCTCTGAACAAAGTCAGAGAAAGAGGGAGGATGTTGGAAAGTAATTACCAGTTAGTGAATCCATGAGCTGCGCTGGAAAAGGCCTGAGCTGCTGGAAAAACTCTGTCCAACCGTTTTTATTACATCACGATGATACAAACATTTCTCACTGCTAATTATTGCAAATCAGCGGCGTTTTGTTTCAGCTGAGCAAACAAACTTCACTGAACAACATCAAATATTACTCAGTAGTTTATAGTGCAATAAGCTTAGTAAACAACAAAACAAGTAACTTTTTAGAAAGCAGTTTTAAATCAATAATTGCTTGATATTCATAGAGAAAGTGCTTCCACTTTATTTCACTTTTGGAAAAAATGCCTTGTTCTGGATTCATCTCCTGCAAAAACGCAAAACCTTATAAATGATTTTTCTCTATTTTCTGCTGTAAATATCTCAGAACAGTTGAAATAAGACGAAACTACATTGCATGTAACTTTTCAAGATATTGGAACTTAATTATTTTAGCTCAATAATTGTTTAATATTTGTGAAAAAGCTCCACAAATGATTTTACTGATAACAAGATATTTTTCTCAGATTATAACTGAATTAATCAGCCAGTGGTTTGTTTTCATCAAGATTAAAGATTATTGACTTAAACCAAGAACTTATATATTGTTCAAAAGTTACTTGTAAGCTTATTTGAATTAGAAATTGGACAAAAATACTTATAATGTTTTGCTATGTTGGGGATTATTTCACTTATTAAAAGGACAAAAATGTTGAATAATCTGCCATAGTTTGTCATTAATATTAAGGAATTATCCAGGTTAAAAAAGCTCCTATTTCTTGCTGAAAAGTTACATTAAGTTGGTTTTGTTGTTATTTGTGCTGGAAACGGGACCAAACACTTTTTGCAGTGTTCAGACCAGACTCTGGACTCGGGAGTAAAGAGATGTGATGACCGCCGTCTCTTTTTTCCTTCCTTTGGTTGTTGATCCGTCTGTTTTCTCCTCGGCGTAGCGTCCGATCCGGCCGCCTACGCCCGCCGCAGTCTCGATGGGCGTCGACGGGGGAGACATAACACCCACCAGCTCAACGCGGAGGTCACGGGAGGTCCATCATTACCAAGCCACAGCGGTGATCACGGCAATAATATAGAACGATACCCCAGCAATTACACTAATGGAAACGTCCCTATTTCTTCTGGCGTGCTGCGGCGAGACACGGCGCACGCCCCCGCGGGCCCCCCCTGGAAACGCCACTGGAGACGTGAAGTGGAGAGGAGGTAATGGCGGAGGCCCATTGATCCTCATTGCCACCTGCTCTATGGCTCCGCCGAGGATGGGCGGGGAGGCAGAGGGCTCCATCTGGGGAGAGATCAACGCCGACTCCCCGGCTCTCAGGCATATGGATAAGAGTCTTTTTCTAGTCTTGCACTACTTAACCAGCACACATTAGCACAATATGGCCGGATGGGGGGGAGTAAGGCGTGCATACATGCAGACTTTATCACACCGAGAGTGCTTCCACGCCGAAAGGGCGTGAAGTCGTTAACTCAGAGTCTGCAGCGATTGGCTTCTTTGGGGGAGACCAGGTGAGAAAAAGAACAAAACGCATCAATATGAGGAAAAAAGATTCCTATAAACTGACAGGAATGTGGGAATTACACCCACAACCAACTGTTGTGATTAGAACTGAGACGATCTGGGCCCAACGGAGAGCAAAGCTGAAAAACGACTTTTAAATTCAAAAGTTTGAGGAGTCAGGAAGCCAGACGAGAATGAACCTCGTCTGGTTTTTTAACAGCTTCTAACATAAAATGAAATAAAAAACTAATTTAAATCATTTTTAATAAACAAAGATAAAAACATATCGGGGGAAATTCTTTGTTTTTATAAAACCAAGCTTAGGGAGAAGTTTCTGGTCCACAGCATCACTCCTCCACCGCTGTGCTTTCTGATATGTGTGTTTTTCACTGACTTTGATTATGAATATGAACAAAACAAAACGTGATGGCAGATTTCACACTGCAAAAACACAAAATTTACCACATTTTTTTTGGTCAAATTTCTAATGCAAACATTTTAGTTTGCTTGGTTTAAGTCAACAATTCCTCAATATTGATTTTAAAAAGTACTATCAAGTTATTTCACTGATAAAATGAGATTTTTTTTCATCTTGTGTGGAAAAATCTTCCACTGGATCTAATAATTTTTTAGTCAAACAGTTAATTTGATGAGAAATGATATTTCCTCTGATCTGATCTGGGAAGCAGAAAGAAAGCTCAGATTCTTTCACATCTTCTTTAATAAATAACGACAGTGAAGAATCTGCTGTTTGTGTAAAACTCAATTTAAATAAGCGGTAAAATCCAGATTTGTTTTTATTGAATCCTTATATGTGAACGCTGGAACTGAAATAGGACGCGCTTGTTTTGTTTTTTTAACGGTCAAATAGATGAGTAAATAAAGCCCAAAGTGCAATATGTGCAATTATAGATAAGCATGTCATATTAAACAGAGCGTTAAAGAAGAGCAGTGTGATTTACCTGGACTGCTTTGTGTTTTCAGCCTCTGTAAATCAGAGGGAAAAAGCGAATCTGCGCTTTGCATGACATGCGGAAAGCACATGCGAAGCAGCAGATGTAGTTCAGGTCCCAGAGCAGCTGAACACAACAGCAGCTTAGACAGTTTCTGTCTTTACCTTCTGCTGAAGTCTCAAACTATATCATTCATACAAAATTCATACTTCTCCACATTCGGCTTGGATTTGTTTTCTTTTTTATAAATCAGTGGAAAAAAACTTGCCAGATTTGATCAATATTTTCATTTTTATACATAATTCATAAATATTTCCACCTTCTCTCATGGTTCGATTACAAATAAAACACAATGCACATCGCATGAGTGACCCGTCCGAGATCAGCTTGCAGCATTTTTACTGCTGTTCACACCCAGTTCAGTCCTTTCACCTTCTTTCCAAATGTTTTTAAGCCCAGCGGAGAGCGCTGCTTCTCCTGCAATTGTTTCCAGCTCAACAATAAGTGCAAGAAAAGAGTCAAATAAAAAACCCACAGCAGATCTGAGGGGATAAAAGCTGTGCGGATGCATGTAATCGGTTTGTTTTGGAGGATTTAGTGTCCGGTGCAAAATGGAGGCTGTTAAAAGGAAACAGAAAAAAAGCAGAAACACTTGCAGCATGTCCACAGTGATTTCAATGTTCTGTCTCATTATTGTGGAGAGAAGCTGCAGATAAATTACCTCTATATAAGCTGCACAACACTGACATCTGTCTTTTATGCCTGACAGAGTCGAGCTGCTCTAAAAATTTTAAAGCCTTAAAATGCTGAAGGAGGACGAAGAAAAGCGAAGGAAAAAAGAAAACATTAAAAACGTCTCTTTTTTTTCTGCACAACCAGAAGAAACTTGTTTGGTTCATCAAATCAAGGTTCCTCCGACAGAACAGATGTGGTTTTTACCACCATCTTGTCCTAATAGTTATTACCTCATTGTGTTTCTTTGCTTAATTTCCTTGTTCCTGAAACCAATTCTAAACTCTAAAATTTGTTCCCCATAAGATCTGCAGTAAAACTTTTAATCTTTAAACGATTTTAGTTTCAAAGCTGCAGATCAGGTTTGATTTATTCGATCTAAACCTGTCAGTCGTATCTGTAACAGAAACTCTCCAGCCTGGTGTCTAACGTGGGACAAACAGGACCATCGTTATGGAGTCTGACCTGCCCAGCTGGGGGTCTCCATGTACAGGTGAAGCCGGTCGGCCTGGAGCGGGGTCACGCGACTCGCTGCTGCTGCCACAGGTGCTGAAGAACCTGCAAAACACAGAAGACGGGAAAAGAAATCAATAAGTCCAAATAAATAAAACGCCTAGAAAGTTGTTCTCGCAAAGCAGCCAATCCAGAAGCAGCATCCATTTTCCTTGACGCTGATTGGCTGAACCCCAAAGACCAAAGAAGAACGTAGATGTTATCAACACCTCTTCAGGTATATCTGGAGTTTTAAATATATTATGCAGATTTTTGAGATGGGTGGTTGTGGGAAATTGTTAAATTGCAAATTGAGAAGTAAAAAATTTGGTTTGGCGTCTAACTGAAAACAAAAAAACATTTCTCAGCTTCTTGGGTTGTAGAATTGTTTGCTGCTCCTGATTATCTGCAGTAAATATTTAGACGTTTTTCTGCAGTAGCCCCGTCTTTCACATTTAATCCTGCAACTTGCTCATGCCATGAATACAGTCTGTGTTGTTTTTCATAAAAAAAGCATCAGTTGCAGCAGAAACGCCTAAAGAAGAAAACCTGAGTTAAAGACAGGAGAGGAGTACTGTTGCAGAGCCTGTTATCTGTGATTTGAACCACAGGAAACTTGATTTTATTTGACGAACCTAACAGCCTCCATGTTACTGCGCTGCAGCAGATCCGAGGTGGGAGAAAAGCCGATGAGGGTTTGTTGTCTTTAGGGAGTTCCCACATCCACTTTTCCCCAGAGAGCCTGGTTGTTTATCCCGGTACTTACTGCTGCGTTCCTTAAGCTCAGCTGACGTGTTTCTCTGAATTTAGAGATCTCAACAGCTATTATTTAATTTCCAACACATTTAAAGTGCTTTTCCTGCCTTTAAGTAAGAGCATTTGTAACTGGAGTAACTCAGTCTGAAAGTGCATTGAATCAGTTTGTGCGTTTGTGCATTACTATCGGGCTGCAGCGCCCTTATAGGAGGCGCATATATCCGAGTGTTGCTGCGTGGTTTTGCCTCCGTTTGTGACTGTTACCATAAAGCCGAAGCTTTTCTGCTGACTGGTGGATCTTTGCAGGCCTCAGGTTGGCTGTTGCCCAGCAGCCCAGCCGGTGAACCGCAGAGAGAGCGCATTGATTTCATCCCAGCAGAAATCCCTGCTCCGGTTCCCGCCTCGCTACCCCGCCCAGCACCTGATTAAGCATTCGCAGGGAGCCATGCCAACACAATTTGTCATTTATCAAAAGTAATTAAAAGCAATTTCTTTTCTCTTGTTGATTGGGAATTGACTAATTGTTGAGTTGGTGAAAACGGGGGAATAAAAAACAGAGAAGGATGAATTTTACATAAACTCAGAGGAAAACATAAATGCTGTAAAACGAGGGCCAGACATCTGGCTCTGTGATTTTCCTCTACATGATTATGACTGCAAACCGAAACAGTAGTTGAGCGCGTTCTGATATACAGCCCATAGGCAGTAAATAATATATTAGAAACAGCATATTGACTAGCTGACTTAAAAGGGTCTTTTCACTTCAAGTTGTGTGAACACCAGAGTGGGAGGAAAACACAAACACTGGTTGGTTACTTGTTAGGAGAAAATGAAAAAAGAAAAAAAAAAAGCGTCTCGCCAAAAGAGATATTTGAGCCAGTGAACATCAGAGAGCTGGAGCGATAGAAGTGACGGTACAGAAGCCATCCTGCAGCCGGGGTTACAGCCGGTCTGTCCAATGAAACCAAGCAATACCATCTCAACATTATCGGTAACAACCTCTGAATGCACCATTACCTTCTATGAGGGCAGAATGAAATGTCAGAATTGATTCGAGAGGGGAGGGTTGAGATAAAAGCGGGCCAACTGCGGTGGACATTTTGTTTCAGGGCCCCTTATTTGGCGTCCCTGGATCATTAGCAGACGGAGAAGAGGGAACTGGAGGAACATGAAGGAGGCGCGGGCGGGCGGCCGTCCTCTCTCACCAACACAGAGACACGAACGCAACATGAAGAGGAGGAGGAATCAGCTGAATCTCACATGATGCAGTCAGTATCTTCACCTGAGCGGACCAAGGATTTATTCGATTCTTTGTCAACAAATTGAGTCGCTACTTCAATGAGGCATCATGAATAACCCCTCTAAAGGCTGCAGACGGACACGCTGCGCCATCACTGCCAGGGAGGGCAGAAATAATTGGGCTACAGAGAAAGAAGCCGGCACTCACATCTCAGCCGAGACAGTTCAGAATACCTAATTGAACCTCTTATTCTTCTGCCTTTTGTTTACATTCTCATTCATCATAAAAAAAACTCACTTATGCTCTCTAACGTGTATGGTTATTAATGTTCTAATTATGATTTTCCCCTCCAATCTTTTGCCGTGCAATTTGGGTGATGTATGTCTGAACAACACAGCGAGTCCCGCTGGAAATAAATGCAGTAGCACACCTTCTCCAGGGAGCCCTCTGATGGAGAGGGAAAGCTCGTCACCGTTTGTCTATACGCGGGGATTTATGCCGGCTCACTGAGCTCCCGCCATTATCTCTGTTCGACGTGGATTTTCAAGCACAGCAAAACCGTCTCCCTCCTAAAAACACCACAAGTCAGCGACGTTTGTCAAGGCAAAGTCCTCACTTGCCAAACCTGTGTAAAAAACTAAAACGATTCATAAAAGCTCAGCTAACAACATGATTTAGCTAAATGGATCAGTAAATCTTTGTGGATTCAAAAAATAAAAAAGTTTGGTGGGTTGCTTTATTAGAAGAAATTAACAATTTACAATTGAATCATGTAGAAAGTTATACTCGGTTTGATTGGTGACCAAAGTTGCAACATTTGTTCCATTTTCAGCTGGTTTGGTTCATTTTTAAATCACAAAACCCTTTGAGGAACCTGTTCCCCTCCCCGCCTGCGGGGGCGCTGCACCAAAAACCTCTGAACAAGAAACTCTGCCAAACTTCCTTCTGCATGAAATGCAAACAAAAATGATTTTAGCTGTTTTAGGATTTCTCTTTTGTTTTAAAAGATGAGTCAAGTCATTTGTGATGCTAGAGTTAGCCTAGCATGTTTGTGTTGGTTGTATTTACCCAGAATGCCCAGTGTTGCTGCTGCTTTCGGAGCGCTCTCCGGTCTGCTTGGGGTTCACATGCATTCAAACCGAACCAGAATGTATAAACACATTTGAATGAGTGAATGTCCTTTTATAAAAATCCTTTATTGAAGAAACCCGCCACCTTTTAACATCATTACTTAGGATCTAAAACAAAATCCAGTATCTTGCTGAAAAGTTAGTGTTGTCTTATTTCAAGTATGCTAAGACATTTCCACAAGAAACCAGATAAAATACTTGGTCAGATTATTTATTTGTGCAGTGATTTCAATATTGAGACTATGTAGCACCACCTAGCTGCAGACGTTTATTTAGTTTGGCAAGAAGAGATTTTGAATTTTAGCTTAATAATTATGACAGGTGGATTTCAGAGTATTTTAGAGGAGCAGATATAATGTGTTTTTGTTTCTGGACATGTATTTGAGTAGATTTTGAGTAAGCTGTGCTTCCTCTCCCCACCACAGTCGGTGTGATTAGCTAAAGAGAAGGAGATGATATCAGCGAGAGGCTTGAGCAGCTCCTGCAGAGCGGGTGAGAGGGTCCTGTACTGCCTGCAGCACAAACCCTTCTTCAAGGCTCTTCCTCTGAGCACTTTTAAAAGAGCAAATTAGGTGTGAGGAACGCCTGCGTCGACGCACAAAGAGAAGAAGTGGAAGGAAACGGATGAAAAAGATCCTCCGAAAGGGGGGCAGGACCCTGCGTCACAGCGGAGAAACGGACGGCTGGAAATAAGCTCTCACTTTCAAACGTTTACGGCAGCTCGAATATCTGATGATACCTCTCATAGCTTTTAATCTTTAATGTGAAAAATTAATCATCCCATTCATTATTTTAATAGCTGTCATTTTTCTCTTCCCAAAGTGATGATTTATAACCATTAAGCCCTGTGTAGGCCTGTGTGAGAGGGATTTATCGTAATGTTTGCACCAGGTAGCCTCCAACCATATTTCATTACTCTGACAAGCCATTAAAATGCCCTGGTGATTAAACAACAGCTCTGAGGTCAGTGTGTAAAGCTGTTTCTTTACCCATGCTGGAGCGCGGCGGCGCAGGCAGGGACCGCTCGCCTAACAAAGCCCTCTTCCTGCCCCAGCTCCCTCCAGACTGGCAATCCCAGTTATAGATCTGTATCTGGGCCTGTGTGGGAGCGCGGCGGGGCCAGAGGAGACGAACGCACACGCACCGAGGCGACGATGAAATAAAGTTAAGAATGGGGCTATTACGGCTGTTTTCCTTTGTGGTTTGAGACTGTGATAACTGCACTTAGAGGAAAAACTCCACACTAAGATCCTCTCATGTCCATCCATCTGCAGAGCGCTCCGTTTTCCTGCCAGGAGTGGTTTCCCATGATGCTTTGCTCTGCTCACTCCTCTCACCCCTCCTCTGGTTATTGGTTTCCAACAGATCCCAACATGAACACGGTTATTGCAGCAGCGTTCCTCTGCAGGGTTCTTCAAGTTTCTTGGAAATAGTAATTAGTAAATAATTACTGATTATTTCCCCAAGAAGGTATTCAATCAATCAATCAATCAAGTTCATTTGTGAAGCACAATTCAGCAACAAGGCAGTTCAAAGTAATTCACATCATAAAAACACAAACATACAAACAGTTGAAGAATTACACACAGTACGGATGGTTGTTGACTTCCTGCTCTGATTAATGCATTACTGATGCATTATGGGTATAAAATGTGCCTGACACTGGGTCTTGTGATCAAGCCCAGAAGATCTTCACCCCTGGGTTGTTCTGCTTGTGTGACGTACAAACAGCTCAGAACAGAAATAAGACAAAAATAACTTATAAATAACTTTTGAGCTTGTTTTGAGTCAAAAATATTTTAATATTGATGGAAAATATCTGCCTGAAATATTGACTTAAATAAAGAAAAAAGTTCATTGTAAGTTAGTTTGTTGTATTTCAAGTACACTACAATATTAGCACAATAACCTGGACACACATTCTTGGTTATGTTTCGTGTATTTGTGAAAATCTGCAGGACTTTTATTCCACTTTCAAACTAAACTTCCATCTTCCTGGTTTGTTTTTGTGAAAACAAAGTTAAAGGGATGAGCAGTTAAGACGCTGAAGCCGCTGTGGAGCTGGAGGAGCTTCAGTCCTTCATATATGTTCATGTCTAATGTCCAGAGCCCAATGAGCTGGATTGATCACTGATGCCACATCTGACAGTGACTGACAGCGGCTGTAATTGCTATGTTTGCTTTGGGAGAAGAGCAAACAACCGTGCTGGGACCGTGTGTTTGTAACAGGCTGCCGTTTCTCAATTACCTCGAAATCCAACTCTGGATATCGCATTATTGCACACAATGGCCGCCGCGCTCTGCCTGAATGCCTGAGTGCTGTTAGCTACTTGACTAATGGATGGGATCAGTTCTCTCCATGACATGATGGTGTCATGACAAAGCAAACACCTGCTCTCGTTTCAGAGTGCCGTTCAAGCGCGAACACTCGTAACTGATATCCAATCCTCAATTCAGCACTTTTCCCCCCATAATTTAAGTTAATTATCTAATTATGCGATAGCTCAACTTTATTCGGTCGCAGGATGGCTTCTTTGTTCAACACAAAGTCGTTTGGCACAAATGCAACGGTGGCAGCACAATACGACCCGCTGAAAAACGCAACACAAGCAGAAATCTTGCTGAAATTATTCATAGTTAAGAATTTGAATCAGCAAGAAAACTGGATTGCAAACTGAATTATTTTACCAATCATGCAAGGATGAGTAATCAGAACACTAATGTTTTGTTTAAACTTTTGTTCTGGTTTAGTTTGACAGTTGGGTTAAACAAAGACCTGAACGGTTTGATAATAGTGCAGAAGTTTTTGAACATTTAGCTCCAGCAGTGTTTAAATATTAACTTTAAACTGTGAGGCAGGAACGATTAAAGGTGAGATAAATAAGCTAATATTCTCGCTCTTACAGGAAAGCTTTAACTATTTAAAGGCATTTCAAGGATTTACAGACATCACTGCTGAAAAAACGCTGGAGAAACAGAAACTTTGTGGAAAATAACCAGAAGTGGAAACATCTTTTCATTCCTGTTGATCTACTGTGATTCTGGAAGTTGCTCCCTGCAGATGCTGAAGCTTTTAGCATTTCTCAAACGGTTTCAGCTCCTGACATTACCAACGTTTTTATCACTTGTTTCTAAAAACCGGCATCATTTTGAGCTGACAGTTTCTAACCTTCCTTCCTGTTTGTTCCAGTTACTCCTATCCAACACTTCACTGTTAGTTCAGCTCTTTTTCCTGGTCTCCTTTCCTCCACATCGTCCTTTGGTCATTTCTACTGGAGAGTTTCATCCGTTTAAAAGGAGGGGTTCCTTCCCACTGTCACCCTGCGCTTCATGCAATCTACTTTTCTAATTGGGATTATAATAACTCATCTCGAGCTGCAGCGAACAATTATTACAGTCAATAATAAAAAACAAAGGCGGATCCTTAACCTTATTTTATATAATATCAGAAATAAATAAAAAAATGCAAACAAATAATTAAATTTCTTTTTTAAAATGCTGTGTTTTAGTCAACATTTGATCATCAGCAGCTAAAGAATTGCTTCCAAACAGTGACGGACCGACCAGCTGATTATTTTTATTTCATAATTGGAAGGGAAAATATGGAAGAAAATTAGGGTCACTAAAGAAATAGATATGGACATTTTTCTCAGAAATCTGAGAATATTTTGAGATGAAAAGTTTAAGTTCTGAGAAAAAAAGTCATGATTTTTCAGTGACTCTGATCCTCCATAAAGAGAGATGCTTCAGAAGATTTGTAAAAAATTATTATTATTATTATTACAAAATATGAATTTGAGTAGTTCTGGTTAGAAAAGGGTTTTTTTAAATGCCAGCTGTGTATATTTTTTGTGCTGTTTTGACTTATTTACTGGCTAAGTTGTTCTTATTTGCTGACTTTTTATGAGTCTGTATAAACTATTACGGATTCAGAAGACTTTTTTTCTCAATCATCGATTCATCTGATTATTTGTTTCAACCCTAATCTACAGTTTGGTTTTGCATTTCTTCAGATTTTCAGCTGGTTGCAGTTTGAGTCGACATATTTCAGTCGCATACTTTCAGATTTCATGAATTTTTGACCATTTCATGAACCCTACAGGCTTCTGTAGAGAATACAACATTATACCATCATAAAATAAATAAAACAGTTACATTATTAAACTGCTTGTCACTTTTCTGAAGGAGTGTGCTGCTTTAAAATGCAGTCATGGCTGTAAGCACTTCCAAAAGTTACTTGAGGACACAGAAAAAGTAAAGAACTTCCCTTTCCTGCTGGTTATGAAGGGCTAAAGCATATTAAACAGCAGAAATGTATATAGACAGATAGATGGGATTGCAGCCTGTGTTGTTAACATTTACAGCTCCTGTTCCTGAGGGAGAGGAGTGATCATCAGTGAAATCACCCTCATAGATTTGAAAGCCAGAACTAAAAATTGGAACATATACCACAGGCAATGATTTCTGCCGTTTTATTCCTGCTGAAGCCTGGATGTGGCGTGCACCAAGGTTGGAACATCCCGTTTCTGCTCGCTACGACAGTTTAACACTTGTGACAGAGTCGGAGCAGAAGCTGCAGACGGGGGGAAATTAGCATTCTAATGCGTCTACCATCTCGTGTTTGTTGTGTCCCTGATGAGAAGCAGGAAAAAAACAGCGCTAATTTGTAATAGATATCAAAATTCCCAGCATTAAAAACTTAATTACAGAAAATACAACAGTGATAAACGGCTTATAAGCCGTTTCTGCAGACGACTGTCGTTTTCTGCCAACCAGAAAAAGGGGCTATTTAGTATCCAGATGTACTTATGAATGCATGAGGAGGAGGAGGAGGAGGAGGAGGAGGAGGAAGAGGAGGAAGATGCTTGTAATTCAGAATTTTTTTTTTTTCCCGCAACTTAGCAAATTTTCATCTATCAGCAAAGCACATTAAATCCCAGCTGGTCAGACGCTAGACTCCTGATGCTCTGCTTTAGACATGAAACAAACGACTGGTGAAATGAAAGCGCCTCTCAGAGCAGACTCCAATTAAAAATACATGTTTGAATGAATCTTGGTGGGGATGACAACTTTTAGCAGATTCTTCTTGAACTTTTAATGTCCCCAGCCCCGACTTCAAAAGAGAAATTAAATATTAAGGCTATTATCTAAGCTGTTCCTAATATTATTCAAGCGTAGGTTATTTATAAAGTACAGTAATAACAAAGTTATATAAGCCGTTTTCTCCTTTTTTAGCCGACATGGGGATCAGAAGGTAGCTGGTTTCTGGTTTTGCAACCTAAAACGAGTAACCTAATTTATATATTTGCTGCAGTAAACCCAACGAGATCTGCTAGATTTATTACAGCAGTCCGAGCCGGAAATGTAAATATATTTATGATTTATGACTGCAGGGAAATAGATCATGTTTAATACAGTGGATGTAAGGAGTAGCTCAATTTTTGGCAGCGGCCCGTGCATACTCAACATAATTTGTGCATTTGTAGAGAAAAAAATAAAAAACAAACAAACAGTAAATTATGATTTTCTCTGATTGCGAAGAATCCCAGTAAATCTGGCCCACCTAATGTGGATCACCAGTGTTTACCCAGCAGCAAGACGGTAAATACTCTGGCTGACATTTGAGCGAGGTTAGTGTGCTCAGAGAGCAAAACGGAAGTGGAGGCTCAGATGAATTTGTCTGACAAATGCTCCTGGAGTATGTGTTGTCGAATGTGCTTCGGCACGGCCCTGGACTGGGATTTGAGTGCGACTGAAGCCAAGCAAAGCATGCCAGATCACTAATTGCACAATTTAAAACCAAAGTCTCTGGCAGCTTGTCGTTTGAAATGGAGAGAAGAGCCACTGCTTAATCACTGAGCTCAACACAGATCTGCAAGGCTCTCCACCGAGGAGCCCCAGAGGCACATGGCTGAAGTTCAGTGTCAACAGCCAAAGCAAAGAAAGACGTGATTGGCTCGTTTCTGCCGCAGCTGTAATAGAGAAGGTTTTATGAGGAGTTTCGGGCCCGTGATTGGGCTGCTGAATGACTTCAAATGTTGCTGCATTGGCAGAGAGTTGGCGTCCATTTAATTGTTCATATGAGCAAGCAACTGTTGCTCACAGTTGGTGGTGAGCTGCAGTTTGTCAGGTGAAATGGATCTCTCTCAGAAGTGCTGTGGCGCCATTAAGCCATTAAAAATTACATCCGTTTGGCTCCTGCTAAATTAATCTGAACCTGCAGACTTTTCACCCCGCGCCTCACACAAGCAGTCCAAGAAAATCCATCTGCATTCTGCAGGATTCAAAATGACGCCCACTTAAGGTCATTCAGTTTAGGAAAATATAACAAGAGGGAGAGCTGTTTCTGCGGCACACCGATTAGTAAAAAGCAGCAGTGGGAGAGAGGAGCAGGCTGATTTGGGGAACAGCAGGAGAAATTTCAAATTCAATATTCATGTATACAACTATTCCCATCATGGCTCCCAGGAAGCTTCTGGTTTGCATCAAACAGCTCATAAAGATGCAAAAGATAAATGACTTGATCATCATTTATTCATACATTCACCATCATTTAGTCTCAGTTACTTTATCTCATGTAAACCTAACTAGATTGGTGTGACTTCGGAATTAACAGGATGTCTCAGAGAAACAGCGGAAGCTTTATGGAAAATATTCAGCATCTTTGTCATGCACTTTCGTCGCCGATGTGCCGAAATAACTTTGGAGCCGCTTTAAATTGGAAAAAATGATCAGCCCCTGAGAAAATTTCCAGGCACATTTCCATCTCCAGTTGGTGTTCTGCATCCATTTATGAAAATCCAGACCATTAAACCAAATGAAAGCACAAGCTTGGATAGACAACCGGATCAACCAATCAGGCTTTGATTTGTAGCCAGCAGCGTTTTCTGCTTTTATGGCCGACGATTTGCATAGAGCAGTCCAGTGAGTCTTCAGCTGCTCTGGAAACGCCAGCAGATCCAGAACAAACCATTACAGTCAATTCCTGAATGAAACAACATTAGAAGAAAAGAGAAAACATGCAGACACCTGCTGCTCTTTGAATCCTCCATTCGTCTTTTTCAGGAAAACAACTGGAAACATGTTGATCTTTCAGATTTTCTACTGCAGAAAACTGACCAACATACAGAAGGTCATCGGAAAGCAACTAGCACAAAAACACACGTTGCCACTTTGCCTCCATGTGCACAACCAACAGCTACCATGTTGATATTGGCGTTTATTTTGCAATTAATCGATATATATTCCTTTGAACATGGAGAAAATTTTCATAAAGACGCCACAAGATCCTGAGTTCGCTTTATAAAGTCTTTATTTTTACACAGCAAGTATTGATGCATAATTCTAATTTTTCCCATTGATAATATGAACAGCTATGGATCAATGGTTCATGCTACTAATTAAATTTGACTGCAGCCGCATTGCTGTGTGAACGCTTTACAAAAATTGCAGAAGAAGAACATAGACGTCACACACCAGTGATTTATTCACTAAGTAATAATGGACTCCACCGTTTATAGATCAATTTTAAAGTTGTTGAGCAACATGCAACATTCCTACTGTAGACGCTTTGAGGACAGTTGGACGCATTTCTGATTTACTTCTACAGATATAAATGGCACAAATCCTATTTTTTTAAGATGAGAAAAATTTTAATTACAACGTTCAGACTGAGAAAAAACAAACAACCGTGGGATTTGGCTGCCATTCGCCTGCTGTGCTAACATAGCCTTAGTTGCTAACTTCTATCTGGCTCAATCTGGTCCCTGAGTGGAGAAGCACCACAACTTCCGGCTGCGTCCATCCCTGCTCCAACACACCTGCATACGGGGTAATGAGCAGGAGTTGTAAGGAAACTACGTCTGATGGAGGCTTCCAAAACTGCAGTCAAGATGATAGGAGTTGCAGCTCCTGATCTAAATACACCGACTGATGAAAAAAGTTTAATTGCTAGAAGACAATTTCCATTTAAGACATGATTAATCCTGTCCATTTTTTGGATTAACCAATGAATAATTGGATATAAAAGGTGTGTAACAGGAGATTTGATTATGTTTCTTTCATAATTTGAAGCAGGTGAAGCTAAAACTATCCTATTTGTAGAGTTCTGGGTAGAACAAATGAACGATTAATCACTCACTAAATTAGTTGATGATTATCTCAATAATCAATTCATCACTATTAGTCATCTCCACTCTGAATCAAAGGACTCCAGATGTTATGGAACAACAATCATTTGACTTGAGGCTAAAAATAAAAGTTGATTCTGCATAACACCAGCCTTTTAAAGTTATTGTGGAAGTGAAAGAAAGTCCAACTTTATACTAGCAAGACTTAATCAATATGTAGTAAAACCTATAAACCTTGAAAAACAACATAAACTGACCATATCTGCATATTTAACTTCCTCACTACTGATGTATCATCTCTAAGTTTTGTATACAGATATTAACGCTGGACAAAATGTGGTGTAAAACTAAAGGAGCTACAAGAAGAGAGACATCATTCCGCCTTCATAATATATAATAAAATACATGTTTTACTGCTGGTAGAACGTAACTCTACGGGGCATTAAACTCTCATTTCCTGTTATAGCAGTGTTACAGGTTCAGGCAATTCTCCGCTGGCTATTGGGAGGAGCCGTAAACATTATTACTATTGAGGCCAGATTGTATTTTGGTGAGAACATTAGCAAAGAGGCAACTTACTCATTGCCCCAGCGAAATGAAACTGTAGAGGGTTTTTTTTCCCTCTTTTGACTTGGACCTAACAAGAGAATACACCATCAGCAGCACAGCGGCAGAACAGAAAGGAAGAAAGAAGGTGGAGCTGGTGAGACACGCTGTGGAAGACGAGAGAAAAAAACTCTGCCCCGAAGTCAATTCCACACTCAAGCAACATCCGTCTCTGATCTGGGAGCGTTCTTGCAGCGCCGGCATAACAAGAGTGATGCAGCACTGAGGGCCATGAATTAAAAAGTCAATATGTAAAACCATAGAGGGATGCCATTTTGAAAAAGCGTTCCATCAATGGAAATCATATTAACATGATAAAGGGCAGATTGGGAGACAAGGGCATTGATTCAGATGCTGCTCCCGCGGCCCGCCGTGTCCACCTCAAACACGTTAATGAATCGCAGCACAACAGCAGAGGTGAGGCGGCCGCCAGGTGTTAGGAGCAAGGTTATCGCAGCGAGCTAACGCTAACGCTAACGACACGGAAAAAATGAAACTGAGAAAACATTTTCTTTACTGAAAGGAATAAAATGCAGAATTAAACTTAAACAGAAAGTATAGTGTGTGTTTATAAAACTACCTAAATTATGAATATAATATCCTTTGTTTTTGTGTTTATGGATCTACGCATTAGCCTTTCGAAATTATGTGAAATTGATTTTTTTTACACAACACAACAAATCCCAGCCCTCTATTTACGCTAATCTGCAAAATAGCATTTTTAGAATCGATACCGACCCGATCAGAAAAACAGCTGAACCCACTTAAAATGTTTCCTTTTTCAAACTGACATGATAGAGTCACACGCTGATCATGCTACACCAGTGCAGCACTCTTACATACACAAGTTTGGTCAAACAAACTACAACAAACCTTTGAAATGCTAAAGTACAACGTTGCACATTGTC
Organism: Poeciliopsis gracilis; assembly: GCA_911649635.1. Taxonomy (NCBI): domain Eukaryota; kingdom Metazoa; phylum Chordata; class Actinopteri; order Cyprinodontiformes; family Poeciliidae; genus Poeciliopsis; species Poeciliopsis gracilis. The sequence goes on from CAJVRI010001527.1 coordinate 1,682,976, forward strand.
ACCGATATCCAATCCAGAAATGTCTCCAATACTGAGACTGATACCGATATTAATATCAGATTGGAGCATCAGATCTAGCAAACACATTGAAATGGACTGAAATAGAAAAACAAAATCACAACGAAATAAAACCCAACACTGTTATAACTCCGGTGAGTCGGGGGTCAGATGAGAGCGGCCGGCTTTAAAGCGACAGGAGGAGGGCAGCGTCGCAGCGGGCCGCCGCATCAGGTGGTGGCTCCGTCTGCGCTGCAAGTTTTTGTTGGTTTGGATTTATTTTGGATCCAATTAGATGGAAGAGAGCACTGCGACGCCACCGAGGCTCCCAACGAGGGAGCAGAGAGAGCGGAGGACTCACTCCCTGTTGACCATGACTACAGACACACAGCCTGGGGGAGGGAGCATCCAAGGCCCCTCGTGTGTGTTCACACACACACACACACACACACACATGCATGCACAGAGAGTGACATGAAAGCAGCAAGGCATGGCTGCCAGGCCAAACAGATGAATTACTTATCAAAGACGCACACAGCAGAATGGCAACACATACACAGCAGCCTGGGCATTATCAATTCACCTTCAATTAGCTGTCCTTGGCACTGCCTGCCAACGGGACCCGAACGAGAACATTCATAACTCATAAGCTCATTCCACGACAAAAAGAGGATCAGGTGGATTCTTTTGAGGAATTCAATTAAAACAGTGTTGCAGCGTAAAAAAAAAACAAAAAAAAAAACGAGAGCGGCACAGACAATTTCTAACGAAGGATAAAAGCAAAAGGATTATTTTCAATGCCAAAGAAGCAGAAAAGAAAAAAGGGAAGGCTGAGAAAAAAAGGGAAAAGGCTTCCTTGGAGTCTGATGGCACAGCACCTTTGTTAAATATGAACTAATTAAGTGGAAAAATGAAAGTGTTTCATCTTCATTAGTATCAGACAATAGGAGTATGAAACATAATTGAGAGTAGTTCCACTTTAATAGAATGAACAGAAGTCATTTGGTATTGAAATGTGCAGGGCGATTTAGCCAAAAGAAAGTGTATTATTAGATTTAATAGAACACCTACAAATGATCAATGCTCGGAGCACAGGTGGCAGTTTGTCTCTGGTTCTTCAAATGATTAGGCCCACGAAATAATGGCCGGCCAGATTCATGTTGCTCCTGCATTGATTATGAGCAGCGGCCCATTTTTCATGAATTGGAGCTCTGGAGCCATTTATTAAGCCTTCACTCGTGTGACATAACAACCGGTCGGCGCAACGCAGCCGCTGGAGTCTGGATTTGGTGAAAGCGGGACGCTGTGGGGCAAGGCCTGTCGATGATGATGACAAATGGCTCAAACCAACCTGTAAACACTGAATCCTATAACACTGTTTTGGTTTATGATTTCTAGAAGATCGCTGAAACCTAAAAAAAAATGGATGTTTTTCTTTTTATTTCTGATGCTGACGACTGCAGCCAAAATGGAGTCATTCTAATGATAGTTACCAGCAGTAACGTTATCCTGAAAATAAACTGTTTTAGTGATTAATCCGATAAAAAAGGCACATTCTGCAGATTTTCCATTTAACCACTTAAGCTTTTTTATGTAAAATATTAGAAATGTGGAAATGCTTTTTTTAGATGATTGAGTCAATCTGCAAACATGACGCTACTGACTTAAAAAAGTTTCTTTAAACAAGTCCAGGAACTTTGAAATTTTTTGTTTTTCTTTCTGTAGAAGGAAAAAACTAAACATAATGTTAGTTCATTCAAATATAGAAATTTATAAACTGCAATAGAGATGAACAATTTCAATTAACACATCTAATATTTTAATTCTGACGCAGAACAGCACGGCATTCTGGGGGTTGTAGGCAGACGAAGGACTTTAGTTGCTCAACCTCTCACAGCCAGCTAAGCTAGCTCTTTGGTTACCTAGCAACAACCTGTTGAGTAAGTTGCGCAGCAGCAGTTTAAGGTTTATCCACTGTGATTTATAACTGATTGAAGCAAAAATCAGTTATAAATCACTGTTATAAATCACAACATTGGACAACCTTTCCACTGTTGGAAAGGTGACATCACCAGTTTGGTTCTATGTCACATATTTAAAACAAAAACTAATCAATAGTTACTGATATATGAAACAAATATTCTTGCAACCCTGCAGAAGAGGGTTGCAGGTCCTTTAGTGCAAATTGCATTCAGATTACCTAAGAATGAAGTTATGTATGTCAAAATTAACTCCCCTGCTGAGAACCTCCACACCACATTTAATTAGAAGTCTGAGGCTACAGAGTATACTTAAAGGTACAGGTGCTGCATAATGTGAAGCTGGGGACCCAGCAGGGGCCAAACTGTACAATTTGCTCTGAGGCTAATAGTGAAGTTAATCCGTCAGTTAGCTGGTGGAGAGAGCTTTGCATTTCGCTCTAAAAACATTTGTTTGTCAAGCTGCTTCTTATGCACAGGGGCACTGCCGTGTCAAAAGATGTTAGTAAGGGTCTCCTGCTGTAGTTTTTCTGTGCATATGAAGCAGGAGTTCCTCTTTTTTGGAAAAAGAAGTGAAATTGTTTAGAGTTTAACTCATGCAGCATGAAAAGGAAAGCCATAGTGCACAAAAGCAACAATGGTCATTTGTAAAAAACATGAGCGCATCACAGAGCTCGGCCACATTGAGGCGGCCGTCTTGAGAAACAGAGGGTCTTTATCACTTCAAAGGCTGACATCCCCCCGGCGTCTCAGGGAAGCCGTGACTGGCACTCGTACAGCCCTCTTTCTGCTGCATTTGTCCAATCTTAGAAAGCCCAGAGTCAGGAAACACAAGGTCTTTTCAAAGTTAGTCAACAGGCCTTTGAAGCGCAGCCAACGGAGTCAGCAACCCAGCGACAAGGTGCCGAGCCATTATCATTCAATAGACAGCCGGGATTTTGCATATTTAACAGGAAATTTCACTTTGCTTTTTTGACACGGGGCATTATGCATCCTCTGTACATAAAATCCATCAGCACCTTGCCAATTTTGTTTGTGCTTTTTCCCATTTCACTGGGGAAATGTGTTTCTCTTGCCATGCACACTACATTCAAAACCTGCCCCAGAATTAAATTATATGTCTGTTTGGACAAGCAAATTGGACCAAAGGATCAAGGTAAACCATTTTACTCACTCATTTATTTCATGAGATTGTTTGTGCTAGTGCTGATTTAAGCTCGTGGGAAGAAAAGCTCTAAATTGAAACATTTCTTTTTTACGTGTTTGTGACACGGATGCTATCGAAATAGAATCCAATATAAGGTTATATTTTACATATAAACAGCAAAAAGTAGAAATGCTTTTAAAATGTCATACATTTATTTTGCCAACAGTTCAAGTAATCCATTTTATTTTGTATGGAGAGTTGAATGGGAACTTTTGCTTTTCTGACATTCAGTGTGTTAAAGAAAAACATCCAGATATAAAAAATTACATCCAAATATGTAAAAAATGAAAATACAAATCAAAGTTTTTCTGGTACAACAGTCACATTAGCAGCAGTCTGTTATTATGAGACAAACTGCTGGTCTGTCACATAATAACTAATAAATTATTTGAATTTAAAGTATAGTAACGTGATCATTAATATGTGCAGATCTGATCTTCAGTTCTTTATAATCACACAGCAAAAGCTAATTTCCAGACTCCACCATTTCCTGCTCCATTTTACAAAACACATGACCCAGTTAGCTGCAAAGTTTTAATTAGCCGGGCTTTTATATAAGCAGACAAAAACCTCTACGATATTCTAATCTGTTCCTGGAGAGGGCAGTGGCTACATTCTGAGAGGGGTTAAAACAAGACAGGGCTGAAAAATTACAGTGATAAACAACATGGAGATTATTCTACCAAGACGAAGCATCTTGATCCGCAGACGATCAGGTTGGGTCACTAAACAGCAGATTATTGTCTGGTTCTAGGGGTGTGCTGCTTTCCCACTGCACTGTCTCACACCAACCTTTTGAGCAACCTGTTCCCCTCCTCTCCTTTAGGGGCGCTGTACCTGGATCCACTGAAGGAAACAACACAGAAATCTCTGAGCGCAACTTCCTTCATCATGTAATATAAACTAAATGTAGGATTTCTCTTTTGTTGCTGGCAAAAGACCAGGAGCGCGATAGACATGCATGTTTGTTTTGGTAGTTTTTACCCAGAATGCTCCAGTTCCTGCTTTTGGAGCTGCGGTTGGTGTTCACATATGCACTCAAATGACACTTCAAGCAAACCGAGACTGAGGGTTTTAGGCGGAGCAGAGTTTGGATTCTTGGTCCCCATCAGAGTTCATTCACACCTCCAACGACGAACCAGACTTTCCAGGCAAACGAACTAAGGTTTGACAGAAGTGGACCAATCAGACGTATCAGGGAAGGTGCCAACGCTCCTTTCATTAAAGCATAACAGTAATCAGGAAAGTGATTGTCTAGATGATTGGAGCAGTAAGGGGAAGTAAGACCAGCCTTACTTCTCACAGGTTTGTTAACAGGCCACATGCTGGAGCCACATGGAGGCTGACGTCTCTCCTGTGGGATGTTTTAAAGCCCTGAAATGCTCTCAACACCACTGATTAAGCAGCATCTGCTCGGGAGCGAAGAATCTTTTTTATGAGCCATTCATTATTTTATCTCTTGAGCACAAACTGTGAGATCCGTCCACAAAAAGCCACTCTTGGCGTTTATTATTTGGACTCCAGGGCACCGTCTCATCCCTCTGGTGACTTTGCGAGCTTTGGAGTCTCTCCGCAGTCTAATGGTTACAACGATAGCCACCTTGTCGCAAATCCCATCGGGATTCGCGCGGACAACCCAGCTCCAGTTCCAGAATTGCTAATGAGCGGCGGTGGGTGAGCGGATCTTCCTGTGGGCTGTCAGCTGTCTGTCCCCGGGTAGACAGGCGAAGGGAGAGCACCCAGAAAAGCCCTACAGCCCTCCCCTAGAAGTTCAACTTCACAGGCTGGGGTCCCAACTGTGCGCTGCTAATGATCCATATGATGGTGCAGGGCCAGCCATTGTTTGGGCTACATTACCCAGAGAGGGACAAACAATCGTTCGCAGTGTCACTTGATAATGGCCCAAAAAGCAAATCTCACAGACCTTCATTCTTCAAAAGGGTAATTAATTCGCTGCTGTGCTGGGATGCTTCGTCTCCTCCAGCTCCTCTCATGCTGCACCCACTATACTCTCCCAAAGATTTCCAATTGTTTTGCAGACAATGGTTTCAGAAGGCAGTAAAAGACCATTGATCTGAGGACTATTTGCAAATACCCGTCTCCATACAGAGAAATGCATCTTACTGTGTTACGTTAAGCAATTCCACATTTTAATGGGTGGACTATTGATGGTTGATGCCAAAAGAGTATGGTATTGATGCACTCGAAGACATCCACAATGAGGTCTAGGGGGGATAACACAAGCTCAGCACAATAAATAAAGGAAGGGGCATCAAACTGAGGGGGAGGGATTGCATACGGCTGCAGAGTCCTCATAAAAAAGTTACTGTAATGTGTGTCATGATTGAATTTTATGATCAATGCTGCGGTACATCTAAAAGTCCACGGCAGCAGAACTCCCAATAAGCTAGTCAGATCCATACTTCTCAGGCCGGACTACGTAGTAATTACAATGGCCGATTAGCTACACGGGCATTATTGGATGTAATTAGGTGTTGATTAAAATTGGAACATTACTTCCAACAGCTCAAATGAGAGCGATAATAGCAAGGCTAAAGATCAGACCTATGTCTTTGTTCATCTCTCTTTTTTTTAAAGAAAAATTACAAGATGAGGAACAAAAATCTGCCGATCCCGCTCATTTCTGAATTACCAATCAATCCCACGCTCCCAGAGAAATGAATGATCTTTCGACAAAGCCGAGACAAGCGCAGGACAAGACAAATGCCTGTGCTTACATCAAATGTTCCCAGATACGAAACAATCCAACCACACCAATAAAGCAATCAATGCTAACTTAATCTCTACAGCCTCAGCGGCACTTGCTTGCCATTTCTTAGCCCCAAAATGAAGAGGAAAAGAGAGCCTGAAAGGCATAAATAAATAAACTTCAAACCGCTCGTGTTCTGGTGCTGCCACTGAGGACGGAGACGCACAAACTACCTCTGCACATCGACAGCGTATGAAGCTCATTTTGGATTAAATCGGGGCTGCATTTGAGCGCGGAGGTGAATCGCAGACTAGTTTCAAATTTGGTTTAAAGAGAAGAAAGGCAGGCTGGGGATGAGTCATATCTGCCAGTCTGGCTGCCCAGACTCCTCCTGCTGGGGCCAACAGGGTGGGAAGAGTCCTTTTCCCTCCCTGCAGGGGGGAGGCAGAGACTGGCCTAGTCGAAAGGTGCTTTGGGGGGATAAGCTGGGCACTGTGTCTCAAATGGGGACACTCGAATGGGTAAAGCCTGCCTTAAAGAGAGCTGTGCCTTTTTCCTCCCACTGTGACTCTTCATACCTCCATCCAAGCAGAACTAAGGGTGCCGCTCGGCGAGATACAAAAGGGACAGAATAACTCTTTCATACTTTCACATCTCTGCATACCCTCGCTATGTACTGTACAGCACAAAAAACACCCTCACACACACATACACTCCCAGGCACAAGACTGCACCCTTCTGGTCACACCGTGGGGCTACAGCTGCACACCAAGTGGCTGGATTTTGTCCAGATGTAGTTATAATTTCACTAATGCTCGCTCAAATGTCAATGGGGTCCGGTGACAAAGGATTCTTAATCCCTCATATGAATCTAGCGCCCAGAGGCAGAGAAGAGGCGGAGTGTGTGGCAAATATAAGGGAGCAGCATGAGGGGGAATACATTACACCCGACTAGTCTCCGGCCTTAATGGGAGCGCTCGCTGGATTCAGCGGATATTTAAATCGGCGAGCAGAGCGAGGGGCGACGCGCCGGTGAGAAGGATGAGCGCGTCGAACTCTTGAACTTTCCTTTATTCAGCAGGCCCTGCGTGCAGACATCTTCTGCAAGTAAACACAGACGAGCGCAGCCCATCAGCCGAAGCCACTTAAAAGAGTCGGGAACACGAGAGCCGCCCCCCATCTCTAAGTGAGATGATGTAGTTTCACTCTATTTGCCCAAATTATACTCTGCTGTCGCACAGGCTGTCTCATCCTGAGGAAGTGATGAATCAAAAGTGAAAGGCAGAAAAAAAAGAAACTGCTACAATTGGATTTTTTCCTCCCTTCTTGTTGCCATTAAAACCTGAGGAAAGTCGAAACCTGTGCTGTGCGACAGTCTGTTCCACTGCAGGTCTGCTTCAGTGCCCATTGTTCTCTAAAATCCATTAAAAAAAGGAAAAAAGCTTGCAGAGCCATGCTGCTGCCTCCACAAACGTAATATACATGGGCCTGAGCAGCAGCAGACCCTTATTGTTTTCTCTCATTTCTTTTCCCACTAAAACATCTCTCTCGTAGCCAGTTGTTGGTTTAATTGCTGCGTTTGTGTCAATACCTCTTTTATGCATTTTTATTATTGCAATCCTTCCACTCGGATCCTCTCATGTTTTGCTAATTTGATGTTCTCTTTAGACACAAGAAAAACAAAAACAAGTGATGATTTCATTTCTGTTTTAAAAACAAAATGGTAAATAGAAACTTGAAGAGATATGGACCTGTTCCGACATTCTGGAAAGCTTCATTTCTCAGTATGCACTCTTAAAGTAAAACGGTTCATTTCACAGACAGTGAAGAAGTTCGTCAATGTTTCCAACACATTCGTTCTGAGCGTTGCAGGTTGAGCTGGTGATTAAATAAAAACAAAAGTCTTCATTGCAATTATTTGACCTGGTTTCACTTTCTATTGCAAAAATCTCAAAAGTCTGTGGAAATTATTTACCACGAATAATTAAAACATTCTAAGAGTTCTTAATTTCAAACCAGGGTTGGCTGATTGGTTCCATTTATGAATAATAAGGATAGTTTCATTTTTAGAAAACAAAATATCTACATAAAAGCTGCAGTAAGTAAATATCACAATATTGTAACCACAAAATATAAGAATGATAATGTGGTAAAAAACTAAAAATCCTCCTTGGGGTCCAAACGCCATCTGCAGAAAGTAAGTTGTTTCTCCATCATTAGCATAGCTGAAGAGTAAATACTTTAAGTTTAACTGGATTTGAAACAGAAGACATTTCATAGAGGATGCACCGTCCTTTAGTTATCTATTATTAGTGCTAAAATTAAAGAAGAAAATTAGAAAAGTGCTTCCTTTACTTAGAAAACACAGTTTCCAATTATCATCGCATTGGTTCCTAATGAGAATTTGCCTCTCCCAATATGGCTACTGTAACTTTTTCACAGGTAAACGAAGCTAATGTGGAGACTAGAGTTTTATGGTTGTGACATTCGTGGCTAAAAATGGAAAGAATAAATATGTTGGACGAAAAAAAGAAAAAAGTAACAATTATCCTCTTATAAAAACTCAAATGTTTTTTTTTTGTAAAAACAAATAGAGAAAAAAACCCTTAATGATATAGTAGGTGTAAGAAACGGCGCCTTCTCCAGAGCTGCATTAATCAATGATTTTATATTTTATTATTTTAAATACCAAACCACATTATCTTAATTGCCCACCTTTTTAATTATTTTTTGAAAAGCTTGTTTTTCTTGCTGAAACTTGATTTGCGATCGGACTGAGTTAAATCCGGAGCATCACTGCAGTGAAACGGTTTCATTAAAGAAGTTCTGCAAGTGACATTCAGTGATTTTCTTTTTGCTTAATTTCTTTTGAACATAAAACGCCTTCCCGTTCGCCCTGGTCTGAAAATCCAGCAGACAGACACACACACACACACACACACACACACACACACACACACACACACACACACACACACACACACACACACACACACGCACAGAGGGACTATTGTTTCCCTCCAGCAGTGGCCCTCATCAGAAGGGACAGCTCCTGCAGTTTCGGCACCAATAATTACTTGACTTCATGTCATCATCAAATCCCTTTAATAATGGGAACAATTCAGAGATTGCCTGGTGTAATCAAATTAGCCCGAGTCTTTTTTGGATTTTCAATTATCTCCAGTCGGCGGAGCACTTTATCCGGGGCGCTGGCTCCGGCTCTGACTCGGAGCTCTGCTTGCTGCACCGGGGCTGACAGCAGCAGCCTCGCAATTACAATGAGGCCAGGCTAATGTGATGACAAGATCGCCTGCCCGCCTTACTTAGCCTTTCATTTGCGCTGGGTCTCCTCGGCGTCCCAGGCCTTATCATCCAGTCCATGTACCTGCTCTGCAGCAGCAGCCCCTGAACACTCGGAGGCTTCTGTTTACCTGCTCTTTATGTGGAGGCGCGAGCGGCATTAAAGCCTTTACTCTCCTACAGTCCCTACAGAAAAAAAAGGTCTGCAGCATCATCTCATTCAGAGAGCTGCTCCAATGTACAGCGTACAAATACAGCCTTTTACTGTTCACTACCTGCTTTGAAGCAAAGTCAAGTCTTTGACACTGGGAGCCACCACAGGGGCAAACACGACCAATGAGGAAGGTGGAGACTCTGCTTCTATAGCAAGCAGAAATATGGCAGCTGTGTCAGCTCTTCTTTCATGTTGGGGGGGAAAAAGACGACAAAGAGAAATCTGAGCATCCATACGCTGCCTATGCTGCTGCGTTTATCGTTGCTCCTCCCAACATGATCAGTCCCATAATCATCGGAGTAAAAGCTCGTTCAGGCGGTGTTTACACTTCTTTTTCTCAGGACACCGGAGTATAAAACAGCTCCCACGCTATAATTACAGCTATTTCGCTTAATGAGGTTTTTGGAAGGCAGGAAAACAAAGAAATTAGGTCTGGGAAAATGGCATTAGAATATTTTATTTTTCTGTGTAATACATTATCATACGAGAAAACAAAGAAAACGGCTTGAATGGCTCCATTTGGGAAGATTTATTTACCTCTCAATAATTGGGCTGACATTTTGTTTTTAGTAGTAGAGCTGCTCAACGTCATGCTGAAAACTTGTTTTTAAGTAAATGTGTCATTTTTACGGTGTAAACATTCACATCCAGCTTTAGCTTATTTTGTTTAACTCAGGGTTGCAACACAGAGTTATGTAAAGAAAAAATGTAGAATAGAAAAAAATATTTTAGAAGTTGATGTAAAAATTAGTTTTGATGTAAATTCCAAAATATTTGCATATAATTTTAAACTTCAGCAAAATATTTATTGCATGAAACACATATAAATAAACTGCACTTAGCATTAGTGAATAATTTGAATCAACTATTTTGAAAGATGACTTTCATCTTCCCATTTAGCTGATGGCAATATTAAGTCTGCAGCACAGCTGGCTCGTACAGGAAGTTGGAAAAGCAGCTAATTTTAAAATTCTGGGATTGTTAGTGATTTATTTAGTTTTTTGTGATGTGTGATGTTCAAATAAATTAAAATGGCAGCACTGCTGATACTTTTTTCCACTTTCACTACACAAAGCATTTTCTTTGCACATTTTATTTCTAGAGTTGACATTAAGACCATAAACAAAATTCGTGAGCCAAAATTCTAATCTATGTTCTGATATTGAAAGAATAATGATTTGTTGAAAACTTGAGTGAACCAACTCTTCCTCCTCCTTTCTGTTGTTCTTCTTTCCCTTTAAATAAAAATCCATAAAACCAACCAGAGTGAATTTTTTTATATTATCACGTCAATTTAGTCTCATGAGACTTTTTTTTTTAATCAGGTTTTCTTTTGATCAAGTGGCAGAGAAGTTCAGGGATATGACTTAATTTGTCTTCCTTGACATGAACATCCAGCAATGTGCCAGAATCTGTTGAAATAAAAGGAAAAAATGTCACTGATGTAACAGTTGTCAATATCTCTAGACCCAGTTAAACTTTAAAACCATGCTGAGGGGAAAAGTTTTAACTCAAATTATCTGTTCAACTCAAAATAATAATAATAATAACTTGATTAGAAAAATCCGTCTGTTGATTTGTCCTGAGGAGCAACAGTCCGTGTTACATAAAACTGTCTCCAGTCTCCGTTCCTGGAGCTAAATACTCCCACCTGAACAGATTTTGATTCTCTTAATTAAGAGAAGAAACTGACTGCAGCAGCACTTTCTGAGCACTCTGAAATCAAGCCAATTAGCTCCCGTTCACACAAAGTCATGTTTGATGTGACCTTTGACCCTCTCACTGATTTGTCATTAGCTGTTAAACTAAGGTGCTAAAAGACAAAGATAAAACCCTCCACATCTCAGAGGCTGAGTGAGCTCCGACTGCTCTCCTGAAGAGACCAGTTGTGTTTTTATTGCTCACGTTTTCTTTTAAATCTATAAGCCTTGTCTGATCAGTTAAAGACTGAAGGAGAGCATAATGTTAACGCACAACACCGTACGGCTAAAGCGTGCCGACTCAGTCATTAAGTGAAAAGGTAGATAAATAAGAGGGGAGGAAAGACCCTGAAACAAAATCTCAGCTGCAATCAGCAACAGCCTCCTGTTACACGAAGTAAAAAAATAATAGAAGTGTTAACTGTTAAATACAAGATCATTCATTTCTTTTTTGGTACTTTCAAAGTGAAATAAAAATAATAGGAGCAAAACTTTAGAAAAAAATCTAAGTCTCCCACATGCAGAAAAGCCAATGTGACGAGGACTATTTTCTAGCTGCGAGAATGAATTATAAAAATGAGAATCATCCACATGTACAGTAAACTAATTAGCTAAAAGGTGCACAGAATTCATAAAAGCATCATTTGAGACTTTTACTGAAGAAAAAAATCCCAAAAAGAATCAAAACGAGCACAAATCTTACATTTCCATGTACAAAAAAGCTAATGCAACACAGCTAGCTGCATCAGGAAATTAAGTGTCAAATTTAAACAGCATTTGTTAACACAAATTAAAAAACCTCTAGTAGCATCCTGTATGACTGTTTTAGAAGAGATCTGAGTGTCTTCAATATATGTCAATCTATAGTGAGATATATATATATATATGTAGGCTACATGTTGCTAACATGCTAACATCACAACTAAGTGCTACAGGGATGCTAGCTAAAATTTGTGGGATCAATATTCTTTAATTTTGCTCTAAAATTAGTCCATTTAAGTTTCAATAAATAATTGTGATAATGAAACATAATTAATAGATGGATTAGGAAATACAGGTAATGTTTTATAGTTCATATTGTGCTTGACATATTAGCCTTTAATAGTCTAATATTACTCGAGGTTCCTTCAGCTAATTATATCTGCTCAATCGGACTTCCTGCATGAGTTTTTTCCTTTTACTGTTGAAGCAAAATCTACCCACTGCCCCTTTAAGAAAAGTTGTTTTCCATTCAGACGTGTGATTGAAACCAGAATGACAGTTTGCTGAGCAGTCTGCAGGCAGAGATCGACTGGTGATAACTGTCAAATCTGATGCATTTACTGACATCAGTAGTATGCCGCATAATCCTGGCTGAAAAAGTAAAAAAAAACAACAACAAAAACCCGCTGGATCCGGCCAAAAAATGACTATCAGGAAAGAAATGGTGGATTTCTTGGGACCAATTTGGTGGTTTAATGAGACTTTCTGGTAGCAGAGCAGTCTAAGTGGGACTGAGTCAAAGTAAACTACAGCGTGTGATCATTCATGGTAATAAAGGAACATGTCACCCAGTGCAACAGTCTGCCTCACTGATGTGGTTTTAATAGTTTTTGGACAATAATGGAGCTCTGTGGAAAAGAAGAATAAGATACATTAAACAGAGAGTGTATGGACTTCCAAACAGCCCAGCCTCTGGGACCCCATTGTGTTTGTTACGATTATTATTATTATTATGAAAGCTATAATATTTAATATTATCACGGGTCCAAGCAGAGAAGAAGCAGAAGGCCTATTGTTTTGTTCAGATAGTTTTTTGTCTTTATTTTACTTCCCTCAAAGTGTTTGTGCAGCAAAATAGGAGCGCTGAGAGAGCCGAATCTTCTCCAAGGACAACAGTTTACTTTGCAATTTTAACAGAAGTGATCCCGGTCCAAAGTTAAACTTAATGGGGTTCTTTTTGCACACACTCCAACACTTATGCCGAATCTATCTCATTACCACAATCCTCAGTCAAAGCCCTTGCATTGATGGAGATCCTATAGCTGGAAAACATGAATCTTCGTTAGCTGCAAAGTTTACCTCACCTACACAAAACTTAAAATGTGCATTAGTTTTAATAAATGAGTACAGTTTGGGTGTTCATGCTTAATATGGATTCAAAATGAATCCATAAATCCATGAACTCCTTCTGCACTAGACCCCATGAGAACCTTTTACTAAAAGAAACTTCTGCAACAATCATAGTGAAAATGATTGTATTCATACTTGTATGATTGTATTCAAGGAGACTGAAGGATATTTTAGAAAATTTCATAAAACTGAAAGCGTTATTTTAAAAAACTATTCTGTTTTATACAACCATTAAACAGCCACTTCCTCTCCCTTTGCTTGAGGAAAACGCAGTGTTTGTTCCTTTGCAGCGGCTCTGGTGTAAAACAAAATAAAATCTCTACATGCCAACTGTTGAGTATGGTAGTGGATGAGTGATGCTGTGGGCCTGTTCCTCTAAGGCCCTTCCTGAACTGCACAGCTTTATGAGCTCTTTGAACAACATATAAATGAAAATCTGGCGCCTCTGCCAGACAACTGAAACACAAACGCCTCGCTGAATGATTCAGCCTTGTGAAATGTTAGAGAAACAGAAGAAGGGATGAATTTCTGGTGAAAGAATGATGTAACAGCTGGGAGGAAATATAACCTGAATGTGTTGCAGTTTCACCTCTGACACTTTAATTTTTCAGCCACTAAACCAGATTAAAACTACGATCACATTCAGATGATGCGTTCATTGCAAACTGATTCATTTAAAAAAATTAAAGGTTGATTCACTAAAAGTAAAACATAAAGGAGGTTTTGTCAGATTTTACCTGAAGTTTATTTATAGTAAATTCTTTCAACTTTATAATTCTACCTGACTTATTTCAGTCACATCATAACTAAAACATTTTCTGAAGGTTTTAAATGGTGAAATTTGGTGACTAGTTTTAATCCAGTTAATTTCATTAGGGGTTCTGCAGGGCTGAAGACTCGGGCCTCTGATAATTATAAAAGACTAGAGTTTCTACGAATAATAATAAAAATACTGGATTATTTCTTCAGGGCATCAGATTAAAGACAGAAGACATTTGAAAGCCAAAGAGTATATGTTGAAGCTTGTGGCTGTAAGATGACCAGATGAGGAGAACTTGCACTCTGTAAAGGTATTTCTTTTCTCCATCATGCCTTCAGGAAGCGAACAGGTCGCCTTCCTGCTTCAGGTTCTTCCTGTCTGCAGGTTTAAAGCTGCAGTTTAAAGGCTCTGTCCCACACAGAAATAACAGGATCAAACATTTCCATAATTTAAACATTACATTTTAATCACACTGCTTTGTGAGAGGACAAGTGGCTAAGTACAGTCATTTCCCTGTTTGCTGAAAATGTGCCTCCTCTCTTTTTACTCACTGACGGTTTCACTGAAGTGATTATTCAACCATGATTTTTTTTCCTCTTGAATATTCTCTATTTGAATATTATTCCATAATCACCAAAACATGTTGCTGCTTGTCTGTGTTTACATCACTGATTTGCATTCAAATCATATTTCCTGCTCCTCTCCCAGCATACTCAAGTGCAGACGTTCCAGAGGTAGCTGGGAAAAAAGGTTGTGTTTGCCAAATATACTGTAGGAATAAATAAACACTTTATCAAGCCGTGGAAGGGAGGAAAACCTGTGTCGTGGGGAGGAGCAGGACTGAAAAAAGGAGGGAAAAGACTCCATTGTCCTCTTTGGAACAAGCAGTGTGAGAAGTGATAATTAACCGGTAATTAATTTGGTGGTCTTTATCTCAGAGCAATGTGTGCTCTGCACAAGATTAGGAAAGCTTTTTAATAAGCGGCATACAGTTTGATTCTGCTTATTTCCGCCTGCAACAAATAAGCCGGTGTTTGTTTATTCCAGACAGGCAGCTGGCAGAGAGCAGCGCAGTCGTTCACAGCGAGGATTTCCCAGTTTATTCTCATCCTGCTGGTTCTGGAAAACCTCTTTGTCCCGAACGCCGCACATCCAGAAAAACACCGACTGCGGATTTCTCCTTCGCCTCCTGGAGCGTCCCGCTTACAGCCCGGAAACTCCTCTAGTTTCCCTCTTAAAACTGATGTTTGTGTTTAAGCCCTGATCTTTGCAGTGAGGATGCTGGACAGAAACAAACTGGACAGAATGAAAAAGAAATAATAACAGCCTCATTTTACAGAAAAACATCAAGAAATGTAGCAATAAAAACCTACCCAAACCAAACCAAAACATAAAATATACAAAAAAAATAAACTAAAATAATAACTAACAAGCTGTAGAAATCAATGTAGCAAAACTCACATTTTGGTTTGTAATTTCTGGAAAAACAAGACTAAACTGCCACCAGCTGAACCCTGATTTAGTATTTTCTGCTTCAATATGTTTACTTCTGAAGTCGCGTTACAAAACTTTTCCAACTTTTTTTAATACTAATAACTGTTTCAGCCATTTTAAATTCACTCTTCCACATTTGTTGTTTTAGCAAGAACCACAGCGTTTCAGTGGCAGAGATCAGTCCTGCAGAGATCAGTCCTGCAGAGATCAGTCCTGCAGAGATCGGCTCTAAACGCTTCCGGACGTTTTTCCAGGGCGACAGGAACATCACACATTCCCAAAAACAGGGAAATAGTTGCCTTTGTTTTTCACACACAGCCTACACATCCCAACGGTTTTATTTTTGTACTGTTAATAAAAAATACATAAACCAAAGCAACATCGGGAAGTTATTTTGGCAGCAATCAATAATTGATTTATTCTTTATTTAAATGCAGCCGTGTTAATAGAATGAATGTTTGTGGGCTGAACCAAATCTATTTAGCTTTTAATTCACAAATTTGGCTTTATTTATAGTTTATTAGCTGTTCAAGTCATTTATTGTGATAATCCTGTGAAAATCATTTCCTGTTTTGTGGCTGTGGACGCAGTGGGATGAGATGAAGCAGGAAGGGTTTATTTTTTCTTCTTTTTTTACATGTTTGTGTACCAGTTTGTCCGAACAACGTGGCTTTTTAATTGGGTGAATAAGTGTCGGTGTGACCCATATATCTACATGTCAACAGCTGAGTAATTTCCTGTAGAAAATTTCCTGTTTATGTTCATTATTAATATGGAGGCAAGATAAACACCAGAGGATGTGAGATAATCTTCAGAGGAGCATTGTTTCCTTTTACTGAATGCAATCAGCACGATGTGTATCATGATGAATTATTAAAAATAAATCTTACTCAAGCATGAGAATAAAGACATTCGCAAATGTTTCATCGCATCACAATAATGAAAAAAAGGCTCTGCATGGTTTGTTGGAGAGGAAGATCAAACCAAGAGCACTGCTGCCATCTACTGGGCGAAATAAGACAGCAAGGCTGCAGACAGAAAGGATCGGAGCAGCAGAGCTGCACGACATCATCAACTTAGAAATCAGTCCAGAAAGGAGCAACTTCAGGAGTTAGCTGCTGGTTTGTTTTAGGATGTTATGTGAAGAGAAGCAGAAAGTCTAAAATGTTTATTTTTCACAACATTACACTTAAAAATGATCTTGTTGATTCTAAACATCTAAAATGATGTTTTGGAATCATGATACATGTATGCAAACCAGCAGTACCGCATGCGTCCAGCAGATGTCCCCGTGCAGACAGAAATGCTGCGCGGTGCATCCCCTCTGTCCTCACCCGACCCCGCTCCAGAGCTGCAGCCCCCCCTCCCCTCATCAGCCGCTGCAGCCGGAGTTAAACCCACCAAAACGCTCAGCTGCTTTAAATTTACCCCGCACACGCTCAGAGGAGGCGGGCCCAGCGAGGAGCCGTGTCCGAAATGTCACACAAACCCGCAGCACTTCCTCCTGGACGTCCTTCGCAGGATGACCTAAATCAATTGTCAGCCCACGCGACAGGGTGAGTGAGCCCCCTACTGGAGCTTGACCTTAACGCTCCTGTCTGCTGCTGAAAAGGCCCGGTGACAGAAACAGCAGAAAAAAAAAAAGATTGAATTAGACTGCTCACAAACACAGCCAGGCTGTGAATAATGAATAGGAGATGAACGCGGCTCTAAACAATGGCGGCCCCAGCGGCCGGCGCGCAGCTGTTGCGATGGCTCCCAGCAAGCGGCTCCGCTCCTGGGCAGTCCGCGCCTTTACAGCCGGACTACAGAGGCCACACCTGCTGTCCCCCCGGCCGCCGCGGGCGCCACGGCACCTACGCCACAAAGCCAATAAAAGAAATATGAGCAGCATGTAGCAGGAGGGCAAACACACACACACACACACACACACACACACACACACACACACACACACACACACACACACACACACACACACACACACACTGAGCGCCTCCACTCTCTCTATGAAGAATGAGGATATACGAGCACACAAAACCCAACTCTATTTGTCTCCGCCCCCCCTCCCTCCATCTCCATCCCCTCCCTCCATCTCCATCCCCTCCCTCCATCTCCATCCTCTCCCTCCATCTCCATCCTCTCCCTCCACTCTCTCTTCTTCTCCCCACGGCAGAAGCGACTAAAAGTAATTATACATGTTTAATAACTTCAAGGACTATAAAAACCGCTGTCGGGGGGCGAGGAGGTCCGTTTTAACGACGGTGATAAAAATGAGGGTAAGGAAGAGGCGACATGAGGAGGGAGCGGAGCGGGCAGCGAGTCTGGGAGCCGAACCAGACGCTGTGGCTCCCAGCGTCGCTCCACGCAGGCCTGCCGCAATAACACGTTTATTCTTCACTGGATTTCCATCTTTATAACATGAAACAGACATCAAGTTTAGAAAAGGCAAAAAAATGTGACACTGTCCAAAAAAATAACAATAAAAAAACATACAGTTCTCTGACGCAGTAAGAAACTTTTATTAAAAAAAAAGTTTTTGTATTTTTGTTAAAACTATAACCAGGTTACAACAGTTTAATATGAGTTAATATTTGCAGGTAATCTGTGAGCTGCACACAAAAACGACCAATCAGAGCCAGGAGGCGGATCTTTGTGCTGACAATCATTCACATGTACTTGATGCCAAATGTGCTAATGGGGGAGAAACAACTACCCTTCCATTTATCTACTGTCATTGATCACTATGCTAACTAGCCTGAGCTTTCGCAACAGGCTATGCTAGCAGCAGCATAGCAGACAGAATGAGAAAAATCATGCAAATGGAAACGACCACGTTGTTTTAATTTACTCAGCGATCAGCTGATTTATTGTGAAAGGCTTACTCAGGTTCCTCAAATTATCTTCCAAACTTTTCCCGCCTTTAAAGTTTATCCTGCACAGTTGAACAAGAAAATCTGTCAAACTCACAGTTTAATTAATATATGAATGTAAAACAGTTAAAATAAGAATAAATAAGAGTCTCTGCATTCTGATTCCTTCTTAACGTTACATAACATTGAACGTCTTTTAAATCAGTGTAAAAGAATTTCACAGTAAATAAAATCTGCATATGTCAACGCCAAGCAGACCAGAGATCGCTCCAAATGCAGGAAGTGGACTACAGCACAGGGGATTGTGGGTAAATAGAACAAAAACAAACACGCTAGAGGGAGAAAAAGACAAAAGAGAAATCCTCCAATCTTTAGGTTTTATGAAGGAGGAAGTTGTCCTGATGTCTCCTTCAGAGGTTTCTGTGTTGTTTTATTCAGTGGCTCCTGATGCAGCGCCCCCACAGGCAAGGAGGGGAACAGGTTTTAAAGGCTTTAGCTCGCTTGGCACAGTGCAGTGTGAAAGGTTTTTATTTTCATACAGTTTGCACCAAATGTTCTTTTGTGCAGTTTTCGTTGGCTTCTTCAGGGGACTGGATAATGAGATCATTTTGATTCATAACCTCTCTGCAAACAGCTTTGGGTGAAGGATACACATGAGAAAACATAGCAGGGATGCTACTAAGTCACCTGGACTTTATCTCAGGTTACCCAGAGTCACTTTAAGTCTTAAGAAACCTGGAACATCTCTGAGAACCTCTGGATATCCACAGCAACTCACTGAATGAGAAGTAGCTGGGCCCCATTTCGCCGCTGAACGCCAACTGTATTAGAATTAGATGAGCTGAGGAGTCAGAGAGGTCTGCTGCACGTCTACTGTCCTTACCCACAATCCCCCTTGCTCCCATCTGCCGCTAAAGCCCAGAATACGCCATGCCCGAATTCCTTGGGAGCTTTGTCTTTAAAAGTCAAACAGAGAGCGGCGATGAGGGAAAACCTGTTTCAAAGGCGCTGAAGTGAAGCAAATCTCTTGTAGCTTGCATCCTGACGGAGTGAGACACTCCGTGGGCCCGGCTTGTATTAGTTTGAATTCTGGGAGTGTGGGATTGACGAGACAAAGCTACGCTGTCTGCTGTGTGAGAACAGAGAGCGGTGAAGGAGAAATCAAGCTTTTTTTTCTCCTATAGACACAGAGTGATCCCAGGGTTAGTGCTGAATTTCTCTGCCTGCTCTGACTGACTGGGGTTCTGCCTATTTGGTGTGCAGCACAGCATGAAAATCCCCCGAATAACCCCCCGGTTCACTCATTCCCACTGCAGCCTGAACACGGAGGAGGCTGGCCGTGTTTTGGGCGAAGGAAACACGTTTAAGAACACGCCGCTCGTCTAATTCCACTGACCTTGACAGAGTGAAATTTTTTGGTTTCGTTTGTTTCTGCTATAACCCTTTGATCATTGAGTTACCGGGGAAAGAGTCAGCACTGCTCTCAGTCTGTACAGTGGAACTCCTTTTTAGTTTATTGTGAAAAGGAACAGAAGGTCTGCTGGGTTCACGCTGCCTCTGCTCTTCCTTGCCCCAGGCCTGAGCATGTTGCGGTTATGTATTCTTTCCCAACTTCCTGACCTTGTCCAGGTCCAGGTGAGAGTAGATGGGTTCAGCAGACCCACATGCCCGGCAGGCCTGCTTGGCCCAGGCTGAGCGGAGGTGCCCGCTGCCCCGCTGAGGGCGTGGGCGAGGAGCGAGAGCAGCGCTGCGAGAAGGAGGTGGAGGAGGAGGAAGAGAGGACATTCCTTGGCCTCAGGTGAAGTCGGGCGCTGTGCCGCAGTGCCGGGCGCACACTGTGAGCAGGAATATATAAACACACTGAGCTGCAAGCTGCACCCGCTGGCATCCGCACAAAGTCAGGAAGCAAACGCTCAGGCGTGCATATGCGCAAGGATGTACACATTTAAATCATTACCAGAGTGGATGTACACAAACAAAACCAGGCGCGGTGCTTGTCGAGCATAAACACAAACAGCTCAAAGTGTATTTATATGACAAATATAACACCAACACAATCTATTACGGCACTCCAGCATCCTCCTGCTGTTACGTCCGGTACCGACAGCCAAGACCGCGGCTCTAAAGAAAGAACCGAGCCAAGGATCAGACCTGCGCGCCTGCCAACACAAACCACCAGCACCAGTACCATACTGCCCCTCTAATAAACCCACTCAGCTCCAGCAGCACGGCACAACAAGATGTGGGAAGACCGTGGCCGCAGTCCCACGGCAAAGCAGAGGCACATGCATGACAAAATATTCTGCTGATACAAACACAAGACGAGGAGCTGCAGATGGAGCGGCCGTGGGTGCAGAGCCGCACGTCGATATCCAATACATGACCCTGCAAAAAGACCAGCGTTCGATAGTTCCTGCACATTTTCATCTTTGTCGGTGCAGAAAACTTTTCCCATGACATCAAAAGCTCTTACTCAATAATAAAGCAAGCGCTGAAGCTCTACTTGTCGGTTACTTTATATGATCCAAATGAATACTTGTGGGTACTACAATAGCAAGGGCAGGCCCTTGGACAGGTTTAAACCAACTCTGGATCTCTTCACTGCTGTTTCTGGCTCATACAATCATTTAATGCTTTGAAAAGCCCACACCACCTTCAGAGCACCGAACGCAAAGTGCACGGCTGGGGAAGAAAGTTTGACACCTGTGTTGCTGGGAGAAAAGGAAACTTTAGCATTTTGAGCTCATCGAGACAATCTGATGCTCCCTGTGCAGAAAGTCCAGACATCTGGTGGTTTGAACAACGTTTTGCAACCAAATCAAATCTCCTTAAACAAACAGGAAAGTTACTGGACTGACGTTTATAGGAGAAGGTAACCTGCTGCAGGCTGTTAGTGGCAAAACTATTAAATAAAGTTCAAATCATTAACAGCATGAATAAAGAGCAGGACTAATCTTTAAGGCTAAAATGATTAATCGGTGGAATCGTGATGAATCGATTACTGAACTCAACTAATTTAGTCATTTATTACTCAAACTCAAAAAGGCCATTAGCTGAAAGAACAACACATTCAGAGCAGTGATCAACCCAAAACTACGCAGAAAAATATAAACGTTTTGCATTGAAAATGACTTTATAAATATATTCCATCAAAACTCCTTAAGTGGCAGTTTTAGCTTCATCCACTTCAAAATCTCATTTTAAAGACATTTTGATATCCAAATACTAATTTACTCAGAAAAAACCAAAACTAGTCGTCTGGAAAGTTGTGGAGCATCAAGTTATTTAAACTCTGATACAGCATAAATTTACACAATCCTGGATAAAAACATTTCTGGCTCAGAATCTCAATCTGAAATCCAATAAAAACAAAACAAACGTCTATTCAGGTTCAAACAACCCAATCTACAGCAGAAAACATCGAAACTAGAAACCTTAAAGTGAGACCCAAAGCTCATTCAGGTCTGAAAACAGAGAAAAGTTGCAATAATCAAGTCTGGAGGCAGCAGCCACACCAGAGAGCTGCACCAAACCTTCTGCCAGCAGTTAGCATCTGTCAACATCTCATCGGTGACAGATGAGATGTCAACCATGAGACATCTCATCACCCGGCCGGAACATGACGCGCTTAACAGTATAACATAAATTTAACGAAGCTTTGAGGCAGATAATTTACCTCCAGGAATTTTAATAATCGAGATAAAGCCCCGACCAGCTCACTTTCAAAATCTTGTTGCAGAATTGGATGTGAGGGATCTGCAGATCCTGACACAATGGCTCCCTGCTGTAAAACACAGGAAACTATCATTTTCTGCAGCGGCGATGCGTCAGAACAAAGTCATCAAAAGGTTACAGTGAACTTTCCACAGACAGATGGGAAGTTGCTAGAATGTCTGGAAAGTTTCAGGTTGAATGAGCAAAAAGTAAAATATGAACAGATTAAAGAATAAATCCAAAAACAATGTAAAAAGGATGCAAAAATGAGCAAAATACCAAAATATATGAACATATATATGTTCATATATACTGTAAATGAACATAAATATGTTCTACTGACTCTACTGACATCAGTAGAACAAAGGTAATAAAAAAACATATGATTATGAAAATAGCAATAAACATTAAAATAACAATCATTACTTTTACTTGAGTAAAAACTTGTTGCTCCAACATAAAAATAAACTTAATTTAAATATTTGTGCATAATTTGCATAATATAAATATGCGGCCAGATGAACGGATGCACACGACTGGCCTGAGCAACAGAACAGCCCCAGTCCAAACTGGGTCCGGATTATAGCTTATTTCCATGAATGGGGCCCAGAAATCAGATATTAGTTTGGATAAACGGATAAAAATAGAAATTTCCTCTTTAGTCGTCAAGTTCTGCTTTAAACGAGAAAATCATCAGCTAAATAATTTCTACAATAAGCTAAACAATCCGCCTTATTGAGAAATCACAGCGAGTTTGGACCGAACTGACTGAATGAGATGTGACTTTTGATAAAAGGCCAGCGCCGAGGAACAGACAGACAAAACCCCACTGTGGCACAAACCCTGCAGCCCCTGCAGAGTGACAGAGGAGCGGGATCAGTGGAGGAGACGCTGCCTTGGCCTGGGAAGATGGCTTCCCCTCCAGAGCCACGGGACGCAGGCGACTCAGCGCCGGCTGGCTTCGGGTTAGCTCCATTTGGCAACCAGCGGGCCGAGTTGGCCTCGCCGTGTTCACAAATGAGCGTGGAAGGAAAGGTGATGGTGTGTGTGTGGAGGCAAAAGCCAGCAGAGTCATTAAGAGAATCCATCATGACTGATTATCACCACAACTGATCATATCCTACAGAAGCTTGGTTGTTCTGTTCTAGGATGACAGCCTCTTATTTCGCTGATAGAAATGAGAGGCTTGTTGTCGCTGCCGCCCCCGCGGTACCCAACCCTGGCCCGATCATCAGATACACGCAGTAAAACCGCACGCCTGCTCGTTTGATGACAATGACCTCCCCGGCTCCGGCGCTTATTTCCACTGCGCTTTCAGGAAGTGTCTTTCTGACAGGCTGACACGCCGCGGCGCCTCGTCAGGAGAGACAATTCCAATCAGTGCTTCATTCAGATAGCGCCATTCAGAAAACAGAAACAATAGAATAACTGAAGTCTATCATGTTCTGCCATGTAAAACAACCTTTGGGCTAATTGTTCCCAATTAGGTGGCTGACACAAAGGGATGCTGACAAGCACACAGGTGCCCGTCTGCCGACTGCGTCTCCCAGGAGTTCCTCCTAGCTGTGTTAGCTTCAGCAGCTCCACGCAGCTTTCAGAGCCTGAGAGAAAAAAGGGAAATGAAACAAAACATAAAGAAGAGGAGCAGAGGCAGCAAGGCGTTTTTCCTTTCCTCTTCTTTTTCTTTTTCTCCCAAAACATGTTGATGGAGCCAAGTGAATAATTCAGGGTGTCTGGCTCTCGACGGGACGCAGCTGAAGAGTGCGGTAGATTTGCTTCGGGGCTCGGCAAAAAGTTTGAGGTGTTTTGGACCCGAAGTGGAGGAAGTTACACAGCTTAAAAAGCTGAAGCTATCCCCTGACGGGCCGCTCATCCTGATGGGCCGCTCATCGTGTAGACTTTAACTTAACAGCATGTACCAACTGCAGCTCATGCTGTAGTTCTGTGAAAACAAATTCCTGTTTTGCAAAGCCGATTTCCTTTCATTCAGACACATCTGCACATCTGTCTGCAGCCTAAATTCACTAAACAATTCAATTCCTCCTTAGAGAAAGGTTTGTAAAAATTAATATAAACAAACTATAAGAGTTAATATTGAATTTAGTTGCAACTGTTTGGATATAAAGAATAAAATAAAAGTTGGAGGCTTTGGATCAGTGCTGCACATCTTCTGACCTTTAAAAGTAAATGTGCAAAAAAACAGATAGAAATTGTTTTAGTCTTAATTTTTACTTATTGTTGTCACAATAGCAGGTAAAACTCTACATCCATATCAGCTGATCGCTTCCTGCCATCCTGGGGATTGTAGTTCTACAACATCAGCAAAACTACAACATCGTGTAACAAATGAAGGCCAGGCATTTTACGATTTGGCCTTTCCCCAAAAATGAGAAGAAAAAAACCCCATGAATGATTAAAACCTAGAATAAAAGTCGGGCATATTTATGACTTTTCAAAGGCTTAAAATTAAGATGATAAAATTCAAGACTTATTACTTTAATTTGCAGACTTTCTGTAGAAAGTTTCTTCTTTTTTCTCCTCATGAAAACTAGCAGTCACCTTGATCTATCACACCTGCTTTCAGGGATTAGCAGACAGTTTGTCTGCAGGCATTCTCGAGGACACCTCAAACCTCCGGCTGATTATTTTTATGTCATTTATTCAAAGTATTCACCAAATCTTAGGGAAAAAAGGAACATTTGGAAGATTATGATTTAACAGCAGCCTTATAGGTTTTGTTTCCAGCAGCTACTGCTCACATCTGTCAACAAAGTCATAAAATCCAGTGAGACCAGCAGAAACGGGGATATTTAAATGAACCATTTAAAGCTAACAAAGGAGCAGAAGAGCTTCCATCACTGCAAAAACACAAAATCTCATCAAGTGCTTTTGCTCTTGTTTCTATTGCTGACGTCTTAATACATGTCAAATAAGACAAAAGTCATTTACAAGCAATGTTTCAGAAAGACAGCAGCTTGTTTTCAGTAAATAATTCCTAATACTGAAGAAAAATACAAATATTTCACGATGTTATAAGTGAAATAATTGAAATATTAAGATATTTGCACCAGAAACAAGACAAAAATATTTAGTGAAATTATGTTTTACAGTGTTCACACTTTATCTCTCACTGCAAAAACACAAAATCATGCATCTCTGGTTAGTTTTTAGTGTAAATATCTCATAAGAAATAAAACAAAACTAACTTAAAGTGACTTTTAATTAACTAATTATAAAAAAAAACATACCAGCTCAACATAAACAAGACATTTTTCCATGTAACAAGTGAAATTAGGATCAAAATATTTAATCAATATTAAGCAATTATTTACATAAAACAAGTTTAAGTTGCTGAAAACGTTAATTTTCGCCTGCGTACTAAGACATTGGCTCTAGAAAACTTTTTTTTTTGCAGTGATCTCTGGGATCTCCCTCCCTGACTGTTGACTCAAACGTCCCTGTTCTGCTCAGGAGACACAAACTGCTTCCATTCATCACTAAAGTGAAGATATAAAATGAAGGCTGACATCTAAATGATTCCACACATTCCCCATATCTCACCGGGGGCCGGCTAATATGAGGGCTGACATTTAAATGAGCATTCTCATCTATGGGAAGGTCTAATTTCATCAGAGGGAAAATCTCCTCCCAAAATAAAACAGAGGGCTTCCCTGACACACACAAACATGTACATATAGAGACACGCACGCGCTGATATGCATCTCCCTGTACATCTGTCACCTCCATGAAAGGAGACCTCCCGGTGACCTGGCCCCATAAACACAAGTCGCAGCGCGCAGATTCACTGCAGGCTGCTTGCATTCGACTCTCATCCACCACCAACGCCGCTTTCATCCAACATGGCTGCAGGCGGCGGGGAACAAACAGAACAGCGTCTTCACAGAGACATGTGACGGCAGACAGAGACAAGTACACAGAGATATGAGCAAAACGCTTTCCATGGCAGCATAAACTCAGATAAAGATCCTGCGACTCGGCAATAAATCTCACAGAAATCTGCAGCGCAATCTGCACCTCCCCCACGTGCATCCAAAAAGTGTTTCGTTTTTTCTTCTTTAACACAGTTGGTATGTTTCCTTATGGCTTCAGCGTAACGCTTACCCAGCTTTCCAACTGGAAACTCGACACTGAAAAGCAAATCTCACGTTTGTTTTTCGCTTTCTATTTGGTGCTTTATTTAGGCCTTAAAGCAGGGATGCTCAAAACGTGGCTCATGGGCCGTTTACGGCCCGTACACTGATTTTGCGTGGCCCTCAAACCATCAGAAAAAATTAGCCTGAGATTTTCACTGAATATTTTCCTCAAATTTTCTTGCAAATAAGAAAAAAAAATGTAGCAGTTTGGAATATTTCTATTTCATAAGCAAAATATTCAAATCTTAAGTCGTATTTTTGTTACCTGTAAGTGGAAAATCATCATAATTAACAGAAATAACGGATTTTAAACATCCACCTCTGAGTGAAATAAATGGGCTTTTGTGTAATATTCTAATTTATTGAATTGAAATGTAAACATGAGGTTTTACTGGGATTTTAAAATCAAGAGAATTTCACACTGTTAACACTGTAAAAATACAAAAAAATAAACCAAAGACAGATTTTAAACCAGAGTAAAAAGTCATCTGTACTGCGGTATCATAACTAAGCTGATTTATTCATAGCAGGAAGGTTTAAATCATTTATGTCGTTAGTCTGGGTGTTTTTTTCCCTGCATGCTTTACAACTTAGCTGCGACGCTAATGAAGAAAAACAGATTTTCACAAAATGTTCTCATTGTACGATCCCTTTGAAGTACACATTAATATTTTCTTAGTGTGAAAGAGTTCTGCATATTTTAAGTGCCAAACAAATTATATATGTGTATATTTTTTATGTAAATTAAGAAAAAGTGTTTTTCATATGAACTTCACCAATTTTAGAACCAAAACTGAGACACATTTCTGGTTCATGCCGACAAGATTTATAATTTAACCCAATTATTTATCATCTGATTTTACCACAGGAGAAATTTGAGTTTTTATAGTGTAGGAGTGATTGTGGCCTTCAGTCTGAGCTAAACATAGCAGAGCTACCATGAGGGAGAAGAGAGCTGCATGAAGTTTTTCAACATAATTTAAAAATGAAGCTTCCTGCACCTTCAGCCGTTTCTCGGACAGGTGAGTCAGAGTGAAGCACTTCAGCCTTAAAACATAAACAACGCCGCTCTGCTGGTGTATCGATCAGCCATGTTTACCCGCCGCCGCAGGTCTTCATCCAGAATGCTGCTGCAGCTATCAGGATGAATAAACTCAATTATGATTGAATGTGAGGCTGTGTGCCAGCTTCCTCCTTTCTTCTTTACAACTTAATCAAATTAAACATGCATGGCTCCGTAAAGCTGCAGCATATGACTGGATGAAAAATATTTTTACATGTTACCAGTTTTGGGAGTTTCCCTTCTGCCACACACCTGGATTTAATATTTTGGTGATTAACAGGCTCCTGCAGGGCTTGATGGTCAATCAGCTGTTCTGGAAAAGAGGCAAATCTAAAACATGCAGAGCAGGAGACCTGAATGAGGACTGAATGCGAGAAGCTCTGCGGTGAAGTCAAGTGCAGCGATAGATTTATAGTTTTCTCCTCGTACCAAAGCAATCACTTATTAAAACCAAACTATTGCAAAAGACTGAATGTTTTCTCTCAGTCGCGACTAGAACCAACCAATGAGAGCCAGGGGGCGGGACTTAGTTTGAGTAATTTCTTTTCAAAACATTTGATTTATTGAGCCACGTTTAATAAATCAAAATAAATAAAAGCTGATTCAGCACAACAAAGTTGGTTTTTTGGCAAAAGTCTCTACATAAACATGATTCTGCTTATTAAAAAAAAGTTTTACATTATATTCATTATAAAAAGACCAATAGTTTATGTTTTACAATTGTAATAAAATTATGTTTGCAATATTTTTACCCTGATTATCAAAAATAAAAAGGTTTGCATCTACAACTGTGGTGGACAAGACAAATTAGTGCCATTCTTGAATTACAGTTGGGGGCCACACAAGCTCTTCCAGGGCCACAAATGGCCCCCGGGCCACACTTTGGACCCCCCTGCTTTAAGTCATGCTAAATGAATGCAGTAATTAATGAACAGTGAATAAAAAACATTGTAAGTTTATTTTTGTTACATATTTTGTAGCATTGTCTGTTTGGTTTAAGCTTTTTGGGAAACTGATTACATGGTGACAGTTTTAACAAATGCATAAAAAACACATTTTTTGATCAAATTTACATATTGCAGCTTTAACCAAACAAAATAATAATCAGAAAAGATGCACCTGTGCATCCAAAGTCCTGCAGCCTCTTGCATCAAAGCTTTAAAGGCAGAAGCTACAGGAATTACACAGACACACGAGGTGACAGCATCAACAGCGGCTGTGGACTCTTGCTTATGAGAACTTGTCACCTCTGGTCGCATCCGGAGCAGATAGCAGGAGGCAGAACCAGAGCGTTTAACTCGGGTTGTGGTGAGAGGCTGCAGGGTTACCACTTTATCATCTCACTGCCACGCACACAGCCTGCCATGTGGCTTTTATTCCACTTTAATGTAGAAAAATATTAGATTTTTTTCTTCCTGGGAAGACTAAATCCCTCCCCGGGGTTCGCCGATAGCCTCGGCGAAAACCGTACACAGAAGACGGGTCAATAAGAGCCCTGATGCCAAATCTCCTTAAAGCCGTCCTTTATTCATGAATGTGTGCTGAAACAATCTATGAGGAGAACAGACCTCTCTGTTAATCCACAAATTTAAACAACCGCAGCGCTTTCAGCCCAGGAGGACGAAGCGCCGCCGTCCCACCAAGGAGGCGACATTTTTTATTTTCGTTAACTCATCAGTGGGTTATTGTTGGAGTAATTAGCCCACCTTCTGTAGGTACAATTACTGCAAACACCTGCGTCTGCAAACCCCTCTGCTTTTTCCTGCTCATTCTTTCATCCACTGTTTCACATTTTGCATGAGCCGTTGTGCTTTTAGTAATAAAAAAAGAGAGAGCGTTTAAAGGTTTTAATTAAAAATATTATTTATGAGAGATTATTTTACTTCAGCACACATCAGAGGCTGATTGCTTTACGTGTTGGGCTTTAAATAAAGCCACTAATTGTTGTTCTGAGGCAAGTTTCCATTTATAGATGATTCTGTAATTAAACAGGCTCTTATATGGGCATACATACAAATGTTTCCTTCAGCTGGAAAAACAACCGGATTGTACAACAATGTCTCCCTTATGTGGTTAAATATTGAGCAGAAATTAACATTTTATTTGAATAAAATGCATATTTCTTCAAAATTGCGTACAGTACTGTCCTCTTGGGGCATTTTGTATCTATTACAGCTAATTTGCAAAATAAATACAGGTGAATACTTCTAAAAATTAAATAATTTTTGTTTAATTTCAAGTGCAAATACAGAATTAAACTTAAACGAAGAATCAATTTCTTTTAAGTAGCTTTTCAGCAAGATATACCAGCTTGTTTTAAATATTAATAAAAACAGTTTCAAAGACAGATTATTTCACTTAACATGTGGAAAAACTGTTTTCCAGTCTGCCAGTGGAAATAGTACTTATAAACAATTGTTCACTAAAAACAAGGCTATATATCTGGCTGGAAATTACTTTTAAATTACTTTAAGTGCAGCGAGATATTTGCTGTAAAAATGAACTAAAATACTTGGTGGGATTTTGTGTTTTTGCAGTGTGAAGGTAATGTGCAGAGCAGACTTCATGCTCCTGAATAGCAGCACAATAACCTGGTCATCATAAATATTGCTCAGAAATTGCACATCCTGACTTGCAGAAGTAATTCATGTCTTATGGCTGGTTGGCAATTCTGCAGACAATAAAAACAAGAGGAAAATGTCTCTACTCTGCATTAACCCGGGTCTTTATTTCCACCACTGAGGTGAACGGCACGTTTGTCTGGAAATTGGACTCATGGCGCTTTCACCCACTTCCCTAAACCCCTCACATTTCTCACAATGCTTCCTTATTAAAAAGGAAACAGTGCTGGAAGAGCACTGGTGCATTTATTACAAAGTAAATCTCCCGAAAGGAAAATCTTTCTGGGAAAGATTTTCCCTATGAACGCAGGGAAGGAATCCACAGCAGCTTTAATGCATCAGATTGAACAGAAGGTGTCGTTTTCTGGCGTTTATGGCTCCTGCTCCACCGCAGCCAGAATATTTCTGTCAGTTTTAAAACATATCCTCACTTAATTTACTGGTCAAGTTTCATGTCGTCGGGCTAAAATCGATTCTTTGCTGCTCTTTTCCTCCCAAACTAAAAACTTGCACATGTTGGAGAAACGTTGCAGAACAACATGCAGAGGAGGCTGCCAGTCTTCTCTGCAATTCCCCTGTTGTTCCTTTGTTTGATTACAGCGCTGTGTCAAAATCCACGCCGTAATGAGTATTTATGTCAAAATAAGGCATGCATCACCTTTTGGTACGTTTTAAACAGGCTATTAAAACCAAACAGGAAGCTTTTCAGCTCGTGTTTGCCTCATTACAGTGACATTAGTGGGATTAAATCATAGCGACTGCTTTTACACTTGCATCAATCAGCACTAAATGAGAAAATGGACGCTTCTGTCAACCAATTTAAAGACAGAAATGTCCAGATTGACTCATCTTTTTACTGGTTCCTGAGCAAAAAACAGCCGCAAAGACAAAAACGATCAGGGGGATTCAGACACGAGTTACTGGATAAATGTGTTACAAACATGCAAAACTCTGTCAAAATTCTGCTGTGCAAAAAAAAATTACACTAAAAAATGAAAGAAATTTCAACGGCAGTGTTTCCATTTAATTAAAAACCGGTGAATAAGTTTGTTTGCGTGATGGATCACTGCCTGTCCTTTCAAACCCAGGGCCTTCTTGGAAATACGATTCTCCAGCTGCAGAATGCAGAAAGCATCTTCCTCCTTATTTACATGAACAAAAACAAGTGAACATTATTCAAGAAGCTCAACTGAAGTATGAAAATCATGTAAAAATGCACAAACCAAATCAGAGTGCGATCTGATGAGTTTAAAAGTTGTTTTTAATTTGCCAAACTTTATCAGAAGTCAGCGCCCGGCGAAGGCCTCCATGTGTTTGAGTTCGACAAGCAGCCAAAAAACCCAAAATGAAGGAAATGTCTTCAGCTGTTTGAGGTGCAGAGGTCGTCTTAATTCAAGTTTTTCTTTAATAAAAACAAAAATAACTAAAAAATTTGTCCTGAGTAAATTATGATAAAAATACCTAACATGTACGAATAATCTGAAAAGGTTTAATTCACCTTCATGTGTCGGAAAACATCATCAGCAGTTTATTAAATGTTGTCAATAAAATGCAGAATTTTTCTGCTTACTTTTCTGTTCAGCTCTTTGTAGCAGCAAACTCACTTTACAACTACAAATATTTCATTTCCATCCAGTTTGAATCAACCGTCTTAAGCTGACAGATTAAATGTCAAACAGAAGGTTAGATCTTTTGCTGACAAATTCAAACATAAAACATGTTTATGTTTAGCTTTAACTTCATGATCAGCACTAGAAACATGTAAAAACGTTTTAAATGTTTAACATGTTTGTCTTTCTTTTTGACTTGAGAAACTTACTGCCATTTTCTAATGTCTATTTTTCTGCCACTAAATCCACATCGCAAGCAGTGAACTAGTGGGTAAAAATAAAACAATTAATACATAAATGGCTTGCCATACTGTCACATATTTATAACCACTGGGCTTGCTATACGTACCTTTACAAATCAGGAACCAAAGCTGTAACAGTTAGCCTTTAGCGTGTTGCTATTACCTGATTTAATTGCATTGGTTTGGTGTGGAGTGCTTTAAATACTAACTAAATTCACTCATTTTCTGTTTTAGCACCTAACTGGTTAATAAAAACAAGCGTAGGTTTTCCTCTGCGGGTGACTGACGGGTTCTTTGTGGCAGTTTGCTGTGAAAACACAGCAGTACATCCCATAATAAGCACCCAGCTTAATTCCCAGCAGGTAAACTGAGGAATGAGGAGTTTTTTTTCCCTTTTATCTGATGGGGAAACACCACAGTCTCAGTCCTTAAAAAAAGCCCTGTTTACATAATTCAGAGCATCTAAATTTAGTCTGCAGCGCTGCTAAAAGTGGAAAATCTGACGCGTCTCTCACAATATGTACACAAACTGAGATGAACTCTTCAGAAGCCAGATTCATCCCGTCCTTCAACTTCACCAATGCAACCAACAGCTTTCAGAAACCAAATAATTAACAAACTCCTTATGTGTGTGACTGAACCTGCGCATACATCTCAACTGCAGCATTCCAGGATTTTAACATTTCAAAGAGTTCTGATCATTTCATAGCAGATAGAAACTTTTTCAATCTGACCCAATTCATTTAGAGACACAGCAAAAATCATTCCATGCCAGCAGTGAAGCATGGTGGTGGCAGCATCATGCATTTCATCACAAAGAACAGGGAAGCTGATCAGAGTTGATGGGAGACGGATGGAGCCAAACAAAACCTGCCAGAGTCTGCAGACAGCTGAGACGATACAACCAGAGGCTGCAACCAAATTATTTTAGTAATTGATTATTCTGATGGTTGGTTCATTAATCAGATTTAAAAATGGCACTTTCTGTTGTTTTCTTGTTTTGTTTGTCCATTTAAGCCTTTTTTATACATAGACAAAAGTATCAATGTGTTTGTCATGATGCAAATAATTTAAAAAATAACTATTGTATTGCCTAAAAGTCGTTGCAGCATTTATCTAGTGAACGCTTGATCATTTGTAGCAAATGATGCTAAAACTACACTTTTAACATCGACATGTAGAAAGTTAAGCAGTGCAGTGCTGATCTGGTCATTGATCAGCACTGCATCAATGACCAGATCATTGATGCAGTGCTGATCAATGCAGTGCTGCAATGATTAATAATCCAGTTATTAATTAACTAATTAATAACTGGATGCAAAAGGTGACTAAAAATTCAAAATGTATATATTATTTGTTCAGTTATAGCCTGATTACTGCTCTGTTTTTGAGTTTATTAACTATAACCAACAATTAGTCACCATAAATGTGATTAATTGTATTAACAGCAGCTTAATAATTCTGTTATTTGCTCTTGATAACAGCAGATAAACAGTTTTACAGCAACCGTAAGTTGTTTCTCCACCATTAGCACATTTAGCAGTGAGTACATAAGATTGATTGACAGCGCTAAGACCCTCCTCCTGGCTCTGATTGGTTGTTTTTGGTCAGGAGCGGTGCATTTCCTCAGACAGTAATAGCAGCTCAGAGAGGACATCTGTCTTTTCAGATTTATCTGTCAAACTTAACAAATATGTAAAAACATTTATTAGAAGTTACATAATGCAGTTTTAACCTGAAGGATGTGTAATAATTTGTGGGAAAGCTTGAGAATGTCGACAGACGCTCTTCAATCAACTCTGATAGAGTTTAAAATGTGACGATTTCAGTCGTTAGGTGCAGAAAAGTTGGTAATGAATGGACTTTGACAAAGACTGCAGAAATAATCAATAATATAAAATAATTTTAAAAATTAATCTTTTTTCCAATGTACAGTTTCACAACATTTTTGGCTTATTTTGTTCTAATAAAATAAAAGTAAGTTGATGAAACCAGATAAACCCTCTAATATGATCGAAGTGGGCTTTGTTTGGTCCGCTCATCGTGTGACTGGGCCGCGCGAACCGACGCGTAAATCCTCACCTCCCTCTCCCAGGCCCTCAGCTGCTTTTCAAAATTTAAAATTAGCGGCTTTGAGTGAGGCTCTCAAGCTGAAACAGTAAATTAGGAGCTTTTTGTGCGGCCATTGAGGTTTGCTCCTCGTGGTAAGAGACGCTCCTCTGGAGGCAGGAGTGCCATGACACCCCGGCAGACACTTTATTGATCTTCTTTTTGTGTCGAGGGAAACTCATGGTTAGATTCGTTTCACTCATTCTTTCGTAATGCTGCCTTAAATATAGTTGCCATGGTTACCCACGATTTACACCACACACCGGTTGGTTTATCTCACACAGTCTCCCGCCAGCCAATCGGAGATGAATTTTTGTCTTGGCCGCGGCATGAAACACATAAATTACAGGGGAAACAAAAACCTGTGCCACACTGCAAAGCGGCAGCATATGTCATCCTGCTAATGGTCTGTTCAGAGGACTTTGTCAAACCTGTCACACGACACACGCGCAGCATATAGGCCGCCACCAGGATGAGCATCAGCAATAATTAGGCCTCAGCGTGAGCCGCTCCCGGGGTAAATATGCAGCATGTCAGAGGTGTGTGGGAATGTGGTGGGCTTGTTTTAAATCTCTCCACAAAGTGACCCATTTAAATGCATAAATACCCTCCATACCCACACATCAGCAGCCAGTGATTGGGCGGCGAGCCTCCGGAGCCCCGCCCCCTCCCTCAGCCTCAGCCTCAGCGCATCTTTCCCTGTGTTTTACACTCATAATAAAAAGCTCCATCCCCTCCCACACGCCGTCCTCCCCCTCCACACGTTCCCCTAATGAGATAAATTAGCGCCTTGCAACAGATGCATGGAATATACACTAATGGCCACCATCTGTCACTCATCTCTGCGAAACAGAGTGAGAACGTGGCGCTAAATCCGATCATGAGCCCCTGGCAGGGCCCCACCGCGGTGAGGAGGAGGGAGGAAGACAAAGACGGAGAGATGAAGAGCGCTACAGAGCCAGGAGGGGGTGGAAGTGTGGAGGTTTGGGTGCAGACTGGACCGAGGTGCGGTGCAGTGAGTGGAGGAGAGGCGTTGGAGCGGCGCTGCAGCAGGTTAGCCCTGCTGGTGATTCAGCAAGCTCAACGAGATCTTCAAAAGTGTTTAACTGCCCTAAAATTAGAAAGCGCTCATTTTGTTTGTCTTCTTTCAGGGATGTTTTGCATCTACCTGCAGGACGAATATGAAGCTTCTCTCTTCACTCACTGGGGTTTTTAAACTCAGTTCGGGTTACATTGAACAGCCCCACTCTGGAAATTCTCCTGATTTTCTTCCTTGTAAATGTGGGATGACAACAGAAAATGCGGCCATTCCTCAGAAAGTTTAAAATTAGATTTTTTCTTCATTATTAAGGCAAAATGAGGCTGGGACGTAAAGCCTCTAAACGAATAAATGCATGCATATTCATGAGGCAGCTGGGAGAGAGCTTTGTAAAGTTATTATTCCTTATGAACGCATGGCGATGTGACAATATTTGAGGAGTTTTTATGATAAATTTAGGATTTTTTAAATTAATTGTTGGATTTTGGGAGGTATTATAGATATTATTGTTTAGCAGTTTTTGGTTGAAAAAGCAAATAAAAGGATTTATTGCACATTCAAAACAAAATTTTAAATTTGCATAGTTTGGGTGAATAAAGTAAAAAATGATGGCTAATTATTAGGTAATCTAATATTGAAACTTTGATTGAATATTGCAGAAATGACAAGTATTATTGTTGAAAAGCCTGTGAATATTAGAACATATAGATATTATTCAGAATATCGACAGTCTTTAATCGATGGTGAACCCGTATTGTTCACACAAATACAGAGTTTATCTTGTCCAAAAGAACCGTCAATGTGGAAACCAGTCACCTTCCAATTATCAGACCACATTCTCCAGCCAGTAACATCACAAAAGAAATAATTTCTTTCCAATTCAGTTTCTTTCACTATAAAACTTAGAAAACTTTAACAAAAACTGGAGGTGTGCGTCTGTGCCTGGTGAATTTTTGGTTTGTTTTTCATTCAGTGGGTAAAAAACCCAGAAATAGAAAATACAGGTACAGAGTAACAAAAATACTTCTAAAAGTAAATATTTTGAAAAATGTACTTTTGAAAAAATGTGCATCCAGCTATTACATCAAGTAAATGTAGCAGCTGGTTACTGCCCAAATATCAGGGTTTTACCACCTCAAGGAAAATTGGTCCAGTTCATATCTTGACTGGTATAATTAATTTAACTCAAACCAATCATCAGCTAAAACACAGCAGGACGAACTTCTGCTAAATATGTCATGGTATGTTTGCTGAAACATTTTATGGAAAACCCAGCTCTCTATTTGAATAAGATACACAAAAATCTCCAAGTTTGTGAAATAATTTTGATGCGTTTCTCTGATTAGTGGGTCAGCACTGAGGTCGGATTCTGCAGGGCGCGGATTTGAGCACAACACCGAGCCAAAACCAGTTAGAAGGAGCATGACTGAGAGCAGAGCGTGAGGGTCAGTAACCCGGTCCGCTCTATCGATCCGTATGCATCTTTGTTGTTCTCCTGGTTTCGTTTGAACAAACAGAGCATTCTTTGACATTGTGATTTAATTTCTGTTCATCCTGAAACTCTGTCTGAAGCGTCCCAATATTCCAGCTCCGTCTAAAAACGACGTTTTAAAATCCAAAGCCTAAATCCCCCTGAGGTGAACTTTGTAGCCTTTCTGTGAGATTTACAACAAATGCTCATCTGATTCCTGCCAGTGTAATTTCACATGCTTCACTTTTTTTGTTGCTGTAATTGCTGGGTGTTATGCAAGTTGAAAGATTGACAGATTTTCTACATCGTGGCTAATAAAGTAACCCACGTTGCCTTTAGTTATGGTAGAAAGACAGTACTGGAAGCTTTAAATAATGCAAATGACCATTTTGAGCATCTTGCTGGGAGCTGCATGGCTTTGCACTTCAGTTCAATGTCAGAGTGAGCGGGGAGGAAACTGTGTGTGAGAGAAGGCTTAAGCACCTCTGCCAAGGGCTTAAGTAGCAGTCTGAATTGCACCATTTATGCATAAGGTAGCTAAAAAAAAAGCCTCAACGTCAACGCTCACTCTAGGATCCATCACAGATATTCTAATGGAGCTTCCCCTTGACGCCTGGTAATTCCCTCAGCAGTCTCTCACCATCAGAACGGCGGGCTGCTGCAGAAGCACACAGACACTATGACAACCAGCCCGGCTCTACCTGCGCCGAAAAGTTAGCTTTTCATATGTAATGTCACCGTGACACTTCCTCTGTGCAAATAGCCACAAATCCACTTATCCAGTGTAATCAGACGATGATATATTCCTGCCTCTGCCGTGGCTGCACAGTACATTAGCATGCGGCTTATGATGAAAGTGAAGGGAAACAATGAGGAAACAAAAAGGGAGATGAAATGGAGGAATGTGTGGAAGCAGGAGAAATGAATCACCCGGGGAGCGGCCCAGTGCAGCCGCTGGAAGAACAAACGTCCTAAAGCCGGCCACCATTAATCACTATTTGCACGGATTTCACCATAATTCCTGTTTTTACATTTTTTTTTACCGCCTTCAGCTCATGACAACAAGTGGAAATTAATGAGTTGACTTAAGAAATTAAAAAGTCAGACCTAATGGAGGCGTAAAGATTTTGCAGGAGAGGGGAGGAATCTCGTCAGTGTGACACGGAAACAGTGAAATATGGAAGGTTTTTGTTTTTGGTGGGTTTCGGATGGAGACGCACACGTCTCGTAAAATTCACAAACTGACGATCATGGCGCATCAACGCTTCAACTGAAGGTTTCCCATAAAAAGTAACTGGGCTCATAAAGGCAGTGTCAAAGACAGCTAACCTCTCATAAAGAGCGCTGATGAAATTCTCAGACAAAACTATAACAGGCATCCATGATGATGAAAAAAACGCGGGACTCTGCAGAGAGGAGCCGGCTGCTGCAGGAGCGTTTCTACAGCCGGATACGCAGACCCTGTGGCACGTATTTCCCTGCTATTAGCAGCGACACAAATCTCTGATGTTCCCTTGAACATCAGAGAGATCCACAATCCGCAGCCGCGGATCTTCTCTTTAATTTCATACTACTTCAGATGGGCGTTTTTTTCTTGTGCACATTCTGAGGACTGGATTTTTAGGAAGTGAATACTGCCTGAAATAAGCAGGTTGCTGCTGCATTCAAACTGCAGGGGCATCAGGGAGGCGTCTGGTGTTTCAGGGTTTATTATCAGGTGAATTTATATTGTTTAATGATCTGAGAGAGAAACAAATAATCTTGAATAGTCTCTTGTGTAATTCAGTAAATTATTTGAAAATGTTAATATTTTAGGGTGCAGAAATGTTTAATCCAACTCCAATCCAGTTGTCTGGAAGGTCTGGTCCGGTTGTGGAGGGAGGTGTGAATATGTATCCAATCTCTGATACGGATCACAAAAACAAACTCCGCCTACAAACCTCGGTCTCAGTTTGGCTGAAGCGAACTCTGGAGCGGTTCGAATGCAAACGCCAAGCAGAATGCAGACCGCTCCAAAACTAGGAAGTGGACGACAGCGCAGGGCATTCTGGGTAAATACAACCAAAACAAATGCACTAGTTGTATATTACACGCATACTGTCGCATCTGAATTTGTGCAACAGAATAACTGTTGCACTGCAGCACTCATGGTGGAAGGATTTGCTTTTCTACTGTCAGACAGGTATGATGCAAAACCATGGCAACAAGGTGTTTTGTTCTTTTTTTTGTACAACTGCGAGGAGCTGATAAGTTCAAATATTTACCCAAAATACTAGCGGAGTTGAGAAGGAGAGACACAGAAAGTACAAACCAGCTTTTCCACCCATCCTTCATAACAGGAAAGCATCTTATCTCCTACTCCAGCATCTTATCCACTACTCCAGCATCTTATCTCCTACTCCAGCATCTTATCTCCTACTCCAGCATCTTATCTCCTACTCCAGCATCTTATCTCCTACTCCAGCATCTTATCTCCTACTCCAGCATCTTATCCCCTACTCCAGCATCTTATCTCCTACTCCAGCATCTTATCTCCTACTCCAGTATCTTATCCACTACTTCAGCATCTTATCCCTACTCCAGCATCTTATCTCCTACTCCAGCATCTTATCTTCTACTCCAGCATCTTATCCCCTACTCCAGCATCTTATCCACTACTCCAGCATCTTATCTCCTACTCCAGCATCTTATCTCCTACTCCAGCATCTTATCCCCTACTCCAGCATCTTATCCTCTACTCCAGCATCTTATCCACTACTCCAGCATCTTATCCCCTACTCCAGCATCTTATACCCTACTCCAGCATCTTTCATCTTTCTAATCATGAAGCCACACATGGATTTAAATTGGAGCAGCAAAAGCAAATGAGGTGGATTAGCAGACAAACTGTTTCGTATCATCCCTGTCCCTGATAACTAGTTGTTAGCATGTCATCCAGGAGCAGGATCTTCAGTCAGAGGCCTCTTTAGATGCTTTGTCAGACAGATTTTAGTTATGACAACCATTGATTTCCCTTTGGGATAAGTAAAGTACTTTTGAATTGATTTGAAAACTTCTGGCTCACAGGTTTCTGGTTGAACTCGACTTGAACCCTCCAGTCAACAGCAAAAATCTCTGCTTCATCAGAGCTGCAGATAAACGAAGGCGTGAGGATGAATTATGTGAAGGTGTTCCACATCTGAATGAAAGGATTCTGTCACTGTGATGGATTAATCAAATGAATTAAACCACTCTGGGTAGAATTGACTTCAGATCCCATTAGCAGAACATATTGTGACTTTCTGCAGAGTCTCAGCATTAATTAGGGTCAATGTTATGAAACGGCGTCATGCGCATTCACTGAGCCCGCTCTGAGTGGGTTTGCTGTGTGAGGATTGTTTCTGTAAGAATATATGTTTAAATTTAGCAATACATAAATCTGCAGCGCTAGTAAAAGCTTCCTCACCATCGAGGCGTTAGCTCGCAGCTGAAGGTGGGAGAACAATCTGTTACTGTGTATTAATGAAGTAAACTGACCCTGAAGAGAAGCGTGGAGCTATTTTATTAAACAGACTCTCCTGAGCCTAATAAAGCATCGGCCTGTCGTCTTCCCAGCCTGATTAGAAGGTTTGGTACACAGCCACGTCCTTTCAGCGCGCCGTTTCATTTGCGACTAGCCGCTGATTAGTTGGATGTAATTGGATTTCTTTTTTTGTTCGCTTCTCTTCTCTCCTTTTGTTTCGGCCTCTTTAAAGTCAGCCGAGAGCGGCGCGTGATAAACGGCCGTGAAGATGAAGGACCTTGAACTTTAGCTTGAACTTTGTCCGCCGCTCCGTCTCTTCCCGTGCCTCCGTCGCTCTGGGTTTCGCTCCATCTTGCTCACCCCCCATTTGAACCGCGGAGCTCCAACAATCCATTACGCTCAGTGAGGATGTCGGAGGAGATTCATGCAAATAAGTGTGAAATTACACTATAATCAGTGATGTAAATCGCAGCGGCGGCTCTCAATCTGGGCGGCATTGTCTCAGAAAACAGTGGGTGGGGGCGACAGGTGAGAGGGGGGGTCAGAAATAAAGTGTTAGATGAGGAGGAGAAGAAAACTTTAAAAAAAAGCTTTGATTCCTTATTCAGAGCTGAACTCGATTTTCCTGTTGAAATCAAATTTAAAAATTTATACAACGATCAAAATTGTTCGGCAGCATCGAGTCTTCTGGCGCTTTTTCTTTGATGGAGAGAAAAAGAGATAGAAAGTGAAAGAGAGTGAGAGAGAGGGAGGCAGGGAGGGAGGAACAAGTAGGTCTGCGCTTTGTTCGCATCGCAGCAGCGCAACATGCAGCAGAAATTACTGCACAAGCTTTCAAGTAAGGAGGAAGAGACGCTGAGGAAAATTAGGCCGTAATAAAAATTAGAGGAGGTGCGTTATGTTTTGGGGAAATATTTCAGAAACCAATCCAATCTCCCTGATTCTGAGGAAGAAAAACAGAGCGACGATTATTAATTCCAGCTCTTAAGCAGAGCCATAAAATCCCAGAGTGTAAAACATGGCAGTGACATCTGCTTGGATTCAGCCGTAAATAAAGAAACGGCAGCGAGTTTCTCATCAGTGCTGTAAATGTTCTGCAGCTGACAAGGACTGTCGGCATTATGAACTTATGCTTTTTAGAAAGCTGGAGCTGAGAAATGCTAATTTCATTATTTCATCTGTTTACTGAGTCTAGAAGTCTGAAGGAACAGCAGAAAAATATGAGAAGGATTATCCTGCAGAGGAACGTTCATGACTTTTCATCTGTGAAACGTTAGTTTGGAGTTCGGTTGATGAAGAGGCTCTACCTGCTTCTCCTCAAGATTAAAAAATCCTTTTCTGCAAAACAGATGAAAAGTATTTGTTGCTAAGTGGAAGAAAAAGAAGTTTATTGTTTTGATCCTCCGGTTGTAAAGGGATTAAGTCTCACAATAACCCTTCATCTAAATATGAACAAAAGCTGCCATGAAACTTCCTCACAAACATTAGATTACTGTAAATACGTTAACCCACATTTAGAGTCAAACGATATTACAGTATGCAGCAATATGTATATATAAGCAGGAAAAATTCTCCTTCAAAATTCTCTGGAAAATGGAGACAGTGACGGTGAATAAAAGCCTCTGGTGGATTAATGAGGAACTACAAAAACTCAGATATATTTCTCTGAATGTCAGGAATCATAAATGAGCTCAATCCTGCAGCTGCAGCAGGAACCATATATTATATGTTGCATATATTTCCTGCACAGCTTTTATTTCCTAATTTAAATAGCTGTGAAACCTCAGAATCAGCATCTATAGCAAGGGTGTCCAAAGTGGGGGTCAGGGGCCATTTCTGGCCCACGAAAATATTTTGTGTGGCCGCCCACGACAGCAAATCAAGAATGATGAAGATTTATTTTTAATTATGGCAAAATTATTACCAACAAATAAAAATCTTGCAATGATAAAAGTAAGGGACAACAAAGTATTTGTCTTTTAACAACATTTTGTGTTTTGTTTAATTTAAAGTAAATCAAAGTAAAACTTCATTTAATGAAACAATGAGTGTTTTCAGAGAAAGTGCAACTCAAACTGACCCTTAAGCCCCACGTCCTGCATGTCCACACACACACACACACACACACACACACACACACACACACACACACACACACACACACACACACACACACACACTGCAACATCCGTCTGCATTCAATGACAAATTCAGATTCTTGAATTTAAATTATGTTGAACATTTTTACACACTGATTTAATCTGGGGGAATACAAATAAAAACCATTTAATTTTAATAATAAAATATTATTTAAGTAGCTTTATTTATTAGTTTTATTTATTTGTCCTAATAGAGTCTAGAGGGCCACATAAAATGCTGTGGCGGCCCAGATTTGGCCCCTGGGCCTCGAGTTTGACACACGTTATCTCACAGCTTTCCTTCCTTTAACTTAAAGATATTGATTAGTTTAATTTTTAATTTGTTTGCTTTCACTCTAATTCAAACATATTTTATATAATTTGATGCATTTATGTAACTTCAACTCCATTAAATAAACCTACAAAAAAAATGATAAATTAGTTTGTCTTCATGTTTATTTCATCAATATGTTAGGATTAGCGGCGGCATTGAAACTTTAGCGTGACTGGAAATCTTTTTTGCTATGCACTATTTGTTTATTATCTTTGCGTTTTTTCCCAGCGTCTCTCTGAGCTCAGACCGAGGAGTCGGACATCTTGAGCCGTGAGAAGAACAGGGAGTCCTGGAGCAGATGGTGCGGCTGATCTCAACACCACCCAGTCCGTCTGGGATTACACCAAGAGACACAAGCAACTGCAGCAGTTCAAACACTCTTCTGCGAGGTTATTGATATGCTCACTTTCCACTTAATGCCAATAAACTGGGTGGAAATCCTTCAGCCAGCGTCTGAAATCACCTCCACGCCGTCAGAGATTCACTCCCAGGTTCTCCTTCACACTCTCACCAGCTGAGAACCAAAACATACCACCAAATGAGCCCATGTGTGTATGTGTGTGTGGGAGTGCTTGTATGTACAGTACATGCGCGAGTGTGTCAGCATATGCATGTCGACAAGCTGAGGAGGCGCGAGGAAGCAAAGCACAACAGGAGCAGCGAGACCAGGGATCAGGATTTTGGCTCAAATACAATCTGTGGAGGAGTCACTCAATGAGCTGACAGCCGTCAGCGAATCCTGGTGGGGAGAGGCTGAGCCACTGTGGTCAAACACACACACACACACACACACACACACACACACACACACACACACACACACACACACACACACACACACCCCCACACACACACACACACACGCAAACAAACAAACACACGCAGACTCCATAAGCACCGGGAAGCTCAAACAGACAGATGGGCTAATTCGTGACTGACTGTGTGTTATGAAACATTATCTTTGTGTCAGTGAAATCAAAATAACATTTTGGGTGTAAACGGCGAGCTTGTAGCTGCCAGCAGAGCAGCACATGGCGGTGATGGATGCATATGGACCGTGATGCATGGCCTCAGAGAGAAAATACTAATAAAAACACTGTTTATGGTGTCGCATGAGGTGAAACGCATGCAGCCGGATTCGTCCGCCAACTGTATCCCACCTGCCAAATTAAGCTATCGAATCAATTTCAAGGGTCTGGAGGAAAATGAAGGCTATTATAGGCATTGGATTTTACTTGCTGTCTATTCAAAATTAAAGGCTATTGACAGATGGCTTTGTTTTGTTCTCTCTAAAGCACTCCACCAGTGAGAGTGCGGATAGGTGGCTGCGGCTGCATTTTAATGGCCTGCCCCTTTAATGGCTGGCTACAGAGCCACTTTATAATCCCTTTCGCTGGGGATTTGTGTATGCAGGGAGTG
This sequence comes from Poeciliopsis gracilis, assembly GCA_911649635.1. Classification (NCBI taxonomy): domain Eukaryota; kingdom Metazoa; phylum Chordata; class Actinopteri; order Cyprinodontiformes; family Poeciliidae; genus Poeciliopsis; species Poeciliopsis gracilis. The sequence continues at coordinate 1,726,738 of CAJVRI010001527.1, forward strand.
TATTGTAGCTAACTGAACCTGGCTCACTGCTCTCTGTGGATGTTTTGTTGTCAAATAATGGGAGAGTGATGGGGTCCTACCCCGCTGTGAGCCACCGCGAAGATTAGACAGATCTCCACGCTGGACGATTGGTGAAATTTATCACTGTCACTGGCTGCCAATCCAGCCCCCCAACCCTCGCCGCTGTGATGGTTTCTCATTTGGAACCTGCAAACCAGTTGTCATGTGTACTTTCCACTTGGATAGTGATAGCTTTAAGCATCGCCTCAAAACAGAAGAAGAAAAAAAGCAGGAAATTCTTTGACGTTTTAGGTCAGGAGCGTCAAACTCGTTTTTATCTTGAGTCGCGTCAAGATCATGAATGTTTCTACATGCATTGATAAAACTTAAAATAATTAAATAGCTGTCTACATTTGATAAGTAATTTTTGGAATCAGAGCATCTCTTCCAGGACTTTGTGATTATTTCTGTCATTTTTCACAATTATAAAAAAAAATCTCTAATTTTAGAAATATTTGCATGTGATTCTTAAACGTTTGTATGTTGTACAGAGGAAACAGTGTAAAATTAAAGAAACACTGCCACCTGGAGGTGGGAGGTGGTAGCAGTTACTTAAACCAAATGTGTTTGACCAGTTTTGGAGAAAATTTGCAATAAACACATAATTTTGCATTTTGACAAAAAGAATGTGGTGTTTGTTGATTTAAGAAAACAAAACTGGAGGGACTGATGGACGTAATTTGTCACGATGGCCACATAAAAAGCTACAGATCCAGGTTGTGACATCACACAACGACAGAAAAAAGATGCGGTGTGATGGATAAACGTGAAGTGAACACATTACTATTACTATTATTCCCAGAACGTGTTTACAATAAAAGCTTTACATGCTTAAGAAACCAAGCGGCGTCCTGCAGCAGAAAAAAAGTGGGTTGATTTGTGCAGCTGTGTGTTATTATGCATAAGTGTGTGTGCATGTAAGTGTGTGTGTGTGTGTGTGTGTGTGTGTGTGTGTGTGTGTGTGTGTGTGTGTGTGTGTGTGTGTGCAGGGGAAGCATCAAGGAAGGAGGAGGATTTTTCCATCCCTCAGTTAAGAAGCTACATTTGGCAGCCGGCAGATTTTGATCCCTTTCGCAGCGCCGGTGGAATTAGCATGCAGAGGGAGCGCTGAAAGGTTCTCCGGCCCTTAACTCAATCTCTCCCTTCCCACCTCCTCCTCCTCCTCCTCCTCCGCAGGTAAGAGTAATGGATTGTGGATGGCTCCGGCTTCACTCCTGTCATGTCACGCCTGCTAGCAGAGCCAGCTAGCCAGGCAGGAGGTGGAGGGGGAGGAAGAACTGCAGGTCGGGTTATTTAGCCTCCATTCCTCCACAGTCACACTCGCTAACTCTGAGGCCGGCTGTCCGAGCACACAGGGCCTGAAGCGGGGCAGCGGCCCCCTCCCTCCCCCCATCCACTCCGGCTAACAGACAGCCAGCGCAGCCGCTGGATAACTGTGGGCCGCTGGATTATGATAAGAATAAAAAACTCATTACTGCTGCTCTGAACGGGGGAGAGAGGGAGCAAATAAAGACATGAGAATTATCATAAACAATGAGAGCAGAAAGAAGCAAAGCTTACGCTGCCATATTAGCTGCAAGGAACTGATTTCCATATTTTATATCTGTGATTTCTACTGTAAAAACGACAAGACATCGAAGGCTTTATCAAAAAAAAGAAATGTGTCTCTTTTTTCTACTCCGGATTGTCAGATTTCTAAATCTAACATCAAAATGCACAAAAAAATTTACAATCACAAATATCTTAATCAAGTTTCATTTGAACAATGGGAAAGCTTCATGCTGAATCTGAGAAAGTATTCATTGAAATTAAACAGTTTTTGCCCTTGAAATAAAAGAAACGACATCCAAATGAAAGCAAAGATTACACCAACAAACTAAACCAGCTAGGAATGATAAATTAGACTTTTTAAATCATGAATAACCTATTTTTGACCAGCAAATTTATAGACACTACTAAAAGATTGAGTCCATTTATTGGCTTTCTGGCAAGATATATTAAAAATATGATACTTTCTGATTAATTATCAGTTAAAATTTTATATGGCTGAAAAGATTCATCGCATTTGCAGAATGATAAAGACTTTCAGAGCCGCACATCTCGTACATCGCAGCTTGGATTAGAATTTTAGTCTTTGTGTATGCTGATCATTTTGTCCATAACTTTCTACTTTTGGTTATTTTCTGGCTTATTTTAGGTTGATAACATCCAATTTATCTTCCCAGATGTTTAGTGCCAGGCATCGGTTTGTTGGATAAATATTTGACAAAACACTTTCTTACAAACAAATCCAAAAAAGAGACTAAATCGAATGGTTTCTTGCCAAATAGTGATCCAAATCTATTCATCTACATATTTGATCTATTTTTTAAACTGAACATTTCAGATTACCTTGTAAACATATTTAGTTTATATGCTGATTATTTTTAGCATATAATCTCCTCAGCCTTACATAAGGCATGATATACAGTTATTAATGATTTATAAAGTGTTTATAGATGAGCTGATAACATATCTATAACATATTTATTGATGCTAAGTGTGAATCTCTGCATAGGGGTGCCGGACATTTGAGCACCAGATGGAGAACTGATAGTGTTTTTCAGCCAAAATTGGTCCAAAAATTGGGAGGAATCCTCCTTTACTCCCATCACAGTGAGCGGAAAACAATGTGCCACTCTGCTTTCCTCCACTTTCTGCATCAAAACAAGATGCAAGTGGAAATCTGCACCACTTAGAAACCCTCCTTATGGATTTGCATTTCATACAAACACCACATCTGTGCACACAGATGGAAAATCTGCATGTTTTGCTAAACAATCCAGTCAATATTGTTTATTTATATAGTGACAGTGATGTACTGCAACATGAAATTAAGCTAAGAGAATAGCAACAAATAAAAGCAACGACTGAAATGAATAAAAGCAGGGTGCCACGACAAATACTGCTGCAAGTCAGATCTTTCTAATGGCGTCATGAAGGTTTCGGAGGTCTGTGCTGTTCTTATATAAACCACTTTTCCCATGAGGAAGCAGGAAGAGTGCCAGTGTGCAGGATTTCACGGCTGCTGCGTAGACGCTGCAGTTTTTCAAACGGCCACTTGGGGCTGGCTCAGAAAGTCATTCAATCCCCCACGGACCAACATGCTCAAAACGGCAATAAAAAAACTATTTATAAAACAAACAACATCCTGTCCTGCTTTGTTGCTTTCATTCTTAAAAGTTGCACAGAGTCACAGTTTTATATAAATGAGGCATTTAAAGTGAAGAAGTAAGAGTTTGGCCAGTGAGGCGACCAGATTACAGCTGCACAGCGACACGGCAATGTCTGACTGTCTCAATATTTACACTTTAGGAAGTTTATTCAGTTTGCTTTCTTTTTCACCAGTGACATTAAAGTAAAATGAGTTCAGCTGGTAAAGCTGGAATATTTAACACGGGTCATTCTGACCCCAGAACATCAAATTTACTTTTATGGAACTTGCATTGCAGATTTCACAGGAGACGTTCCAGGAATAAAATTTGTTATAAGTTGATTTTTAAGATGTTAAGCTGCAGAATAAACCAAGGTACAAGTCGAAAGCAACGTTAAGACGTTAAGGGTAATGTTAAAGTTCCCCATAATACCTGGATATAAGAAATGATCCGTTTATGCAGCAGAAAGCACACCAAGTTCTCCAGAAGTATTTTCTAAAATCCCCAAATTCACAAAGTCACCTTTAAGTGTCAAAACAAATGTACAATCGAAAAGAACTAAAACATGAATAAGGTTTCGCAGCTGTGTCAGAGTTCCACAAAAATATCAATTAATGCAGCAGCTTTGCACCAACATCCTGCAGCATCTTTTCTCACATTTGAGAGACTTGAGCTGCGTAATCGGGCCGACTCTCAGGCGAACTGCAACAGTCTCGAGTTGATGGGTTTGTAAATGTCGAGGGGTGCGTACGTGTGAAGGGATGTGCGGGAAAATGCTGATGAACAATCGTTGCTGGCCGGCTGAGTGGAAGTGACAGCTGTCTGTGGAAGACTAAGCCACTTAATGAATGTGCTCCGCCATCAAGTCAGATCCCAACGCAGATGAGCTGCAGCAACAAGAAGAAGCATGTTTAATCTGCAGGAACGCCTCAGAAAAAAACAAAATCAGCACCAATTTTAAACACTAATATCTGAGGAGAACAGACAGCATCTGCCCAAAGTTTGCAGAACAAATGCTTCAGCACAGAGGGAATGTTGTTTACTGTGGATCAGTTGTCAAATGCTGCTAATTGGACTGACGGTTGGAATTAAAACACAAATCTTGAGTTGTTTGGGACAGTTTCTGCCACGGTCCTTCTCAACGACGTAATTAATGTCTTACATTGTTGCTGCCGGATCTGAGCGGAGAATGGCGCATGAATAATAAAACCTCTCAGTTAACACTTGGCAAAGAAAATGAGGACGTGTGCTTACATGAATAAAACTATTTAAATATGTTGCGCAGGTAGCAGGAATTGAGGAATGGAAATAGCCTGCATATGTTTTTCTACCATGCTGCGTTTCTTATAGCCTTTTCTGAGCATCAAGAGAGGAATGTCAGAGTGGATCCGTCATGGTGGGGGGCTTCGGATAGTTTCTGACACCCTCTGCATGCACACAATGCTGCAGTTCAAATGCGTTCTTGACGTCTGACGGTGGCATTTAAGAGGCGTGGTTCAGCTATGAAATGTGACTGAAATTGACATATAATGTTGCTTTTGTTCACCAACTGTAACTGCTGGGAGCTGTTCCACTTTCGCCTGAATCAAACAAACATTCAGTCGCTCACATTTTGTTTATATGCCACTTTTTATACAAAAGGCACAAGAAAGCCTCCAAAAGCCCAGAACACAATCAGATTGGTTCACCTACACGTGTACAAACACAGCAAAACACACACACACACACACACACACACACACACACACACACACACACACACACACACACACACACACACACACACACACACACAGCCAAATCCCAACAGACGAACCCACAGGAGCAGAGCAGGAGTCGAAGAGGAAACACCGAATGGCTACAAACGCTTTCAGCAATTAAAGATCATTCAAAACGTCACAATGTTAAACAAAAACACAAGAAAAACCACAAAAAACTCACTTTACAGGTCAGATTATTCTTTTAAATGCTTTTCAAAGACTGGAGTTTTTATGATTATATTACACAGAAAAATAATAAAATGTGTGTTTTGGGTTTCATCAATAGAGCAACACAGAATATTAGTAGGTTTGATCCATTTTATCCATCTATCATGCAAAAATTGGCTGATTTTATTCACTGATTAATTGATTTCTTTATGTTTACAAACAAATGTGTTGGTAAGGATGGAAAAATCAAACAAAAACATTCATGAAAAGAAAATAAATGTAATATTTGCGAAAAGAAGCCTTTACAAAAATCAATGTGGAAACGTTAAGGCACCCGTAACAATTCCTTTTAAATATCACAGATTTTCATATTTAAGTTACTCAAGTCAATCAGCATTTAAGTTCAGTTTTTAAGCATTCCAGGAACTGTAATTAGTAAACCATGACTTTCTGTTGTCTGGTGACAAACACTGAGGTGAATCTATGTTCACACAACAGGCGAATGTGAGCTAAATCTGACCGTTTCATGGCAGTCTGAATGCCCCAATCCTGACCTTTTCACCCCCAAAAGATCCAGATTTTGCCACTTTCTAAAGCAGATATGCATCAGATTGTTTTCAACGCAAAATAAAATATTCAGAAACATAAATATAGCTTTAAAATGTTTGGACAACCACTGAGAAGCCGCTAAAATAAGTCTGACACATTTTCTTATGTTGGTCAAAAGCCTTGCAGCTCCTTTCATTCAAGCGTTTTGTGATTTAAACATGGAAAGCTGCTGTTACAAGAGTAAAAGGTAAACGTAGGAATGATCACCTCGAGCTCAGTTCCTGAAACAAGATTTAAAAGCTTAGAGATGTTCCTCAGGTGGAAGAAGTTGTTCTTTATTGCAGAGCTGCAGCTGCTGAGTTAATGTTTACACCAAGGTTTCTGAAGCTTTGTTTGGTGAACTTTAATGCACCAGAATGCAGATTGATTGCAGGCTGAAGGCGCTCACGGGAAATAATAAAGGATTTCAGTGCTTTTGAGGTTCAACTGTAAATAACTGTTATGAAACTACTGGGAATTTTCATTGAAAACATTAGCTTACAGTGTTCAGGGGACTTCAATGAGCAATCACCAACTCATCGATGGCAGAAAACATTAAAATGTGTTTAAACATGTGACGCAGTGTTTGAAAGTGCAAAATAAAAGCAATAAATCAGAGTATTATTGTTTTGGTATTTAGGGACATTTTGGAATATCAAATATCAGGTTACTAGCAGTTTTGACCAACTGTGACAAAAACAGAAGTCAATTCAGGAAAAAATGTTTCTAAATGATATGGGAGGGTTGGGAGGTGAAGTATTGCATTTCTCTACAATAAACGGGACAATCAAAGTCAAAACCGTCAATAAATGTCCCAAAATGGACAAAAACCAAAACCAAACCATTCAACAACAGCATTTAACCTAAAATACTCATTTTGGTCTGCAAGTTTAAAAACGTTCCACACACAGACAAAAAAAAAATAAATCACAGTAATATCATAAATCATCTAAAAATAAAAAAACTTTAATCTAAATATAACAATAGGTATATTTTTAGATTCAGCATTTTGCTTAGAGTTAAATAGCTGCTGCTTAGTAAGAATGAGAAAAGTAAAAAGAAAACATTTTCTCTGGTGAAAACATTTAGACTGAAATGATCTTAAATGACTAAAGTGATGATAACAATAGAGAAAGTTACACCAGAACAACAAGAAACTCTGAAAAACAACTAAAAGCTAAAGCATTTAAAGGAAGTTGGTTTATTTTATTTTCTGTGTCTTTAACTTCCCTACAGAAATTAAATGATTAGAAAACAGCAGGAAGATTTTCACACCAGTAGGAATCGAAAGGTTAGACAGCGGCGAGTGTTACGGTTTGTGATGCTAACTGTGCTAACCACAGCTAGCAACAGTAAAAATATCTTTATCACATGTTCTAATATACAGGGAACCTTATTCAGTAATTTTTCTCTCTCTCTTCTGCTTGCAGCTTTTCAGACCAAATTACCAACATTTACACCCAATTAAGCTAAAGAATCGACCAAAACAGACTTTCCGCCCACTCCTGGGAGTGGGCCTGCATTTTCATTTGGATATTTTAGGCATGTGCTGCAAAAAAATGTGAAAATTATTTGGATGAATAGTCAGGGATTCACTGCTACATCATTTACTGCAAGTATTTCACTCTATATATCTGCAAGTATTGATTGTTTTGCATTGACAAGCTTCATGTCTAAAGTTATTTAATCTATTTAAGGACTACTTTTTCCTTCTACTTGAGTAAAAATATGTTGAAGTACCTAAGTAGAGTTTGATAACTCTACCAAAATCTATCAAATCTGAAATTTCCATTTAAAACACAACTAAACTTTTTTATAAGTCCTACAATCTTTGAATGAGGCCTAAAAATCCATTCAGGCCAATAAATAGGACAAATCGGAGATCATGCTGTGTGAACAGAAAACAAAAAAAATTTCCATGTGATTTCAACCAGAAACCAAACAGAAACGCTGAATAAGAACAAATAAGATGTTTTAGTGAGGACTGCTACAGCTGCTCAGTGAAAACCTACCAGACAAACTGTACAAGCTTTGGATTCCAGCCACGCTGATGTAAGATCACCTCGTCAATGTGAACGCACAGGAAACCCTTTCCGTCCCTAAATACAACCCCACAGACTCATCCCATTTTCCTGCATTCATCTCTGAAGTAGCGAAGTGAGACAAGAAATGTCGCTGCTCACTTAAGGTGACAAACAAAAGCACAGTCCATTAGTAACAGCATGCAGACACATACTGCAACATTAACAAACACAATCGTGTTGAGCAGCACATGTATTTTTCATTTTTGCCTCATAAGGCCGCAGTCACGCCGCTGCAATCATATCACAAGACGAAATGAATCCGAAGAGCTGCTGTGTCTCTGTGCCTTCCTCCTCGCTGGCAGCAGAATTAAACTGCAGAGTGCAGCTCTGGCAAAAGTGAAAATCATCCCCATTAAACGTGATAATAAGCAGTGTGATAAAAGCATGTTTGCAGAAATTTGGAGTACATGTGTCATTTAACATGATGTATTAGTTCAGGTAGCAGTTTGCCTTGGCGAGTCGGTTCTAATGGGTTTTTTGAGGTTTTGACATTTGGAGGCAAATGTGCATTAGAACGGGCTGCATGAGCGCCGAACTGGGACATAAGTGGGTTTCAATGTTTTCCTGGGCATTAATGGCAGGAGAAACGCAAAATGCATTATCTGGTAAACAGGAAGTGGGCTGCGTCTTCAGCTCCGCTGCTAGTTTCCTCAAAAGCCTGCGTTGCTGTTTGAAGAAACGTTGGGAATTTTTCAGTCCTTCTGGCAAAAACAACAAAAAAAAGAAATCTGCTGCAATTTGGGAGCCGAAGGTTTCGAATCAGCAGACAACGACCTCCATGTGCGCTCTTCTTTTTTGTTTCGTTTTAAATTGCCCGATACGCACGCGGCAATGACAGTCATCTGAGAATGTCATCTGAGCGAACAATTAACAGAGCAGCAAAAAAGTGAGGTCAGATATAATTAACATATGTGCTGCTCAGCTATAATTGCTGAAGTCTAAAGCGAGTAATTAAATCATTCAAAGTGAAGAAGGAAAACTGACTGGTGGAGGGTTTTCACGCCGTCTGACGCCACTACACTGCAAAAACTCTAAATCTTACTATTTTTGGTCTGGTTCCAAGTAAACATATCATAGTACACACAGAAAAGGACAAACTACATTTCAACAAGAGACAGAAGTTTGTTTTAAGTCAAACATTTCTTATAGCTGACCTGATATGTTTCCTTAAAAAGGTTAGGATAGATCAATGGCCTAATCAAAACATGTTCATTACATTTTTTGCTGAAAATTATTCTTAGAAAATAAGATTTCTGGTCTGCTCAGTTCAGTGAGCCTCCTGTCACTTTAAACAGGCTGTTTCTGGCCACGCCCCCCGACTCAACAGTTATACTCGCATGTGAAAGCAGCTGCAAACAGATGCACAGTTATACAACTGTGCATTTCTGAAAAGCAGAAGTGGAGCCTCCTGTGCAACCAGCAAGTCAATGCAAGTCAATGGTTTCTGGGTGTTAAGTCAACAACATCCAGCAGCCATTGTACAACACATAAAGCAACAAAACCAGCTGACCTAACATGCTGGAGCTCAGCTTGGGTTGCTAGGTAACGGGTGGAGCATCCCCCCAGTTGCTGGGTTTACGCTTCTCTGGTATCACTAAGTGAGCATCTGTTGATTTGTAACTTAACAAAAACCAAAAAACATGAACTTATTGGCATAAACGGCCTGATGTTTTTAAGCTCTTTGTTTTTGGTAGGAACCAACCGATTCATTTTTTACAGTTCTGATCATGATACAGATGTCTGAGATTCAGAAGATATTGATCAATGATTATAAGTGAAATAATCTGAAGACATTTTAGCTTATAATATTGGTAAAATACTAAGTAAGAGTTTGCGTTTTTGCAGTGCACCAAAGTATTTTTGGTCTCGTTTCTTGTGCAAATATCTTAGTCTGTTTGAAAAAAAGATCAAACTAACTTACAAGTAATGTTTAAGCAAGATATAGCAGCTCGTTTTAAGTAAATAATTCCTTAATAATGATGAAAATGAACAAGTTTCACCGGCAGATTATTTCATTTATCAGACATTTTTTCTATAAGTTAAATAATCTGCAAGTGGAACTAACACTTTTAAAAATCAATATTAAGGGAATTACTGACTTAAAATTATTTTGTTTTGTTGTATTTCAAACACATTTGAAATACAAAGATGTTTGCGCTAGAATCCAGACAAAAATACTCTTCTAAAATGAAGCAGTAATGACGCTGTGCTTGTGATCATCGGGCAACATGACGATCCGAGGAGAAACAAGTCCTCACTCCTCATCTCGTCTTTTAGTCTGAAGAGTCAAAGAAGTTCAGTGGCATGCTTTAGGTGCTGCTAACTGACAGCGGCGGGATCCTCTCATTATGATACATGCGTCGGGCCCGGCCTGTCAGACCCAGAGAGGTGGAGGGCCGCTGCATTAAGCAAGTGGCAGGAGCATTATCAGTCTATATTTCACAGGTGTCAGCGGGGACTTGTCCCCGTTTTGTCCTCTGGGTGTCATTTATTAAATGAAGGAATGAAAGGGATGTTTAAGGTAGAAATACAGGCCTGCTTGGACAAGGGATTATACGTTGTCACAGGAAGAAAAATTGCATTTGAACCACGGATGCTAAGTCGAGGCTCTGGGGAATTTCATTAATGTATTGTCCTAACAGCTATTCAAAGTCATGTATAGCGAACGTGCTTCAGGTGAAGACGGACCGGCGCTCCGGGCTGAGGGCTTATTCACAGCACACTGCACAACACTTCCGTTTTTGAATACATTAAACTAATTTTCATTAGGAAATGCTGCTGTCAGTGCATTGGCTGGGCTCGCTCTGCGTTCCCGCCGAGGTCGACTCCTGACATGAATCCGTGCGCTTCACCAGTTGCAAACCATTTGACACTTCCGACCTTTCAGGGAAGGAACAGAACAAGAGATTCCAAAATAGATGAATCTATTATTTCAGCTGCTTGGATATCAAAGAGCTAAATTAAATCACAAAACGTGCCTTTTTTTTTTTTGCCCTCTACGTTGAGAAAAGTATATATTCCCTGCTCCGATGTAGACGTGTTTAAGAGGGTCACATTAGGTTTGAGGTTGGGTTTCTCCCCTTCAGTTCTGTGTTTCATAGATTTCATGTGAACATATAAAGTCATCCTCTGTTCCTGAACTTTCTAAAACACTCTGTTTTCTGTGGGGACTTTTCTATCTTTACCTAAAAGGCTTTACAGCAGAAAACATTTGCATAATGTTCTGCTTTTAGCTAATTTGGCAGACAAACAAAGCCTCATTTTTAGCCATTATTGACAAACTCATGCAGACGCGTCTTCTGGGAGGTGGAGCTTAATAAAGCAGGAGCCAAAAGCATCTGATGCAAAAAAATACAGCTGAGGACATCAATGTCTGGTACTTAAACCTTTAGCAAGACATGACATGGAGAACATGCAAAGTAAATATAGAAATATATAAAACAAAAGGCTGAGAGAGCAGAGCGACAGTCGGGCTTCTGCTGTTAACTTCCAGCAGTATTTGGGAGAAGCAGGCCTTTAAATCGCTTAAAAAATGCGTTTGAACTTGAGTATTCTGTTCATGGCGAGGCGGTGAAAACCTGCTCTAAGCTCCCAGGCGGAACATCGACACTGATACCACTCTCTTGCTGCTCGGAAAAATACTATACACAGCATGATAGAAATCTCAGAGAAAAACTTCCATGCAGGCCATTTCTGCAGCGATTCACGGTCTGAGCGAAAACAAAGTGTTCTTCCTCACATTGCAACATGTTTATTGTGTCTTTGTGTGAAAACCGGAACGTGTAAATGTACTGAATGACTGATTTGGGCTTTAGCGTTTCTTTGAGACCAAAATGACTTGAATTTTAAGATGAACTTGCTTCTTTTGGGCACTTTGCTTTGATAGCACCGCAAAATAAACTACAGAGATGACAGAGTGCTAATGTGGGTCATAGGGATAAAAATATATAGAGGTTCTGATACATCATATCAGGGATGGGCAATAAATCAACTTTTGTCAATTGAATTTTTAAATATTTAAACTTGGGAAATCCTGGATTTTTTTTTTTTTTACCCAATCCATTCAAAGTTTTAGTTAGAAAAATAACTTGTTTATTAAAAAACAAGTTATTTTATCCCTAAAACTTTTCCCAGGATTTGGTTTTGTGGGTGGAGTTTATACAAAAAGCAGAATCTGACAAGTAAAAAACAAACCAGCAGAAAAAATGCATAGAACTTAAAATATAAATCATTTTAGAGCTTTTTTTTTTTTCTAAAGAAATTGTAAGAAGCAGAGGGAGAAATTCAAAACAAGAGTCTTCTCCAGCACCTTTAAGTACAACAAGACTAAACAAAAGTAATTATAAACATTTAGGAAGAAGGGAGAGCAACATGGCCGCCCTCAGAAATCCTGGTCCACCTGAAAACCGAGCTCTTAGTTTGGTTCCAGTTTGGTTGTTACGGTTCCAATCCATATGCAACAGCAAAGCACTGAGGACTGTGGCGCAGGGCATTCTGGGTAAATACAACCAAAACAAACATGAGAGCCTCGCGGGAAAAACGGCTGGAAGTCTTTCACCAAAGACAAAAGAGAAATCCTCCAACCACTAAACTTACATTTGGTGAAGAAGGAAGTTGTTTATGTCAGAGGTTTTGTGCAGCGCCCCCACAGGTGAGGAGGGGAACAGGTCGCTCAGTAGGTCTGGATCGTTGGGAAAGAGAACCACACCAGCTGAAAATGTAACCAATCCTGCAGTTTTTGTCCCAAATCCAACAGAGTCTATCAGACTACCAGAGTGAAAACACCCTAAAAGTGCCTGGCGACTACTCACCTCGTACCCTATAGGCAGCCAGATGGTACCTTATCAGTACTTTTTAATCACATTGTAAACTTCCAGATGTATTCCCCCATTGGTGCCCTGCAAATCCAGTAATTACCCTGTAAGCAGCGCTGAGACGTAAGCAAGATATACCCCAAAGGCAAGTACTTCCATAGAAACGCCTTCAGTGCTCTTCAAGCACCCAACACAAACCGCATGATCGTTATTAGGTACGCACCTTCACACCCTGCAGGCATCAGAGGGATTCTAGTGGTAACCTTGTAAACAAACCCTTAGTAACCACTAATTAGCCTGTAAGTAAGCCTGCATGCAGCCCGTAGGTACCTTGGTATGTACCCAATAGGTACTGGTTAGTAATAATAGCATGAGAAGTTTACATTCAACTCCAGTATCAGCAGGTCTTCATTTAACACCATTTAGACCAAATATGATAGCTGCTGTGTTTATTTCTGCTTTCAAAAAGCTCAGACGCCGTTCATTAAGCATTAAAACAATCCCATTCATGAATTTGTGGAAGTAGCAGTCCTTGTGTTTGTGTGAAGAGAGAAAGCGGTGGCATCAGGACGGTGTAAATCCGCCACAGAGGGAAGGAGGAGGAGTCCTTTCTGAGGATTTGTTTCTGTCAAATGAAGAAAGGCGCTGGCATCTTCTGACATGATGTTCCCAGCAGAGCAGGGAAGAGGTCAGAGGCAGTACATCATGTTTCCTTTTTAATTTTTTCCACTGGCGAAACTTAGCTGCAGAGTAATAGTAATAAAAGAATACATTTTCAACCTGTGTGACCCAAGGATTGATGGCTTCCAGTGGAAATTCAAAACACTTTGCACGTTCTCTGTTCTTGACACTTAAAACCATATGAAAATGAAAACGGACCCCAATTAGAGCTGTGGGAAGCAGGGGCCCTCTTGGTTCTCTTAGCAACTAGCAGGTTTTAACACCCCCCCCCAACAAAACGCCTTGAAAATTGACCTTCTCATTCAGGGAGCGCAGATAAAAGCAGCCATGAGTGGCCTCAGATCAGGCTATTTTGATCATCGTCTGAAGGAGGATGAAAATGGGGAAGTAAAAATAAAGGAGGACAAAAGAGAGAATAATGGCACGGCGTGTAACTGCAGAGGCAGCGTGTTGAATTTAATGTCCTACATTCTCCCAATAAAGAAACATGACATTAACTACCAGGTATTAATGTAAATCACAGCAGTGGAGGACAGTAATAGCCACTTTACGACAGGTGATTATTATTGAAGCGGCTGTCAGAGGGACTGACACTGCGCTGGATAAAATCTAAAAATATTCAATAATTTGAGTGCATCCTGCAGAGGTGCTGGCAAACAAGCTGCGCGTCTTAAACAGAGGAATGGAGGGGTGTCCAAAGTGAGGCTCGGGGGCCTTTTGTGGCCCTTAAAGTCATTTTGTGTGGCCCCTCACTGAATGATGCAGAATGACACAAACGTGGCCCTGCGGCACTTTTTGCAATTTTAAAAAAATGAGAGCGACAACTTCTTAACCTGAAAATTATAGTACAACATAAAAGTTTTATTTTTTATCTTATAATAATTCATGTCAAAAAGGGTTTTTACTCCAATACAGACTGGATACAGAGAGGCACATCTACCCATTTCACTTGTCTAATTAGTGCAACGTTTGCAGAAGATTCTTATCTTCGTTCCTGGGAATAAAATAGAAACATTTTATAGATTTAATAAATGGAAAATAATAAGTCCAAAAAGTGAAATGTCCCTAAATGCAAAGGCAAGCGTAAAATATTTATTTTTATTTATTGTTGTGCAGGTGAAAGAGAAAGATTTTGGGTTTTGGCTCCTGAATGCTCCAAAGCAGGGATTTTGGCGCTCGGTGCAAAAAGACTGACACCAAAGAGAAGGTGGCGCCGAAGAGGGATGAAATCAGAGAGGAAGAGAGGCGAGGGTGTCACCTGTTGAAGAGCATTCATCTGAGCAGCGGGGTTAAAGGTCAGCATCCGTGCTGGAGCTGTGAGTGGCAGGCGGGGGATCTGGGCGACGAGGCGGCGGCCCAGCGGAGCGGCCGGCGGTGGCGTGCGGTTTGGCCGGGCCACGTTTCTGACTCGATGCTGACTAACTGAGTGTGTCTGCTGACAGAGTGTCTGACTGATAGGACGGCCCCGGGAGGCTCTTCCAGGGGCCCGTTACAAAGTGTCTCTGATAGGCCGGGCCCGTAGCACCGCCGCCGGGGCCCGCCGACAAATTAAATTTAAGCCCCACTAATGCACAGCGTAATCAGAGTGAGGTGGTGATAAATGTTTCAGAGAGGTTACCATGGGCGCAGCAGAGGAGGAACTCTGCACAGAATCTGAGATTGTGACAGCAGCAGAGGGAAAAATAGCAGCGTGTGACCTCAGCTCTGCGCTGGAGAGAAAAAAAAATACATAAAAAAACCCTCTGCTCAGAAGCCAAGGACTCGTATGAAAGAACAACAATAACACACCATTATGAGATGTAACATTTTTGCGACGACCTGCGTTTCCAGGGGGAAATTTGAAAGAAAAGCAATTTCACATTAAACTATCTGACACAAAGCAGGTCTGCGGATGGAGGACGGGGTGTGGAGACAGATACCAACCTCTGTGTGTGTGTGTGTGTGTGTGTGTGTGTGTGTGTGTGTGTGTGTGTGTGTGTGTGTGTGTGTGTGTGTGTGTGTGAATGGTTAGAGGGGTGGCGGTCGTGGAGCTTCCTAACAGCCGTCGGCCAACTGGAGCGAGACACACACATCCCCTCCGCCAAGTTAAAAGGGATGGAGAGGATGAAATTTCAAAGCCTCCCCTGCAGACACACACTCCGCTTTGCACACATCAGCACCGAGATGTTCAAATATTCCACCGCGCCGTTCCAGCTTGGTTTCCTCCGCCGCACGCCCGTATCAGACATGCTCCTGTGATTAATGAGGAACCCAAAGAAAACCGCTCCACACGCGTGTGCGAGCGCGCGCAGGGCGAGCGGGAGCTGCCTCCTTCTTCTCCCACCATGCTAAAAACTGTCCTTAATTAAAAAACGCCGTCTCTAAGTCATATTTCTCATGATTACTTGCTGCAGGCAGTGCAAGTGAAAGTCACTGTGAGATAAGACGCCAAGTGGCACACATTCACCTATTAAACTCCATTCACTTATTGTGGCCAACAATGGCGCTCTGATTAGCTGGAACACTGACAGTATTAGAGACACATTCCAGAAGCAGAGCACAAAGAGTAACTCTGCTGCCCTTGTACAGACAATACACCCCCCCTCCGTCCTCCGCTTTTACATCCCTGACACGACACGCTGGATTTGACCCCCTCATCTCTCCGTCTGCGTGGCGGGAGGACAACCGGGCGGCGGGCAGAACCAGCAGCCCGATGTGGACGCTGAACAATCACCGCTTCCTTCTTCATTTCTTTGTTTCTTCCTCTGTTGTTTTTTTTTTTCATGATGTCAACATTTTTGTTGCTAAGCAGTCGTTGCTGTGGTGATTCTGCACAGCACTTCCCACTGATCACAAGTCAGTCAAAGACAGCGTCCGGCACCACCGGCGTGTTTCTTTACAAACTCACCGAGGTCCAGAAAAGATCCAAACAAAACCTTTGATGTTCTAACCAACAAAAACATTCACATTTTCACTGATAACAATCTGCACTTTATAGAAAACACTGAGAAAAACAAAAGCCTGCCAAGTATTTTCATCCAGTTTAAGTGCAATTAAGATAAGACAAAACCTACAAGTAACTTTTTAGCAATTTATAAAGGCTGTTTTAAATGAGATTATTCCATTTCCAACTGGGGAGAAATGTTTTGTTAAATGTGAAATAATCTTTTTCCTTAATAATAAGTACGTCTTTACTTAAAGCTAAAGCCTATATCTTGCTAAAAAGTTACTTTGAAGTTTTCTTTGTCCTATTTTAATTGTTCAAAGACATTTTCAATGGAAACCAGATAAAAATACTCTTTTGTATTTTTGTAGTGTGAGATCCAGATACTGAAAAAGGTTCAAACTAAAGTAAATTTGCTCTTTATATTAAACACCAAAATATTTTACCATATTTAAAAATAGTCCCAGGGAAATTTTACAGTGCAAGCATTTTTGATCAAAGTTTTAGTGCAAATATCTCAGTACAGTTGAAATAAGACAAAAGTAACTTACAGATAACTTTTCAGTGACACATAGGAGCTTGTTTCAGCATTGCAATCCAGATTATTAGATTATTAAACCTCTTTAAGCTCCTATAAGTCGCTGAAAAGTTATCAGTCAGTTACTTTTGTTTTATTTCAAGAGAACAAAGATATTTGCACAACAAACCAAAAATACTTGGTCTTCAGTGTTTTTGCACTGAAAACCTTTATTTCAGATTAAACAAAAACTTCAACAAAACTAATACCCTTTTTTTCTTAATGTGAAAAGACCAAGCCTAAACTATTGAAGGTTTACATTTCAAATAAGAAACATTTACATCAAAACCGATGATTTAACGGAGGTTTTTGACAAGTTATAGTGTGAATTGCTTGTTTTGTGTTTGGTGACGGTTTCTATGAACTGCCTTGTTGCTGAAATGTGTCACACAAATAAACTTGATGTAAGTTAACATCCTTAAAAAATCAATTAAAAAGAAAAGTATACACAGAGGTTTGAATTAAAAACGTAGAAACCTATAAAAAGAGCAGTAAAATAAACGTTTGGGACGCGTCCAAACAGAGCCATCACGCGGTCCGGATTGGGACCCAGC
This sequence comes from Poeciliopsis gracilis, assembly GCA_911649635.1. Taxonomy (NCBI): domain Eukaryota; kingdom Metazoa; phylum Chordata; class Actinopteri; order Cyprinodontiformes; family Poeciliidae; genus Poeciliopsis; species Poeciliopsis gracilis. The sequence continues at coordinate 1,744,141 of CAJVRI010001527.1, forward strand.
GCCGCCCTTTGTGGATGAATGGGTGAAACTTTGACGGTTTGCTTGGCCCGCAGAGTCGGGTTCACCTATTGACTGGTCCACCAGCACCCGCCCCCAGTCCTTTACTGGTATATGTAGTCAGACACACCTCCAGAATCAGTGTCAGCCTCCTTGAGTAATTACAGCGATTAATGCGCAGGCTGCGCTCGCCTCTGGCTCTGGACACTTTATCAAGGCGTGCGTGGTAATGGATGAACGTACTTTCTTAATAGAGAATCCATAGTGTCTCAACTTAAGACAGAAAAAAAAGACACATGGCCTTACTTTACCCACAATCCTCCAGGAGGAGATCGTTTACCAGCACAGAAACGAGAGAGAAAGCGGTCGGGTTCGGCTGCCCTTGTCGTCGTGCTCGCTCTGACCTCTAAAAATGGACAACAAAGATCATATCACGAAACCAATACTAGCAGCGACGGCCTCTGCACAAATTGATTTACCCACCCAGAACTCACTCTCTTCTCAATGAGGTGCCAGGATGCTCGCAGCATATATCACTGTCACACAAGCACCCTCTAGTGAAATGTGATTTTTATCTTTATGAGCTTTTTTTCTCCCCCCTTCTCGCTGCAGCATGTAGCGGCTTGTGATAAGTGACGAGAAATAAAAGCGTTGGCACGTTTTCTTAATGCAGGTGCTCTCTCTGCACATATGGGTGCCATCACACACGGAGCGCGTCGCCGCTGTGGTCCTGCACGGCTTCGGGAAGCGGCTGGCGAGGCAGCAGGGGGTCTGCGGCTACACGGCTCATAGATCACTAATGTGTGGGTGAGAGTTGTCACCAGCCAGCGCCTGGCTGCGAAGCGCAACGTAGTTTATGGCACCAAATCTCCAGACATAAGCATGAATCGTGGCCCAGGCAACAACGAGGAAAAGCAAACTAAAAATAGATGATAAGCCTTTTCCGCTCGCCCCAGAAACAATGGCTCCTGGTTTTGATTTTTTTATTATTTTTTTTTCCAAACTGTGGTGCGAAAGGATAAAGGGAGGCAGCGGATAATGCCCGACTGGCCCTGGAGTAAAAAGATCTGGAGGAATACAACCGAGAGGCCCACGCTAACCTGAAACGCACCTCGCTGAAAGCTGGAGAGACATGATAAACGTTGCACTTTCAAGTGTGTTAAATGCACTAAGATAGTCTCCCTGTCCAACTGACAACCTCTGTTACATAGTTAATTACAGCCAACTGCAACACAGTGCAGTGTCAATTATCATGTGCTTTCTCTCCCTCTCTCTCTCCCAGTGGATATTTTTACTGCCTGGGCTTCACTGCTAAACTTTCTACCTTCTTTTATTGCTATTCTGCCCAGGTCTCAAGGCTGAATTACATTTGCCAGACAGAGCTGTAAAAACAGAAGGGATTTAAGGATTCAGATTGGTGGAGGGAAACCTAATCTTCCTTAATTGGGGGAATGGTTCTCATTTATATCAGCCTGCTTTCCAAAGCAAGCTCATCGACAAGCGGGCATTTTTACTCTGACGACTCGCCATCATGAAGGAGGGAGGACGCACATATTAAACCTAATCGACATTAATCAAAGCGCTACTCGGACTTATTAGGCCGTGGAAACGAACCCAGGCGACAGAAAGGTTCCCCGACGTGGCGGTTTTGTTGCGGCGCCGCAGTGCTGCTGGAGTGCTGTGAAATAACACATTCTGGGCTGAAAATGGAACTAAAATGGTAATCCTCTGCCAGGCGAAGCGTTCTCGCCTCGCCAGATGCTTAGTTCTGAAATTTGCCTAATTGCCATGCTCAGATCAATCCTTTTCACTCTGCCAAATGAATCTGCCAAAGTGTGTTTGTGAACGTTTTGTTGGCCCAATATGCCGCTTCTTCTTCTTCTTCTTCTTCTTGCAAAGATTTCCAAAATGTATTTATGTATTTTTTGTGAAGGACACGGAGAAGGGACTCAACCGGATGTGCTTGCACCCTGCCGACCCGAGTGCCCATTAGCCACGGTGCAGCAGTCAGGGAGCGGGGCCTATCCATCTCACCCCCACACCTCCACCAAACATAAAGCACACCCACTCCTCATATGGCTCACACACGGCCGTGGGCGGACGAAATGAGGCTCTTTGATCAAAGGGGAGCAAGCAGGAATGGACGCTGACTTTCTGACCTCACACAGCCACACTGTGAGTCTCTTCCTCTCTATATATATAGATTCATGTTTACACACACAGACAAACAGTGAAGTCATTACTGTTTACATCTGGGAGCTCAAAGAAGCACACGTGACTGAAGCAACCATCTATGTTTCGTCATCAACGCAGGAAAGTCGGCGAAACGAGGAGCGACGGGATCCAAGGCGCGGATTAATGAATCAGAAGTTTAGTCAACGCGGAGGAGCCGCTGAATCCCGCTGCCCGGCTGCCTGATGAGCCACTCCATGCTTGTCAACAACATCCCCTATCATTCTCGCACAGCTATCTACTCACAAAACCAAGACCCGCCCCCTACATCCCTTCAGCAATTCCACCATCCTCCAGGAGAAACACCTCCGAAAGCAGAACGGGTTGCTCGCAGCGACAGCAGCAACCATCTCCATTCCTCCCCTCCCCTCGTCTCTCCATTTCTGTGCATGCTCTCTCTCGTTTCTTTTTGTCTACACTTCTTCTACCTTCCCGCGCTGCTGCTGCTGCTGCCGCCGCTGCTGCTGCTGCCGCTGCTGCGTTTGGCGCGTCGGATGAGAACATGAAAGAGGCAAAAAATGAAACAGGAGGAAAAAAAAGAAAGCGAGGGGGAGAAACAGACAAACGGATGTAAGGGGAGGCTGGAGAAGAAGAATTAGCATGAGAATACTCACAGTGTTGTTGTTGTTGGAGGAGCGCGAGGATGGGAGCGCGGCACCGGTTCCTCCGTCAGATACAACCTGCACAAGATTGAAGAGGGAGAAAAAAAAGAAAACTAGGCTGTGAGAGCGGCAAAGCGAGAGCGGAAAGGAGGAGGAGGAGGAGGAGAGAAGAGCAGGACAAGGAGGAGGAGAAGAAGAAGAGGGAGGAGGAGGGAGCTGAGCATCTAATGCGTGCACCAACAGGAGCCCAAATAAAGAAATAAAGGAATCCTCGAGCAATGTGTGTGTCAGTAGGAGCTGGTGTGGAAAAGCAGGGAGGTGGGACGCTTTTTGGGGAATTCAAAACAGAAAAAAAGATGCGGGGACGCACTTGGACTCACAGTCACTTGTTATAAGTCGGATCTGTGGTCCACCTACCTCCTTATCGCCGCCTCACTCTGTTCTCACACACACACACACACAGTTTTTCTCACTCTCGGCTGCTCACATTGATGCCAGAGATTGGAGGCTGCCGGGGCGCGATCGCCCTCGGAGCCGCACGTTACCCAGAGAGGGAGAGAGGGAGGGCACTACCGGATCTCCCGCACGCCCACGCCGCGCCGCGCTGCTCTGCCCAACCTCCCAGCTCCCAAAACTCCATCTCCACCCTCAGCGTACAGCGAGAGAGAATGCTCTGATTGAATGAAAGCAATCCCACTGGCATTCAGGCAATTATTGAGGCTGCTGGCGCTGTTTTGGGATAGTTTTTTCCTTGTCCTTGCCTCCTTTTACCCGTTCTTCCCCTCCTGGGTTGACGGAGCGACTGTTTCCTCTCGTTTTCAGCTTTTCTGGACTCCAGACATATGCCACTAATAATGTAACTTCTGTCACTTCAGCTGTTTTTGTCACCTTTATATCCAAAGTCAATTTGCTTCCCTTTCTCTGCGTCCTTTTCTCGCCCCTAGAACTGGGCTGCTGCAGATTTCACTCACTCAAAGACCATTTTAACACCATTATGATGGAGTTTAAGAGCCATATCATTTTCTCCAACCAACAGGCGATAAAATTGTGTATGTTAGTCAATTACCAATAACCTCAACCATTTATCCTCTCCTGGATCGACTCTTTCCTCTCCTTCGGTTTTCTTTTCTCCAAACTTAATGCCATCAATATCGTAACTTCTGTCCCTTCAGCTGTTTTCATGACCCTTAAGTCTGAAGTCAATTTTGCCTCCATTTATCACAGGGAGAGCAACAGGGGATCAGCAGCAGGAACTCAAAATTAAGACTTTTAAAGATCTTTTTCTTCAAAAGGTTATGAAAGAAATTCAAGGACTAAACAGGTACCAACTTTCTCCAGCCAACTGGCAATAAATCTGCTCTTTCCCATGATAGATGCAAAAAACCCAGTTAACCAGAAAAGGTTTCCTAACAGTGAGTTACTGGGAGCATCAACTGATGCATACATTGAACATATAAGATTAAAAATTAAATTAAGATGTGTGCTAAACATATTAAAGGTTAACTTACTTTTTTTAAAAATGAATGTAAGACATTTTAACAGTGAGCAGCAGGCAGAGTGGACGCTGCGTGAACTTCCTTCCTGTGTGCGGTCCTGTGGGGTTGCACTGACCCTGCGCCTGCTTTCAGGAGGTTGTTGTTTTTTCAGCGTCTTCATGAAAAGGCAGACTGACAGCACAACCCCATCTCTTCAGCTGTGCACTTCCTGAAACCAGCATTATGGGGGGTTACGGCCTTAATTTTAGCTCCATGAATTTAAGCCTTTTTAAAGACGCTTGGATGCCCTTTAAAAGGCTACATGAAATCCAACTTTTTAAATTCCACTGTGAGCTGCTAAGAGGAGAAAGTATATCAACTTATTGGGTGTAGAAATGAGCCAACACAAACGCCTCGGGGGAAACTTTAATAACGGTCTTAGATTTCTGCTTTTTTTGATGCACGCTCCTGTTCGCTCCATCCTCCATACTTTAAAAAATCTATCGTCATCAAACAGAGAGCTGCAAGTCAAACACCTAAGCCTCTAATCAGGTAACCCTCCCTCCCGTCTCCCTCCACCCCCACACGCTGCATCCCTGCAGCCACTACTGCACTTTATCTCCCCTCAATTAACATCTTCTGAGCGAGCCTCTATTATCTTAACCACACAGAGCAGAGAGGTCCTCCGAGGAGACGCCGTGGAGGACGGCTGAGCCGTGGACAGAGGGCTCCCAGGCCTGCTGCTGCCGCTTCAATTCGCAGGCCTAATTAAAGCCCCAGTCAGACATGACAAACTGCAGGGAGAGGTGCTGCAGAAACAAACAGGCAGGAGTGTTGCCTGCGCGGGTGCATGTAGCCCGGAGGATTCTCTTTGTGAGGATTATCTGCCAGAAAACAGCCACGTTCATGTCAGCGTCATAACAACATCATCTAAATCTCTTTTGACAGTTTGCTCAGTTTGATTGTGTTTATTTTCTTTGCTGTATAGGCAGCGCAGTGTCACAGCATTCAAGATAAATCATTCTCTGTGTGACGGAGAGACTCGGTGAGACAATGCCAGCTTCAAACAGCTCAAGGATTCCAATAAAGCGCAAATATCCAGGCCAGCCGTGCGCCGAGCATACAGCTAATTTCTCTCTCTGTATAATGCCCCGTCTGGCCTGTTTCATCTGTTTGGTTGCCCTCAACAAGTTCAATTTCACCCTATGAAGCCATCAAACCACCCATTAAGCCATCAAGTTGCCCTCTTTGTCCTTGCTCCCGCCTGACATCAACAGTGTGAGCCGCCGCCGCCGCCGCGCCCCCTCCCAGCTCTCCCACCGCCATCGAAGTCGGGCCGTCCCCGCACACCGTGGACTCTGGCTCGGGCCGCACCATTAGGAGTATTCTATTACTGTTAGGTTAACCTGTCACGCTCGGATGTGGTTCTGTTTATTGTCTGGCTGCAGTGAAAGGGCAAGGGATAAAACTCCATCAGCAGGACAAACGACCAAGCAGCCGTCCATTCGTCAGGACCCCTGCCCTGGAGGACGCCGGCCCCTGCGGCCTACCGCCTGCCTACTTACCTCAGCTGGTTGAAACGAATCCCAAGATGGCGGTTTTTGTCTGGCGTCTCATTCTGGGAGCAGGACAACCTCTCTTACCTTCGTTTTGAAGATTCCTTACAAATATGCGGTGAGTTGGTTATTAGGAAAGTGTTTATTGTTTAAGTCAAAATGAATGGAAGAATTTTTTGTTTTTGAGATCATCGTCATTAAATTGTGTTGCTTTAGAGCCGTAATAGAAAAGCATTGACCAACATGTTTGATACGTACAGCTGACTGACTCAAAATGTGAGCCATTTGGTAAAAGCAGGAAGCTGGTTTTCGCTTGCAGAATCATTCTGAAGACAGTAATAAATGTTTCAAGAGGTCAAGGGTCAATCAGCTCCCAAACATTTACAAAATCAAACCAAGTGTGGTGCGAAGCGGCTGTGCTACATTTGTGCAAAAAAGTTTTCATTTCTGCATCTATAATTTTTCAGATTTTTTCAGAAAAGTTTCCAGAGGTCAACATCTCCTCATGTCAACATGAACAAAATCAAACTACATTTTTATTTAGTTTTTTTTTAAATGTTTTTCCTGGTTTGTGCAGCTGATATTTTTGTTTGAATTTGTTCTGGTGGGGAGCTGGAGGACAAGTTCATCTCTGGTGACCTGTGGAAACTTTTTTTGTTTTTAAAATCTTACAATTTCCAACTGCAGACCGGGAAAAAAATGTTGCACCAAAGTAGCAGAGTTGATTGGCACCACATTTTGTTTGATTCTGCAAATTACATTTTGTTTGATTCTGCAAATTCTGGGGTGGTTGGTTGACCTTTGATGACCTCTGGAAACATTTATTAACATTTTTAAAATGGTAGCGGCACAAACTAAAATTTTTGCTGCACAAACGTTGATTTGAGGAATGTGTGGGTCGCTGTCTCCACTCAGGTCGGGTCCAGAATCCACAGGATGAGTTTTCAGACCCAAGTTTCTCTCTCCATCGTGACATGAAGGGAGACAGATCGCCTGGCCTAAGATCAGGCCTTCCAGACGATGTGGAAGTGATTAAGGAAGCCAGTGATCAGCGGATGACAAGGGTCAATCCCCTGTTGGGCAGTTTGGCCGAGCCTTGGGCTAGGCACTTAGCCTAACACGGCCGCTCCACACTCAGCTGTGAGAGCGCATAAAATGTCACATCCAACTTCACCCTGCGCCAAAGTTCAAAGCCAGACGATGACAGCGAACGCGTTGGCTATTAAAAAATTTCATATCGTAATGAAGCAGCCGTGTTCCATCTTCACGCACATCACCCCCCCTCCAGCAAACATGCCGTTCCCTTTTTCATGCGATCCATCAAGGGAGGGCCACAATTAAGTGACTAATTTGATTAGGAGATAATGTGAGTCCCACTTAATGGAAAGGACAGCCTTCACAACACAGGCAGATTAGTGTGGTGGATGCCTGCTTATTAATTAAGACAGCCCTCCATGCCCATATTAAGGCAAATGCGCAGATGCAGCTTTAATGGGTCAGAGCATGTAAGACGAATCAATATGTGCAGGACGAAGATGCAGGAAAACTATTGTGATGACAAAGCACGTCCAACTTTAAAACCTGGAAACTGTCTGAGAAAGTTTGGCTGCAATAATTATCCAATAAGGCGCAACAGTTGCTGCGACACGTCGGCGCAATCTGAAATTTCACTGTGTTGGTGTTTCCACCGTTTGTCATTGCAAAGCAGAGCAAGAGAAAGTTAGAGTTGTTTAAAATACATCCCTAGACGTCGGTTTTTATGTCTGATTTCTCATTCTGGGAGCCTTCAAATCTCTGGCTTTCCTCTTCTGTTATCATCTGGAAGCCGAACGGCGGCTCCTACCTTCGTTTGAAGATTTCTTACAAATATGTGGTGAATTATTTATTAGGAAAGTCTTTATTGTTTGAGTAAATGGAAGTATTTCTTCTTTTTAACACAGCTGTAGCCATGATAAGAAGAAAGTTCCTCCACTGTCAATTATAGAGTTTTAGGCATCAGGATATAACAACTATTTGGTTTAAAAGGTTCAGAAATTATTCCAATACAGACTCAGTTCTCGAAAAGCACAGCTGGTTTCACATCGTCATCATTTATTAAACAAAACCTAAACCAAAATGGAAACGGTGTTTGTGTAGAACTAAGTACACCCTCCCTGTTTCCATTAAATTACGTTTATTTCAATAAAGGAGAATTAAATGTGATTATGATTCGTATTATTCAGGTATCTTTATTAGATTGTGATACAGCAGAAAGGAAGGAGCTCCAGTAGCAGTCAGTATTGCAGTGATTCTGGAGAAGTCTCTGACTGAAGACTCAGATCCGTCATGACACAATAATAGCTCAACTTCCATAATTAGAGGAGACGATATTATCTTCTTGTCTTAGATGACATCTTTTGAAAAGATGCTTTGTCTAAAACATTTCCAGAAGTATGAAGTGGACTGCAGCACAGGGCATTCTGGGTAAAAACAACCAAAACAAATGTGCTAGTCTAGCGCTAGCATGAGAAATGGACTGTTTTTTTTGTCAAATACAAAAATGAAATACCACAACCACTAAGACCTGACGACTCTCCATTTTGTTTAAATTTTGTGAAGGAGGACGTTGCACTCTTTTCCTCTCCAAAGGTTTCTGAATCATTTCCTTCAGCAGTTCTTGGCGCAGCGCCACCACAGGCGAGGAGGGGAACAGGCTGCTCAGAACGTTTGGTTTGTTACACACAGTGCAGCTGAAATGGAAGAAATGCTGCAAAGTTTGATTAAAACTGAGTCTACTCTTCACCTCAAGTATGGAGAAATGCATGTTTGCAATCTTTAATGAACCAAAGCAAACCCATCAACCAGACAGACACTGACGAGCATTACAGAGAGTTACTGGTAAATAATGTTCTACCAACTTAGAGCATAAACTTACCTTTTACACAGACATCTTTAATAAATAATGACACTATGGAGTCTGTTGTATTTGTCCATTCCTGCAGTAATTATATATAAATAATTGTTGAACAGGTTAAAGTTCAGATTTTTTTTACGTTCTGATATGTACAAACCTCAAATTGAAAAAGAGGTGCACTTTATGTTTCTCTATGACTAACTGCTATGAATTATTCATTAACAATTTATTGTTAAAGTCCAAACAAACGGCAGTATTCCTGCTTCTCAAAACTATTAAGTCTGACTTCTTGTCTTGTTTGGGCAGCTTTATAAATGACCCGGCACAGAAAATGGAGTCCCTGAGAGAACAGCTTTTATTTTGTGCCATTTCGGGTGACATTTTTTCTTCCAAACTCCAACTGATTTGTTTGTAACTCATGTCCCACATGCCTTAACCATTGCCCATCGCGCAATGACAATAAGCCAGATAGATCTGAGCTGCGACAATTTCTGAGTCCCCGTAGGAAAAAGATAAAACCCACAAACGAAAGCAAGAGAGATTACTGTATTTGCAGCAGTCCTTGAGTTTGCACTCCTGCGTCTGGCTGGCATGTTCAGCCACTGCAGTGCTCTGTCATTCCGGGCACACCGCACACTCCCAAGCGCTCTATTTACGGTGGCCGAATCCCTGCTGCGTGGAGCAGGAAGAGTATAATCTCCCAGCGGTATTCGTGGTGGTGAATCTGCCAGTGGTGTCTGTGCATACCAATGGCAACCTCACCTCTGTCTAAGGAGTTATGATGTAGAAAGAAAAGGGAAAAACACTGCAAGCCGGAGATTGGATGTAAAAAAGGGAAATGGCGGCATCTGGAAGCTCCCCCACCCTCGGAGAAACTCATTCATCCCAATCTCCTCCAGCACCGTTACCACTTTGGTGACTGCTACTCGTACCACCTGCATCTGCAGTCACACTGCGCTGGATTCAGTCAAGCAGCTGCATTTATGTACGTTGCCACCTGCCGAAACGTTTCTCATTCTGAATGTAATGATCATCTCCGTAAAAAACCATTCCAAGGAATTTCATCTGAAGAGACAAAGCTTCAGCAAAAGATGTAGGTTAAACTGCTGGGAGACTTATTGTCTTTGGATTACACGAGGAAGGAGCAACGCCCCAGGAGAGAACAAACAACTGCAAAAAATGGGAGTGTGATGAAGTGTGTGAGTGAGGGCTTTTACAAAGCCATGCAATGGGAAGTTTCTGCAAAGTTAGGCTTCCCTTTCGAGTGCGTGCAGGTCTCAATGGTATGTGGTGCATGACAAGGCGCTGGGTCCTTCCTGATTATGATGTCTGCTGAGAACAGGGTTGGCCCAGGGTGAGAGGCAGGCAGACAAGGCAGCGATGGAGGGAAGATTCACAGAGCCTCTGTTCTCTCACCAGGGGATCCCCCACATCATTTAGCGCCTCATGCAGATCGCTGCTAGTGGCAACACAGCCCTCTGGGCCCGGGGAATTAATGTAGCAAGCAATGGCAGAAGTGATTTATTAAAATAACACAGCCTGATGAGAGAGGGGCCAGGGTTGCTCCTCCTCAGCTCATCCCCATCTGCCGCTGAGGGAGGAAATAGAAGCATATAGATGCTACACCGACGAGCCACAGAGAGGAAAGTGGACAGCCACTACACAAATTGTGCAGCAGTCCTCGCTGTCATTGCTTATTTATTTACCCTCTTTCCATTTGAGTCGGGCCTTGTATTAAATTGATCCCTCCTGCCGCGTTTTGCCTTGTTGAACAAGCGCAAAGCCCCGTTAAGTGTCTGTGAAAGGCTGGTGATTGTGTTTGCGGTGCCCCGGGTGTGCTGCGGCCGTCCGCTCCCCTCTATCTCCTCCGGACAGACGGGATTAGAGGCTGAAAGAGGGGCTGAATGACCCTCTTGGGTTGGTGGGAGGAGGGCAGGAGACAGGCAGGCAGTGAGCAGCTCGGTTTAGAGCTAAAACGCAGCGACAAACACAAGCCTGTGCAGCCTCATTCACACGCATTCCCCCAGACACGCATGCACAAAGAGTTTAAACTTAGCTTGCCCCCCGACAGATGCCCAGCCTTCCACAGGCTCGGCCATAGGCAAAGCATGCACTGGACCATGAGCTGCAAAACGTACATGAAGGAAGCGACTGTATGAATCCTCACGCCGCTCCTGATAGAAATGCGTCTGCTGTGCTGTTTAACATCTGCTGTTTATGATTTTACATTTCAGCGCGGATATTCCTGTTTCATTTAGCTAAATGATAATTCGTGCTGATTGCAGTCCTAATGGCTGCAGAGAGACGCTGAGGAGAGAGGCACTATGCAGACTCAATGACAGGTGGGGAAGGTGCTCCCTAATAGAGCAGCGACAGACAAACTGCGCCACATACGAACATTATCCAGACTGATTGCGTAGAAAAGTCTGCATGGGTCCATCAGCACAGAAGGCAACCCAGAAGGCACAAGCATACTGCTACCCATCGTTGTGTCGTTTCTGACCACGACTTGTCCTTTATCACCCATGGAAACCCTGTTTCTGAGATTGTCTTCCTTCTTATAGACATTCGTAACATTTTGTTGTCCAACAGTGAGGCAGGAAAACTCGAATGTGCTTGAGTCATTTCTGGGCAGGACGAAACAAATTGGAGTTTGTGCAGCATCAAAAATACAACTCATTGCAAACCATCATGAAATGATCACCTGGATATCAATAAATGCTTGGCCAATTGGATGGACTCTAAATAGACCAGACGCATATTTTTCTTGTCCTAGATACTAGAACTAAAAATAGAGAAAAGGAATAGCTATGAAAAATGGTGTGACAGCTACAGTGGGCCGCTGTCACAAAGTATTTTTGGTCTAGTTTCTAGTTCAAATATCTTCATACATTTGAAATATGATCTAATTAATTTACAAGTAACTGTTCGGTAAGCTGTAGGAGCTTGCTTTACGTCAATAATTCCCTAATATTGATAACAAAAAGTTCTAGTTCAAATAGCAGATCATTTCACTCTTCAAGACATTTTTCCCTTGTTAGAAGTGAGATAGTCTCCCAGTGAATCGTTAACTTTTTCATCAACTATTCAGAAGCTATTGACTTGAATCACAGAAAACTGAAACGGTTCAAAGTGTGAGAGTTTACTTATGTGACGAATGTTTTAAAATGTCTAAGAAGCAAAGAAGTGAACACCTCCATGTGTCCATGCTGAGCTGACGGGGTTGTCGGCTTGACATTAGCCTGACGTGCTAATCTCTGCTTCAAATCCTCAATAACACTGAAAAACTGCAGCCACAATGAAAAAGCTGAATTATCTTCCAGTGGAGCTTCATGCATGTTGGAAATAGGCTTCACACATTACGGAGAGTGCATTGCTTTCTTATTCACCCATCACACTAGTGCCTATCTGCCTTGCATACCAATGCCATAGTAAGCCATCTTGGGTCAATATTGCTCCAGTATTGGCTTCCTGTGCATTTTCCACTGTAACATAATTAGATTACCAGGTAAGGAGTTTTTGGACATGACTGCAGCAGCTTTTGTGCTCCATATGCAAGTCAACTGCACATATATGCAAAAGTAACATTATTTACATGACTGGGACTAAAACGTAACAACATAGACCTGATAAAAACTGAACTAAATTGCATTTAACACTATGCAAACACTTTGTGTGCGCCGATGAAGATACCTGCACGTCATGAGGCTTGAGAATCAAAGTAAAACTGTCGGTCTGACCTAGTTTGATTAACACTGATTTATACTTGTAATACTCAAGAGAGGAAGTCATCAGAAGTGACAGATATATTTAAAAACTTAATATTTTTTAATATTTCCACCTTGATAACATTCGTTTTTTTTAATGCACAGCAGCTCTTTTATGCTCCGGCAAAGACAATCAACATTCAGTCAGATTTTATGCATCATTTTATTGCCTTTACACGTTGCAAGAGAGTGGGGGAGTACATCGTCTGATGAGAGTACTGGAGCTGCTAAAGATTTATGTTTTAGATTAGAAGTCGTTCCCCGATTTACGTCTACTCGTGTTAAATTTAAAACAGTGGACCGAGAGGGTCAGAACATTATTAGAAAGCGGGTTACATAAACTTAACCTGTTTTTATTCATGGCAACCAGGAGTGTCCCAATATAGACATAAAGGTTGTTGTTCTCCAAACCATCTGCTGTTTCTTTTGTTTGCAACACGTTCCATATACTGACATTTACAGGTTTAGGTCCCTTTGTACTCATGAGCCACGGTTACAATCTGGCTTTTTAACATTTTCATACATTTACATGCTTAACATCAGGTTGCCGCTCGCTCGGAGTGGACTTATTTCCAACAACTGAATATCAAACACTTCAAGAATCTAAGTGCAAGGGCTAAATTAAGAGAGGCTGGAAGGCAGAATAAAATAGAAAAAGGATGTTGCATATCTTTTTAAAATAAATTCAGCAAGGAAAGGAATTCAAGTAAAGTGGATTTTTTGGGGGCTGCCTATAAACCCAGGAACACATTTAGCCCGACCGAAGCCAGAATCTGGGATTGAAGTGTTCCTCCTTGCAGGGGGAAAAAAAAATGGATGCCCAGAAAAATAACCTTACATCTCAGCTGAGAATTTGCGGTGCACATCTCCCAGCATGCTCTGCCTATCTGATCCACAGATCTCCCCCCAGGGGACGTGGCAGTACAGCTCCCCCCGTCAAAGCAATGGAGCAGCACTCACTCGCATAAAGAAGCACGCTTTGAATCAATTCAGATCGGATAATTGCGTTGCCGGGCACCTTCCTTGGCGGGGCAGATAAGTGGAGAGGCTCCATTCGACATTTACATCTCACACACCTCATCAAATACAGGTTCTTTGTCGTCATGCGTTACATTTGAATAGAGCAAAGTTTGAATTTTTAAGCAGCGTGAAAATTCATCAAACCTTTCCGTCCAGCAAGGGCCTTGTCTCTCGGAGCAAATAACTCTTGGTTACCTTATTCAAACTGAAAGTGGCAGGGCTCAAATCAAATCAAGTCAAATCAAATTGTGCTCGGATGAGAAAGTGAGGAATCGAGAGGACGGGGGGGAAAGGGCTAGAAAACAGTCACATTTTGTCACAGTTCAACCGCTTTCTACCCTTTGAGAACTCGGAGAAGCAATTTACAAAATAATGCAGATGAATTCACTCTGAGCTTTAAAAATACAACTGTTTCACTGAAGTGAAAATCAAGTGCAGATGGAGGAAGTAGAGACTTGAATAATTTAATGCCATTGGTTTTAGCTAACACCGTGACTTTTAGTTAGAAATTAGTTTCCTGTTAAATCAGTTCAATTCAAAAATACTTTATTAATCCCACAGAGAAATTAAAGGTCTATCCACGTATCTACAGTGAGTCGTTACGGATGGAGATCATTTCCACGCAGCAAAGACAATATTTACTACAAGTCCTGGATGTCAGTTGTTGGCAAACGCTGCTAATCCACCTCATTTGCTTTTGCTGCTCCACTTTAAATTTATGTCGGATCGGCATCGGAGTCTTTGATATCTATAGTCCTCGCCTTTTGTGATTGATGGAAGAGATGGTTTGAACTTCCTTCTCTCTCTGGTCTTTGAAGTGAACCTTTAAGTCCAAAACAATAAATATTTTATCCAATTTTGCTTTCATCCCAGTCCTATTTAGACTGCTTTAATCCCACTCTGGTTTGTTTTTCTGGAAAGTCCAGTTAGTTTTGGGAGGTGTGAACGCACAAGCGAACTCTGGTCCACCTACAAACTTCAGTCTCCAACCATGTGAGTCTTTTGTTTTCTGTCAGGGACACATTCAAGCCAAAGAACATTGTACCTATCGTCAAGCATGGTAGTGGTAGCATCATGCTGGGAGGCTGTTACTGGTGCATCACCTCAAACCAACAGTTATACTGGTGACAGTAAGAGATTCTGGCTACATCCAGTTTTAAAACTTGCAACCAAAGTTAATTCTGTTCAAATATGGAAACACAAAAATCTCAGTTAAACTTACAGGAGATGTTAAACAAAATATGACAGAGTATGTAGAAATAATTCACATATGTGGCCCCCAACTCTTGTTTTTATACATCACTGCAGCTGCATTTTGCATAATCATTCCACCCTGGAGAAATAACAGTTCAAACCTTTAAACGCCCTGAATCAATGAAACATTTACAGCCACGTAAACTTCAGACGGCAACAGTGCATGTTCCTTTATGTGATGAATGGAAGAAGAGCTGAAAGGAGAGAAAGACGGAGCGGCGAGGCAAGACGAACTCGATTCATGGCGGGTTCCTCTACCGTCAGCTGAACTTGTGTAGCAAAGATGAGGCATAATAACAATGGGTTACCATAGCAATAACAGCAGAGTGTGTGTGTGTGTGTGTGTGTGTGTGTGTGTGTGTGTGCGTGTGCGTGTGTGTGTGTGTGTGTGCGTGTGTGTGTGTGTGTGTTCAGCAGGGTTGGGAGCGGGCAGTGGATAAAAGTTTTATCCATCAGCCGCTTTGCTCCATCATCAAAGCTCTTCTCCACTTTCAGGGCCAAGTCTGAGGCACCTGTGGATCATTAGTCTCCAGTCATTTAGCCACGTTTCTTCTTCTCCTTCTTAAAAGTTGAGGAGTGAAAGAAGGTTTTGTAGAAAAGGAGAAGAGAGACAGAAGGAGGTAATCATTTTTTTCCCCCCAGCAAGTCAATTTCTCTGGGCGCCAGTGCGGCTCCCTTTGGGCTACCTGTGCAGGTATCGCGCCTGCGGTCTGAGGCTTCCCTCTTTGTGAAGCACTGGCCCTTTGCAGCACATCAATACGCTGAACTTTTCCTGCCGAGTACCTGCGCTCTCCTGCATGACCCGCTCCTCCTTTATCTATTCTGTTTAAAGATACCGGTAGCAGGAGGAGCCTGATTACCTCCTGGGACGCCCCCGCTCCTCTTCAAGTTTGCCAAGTGAGAAAGTCCTCAGAAGTTTGTTGACAGATCTCTGCTGCGGCAGCAGGGAGCGATGGACACGGTAACCTTGGCTCTCCAAAGGACAAATGGAGAGTTTTGAAAAGATCAAGTGAGATGGATTTTGTTTATAGGGGAGACAGACAGGAACAGGATGGAACAGCGAGCGGAGGTCTGCGTTGCGAGAGGAAAACAATGCGCCACAGAAGCAGCATCAGACGCAGGACTTCACTTTTCCCCGCCGAGCTCTGATGAACATAAAACATCATCGCAAGAATCCTTTTTATGTGACGACGAATACAAATGAGAGCCGAAAGGAAAGAAAGTGTGGGAAGCACAACTAAAGAAATTTAAATGCGTTAAATACGAGCTTTCGTTGCTGTTCTCATGTAGGAATAAGGAATAAGCAACGCCGGGACGCGCCGCCCAACAACGCAGCACAAAGGCTCACAAAGCAAAGAGAAGTCGTGTTATGCAAGCAATCGTCACACATTACTGCAACAATCTTTTGCTTTTTCCATAATTGTGTTAACTGGTGATTGCTACGGGGATAAAAAACTTACCTGCTCAGCAATAAAAACATTGTTTTGCTGCCGTTTCTAATTTCTGCCTCATGTTGGCTGGATTTACACTTTGTGTCTATACGAAACACTTTTTTATTTTATTTCCAATTAAAATGTTCTGGTGAACACAAACTGGATGTTAAAGTAGCTGGAGAAATATTAAAGATAAAACTTTAAGAGTGGAAAGCCAAAAGCAACCGTGTCCTGTGAAGGTGAATTTCCAAAATCTAGATGACGAAGCATCTTCAGACTGCTCTTTCTGAAACGAAAGCATTTTATAGACAAACAGAGCAAAACTTCTGATTCAAGGACTTCCATCCACACATTATAGAGACCAGAAAATGAACCTTTACTGATCCGCAGTGGGAGAAATCAGGTGAAACGGCAGGAAATATAAAATCTGTTTTATACAAAGACAAGTATAAAAATATTAGGGATGCAACTAACGGTTATTTTAGTAAACGATTATTCTGATCATTGATTGATTAATTGGGTAAAAAAAAAAAAATCTACATTCCACAATGTTTTAATTTAACCACTAAAGCTCGTTTTTCAGGCCAGCAACAGATTCGTGCCTGGAGTTGGAGACATTTAGGAAACCAAACGGTGTTTCCATGCAGGAACAATTTAGATTCTGACGAGCTAAACGAAGAGAACCGAAGTAAAAACATCAATCCCAACCAGAAGATCTGGAGTTTGATACGTCAGAATGGATTCTGAATCAGGAAACGGGTCTGAACTTTTTCTACTTGTTGATTATGTCCCACTTTAAGATCCTCCATAAACCATATCCTTAAATTATACTAGAGGAGAGACGTGGTTCTCTTGACCCCACAGTCTGAGAAACAGCATTTTCAGGTTCACAGGTGGCAAAGATTTTGTTTTTGTGATATTTTTTAGACTTTTTTTGGATAATGTGTCACTGTTTTGAGGACATTCAGGTGCCAAAGAGGCTACATTTAAATTATTTATTACATTTTCAAGTCAGGTAATAATCAGTTGGGCTCAGTTTGGTGAAAGTTTGTACTTTAAGCCAGTTACTTTCAGATTTAACAGGAGGTTTCCATTGCACCACCTTGATTTGGACAGTTTTTCGCTCTGCCTTTCTCCCATGTTATCTTTATAATTTGCTTTTATTCAAATTTGTTTACTGGTGGCAAAAAACAGAAACAGAATAAATCTGCAAGCGGGCAAAAAAAAATTCATTTTCATCTGGACAAATGTGTGTTTTTCTGGTTTTGGACTGGAGTTTAGATTTTTTTTTGCTGGCTGGAACCTTTTGAAGCTTTTGAGTCATTTCTGTTAAATAATTCACAAATGGCTCATTCTTCAAAGCTCTGAATGCTGAAACTGGGGATTTCTGGCTAAATCCATTATTAACATTCTGTGTTATATTTTTAATTGCGCAGTAAATCTAAGCTTGGCTCTGATATTTGTGTTGTCATGCCAACACAAAATAAAGATGCTTTAAAACTTCTTACTAAAAGATCTTAGAAGTGTGGCAGGCATCTGCATTCAGTCCCTTGATGTCAGTAATCTGAATAATTTAAAGTTTTTTCTAAACCTTAAAAAAAGTAGCTCCAGTTCAGTCGGACTGGATGGAGAGCTCTTCAAGTCATCAAGTCTTGCCACTGATTCTTAGTTGGATTCAGCTCTGGACTTTGAGTAGGCCATTCTGATAACATTTTTCTGGATTTTTGTATATTTAGGTCAATCCAACTTTCATCAACTTAACCAGGATGTGCTGAGTTAGTTTTCTTTCATTTAAATTTACACACAATCCAAAATATTTTGAAATTAGTTTCCTCTTTTGAGAGCAAAACATCTAACCACAGGAAGTCTTGGAGCTCGGTTTCTCCCCGACCCGTCTGCTGTGTCTTGGTCTTCATGCGATTCATCTTAACATTTGCTCAGATTTTAAACAAATCTTTGGTGTTGTAAATTTTGTTTTAAGAACAATAAACAAGTGAAGCAGTTTTCTTGCAGAGTAATCCTCAACCTTTGATGGAAAGGCGTTCTCTCAGTCACCATGCGCCGGTAAATGAACCCAGCCAGTGTTGCAAATGAGATCATCTGATTTGTTTTTATTTTTTTCTATTGCTGACTGCAGAGCATGTGGACATGATGATAAATATACCGAACATGTAGTCCTGCCGGTGTAATGGATTCATGCGTCAGGGCGAGACTTGGAGGTGTTTCCTGAGGAGCGCCGTGTGTTTCCAGGCCTTCATGATGGCTGGCTGCTTGTAGAAGTGTGTGTGTGTGTGTGTGTGTGTGTGTGTGTGTGTGTGTGTGTGTGTGTGTGTGTGTGTCTTTGTAGCTGCTGCTCTCCACAGGTACACAGGCCATCGATCACATAGTGGGACCATTACACACAGGCAGGGGTGGAGGTGGATAATGCTCCCACCGCTGCCACCAGCGGGGCCTCGGCTGCTTGAGGGTCAAGCGTTTGGCTGGCCAACGGTAATCAAGCCGACAGCGGGCTGCCTGTCCGCATGACGGATAACGTCACCGACGCTCATCGGTACAGCAAACACTCACCTCTCTGCACCACTTTCTTTGTACAGCAACAAAAGGGCTGCAGGAGGCAGAGAATTAAGAGAGAAACTGTGACATTAACCGGCCTGTTTAACCGCAGAGAAGTGAAGGGACACGTTTCACATTTGGGTGGAAAAGCTACTGACGGAAAACTTACATCTGTTTGTGATTCTGAGTGAAGGCAACGGCACAAAAACCTCAGAAGAAGACACTGAGCGCAACTTCCTTCTTTACAGAATGTAAACCATCATGGGGTGGCGTCAGATTTTAGTTGTTGGAGGATTTCTCTCATGTTTTCAGGAAAAAAAAAAAACACAATCAATTTCTCCTGTTATTGCTAAGTTTACAGTTTGTTTCGGTTGTATTTACCCAGAATGCCCTGGGACGTCCACTTCCTGCTTTTGGCATAATCACCAGTCAGGATAAGCCGAAACAATGCTGTGCAGAACCTAAAGACTCATTCACCAAACAATGCTTTAGGTGTTTTTACTCTTTGGTTAGCAGCTGGATGAACTCTTGATCTATTCACACACAATCCAACCAGTAGAAGCTGATAAACGGTTCAAATGTTGCAGATGCAAGAAATATTCCTCTGGAATCGTCTTCTTTATCTTCCCAAAGGATAATCCCACCAAACCTTCACCAAAAGGACAAAGAAAGATCTTCCTAGCATTAAAAGAATCCAAGCAACTTTTATCCTGGCTGCCATGCAGATATTTCTGTTTCATTTCAACCTTTTAGGAACCTTTTAGAGACGCTGGACTTTAAAACATAACAGAGCAGTGAGTTAAATACCACTGCTCAGGGAGACGATGCAGTTTCCTGACAGGCTGCATCTGTGGAAGGTTCTGGAGAATCCCAGCCCCACCGTCCTGTTCTGTCACACCAACCCGTCCATAATCCTTCTCTGAGGTCTTCCTCTCCTCCTCCTCCTCCTCCTCTTCATTGGCAGCTCCATATAAAGCATCGTTTCCCAACGTCTCCTCCATCCTCCTCTGCACATGTCCAAACCGTCCCTCTGATTTCTAATCACGCCCTAAACTCTTTTTGCCATAAGTAGCAATGTTAGGTTTTAAACAATCGGTTGAGTTTTGATCTCTTGGTGAAATTGTATTTTGAAGGATTTTTGTTGGTAATTGCATCAGTTTCTAAAGTATAAACTATACGGTTTATAGCTGTTTTTTGTTTCCTTTCTCGTTTCCAGCCATGTCGAATAGCATTTAAAACGTTTAAATGATCTTACTGAAATGTAAAACTGAACTTTGAATGTAGTGCAAGCAGAAAAGAGAAAAACATTTCAAACGTTTCCCTTGAATTCAGTTGAAAACTCATTTAGTTGCCGAGATTCTTTTCGTCTCATTTCACTTTCACACCTGAATGTTTCTGTTTGGACAGCAGTGAAAATCCTTTTTCCATCCAACTCAGACAGTTAATGATAATAATAACTGTCTGAGTCTGAATAAACATTCAGCCACTCATTAGCTGTAAACCTTTTATGGAAATTGCACAAAAACACATCTTAGCAAAATCGCTGATCATTCTTGAGTCATATATCGAATATTATAAGGATTTGGTGTAACCAGAACTTTATTCATAGAAATAAAGATAAAATATTTGGCTTTATTGAAAAATGTAGCTAAAGTTGGTGCATTATTCTGTTAAACTCTTCATAACATATTTGTGTAATTACCCTTTCATCTCAGTTTACTTTTCACCTGAATGTTTCTTTTGCATTTCAGGGAAAATCCTTCACTCAATTTGTTTTTTCTGCTCAACTGGAAGCTACAAATTGTTGATTTTAAGACATTTCTGATGTTGGAATAAATGTTCTTTTTCATTTGGATGAAATTTCTCACCCATTGTTAGATAAACTGTCAACCTAGTTTGGAAATTCTACCAAAACATCTCAGAAAAGTCACTGTTGTTAAATTGTGTCTGTGGTCTGGTGGTTTGGGTTGCAACTACAAGTTCATGCACACAATCATAACCAAATATGAAAACGAAACGACTCCATATTTTGCTTTCTTCAAAGTAACCGATGGATTTTACTTTGAGATTGCACAAATCTCTACATGAGAATATTCCACCTCTGGTTGCAGCAACCAGCTGATGAGGGAAGACTCCAAATGGGTGAGTTAAATATAAAACCGCTTCCGTTAGCCGTGAGCCTCCGGAGATTCGCCGCTGCTCCCGTCAGTGACAGCTCCACCTGTTTAACACCTCCACGGCTCAGAAAGGCACCAGAGACCGCGAGATGTGCAGAAATGCTGAGCACAGACCGCTCTGCCTCATTCTGCCGGATAAATCTCAATCAGCGCTCACATCCAGCTGCTTTCTGTTTAAGTCAACACATAAAAGTGACACCAGGAAGACATCCGTTGTCCAATTAGGCTGGAGAAAAAGGGAAAAAGCGGGAAAGACAAGCAACATGCTTTGCTTAATTTCATCCAGACTGTTTGTGCTCAGTTTCTAATTTGGTAAAGTGCTGAACATTCAGGCAGTGTACTTAAAGTCAAAACATCTGCTTTTTTGAGCCTCCAAATGGCAGGTGGAGGGAAGCGGGTGAGCCACAGATGGGGAAGGAGACGGAAAAGAAACGAAGACAGAAATAGAGGAGAGCAGATAAAGAGGGGAGAGGATGCAGCGAGGAAGCGGAGCGTAGTGGAGCCGGCCGCTGGGACTGTGAGGAATGAGCTGGCTGTGCTATAGGAGGCCTTAATGAGCATTCTCTCTAAACCCTGGAGAGTCTCTCTCCTCAGCTCTCGGCCAATCTCTGTCTTTCCTCCCAGCTAGCAAACGTACAGCCTCACAAAAGCTGCTCGCATGGCGCCGCATGCACAGATGCATGCAGAACGCTACCGAAGGCAAACATGCACACGCGCCCGGCTCTCGCTGGAGAGTGTAAATTTGTCCAGTTATAATTCACTGTCACCTCTGCAGGGCACACAGTCGTTTAAATCCGCTCTCATAATGAAACAACATTAACAGGCTACGTGACACGATTCTCTGTGCTCCTGCAGACAACGCTAATATCTTGCTCTATTTCAATTCCATTGCATTAAATTGGTACAGTGAAGTCAGCGTGGATCCTAATAAACCAATAAACACCTCGGAACCAAAGGGAGAAGTGTGGCAGCCGCGCTCGGATAATAGCCACTTTATGCATTAGCAGGAACCTGCAGTAATAATGGCTTCCTACTGTAGGTCTGTTTGTTCGGAGACTAATGTGTCCTTGATTCTCTCTTGACTTATCACTTCTTGCAGCTGTATTTATGGATGTTGGGGCGCGACAGATGTGTTTCATTCCCCCACCTTCCCAAAAAGACACTCTGTATATTTTTCTCCAGGAAAAGGCTGAATGACAAGGTATCTGAGTTATGGCGCGGCGCGCGTAGGCCTGAAAAATGGGAAGATGATGAACAACGGGAGAGAAAAATTCAGACGGAACAAGTTGCAGAGGTGACAGCGGCGGCTGTAAATCTGGTTCTGGGACATGGGCGAGAGATTAGGCAGGAACGTAATCACAGGAGCGTGTAGGTGTGTCTTTTGTGTTTGTTTTATGTCCTATTGTGTGCTTAGCTATCTGCAGAGGAGGAATAGGAGGAGAGCTTTATTCAACAAAATGATTAGACCTCTGTGTTCCAGCCTACAGTGGCTCCGAGGCGGCTGTCCCTGAGCAGGCCCGGAGTTGGAAAGCTTCCAGAACGACTCACTCTCATTAACTATTAACCAGTGACTCAGGCCTTAAATCATCTCGGTGGTCCCCAGCCTGCTGACCCTGCTGCGGCTGGTGGAGGCAGCAGCGGAGCGGCGTTTCATCAGCGCTGGCTCACTGGACACCCCGCTGATTTAATGGGCTACAATTACGCTGCTTCTGACACAATGTATGGCAAACATTTATAGATTTCCTTCCCCTTCAGCGACACAGCCGGCAGCAGCGTTGCCTTTTCTTCCCACTTTACCAGGCTGCTCCTGGAGCAGCGATCGGATGACTAAATTACATGTTGTGAGTTCGGCTCAGCGCTGACCTACAGGCTGGGGAATATGTTAAATGCCCCGTCGCCAGAGGCACCGTGCAGCAACGCGTGTTCCTGACGCATCTGCATGTTCGAAATGTGTGCAAACCGGAGTCATGAAGCGCGATGCGGAGTCTCTAAGAAAGGATTTGAGAGCAAACAGCTTTTCTCTTGGCGCTTCGGTCGAGGATTAGGGCCACTGGAGATAAAAAATATTCTGACCCTTTTTATGGATTAAGGTCAGAATTCTGACCTTTTTCCTCAAAAGTTTGATTTTAACCTCAGAGCGCTGGCTAAAATGTTTTGAAACAAAAGGTCAGAATTTTAACTATAATCTCAGAATTCAGATTTTTAATTTTCTTTTCAGAATTCTGACTAATTTTCTAAGGTCAAAGGTTTTTTTGTCTCATCTGTCAATAGCCCTCATCTTCTTCCAATGCAGAGGAATTGACATCATCCCTCTGCACTGATGCTAACTAGTTTTATTTTTGTAATTAAAACCACAGTAAATATGGTTACATTTGTTTGGTGACATAAACCAAGTGGACAAAATACCATCTGCTGAAGGTTAGTAATGATGCTCCAGTTAACAATTTATTACTAAATATGTTGACGATTGTTTCAATTAATAAACTGATACGTGTTTAACTTGAATCAATGCATTATGAATCTCTTAGGATTAGCAGCTGTAGGAGTTTATTTTTAAACATTTCTCCAAGATGATTCCTCCAGTCCGATTTTGCCACATCCAGACCAGACAGTCAGATTTTAGGAGTTTTTAGGAGTTTTTCAGCGGCGCGTCGTCGGGTCTGGATGTGGAGCTCTTTGTTTTACAAACAAAGTGATTCTTCATTTCTGTTTCCATCTGCAGGACATGAAGGGATGTTTGAATCTGGAATAATAGTTGGAAAACATATAAGATTTCCAGGATTTTGTGAATATCTCTTTTGCTGTACGATGCGGCTTCTTTTTATTTTTTATTTTGTTTTTAAATCCTACCGGAGGAGGTTTGCATGCAGCTCCAGCAGCGAGGAACTGGTGGAACCATATGGCTGACCTGCTATTTATGTACAACTGGTCTGATTAAGTCAGGTCTGGGGGCCCTGGAGTACAGCACTTAGTTGATGGTGACTGGAATGGGCCACTAGGACGCCGCCACGCCCAACCGTGTACAATGGAGAAGAATTAGACGACGCTCCCTGGAGACCCGCGCCTCGTTTCTGTACCTTCGTTAAAGAAGCCACGCTAATATATGTTCCTACTATAAGCGGATCGCAACCGAGATACTTCCAAGGAGCTCTGGGTCTTCATCAATCATACCTCGGATGTTTATTGATTCTCCCCGGAGTCGTTATGACATCCAATAGGTGCCATTCGACCTCGCTTACTTACACTCTGAAAGTGACTATTTAGATCTCAATTTAAAGGATTAAAAAAATGCATAAAGCAAAAAGATTCCTCAACCTACTAAAGCCAAATTCCTCCCCCTGAACTCTGACACCGATGACAACCCGCTGTCCTTTAATTATGCTAATCCTGGCATGTCACCAGCTTTTCTTTGAAGGTCAGTTCAGTAAAATGAAAGTCTCCGGGGGCGAGACGGCAGACACGGCTTTGGCTCATCATCAATATTTCTTTCAGAGGGAAGAGAAGCAGAAGGAGGAAGTAATCAGCCCGATAATGGCCATTTTGTTATGACTCCGTGTTCATTTTTGTTGTTATCCGCTCGGGATGGGCTGTTGTCGAAACGTTTGTGCTTCTGAGGAACATTTATCTTAATGACGGCAATACGTGCGCCTTTTCTAGCATGACAATTGAGCATGCATGTTGGAAGGAAGGCCTGTGGGCATAACACCAGACCTATTTCAATTAATGAAAAAAGCAGAGATGTGGATGATGGTTCAGAGGTCACCGCCAGGCTAAGAAATAATCCCATTAGCTGAGGGGAGAAAAAAACCATAGAAGCAGAAGCTAGAAACCTCATTTAAGAAAATACCCTTAAGCCCAGGCGGGAATGGAGGAAGAGAAATGAAGCTGTCTCACAAATTTACCACCTTTTTTTGGTGAAAATGGCGAAATTACAGTCTGCCCATTAAAGTCCAACTAAACTACCGACATTACAGTCGCTGACTGTGTGAAAAGTATTTATTTCTTTCTGAGTGGATTATTTTGCAGGTAAAAAAACTGGAATCTGTCAGATTACTTTCTGACAACTCGAGGAAGGGAGCTTAGCAGGCGGAAAAAAAGTGAGCCAGAGGAAGTCCAATCTCAGCAACATGAGCAGAGCAAATTTCTGACAAAAAGTGACAGTGACCTCTGTGTTCTGCGTTCGCCAGATTTATCTCTGACACCGCGGAAAAGCCTCGGTAACAGTTAATGACTCAGACCAGGATCCTTGTGGGAGGAAACCTGCTGAGTAAAAAAAAAACAAAAAAAAAAGAGAGAGAGAGAAATCCGGCCTGTAGGAGATGGCCTCCAGGCACGTAGGAGGCCTTTGTGCCAAACACAAGGCCTGGATCCACAACGCCACCGCACTGTGACAGGAAGAGGGAAGCAGATGAGATGCCAGGCCTGTCCTCCTACTCTGTACTTCCTGAGATGAGTGTGCGCTCGCAAATCCGTAGAGAAAACACATACAGTATCCCTCTACTGTAAACAGAATGCCCCTGTGTGGTGTAACGTTACTCTCTCGCTCTCCGGGTTTCGTTTGGTGGGCAGCGAGGACGCTTCGGGAGCGGAGTGGTGTGGAGGCAACCATGGAGCCGGAGTGGCCTTTGGACCAGACCAGCAGTGTGGGCCTGATGCACTTCACAGCTCCCCCGACCACACACACCCTCACACACGGAGCAGAAAAGAGTCCAACTTGGCCCTTGATTTAGCGCTGTGGGTGGCAGAAGCCAGAAGACAGGAATCTTAAAGGAATAGAAAATGGTCTGACCTGTCTGTCATTTTCTGCCTTACAGATTTTTTTTCTTCTCTCTCTACAAACCCTTCAGCTACACCGAGTATGAAACCACCGCATTACATCTCGCAACACATTCTCATTCCCAGCTCATCACACACTGACACTTGGTCAGGAGCCCTTGGCATCAAATTTTAACACACTGGTTTCCATTTATCAGCGTTCACCATGCAGAGCAGTGATGTACATTAACATTTTTCTGGGTGAGGATCGACACCAAATCCAACAAAACGTCTCGATTTAAAGGACATTCAACAACAGAAACATTTGGTATCAGTAATGGGCCTTTGTGTTTTTACAGAGGCGGATGGAGTTCTCAAACATTTTACCCAATTTGCTCTATTAAATACAAAACTGATCCAAACATTTCATCACGTCAACAACAGCTGTTGATGTGCAAGTCGAGCATTACAAGCAAGCAAAGTCTTAAAATAAAGTTCTCACTATCTGATACTAGCAAAGAGCCGTTCAAAAGAATCGAAGCTCTAATGAACACCACTAGGGGCGCCCACACACCCAGTTTGAAAAAGACTGGTGCAGAAGGTGGACGGCTGTAAAGAGCCATATCTTGGATCAGAGTCAGATTGGAAACTAATTTTTTTTGCTGGCACTTCTCCTGCACACATTTGTAAAGCAATTAAAATCACAAAACTCAGGAAAACATACACAGATCATTAGAAAGCTGCATTTCCAGAACACAAAGCCAACAAAGTTACTTTGTACACCAAGAGATTCACCTGATGGAATGTAAAAATTCTCTTGCAGCTCACCAGAATCAATTTTTCTGTGCCTCGCATGTTAAACAGAGTTCGTAGGTCGTCTTTGGTTGTGACTCTGGATGCCTGACAAAGATGAAGCACCATTTTCTTTCCCAAATGATGGAAATGAGCAGAATAGTGGATAAGTGAGGTGTAACCACACACACTTTTACATGCAAAATTGTCACGCTGTTCCTTCTCAGTGGTGCCCAACGCTGCTTGTTATATAGACTCCCTGCTCCACCTTTTCCCT
This sequence comes from Poeciliopsis gracilis, assembly GCA_911649635.1. Classification (NCBI taxonomy): domain Eukaryota; kingdom Metazoa; phylum Chordata; class Actinopteri; order Cyprinodontiformes; family Poeciliidae; genus Poeciliopsis; species Poeciliopsis gracilis. The sequence goes on from CAJVRI010001527.1 coordinate 1,770,924, forward strand.
TTGGATCAGAGGACTGATGACGCAACCACTGTAGGTAACCTTAGTTACCATTTGAACAAAACTGCTTTTGACTAGTTTGCATTTCCTCAAGATTATCGCTCTTCCTCAAGAAACACGAATATGTCCATTCCTGTTGCTTACATCCAGCATGATAATTCACCTTGTGACAAAAACTCCAATGGCGTCTCCATCACCAGATCTCAAGCTGGCAGAGCGTTTATGAGAAGTGATACAGCTAATGTGTGATGTCATCGCCTCAATAAGGATCCTGGTGTCTCTAAGGGAGCTTTCTGACCTCTTACTGAATCAATGGCATAAGCAGTTTGGGGATTTCTGAAGGGAAAGTGGGTCCCAAACCAGGACTAGTGAGGTAAACTGACTGGTGACCAATGAACCCAAACAAGTTGGGTCTGCACGGTACCAAAAACACCCAAATCAAACTTTCCCTTCAGATTCCTCATCGAGTGCAGGTACTGACCAATAGCAACAAGAATTTATTGAAAACTTTATTTCTTCAAATACATTCTTGCTTTGACATTTTTCATTCTATTGACCCTTCGCAACTGTGCCACTGAATCATTTGAGGCGCCATGATGGACGTCAGAACTGAGGATTGGGAGTATTGAGCAAAGCGACTGAACTTGTTTTCCCAAGTTATTCTTGCCAGTTCATTCATGGCTTCTCTTTGTTTGAGTCGAGGTAATCTGTCTGTGAATGCAGCACACCTGGTTGGGGCTAACAGACGGCAGGATTTCCAAAAGTTGGAAATAGCGAGCTCAGAAAGCGACCCGTACCTCCTCCCTCCCTCCCTCCCTCCTGTTGATCTGTTACTGACTCTCCCTGAATTTACGTCACGTGATTTATATCACAATGACATAAACAGCATTAAAAACGTACAAAAGACGAGATGCTGATCAGTTTTTTCATGCATGCTAGGCTACATGATGCTGTGGGATTGTCTCCATGGTTACACATTCCTTCTCTATTATGCGATATGAAATATCTTTCTAATCATGCTTACTTATAAAGTATATGAAAGTTAATATTCTTACCTTGTAAAAGGCGTTTGCTGCAAATCCGAAATTACACCGAAGGCTGCCAGTCACTATGATTACCGGTTCCTGTCCATCACCATCGTATCTTTCCTCATTAAAAGTTATAAAATAAAATGACAAGTTTGGCTCCCAACCTTGTCTATTTATGGAGCCTATGGCCATTTATAGAGTGAAATCCACTAAATAAAAGCAATTTTCGGCCACTGGCTGCCTAAAATGACCTATGTTGTCATGGCAGAGCGTGCAGATTTCTGAAGAGCATCATGTCACATGCAAAGGGTCAATAGATGTCCAGGTCAAACAGAATAAACCTTAACTGTTTAAAAATGATTGACAGCAGCCCTGCCGCATTAAAGTCCTGGTTTCAAATCCCAGGAGTGCATCTCTCTGGGTACTCTGGCTTCCTCCCATCGTCCCAAAACCAAACTTTTTGGTTAATTGGTCCCTCTATGTTCTCCTGAGGTGTGAGTGTGTGACTGTGTCTGAAGTGACCTGTATTAAGGATTATATTTTCCAGGCGGCACAGCTATAGGTATTTTAGGGAATTATGTAACTTTGTGAGAAAAACAAGTTGGATTCTGTTTCCAATCTCAAAATGTTCAGTGACCTTTTGAGCAGATACGCAAACAGAAACAGCACGTCTCCTATTAAGAATGCACCAACTTTCTCCATCACCTGACATATTGCAGAGGTACAGGCCATGACAACACACACACACACACACACACACACACACACACACACACACACACACAAACCATCTGGCGGGACTGCTTGAACCGCCTCCGTTCTTTTCTCCTCCCTCTGACAGCTGGCCTGAAAAGACAATTTCAAAGCCTGAATATTACAGGTTCGGAAAGTCACTTTAATCTGATTACCTATCGGCCACAAATCACCACGAGGGAAACTGTATCGACCTGGGAGACGGGGGGAAAAAGAGGGTAAAATACATCGAGAGCACATCTTTTTGACAAATGCAATGATGAATGGAAGCTAACCGCTGGACAGAAAATAAGTGTAGCTGTCTTCTTTAGATGGAGGAAAAAATGTTTCTATGGGCGATATTAACACTATCCATCACTTATGTGTCACCGTTGCTCATGCATGATCCATCAGTCAGATTAGTTATCATACAGCTTCTATAATAATGTTTACTGATGGAGCTCCCAACAGAAGAAACATATTACTATGCTTTATCAAAGGCATTAAAAAAAGTACAGATGCTGCAGAAAAAGATGGAGAGATGGAGCCTGGATGGGTTTACTCTTTCGCTCGTCATCCTGCATGGCTGTGATCAATCATCAGCAATATGACATCCGCTTGTGTCATTTTCTCAGGATGTGAAAGCAGAACGCAGGCTGCAGTACTTAGATTCAAAGAATAAGGAGAAACGTGTTGCGTTTGTATGTTGTCCTTTTGCATGCATGAGTTTTCTCCAGTTCCTCTGGCTTCATGCATGTTACATTAATTAGGGGTTTTTGCACCACCCCTACAAAGACGTTTATTTTCTTCCTTCGGTGCAACACGCAGAGATAAAGTACACTTTGCGAGTCCTCAGCCTCCACTTGTCGCCTCCACTCTCTCTGCCTGCTGCTAATGCCGAATCATTTCACTTTTAGCTGGATGTTTGGCATCTCAAGAACATTCTGCTTTGTTTGTTTTACTGGAGATTAGCAAATTTAGGGAACGGCTGCAGTCAAGTCTTGGAAAATGAAGCTGTTGTAACACTTGAACAACACAGGCGTCAATCGTACCTTTTGAATGTTTTTAATGTTTCTTTGCACATTTTTTCCCCTTCAATTATGATGTAAGAGCAACAAAAAAGATCATTAAAACAAAATTACAAATATTTTTTGGTAGTTTGATAGGATTAGTCAAAGCCACATAATGACATCCTTTGATTTTTGTCACTAAATGTTTAAATTATTTTTAATTTAATTTTTTCTTAACCACATTTATTCTCACACATGACGGTTCTCCAGTTTCCTTCCAGTTTTTAAATATGGGTTGACGAGATCTCGACACAGTTTAGTAGTTTCTGCTTCTGCTCTACTTGATTGACCCTTCAACATACCGACAAGTTCCCAACATGTTGTCTTTCTAATGAGAAGCAACTTACTGCATCAGTTGGGATCCACTTTGAGCGATTTGTTCAGTTGAATTCAGGTGCTGACTTTTCTTTTTGGTTTTAATGGTATCCATTTTAATCTGTTTTATGCAGAAACACATAAAAACACAAGACTGTGATACCATCATCTCTCTGGATAGTCCAGCTTCCTTCCACAGACCAAAAGAGCAACTGTTAGGTTAACTGGTGCATCATTTGGTCTGAAGTCCTTTATTTTCAATTCAGGAAATTCTAGTTTGATGGGAAATATAGTCAGAAGTTGGAGAAGGAGGGCGTTCAGATGAAAAGGTAAATCTGCATACACTCCACATGTTGGGAAGGCAGCTGTTTGTAGCAACAGCTGAGCGGGGCAGGTGGTTATTTTAGTCAGAAAACACTTTGAAACAGTCGGCTGGTCCGAGCGCGGATCCGGACGCCTGGCGAGACATCAGCCTGCTCCGTAACTCATTAGTGGAGGTGCGGAGACGAGCCAAACAGCTGTGGAACATTTTAATCCCGGCCTCAAATCAAGAACTTGGACTTGAGCTGTTGATTTCAACGACCTACTGCCGAAAGATAACACGACTGCAGCGAATAATTCGGCCTTCCTTTCCCCTCTGCAGTCGCTCCTTTATTCCAGCAGCAGCAGCAGCAGCAGCAGCAGCAGCAGCAGCAGCAGCAGCAGCAGCAGCAGCAGCAGCAGCAGCAGCAGCAGCAGCTACTTCCAAAGCCCGAGGCCACAGTGTTGATATTGCTTACCCAAGTCTCAATGAGCTAATTAAGGGGGCTGTTTCTGAAGTGCTCTTGCATTTTGTTTATTTGTGTATCACCAAAGCCTTGCAAATTACACAGACCAAAGGCTTGTCTGAACTTTTAATCTAATCACGCCTACCGCGAGCCCCTGTTTCCTGGTGTCAGTTTGCCTTAATGAGGCCTGGTCTGAGCCACGGCCATTAGTGGAGCTCAGCGGTGAAACAGCACCGCAACCAGACAGGCTCGCCGCGTTTCCTGCCACAGAGTCTAATCCGCCGCCGTTCCCAGCAGACCCGCGGCCAAGGAGCGAGCTGCGAAAACCCCCCCAGCTGTGCAGAACATGGATGACATTTTAAAAACACACCGTATCCGGGTGGCAAATTAAGAGATGAATGCATTAAGAGCAGCACTTAAAACGGCGGGGAAAGGAGCGGCAGGTGTGCTGCGAATAGATTATTGAACAATTCCCCGCGACACCAACGCTCTGGGTTCAGACAATGTCAGCTGTTAAGTGCACAAACTTTCATGCATAATGGGCATATTAATGTAGCCGTGTTTATTATCACTAACAGCATGATGGTTTAATGCCGCTTAACTTTTATATCAGCTTGCATTTTTATGAACTGGCAGTGTTTTGCCTTGGACAGCGGCACTAACATCCCCGTTAGTACAATAATCACACAGAGAGGGTCCCCACTCTATTCATTTTCCATGTAACTTTCATTAATTCAAATTCCGAGAGAATTTAGTGCACTTTCCCCATTTCCAATCTGAAGTGCTTTGAATTCTGCTCACTGCACCCGTTTCTGTGTCATCAGCCCACTCAGAGCCTGAATAATTCATAACAATATTTATTAGCACTCTGAGGTACAATTAGATGAATTGGGATTAAGAATTGGCTCGTCTGTGGAAAGAGAAAGTGGAGCAGCTCTGGCGATGGATTTGGGCAGGCGTAGCTCTAAAACATTATCAAAATAAAGCCAAGCGGATTAATTCCCTTTCTCTACAGTTTTTCCCCCCTCTTGTGTTTAAAAGAACATACTTAATATTCCATCTGCAAGAGTAAATCAGAGATGACAAGTTAAAACAAGGACTGTGCAGCGGACTGACATTTATTTCAACAAACCCTATACTGGGAGGAAGGATGTTTTTTATTTAACGTTTGATTTTCACGACTTTAGTTAAGGTTAATTTTGATGGATATCCCGGAACGTCAAAGCAGCAGGTATTCAGCATGGCTGCTTTCCAAAACCGAAGTCCTGCTGTTCTGTATTCTGATTAAATTTAATACACTCTTTACTATATGTGCTTAGCAGAGGATCAAAAGCATGAGAAAACGAAAAAGTCCGAATGACATCTGAGTATGAAGGCACTTATATGACAAAATAATGATGAAATATAGTTGGAATATTAGAAAAAATGAGTAAACAGCAAAAACAAAAGCATAAAACATATTTTACAATCCTCAAAAGGAAGAAACTGAAGCTCAAGTGTTTACTTAAACCTAGCACATGTAAAGATCTAATCCCAGTCAAATCATTCTTTCATTTACTTAATCTGTTAATTGTGGTGCACATTTTGCATAAATTAGATCATAAGACTAAAGTTAAATTCTCTTTGCCTTGTTGTACTTCTGTTAAACATCATCATTCTAAAGAAAAGTATAATTTTATACTTAAAAAATCCACCAAGTCTGCATGAAGCGCAACAAAAGTCTGCAAATCTTGCAAAAAAAAAAGCTTTTTTTTTTTTAACAAATTTAAATTTTAAAAGTGTGGTGTGCATTTATTTTTGGTCTCTGGAAGCATTTTTACTGCAATTAAAGCTTCAAGATTTCTACAGACCAAGACATCTTTCAAAAAATAGCTCTAAGGTTCTGTTGTTACAACCAGAAATTGGATGGACAATTTTATTTAGAAGAGTCAAAGTGAAGGAGAATGGATATAAACGCACACCACACTTTTCAGTTGTTTAACTGATAAAAAGAAAATATCAGCAGGAACAAACATTTATATCACTGCTCTGTTTACAAGATGCATAAAAAATATTAGAGGTTGCAGCAATAAAGTTTTATTGGTGAAAGAAATTTCAAAACATTCTGCAAAGTTGAAGTTCAACCAAACCTTTCAAATGCAACTGATGTGTTTCTATTTTTTCACACTTTCATCATCAAATTTGAATTTTGTTTCCATACCAGTCTATTTTTATAAAGTGTCGTCAGGATGTTTGTATTGTAAAGCCCAAGGTGAACTACTGACCCATGACACGTTGCCGCAGCAACTCTTCTGCCATATTGTCTGTTTACAAAAGCGTCAAATGAAAGATAAATCATTAACAAAGGCTTAGAGTGCAAACTCTGGTTTAATTTGATGGCTTTTCAGAGGCTTAAATGGTAATAGACAAGTCTTTTTTTGGATCGACATTTGTAGACTCCTAATTTATTACTTTACTGAGTCATAACATTGAAAGATCTGAGGCTGGTTTGAAGTGTGCTAGTTTCATTTGAAAACGGTTTGTCTGATCTCAGAATAAGAGGTGAAAGTCTTTCTGCAAACAAAAACAAAACTATTTCCTCCAAAAATCAGTTTGAACAGCAGGAATGAGCAAATCCTGCCTCCGATGCAAAGAAGAAACTGAGAATTTGCTCCACCACAAATGGACTTTAGAAGAATGATTGTTTGATCCGAAGCTTTTACACGCCTTAAAAAATGGAAATCTACTGAGTGAAAGAATCTCAGCAACCAGAGGGAATGATTCGATTTGGAGGTAATTTGGCACACATTCAGACCAAAAGGTGGAGCAACGGCGACGCGATGTCAGGTTTCCAACAGGAAACAGAGGGTGGAGTCAGTCGTCATGCAGCGTGCGATCTGAACGCAAACATCGGTCCAAATGCTGAGGATGTGTGGGAATCACTGGTCACATCCCAGAATCTTTAAAGCTCTTCAGATCAAGATTAACTTCTAAACTTCATGTTTACATGTTTTAAAACTGTCACAGAAATGTAGGAGAGTCACTAATAGCCATGGACTAAATGTTTTCCTTGCAGATTCGGATGAACTGTCAGCACTGAAATGGTTCAGTTACTTCAGCATTGCTTGAATCTCAGTTTGAGTTTTTCTCTTGTTTTTGTTTTAGGCTGATTGAAAGTTATTTTTAATTAGAGGAAATTTATTATATGGTGGTATGAAAATGTCTCATACAGACAGAACTTCTGTCTCTATGAGATTAGTCCTTTTATATATATATAAACGTACTTTTTCTGAACGACTGTGCTATGTTTATTATAATGTCTTGTAGCAGAGCTTTTTTTCTCTGCGTGCTGCGAGTCTTGGAAAGGTCACTCTTGTAAAAGAGATCTTTTAATCTCAAACCAGGTTAAATAAAGTTTATCATCATTCATAATAATATTATTAACTTTTCTAAGAAGCTAACTTCTAAGATCCAGGAACTTTAGCTGAAAGTAGAATTTGAAAAACAAAACATATTCCAGGAAATATCGGGTTTAAAATGAAATTGTAACGTCTAAATTCCTCAAAAGTAATCTATCTGACCCGTAAAAGTAATCTATAAAAGTACTCTACGTTCTGTTACGGATTTTGTCAAAGTCAAATAAAAACAATCAGAAGAAAGGGACAATAAAAGGAGCAAAAATCCAACATTATGTTGCTCTAACCCTGACGATATCTAGTTCCTGAATGTATTTGATTTGTATTGGAATAATGATAAAGTAGCCTGTAAGTTTCATTAAAGTGCCATTCAACCTTCGTTCCATCATACTGTCTTAAAGTGACCATGTACCAAAAAACACATTCGAGTTCCAGAAAAATAAGTTTTGTTTTTTACAGAAGAAATACAAAGAAAAGCATCCGTTAAGAAAAGCACAAGTTTCTTTTTCTGCACCCAGACAGCTCTCTATGTAGGCTTATATCCATCCATGCATGATGAGATCTGTGAACGAAAACATTCAGTTTGATACCAAATTTTCCCTAAAAACAGATCCCTGCATCTAAAATGCATAAGCAAGAAGAACCGAAGGACAATTTTATGCAGCTATTTTTCAAACTTACTATGCAGCCACTTTGACAAATGCACTTTTAGATAAATGGGAAAAATCTAGAGATGCAATCAAACCAATCTTTGCTGGTATTGATCCATATTCATGTTGATTGGATCTGGCTCTCTGGCTGTGTGAAGGCTAGAAATGCTCCGATAGGACAATAAATTCCCAAAAGACTCGCAGACGTCCTCAGTCCATCCTCAGGTCAGAGCGACGTCCACGTTCTGAGCCGGAGTCATTTCCATGGTTAACATGTTGTAAAATTATCTTATTTTAAACTGAGGAGGAAATTAAGAATATATGAGTAATAGCTCCAACTCTGAAACTCATTATCTCATTGCGCGCAAATGGAAAATGAAGCTGTGACAAAGTTAATCACGCTGTGCAAGAGAGAGGGGATCAGAGGTTTCCATGAAAAATGTTGACCTTAATGCGTGACCCATCTATGGAGCTCAATTGTATTTTTCTTCTTCTTTTTTTCCCCTCATCCCCAATTAAAAGAGTTTCCGTCTGCCCGTCTCCATAACGGATGGAGCCAGCAGTTCTTGAACTCAACGTTAATTAAACATAAGTGCATGTCTCACAATGACTTATGGTGGTTCAGAGTCCCTCCCCAATCCAGATAATATCCTTAACCCCTGTGGGTCATCACGTATCCACATGTCATGCAAACAAGGACTAATCCCAGACTGTTTATCAGGGAAAAAATGCTTTAAGGATGTACCTGGAAGCTCTTACACCACACTCAAAGCTCTACGGAGGCAAGGGCCAATTTATTTGATGCATGATGGGTGTGTGAGGGTGCGTGCGTGCGTGTGTGTGTGTATGTGAGCAACAACCCGCCTGCGCTGTCAATTAAACATTCCCGAGTTCATCTTGGGAGTTCAGCTCATTAGGATTCATGCAGAGGCAACTTTTATCCCTTATTTTTAGAGGCTGGGGATATTAACCTGTGTGCATCAGAGGAGGCTGTCAGGATCGACTGTAATACATGCATGTATCCATCTAAAACGCCTTAATGCAGCCGCATTCATCCAGCAGTCTAGAAACCTGGACATTTTGCAGCAAATCATGACCAGTCCTTCACCTTTAAGCACTCACAGGAAGTTAAAATACATCTTCATCCATTAAGTGATTCTTTTTCAAACTTCTTGGAGTGACAGAGAGTAACTTGTATTTTTAGCCTTTGATTTCCTCTTTAACTTTGGAATCAACTGCTAGAAATGAAACTTTCGCTTTCATGTTGAGATTAAATGCATTTTAAAATTGTGCTTTGATCTGTGCAATTTGATGTAACAAGAAAAAAACAATCTTAAATAAATATTTAGAATGCATAAGAAAACTATTGCATTAATAGCTAAACCAGGATAAATATCATCTGAAGTTAAAAGCTACTTAACTTTATCTAGGAAAAGTACTTATTAAAGTAAGAGATTATTTCAGTATTTTTAGAAATACAGTATGAAGTGTTTGCTTTTCTTCTTGATAACATTTTAACTTTCGACCATCTGGGAGCTCTCAACGCTCAGCAGTGTGAATTTAACTTACTGCAGTCTGTGAGGGGCTAGAAGTTCAAAATGTTTTGTCACTTCTCTCACAAAATGGGATTCATCACAAAGTGAAATATTTTCAGCCTTTTTTTCCCTGTTTTTCATGATTATAATTCAGAAGATATGAAAACCTAAAATTAAGTGTGAGAAAATTAGAATATTGCGTTTGATGGATAAAAAAGATCTTGATACAGAAACGTCAGATTTTTGTTTTTATGCACTCAGTACTTGATCTGAATTACTGCATCAGTGCAGCATGGCATGGTCGACCTATTGCTCTACTGAGTTGTGCAGCAGAGTGCATAATAAATTCACACATGTGAATAAATCATCCAATATGTTGAATGCTATGCTGACTTCTATTCAGTGTGGTGGTTTTATTGGAGTGTTTTGTTTATTAACCTATAATATGTAAGACTTTTTCTTCCTTCCACATCTGTTAGGCAACACAGTTATGCCTACAAATAGTTTGCAGACAAAAAACCCTCCACAGGTTAAAAGGGAATTATCCATATTTGTGTTAATGTTCGAATAATTACTTAGCTAAATGGTTGAATGTATGTGAAACACAGATACATTCGCCCAGACCTGTTGATGTGATGACTGTTGCTGATAGCCCACTTTGTGATTGTATGTTCAGTGGATAACTGTGATCTGATCCAGATGGATTTCAGCAGCAGGAGTGAGTTCCTGGATGGTAAGTCAAGAACAAAACACGTGTCTTTTCCAGCAGTCATTGTACAACTCTGCTTGTGTTACTAGGAAACAGGGCAATTATTGTGATGCAATAATTGGGAGGTTTTTCAAACCACTCCTTTTCCAGACACCAAACTTAGAAAATGGATTGATAATTTTTCAGCTCTTGGATGGTTTTACAGAAGTAGTACAGACCCGAATGAGAGTATAAAAAGATGCAAAAAGTGAAATTTGTGCAATGGTTCCCCTTAGAACGCTTTTACCTTCTTTGATCACATTAAATTTTTTAGCTGGACACTTTCCCAGAAACAGTAAACAGTAATAGTGAAAAATGCCCAAGAAAGCTATTAACTTGTGTGTTCTCACAAGCTAACCACATGTCAGGTCTGTTTTATGAAAACCCAGAAGACCTTGCAGGCTTATTTGGAGCTTTTGTAAGCCCTCGAGGTAAGGGGTTCTTTGTTATCCGCGGAACAGTGGTGGGTAAACACAAGATAAAGAGGCTGACTGAGACTCTGCCATGTCTGTTTTCCCATCTTGTCAGTTAGAATGACTCAAGCCATTAAGGCAGTTACCACAACATGCTGACAACATGTACGGATGCCACCTGGACCCAGATGTGCCTCAGCGGTGGGTAAATGGAGAGAATGATGGAGAGGAAGTTTAGCGGCCATGTCTGCGCCAGCATATGCCCCAACCTGTACGTCCTATTACTCTTCCTCTCAGGGTCCCCGATGTGTGACAGAGACAATAAGCTATTGTTATGCTTTACAAAGAGGACACAAAGCCAAAAAAGTGTGATTGCTGTAAAGTTCTTGGCAACTCAACTACATTTCTACTACATTGTACTTTATCTGTGATGCGAATTGAAAAAGGCCAAGGTATTGTTGACGATTGCCCTTTCCCATGCCTGAATACAAGAATGCATATTTTCACACAGTGTCTGTGGTTCAATGGGAGCGACCACCTGGGAGAGAGGTTTTGTTTCTGCAGACAATCACGGCTTCTGTTTAGAACAGACTTGGGACATTGGGATCATAAAGAACGGACCAGCGATGAGCGAGGAGACAACAAAAGCCCCTATGCGCTCTCATCCCTTTTATTTCAAATAAAACAATGAAGGAATAGGCTGATTGGTGCATCCGGCTGCATCATCTGGACTATCTGACTCCATGTCACTCCATCTCATCAGTGAATATCACAGATGAGACTCTTTCTCTTGTACTAAAGCTGGAGGGTATCAAGCAATTACAGAGCAAGGTCTCCTATCAGTTGGGGATTCTTTCCTGCAGTAAAGTTACAAAGCTACAAAGACTAATGGTGACCTTCTTGAGGTGAAAGAATTGGAAAAAAAGGGTTCAGATCTCTCGTTTGAATAATAGACACCCTTATTGCCTGACACAGTTTCTGCAATGTCAGCCAAAAATATCAAACTCTGGCAAAAAAGAAGGTTCAGAAACTGTGTTTGAAAGAGCACCCTAAAGAATTACTTGCACCTCTTGTAATGATGAGCAAAAGTCCTTCGAATACTTTCGTCTAACACCGAATCACCATAATCTAGGGTTGATGGGTCTTGGCCACCAAAACAAGAGAAAATTCAGTTCAAGTGAGGCAGTGTTGATGTCCATACATGAAGACATATGTCATCTACATATAAACAATTATTTGGGAAAGTACTAGGAAAACCCCTTTTGGGGTTGTGACTTTATCTACATTTTTGTTCTTCAAGTCACTACCCAGAGATTGCAACCAGAGATGAGGAAGAATGTACTTCGACCGATAAATCAGTGCGCCAATTGGCCTATCGATTTTCTGTTCCATTTTTCTCTCATTCTTTTACAAGACCCAATGCTTGAACCATTAAATTAAAAATAGGATTTCTCTAAATTGTTCATTTGGAGATGATGTGATTGTAGTTAAGCTTTTTACACACGTAGGTTTAGGAGGCACGGTAAGATATTTATGAAGACTTTTCTTGTAAAATATTTCTCCTCACATTTAAAAGTGATTTCCTAAATAATTTCTAAAAGCAACACGAAGCTGCGGTTTATATATGAACTTGTGTTTGTGTCCTCAGAGTCCTTATTGCCATTGCTAGAGACACATCTACTTCTGACTGTCATGATGCCACTGCACTTAAAAACGGTTTAGAGAACAAATCAATCACCAAACTCTGACAAATGAAAAGTATCACAAACTTCGACTTTTAATCTGCCAAACAATCTGGGGTAGGTCACCCCTCTGATTTGGAGAAGATTTTCTCCCTTTTTTCCTCCAATCCACCCAACAGGCTATCTTCACCACTCAAACGTGAGGCCAGTGGGGGCTTGTATCCCCAGTGCGAGGCCACCCTGGGGAAATGTAATTCCCTTCCTGTGGTCCGTCAGAGGAGTGAGGCCTCCATGAAGCAGAGATGGCGCCCGGCTCTCTGATTGGGAACTGACGATGCGACTGGCTTCTTGCCAGCGTGGTTTCACACCCCAGTGTGCATGTTTAAGGTGATCAGAAAGGCCGCCGCAGCTCTCACGACGCGGAACATAAAGCAAAACAAATGAGCAGCTGTGAATCATGAGCAAGGTGGGGCGAGCAACAAACATGCCGGTGGCGCGGTGCTCCCGCCCTCCGCTGTGCCTTCCTGCTGCGGAGTGTGTGTATGATGAAGAAGGCAGGTTAGGGAACAGGGACACGTCTTTGTCCATTACTCAAAAAGGTCCTGGTGTTTCCAATCCACATTCACAATAGGCTTTTTGAGTGATCACACACCGACCTTCATGATCACACACTGAACTGATTATGGCGCTCTGGGAGGGGGGCCTGGCTGGGGGGCAAACTCCTCTGCCATAACCTTTAGCTGTACAGCTCCTGCTCCTTCACACTGCAGGAGGACAACACCATTAGAGGCCGGCTTGTGAATCTTCACTCGTACCTTCGGGTGACAATCGGAGCTTTTCTCCATTTCTCTTCTTTGGGTCTCCATTTCCGCTAAGCCCACTACAGAATTAGGCTTCACCATCGCTCTGCCTTTACCTTTATAGTTCTGGTCATCATTCCTACTGTTAATAACACACTACACCACTCCATCCCCTGGCTTGACATGAGCTTTGGGGTAAAAGTTGAGAATGATATCAGCAAAATTACTTTCCTGCAATTGAATTCGCTCATGATAGGTTTGGGAGCTCTGACTTTGTCATGATCCAATACTCTTTGCACCTAAAGCTAAACACTGAGGCGGCTTGGGCCTCTGGTAAGAGATCGTTTGTTGGGATTCTTGGTACTTTTAAATGCACTAACCATGATCCCTCACCCAGCAAAAGTAGATGGAACCTAAGAGGAATTATTTTATTTGAAACACACTGTAAAAACCTCAAGACTGGTTTGAGGACTTTACAACTCCGTCTATTGAAAGGCGGTGAAATTACTAACATTTTCTATTCCAGATCTGATGCTCATTTTAATGAATACTGTTTAAAAGTAAAGCCAGTGGGGTTTTCCACTTGATGACATTATGTCACTATAGACATGTTTAAAATTCAGGTTTGACTGTTTTACCTTACATAGAGCAAGAATTGTCTTATGACTTCAAATAAATACATTTATCTAGTTTATCCTGTTTTAAGTACCTTTAGGTTGTGAAGTGTTTTTATAATGCCACTTGACCTCTGACACTCTTTACCAAAAACAAACCGCAAAAAGACATGACATATTAAGCTTCTTATTGAATATGTCTGATTTCTGTATTTTAGCTGATTTAGTACTTTGGAAAGCAATGCTATAAACTGCATGTATATTGGAGACCAAACCTTCATGTGCAGTTAAAGCAAGTTTGTATTGTTTCATAGATATTGTTCAATATAATTCAATAAATTAAGATTGGTATATTTAAAACACCTGACAGATTAATACATTAACGAATCCCTAAAAATCTCCACATACATAAAAATTTCAATTTATGCTGCTGATGCAGTGATTTTCACACATGTAAACAATAATTTAACTGGGCTTCTAAATCTATCTACTGGTTGTGTTTTCAAAAAATTCTGCAAGTCTGTTTCATTTCAAAGTATTTTCTGAAGGGTGAGAAATAATACATGAAATTAATTTCAATTTAGTAAAATCCAAAATGACTCCATATTCAATTTAATATTTTAGAATCTCAATGTTGAAAAGATGAAACAATGGCGCTGCACGGATTCATCTTCACGTCCATTAAAGGTTCTCTTTCATAAACAGATGACCTTTAGGTAATCTACAAAAGAATTAGGCAAAGAGCTTGTCATTTTAATTTTTAAAGGATTTTTAAAAGCACTTTGAGTTTCAACCATTTTATAAAACATATTGTTGCACATGTCCAAGGTCTCACTACTGTTCATCAATGCCACATTTCACTTTTAAACTGTATTCAGACAGTGTTTTGTCTGAAAACAGGACTAGAGTATGCTAATAATGAAACTTGGGGATTTTAGAGCTGATATTTTTTTAGAGATTGTTTTAGCTGTTTGGCTTGTTTTGGCCCAGTAAAGTTTACTGACTTTATTAAACTTATTTTACCTATTCATCTTATTTGCAGCTACACTGTGACTACAGCAACGGCTTTTCCAGGTGGACTTAATCTGCATTCTTATAAAACTATCCCCAACAAAGAAAGGCCACGAGTTGTTAAGTACACCTACAATTACCTGCACTTAGCCGACAAGTAGTCTTGTAATTTAGGAGCTTCTAAATGAACGGGTCTAAATTGGCTTTTTGACTCTTCAGGCAGCAATTCTCTTGCTATTTCCTTGCAACACTGAACATCGAATTTCCTTTGTTCTCCTTTCAATTTTTTCGCCACGTGCAAAAGCATTCAAATTACAACCAGAGCAAGGGCTATTCAGAAAGTCATTCTTGAAAGCAAGCAATGAATGAGTGTTTTTTGGCGCTGGGGTTTCAACCATAATCAATACTCCTGCTAGAAGTTATGGCATATGAATGACAATAAATTATAGACTAAAATTACACCCAAACTGTAAAAAAACTATTTTTCCACAAAGCATCTCTGCCCTCTTACTGATGTGTTTTTAAAGCATCCTCCCTGTAAGTGAGCGTGTCTCTCTGGGTGACAGTTCCTCTGTGAGTCTCACCGATTAATCCAGCACATTCTGCTTTAATATCCAGTGGCACCGGCACATTTTAATGCAACCTGAGATCCAGAGATGAGACCTGTCCTTAAAAACTCCCTCTCCCTCCAGGCTTAAAGGGATGCCTGTCCTCTTTGGGCGTAATTGAAAAAGATGGATCTCACCAAGTGTTTCACCAACGCAGCAGGCAGGAATTGGATTGGGAAATGTGTTCCGTATCATATTGCTATGTATGTGTTCGCCAGCGGCTCGCACACAGTTGGTGAGTGCAACATGCTCATGCTGCCCATACTGAAAGGCAGGAAAACAGAAGGGAGACATTTGCAATTTTATTACTACTTTAATGGGTTTCTCTATCATTCAGGAATTGCACTTTCTAATGCATTGGGCCTATAAATACAAGGTTCAATAGACAGCCGCTCTGCTCTTCTCATTATTCATACATTCATACAAATTAGAACAGAAGGGTGAATAAAATATGCTGTCCATTTCCACTGTGACACCATCAGAACTTGATCATGCATACAATCTAATCCAATGGTCCAATATTAAATGTATTGTCTAAAAGTTGCACGTGGAATCACTACAGATGTATCTACAAATACTAATCATGTGAAAAGTCACCCAAACATACCTGAGCGGCTGGCTGTCTGTGTCTCAGGTGAAAATTGATCTGGCTCCGTCAAAGAGAAAATGTGCCACAAGCGGCAGAAGAACTAAAATATCAAGAAGATACCTGAGAAAACGCATCAACACATTATGCAGCCTGAGTTTACTTTCCTGTTTAAGATGCTAAGTTAAGTTTAATGCCTGACAAAGGGTCGCACTGAAATTAACATTTATAACAGTTCAAGATAACAATACTTCAATACGGTGAAATTACAATAAAACCAAGTTGTATATTTATTTTTTCTCAAGTGTTTGCTTGCATTTCTTGTCTGTACTGCTGTGAGCTGACATTTCATCAGCATAACCATCATCTACAGTCAACAGTGGAGCCTTGCTATTACTTTAAACATTATATTCTCTGTACTTGGTGCAAATACATCAAACATCTCACTGTGTGAATAAAACAGCTGCAGACATTTAGCATGTGTCTCATGTATTACATTGGCAGGAAAAGAACTTAAAACTCTTTGTGGGACTTGATTAAAATTTTAATCCAATTAATTGCAGGATTTGTGAGTAATAAATTGCAATTACATTTTAATCAAAAACTTAATAAATTAAGGGATAAAGGAATATAGAAGTGTGTGTCATAAATATATGTCCAACTGTATGATGTAGAGATTAAAAACCAGAGGAGCTAAAACCTGGCCTTGTGGAACACCAATGGACGAGTCGTAACCAGTGGAAACTAGGAACATTTTCAAACCCATTAATTGCAGGCTCTGTAATTAATTAATTCACAATCAGTCGCATTAAACAACATCAACAAAATAAGCAACATCTTAAATTCAAGAAGGTTTTTTTCTGCTAAATTACTGAATAAAGAGACATGTTAGCTCAACAACAAATATTTATTGTTTAAATCTGTTATTTAGGTTCTTCGACCATCAGACTGGAGCAAAGTTCAGTTTTCCAGTGTTTCAGGAACCCATCATCATTTCTGGGACTTCTTTAGAAATATGGACTGAACACTGACGTTACCATTAGCAGCTACATGTTTAGCATCGAGATGCTATTTTAGGCTTGAATAGCTTCAGTGATGGGCTAACGTCTTTTTGCACAACTTGAACACAACAATAGTTTTTCCATCATCCCGTCAGATCGGTTTTGGAAGCAGATATTAACCCCTAGTGGGCCAAAAGAAGAAGCTTTGTCACTGTTAGCAGGTTTTCATGTGCATCAGATCTATGAAAGTACAAGAAACGCATGACTATAAAGGTTCCAGCCAGAACAAATTTGTTTTAAGGAATTTTAATGTATTAAAGTCCATCAAAAATAATGTGATAAAGTCCTGGCACGACTTAAAACACATCAAAAACAGACAGTGTTGCATTTAAAAGAAATTAAAATAAATTAACCACTACAGCGAAAAGTGACAATTAAATTAAAATTGTCAATCAAAACAATTATAAAATGGCCAAAGGACGTATGTTTAATCCACCTGCTTCCACCTGACCTGGGTTTAAGCCCCAGGAGGTGAAGCTTTCCGTGAAGATTCAAGGATTCTTCACACCATCGTCCAGCATGATTCATTTATTTATGTTATTCTCAGCATTGTACATCTACGTTCCATCTCTCTGAATACATCCAGACACGATTCTCAGATTTTAAAGCTTCATGAAGGTTAACATGAATGGTAGGAATGACCCAACATCAACCTATAGGCTGCAGCAGCCCAATGCATGCACACGCTCTAAGAGGATCACAGGACATAACTAATAGTATGGGAAGTGTGACCTACTTTGAGGCACATGAGTATTTCAGTGTGAAGAAAGCTAAAATATTATTATCTTAAACTTCAAAGAGGAAGAATGAATGTTTAATATGAAGCACTAATTAATCAAAATTGTTAAAAAAGAATTGAGTAAACTTTATTTAAATCAAAAATAGGTCCATTTTAAAATTTAAACTCAAGATGCAGACATGTTTTGATGCATTTGTCTGGAGTTTTCTGGATTTTCTTACTAAGAAAAAAGTTTTGTTTTTTTTCTTTCAAGCAGGTCCAAATTCTGGTCCAAGTCTTTATTCTGCATCTATGTGAAGGAGACAATCAGCAGCCAAGAGCCCGACGCTCAAATTCACAAGCAATATATAAAAGGAAGTTTGACCCAGCGGTCAGCGGAGCCCCCCACTCCTCCCCACCCCTGAAACTCCAACCTCAGTCTTGGCTTTCAAGTCTAAACTGTTTTCATATCAAGCGAAGCTTTATGGGCAGCCAACTGGAAGGAAGATGGATGTCATGACTACAAAAATAAAGATGTGGTGATAAAAGGGAGAAAGATCAAGTGTGGATGAAAGAGATCAGCTCATCCTTCTGACTAAAATCGAGTGACAGTCAAAGACAAAGGATATGAGGAGAGGAAGAGTGGAAGACAACAAAAAAAGGGACCATGTGTTGATGATAACTTGAACAACTTTGCTGGAAAAAACATAGGAAATGGGTTTACTTCCCAGTTTTGATGTGATCAGGTTTTTAATTTGCCCGGGAGAACGTGGTGTATCGTATGTATATGATTGTTCACGTTCCTCCTGCACTTTTGAAGATTGAAAAAGCATTATTAGTATGATTGATGAGTCTGGAGACCGGAGCACCGCGCCATTCCCACATGAATCCACCAGCTCGACGCCGCACAACATAAAGCTCAGGTAGAAACTACAGCAGCCACTATCATTAGACAGTGAGTGTCATGGGGAGCCTGGAAATGGAGTGCATCTAATCAGGGCAGAGGAAAGAGTCCCTTCCTCCAGCCTCCCGGAGGATGCAGCTGTTCCCAGGCCCTCCACCACTTGTTCATTAATTACTGTGAATTAATGCTTTCCTGCCGCTGAGAATAAATAAAAAGATTGCGGCAAGGCCCCACTAATCAAAAGTGGCTTTTATTAAACACTGTGAAAATGTCAGCTGGTCGTGGCTCGATTGGAAGGGGACAATCTGATCCGGCTCCTCTCTAATCAAACATCATGTCTCGCTGGTCAGACCCAGATTGCCAGCACCTGTTTCAAGAGGCCTCAACGTGCATCGCCTTTGCCCAAAGAGAGTGGAGAGCGCGGTTTATTTCCACAGCCAGCCTTCACCGAGCAGCAAGTTAGTTCAGCCTCAGAGGAATCCACATCAAATAAGAATATTGACTTCTAGCACTTCCAATGTTCCACAAGAGGAGCCCTTTGTTTGGCCAGTTTCGTCTGTCTCCGTCTAATCCAAGATGCCCGAGACTCAGTCAACCTGAGGCCCGGCCTATCAATACATGGCTATGAAATGTGATTCTGCAAATAGTGATGAGCTGCGCTATTGATCTGTCTTTTGATTATGTTTGCAATTATGTTTAGACTGCACAACATGAAAAGAAGAGTTTCCTGAAATACAAAGGCCATCATAAAAAAAGAGGGCTGGTAGATTCCAATAATCTTCCTCTCTAAAATAAAGTTTAAGTAAAAAGAGCCGCGTTCTGCTGGAACAGCGGTTCAGAAACCTGAGATATTAAATGTTTTTTTATTAATTTAAGGGTTTTATGGTGTAGTTGTTGTTTACCTGCCTGTTCATCTTTACAGTACCTCTATTAATCTCATTAAACTATAAATTATACATTTATAGTCATGTATAATCATGTCTAAAATTCTTCACATGCACAGGATGATGAAATTCCTCCACACATATTTAAAACTGTTTTATTTCAGTAATTGTAAATGTTTTAATGTGTTATTTTTATATTGCAGACTTTAATGAGGCGCTCCAAGCTCTCTTTCCATTTAATTTGCACCAAGAGGAGAAGAACTACTAGCAAATAGCATTGACCTATAAAATCCTAAATGTGTTTAAATGCTTGTTATCTCCAACACAGAACATGGAGGTGAACAAGTTTCTTGACAGTTTAATAATTTGTAAAGACACGGTATTATTTTTTTATTCCCTTTCAGATGTTACACAGCAGTTTGCATTAAGAAGGATCAGTCTGAAACCTTTTTTTTTCCATCTAATTATCCAATTTAAAATTCCAAACAGCTAGAAATAAAAAGCATGAAGTCAAGAGATGGATGGGCATAAATCAGACAGCAGCTCAGCTGATGAGAACAAATAAGGAGCCTGGTGATTCAACGTGAGAATGACACATCCAAACAGTCTATAACGCCGCTTCAAACAGATGGGAGAGAAAACAGCTGCGACTTTTAATTGGTCACACATGCGATATCAAGCACGCAGCACATCGAAAAACTCCAAGAATGCTTCCTTTAGCTCAGCTTTCCTCCAAAACGATTTGGAAGGATTCTCCACCACAAGGACACAAACAGAACCTCGCTTGGCTTTTTTCCGGTGGTTTTGTTTTTGATACGCTCTCAGAGAACATCTTCCCTCCCCTTCATGCTTTGGCCTGTTGAAGAATCTTTCTTTGTTGCAGGAAAAGCAGATTTAAAGCAACTCTGTTGTGCTGAGTTGCGGTTTATGACAGAAGAGGCTACTGGAAATATAAAAGAATCAAAACACATCATCTAGTGTAAGCAGCGGAGGATATAAGTAAAAACAGATCAGACAGACTAAAGGAATAATTCTATAAGAACATCAGTTGAATTTTAGAGCAGGATTTTTTATACTCTGGGCTTTTCTCCGTTTCTAGAATGGTCATTTCTGATGTTCTGCTTCACCGACTCACAACATAAAGTCTTGATCCCGTCGTACAGAAGAGCTGGACCTCAGATAAGTGTGACCCCTCCTACAGGAAAACGGTGTGGTCCATGGCCACAAAAGGACCACAAAATGAACCCTTTCTCACATGTCTGCACAACGTCACGGCTGGCGAAACCACAGAGGACCAGAGCCCCGGGCCGCCATGAGACCGGCCGGCCGGCGGAGAGGAAACGTAGCCAAGCAAACCGGTGTCAATCATTTTATGATTGTGTGTTTGCAACAGCAGCAAGCAGACATGCCTGGTTCCCCCCAGCCAGGTCAGACACACATGAATACTGCACAGACCTATGACTGGAAAAACACTACAGGACAGCAGCTGGTTTTACTGGTTGTTCCACTCAAACAGGTCCTGTATGACAGCAGGAATGACACAGAGTAAAAAGATGTTTAGACAAATTTAAAGTTTCTAAAGAGACAGAAGCCCTATTTTTAATTAGCTTAGTTTATAGTTGGAGGAGCCACATGTCACATTAAGTTTAAATGCATTCTTACACATGTGTATTGTAAAAGAAACACATTTCCACCACGTTACCACTTTTAACCCAATGAGCGGCCACACTGAAATGCAAAATCCGCTTTACAAGTTGTAACTCATGGCTTTCCCACTCAGCTCCTCCAGACTAGCAGCAGCAGCAATTAGCAAACACCTGGTGAAACTGCTCATCATAAGAACTACTTCCTGGTCCAATGCTCCTAAAAATGGTTGCGAATGACATAATGAGAAATATTTTTGTGATGACATGCTGAAGGCAAAGTGTCTGCAAGAGACAGGGCTTCTTAAAGAGACAGGCCCACTTTCACGGCATCAAATTGCAAAATCAAATTTCTTTTCTCTCATGTTTGATATACAGCATTTCTGTAACAACTAAAGGTAACAGGAACTTTATTGTGATATAAGAAGGCACTGTGTGCCTGGAAAATACACCACATCTCTAACATTTACCTAACATTTTAATTTGAGACAAAAAATCTTAAAATTTACTCTAAATGTCGGTGAAGTGGTGAAATATAGTCGACCCAGTCGTATTGGAGTTATTGAGTGTGTGCAGATACAATGTGTGAAAGCAGGTTGCTCCACAGGCTGGGCGCCACCACTAAGAAACCCGCTTTTGACTGGAGGGGTGCTACAGCTCAGCCAAATATGTTGATGCCGAACTACCAAGACTGATTATCTTTCTGTTATATTTGAGCTGATATTTATCTGGTAAATCTTCCTTTGAGTCAATTATGGTGTGCAGAGTTTTCAAACTTTCCCATGGTTGAGATTTCCAACAAAATAAACAATGTAACAGGGAGACTTGGTCTTATGAATTCATTACGCATCGTACAGAGGAAACGTGCCTCAATATTGTAAAACAATTTTCTCACACGACAGTCGGGGTTAAGATGATCCATCTGTTCTATGCAAAATGAAATGCTGAATAAATTAATACGAATGATGCAGTTAACAAACTGTCTGCAGCCGAGCCAGCAGGAAGTGCAGGAGCTGCCAAGTCAACAGGTTTACTTGGCCAACATTTGGCAGGTAATTTTTACCCTCAAAATAAGTCAATACCGACTTCATGAATCAACCGTAAGAGCAATAACAACTAAAAACTCTGAATATTGCTATATTAAGTGTTAAAATATACAAATCAGTTTATATCAAATGAATTTTAATAGGCTGAGATGAATATCAGAAAAAAAAACATTTTTCAACTTCATATTCTTAGATTTTGATGGTATTAATTACCACATTTTCCAGACTATAAGTTGTTTTTTCATTCAGTGTTTGGCTGGTCCTGACACTTTTAGTAAGGTGCAAATTATACACCTTATGAACTGATGGTGACGTCAATGGTGCAACATGACGGGGCATGTCAGTCCTCCAAGGCTGCATGACCTGCATGTTCCACATGTTTCCCAAGTTAACAGATCATTAGGAGTGCATTCACACCAGCACCGTTTAATCTGCTTTGATTGAACTGTAGTTTGTTTCTCGAGAAGGTCCAGTTCGCTTGGGGAGATGTGAATGCGCAATCAAAGTCATGTGGACCAAAGAATGTGAACTCTGGTCGACGTAAAAACCGCGGCACAGGTTCGGCTGGAGTGACCTCTGGTGCAGTTTAAATATATGTGGATCCAAGCAGAACATGATGAACTGTTTTAATATTTGTGCTGTTTTGTGATACATTTTGTTCACTGAACCTTTCAGCCGTTATGGAGATACTTCAGCAGTAACTGGTGATACCTGGACAAAAATCACTTTGAAGTAGCCTTGGTTACTTTGACAGTTTGGTTGGCTGATGGTAAATTGCTTAAAGCTCTCCGCAAACAAAGCATTATGCAAAACGCATGCAATTAATCATGGAGAGGGCGGTTCATATTTTTTATGATTATTAATGGCCTTTGCCATGCTGTAGGGTCATCTCACCTCACTGAAATATTTACATCATAAACAGCATGAATAATGCGGGTTGCAGGAAGGGCGCCGCTTTAAAATACAGTTTCCTTTATTTCCATGAGCTGGGGCGGTCGGAAGCTAGCCAAGCGCAGAGCTCTGGATGGAAATGAGACGCCACCTCGGGTCACGTGACCGCTGAAGGACATCGTTAGGATCCCACTCTGGTGTTGGTCAGCTGGGAGAAGTGAAGGAAGTAGCTTCCAGCTCATTAGCCACAGTGTGAGATTGATATGGTAATGTTGCAGAAAGTGAGCGAGGTAAAACTCAAACCAGAGAGATTTCACGGAGTTGTGAATTTCTGGTCACTTCTGACCTCATGCAACAAGAAAACATTCAGAAAAATGAAGGAAAAAATTTCAAATCGGTGTCAAGAGTTTAACTTCCTTCAGGCTACAAGATGGAACAGGAAAAACTCAATTATTATTATTCTCATCTTGGCTTTGTTGGGCATCAGGAACTTTAGAGAAAAGTTTATAAATGAAGTTGCAAAAAGTTAGATTAGCGTACGCCGCAGGTCAGTGTGAGTGTGATGAGAAACTTCAGCTCCCACAGGGAGGAGATCCCCATGCCGGAGGGACGATGTGTCCTTTCCTGTCTGGGAACTCCGGGGTGATCCCCAACCAGCTGGAGAGTGTCACTGAGGACAAGCCAAAAACTTTCCTCCAGTCTCCCGTCTTAGACGAGAAGCCGGAAAGAAAAACACAAAACTGACTAGAACTTCCTAAACTTATCATCAAAGGTTTAGTTCACTTTGAGAAAAACATAACTTGGAAAAATACATCAGATAAAAACAAATGTTCTAAAATCTCTGATCTTCTGTTACCAACCGGAGTAAATTTTGCATTAAAGCAAATACTTTTCTGCTTTATTCAAACAACTCAATTAAAGTTTAAAGTTTAGAGATACATTTTTTAAAATTCCTAAAATCAGATTTTTTAGCTTACACTCAGGAAAATATGACAGTTTTGGAGCTGGTGTAGATGAAAGAAAAATATAATGTGGCATCTGAGGAGTAAATTTACAAAGAAAAAAATATAAATTTTGCAAATTTACTAGAAGAAAACGTGGCAGCGCTGCTGTCCTGTGTGTTCTGCAGGTTCTCCGCCTTCCTCCTACAATCCACCGCCAAGAAAAAAGGTCACATTTTCATGCTTGAAGGCACAGATTTACAATAATAATGCAATATTCTCACATTATAAAGTCAGGTATTTGCTTAAAAACAGAACCTTAAGATTATTGGAATCAAACTTTTGAGTTAAAAACTACCAGACGCCACCGAAGATTGAAGCAGTACAACAGGAAGTTACTTTTTTTTTTTAACTTATCTTATTACTATTTTAGTTGTTGAAACAGGGCCACCATATTAGGTACACCAGTTTAAATGCGTATTAACAGCGTCCTGGCAGCCAATCAATGCATTTAAGTATCAAGATGTAGTGAAGAAAACTGGCTGACACTCAAATCGAGCATCAGAATGAGGAAGAAATGGGATTTAAATGACTTTGAATGTGGCGTGGCTGTTGGTGCCAGATGGGATGGTCCGAGTATTTTACCAACTGCACATCTGCTGGGATTTTCACACACAAACTCCACTCCCGTTTACTGAGAAAGAGTCCAAATAAGGTAAAACATCCTGTTGGACAAAAATACCTTGTTGATGTCAGAGGGGAACAGGTAAACTACTTTGAGGTGACAGAAAGAGGACAGCAGCTAAAATAACTGCTGGTTACATACAAAGGTATGCAGAATACGTCAAACGTTGAAGCAGATGAGCTACAGCAGCAGAGGGCTGAGCAGAAAGAGGCAAATCATTCCTTCAGGGAATGCTTTATTTTTAAAGACATAAACCTCCTATATGCTACTGGATTGGAAATCATTTACCTGTTGTGTGTCACAAATGAACTATTGCACGCACTGAGTTGGGAGAATAAAAAAAAACAAACTTTAGCATAAACCTGAGTTTGGTGTGAAAACATAAAAATGTAACGAACTGAATGTTCTGTTCTTCGTGGGAAATGTTTGCATGTTTTTGGTCTTTAACAAAATTTTTGCTCTGTTGGCTAGAGGAGCTGTTGACAGTCGGTTGCTACGGCAACGGGTGTGCCTGCAGATTAAAGCCGACACAGAAGAAAAGCAGAGGAATCTGAGTGATTCTGAGTTGCTTTTCTGCATTATTTTCTCTTTGCGGTGGTTCGCTGCAGCTGCAGGAAGTTCAAACAAAATAAAAACCAAACTAATTGTCTCGTTGATACATGCAACGTTGGGATATTCAAAACAGTCATTGAATAGGATAAAAGTATTTAAACTCCAAAAGCAGCAGTTATGTAAAATAAATTAATCATTCATCAATATGAAGGATACATTTGTTAGTCCCCTCTTGCATCTTGACAGAACAGACAGGAACCAGCACATTTAGGGAGAATAACTGTTTTACGCATCAAAGACTGTCGTTTTGTTGGCTTTAATGTAAAACATTTATAGAAATCAGTTTTATAATTAAATCACGACTTCTTTTTTTACTTTGTCATTAGTGTATAAGGTCGCTACGACCACTTTGTGGCAGATTCCTGTTCATTCCTCATCAGAACCGTCTGGCTGTGTTGACGTGGCGCCTGCAGGTGTGCATCACTCGCTGTAAAGGTTAAAAGGTTTCTGCACACCGTTAGCCTATCAGTGCTTTGACCACATAAAGCCTCCATTTTCTGCTTTGTAACTCATCTGCATCCAAACACAAATACATTTTAATTAGTCTGGATGCAATTCTTCACAATATGAATAAAGCAAATCAAACCTGTTCCCTCGGTCCCTTTTTGTTCTAATCTATTCCTTTGGATGCTCTAAACGCTGCTGCTGCTGCTGCTGCTGCTGTGTAAAAACAGCAGCCAGTTTCAGAGAAGGGAAATCGTCCTTGGAGCTGATCATCAGGAGAGAGAAAGAGCGAGGTTGCCTCCCTCTGCCCGCTGTTGTTTGTCCGGGATGCCAAGCTCACGCTCGGCATGCCAGGCCCATGCGGGCGCCCAGGCCGGCCGGAAAAGACAGAGCTCTTGGAAGACTCGGGTCCGGTCGGAGCCAACACGATCTCCGTGCCAGGCGGAGCAACTGTGGCCAGCGTCTGCTAGTGCATCTCTCTCTTGTCGTCGTCGGTGTTTGGTGGACCTCAGGAGAAAGGATGCAACCACCAGGGGACCGCTAGTCCATCCGGGCCAAGCTAGAGGACAGACCCCATGTGGTGGCGAGTGGGCGGTTTGGAGCCGTTGCTCCAGGACCAGCTATCAGCCTGGTATCTTGGTTCAGTTTCTCACTGTTGATGTCTGATTTAAGCCAAAGCTTCCCTAAGGCATGTAAAGTGCTATAGTGGGCATTTTTCACTAAAACAGGCTGCAATAAAGAGCAATTAATTGAACTCTTTGCAGAGGTAGAAAATTAAGGTCACATTTCCTGCAACTCCCAGTGCTTCCTGTCAAGTGAAAGATATTGCTTATTAAGTTCCCCCTTAGCGGATGCAGTGTTTATGTTTTCATTGACTGAAGGAGATGCATTAGATTTGGCACCATCTGCTGATTTCAAGTCAATACTGTAACCTTTATACATGTCCTGATAATGGCCGCCCAAGAAACGCTGCGGCACATCAGAGGAGCTGAGTTCAGGACATTTTCTGAAACAATCAGCAGCAGCATGAATGAAAAACAATATTTCCTGATACTACCTTGAACTGAAAAACTTCTCTACCGCAGCAAAAACATTAAATCTTAGGCATTTTTGGTCTAGAATTTTGTTCGAATACCTTAGAATATATATAATATCCTGGAAGAAGACTCAACTTGCAAGAAACCTTTCAGCACAAAACCTTTCAAGAAAATTGCAAACCAGCTGAAAGGCTGAGTTTGATGAAAACAAACCTGCGTTTTATTAGCTGAACCAGTGACCAACATATTTGATGTTTGTTTGATGATGGCATTTGACAGAGTAATGTTTATAATTTGATTCATTATTGATGACTGTATGATGTTTTATGATGCCATGGAAAGCACTTTGAACTGCCTTGTCAGTGAAATGTGCCAGACAAATAAGCTTGACTAAATATTGATAATAAACTATTAGTTGTAAAGTGAAATAATCTGCCAGTGGAACAAGACATTTTTAGAGAAAAAAAAGGCAAATTATGTCACATAACTAACACTTTTTTGTCAATATTAATTATGAACATATGCTAAAATATTTGCACTAGACATTAGAACAAAAATACTTGTTGCAGAGTAAGAGGCTGACAGAATGCAGCATTTTGCATTTTCTGAGTATTTTTTGGTTTAAATTCTAAAAAAAAAAAAGGCAGATGTATTTTAAATAATTTCAAATAAAGGTACAAATGGCTCATAAGATCCTCTGAAATTCTGTCAAATGTTTTTCTCTTAAACCAACCACATGTCAGTTTGTGGACAGCCTTCAGTCCTTCAGGAAGGTCATTCTTGCTTTAATGTTCATCACAGATTAATTCAGACATCTCACATCAGTGACAGTTGTCATGTCTCGGTGAAACATGATAGCTTGTTCTCCTCAGATCTCCAAAATCTTCTATTTAAACTTCCTGGCGGTTTAAACTTTCTCCCGTCTGTTCTTCGTTGTTCAACATCTGCGATCTTGTCTGGGATTTGGGTTGTTTTCCTGGGCATTAGCTGTGGCTGAGCTGGGCTAACAGTCTCACCAACATGGTAACCCGTCACACAAGATGTTTAGAGAGAACTGCTAGAAATCATCTGAACAAATGCAGCATCTGAATCAGTTTGGGAAAAACACATTACTGACAGCCAGACCACAAAAGCAGTCGGGAGTCTGAGATGTCATCTTAAACATCTTCAATTATTGGTTCTTTTGTTTTACTGCTCAACTTTTATTGCATTTAATAAAAAAATACTTGTTTTTTATTTATCCCAAAGAAAATTAAATGTGGTAACTTGTATTATCCCAGTGCCTTCATACAGTTGTTGAGGCTGGAAACGGTGTGAGCAGCAAAGATTTCCAGTAGCTGTCAGTCTCGCAATGAATCTAAAGAGGTCTCTGACTGAAGAATGTGGCAATGAGTATCGGAACCAACAAATCCATGTCCAATATTCAACAGTGACATTTTCTCTATGACACCATCAGTTGTTGGAAAGCTCTGCTAATCCACCTCATTTGTTTCCTCTTCAAATCTGCAGACTGACGTCAACGTTCTCCTTCCGCGCGAGCCGGTCGCTTTGGGGTCATAAACTGCTCACACAGAAGTGTGATTGTGGTTACGTTTAGTTTGTAGTCTGAATCACCAATAAAAAAATAAAAATAAAAAAAATACCAGCAAAAATAAAATGTTTAATTCCTCCTTACAACCACCATATCTCTGCATGTCCTTGGGGCTATTAACCTCAAATTGCCCACTGGTCTGCTTACACATTCATACACCAGTGTGAGTAATTCTGAGTGCGGCTGAGCGAACGAGGCTCGTTTTATCAACGAGGTGTAATTGTTTGAGAGGACTAGAAAACGCTGTTGCTGTTCAGTCAATTTAACACTTAATAAAAGGAATAAAGTACACAAGTGCACTTCCTCTTCTGCATCAGAGTGCTAATCGCTTGCCGCTAAGGCATTGTCTGACTCAGGGTTTGAAGACTTTTCTCAGTAAATTCAAACACTTCTCAAGCATTTTTAAGGCAGGTTTTCAAACTTTTCCTGCTCCACACTTTGGAGATGAAAAAGCAACACAAATGCACTAAAATGACGGTTTCAATTCACAATTTTAGATAACATTTATTACTGTTACTGTCTTGTGATAGTTTCCAGTAGGTCAAAGTAACCGAAAATATAAACATTTTATGTTTTGAAATCTCTCTCTTAGATCCATTCTATGCAGCTGCTTGGTCTGAAAGGTTATTAAAAATCTCTCCAGAAATATTTTTGCTAAGTTTTCTGAACTTTAGCAAATAAAAAAGAATTTGGGTGATTCTAAAACAAGAGAAATTTGGTCTGACTTAACTTCAGTGATAAAAATGTTTATGTGTCCTTTTATTATCTTTAGATTTCTGGTTTCAACTGTTATCAAACACGAGTTACACATTATTACAAAACTGTGCAGAGATCAAGCACTTTCCAAACCTTGAAAGCACTTAATTGAAATTAAAGCCTTTCCAAGGATTTTGAGCACCTGTAGGGACCCTGCTGGTTTTATGCACATGTGAAATCTGCTCTGTGACATGTGAATATTTCTACAAACATCCTGAAAAATAATACGAGTAAATTAGTCTTTATACCTGGAGAACCAGGCAGCAAACCTCGAGCAAGTACAGAAACAATCTCATGTCTGATTGACAAAAACCAATAAATTAGTTGATTATTTCTGTGTTTTGTTTTAGTTTACTGCCTTCGTCCCGGCGGTCAGATGAGCCGTTCACCTCTGACGCAGTGACAGTTCATCCAACACGGATCAGGTTGCCACATCGGTTTTAAAAGGTAATACTGCAGAATCATGTTCCAGACTGATTCATTCTCAAGGAAAGGGGGAATATTATTTTTTATTGATCGCATTCTCTTTATAAACAAAGATGATATATAGGCCCAGTAATAGGAGTGTTAAATTACATGGCCTGAAAATAAGCCCGATCAATAAAAACAAAGTCATTTGGCTCAATTCAGTTCAATTTGTTTAAGGAATCCTGTGTTTGTGAGGCAGCAGGTGAGGCCAAGTGCAGCAGACGGCCCTGAACCTTCGCTCCCGGCTTTCCCTATTTCCACATTTTTTACATCACTTTCCCCCTTCCACGCTATCAATGCAATCCAACGCGCAAAGTTTGTGGAGTTGAAGCGGTTCACTGAAAGCACCGATGCTGCAGTAATGTTAGATCACTCCAACAGTTGCAGCTGTTGATGAAACCTTCACATCATCAAGTTCCAAGAGAGTGGGAGGACTGGAATTAACACAACGGAGGAAACAGGTTCTCCACACACTAACCAGGTGTGTATGAACACCGCAGCGACGCCGGGTCTCCCACCCCACCCCGCCTTCATCAGCAACGCTCAACCAAATGCCGCGACTCTCATTTGGGGTGTTTGTTTGCCTCTGCAAAAAATAATGGCTGCAGGAGCAGGTGGAATATTGCTTCGGTGGCTAACCCATATGGATCCGAAACGCTGAGTGCCAAGTCCAAACTCCACTTTTACAGGCACATCTGGAGCAGAATCTCCATATTAATTGCCAGTTGATGTGTTTACACACAACAAGGATTAATCCCTGAGAGAAGTTGGTTGACCCGGGTCACGCAGTCAGTGGGAGGGTTGTGTTTTTGGGTTGAAGAGCAGTGTGAGGAGGAATCAAGCCAAATACGTGGACGGACAAAGGCAAATAGAAAATATAATTATGTTCCTGCTGAAAGCCATCTGTCATGTAGCATTACTGCTACGCTGAGAGCATTCAAGTCAATATTCTTTGATGGCTGCAAACAGCTAAACAGCAGGAGAAAGTTCACAGGTTTACTGTGGCTCCACCACATGAGAGCCTCTGTGTTACACACCTGCATTTTTATTGTTTAATTTGGATGTTTGGTCATTGCAGATGGAGGGAGGTGGAGGTTTGAGGGGGAAGAAACAGGATTTATGGACTTCAGAGCAGAACAGAGCCGGAATCATGGCAGAACAAACGATCCTGCAGGACCAAAACTTAGAAACATATAAAGAAAAAACTTCCAGATTTTTTTTATTTCTGATCATTTTTGACTCTTTGGTTAAATAAACGACTAAACTTTGAATTAGTTTATATTGCTTCACTGGTTTGCATGACCAATTAAAAATCCACAAAAAATAATGAAGTTATTTTTTTGGTCAAAATGTTTTAAAATCAAACTATTAATATGCAGGTTGCTCAAAACCTACAATTTTAGATTTTGTTTTACTGTTTCATTATAAATCTTAATTTAACTGGATGAAATGTGTTTCACTGGATTTTGTAGAGCCTTTATGAAATATGCTACTTTGAGTAAATAACACTGCATAATATGCAACCGGATCACCAGATAAACTAAGGTGCAACAGAGTATTTGTACATGACAAATACTCAAAAAAACATGTTACAAATGTTCACTCACCTCAGGATGAATATAAATAAAATGTTTTGTCCTTTTTTTCCACATTTTTCTAATAAATTGAAGATATTTTAAGGCATCAACTTTAGAAACATGAATGTAAGAATTTCTAAGGAGAAATTCAGCCAATGTCTATTTTTGCAAGGTCAAAGGTCGCCAATTTAGAGAGGCCAATTAATCAAATATTAATATACATGGGTTTTTTTTTTCAATTATAACTTTTACATTTCACTAAGTCACCAATCTAATCTGACTGAGTTTTAGTAGTAAACTGAGCAATAGGTGCATAGAGCTGAGAAATACTTTAGGAAATAAATGCTACTAGTTTTGGCTCCATATAATTTCACAACTTGACATTTTGAACATAAATTTGCTTAATGGAAACATACAAACTTTTAAAAAAAACAAAAAACTGTCAGTTGATAAAATGTCTTGGTGCTGTGATGAAATGGTTTATTGGCCGTAGAGAAATAAGTTTATTTCACAAAATTGCAATGGAAAATAGTTTTTGCCGTTTTTCACACAATCAACCAGTGGATGTTACTGATGCTGCAAACCACGAAGACGACGACAGGAAGATTGCGCTCCATGATATTTAGTGACTTATTTTGCAAGAAATAAATTATTCGCGTGTGATTTTAATTGCGTTTGTCGTTTATTGCAGCATTAGTGGAATGTTGACAGTTTAGTGCAGATTTGTAATAAAAACACAGTTAAAGTTTTACAAGACTTTTTGTTGGTTTATCACATGAAATCCTAATGAAACAGGTGGTAGTTTGTGGTTAAGTGGCGAAATGTGAGGCATGAATAGTTTTGCATGGCAATGTGCCACTACATCCTCATGCGAGGAGTTTCTCTGACAGCATTTCTTACCTATGGAGGCCTAATTCTGACAGCAGCATCCAGCAACACCTGAGCCATCATTCCTTCCTCCCTCCTCTGACAGATAGCCGCAAGTCTCTTCGGGTTTGCTTTGGAGCGACCTCCTAATGAGAGATTTACTGTATGGAGATAATTATGGGGGAAGGCGACATCTCGCCGCGGCCTAATGAGTAAGATAAGAGCACTTCAGTGGATTTTCAAGCAGCAGCACCCTCCTCCTTCCTGTCACCACACCAGGGTTCCAGTGGTTGCAGACAATCAGCTAGAAAAACACCGGGGCCATGCCTATATGCATGGCAAACGCAGGCACTTGTCAACAGAGCAACCCGGGCGCATACATTAGCTTCCAACTCGGTGATGAAAAATGGGAGCAGGAAGGAGGGAAAACAAAGAGCGGTGCTCCTCGATATCGCTGCCATTTTATAAATCAGCCACCTGGGCGATTAAGGGGAAAATGAGTGAACAGAATCAGAATGGTGTGCTCTTGTTTATTGCTTTAGAGAGTTAGCTGGCAAGGAGGCAGCCATCATGTGATGATGAGAGTGGCCCCTCTGGAGACGGCCGCTCACACTGGCAGAGGAGCTAATACAGACTTTCATTAGGATGCACACTTCAACACACTGTCATAGTATTTACAGTCTCACACTGGGGAAACAAATAAACTGCGTGATTAACAAGTTTTCCTGATGCCTGGTGCTTCACTGTGCGCGCATTCGAGTGCCACCTCGCCGACTTAATGATTCTTAATGGTTTCTTAATGACTTCTTAATGACTTCATCAGGAAGATCCTGCAACAGCATATTCTGACATGCGGGAGCCTCCCCCTGAGACCTGGGATCACACCATGGCAGTCACCCCTCTTCAGTTTTCTGCTCAAATAACACACACTTTAAATCTGCTTATCTGAGACAGCATCTCTGACTGGGATGCCACAAGCTTTTGATCCGTGGGCAACCGCGGGGAGATGTGATGTAATGCAATGTGAAAGCGTGCGAGTCCATGCGTGGGAAAACGCACTAAAAGGCGGACAGGGATGTCCACCTCGTTTGTGGGCAAATGCAGTCACATCACACTAATCTCGGAACATTGGAGTGACATCTAGTGTTGTGTAACAAGAATTAAACTGCTTTGTGTGAGGCTATCTAGGAAAGCCGCTCGGTGCAGAGCTGGAGGAGCCTGATGCAAAGGAGAAACAAAAGAAACAGGAAATTCTCCCAATTACAGGAAGAACCAGTCGGTTGTTGAGGTTTATTACAGCAGAAGGCAGAAAGAGATGACACGCGAGCGTCCGGCGGCAGATGAAACGCAGCATGTCGTTGAGGTGGGAACAAAGCTTTTAATGACATGGATTTTTCCGGGTCACCTCAATGTCACTTTCAGCCAAAGAAAAGCGGTTATTCCGCCAAATTACCACCATGTCACTCAGCTCAGTGCTGCTCGCTCTTTCATCCATCCTCCAAATGATTAAAAACTTCTGTTTTCTTTAAACAAACACTGAATAAAGCAAAGTTAATGGCCAACAAACCGGCATAAAAGCTGCAGATTTTGACAGTTCCTGATAGAAACGTAATATTAAAAAAAGCAGAAATGAAACCAATCACCAGGCATTCAGGAACACAAACACGCTCACATGTAACAACTGGTTAACAAATTGTATTAGCAAAGAAGCGTGACTGCATGGCAAATTACACTTTGTCTGATGGATGTCCTCTTTACTGGCTGCTGTGGAAGCAGGCTGGAGAGGACATGGCTTCGGCCAAGCGTTCGGAAAATGATGCATCCCCGGCCATGTGTCACTTCCTGGCAGAGGCGGGCGAGCGGGGTGTGTCGCCCAGATATCGACGGCCAAAAACGCAGAGAGACATGTGCTCCACTATATCCCTGGCATGGAGGAGGAAATGAGATTCAAAATATTCCGTTTCCACGTCGACGGCGCACACGTTAGCACTGTTCAACTACACTTCACTCACACTGCAGACTTATAGGAATTAGCTTTAGAGATACTTGATAAACTTTCGCAATTTAAAGTCTGAATCAATAACACAAACAAGCAAATTAGACAGCAAATTAGAACCTGACTGAATATGAAAAAGTTAATTTAAAACGTCCCTGAAAACAAGAAGTTATGCTGCAAATTAAACACATCTTTGTTTCACTATTTATTTATTCCATTCCTGAATCAGAACACATCTGTGCATCCGTCCAGCTCTTTGCCCTTTCTCCAGTCTCATTCCATATTTGTTTGGTGGGTTCTGATGATGACGACAGAATAAAAACAATACTTAGTGGGTTGGGAAACTGGAATATTCTGAAAAAGTTGAGTGGAAGGAAAAAATGCGGTGGGACAAGGTGTAAAGAGGGAATAATGGTTTCGCTCTTGCACATCGGCTCCGATTTTATATCTGCTAAATGTTTTAATCAACACCAAGTGGCCTGACCTGACCCCAGGCCATGCTGCTTTAATGCAGTAACTGAAAAGGAGTCCATATTAAGTAATGAATGTAAAAAAAGAATAACATTTCTGAATATTTTTTGATCGATCTTAGTTAAAATTTTAATTTTCTGAGACACTGAATTCTGGTTTTTCATTCTCTGTGAGCCGTAATCATCAAAACCACATGAATTAAAACCTTGAAATGTTTCCCTCCATGTTTGATGATTTTTATGAAAGAGCTCCACTTTTTCTACACAAAATGTTTAAATTTTTTAAGCCTTTCTGAGGTCAGCTCAGAAGTTTGGATAATTGATGTTGTAGAAAAGAAAGGAAAACAAAGTCTTTCAATTTAACAAGTTCCTTTCTACAAACTTTTGTTGTGCCTCAGATAATGTTTAATGATTTAATTTTTAACTTCCTGCAATATTTATCCTGATTTAGCAGAGCTATGGGTTTTTTTCTGACTTGTGCATCCTAAATATTTATTGAGGTTTTTTTCTCTGCTGAGTTAAACTGGACAAATTAAAGCAAGGTAATAAAACTTTGAATTACAGCTTGGGAAGTTCAGTTCATCTGGATTCTTTCTTATTTTCAAATCATTTTGAAAACATCAATATTTTTCTGATCCACAATCAGATTTTATCTGGTGTTAAAAACAGATTGATGTTTCTGGTTTTAATGAAACAAGACGAACAGGCGGTATGAACACTGTGTCTAACTTTATATCAACATTTAAAGGGCCGGTGTTTTGGATTTTCCAGGCACTTTGCCATTTAAAAGCACAATCAAGTAACTATGTTAACTTCAGTTGTTAAAAAGTAAATTTGACACCTTGAAATTGGGTGTCTGTCTCTTTAAGAAGTTTTTTAATCTTTCCTACGCTCCGCTTTGAGCAACAATGCTCCTCCATTATGCGGTTTACAGCCGTTCTTAGACGTTTTCATGAGGTAATGACAATTGCAAGGCTCAAAAAAATTAATTTAACATAATAAGTTCTCTCTTAACAACAGCAAATATTTTTACTAAGCTGGAATTTCAGTTCAACACCTGGAAATATCACACAACAAGAGAATAAAATGGTCAAAAATAAGTCTCTTTTGGTAAATAATTGTCAGATTTATGTGAGGTGACCTTCGTCTAGACATGGGTTAAATATCCGATATCACTTAGAGCACAGTTAGTCAGCCCACAGCATGCTTCCTCTGTGATAATCAACCACTTCCTCCAAAGCATCCACACATGAATTTCATAAAATAAATAAAAAAAATAAATAAAATAGCAACAGAATCAGGGAAGGACGGCGGTGGGGGGTGTACTGCCGGTGGGAAATACTTCTTGTTCCAATTTGCAGGGGGATTACTAATTTTTTCATCATTCCCGTCTTTATTTATTCCATTTCCAAATTCATTTCTACTTCACCTGAAGGAAAACAAAATATGACGCCAAAAACGCATAAATAGTGTCAGAGTGAATAGATGATGACAGCGGGTCAAGTTGTGAGTGAGTCACGTCTTCGCTCATGGAAGGAAATGATTACTATAACACAGAGCTGACAATCACGACCAAGATAATCCCATTTCTCACATGGAGCTCAAATTGTATTATGTCACATTGTATTTCACATATGCTATCAAAAACTGGATTTAGATATGCAAACGATGTGGGGGGAAAAAGTGAAATCCAGGAGAAGAAAAGAGGCAGGAGGAAGAAAACACGCAGCCGCAGGGTTGGCGTGCAGGCGTGTCACTTTGTCAAGCTTCTGAGAGAGCTTGATGGTCTCTGAGGGAGGTGGGAAAAAGTGTCGCAAAGGCATACTCTTCTCCAAGATGAACAGATGGCACAGCCTAAGTGTAGAGATTTGTTTTATGTCTCCATCCCATGTTGTGGTGCAGAAAATGCAGGCATCTGTTTTTATTTCATTCATTTTCCTTTCCTTTAAACGTTATCTTCCAGGATAACGGACACACACGACGTCTGCGCTAATGAGGAGTGGGCGTTGCTTTGTTTTGCTCTTTATTTTCCTCCCCCCCTCTCTTCCACCGACACATCCTCCTGTTTTCTATTCTCCCTCAAACCCACGCTTGGAGCAGAAACCTATATGCCACACAATTATGCAACACAATTGGGGGTGCTGCTCGCAGCCCGGGTGGCTGTCTAAAAGAAACAGCCGGCTGTGAAATCCAAGCCAAGCTATGATGTGCAGAAGAAGTCAGGGAAGATCATGAAGCAGCAGATCATCTGAGGCAGATTTCTGCACAAAGGGAAGTTACAAACAGGAGTTCAGGGTTTTGCTCCGACAGTCGGCTGAGTGCTGGGACCGCATGGAGAATCGCTTAAAAGCTGTTGGCTGGAGTCAAAAGGCTCGATATCCGCTGGATCAAAATGTTTCTGCCTCCCTGCATGTCCGGCACCGGCCAGGTGACTGCAGTCAGCGCCCTCTGCTCTGACTGGTTACCAAATCACCTCCAAAGATCCAGCATTCAAGTGGGGCTGGAACAACAAACCGGCTAATCGTTAAGAATCCATAACCACAATAATAAGCAACAAGTTTAGTAATTCGGAGTATTAAAAATGTCCATTTGCTGGCAAGAAAGCAACAATCAGCAGTAATGAAGCCAAAACTGTACAAAACATTTACATACATTATGATTTTAAGATAATAAAAAAAAACACCTTTATGTGTAAATCTGTTCTACCCAACTGGTTTTAGTTTCTAAAGTCAGTGGCATCCAAAAAGTTTAGTTTAAGAAAAAAATCATAGAAAAAAAATGATTGAAAACTGTTTTTATCTGCGCAACAGTGAAGAAAAAACAAAAAGAAAAAGTTCTTATATCTATACATAAAAAGACAGCATATATTTTGATTGTTTTTTTTTTATTTTCTTGGTCAAAAATAAAACTTTTAGTAGATTCTCAGTAACAAAAGCAAATATTTTTCTTCTTTGTTAAAGCTGCCTAATACAATAGTGGTTTTCTAACCTTTGACCTGGGTCTGCTCAGTAAAAGCTGCTGGATTTTGAGATCGTTTTTGATGTTAAGAAGAAAACAAAACGTAGGCCTGTTGCATGTTTCTCTCTCGGGATGGCTGTAATTTATCAGTGAAAATCTTTTGAAATGATTTGCCGGCAGACCCAACCTGTAGGATCCTTGAACAGCAGTCAGGGACTGCACCAGTTTAATGATGAATTTCTGTTTGGTGCCTGAAAGAAAAACACTTCAAATCTTCAGACTGAAACATGAAAACACACTGCAAGAGGATCAGAAGTTTAAATGAAATTTAATTGCTTCTACACTCAAAAATTCAGTAGAAGAAGTCTGATGGTTCTATTTGTGCATTTAAAAAAAATATGTTTTAGTCTTGATGACTTATTAAAATCTGGAGGTTGCAGTTGGATTTCTAAACAAAAGCAAAATGCTGACAGGGTCAAAGATGCACGGTGAAAAACGCCCACCGACGACTATAGATAGCTGAAGCAACATGTAGAGAAGACTGTTTCTAAAGTCAGAGCTATGTGATGGGGAATGCCAAATCTGGTACCGTATGGGTGTTTCTCACAGAGGCGTTTTTCAAAAGGCAGCAGAATTCCCACTTTTATCCACCTGAGACTTCTCTTTGTTTGCAGCTTCAACTATCTGCTCCATAAGACATTCTTTACCGTGAACGCTTCGCCCCCTCAGCATTTGGTTTTAGAAATGTGGAAACTGAGGCGTCCAGATCCTAATGTGTTATCTGACACTACAATTTTTCAATCTGCCTTACAGGGTTGCAAAAAGCATTCATGCATATAAAGTATTTGTTTTTCATACTTGTTGAAACTACGTCATGACCAAATGGTTTGAGAGCGAATCTGTGAATAAAATTGTGTTCGTCTGCCTTCTCCCGGTCCCAGCTAGAAACAACCAATCAGAGCCAGGGGGCGGATCTTAGAGCTGTCAATCATGCTCTCTACTATGCTGCACCTAGCAGAGTCCGTCATGAATGTTAAAGCTAGTTAGCATGGCCATTGATAAACAGTGGTCTGTAACAATATGTTGTTTCTCCACCATTTGTACACTGAGTACATAAGGTTGATTGACAGCGCCAAGACCCGCCTCCTGGCTCTGATTGGTTGTTTTTGGTTGGAAACTTTGCATGTTTTCAGATATGCTCAGGGAGGAGGCAGCCAGTCTTCATAACAAAAACCTAACAAAACCTAAAAAACTAAATTAGCAAAGAATATTCTCGCCAGTTTTTTCCACATGTGCTTATTAGAATAATTGCCTGTGTTTTTTGTTTTGTGTTTTTTTCTGGACTAATCCAATGTTCTGTAGCTTCAAGTTAAATGATGGAGGTCTTACAGTAACAGGCAATCATGGGTCAGACTGAGATCCACAGAAACTGTACATTCCCCTTAGCAAACGCCTCGTCAATCACAACCAATATCCACTTAAAGGCACACGCTGCTTTATTGACTATTTAACTTTAAATGGGAGCATATTTCACAATTTGGGCATTAGGCCAGCTCAGATAAGACATCAAGCAGTCATTACAGCCAGAAAATCAGAGCAAGAACATTTACAACGGGCTCAGAACCGGCCCAGTTTCTGTTTCCTTTGTTCAACCACAGAAAATCCTCACTGGTTCCATGGGAGGCCAGGTTTTTAATTCTTATACAGTTTCTACTTTTAATCAATCATATCTGAGCAGAGTTTGGCTGCAGGCACATCATCGTCCTGTGAGCAGAACTAGATGCTAAATTAAAATCAAATCCCAGTCGCCTGATAACATTTCAGGCATTTATTTGCTTTATAAAAACACACCAGAATTTAAATGTGTCTAGTTATCTGGTCCTCAGAAAGACAATATGTTGCACAACACATCTCTGGAAAATACGTTATTTTAATCACTCCATGGCTGACGTCTTGTCAAACGAAGCCAACATGTTCAATCTGTCATGACATGTTGACCACAGTTAAACATTTAACAAGACTCTGATGAGCAAATGTGATATAAATCATAATGAAATCATGTCCATATCATCAAACATGAAAATAAGAATGATTTATCTCCTGACAAGTGAACTTTTTCCACCGTCCGAGTTTGACAAAGCAATTAAACGACAATGACTTTTTAATTTGGCCTCATCTTTTTCCGTAACGACGTGTCACATATTTCTACATGGAAACGCAACGTAACATGAACTTTACCATCGTCTGAGTTCTGTTAAATATCAGGCTTAAGCAAATATGCATTGCACCATAATGCTGCACGTGGGTAAATCACTGTCTTCCAATGTTAAATTTGACCCAGAGGCCAAGAACAGCTGAAGCCGTGTTGCCTGCAGATTATAGGTCTAAAGATAATAACTTCAGTTTTGTTTCTATTCAGCTTATAAACGCAGTTTAAAGCTGATGTTCATAAATTAATCAGCTGTCATCTATAAATCCTTGGTGTGTTTCCAGCACTCTTTATAAAAACCAATGAGGTTAAAAACGTCACTCGATGCTCAGCAAGTCTATTCTCCACTGAAATACTGCTGAAATACTGATTTCCTTTAAATAAAGGCTCAAATCCCACCAGTTTATAGTTGACTTTGATTTATAAGAACAGGGATCAATATATTTACTTAATGATGACAGAGTATAATGTGTAATTGCTTGATTATTAATTGGTTTAGTTGGTTCCTGTGTTACGTTTTTGTTGTTAAAATGACTTAACAGCCTTCCTACACAGTGTACAGAGAGGGCACAGTTATGGTAGAGGAGATACTTTTACAGAATACAGTATTTCGCCCGCAAATAGCAAAAACCTGAAAATATTTGAGATCTCCTCTAAAAAAAATGCTTCTAAGAGCCTAAATCAGAAATTCAAACTCAAATTAAAATGCTTTAAAAACCGTCGTAGCACTGCCAGCGAAGCTAACCTCTACAGTCTCCATTCATATAAATCCACGAGAGAAATGTCTGATTTTCTGAGTAAAATGGGAGAAAATCGACGAAAAGTGAAGCATTCATGGTCAATAAAATCAGTGGAGAAATATATTAATATTCCTGCATATGTTTACGTTTTTGCAGGAGTTCTGAGATTTACATTTTCCTCACCTATCTTCTGTCCACAGCTGCTGGAAGCTCAGACAGATCCGAGCTAAACGGGGATAAGGTGTGCTAGGATGCAAAAAATGGTTCTTGTTCAGAAAAGATTAAATAATAAATGTACATATTAAATGTTGGCATGTTAACACCCCTTACGGTTGCATTCATTTCACAGCAAAGCTTAGCTTGATGAAAGTTCAGGCGATTCTGACAATCTTTGCTAAGCTCAGCAAGCCGAGTTTGACAAGCAGTAAATGCCCCTCAGACAGAGGATAAACCCTTTTGATTTAGGTAACGGCATGTTTTTCCTCCTTACCCCACTGTTAATGGGGATCAGAGGATTTAATCCATTTAATCATTCTGTTTAATGAGCACTCTCTGTGCAGGTAAAAAGGGACCGCAGCTATCTTCACTTAACATGTTTATTTGCCAATTGGGGGAAAAAAATTGAAAAGTGACCCATTTCTGTAGAAACATCATCGTCACCTTCCTCCTCTGCACAGTGCACGACTTACGCGGAGAAAAACAACCTCCTGCTTTCATTTTTAGCCTTTCAGAAGGAATCTCCAGCCTCCTTCAAGGTTGAACCTGAAAAGCTTCATGAATGAAAAGAGGAAAACTAAATCTATTCGAAACCGTCCGTCAGCTCAGGGCATTCAGACTGGGAATGTTGGGAGCAATTTAATCAAACTGAGAGCCGGATCCTTTAGTGCGCTTCGTTTGGCCGAGGGAGAATGTCAGAAACCAACGTCTAATGCTGTTGACGATACACTTGGAAAATAAAAACTTTAGCTCGCCTCCAGAGACGACTTAAAATCGGTGCATGACACGTGGATTCAGCTCCTGCTTCGTGCGTTAAAGACTGGAGACAGACCAGAGCTCAGCACAAATAACACGAGACGTGCCGTGTTTTGACTCTCGTCTGCCACCAAAGTCTCTGTCCTGCCAGAATGACAAAACACAGCTTCTCACATTTCTAACGCGGAAAAATAAATATGTTCAGACTGCGGCGCTCCACATAACTTCCAGGGTTAGAACAGTTTGAGTTTTACTGGGATTTTTTTGTTCTTCAGTTAGTTTTTTAGTTAGATGTTTTTTAGTTTTTTCATTCTTTTGTTCACTTTTAGATGCAGAATTCAAAAAGGTCAAAGTATCATGATGATGTAAACATTAACTCGGTGATGAATACTCTATTGAAGCAAAAATTGATCCAATTATTATTAAAAAACCAACTGAATGGAGTTTTCTCCTACATTTGCTGTCGCCATTTTGTGGACTAACAAACGCCGCCAGCAGGATTATGAAGTACTGTAATTTGCTGACAGCTGATATAAACTTTGTGTTGAAATCAATTTGAAAGGCTAATATAACGATTCAAACACAAAAACTAAGGATATTTTTGTTTTAGTTTCATAAACGCATAATATGCTTTCAGTTAAAGTTTTCCCACATTAATTAGTGTTTATCGAAAATGTTTTCTCAGTTTCAGTTTTGCAGTTGGGCCTTTGGCAGAGGAAGAACATCCTGCAGCCCCGCTAATGGACGCCGCGGCTCTTGTTTACTGAAGACTCCCTGCAGAGGAGACTACCTGACCCATGTCTGCAACCAGTGAGTGGTACAAATGGCAAACATCTTTTGGAGTCATTATTTATGCAGGAATGCCCTTGGGAGTCTTTGCACTTGTTTACACAGTCACAGCACAGTCCATTCATGACGGCCCCGAGTAAATGAGCCGCTTGCGACCAATTTGTCCTGGACGACGAAGCTTTGGGGCAGTTGCTTTGTGTGCATGTTGGGGGTTGGGGGGTAAAGAAAGGAGGTTAACGCGGCACTGCAGCAGCGTCGGGAAGCGACCTGGAACTACGGACACATGAGTCCCAAGGGTGTTAGGAAGCACAGTGTCACATTCGGAAATAAATGAGCACATTTTTTTTCCACGAGGAAAGCCGCGGACTTTCACCTTTGAAATGGGCTGTTTGTTTGCCCGAGGACGAGGACGGTGGTCAAAGTTACCGAGCGCTGCCTTTCGCATAAAACCAAAACCAAGACGGGAGTTTTATGGAGGTGAACGTGAAAGGCAAAAGGGAAGAAGAAGAAGAAGTTTATCTGGCATCTGCAGCAAGGAATCAGTGACAAGGGAGCCATGAACTTCAACAAGAACTGAAGTTCATGGAAGTTTGTTTGACTGAAAGTTATTTTCACATAAAACAATGTAAAACAATCAGTAACTAATTAGATACACTTCTATCAGAGCAGCTTAAGTGTCTAAGGTGATAAAATCAATAATACTTAAAATATTTCAGTCAAAATAGAAAAAAAAAACATCTTAATTCCTGTGGAATAAGTTTTATTTCCCACCAAATTATGGAAGATTTTAGTTGCAAACTACTTCAAACAGATCCTCAACAGCTTTCTGAGCTTGAATTTAAGGGGATTTCAGTCATTTTCCACTTTGTCACAACTTTCTTTGTCTATTGAAGCTCAAAGCAGAAAAGCATCACAGCTGAAGACAGATTATATGATGCTAAAGGAAACAAACTTCACATGTTTTGAGGGATGTTTTTTCCCCTAAATTACTTGTTCTTACTGATTTTTTTTCCATTTTCATGCCACTAATGCTGATGTTGTTGCCATCTACTGGCCCAGATCAGTATTACAGTGTCATGCA
Source organism: Poeciliopsis gracilis (assembly GCA_911649635.1). Taxonomy (NCBI): domain Eukaryota; kingdom Metazoa; phylum Chordata; class Actinopteri; order Cyprinodontiformes; family Poeciliidae; genus Poeciliopsis; species Poeciliopsis gracilis. Next base: position 1,814,215 of record CAJVRI010001527.1, read on the forward strand.
GGTTTTTTAATTCGATTCACACAGAGCATGCAGGTTTTTTCTATTTAACAAAATAAGGTTATTTAACTTGTTCATTTGAGTTTGTTTATATTTTATTTGCCTAATTGGAGGAAAAAGGAACATCAACATCAAGATTCTCAGATAATATTCAAATACAAGCTTATTGAACAACTTTCTGGCTGATTTACTTCATGTTGTCAAGTTTATAAACTGTCCAATAAGATGGCTTCTTTAATTTCTTCTGCAGAACAAGTAATGCTAGAAAACAAAAAAAACACTGAACATTTCAAGATTAAAACAACTTATACTGGCTTTTATAGGTACTTTAAAGCATTTGTTTCCGTGGGTTTAATGAGCCAAAAAGCAGCAGAAATCCAAATATAAGTTGAAGCAAACTGGATTCTGTTGCTGTTTTAATATAAAACAACTTTACCAGACAAATGTAGAAAAGTTTTCACACAAGGATTTAGAAAAACATCCAAGAAACTTCTGACTTCATTTAAAGGCTAATTTGACAACATATACAAGAAAATAATGAAGCAAACAGCATTAAGGAACCTTGATATTTAATTAAAGTTCTTCCTTAAATAGTCTAGGTTCCCACATAAAGACATTATTTTCTTATTTTACTTTAAATTTTCCAACAATTAATTCAAAGCTGCCCTCATCTGGCGGTTTTTGGCATTTTTAGCATTTCTCTACATCTAGAGAAAGTTTATAAGTGTCTTCTGTTAAAGCTTTCATTTGCTTTCATCTGACTTCTGATTTAAAGGAGGTGTAAAAGGCGATGAACTTCAGGTTTTTGATAGAGTGGAGCAGTAAAAAATGTTGAGAAATGTGGTTGAAAGAGGGGCAGAGAAGAAAGAAAGGAAGGAGAGATGAGATAATTTAACAAGCTCCCTCTTAAAGTACTCCAAAACCTCCAGAGTTTAATTGCTGGGAGGCAGCATTATCCCTAGCAACACCGCTCTGGTCTCTTGGCCGGGATTCGGTGGGTACCTGCAGTATCCACTCCCCACACAATACAGCGCCCACTGAGCCATATAATCCTCTCAGGCCCTCCTCTTCTGGAGAACCACATTCAATCCCTTTGTGACACAGGGAAAAATCTCCTCTACGTTTTGTTTTTTTTTTCTTTTTGTCAGGGTACGTACTTCAAATAAGGCCAATCAGTAGGTGCTGTTATGCGTGCACGATGCTACAGGGAGCCACGAAGAAAGGGGGAACGCAGAGGAAGAGTTAAATAAAAGGCCCGTTTGATTTGCGGCTGTGAAATTTGGGGCTGATTTCCATTCCTCCGCAGAGCTCCCTGGAGCGGCCATATTTCTGTTTATGTTTAAATGCGAATCCGTCAGATGGGCGGTTAGGTTCCTGCTGAATCATCCCACTCTCCCTTCAGAAAGCGCGAGGTTACTTTTGAAGCAGCTGCCTCGTAGGAGAAAACAAGGAACTAATGCTACTTTCTTGCCGACTTCTCTTTCAAGTTGCCCTTGAAAAGAAAATTACAACAGCGGCTTTGATGCAACTCTGACATGCTTCAAGATATTCTCCATAAGTGCAGACACATACTAGATTATCATTCCAATGAGCCTGCAGGCGCCGACGACGTCTTTTAGCCGTCTGAACACAGAAACCGTTCCAGCGCTCTGCAGAGGGACGTGGAAACAGCGGCTCATTGCACCAAATGGCAAAAGAAGAAAAATGATGGCTTCTTTGTTGTCCATTGGTTTGTAACTTAAGTCAATATAGCATTTAGAACCCTGCTGAGACATCTTTTAATTAAAAGATGAGCTTAATAATGAGAAATGACAGAGGCGGTGTACTGAGGAAGATTACTTGGATTTTATGCTTTGTGTGGTTCCCTGAGTGCAAAGAAACTTCTTCTGCCTCATGTTCAGTGCAAGAATGAAAATACCAACTGTGCACATTTTTCCCTTCCTTTTGTTTTACACTTTCTTCACAGCTTGCCAATTATGTCTGCTGCAATGTGCTTGGTGACATTCTGTTGTCAGTAACGTGTCTTGTTGTACTGTGCATAAACCACCCACAACAGGAGAGTTTGTGTCCTACCTGTTGGGAGGCTCTAGGAGTTGGAAATCAGTTGTCACTGCAGAGATCCGAGTCCCGGGTGAGCAGGGTCGCTGTGAGGAAAACAGGATCAAATATGAAACCTGTGACATAAAATAAGAGACTTTTCTAATCACTCAAGAGGGAATGTTTCAAATGCGTGTTTGTCAGTGTGTCCTCCATGTTGGCTGTTTGCTACATTCTTGCTAACATTTCCCCTGTTTGTTGCATCTTTACATGCTAACTCCTGTCTTTTACATCCTTGCTAGTCTCTTCTTCTTGCTTGTTAGTGTCTCCACTCACTGGTTGTCTGTTATGTTTGCAGTGTCTCCTGCACACTTTGAGATTCAAACAACATTCTTCCTCCTTCCTTTCAGGCCAACATTGAACATGTCGATCCTCTCTGGTCAATGTGACAAAAGTTTGAAACGTTAATGGAGTGTAAATACGCCTACAAGGCACTCTACGTAATCAATAAAAGGATAATTATTTATCTTTAATTTGATGATAATGCTAAAGTTGCCTTTAGACTTCTTGACTTCAACCTCAAACCATCAGTTTCACCTTAACTGATTGGGACATTGAAGTTTTTTATTTATTGTGGCAGTTCTTATTTGAAAAGTTTTAGTTTCCTGAAAAACAAACAAAATAAGCTGATGTTTTTATGTAATTCCCAATGAAGAGACTATTGACTGAGTTTCAATCAGTTAGTTCTTCCACATAGGAGCATCTCCTGTTTTTAAACACGGCACGTTGTCATCAAGACAAGATATTTGCAAAGAGTGACTGTTGGGAGATTTCTGCCTTCAGGGCTTTTCTGGCTGAAAGCTTTCTGGAATCAGACAAGTTTGTGTACGATAAGACAAAAGTCACAGCAAAGACCCAGCTGTAGTAGCAGGAGAGATGAAATCCTTCACCGGTGATCTGAACGACTCAATGCACCAGTTTTATTATTTCCCTTTTTTGCTTCAGTGCAACACACTGAATGTCTCTCTGTAAATGTCAATAGTTCCTCAAAAAGTACGAGATTTTCTAGATTTGAATGCATTTGTGTCGCTTTATAATGTACAGTCAGGACGAAAACTTTTCGTTTGGTATGAGTAAAAAAGCTCCAACTTCCCTTCTGCTTTTCCTCCTCAGGCCCAAATCTCAAGCTGTAAATCTTTAAAAACTGCTGACAAATTCATAGTTTCATCTTTTTAATTATTTCTTCATATATCCAAGGACTGTTTTTGGATCCGCGCTCTAGGAGAGGGAATATCCACAGCTGTGAAATAATCCCCTCTTGGTGCTGCAGTGAGTTTTCCAGAAGGACAGAGTTAAAATAAACCACAATATGTGTTTTACAGTTTTTGGACAACAACAAATCCCCGGGATCCAACAGCGTGCGATGGATCCGGCTGCTCAGTTCGAGGTTGGTGCAGAAACTGACTAAATAATGCATCGAGGAGAAAAATATTCGATCTGGAAAACTTTGCAGACAGAATACCTGCTCAGAGTTCAGCAAAGCTTTAATGCGGCTGCTCACATATTTAAAGAGATCTTTCCGAGCCAACTCTGCTCCAGGAGAGAAGATGGTGAGGTGGAAGGTCGGCTCGTAATCCATAACAGATAGCTGAGATTTGCCACGCTGGCATCAAATCCTTATGAAAGTTGTAACAGGCCTTGGCTCTGGTACAGAAGCCAACAAATCCAAACTGTGAGGCTTCTCCAGTCAGGCCGCCAAGGTCATTTCTAATTTCTGTGGTTGGCTGTTGCATGCTGCTTTATGCTGCCTGAGAAACATTAGCAGGAAGACGGCCGCGGTGCGCAGCCAAAGCGATCCAAACAACATAATATTAAATAAATAGATGCTAATGACGAAGCAGAGATCAAAAAAGGTCGAGCATTAAAGCTGCAGTATGTAAATGTTATACAAAGTTTTTTACGTAATCTTGTAACTGTCTTTATGTCATGACAGCATCGCAAGAAAAATAATCTGTGAATAAAATAGATCTCCTCTGTCTTCTCTGTGCTAGAAACAACCAATCAGAGCCAGGGGGAGGGACTTGGTGCTGTCAATCAAGCCCTTCTCAGGAAGGAGATGGAGGAGATCCATCTATTTACAGATTATGGGCCTCATATTGTCACGACTTGCTGGCAGTTTCATCAAATCTATGTAAAAAAAACATTTCTATAAAAGTCACATACTGCAGCTTTAAATCTCACAGCTGAAAAAAGCATCATGAGTTCAATTTTACAGCCTGAACATGATCAGGTACATGGAAAGTGACAAGTTAAGGTCTGGGAGGGCGGCGGACTCGTTGTAGAGGTCGCACACAAACACAACAACGACAGGAGGAGAGGACGACGACTCCACAAGCACCGCAGAATGTATGAAGAAATAGATGTAAGGGTCATTTTACTGAGCAGCACCATTAACATTGCTGCCCTTGTCTGGAATGAAGCTGGGATCAGTCTCACACTCACACATTCACACGCACACACACACGCATGCACGCACACGCACACACACACTCACACACACACACACACACACGAAGGAGAAAATCCTCCTCTTTTTACATTTCTCCTCTTTTCGCCCTCAGAGACGGAGAGGTCGACATTTTAACTGCAGCGGTGAGGAGATGGCTTCCTTTCACCTTGACGGGCATATAATGAACATTTTTCATTTTGAGCTTAGCTTCACTTACCGAGTCAGTCAGCTATTTTCTCTTTGAACCTTTTTTTTCCTCCCTCTCCCCCGTTCTGACATTTCCCTCTGTGGTTTTGCCAGGATGATCTTCACAGTAAATTTGTGCCCCTTTTAAAGAAATAGGTTACATTTGTGGTGATTTTTTTATTTTTTTTTTTCAAAGCGCTCATTTCCATAAAGGTCCCCGTCTAACACAAACAGGCCTACGGTGCAGCACGAAACACAAACAATATGCTAATCACACCTGTTTCAATTAAAGCCGGAGTGTCCATGAAATCCATATCATTACTCATTGTTCTGCATTTTGCATGAACAAAGAAAAGCTGCACTTTGAAGTAGCAGGACCAAATATGTGACGGATGGCTGAGAGAATTTTAAATAAAACAAAATTACATAAAATATAATGAAGAATTAGAGAAAATAAAGATCTATTACGCCTAAATAAGTTTGTTTTTGCTGACAAATGATTATAGTTAGAATGGATCAGTGCTGCTGATGGAGGAAACACTGCAAAAACACAAAATCTGACCAAGTATTTTTGTCCAGTTTATAGTTTAAATATCTCAATTCACATGAAATAAGACAAAACTAACTTACAAGTAACTTTTTAGCAAGAAACATGAGCTTGTTTTAGGTCAAAAACTCTTTAATAATAGTGAAAATAACTTATTCCATTGTAACATGAGAAAATGTGCCATAAGTGAAAAAAATAAGACAATATGTTATAAGGGATTTTTCAAATCAGTATTTAAAAAAACAAGCTTATGAAATACTTTAATCTAATGAGATAAATCCAAGAGCAGCATGGTGCATTTGGGTCCTCTGGGACATGTGACCTTCATTTTTCTGATTATTTCCAGATTCAAAAATTTAGGTCAGAACTCGATGACATGCTAAAGCAGCGAATCCCCTCATCTGAATCACCTGGAACTGGAAACTGGAGTTGAGCACTGTGGATCGAAGGGATGCAGGGGAAAATACGCTGCAGACATTTTAGTCTGAGCGATTAAAGCACAGCAGCATCAATGGTTTGTTTTTCTTTAAATGTGATTCCAGCTGTGGCAGAAAACCGGACCAAACGGGAGGTTTTGTCAGGATTTCTCCACACCAGTCTGGCAGGAAATGGACTACAACACAAGGCATTATGGGTAAACAAACAAATTAGTCTGTGGCTCTTGGTCACATGAGGGGAGAAGTTGAGTTTTCTTATTTAAAGACACACAAGAACAAGGAAGTTTTCAAGCTAATTTGCAGGAAAATGTAGACAGTGGGGGAAGAACTCCACTAATAATATCAGAAACACAGCAAAGACTTGGCAGAAATGTCAGTGTGGGAGGTTTAGGTTATGTGGAACAAAGAACCAGATGTCACACTTGGTTTGGTTCATCTGACAAACTGTCTTCAGAAAGCAAAGTTGCACCAACCCAATGCGGCAATCCCAATCAAACCAAGTCCCCAACCAAACTGAACCAACCAGACTTTGAAGTGTAAAAATGTTGTGAGGTTTAATATTTGCAGATTTTTCTGTGGAATGAAACTATGAAACTCCAAATCATCCATAAAAACACTGCTATTAATTTGTAACAATAACAACTCACTTTCTAAGTTAACCTGAAGAAAAATTGTACAAAAACTGAAATTATATTAAATTTAATAATAAAGAGGCAGGCTCACAAATATGCCTGTAAAAATATCTATATTTTCTTCAGTCAGTTTGATAGATGAACTCTCACATAATAAAATATAAGTTAAAGGAGCTTCGAGATAAATTTTTCTCGAGGAATTTTAATAATCGAGCTCCTCAAATCACTCAAGGAATCGTTTCAGCCTCGGTCTGAATCCACTGAGTCTGGAGGCTCAGTGGTTTGCAGCAGACAGTTTGAATGATCAGTTTTTGATTTTTTATACCTGAAACAGTTTTGTTGCTGATGCAGTCCACTCTCAGAGGTGCATTGCTTTCCTGCGCTGCAGGTGGGGGTCTGCCACCCCTTTTATCCTCAGAGCCTGAAGGTAACAAGCAGCTGGCTGTTTAATCTGCAGAATAAATGTATGAAAACCTCTGCAGTCTGTGCAGCAAAACACCCGCGGATGAAAAAAATAAATAAATAAAAAAATCAGGCATAAACAAAATGCCTACAAACAACACAGCTTATATATTATTACTGAGTGTTGAAGAGGATTATGGTTTGTTGAGGTGGAGATAAGCGCTGTAGGTAGCCTGCCCACTACTGGCAGAGAAAATACTTCTATGTGGGTTTTCTTTCCCTCATGGGATCCTCAGATTTTTTGGTTCAGTGAAATTGTTCGGTTGGATTTGGAGGGGAATGTGCACAAAGAGTACAGCGATGATTAATTATCCTTAAACCCTAACCCAGAATGTTCAACCGACGCAGAAAGCATCAAACTTTAAGAAATGTTTAATTCCAAGAGTCCATGACATGTATTCAAAATGCAAAGCAGGACCACATCCGCTGAGAGAAATGACCGTGCCCACATTTGGCCACACAGGGGGGGCTGGCAGGGTGCGATCCAAGACAGCTGGTGGAAACCGGGTGCGCTCTGGCTGCTTGGAGCAGCAGATTCAGGTGGCATCTGTGCCTCCTGTTGCAGTGCAATAGGAAAAACACTAAAAGTGAATTACAACATTAATGATAGGCCTCTGCAAGCTGTCGTTCCGTATTACACATCCATTATTCCTTGCATGGGTACTCAGAGGCATCGTGAAGGAATAGCCTTCGCCCCCGCCGCCGTCCTAAAACAGCCGCCACAAAAAACGAAGGAGAGCAACACTTTCCAGCAGTATACCATGTCACCACATGGCAGAGTGCTGCTGACTGGATGACTGATTCCCTTTCTCTCCATTTCCATCCCTCACTTCATCTTTCAAGCGAGCAACCTCCCACCTCTGACCCCCATCCCTCTCCTCCTCCTTGCACTAAGACTGCTATTCCAAACAACATTTGTTTGATCTTGCCGCCCTCTACAGCTGAATGAAATCAATCTGGCAGAGATGTCATGTGTGAGGAGAGATGATTGGCCGAAAGAATAACATGTATTTGAGAGCGTGGGGCCTGTGCCCTCCGTCTGCCGGCCTCACAAACACAGCAGCCGAGTGGCCGGCGCATGCCTGATAGGCATCACACAGACATCTCCGAGCTGTCACCCTTCCCTACACTTTCAATAACTTCAAATCCCCCCGAAAACTTGGAGAATAAAGGCAGAGTCGATCACTCATAGCTCCCTTCACTTGGCTCTTCTCTTCGGGGAAATAACAGCCGAAGGAGAAAAACAAAGTCAGGATCCCATCCTGTTCCGCAGAGAAGCCCCGCATCCCCGGAGGACGAGCGGAGAACACTCCTTTCATCACTCCGGTTAAGACACAATAACAAAAAAATTTCATTTATGATGCCGGGACATAAATAGAAAGGCAGGTATAAACCGAGTCTGAAGGAGGATCAATGCTAATCAACGGGGGGATTTTTAGGAATAAGGAGTGAGTGTGTAACGGCCCCGAGGTGCAAAAGACAAGATTGGACAAAAAAAAGCTGCAACACCTGCAAAAAGGCACCGACTTTCAAAACAGAAACATTTCCTCAGACATGAGAGAGAAGACGTTTAACCGAGCAACCAAGAAAAACAAGAATCACACACAAAAAGTACAAGAACAGCATAAAAAACATCTAAACTGTGCAACAGGAACCATGCAAAGCTAAACTGATCACTGCAGTAACAAAAATGAGAAAACTAATCTGAAAAATCCAATATTCAAATAAAAATAATCAAAATATGGTCAAAAAACAAAAGAGAGGGAAGGAAAAAGTATGGAAAAACTAAGTTATTGTTTTGTGTTTCATAGCCAAATCATGGAACATAAAACACATTATTTTACAGAAAAACTGAATAAAAAGCAAGATGAGCAAAAGCAGAAACTTAAAAATGAAAATCGTCATATCAGTCGAGGCGTGAAGGACATTTCAAACAAAACTTAAATTTCAAAACAGAACAAAAAAATCCATCTTTAAACTAAAACTAGAAACAGATAAAAACACCATAAATTAAAAACAATAATTTCCTTATGAATTCAAATTTTCCTTTGTTTTTTTGTGCTGCCTTTTCATCTCAACTTTCTTCCATTTGTAACTTGATTGTTTCACCTGGAGGTTTAATCTCACAATAATCCCAAAACTGTTCAAACTAAACACCAACTAAATGCTTAACAGTTACTAAAATCATACTGGGATCAAATTTATGCATGAAACAGCCGTTAGTAAACTGTTTCTATTTTTACTTGAAAAAATTGGTGAAGAGCGAAAAATAACAGAAAATATTTTTTTTTTAAATCCAAAATGGAGCTGTTTATTTTTAACCCTCTGCTGTTTTAAATCTTTGCAGTTTGGGTGGAAAACGATGCCTGGATGTTTCCTGCTAACATCCAGACAGTTTGTTCTGCGGATGCATCGAGCCGCAGCAGCAGCAGGCCGCGGTGGATGATTCTGGTTTGCCACAGGTCATCAATGGACGTATTCAGAGTCAATTAGCAAAAGGCCAGTAAATGAAAACTGGATGGAATACAAAGCTTCCAGAAAATAATGAGCAATTAAAATTAAACGTCAGAGATTTTAGCATTTTGGAGACATGAGTTGTATACTTTGGTATAAAACTCAGACAAACAGACATGTAATCGGTTTAGGGAGGCGTTGGTCATTTTTGGCCCGTCTGCAGTTTTGGTTGAAATCTTGCTTTGCTCATGTCCAGTTAAAAAACCCCCCAATGATTTAAAGTCATGTTCTACATTGTCTACATAGTCTCCTGTAAAAAGCTGCACTTAACTGCAATTAGCAATTTTTTACCAGCAGAAGGTCATTTACTGCCTTCTTGGTGTGATCTGTCACTATCTCTTTTATTTTTTGCCTTGTTTATTTATTTTAGATACTTAAAACATCTTTTAGCTCCAGCTTTAAATGTTCATTCTAAATTAAAATTTATTTATCTCAAAGAAGGTGTATGAGGGTTATTATGCTATTAACATTATACTACTTGAAAATTGTATGAAAACAAGAAAATTATCATTTAGTGCAATGACTTCTGAGACAATTTATCATCCAGTGAAATTTGTCCAAAAGGGTAAGAGATGGAAACTAAGCAGGAATAAAGTGCAGTACAAAGTTTTCAGAAATGCATAAATTATGGTTTAATCATATGGATACAAACTGGCTTGTTTACATGAAGGAAATGGAGGTGGGACACGGAGATTCCTGATTTCCTCCATGTTTTGTTTCCTCTTGTTTGTTTACCATTTGTTTATGTGCTTATGTTGTTGCATTCTTTGATTCCTTTGTGTTATTTTGCATCACACGTTCTGAAACATTGTGGTTTTTGTTTGTTTTTAGCGACATGTCAAGAGGAGAACATGCAGGATATTGTGCTTGAGTTTGATGCCAGCCCACACATTCCTATAGAAGCCGGCGTGTAATTCAGATTTGTGCAACGTTGGGATGCTTGACGAGCGTTCGCTCCGCGGTTTCCCCCTCCTCGCACGCGTCGAGCTGCAGATCCCTGCTGCAGATTTCTGCTGCAGACTGACTGATTTCCTCATTCAGGAGAGAGTGCCACAAAATGTGTCGTACTCGAGTGTTTCACAATTACCAGCTGATTATATCTGCCGCATTACCATATTAAAAGGAAGACTACTTGAACACACTGATAATGTCTTAAGTGTTGCAAATAATTCCCCCAGTCATTATCGACGGCAGGCGGCGGGATCAGGAGAAGAGGAGCGTCGATAAATATCCGTAAACCTTTACAGTGTAAACAACAACAATTAGAGAAATTAGATCAGGCAGCGTAGCTGAGAAAAAGGAGATGATTCTAATTAAAAACTTTCACATGTATGAGTAAGAAAGAATAAAGGAAGCCGCTGTTTGCTATAGCAGACAACTTGCAGTGGAGACTGAAAGACTGCAACAAAATGACATGAAAATGTCATTAGGACATAAGGCAGTGATGTGGGTCTATAATCTTATTGGGATTTCAACCTTTTGACCTTTAATACTGAGGCAGGTTATGTGCTAAGCCACATACCCTCGACATGCAAGTGCCAAGCAGGCTGGGGCTTCTCCAAAAACAGGAGGCGCTCGACAACGCAGGGCATTCTGGGTAAATACAACCAGAACAAATGCACTAGTCCAGCAGCAGTGAGAAAAATGATTCATTGTTTTTTACACAAAACAAAAGACAAATTTTACAACCACTAAAATCTGACATTCCTCCATTTTTGATGACATTTCAGAGGTTTCTTGTTTCCTTGTGTGGTTTTTGGTGCAGGCGAGGAGGGGAACACGTTTGGATTGTTTGATACAGCGCAGTGTGAAAGAGAACTGCAGCGGCTTAAAAATGTAACATTATTAAAAATGTAACAAATATTGTGATTTCGGTCCCTAATCGAATCAGGTGTGAAAAACCCTCGGACTTGCTGTACATCCGCCACTCACTTTTCACCATTTCTGCTGATCCCTCTGACTCAAAAGTGAGTTCAAACCAATGTAAAGGTGTGAAAATAAGTGAAGAACCGCCCCAACTTTCCTTTACCATTCGAAATACATCATGTGGAAGCTAGATCAGTTAATCAAACACACTAAATTAGTGGAAAAAAATCTCTTTAAAAGCAGAAAATCAATTTGTTATCTTTATTTATTATCAGCCCTGATCTTAAGAAAGCAATATTTGCTGTCCATCAATCTGGGAAGGATTAAAAAGCCATTTTCATGTTGCTTAAGGAGAGTCACTACACAAGAAAGATGGTTCATTGCAAAACTTCCAACAGACACTAATTGTCTCCCCCACCAAATTCACCAAAAGTTTGTTGGATGCAAAATAAATCATAGACTTCTGTTTTAACACAAGACCAAGGCTGAGGTTTGACCTTAACGTAAAAACCATTAAAAACACCTCACACCAACTATAAAGCACGGTGGAGGAGGGGTGGTGACTTTGGTTTGTTGCTTTGAAGCCAGAACTACTAACATCTTCTGCAGAATTATTTTTCTATGGATCCATTTGTGTCTTTAATAAAGCTGAAGATTGCTTGATGATGAGTCAAATGTGAAGAGATGTGTCCCACAGCTGAAGCTTGGCCCAAACAGAACCAACCCAACGCAGAGCGAAGGAGGAAGGAATCAAGGTGAAACCAACCAGAACTCCACCTGATTGAAATGCTGTGCTGCTAAACTGTTTCTAAGATATTTTTTCTGACCCTTTCTGACTTTTCTGGTATGAATAAAACCCTTGAAGGGCAGCAATCTCTGCTGTGGGCTTAAAATAATCAGAACTTGAACGTCTCTAAGTGTCTATTCTGACTCCACTGTAGATATTGGACGGTCGTTTTCACGCCATTGAAGTGTTGTGATGCCTTCAGGTGCTGTGAAATCATTTGTTTGACAACGTTGGGTAGATTTCACCCTTGTTTTCTTCCTCCTCTCTTGAATTCCACCACCGGCTCCGTTAATCAATACACACTTTCCTCGCCCTTTTTTCTCCTCCGTACACGTATCTCCCCGTCTGACCAAACTGGCAAATTTGTGCTCTTAATCAGCTTGCCTGCCTCGTCTCCTCACTCCAGGCTGGCGACACGCTTCCCTTCCCCTTTAATTCCCCCGCTCTCAACAGACAGGCGCGCTGATTAACATGCACGCCCAGGTAGGAGCTCCCTCCAACACAACCCCGCTGCCCACCAGGTCCGCACACCATTATCCCCGCTACTCAATAGCACCCATCTCGCAGCACATCTGTCCAACTGCTGCATCCGCACTCCTTAATTAGCTTTACAACTTTCCCCTCACTTCTGGGTGGAAAATAAGGGAGGAATTTGTGGTCGGTACACGGACAGGGTAAGAAAAAAAAAGGGAGACAAAGACAGAGAGGACATAGTCTGAATGCGTAATCTAAATGATGTGTGTCACATTGTGACCCAGCATCACCAGGAAGTAATGCTGGGTCCATCCCAGTTCTGTGGCGTAAAGCCCCAGCAGCATGCGTCTCATTTCACCAATCCCCTTTATTTCTCCACTTCTCAGTAGCTCCACTACTTCAAAGGTGTCCGGACGTCTGTCCTTCCTTCTGCCCTCACACTTCCCCCAGAGATGAAGGTGGCATTTTTTACGTTCAAGGCGCCGCTGTGGCTAATGCTAATCCGCTCCACTCCCCGATATTCCGCCGCAGCACATTTGTCAGCAGCTCCCAAACAAACCGAGAGAAAGACTGCGAGAAAGAAGGGGCATCCAATTAATACAAAATTGTCTCCAGAAGTCAATAAGGTTTTAGTTCCACTTGAGCGTGTCTAAATGCGCGGAGTAAGGCTAATTATAATCCCATGGAGTATTTATACTATTTATGCTTTGCTCCTGTCATTACTACAAGCTGTAATCCTGCAGACCTGTGTTGTCTGTGTGCACTGATGAAAGCGAGATATTTTATGAGCTAACAATCCTAAATTCATCACTGTTTCTATGGCGATGAGCATTGAACAATATCACAATCAGCGCTGCCATCGAGACTGTAGATTCGATCCACAGAGGGGGGGCAAAGGTTGCGATGGAGGGAAGAACAATAAGCTATTTTAGTCTAACTGCTGTTTTACATACATGGCAGCTTCATTAGAACTTCCCACTGTGCACATAACCTTCTGCAGGCCTCCAACCAATCGTCTCCCTTATTAGAAATACTAATCTCCGATGTGGATTTCACCCTCCATCCTTCCTTCCATCCAGCAATTATGCCCCCTGCCATCAAAAGCCATCAAAACAGTAATTTCACTTTCTTACAGCCAGGCTTTTCATATTTCCTCCCGTGAAAGGCCCGAATCTTCCCCTTATCTCCATGGCTATTACACAGTGTGCATGAGAGTGAAAACAATGGGTCTGGCGTGATGAGATCACGGCACTTCATTTCTCCGAGGCCACTCCGGTAGACACAGAAACAATCTAGCGGCGGCGAGGACGGCGAGGGACGGCGGCAGCGGCTACAGGATTTCTCGGTCACTGCGCCTGCAGGGCTGCGAGGCGGGTCATCCCCGGTAATAAGAGAGAGAAGGAGACGGAGACGAGGATGTAATGGCAGCAGCAGTGAAGGGTCTCAGCCTCGGTGGAGGCCTTGGAGGAAACCGAGGTCAGTGACTGGAACTCAAACTTGGATCCTTTATTCCTGCTTGTGTACAGAAGCCCTTGGAGAATTGAACAGAGAACGGCTGCCGTGTGAGCTGTGTGCAGCTCGTGAGGCGGTTTGGTCAGCGCCATGCAGAGACACAGAGGGTGGAAGGGAGTGCTTGACTGAAGAGGATATGGCAGAGTGAAGTGACAGGCCTTGGGAGGAAGAGGCAGGAGCTGCTCACAAGTGACTAAAACAACAGGTCTGGGATTCAAAGTGTCTTCCTTCACTCCGTTTCTTCTGCCTGCAGCCATCTCAATTTTTCACTTTCCTCTCAGTCAGTCAGCTTCGTAGACTGGAGTGTTTTTTTTCTTCTTTTCAGGGTTTTTCCATCAAAACGACTCTGAAAGGTTTTTTTGTACCATCTTCCTCTACTGTGAGAAAAACAGATCAAGAATATCTTAAAAATGTCAGATAACTTTAGGACTGAAAAGATTCATCGGATTAAAAGGTAGCTTGGTTTAAGAATATAAAACTACAAAAAGTCTGACATTTTGCATGTATGATGAAAAACCTGTCTGCAAAGATTTTACTCAAAATCCAAGTGTCAGTCTTAGCTAAATTCTGTAAAAAAAAAAAAAAAAAAAAAAGAGAAAAGGTAAAATCTTACCATGCATTTTTGTCTAGTTTTTAAATATATTAGCACTATTATACAAAACTCATATGTAACTTTTCAGCAAAATTATGAGCTTGATTTAAATCAATGATTCCTTGTCTAGTTTACTGGGATATTTTTCTACTTGTGAGCAAAATGAAACCATGTGATTTTTTTCTCTCTCTCAATATTAACTATTTATTTTAAAGAAGCTCATTTTGCTTGCTGAAAAGTTTTCTGCAAGTTAGTTTGGCTTCATTTCAAGTGCACCAAGGTATTTGCATGAGAAACTAGACCAGAAATACTTGGTAAGACTTAGTGTTTTTGCAGTGAGTTTGGTTTTTTTTGTTTGTTTTTTTAACAAATCACACCTGCTGTAAGTGAACATAATTACAGGCAAAGGTTTTCCATCTTCAATGCAAAATGCTAATTTATTTTTGGCATGCACACTACAATACTACAATAACGTCAGATAATATTTGCTCTAGAAATTAGACAAACATAATCAGTAAGATTTTGTGTTTTTGAAGTGCTCCTGCTAAG
The DNA here is from genome assembly GCA_911649635.1 of Poeciliopsis gracilis. Lineage (NCBI taxonomy): Eukaryota > Metazoa > Chordata > Actinopteri > Cyprinodontiformes > Poeciliidae > Poeciliopsis > Poeciliopsis gracilis. The sequence goes on from CAJVRI010001527.1 coordinate 1,829,316, forward strand.
CACCTTTTGTCATCTATTCATTAGATGTTTAATCAAATTAACAACAAATTAAATCAAGCTTTTCACATGCTGATCCTAAAACTATTTCTTTACCTGAAGATGCATCCTTTGTTATCACTTTGGTGGTCATTTTCCAACTCTAATAATCACAGAACTAAATCATTAGATGTGCATTAATTTACAATATTCAGAGTGACAGTTTCCATGTTTTTAATAGTTCCTCTTCCCCAGTGAATGTGATGCACCATCGGCATGTTAAACTGTATTGATGCTGACTGGATCATCATGGTGAGTGCTCTCCATTGGCTTTCCCATTAATGCGCATACAATATCACAATCCATAAGACACTTGCTTGAGTTGTTAAATATTCACAGCACAAATCGAGTCTTTACTCACTGTCATGTGAGCTGCAGGACGACCGAGGTTGTGGTGGAAATAAAAAGCACATTTCTGTGAAAATATTTACATGCCAGGAACTAAATGCATTTATGAAAAGGAAGATTTGGCTGCTTGATATACATGAAATGTGAAAAGTGGATGTTGGGCGGTAGGACGAATTTATCAATTATCTTAGTTACGGTTATAACAATATGTGATTGATTGACGCTGGTAGATATTTGAAACACCCAAAATTCAACTGAAATCAATATTTCACACCAAACCCATGAATGAAATGCAATAGAAAGTTTTAGTAAACAAAATTGCGCTTCAAAATTTTTTGTCAGAACAGAAATGATCAAGCTCATTTTAAATGATCATGCCATCGATTGATTTATTGATTTACTGTGTACTGCGACAGGCTTAGACATGTTTGAGTCCTTGTTGCTGAAACTGCAAAAGTAATCCCAAACAGACGAATTGGATCGTTTCATTTATTTTAATTTATTTATTTATGGCAACTAATTCCTCCATTTTAGGACTTTTGTGGTATAAACTAGAATGTTTACATGTTTCACCCACAAAAAAGTCAGAATTTTTTACCTAGTCATTTGTTAGAATCAGTGATATCGTTTAGCAAAATGCCAAACATCGCACACATCTAAAATCTCCAGGAACAAACAGACAATTTGTAGAAATTTTCTGCACATCTACTGCTGCTGTCCTGCAGGGTTTAAACCAAGTGGGCCCCCTCCTCAACATCACGTACTTATGAGGTACAATCTGATTTACTGATGCATCTCCCAGCTCCCACTTCCATTACCGAGTCCCGTTTCTGTGTCGTTAACTCTGCATTTGTCTGTTTAGTGCAGCACACACACACGCAAAAAAAAAAAAAAAAGACACACGTGCACACTTCCTCCATCTCCCTCTCCATCTCTCTTCCTCTTTTTCTCATTGGGAAGGGGGAAGCGGGTGGGGTGGAATGATCGTGTTAGGGGGTTCACAGAAGACTGACTGTTTATTATTGTCTTCGGCCCACTTAACTCTGACAGTAACAGAATGAGATGGGGAGAGAAGCGAGTGCCATTAATCACGGTGTCGGGAGGGCCTGAGCCGAGCGGAGACGCATCCATATCGCATGTGCCTGGGAGAGGAACACAAAGTGATTTTCAGGCCAGCCGGCCTCGTAGCGCCGCTGTGCAGCTCCAAGTAGAGGCTGCTGGCGGATGGAGAGTGGTGGTGGGGTACGAGGAGGGGGAGCAGCGGCTATTCACACTCAATCTTCTTCAAATCTTCTGACATGCTGCACCTACAGACACCCCTGTTTCCAGCTAACCTAAACAGGAGTCTGTGAGATTTAAAAAAAACTCAAAAAAAGCTGGAATACAGACAGTGGAGATAAGAAAATGCACCTTATTTCAACAGTTAGATACTTAAACTAACAAAGTGGTTGTTCATTAAACAATCGTGAAGTAAAATAGAAAGCAGTGTGCAAAACTAAAGTACACCTCAAGCAGAAAAACATATCATGATATTAGCATTTCATATCAGTCAATATTATTGCTAATGTTATTACTTTACTATCAGTTTTTTCTTCATTAGTAATATTTCTGTTTTCATTATTATCTGTAAGTACTGATGTATTTTTCCCCTTTATTATGTAATGCTTTAATATTTTTATTTTGTTTACTTTATCTATCATGTCAACCAAAACATACTCAGGAAGTAACCTGAGAGTAGTGATGGACTCAGACATGAACCTTCACAGCCACATAAAGACAGTTAAAAAGTCAGCCTTCTATCACCTGAAGATCATTTCCAGGATTAAACGATTAATGTCCCAACAAGACCTAGAGAAACTCAACAATGTGTTTATCTTTAGTAGCATTAATTACTGAAACAGCGTATTCACAGGTCTGCCAAAGAAACAAAAATCAAAAGTCGTTCTGGCTAAACCCAGGAAGATGGAGCACAACACGCCAGTCCTCATCAAAGAAAATAGCCTTTAAAATAATGTTAGTTTATAAATCTCTGAACGGCTTAAACGCCTGATGTTGTTGTATGAACCTTCCACACCGATCAGATCTTCTGGCTCTGCATCCCCAGAACCAAACATGGAGAAGCAGCATTCAGCTTCTATGCAACACAAATCTGGAACAAACGTCCAGAAAACCGAGAAACTGTTGAAACACCGAGTTCCACCTGTTTAGACTTGTTTTCGACTAATAACTGCAACACTGATCAACTTATTTGATATGTATTGATCACTTTACTGATGACACTTTATAAATTCAATGTACTGATTTTCACAATTATTGAGTATATGACCGGTTTATGTTTTTATGTTTTCATTATGTGAAGAACTTTGAACCGCCTTGCTGAAATGTGCTTAACGAATAAACTTGATTGGTTATTTAATCACAGTAGATGAAGACGGAGTTCAGAGAAGCTGAGCTGCTGTATTTTTGACTACGCTCCGCTGCTGCTGGAAGTATTCTGGTGCCAAAAAGAGTGCATGCGGCGCAGACATCAATGGCAGTCTCAGTCTGTCAGCCGTCAGTCGTCCCGCCACAGAGGGACACTATGACGCCTCGGCGCCGATGACACCCAGCTGATTGACAGCTGTGTCTCTTAAGTCTCCTTCCTCCATAGCAACGCCCGCCGCACACCTTCCCTGGATATCAGTGACACCCAGATGTGCTGCAGCAGCTGTCTCCCAGATTATTCCTGCGCCTCTCCGAGCCACCATCCACACAGACAGCCATCTAAATATTTAATCGTGCCAGAAGGCGCTGCTGCGTCTCACACTCGAGCCGAGGAAGTACAGTATCTCCCGGCGAAAAGACAGACTGTGAGAGATGAAAGGCGAGTGTAGAGAAAGAGAGGTGAAGGGCTGGTGGGGCGAGTGGGGGGGTCAAGCCTGGGCCTGGCTGAGCCGAGCTGCAGGTAAGAACCAAAGATGACAGAATATGCCACCAATTTTCGGACCGATGACAGCAGAGAGGGGAAGGATGACAGGTTGTGTTTTGGATATACCCTGAGGACAACCTCGCCAGACATCAAATGTCTAACAAGCCAGACAAGACCATTCTGATTTCATGCCATACCTTCAGGGAGAAACACAACCCCCTCCCCCAAACCCTTAAATGTGACATTGCTAACCATGATGCAAAAATTACATTGTGTATATGTGGATCCGTCTGCCTGACGTTTTATTTTTTTGCCGCTTTATTTCCGTGTGCATGTTCATCAGAGTGTGTCATCACTGACAGCTGATCAGAAAATACACAGCGCCTGAGGTACTTTCTGTAATTTTGACTTTTTTTTCCTCCCTCCCTCCCAGCCTATCCACCCTCCGCCCCAATCCTTGGCTCATTCCCAAGCAACAGATTGCTGCTGTCGCTGGAGTTGCGCCTCACAGATGGAGCAGCATCACTTCCTGAGGAGCCTGACAGGATCAATCCAGGAGCTCATTCGCTCACAGTCAATTAAGCCATGTTAGTTTTGACAGGAGCCACGGGCAAAATAACAGCCGTCACTGTCTGGAAGGAAAATAGTGTGACCGCGCACACAAACACAGGAATACATTTGTTTACTGTAGGGTGGACTGCTGGTGCAGGAGATGCCGCTGACGTGACGGAGAGCAACGCTCGTTTCGTTTGCGTGCGAACATAAAAGCGCCTCCAGTGACCTATTGAACTCCAAAACCAGGCCCAATCGTGACCTTCGTCGATCCTGAGGGCGTGTGCGGTCCATCTGTGCATCCCACACCTTCGCCTTCGTCATTTCTGCCGCTGCATCTTTGATTCCACGTCTCCTCTGATTCTGTAATAATCCTGATTATGCTGCGGCGAATAATAGAGTAACGCAGAAAAAGTGAAACAAGGCAGAAATCTTTGCGCGCCACCAACTGAGAGAAGAGGTGGAGCCGGTCTCTTTGAACCCATTGGAAGGAGAGTGAAACTCTTTGATTAGGACATGTAGGTAGGTAGCTGTGGGCGATGGACTGAAAACACTTGGCATCTGCTTGCAAGTCTCCACACACCCGAGGTGAGGGACACACACAGCACCGCACACACACACTTTCTGAGGCTGAGCCTGGCTTTACCCTGGGCATCATTACAGACACTACACATCCCTCCTTTGAAGGGTTATCAAGGCTCCTCATTAAAGATGTCCCTGGCTTTCTTAGTGATGTGGGTCTCCACAGGGCGTAATATACCCCCTTTAATTAGTTTGCAAACTCATTAGTGTGTGCTGGGCAATTAAATGTCCTTCCTTCAGAATAGTTTACAACAGGACAAAGGAATCCCAGGGGCCGTCAAGGAAGTAGGGCTCATAGTGGAGACAACTGTCCCCTCTGCAGGGGACCATCATTAGGGAGCTGCAGCCCCTCGATCATTCCCAGTCCACTCCGCAGTGCTCAGGGACAACCTGCTTCTTCTGTCTGTTTAATGGTGTCGGTTACAGAAATGAGCAATTTTACAGCCCTCTAATCAAACGTTCGGATCGCGGCATCATTAAAGAGGGCCTTAACATTTTAATCGGAAACGTATGCTTTTCTACGTCCACCTTTGGCTGACATGTTTGGTCCTGATGAGAGAAACCTCAGCACGCAGGATTCAGAAGCGCTGCAGGCTCCTTGCATCAGACCAACACAGACTTATGTCATGAGGCATGTTGCTTTAAGATGGGGCAAAAATGAAGAAACTGAAAGTCAGAATGAAAACTCCTCCTCCTGACACCTAGGAAGAGAAAACGTTGAGGCTCTAAGTATTTAATGTCTAGGTTTTTTATGGGAATGTGGATTTTTCAGATTAATTTGAGAAGCTGTTTTGACAGGTGCACTTAATGTTATTGTGTCATGCAGCTGGGCTCTGATTTGGTCTCTGGTTTGGTCTCTGCTTTGGTGGTCTTGACTACAACACTGCTATGTGGCTCCTTGGCTGCATGTCCCTCCCACCCAACTGCAAAAATCTGTTTATTTATTTCAAAATAAATGCCATTAGTGGCAAAAAACAAAGTGAAGTTCATGCTATGTTAGGTCAGGAGTCAAGAAGTTTCCATCCCTGAAATGATGATGCATAGAAGCTCAAATCTAAGTTTAAGCCATGTTACAGAGTAAACACAATAAAAACATGCTTTATTTGTGGCATTGTTAATTCAAATAGCACATTTCTGATGGATACAGTTTAAATACAATAGGTACTCCTAATGATACTATATTAGCGATTAGGTAATGCATCCAGCAAGTACTTTTATTTTTAATACCTAAGTCTTAAAGTACTTCATACTTATTAAAGTATTAATACTTAATATTAACTATTAATACTTAAGTATTAAAAGTTAAAATGTGCCTTTACTCAAGTAAAAATGTCAATGTGGTACTTTTACTTGAGTACATTTGTGTCTGTGTATTTGTACTTTTACTTCAATAGTTTTTTGAGTACTTTCACCACCATTGAAGTTACGTGACTTATTTGAATTATGGTTGACCAAGAACAGATACGCTTTGGTTCCACCAGGTCCTCCTATTGCAGGACATTTGTAATCATCTATAATTTGTTACTGAGCAGAAAATTTAAAGCTAAATTTGTGATAATTAAGACCAGCAGACACCCTGACCTGCTGCAAAAAGTTAAGCAGCTGCTGTCTGGAAACTCATATTCCTTAAAGTTGAAGGTAACAATTACATTTTTACATAATACAGCCAAGTTTCTCATGAAAACAGAAACAATTATCTACTACTGTTTTAGCAACAGGAGCGAGAAAGATCTAATTAAAGTGTAAATAAAAACGACAAGGCAGCTATTTCACAGACGCAGTCGCCTGTTTTGTAGAAATTCAAATCAAGTTAAAACAAAAAAATATCCTGGATGATTCATTTGATGTAGCATATATTGTTGTTTAGCATTTTTTTACATTTTTCTATATTTGCAACATTTATATATTCCAGTTTATCTCCATCCAGGCTGTCGGGGCGCGCTGCCCTGCTTGTTTCTCACATGCCTCTGCTCCAACATACTCCATTCAAAGGAATGAATTACCTCCTCAGCAGGTCGTCCAGTTCTGCAGCAGCTCGTTAATGACTCATCAATTCAAACCAGGGAAACATCTAAAACATGCAGGGCGCCGTGCCCCAGAGAGCAGGACGAGGGAAACGTCGGCCTTTTCATCAGCAGCCGAGTCGCTGCTGGCTCAAGGCGTCCACCTCCGCTTGTGCTGATCCGTCATTCATCTGCTCATGAATCCCAGCAGGTTTCACAACTTCTGACTCCATTTCACTTAAACACTTTATTAATGCACAATTGGAGAAGTTCATTTATTCCCCGGTAAAATAACATTCTGAAAACTTTCAAAAGCACAAAGTTAGAAAACCAAATTTGTCTACAGTTTTGGTTTAACTACCGTTAAGGCTACGTTAACGCAAGAAAACCAAATCCAGCTTTTCATGGCTGCCTGAGCAGCAATTCCAATGTGACACTTTCATATCTGAGAACGATCAGATATGCATCTGATTTAGTACCAAAACCATCGGTTTGTTAAAAAAAAAACAAAAAAACGTATGTATTTCACAAAGATTTGAAGATCAAGCAATGCATTTGTGGCAGTAGCTCCTGCAAATTCTCAAAAAAGAATTCTGAGAAAAACAAGAATTAGAAAAAATAAAGAATTTGAGGGAAAATTAATTCTAAGAAAAACAGTGAGGATTTTAAGATTAAAAGAATTCTAAGAAAAAAATGTAAAAAAATTTGAGAACAAAGTCAAAATTCTGAGATTGAAGTCAGAATTGTTTTTTTTAGTGTCCCTAATCCTCTTCAGTAGAATTGTGCTGCTTAGTTCTGAAGTTTATGAAATGAATTAGACTAATGTGCCTGTAACTTAATAATTGGACGCGTTCGCCTTGTTTTGATCCCACAGTAGGAAACGTTTCATAATTAAATGTGAAAATATTGTAAATAGGAAACTAAGCCATAATTCTAAAGTTTTATTTTATACTGTTTTTGAAGCAAGCTGCAGCAGACGTAGAATACCTGTAATAAACACCCAGTTATGATGAACAGGAGGCAGGGAGGCCAGGCTGCTCCCATGTGAGAGACACATTAAAATGATGAGCCTCTATTTTGAGGAATGTAAAATATATTTTTCCCTCTCTTTTTATGGATTTATACTTGGTTTATCATCTGAGGTTCACAGCTCTGCAGCCGCTCTGAGACTGGCCCCGGAGGAGCCCGAGGCACATTTCACTGCACTGTGACTCTCTATAAATCCAGCTAGCATGAAATCTCAAGGAGCCAACGCTGTGAAGAGAGCCAATCTGCCTGTTTACACCATCTCATCTTACACTGAAGCCTTGGCGCCTGCCCTGCCAGAGCCCCCCCTCCGCTCCAACCCCTACATGTTTGCAGAAGTGTTCATGCTGAACAAAGTGATTGTATCATCTGGGCCCGCTCTTCCATTTGTGTTGCTGCTTCTCCCGAAACCTGTTTCAAGCTGTGTCACCCCCAACTCAGGCGAAGTTTGAAAAATGGAAGAAGGGAACCATGCAAAGTGGACACATTCTCCAGCCTGCCGTAAAATAACCGGAGGATGGACCATTAGCCATTTGCTGCTACCGACCGGGCTGCAGATCCTGTATCTGCACAAACAGAAGGTCACATAAAATTTAAGACTAACTCACAGAGGAAGCGTTGTAGCATTTAAAAACAGACACTGGGAGCAAACTTTCCCCCCATCACAATCTGACGTCAGCCATCTACGGTCCAGACATGTTCCTCCACTTTTCCCAGACAAAAACCAGTCAATTTGTCATCCAGTGACGAGGTTGAACCTTTAATTAAAAGGGAGGGCTGCCATCATCAGCGCCCAGCTAAATGCCACATGATAAATAATGGCAGAAGATCTCCAAAGCTCCCTTGGAGTTTGTTTCACTCGAGGGGATAAAAGGCCACACGCGTTCCAGGGCAACTGCATATCAATATGTTAAAGAGGTGCAATTGTATAAATTGATTAAATGACCCAGATGCAAACTAAGCAAGCTTCAGAGGCCTAGTTGTTGGTGTGTCGGCCGCATCACGTCGGCCTGCCTGGTATTAATGGAAAGCAAGAGGAGAGAAGTGACATTATTAAGGTAGATGATGGGTTTCTGAGCAGATCATTCACTGAATGCAATCGATAGCTCTGCGTCTAAACGCTCAGGCAGAAATTACTCTTCAAGGCAAACCGGCCGGGGGAAAATGACACCGCCATGAAATGCGTTGCTACGGACACCATTAGAAACGATTGGCTAATTACAGCCATGAGAATTCCTGATTCTTTATTGGTCCTTTAAATTTACCATGAAGACACGGCGGCATGCCAAAGCCCCTGCGATGATGTGTGCATAAACACACTCACCGGCCACTTTATTAGGTACACCTGGCATGGAGACGGTTTCACATGATGATGTCACACACTTACTGAATTTGTCAGTTGAACATCCATCACAGTTTTTCCACCTGATCTGACCTTTGTGACATGCAGCATCACTCCACACTGCAAAAACACAAAATATTACCAAGTATTTTTGGTTTAGTTTCTTAGTAAATATCAAATATCTTAGTCAACTTAAAGTAAAAGAACTAACTATAATAAGTAACAGTTCAGCAAGACACAGGAGCTTGTTTTAAGTCAGTAATTCCTTAATATTGCTGAAAACACGGAAAACTACAAAGTTAAAAGTACAATTATTTTCCAGTAGAACTAATAGTTTGTCAACTTCAATATTAAGGAATTACTGAATTAAAATAAGCTCCTATTATTTCAAATATACGTACTAAGTTTTTTGCACTAGAAACTTGTAAGTATTCATTATAAGTCGTAATAAATCAATAATTATTATTTTGCTTTTGGTTTCAACTTTTCTGAAGGTGAATTTCGTTTACAGAGACTCCATAATTCATCTTCATGTTTCTTTATTTTTGGATATTTAAAATGTCTTCCAGTTCCGCGGTTAAATGTTCTTCAGAATTTAAAATGTGTTGATTTTTGAGGATATGTTCTTGTATTGTTATGCCAGATGAAAATGGTCTCAAAACAACACATTATAGTTCATTGCAATAAGTTCTGGATCAATTTTCCATCCACAAAATGTGTTACTCGTAAGTTAGTACACTTGAAATAAGACAAAACTAAGATCTAGAAACAGGAGCAAAAGTAGTTGGGAAGATTTAGTGTTTTTGCAGTTTGAACATTTATACATCGATATGAATGCAAGCGACTACTTTTCCTACTGAGCCACACTTACCCTGTGTTAGCGACAGACCGATGACCTTCATAGCCCTTGAAGCAGTCAGAAAAGGTGACATTTAGATCTAATCAGGATTCATGATTCCCACTAAGTTCCCCAGAATGAGCCGTATATTTGTATGTCTGGGTAATAGCAACAGGTGTACCTATTAAAGTGGCCTGTAAGACGCTGCAGACGGCGAACGCTCCTGCCTTTTGTCTCATATCAGGTCATCCATCGGACACTCTGACACCCCCATCATCCACGCAGCCTTCACACCACGCCGCATCAGCACATCTCTTCAGAATTGGTTCATTTCACTCTCCTCATAATCAGACAGCTTAATCTTGACCCTCCAAATCTGGAAAATTATCGCCCTGTCTCCCGTCTCCTCTTCCTCTCAGAAACCCTCGAACATGCTGTCAATTCCACTAAATTCCTCTCTCATCTTTCTGCACTTGATCCCCTAATCTTGCTTTTGTGTCACTCACTTGATAGAAACTCTTTTCTCCACAACTCAGTGCTTAAGACACAACCTCCACTACCTGCTTTAATCACGCTGCGCCGCTTTGTACAGGAGTCGACATGAACTGCAGATTATTGTGCATCTTTGATCACTTGACAAGTGATTTATAGCCAAAATAATGCATGAAATTTGAAATGTCATTCCTTCTGCAGGGCTGTGCAAGTCATTAATCAATCTAGCAGCTTTAACAATCACTGTCTTTGCACATCTATGCACGCTGAAATAATAAAATGCATTTTAGCGCCAGTATAAATTGACTGTCAGATGTATTTTTCCACCAGGTTCTACACTTTGAAATGTTCATTATGTAAATATGTCTGCTAACTTTCAAAGTATGCATGCTCAGTTTCTGAAAAATGTTAAGCAGAAGCAGCACATTTATTTCACTCATTCAACATCTGCTCATGAAAACTGAGGAATCATTCTTCACTTATTTTAATGTCTCATGGCTGTCAGCTTAGGCAATTCAAAGCTCTTCGTTATGATTAAGGAAGGATCTTTATCTTGATTAGGATATTTTTACAAGTTATTGTTGATAAAAGTTTGGAGCCAACTTTTGAAGAGTAAAAAAAAAAACTGTTGAGACGTTGCGTCCTACTAATACTGACTTATGGTGCTTCTGATTGGCTGTAAGTTTACTCTGATTAGTGGCTTCCTTCTAGTATTTATCATCTAATTTGCATCAACTTCTAAAAATACATAAGAATATGCTCTTAAAGCATATTTTATGAATGCATAGTATCTTTACTCTAATGGATTATGGTACAAATGCCAGTCCTGAAGTCTCAACAACCTCTGTGACTTTAGGTTCCTGCATAAAAAACACAGCAGAACAGATCAATTTGCCAATGACTAGAAAAAACAATCCTGTTTACAGAAACAATAAAGAGCAGAGCTGTTACAAAGTCGACCTTTAGAGTTGAAGGTTGTTGCAGGTTTGGATCAAGCCAGAACTTCCCCAGTAATGCTTGGCTTTCTAACGTCGCATGTTTTCTCTTACGTCCGGAAACGTGCGCATGCGCAGAACGCAAAAAGGACAATCCGCTGACACGCCATCCATAGGTGCGCTGCTGTGGCAGAACATTTCTGTTAACAAAATGAGACTTGGAGATGCAGTCATTATCAAATTCAGTGCGGTGCGAAGACAAAAATAATGCAGACAAACTGTTGAACAGCTCAAAACTACTAATATTCTTATATTTTATCGCTCTCTGTGTTGACTACACCACACACACACACAGACTCATTGCCATAGCAACTGACAACAACACCACTTTATGTTTCAAGATTCCACAAAACACACACACAAAGAACAGAACATCCAGTCTGTTCCGGTTTATTCAAGCTTGATGTTTATTTTGAGATTATTAATAAGTGATCGCTGTGGTAAATTAGCTACCACTGCCATTGGCTAACCTAACAAAGCGGCGGTTAATTAACCAATTTAAACACCTGCTCTGCTGATCGTCTGTCAGAGATTGATAGATTCACACAGAGACATAAAAAAGAAAGACATGAAACACAACAACAAATGAAATCTGAGAGTTGGAGTGAGAGTTTTTTAATTAAATCGAAACACACCGAATTCTGCAGCACATCTGTCACAGCTGTTGTGCAGTGACCACTCACACCTGATCAGCATCCTCCTGATCTCCAGCTGCTGCCATATAAGGACGGAACTCCTCCTGCACGGCGTCAGATTGTTGTGAAACCCTCAGCGGTAACACCTTCAGACCTGCTCCAGCAACTTGAGCTGCCTGCCTAGAATCTAACCTGTCTGTCTCTGCCTAGATTCCTCTCCTGTCCCTGATCCCTGACCCTCTCCGTTGGATAAGGACCTCCTGGCTTCGACCCCCTGCCTGTTTGACCGGATACCCGTTTCTACCTGGACTCTGGACCCGCGGGCTTGGATCCCCTGTTTGCCTGGCCCTAAGATCAGGGGCTGCCTGATCCCGATTTGATTCCCTGGTTCTGACCCTGGCCTGTCTGACTAAGAGTTTGTTGACCTCCCAATAAATACCTGGTTTGTAATTATTCTGTTCAGTCCCTGTGTCCATCGGTGCCTGAGCCTGACAACATCTACCTGTTAAGGAATCATAGTCAAGCTAGCATATCTGACCTCTTTCCCTCTCCCTCGCAATTTTCTTTTTAATTAAGACTTTTTCCTGACCTTGTTATCTACTTATGTTAGTGCTGACAAGTTAGCGTCGTCTTTCATATATCACCGATACATTTATGATTTAGCGCATTATGCTGACAAGTTGACAGATAAAACCAATGGTAGTCATTGTGAAGCAGTTTTTGCCCTCCTGGGAGGGCATGACATCATGTTGTACCAGAACTGCACCTAATTATGGAGGACAAAGTATTTGCAGCGCTTCACTTTTTCCATTTTGTTTTTTGTATCCATATTCCAAACTGTATTCAATTAACCTCTTTTCTTCAAATGCAGCAAGAAACCTTCAAATAAATGCAATTTGTAATAAGGTTGTAAGATAATAAAATGTAGAAATATTGAAGCATTGTGAAAACATTCCAGATAAACTGTAGAAAAGGTCACAGATTTTTCATTTGGATTAAAGGACCACACAAAGAAAAATCAAATCGGGAGCATGGATGAAAAGAAAACTAAAGTGGTTTTCTATGTTGTCAGATTTGATCATTTAATCTTTTCCAGTCCTTCACAGAACATTTTCCTGTATTGCTCCAGGTGAGATTCACAGAGCAAACCGTCTAACTGAAGCCTGAAAATAAAACCACAAATAGTCCAGATCAGTGTCTCCCAAACTCTCCAACATCGAAGTCAAACAGGAAAAATGCAATCAGCAGCCAATACAGGTGCCAAAATATTGGTATTGTCAAATTAATTAGTCCAAGCATGATTTATTTACAGGAGAGAAATGGAAATTATAGCAAGCTGACCTGAAACCAACCTCCAAATGGTTCCAACAAACTAATTGACTAATCCAAGGAGGATTTTTTTCTCTATCCTCCTTCATCAGATCACAATTGATCTTTACTATCGTTCTGTTTTTCCTTCAGAACAGACGATCTAAGAATGCCTGTTGCATGTTTTGCAAATTCTCCACTATGTTTGTTAATGTTCTGAGAGTTTGTAATACTTTTTCTGTGGTGCATGTTATTCCTGAACTCCTGGTTATTCCAACATTTCTTGTGTTCAAATATACTAAAATAATTCATCCATGAAATTCAAAATGCAAAGAATTCTCGTCAGTTTGATGAAATAAAGTGTTTTTCCCAAACATCTGCTGCAGTCTCTATGTAGATGCAGCGGTTCTGCTGCCGTTGCTCTAGGTGATGTGAGAAAGTCAAACATCTGGAGTTGCTGCTAGTAACGGGGAATAAATGTGAAACTCGTCTGAAATGTTTTGAAGGCTCAAGCGATAAATAGAAGAGAAAACATCACTGCTAGCAGATGTTACATTTTTGGGAACATTTTTATTCATTTGCTGCATGAACGTTCTCATGCATCAAGTATTTAAACTCTACCTTTAATCACATCGTCATCTGTTCTCTTTTCATACAACGTCCCAATCAACCGATACAAATACTGTTAATAATTCAAGCCTCATTGGTGTACTTAATCTACCTCATTTTCTAATCTTCCTAATAATTCATTTGTTCAGTGATTAATTAGACTCATTTATGTCATGTGGAAACAACATTTGTTTTTAATTGTGCATGTCAAAAGAATTTTCCAGTCATCCCATTTAGGCTCGGCGGAGAGCAGTCGGAGCTTTGGCCACCACAGGGTTCCCCGCGCTCGCTTCTTCTCTGCGACTTCTCCGCATCCGCCAGCGATCAGACTTTCCACCAAGGCGCCATATGTGGCATCACAGTTAATTACTCAAGAGAAATTGGCTGAAGACGAGGCATAACAGCAGGTGAGGCGCTCCAGCCCAGAGCTAAACCAACACTAACTGGTCAAGCTCAGCTGCCCTCGCTCCTCCACTGGCTGAGACACGCAGGATGGGCCCAATCATGCTGTTTCGACTTCATTACAGATCAGGGAAGGTGCAATTAGTAGGATCCCCCCCCACCACCAGTTTATAATTACCTTAAGACAGCCACTTAAACAGAGAATGTTATAAATCAGTTCCTGTTGCCCGTCGGAGCCCCAAACGCTACATTATGGCAACAGATGTCGGCTGCAGCCGTGGACAGGCCCCTCGGTGGCAGCGACAGCCAGCAGCACCGTCGGCTCGTCTAATGACTAGGAACAGCCTGCAGGTTGGAGTCTGCAGGGCTCCTTTGCTTCAAGATTATGACTTTATATGTAGCAAGTAGCAAGTTGAGAAAAGAAACGCACGAGGCTCCCGAGAAAGAATTAAAGGTCAATTAGGAGTCTGTGCAATGCAACAGAAAACCGTTCATCTGGTGCTGAAATGCAGTGATGCAGCAAAACGAACACAGACAACGCAGAGACAGAAAAACACAAACGTTTTGGACTCCCATTTCCATGATAACAGTGTTTTGGCCAAACCAGAACCACAAAATTAGAAATTCACTGCAGGTCATGTCTATGTAAACATTTGGAAATGATAAATAATATCTGATGATGATCAGATTTCTAAGTAATCTCAAGATTACTTAGAAAAATCTGCAGTGAGGAGCATTTATGTCACCAGCAGAGACTCAGATCTCTGCACGCCTCTGTATCAGAAAGTTAAAGTTTCGCCGTCTACTGCAGGATTGGCATGCACAGTACATCACTTCCAGCACTATTTATAGTATTTTTTACTTAAATTGTCATTTTGTAGATTTTTACCATCTGTCTAAACCAGAAGTCTGTAGCCTTTTCAATCCTAAGAGCCATTTTTGCCCCTAGATCAGCAAAATAAGATATAATTAGAGCTGTAAAAGTTTCATCACCTTATAATTTTTAATAAATGTCTAGTTCAGAAAATATATTCTCATTTTTAAACTCTATTTTATTTTAGTTTTAAAGTTTGAAAAGGAAAAGAAAAAAAAATTGCAGTAAAGAATACGGATACATTTCCTTCTGTTGAAATTTGTAGACATTTTTTAAAAGTTCATATTTTCCAACTTGAGGATAAGTTCAAAATGAATTTATTTAATTAAAAAAACTACTGAAACCAACATTTGTTATTGAATTTATAATTAAAACATCTGTTGAATCTTTATCACTTTAAGTCAGTTATGAAGGACCATTGTGGAACATCAAAAGTGCCACACATGGCTCCGGAGCCGCAGGTTGCAGACCCCTGGTTAGAGACTGGAAGGTGAAAAATAACCTTCTAGCTAATTCTAGCATATTGACAGAAGTCCACTGGCCCTGGAATAAGTAAATATATATCTTTTAATTGTGTTTTAATCTGCAAGCAGAGAGTTTTCTTCCTGCAGTTACTTTATTTTTGGAATAAAATTCACAAGGCTTTAATAATTGTTATAATATTTCAGTTAATAATGAATTTCTGGTCTTCTATACTTTCTAAAATGTTTTAATGGTAACCTCAAGGTTTGAAAAACATCCCACCTTCGCCACAGAGGAGGGATTTGCTGAGTTTGCATGCATGAAACCACCATGCCAAGGCGGAAAGACGTCAGCAATGACCTCGTCGGGGTAGTACGGTCATTTTCAAACTATTCCAACTCATTCTGCAGAAACCGAGACATTATTGACAAGCAGGAAAACTTTATAGGAAATCAGAACAAGAATGAGCTCGGGTGGCTTGTTTGGAAGCGTTGGAGGAAAAAGAAATGGCATCACGACCACTAACACAGAGTTACCGCTGCTGGTTTATTATTTTTACTTATTTCACATTTAAAAACAGTTCAGGGGCTGCTCCAGATTCAAAGGTTTTGTTCCTGCTCTTAGTGGAAGCACCTCTACATGCAGAGAGACTAAAATATTATTTACAGACGGGATATCTTTATTGGACACCTGCTGTTTCTCAGTTATGTTGAAGTATTTTGGGTTTAGGGTGTTCGGTAAAAGAAACACAAAAACAAACAAAGTATCATGCTGACAAATCCTCCAGAAGAGCCCCATAAACAAAGCGCAGATTTGGCGTGTTTTCTAAGGGTAGAGCTTTTGTTTATCAGCAGCTTTTCCTAACGAGGAAAGAAGATCCTCTGCAACCCAAACGTTGGCTCAGACTATCAGCTTTCCTTTGTTCCTGCTCCTGTGTTGCTTCAGCCTGGTATAGCCATCACTTGTTCAGTAATTTGAGAACAGTTTATAAAAATAACAAAACACTAATTAATTTTGCTTAAACACGATTGGCTGAAGAAGAGAAAGCCAACAAAAGTTTATATTTACAAGGCTGTGAGTAGCCTGGAAACGCAGCAGGAGGTATGAATACCAATGATCCGTTTAAAATGGCTCTGACACAGAAATACGAGTTGTGCAGGGATGACATTCCTGTCCCTGAATTTTTAAAAACGGCAGTGTAGAGAGGAGCCCACCTCTAACCTCGTCTCCCTTGTGTTTGCTAGCAGGAAACATATTGCTTCGGTACGATCAGCGGCGGAGAATAAAAACCCTTCAGACCGCGTGGAAAAAAATCAACAGTTATAACCATGAATCTCTCCCTCTAAAAATAAACCTGAATGAGTCTCTGAGCTTTAATGAACAGCGATCATGTGGAGGGGATTTATCTTACTGGAAGAGACAAATACACTTTCGAAGGGAGCCACACTGACGAGAAATAAATGTCTTTTCAAACCGAGAACAGGCTTGGCATCTTTAATTCTGTGAAATTTATTAGAAAAAAATAGCTTTGCTGTCTCAGTTTCATGTTTTAGCACAAGAAGCGGATTAAAAAAAAGAAAAAAACAAATCCACAATGGCTGCATGAGGATGCACTGCAGGGAGCTCTGCTGCAGAGTTACAGCTCAGTGCAAAACTGCTTGTCGCTTCTGCTCTGGTGATTGATTGTGTTTACATTTTTTAATACATATTCAGACTCGTTTCACTGGATTGCAGAATGAAAAAAATGTTTTAAAAATATAGAAGAAGGATTGAAGCAATCCAAGAGTTAATACGCAGAGCTTTAAAATATATTCTTGCACAATCTGGGTTTATTTTATTATTTACTTTAAACATTAATAATGTCATAGTTGTATCTTTCAATACGTCAACTTCCACACGTTCCTGCTGGCTGCAGCAGTAAAGTGAAAGAATAGAATAAAAATAAGATGCACTTTATGCTTAACAGTCATCTTTTTTTTGGAACTGCCTTGACAAAATTTAAGAAGAAAAAGTAAAAATCTACAACAATATCTTTACAGATCTAATATGTCAGTAACTTTTTTTTTTAATCGATATCAAAAGTTTTGTCATTCAAAAGCCCAATAACCAATAATAATCAATAACATAACTGGAAACAAAACCAAACAAGACCTAAAACAGGGGATTCTTTAAAAGAAGATATGAAATTTTGACAAGAAAAACTATTAAGCCTAAATATACCAACGGAAATAATTTATTTTAATAAGGTGCATTACTTATTGGTGTAAAAGAAAAAGAAGGTCTAGAACTGATCAGGGATTTAAAGTGAAAAACATTATATTACTAATGTATAGTTTTGCATATTTATAACACTTATGTGAATCCATATCTTATCCATATGTGAATATGGCCAGTAGAGGGCAGCATTACAGATAATGACAGTAGAAGAAGCTTATGTCATTAACATAAGTTCAGAAAGGAGAGATCAGCGATCCATCAGCCAGACCAGAATCTGACGTAGCAACGATTTGGGTTTCTTTGCATCTTTTTCAGGAAATATGGCAGCAGAATCAGGGCTTGGTTTGCAGTAGCCAGGCTTTGCTGAACCAAGAGTTGGACCCTGAATTTCCTGGTTCATCGACCCTCCAACATATCTACAGTGATGGGAAACAGATTGTAAAACGAAAGCAGCAGATCTTCCTCCCCAGGGTGCCGGAGCTCAGCCACTGTTCGGGAACAAGCTCCACCATCTTTGAGGAGCGCCATCATCTTCAGAGGATTTGCCAGCCAGATCCCCTGATCCAGCGAGGCAGACCCAGAACTTTCCTGGGGGAATATGCATCGCTTTTGGTCTGAGCCACTTTTCTCAAGTTCCCCAAAACGTATTTTGTATTGAAATGAAGCTAAACAGAGCTCCAGGGCAGAGAGGAATCCACAGCCTAATAATCTTCTTGCTCCTTAAGAAAAGCCCAGTGGCGTTTAGGTTCTGGGTGCCACTGATAAAAATAGAAAAAAGCACTTAAATGTTTATGCTAAAATCTGAAAAGCTCAGCAACATTACCTAGTTCTTAAACCAGCTCTAAGTGGCAGCTTGTACCTCGAAATGATAGCAAAGTTTTAAGAACCCAAAACCACTGAAATCTTTCATTAGAAGTTCAAATGTTTCCTCTGAATAAGGTGGCAGAAAAAGTGCAAAGTTGTCCAGAGCAAAGGGCGGCCATCCTGTTCCCCACATGTTGCTACAACCCGTCATAGGCTACGTCTGAAAACTGAGGGAGGGAAATTACTCTAATCCTCTGGTGGTAAAAAAGTTCTGGTTCCAAGAAGAGTTATGGCTTGGAAAACAGTCAAGCACCAATCACCCTCCTACTGGATGGCTAAGGTGTAAGTAACTGAGTCCTTAGTAAGGAAAGCAGCTAAATGGCCATCCTGAAATTTCCTAACCTATCAGCCATCTCCTAACTAGGGTAAACATTTTTAATTACTTGCTGTACACTCCAAAGCGAACTATAAGAATGGACGGTGTTTTCACACCCGACAGTCCGGTAGATTTGGTTCGATTGCAGACCAAAATTGCAACTTCAGATTTCAGTGATTGTAGGATTTTCCTTTAGTGTTCGGCAAAAGTCCATGAGTCATTTCGCCATCATTTGTTTTGGTTGTATTCACCCAGAATGCCCTGTGCTGTGGTCCACTTTCTGCTTTTGGAACGACCTCGTTCACATATGCATTCAAACTTCACCAGAGTTCACTTCACTTCAACCAAACCCAGACCGAAGTTTGTAGACGGACCAGAGTTCGCCATTTGGTTCGCATCAGAATTCGATTACGCATTCACACCTCCTCAAACAAACTGGACTTTGTAGGAAAATGGACTGAAGTTGAATTAAAGAGGATTAAAAAGGTCTGATGAGAATACATTCTTATAGTAGGATGGTTCTTTAAGGTCACTTCTCCTGGTCCCAAAAATAAAGGAAGGAGGATCATCATTCCTCTTTTACAAGCACATGGCTAAACATGTAAATTATCTGCCGATGCCTTCGCAACTTTTAGCCAATTTGCCTGGAATCGATGTTAGGATTTTCTCCAGTACTCCAGTATTTCCTTTCCATCATGTATTGGAGAACCATCCACCACCTTAAGGTAAGCTCAGCCTCTTGCAGTTAGCAGCTAACCTATTGAGCTTCCAGTGTCTCAACACTGCAGTACTGAGGAAAACATGGCTGCTTTGAGTCTGATTCTTTCACTACATCCTTTTCTCAAAGTGTTCTTTGAAAAGAAAAGCAGCCATTTTCATTGCTGGAAACGGCAGCATGGTTGGTTGGAGAGCAGAAAATTACTGAAACACTAAAATATCTAAATAGACCCCGACAGTATGATGAATTGGTATTCAGTGTTTCTGCTAATTACAACAGCCAAGCAAGCAAAACCTGGGACTAATTGTTTTAAAATTACAGGTTTTACTGCAAAGATGAACTAATGGAAAAATAAGATTTGGAAGGATTTTTTTCTCATTTATCAAGTGTTGTATAATGTTAACAACCCAGGGTGTCTAAACTGAACAAAGGAATATTAAACAACCCAGCCATGACTAAATGACAAGCTTCATCCTGTAGTCTTCATCCTAGCATTGTATATTCAAAGTATGTGACACTGTGTGCTGTCACCATGCTTGTGAGCTCCTGTGAAAAAATAAAAAAAAGCCATTAACCACTGCGCCGTTTGACCCCCCTGTCATCAGACACGTAAAATCCATCAGGCCGTCGGTGCAGAAAGAGAGCGCGATCCTGTCATTTGTGTAACGTCTGCACCGCAGTGTGAAGTTTGCCATCCTGCCCGCTTCCCTTCCCTTTGAGAGAGCCGTGAGTGATTTCTATCAAATATGCTGCTTTGGGGCCCTCAAAGTAATGACAGAGACATAAACAGCGTTTTCTGGTTTAGCCTCTACATAGGGCTTTTCTTTGGCCTTGGTGGCAAATGTCTCGCTGATATATGCTTCAGCAAGAGGACATGCAGTGAGCTTGGTTCAGCTGCTTGTTGATCGCAAGATGAAATATGAAAATCCTGCTTTCTGTTGACCAAATTCTGAGGTTTTCCTTGTGATTTCTGGAATCTTTTCGGCAGTAATTAATCCCAGGAGGCTGAGTTTGCTTCAGATTTGTGGCCATTGGGAATGAAAGTCATTGTTTTTTTTTTGTTTTTTTTTTTTTCTGTCCATGCAGGAGTTCATGCTGTTATTTTTTTCTTGCTTGGAGGCACAGGCAGCCTTATCTGGAATGCTGTTTGTGAGGTATGATTGTGGCCGGTTCATGTGTCACAGTTACCACAGCTGGACACGTTTGGAGGTCAGCGAGAGGCAAAGTCTTTACCCTTACGTTGATTCCCAGTGACACCCGGTGGAGCCCTGCATGTCCCTCTGACAGTGGCTGCAGCAATCTATTGCACACACACACCCGCTACCCTTTAGCCTAAAATGTATTTGCAAAATACCAATTTACTCTCCCCCCCCCATCAGCTGTCATTGTATAATTATTTAGGGTTGACATGAAGCACTCAACTTCCATTAGCAGGTTTCATTTTTGACAGGTTAAGATCTGTCAGATAAAATAATGGAGTTTAGGAACGTGACTGTCTCAGCCTCAACAAGCCCTCAGCCTCTCATTAAGCTCCACTGTTTGCACCTGATCTGAAACCCCTAATATCGCCACCAGCTTCAAAGAAATGAGTTCAGCTTTAGTCAAGCCTCATTTCCACCTCATATCAACATCATTTGTCATCTCTCTTTTTTTTTCTTTTTTTTTTATAATTTGCTCAATATTAACAAATTAAATGAGTTTTTTTTTTCTTTTCCTTCGTATCCCCTCGCAAACTTTTCTGAGAAATTATAGGTTTCTATGGTTGATGGGACAAAGCGGGACAAATAAATCAATACAAGGCAAATGAAAGCAAATTGAATCTATTAAAGGAAAATTACTGGGAGAACAGAAACGAAACGCGGTGGAAACCAGAGTCACGGCTGCGGACAATTAATGACAGTGAGAGCAAAAGGTGCTGGCTCATTAAGCCGGGCCAAAAGCAGACCAGAACAAACCAGTCTGAGGAAGACTTCCCCTCTTACCTGCGCCCTCCCTTCCCTTACCTGAGGAGTGCCGAGCAGCGGGGGACCTTCAGATCAATGTGAGCCAGTGAGGGGGGCTCTCCCGGGCAGAAATGAGTAATTAGCACTAATTAGTGGCAGTGATTAACCACACAGGGGAACGTGGGGGCCGGAAGGGAGCAGATTGATAGAGCTGGCCCTCCTAACCCATAGAGGCTCCACTGCATCTTAAGCAGGGCGTTGTGGGGGGTGCGCCTGGCTGTGGCTGCCAGCCAGATGCTAAAACAGCCATAAATAAAAAGGTGGAGCGTGCGTCGAGGATTCCTTAAAGACATTTTGACAAAAACAGGCTGAGGACCACTGCAACAAATCAGAAATTGTCAATTCTCCCCCCACCCCCAAAGGTAAAGGGACTGAACTTGGATTTGGAGCCAAAAGTCATCTCAAGGAGATAATTTGACCCATTCTAAGCTGCTAAGAGGAAGGAGAAGTTTCCTCCTGGCAAACTGAAGGTGGACAAGCTGCACAACGTGTCCACCAACAGTCAGGGTGGCAGAGTGTGAGAAAACAAAACTCAAATCTTGAATGAAACTTTTCCAGAATCAAACTCAGTCCGTTTTTAGCAAAAGAAAAAAGAGATTCAATGAATTCATGGCAAATGTGTCTACGGTGGTCAAACCACTGAAAGAGATGAGGAAGATGGGTGGACTGATGCATAAAGGACAGAGAAGACACTGGATCGATCGAAGGATGGACTGACGGATGAACAACAGTAGACAAGCTGACAAATGGATGGATGAATGGATGAATGAATGCATGGATGGCCAAGTGGATGGACGGATGGATGATGGACAGATTGGATAAACAGACAAATACATAGAGGGATAGATTGATGTAATGTACAAACATGCGTATGGATGAATGGACACATGGATGAACAAACGCAGACAGATGGATGAATGGTTGGATGCCAGTCAAGCAGATGGATGGATGGATGGATGGATGGATGGATGGATGGATGGATGGATGGATGGATGGATGGATGGATGGATGGATGATAGACAAGCGGATGGACAAATAGACACATGAACAAGCTCTTGTTCATGTGTCAATGGATGCATGACAATCAAGCAGCTGATTGGATCAATGGATGAACAAGAGGAGGGATGGACGAACACTCAAACAAGTACATGGGACAGATGGACATACAAACAAGCAGGTGGATGGATGGAAGAGATGAAAACAAGCAGATGGACAGATGGATGGAAGGATGTGAAAGTAGATTGTCGGATGGACAGAGGGATGGATGAACAAGCTGATAGATGAATGAAATGATGGATGGAAAAGCAGATGGACAGATAATCAAATGTATGGACAGATGAATGGACAAACAAGTCCATGGATACATGGGTGAAAAAAGCAGATGGACAATCAATCAAGCAGATGGACGGAGACAACTTTTGGACTAAAGTGTAGAAACCTTGCCAGGTAAAAACTGGAAACACAATAACATATTCAGACTTTTAAGAAAACATCTTACTTTTCAGAGGAAATTCAATTTATTTGTTCTGGTCCCAAACTCCTGGTGTTTGAGTATATACACACACACACACACACACACACACACACACACACACACACACACACACACACACACACACACACACACACACACATAAACACACTTCATATTGCCTTCTTCAGCTCCACTTTCTTTTACTTGTTTACTGTAGGAAACTGAATGGTAATGGACTCTGTTCTGCTCTGCCTCACTGCCTCGCAACAGAAACAAGCTCCATTGTTGCTGAAAAATCTATTAAATCTAATCAGTGAACCACGACGTCCCAAGCTGAGCAACACTCACTCCTCAAGTGAGATGACCGACCCTCTGACCACCTCGAAAAATTGGGTGGTCCAGGACAAAAACAGGAGAAGAAAGTGAAATCCTGTGTAGATGTCTGTACACGGCCACAGCTGATTGACCTCAGAGGAACGGAGAAGCAACATCTACAGTCCAAATACAGCTGAGTGAATAAAGGCCACTCATTATTGCATTTACAGCAGTGGTTCTACCAGAGGAATTGACCGGAAACGGGTCATCAGCCAGGATTCCAAAGACTCAGCAAATCTCCAATTTCATTTCTTAAAGCAAAACAGCCAGAGGTGAATCTTCTTTTCAACAATAACTTTTAATTAGAAAAAGTTTTTTTTTGTTAATCTCACTAAAACATTATTTCTTTACTGTTGACATCTGAAGGTTGTCAGAACTGACTGGGTGGAGAAAAGGGGAATAAACAATGCTAATAAACAAATCCCTTCACTGGGTAAGTGGCGCTCATACAGTGCTTTTGAAACCCCCCCTTGGGTGTTTTACTCTTTTTAGTGCTTTTACAAATTAATCATGATCAATAAAATTTGGCTTTTATGATAGAAATAAATAAAAACTAATTAATGTCAACGTTAAAAGAGATTTTGACAAACATAATGAAGTAAATGAAGGAAATAAGTGAATGTGACCCTGACTTAATCCTAGAAATGTTCTTCAGGTGATAGAAGGTTGACTTTGTATTGTAATTGTCTCTTTGTGTGTCTGAAGGTTCAGGTGTAGCTGGAATAACTGCATGTAAAGAGGAACAATAAAGAGCCAACACAGAGCTTCACTTTTGTTTCTGCTCATCTGAAGAAAGTTATGGCACCTTCACACATTGATTTGTTCTAAGCATCTATTCTATGTAAAGTTATGCATGACACTGTGGATCATCAGCATTGTTGTTGTAATGTAACGGTTTGTTGTAATCAGTGCTAGCGAGAGTTTATAGATATTAAACAAGAGGGACCCAAAGATGGAACCTTGGGGTACTCCATATGAGACCTTTGTCCGCTCCAATGAAAAGTCGCCTATTGACATAAGGAAGTCCCTGTTCTTTAGGTTGGATTCAAACAAGTCAAGTACTGGACCAGAGACTGACCCAGTTCTTCAGCCACCTAATTAGAAAAAAGTAAAATGTCTGCATATAACCCACATTCAAGCTCTTGTCAAATACAGCTTTTCAGCCACCATTCATTTGACAGCCAAAATCATTATCATCTGTTAATTACCTTGATCTGGTTTTGTTTTCTGTCTGCAATCTGATGAAGATGGAACAAAAGGGAAATAAGATCTTCACCTTGAATCAGAATGAAAACTCTTCATAAATGCAGCTTTATAAAGAAAGACTTTCAGGCTCCGCTGGCTCAGTCATTTGACATTTAGGGTTTAAAAAGCACTTACTTCCAAATCTAAACCCTTTCACCTTTAGCAGCGTGGTGCAGAGCTTAAAAGTCACATTTATTTAAGGTACTTAAGGTCAACAGTATGCAGGAATAAATAATAGTTGCGGTGTGATGTGGTAATTTTAGGTTATTAGAAAATAACAATGGTATGTGTAGGGGAAAAATCCCTCAAACAGAATGACAGTGATGTGTTTAAAACACCTATTTTAGGATCTGCAGAGGGATTGATGCATGCTGAAACTAAAACTCACTTGCTTTGTCCCTAATGTCCTTCAAAAATCTGACAGTAAAGACTCATAAGGATGTTAACATTAAGGGAATGATTGAATAAAAACAGACAATCTATGAATCATCCAAGTAAAACAACTAAAACTTGAGCATGTTAGTTTTTGTTATAGAAAAAAGGAAGCCAAGCAAACAGAAACCTCGAGAATTTAACTAAGGAAAAAATTAAAAGAAAGTAACTGATTTAGAAAGACAGACATGCTGCTGCTCTTTGTGTTCAAAGCAGACAGAAATCTTTAGTGGAAAGTATTGAAGTTCAGTTGAAGATGAGAACACCATCACAAGCAAAGCTCTGGGTAAAAGTCAGACATACAAATTATGTGATAATAATAATTTTAATAATTTAAAACAGTCTTGAACCATGGTACGGTGGGAAGCTGACAGAAATCTACATTTGCAAGGTGAATTTCTATCCCAGACGTCCTCTACAGCAGATGGACCAACTATCGTATTCTGAGCCCAGTTATGTTTTTATAGCTACATCTCCAATAAAAGCTAGAAATACAGTGTGGACTACAGTCAACCACAAATTGCTCAATTCTGCAACGTGAAACACATTTTTTTCAAACCTGTTTCTTTAGAAACCTTTTAAATAAATAATATATTTGGCCAACTTTAAGGGCTTTAAAATCCTCCAATGCTCGTTTCCAGCTAATTTCCAGACCAAAAGGTATTTTATATTTTTCAAACTACTAACTCAAAGCTATCAGGAAATATTTTCAAAATTGTTTTGTTGATTTTTAGTCCACTACAGTTGCAAAAACATAAACTTTTCTTTGCTGGAAATACATTTCAACTATAGTCTTGTTTGAAAACTGTATTTTTCTTGATACCGAGGCTCAATTTCTGAGCCAAGAAGAAAAGTTTGTTACATCTTATTATTTACAAACTTTTGAATTAATATCTGGGAAGAAATGTTGCAACAACATTTATGTGCAAAAATATAACAAAGACTTGTTGACACGAGATCTGAGCCATTTTTGTTTATTAGAAGCATAAACAGAAAAGGGCAATGAAGATAAATATGTGGGAACATCAAACCTCTAGTTTGCAGAAACTTGTGCAGTTTCCTGATGCCAAACTCATCCCAACCGAACAGAGACCATTATGTGCCCTCCTGCACCCGATTACATGTGGAAACTTGCTACAGCTTGTCCTCCCTCTGCAAACCAAAAATACCTGACACAGCAGCTTCTCTGGCAACACTGTCAAATTACTCTAAACTTATGAGACCAAACAGGCTTCTGATTATAAATCTGCAGGCTGGACAGGCCAGAGGGGAGGCCAGTGGCCTGTGGTGGCTGGTTTATCCACGGATCAGATACAAATATCAGGAAAAGTGCAGCAAAAGTTAGAAACTGAGTCAAAGATATTCACATAGTTTTTGTTTGTTGCATCTGAAACTGTTTTTTTTATTAATCAAGGTAAGAAAAATATTCAGAGATGCTTCAAGCACAGACTCCCTGTTTGGACCAGCAGCCATGACTGTTCAGGGAAGCTGCTGCAGGGCTTGGCAGCAGGTGAATGGCCCGTCGGCAGGACGGCTGTTGGGGAGATGACAGAGGCTCACTGTTTGATGGTTTTGACCCAAATCAGTATCGTAGAGAATGTTTTTAATTCAGCCATTGTTCAAATAAATACACAAAAAGCTTAAAGATTACAGTAAAGGAAAGAAAACAGAAAAGACACAAAGTAATTGCTTTTGTATTTTTTCTTTTTACTAAGATTTAAACTGCTTGGCTAAACTAAAAGTTTATTTTTTATTTTTATTTTTTGCTTCAATAATGTTGGCATTTTGTAAACAACTGCAATTACAGCTTTTTTTAAAATAAATATTAATTTAGTCACTAGAGCCAGTTACACATGGAAGATGCTTATTAAGAGTCGTTCTTCTCTTAGAACCTGAAATTAAACGTAGACTCTGGGTTTCAACTGCAAATGAAAGCTGAAATTGAAATGTAAAAATCTCAAGCGGAGCTGAAGGTGTTGTTTTTAATGAAGTGACTCACATGCGCTCGTTCCTCCACCAGGCTTGAAAACAAATGACATGATAACCGCACGACGGGACGGGCTCACCAGCTCCGCCAGCTTTTGTGACAAAACAAGCGGGACGCTTGATTTTAAACATCAATGACTTTAATTAGTGTCATTCCACAATCACCAATAATAGTGGTGAATGTGCGGGGCTGAGAGTCCCTGACAGCCGCTGAGATCTGTGGCAAAGCGAGAATGCGTGTGTGTGTGTGTGTGTGTGGGGGTGTGTGTGTGTGTGTGTGTGTGTGTGTGTGTGTGTGTGTGTGTGTGTGTGTGTGTGTGGGAGGGGGGGTTCTTAACAAGATAAGCCCTGAAATCAGCGAGCCCAAAGGAACAGCACCTGAACAAGAGTGCTGATGAAAATGACGGCGGTGTCGACCTGCTTGGAAACAACTGGAGTGCTGTTCACACGTCTTATCGTGAGAGGAGCCAACAACACCAGGAGCACCACGGCAGATAATTCCTGTCACTAGTACAGCAGGAAAACAGGGATCTTCCTTTTGTTCGGAAATGATTCGACAGAATCTGTGGATCTCCAGGGAAGATCCAGAGAAAAACATTCAAACATGGAAACGGAGGAAACAGACAGGCTGATGCTTATTATAGAATAAAAGGTGAACTGATTGCTTTAATTTATTTTATTTTCCCATGCTCTGGAAAATCTTAAGTTTGTTTTTTTCACTTTATAGTTTCTGCTACAATTTGAAAGGCTATGTACAAAAACAAATGTTTAATACGCACATGTGAAAATCATCTTCTATTCTGCATTTCTAAGCAAGCAGAAATGAGAATAATTAATGCATCCAAAACCAAACAAATCTCATGTTTCTGAAACGAAGAACAAATGGTAAATAGTCTGTTCTTGTGTAACTCCAAAGCACTTCATATGAGCTTTATGTGCAATTAATCAATAAAATAATTAATAGTTCATATAATGTAGATAGTATTATGTTACTGATTTTAAAAAAAAAATTCATTACCACTTTGATTATTGTGGGATGTTCAACAGTTTTAACTCATGGTTTACATTAAAGTATTGTCTGTAGATCAATGCATTTGAATGTTAATGGTGAAATGCTTTGCATTAACCACATGGCCTGTACATCTTTGATTTTGAGTTTTTCTTACATAGGACACTTCAACTTCTTCGCAGTAAAACCATGTTAGCCCTAAAATGATCTGGTTTAAATCTTATTTATAATAATTGTTCTCAAAAACATGAACATTTGCCACAGTTTAAACCCTTTGTACACAGAGATGAGCGGAAACACATGAAAACTTTAGGTAAAGGAATTAAGCCCGGTTCTCTGAAACATGAGTGAGGTAAGTCGAAAGAGAACTGAAACATCATTCAGGTAGTAACGTTGGACCCATTTATTCTAGTTTGTTGACACCAACGCCACCTACTGGTGCAGAATAAATCTTTATAGCTTTTCTGAGCCCATTTGGACTAAGATTTGACATTTTTCTTCAAATCATGCAGGGCAGAATGGCAACATTTTTTTTATGTCAGAGGAAATTGGCAAAAACGTTTGGATGGCAAAAAATTCTGAAGATTTAACTTAAAAAAAGCAATGACAAAGGTCTGAGTTTAAACGGTATTTCTGAGATTTCATATGTCAGAAAACTTCAAACTGGGACAAAATAGATGTACAGTTATCAGAAAATTAGTTGGAATATCTTTAATATTTCTTGATAATAATAATAATTTCTGGACATTAATGAAAAACACTTCCATTCAAATGCTACATAGGTTTGTTTTTCACTTTAACATTTGACATTTTTGGACAGAACTAAAGCTCTGAGGGAGGAAAGAAATATCCAAGCACACAGAAAATGTTTGATAGTTATTGGACTTTTTATGGGATTTGTTGACAATAAGAAAAATACAGACTCTCACAAGAGTCATCCATAAAAGAGATACTTCAAGCCAAACAATGGAATGACCTTGGCTGAAAACCCACTTTGCGGAGGACAAACAGAACAAATGGAGAGGCTTTTATGTTTGGAAGCAGACGACAGTGTTCCTACAACGCCTGAAAGACCGACTGGTTTCAATTTCCTCCACCCTGGCAGCCTCACAACTTTGAATCAAGGTGGCTTTTACATTAGCTGCACATTCAGCTTCAGATCATATATTCCCCACAAACAAGAGATCCTATAAAAACACAAAGATAACATGATGTACTGCATTAGAACAATCACCAGAGAAAAAGGCCTAAAGTGATTTAAACACAACAGAAGTTAAGTCGGTCTGGTTAGTATGAGCACAGTTGGTGGAAGATATGAAGGAAACGTTCAAGAGCAGTTGTGACACTCATTGAATTACATGTTGACAGCTCTGTGTTAGTGAAGAGATGAAAGCAAAATGAGATTTTCAAAAGTGAATATGGGAAATGATGGTATTGCTTTCTCCACATTGTCAAAGCTGACAGTGCTATTACCATCACTGTAATGTCAGGTGGTGGCACATAGTATCCAGTTAGAAGGAAATCAGCAGACGGATTTTGAATATTGATTGTGTTTTGGGGAAGAAAAAGGTAAAACGGGGGGAAAAAAACTGTAATTAGAGTGGGAGAGGAATGAAAATGTTCCAAACATGGAGGTTCAATAAACCTGATGATAAACTTAAGCAAGAATCATCAGTGGTGTCATCGTAAGTGGCGCGATCAGTAAGGAGAGTGAATGAAAGTCAGAATATACAGGATGTCTATTCTGCAAAATTGTACAAATTGGAATTATGAAAATAAATCTGCTTAATGGATCATTTTTAAAGTCAAATTGAAAATTCTGTATTTTGCAAATCTGCAATTTAAACGCGTAATCTACCACTAGATGTTACTACTGGCAGAAACAACAAAGAGGACGATAGGAAGTGGTAAGACGAAGATGTTTTTTAATGACTTATCACATGAACAAACTTACTCGCACGTAATTTTAATTTTGTTTTTCATTTGCGAAATTGTGCTTTTTTGACATACGTGAAATATCGACAAAATTTTGTCAATATTCACACCAAAAATAAAATTATTGAATTATTCCTTCGTATGCAGTCAAAGAGCGTATCCAAATCCAAATAAGTGAGATGCACTACAAAAAAAAAAAAACAAATATGGTTTTTAATTTGTGACCTAATTCATGACGAGACAAACTTACCAAACCAACCTGGCGAAAGTAAACTCCGCCCTGGTGTCAAGGTAGGAATTAATTGTGATTGATCCACATGTTTTGCACCCCACTCTGACTACTACCCAACAAGAAATAATCTAAATACAACCTGTTTTAGAACATAAAGTCGACTAACAAATCTCAAAAAGCAAGAAATTATTAAGTATTTTAAAGGAATTCCATAAAAAATGAGAAAAAGGAGAGAAAACATTGATGCCTATTTCATTCTTATTCAGAAAATCATAAAGCTTTTGGTTAATTTAACTACTAGTAGCATGAGAGAATTCCCATTCCCTTTAAACAAGCTTTCTATAATATAAAATTACATTTTATTAATTACTTTTTTGGGGGTAAATAGTCTTGTAGATTACTTTTCCACTCTTTAAATGTGGATACCAATCACAGTCAAAGAACCAACCTAACTATTGTAATAAATGGCCCCAGATTCATGGACATTATATATTCCATTACTGGAACAATTACCATTTTTAATTCTCATTTTTAAAAAGGGCAAAATGTCACATCATACCCTTTAAAAATGCATTTAACAATTGCTTTTAATGATGTCCATACGTTTTATAAATTTTGAATAAATGCCTAAATTGGGTTTTGTTTTAGCTTTCATTTATTACTGAGGTTTCAGAAAGATGTAAGGTTTTAAATGTGTAAAACAAAAATGTGATCCTTGTGTTTTCTTTAATTTATTACATTATAAAAAATAGAAAACAAATATTGCCTTGGTAGCTTAATAGAATAATCTTCAGTGGATGCAGGGAAGCCAAGGGCAGTAAATGAGCTTAATGTGCCTTAAAATGGATTAATCTTCTATAACTAAATGAAAACCAAGAGTACTTCATCATTAATGCATGCAAGGAATAGCAAGTAAAAAGAAAACTTATTAAAACTTAGGCTGAAACTTCTATAAGCGAGTCGATACTTTTAAAGTGCAAGAAGGAAGAAAAAAAGTCACTCAAGACAAAAAGACAAATGACAAAGTAGTCTTATTATTCCAGGACTGTGTGGTAATATATTATCTCTTCATTAAACATTTGTGTTGGATCTCCGCTCTAATTAGTTGACTTACTTGTCTCTTTACGCTGGAAGTTGTGTCACTTTCAGGTAGAGCCGTCAATGAGCCTGAGAGGCGATTTCAGAATGAATTTGTCGCTGCATTCGGTTTGACATTTCTCTCTTCGCTTGCATACGTCGACATTTAGGACGCCAAAACTGTTCACATGGTGTAATGTCTGCCAGCCTGACAAACAGCAGATCACTCAGCCAATAAAATGAACAGGAGAACATGCAGGCTCTCCTGTCAGCTGCCTGAATATCAGCATATTGAGCGTTTCCTCCTCTGCCTTCGATACTCCAGTAAACAAGGACAATGGGAAGGATTGTCCCAGTCCTGTGTTTCGTCACCGTTGGATTGTTTGGTGGTTTTCTACAAAACTACCCATCAAAGTTTGGATTTTGCAGAGAATTCCTGACCCTTCACATCGCCAATCAGAGGGAGGTGTCCCTGCAGACCGAGGGCGTTTTGGCACATCTCGGCGTGTTTTCACCCCGATAGAGCGGCAGACTTGCTTTGATAGGGGACCAAAGTTACAACATTCGTTACATTTTCAGCTGCTGTGATTCATTTTGGTCGTATTTACCCAAGAGAACGTACTCAAGAGGAAAACATTTTCAGAATATCTTTTAGAATAGCTTTTGTTTTTTCAGCCGGATCTTACCTGCTGCTTCCTAACTGGTTTAGTTTTCGTTTGAACCACCAAAGGTTGGGCGAGTTGGGATGTCATTCCATCATATTCTTAAAATAAGAACCATTTCTTCTTCCAGTAAATGTTTGATTCTGCACTTGTAGTATTCAGAATTCCTATGGAGGACAAGTCTTTATTCCTATAAAATAACATCCTAATTATTCTGCTCTAATGATCCAATAAGCTTTTTTAAACTACTGGATGTTTGTGAACTTTAAATGGCATTACTGACCATTAACCAGTGATTAAAGCAGGGTTTATAAACAGTGTGAGTCATTGCCGTACAGTTAATACATATTTTAACCATTCAACCAAACTGCTTGTTCTTTTATATCTGACTGTTTTTTATTACCTACTATCAGTATTTTCCTCCATTTAAATTTTTATTTCATTTTTAATCTTATTTTAAACATAAACTCAGACTGGAGATTGTCAGCAGGCTCCTTGAACTTCGTTTGGCAGGCTGGCTGCATCCAGATGACAAAAGTCTCTCTTTCCTCGTCTTCAGCGAAAAGTTGCAATGTAGAAACTTTTTATTTTTTAAAGCTGGAGTTTTTGCTTTGGCAGCAGAAATGAAAAATCGTCGTGTTTTTCTACCTGCAGGGTGGAAGGAATACCCTGAGAAGGTCAATTGTTTTCTGAATGAATTTTAAAAATAGATATTATTAACTATTGCCATTAAGAAGGAGAAAGTAATTCATATCGTATTAGAAATATAGTTGATTCAGTTATTCCTTCTGTAGGGTTGATAATATAAAATGTTAAATATTTGTTTGGTGCTGCCAAGTCGAGGCTAATTTGAAAATAAAATTTCATTAAGCAATTATTTATTGAAACAAATTTAGGAATAAATTCTAGTGCCAGTCTGTCTTGCAACACCATGAACATGTTTACAACATTAAATCTGCAACATTTTACGTCATAAATCCATAACATTGAATGTACTGCTGTTTATTATGAAGATGGTGTTTCTCAGATAAGATCCCACCTTTAAAATGTTGCATGCTTATGCAGCCAACTTATTTATCCAAAGTCGTATTAATATATGCAATCATTAGCGTGCTGGAAATGATCCATCGAGCAGCAATAATTAAACTCTCCGTCTCCCTGATAAAGATCTGCCATGGCTGTTGAATCATCAAGCAAAACCAGCGATCAGCTAAATGTCAAAAAAGACATTTATGTCCACGGACTCCGGGTTAATAGCGGCTTATCTTGCGAGCATTTGGTCAACGCCGCTGTGAGCTGCAGAGGTATGCGGTTCTGTAACCTGCCGTGAGGAGGTAAACAGTCAAATTGCCAACATTAGCACGAGAATATCTGCAACAAATTGCTCCTGGCAAGGAGCTCAGCCCATTATCTGATCAGATTTGACCACACATTTTTCAGTCCATCCAGCTGACAAAAACAGCACAAGTGGGTAATGTGCCAGGCCGGCTGACCTCGGGCTGTCAGAGCGAGCAGAGAGGTTTCCAGCACTCGGCGGCTCCTCTTTCCTCCCACTTTGGAGTTCTTAAGTCAGGTTCACGGTGAAGACTTCATGAATAAGCCTTAATGTGACAGAGAAATTGGGGATTGCTTTCTGCGTCTGGCTCTGCCAACAGTGTGATGATATCGACGACTAGATGGCGTGAACGCAGAGACTCCAAAGAGCGGATTAGAGAGGGGAGATAAGGCTATCCACTGTAATTAAGCCCTATCTCTGTACAGCCACTGAAGAAAATAAATCACCCTTCAGAGCTTGCCAGTGTTGAAATGCATGAACAATTATTCAGTAATTAATCGTTATACATACAGGCTCCAAACACTAATAGGACATATTTTAACTACAGCATTATAGTACTGCTAAATTAAATTAAATCTGAATGCATTTAAGATCAATGTAATAGATCACCTATTCAACCTTTTTTAATCACTCCAATGTAATTGCATTAGCTCCGTTATCAAGCATTTTATGACGTTCCCCGTGTTAATTTCCAATTGCAGACATGTATAATTGAAAATGGAAATGCATTGGGTGTGGCAGCCGGCAAACATGTCGCCTTCTGCTGCGTCCACAAGACTCACATAACAAGTGGCTTTGATTAAACTACAACACTGAGCATTAAAGTTTCCAGTTTAACAGAATATTTCTACTGTTAGGTCATGTATTTGTTTTATTTCATTTAATAAATAGGTTGTTTGCAAGAGCATTGATGAGTCAATAAAATAAAAATAATATGATAAAAGCTCTGGTCAAATTTACAAAGTGCAGGAATGTGTAAGTGCCATTAACTTGGGGTTTTTAAATGATCTATCAATTGTTCTTTTTTTAAAGTGTTGGATGACTACAAACCATAAAACTTCAATTACTCCAAAAATAGAGATGTGGATCTTTCAGTGTCTGGCGATCCGATTCATTTCAAAAACCAATTTTTCTAATCAAACGGTCAACAGATTCTGCCCAAATTATGAGGCTGACGAGAGGAAGAGACAGTGCAAACAAATATAACATTAATTTAAAACAATCCTACAAGGTTCCATACTGTTTTAAATTACAACAGTTTATATTTAAACAAAAATAGGTTTGTCCATTCTTAGGTTAGCTTGGTCCAGCATTAGGTTAGCTTAGCCACATGGCTTTTTCTTAAATAAAAAAACATTAAAGAATTATTCAAGATATAGGTGGATGATGGATTTTTGAGCATTTTCAATTTATTCAGAAATCCCAGGACTAGGAATTGTTTTTTCTCAATAGAGTACATTTATTTTTGCAACTCTATTTCGTTCCACAAACATGATTTTATGAAACTATTAAGTTTTCTTACTGCAATTAAGTGCATAAATGCCATTAATTTGGTTCATGACCTGTTCTTTTTTCACTTCATAAATATTAAATAGCTCTAAAAACACATGAATTGGGTAAATACAGTTCAATGTACAGTGATCCTACACCTATTTTGAGTTCAGCATTTATGGATTTTGCCATCAGATTAGACTTTGGGGGAAAGACTTGAGACTCAAAGCTTTGAGATTTGGCTTGGAAATAACTCCGTGTCTAAAAGAAGCTGAAAAATAAACGACTTATTACTGCAAGTCTGAATATGAAGTCCTTCTCTAAGAAAAATAAAAGAGCCAAATTCTTTCTGCCAACTTTTAATGTTCAAAGAAACTTTAAACTTCTTCCTTTTTCTCACCGTTGGACCCTTACTGGTCACATTCTAATTATAAGCCCATTTTTAAAAAGGCGCCAAACTTATTAAATGTATTTTTACTTTCTGGGCACCTGGAAGAACAAGCAGAACAGAACAATCTTCTTTTGCTTCTTTTCACCCTTTAATTTCACACTTATTTTCTTCCAGCTGTTTTAGCAGATTTTAGCAGGTATTGTTCCAACTGTTATTTGATCATTTTATACCAGATCTTTCTCTCATAATGAGGATTTCACACCCCAATATATCATGACTTTAAATACAGTTAATTAACATGCATTTGTGTGTAGCTATAGAAACAGAATCATTTCTGCCTTGATTACTGCAACATGTTTTGGGATATTAACATGAAAACCAATTTTTAAAACAAGTTTAAAAAGGACACAGATTACACTTTTCTATTTTATCGGAGAAAAACACTTACTTGCTTCATCCAAACAGATTTTTCCAACCACCTAATCAATGTGTAGAAATGAAAAGCATCCCTCGCCAGTAAAGAGCAACAACAAGGCTTTTTAATCAACATAAAGAGCTTATATCTGGCAAGGCAACGATCAGAAATTGTATCTGCAGATCTATATTTTTTCATATGTAGGAATAATAAAATATGCCATTCCTAAGAGAAAATAAAAGGAATCAAAAGCTTATTCCCTTTTATGAATCAAAACATTGCATCAGCTGTTTTATGATGCAGTTAT
This sequence comes from Poeciliopsis gracilis, assembly GCA_911649635.1. Lineage (NCBI taxonomy): Eukaryota > Metazoa > Chordata > Actinopteri > Cyprinodontiformes > Poeciliidae > Poeciliopsis > Poeciliopsis gracilis. The sequence continues at coordinate 1,865,213 of CAJVRI010001527.1, forward strand.
GGACTCCAAATGGGAATTCTTTGTTTTAAAACATTTAATTAGAGCTGAGTCCTATTTTGAATCGCAATATCAATGTATGCAGCGGGCTGTTTGGATGCAGTAATTGGCAGCACACCATATTTTACGTGTCCTGTATTCACGCTCTGCATATCAATGATGCATTCTGCCAACTGTCCTTAATGGCTGAGATCAAAGAGTCTGGAGGGGACATGGTAAGGAAAGAAAAGTCAGGAAAATGTGGGTTAATCAAAGTTAATACTGCATTATTTTCTTGAAGTCACATAGCCCTATTTCTAATGCAGAGGAAAAAAACTTACTTTACTATTGTGATCACCAATCAGACTCTTTTTCCTACTTGATGAAATAATCAAATGAGGTCAAATGTCACTTGGCATATTGAGATAATGACATCTGCAGGATGTGGCACTAAATTTTATGTGTCTAAAATACTCCTGAACACTCTAGAAACCATTCTTTGTTCTCATAAGTTATGCATGTCATGATTTTTTTGTATTTTTTTATATGTATAAAGAGGCCAGATTTGTGTAATTTAGACTATGCAGTTTCGGCAACAATTGTTATAAAACCTACATTTTCACTAACATAACCAACAGAATGTAATAATTGATAAATATCTTGTGTTAGGGAGGTCCCAGGGTTGCACTTATTTTGCAGGACAAAAACTGGGATTTAACTGGTTAATAATGACCAAAATAAATGCAAATCTGTAAATGTATTACCTTCATAAATTAAATAAATGATTCAAATGCAAGTATTCATTGAAACAAACATTTCTAGAGCTACCAGAAGTTCTCCATTATGATCACAGGGGTATATAGTAAATGTGCAACTGTAGAGAATAATTTAGCATTGAAAGCAAAGCTGAGATAAGTAGAGTAGAGGTAAAATGCCTTACATACATCAACTTATTATAAAATTAGGAAGATTGTAAAATTAGAACAGCTGCTTCCTTATATAATTAGCAAGAGAGCGCTTGTATAAATGTACCTAAAAATTAATGTAATCAACAAAATGGACAACGGTTTGTAGAGGGAGTAACATTAGCTAATGAGACTATAATGACTTGTGGGAAAAGTGTGAAAATGTACATTATTGGACTAATTATTGTAATTTATGTTTGCATATATTACACATGTAGCACTCCTAATAAAGGATCCAACTCAGTTAAAAATGTTAATATCACAGATATTTATTTTATGCCTCCTATATTCCGCACACCAATTTTACTGTTTTTCACTTGAAACCAGTCAGATCTGGATTATTTCTCCATTGTTCTGGTTAAAGTTTGAAAGAGGAGCCACCTGAAGATTCTCCACAATTAAAACTGATGTTGCTTAAAGCAAAACCAACAGCAGGTATCTGTAAAATAAAATAAAATAAATATTTTTATTTATTTTATTTGTAAAATAAAAGAAAATAAAATCCAAAACGCACAACAAAACAAAACACCTCAATTTCTCAGCTGCATCACTGGCAACATTCACAATTTCACCACAGACTTTGGTCAAATGGATTAGATTTTCTTTATTTTGACTTCATTAAAACAAGAAATGCCTGTGATTTGCTTGCAGATTTTACTCAATCTTGTCTGAGTTGAAGACAATAATGCAGAAAAACCATCAAAGAACAACTCAAAACCGCTTTTTTCTCGCTTCCTGCGTAGGCTACGCTACACACAGATTCGTTGCCATAGCAACTCACAACAGTGCCACTGCATGTTTCAGGATTCAACACCAAAACACACTCATACATTTTCAACAGAAAAGAAACCAGAAAATTCAGCTTTTACAGTTTTATGTTTTTAGGTTTAATGTTTATTTTGCAATTATTAATAAGTTATCACTGTGGTAGATTAGCGACCGCTGCTTTAGCTAAGCTACCAAAGCAGTGTTAGATTAGCTAATGTAAACACCTGCTCCACTGATGTGCTGTCAGTGAACCAAAAAACACCAAATTCCACACCACATCTACATGTTAAGGTTATCAAAGTCAAGCTAGCATAGCTGACCCACTTCCATCTTCCTGGCTAAATTTTTTGTCAAGAAAACTTTTCCTGGCCTTATTTTCTGGTTGTAAAGTTGACAATCAGTAGCAAAGCACTTCATCCCTTTTTCTTTTATAGCAGTTGTCCATTTAAGATTTAGTGCATGTCATGAGAACTTAGCTAACACCAATGGTAGTCGTCATCAGAGAGCAGCTTTTTGCTCTCCAGCAGGAAGACGAGTGACGTCAGGCTGAAACGGGTCCATACAAAAGACCAGATTCCTTTTAACACCCAGGGCTAGAAGACTGTGAGATTCAGAAAAAGCATGTGAGACACCATGACCAACCCAAAAAGATAAAAATCTGCTCCACTTTCATCCACAGCCTGAACGAAAGCCACCTCACTTCCTGGAGTCCAACACTGAACTTTTCCAGGGAGTTTAAAGATGTGTGATCGCTGCGTACCTGAACATGTCTCCTTACTTTAAAACCTGAAGCGCCTCTCTGCAGAGTTCATTTTGCCATCTGTTTTGTTTTTTTTTCCATTTTTAAAGAGAAGCCATGTTGCTTGGAAGCTACAGTATCGTTCCAGTTCATGGGTTCTCAGAGAAACCCAGATATTTACTCTCCATTTGACTCTAAACTGCAAACATTCATTGTTACAAGTTGGACAGGAAAATCTTTTGAAGGTCAGCATGTTACATCAAACTGATACAGGGGAAAAAAACTGAACTATTCAAAAATCTGCTAGCCTTGATTACGTTCCCCAACTTTTTCTTTTTTTGTTTTTTTTTTTTGTTTTCACCTTCTTTCCACCTTACCCTGAGGCAGTTGCTGAGTTTGGTAGAAAGAAGGACAGACAAGCATTTTGCCAGGAGCACAGAATCGCTAGATTTAAGTCTGTAACTGCTCGACTCCTCTAGAGAATGACAATCACAAGGAAACAAAGACGGCGTGATGGTTTGACTGACAGCCTTTTATGTCTGTTCACTACAAGGTCAGATGTACCCCAAATAGAAAATGCATGCGAGTGATCCCGAGTTTCTTCAAAGGATGTCCTTCGTTCGGCTTGAATGTTGTATGTTTTGTTAAAATGGAGAGTGTGACTTATGAGTGGCAGCGAGGAGAACCAATCTAAAGTGTCGACATCAAACAAGAAGCCAAGCGGCATCAGAGTCCAATAATCTAAATATAATTTCGTGACTGCCACGACGTCAACTTCAACCTTGTCTCATAAATGTCATAAGGAGAGAATGTTCCGAGGTTAATTTCATCATATTATCAAGAGAATAAGGCAATTACCAACAAATGACAAAAAAGGGCAATTGAGAAGCAATTCTGCGGATAACTGACCGCGATATGTCCTCTCGGCAGGTGGCTATTCATAATACAGCAGGTGATTCATATGAATTATTTCCTACCTGTCATTCACTTTGCTCTGCAGCCAGAGTAATTGTAGTCCTGGAGATCTCACTTTGGCACCTACAGCGGGAGACTTGGCTGACCTTCCTGGGTGATTCTTTCCAAGCAATTATCTGCAGACATTTTGGGAAAGAAAAGAGCGTAAATATTCCATAAGGAACCACAAAACAAATATTCTTCAATACAACAGGCGTGTAAAAGCAACAGGAAGGCAAGCATGGTTATAGTCGGGATTATTGGGGGGAAAGAAGGTAAGAATCCCCCCTGTAAAGACAACAGGTGATGAAGGGAGAAAATTTTGGAGTATTCCATTTTACCAACAATAAATTATGCACAGAGGACTATAAAATCGACATAACTGGATCTAAACTTTATCGCTACTCAACATTTAATTACTTTTGACCATGAATTGAAGCTTCAAGTTGAAAACCAGCATTAATATTCATGCTAAAGGGTCAAGCAGCAACAATCGGGACACTGGATTTTCTTCAGGTCTGCTGCATTTTGGTGCCAGCAGTTCGTTATTTTACAGGTCATGTTGATAAATTAAAACAAGCTCAATAATTTCCATTTCTATAATTTATTGTTTCTCGTTCTACTCAAAACTGGATGACTAAAGTCTTCTTTTTTTTTTTGGTTTCAACTACCACTTTGTTTACAAAGACTTCATAATCTACTTTATTTATTGTTTTGTTTGTTTAGTTTGGTTATTTAAAATGTTTTCCTGTTCCCATGTTCAATCTTCTAGTAATATTACATCATTACTATTATATTACTTTAAAATTGTGTCAAAACAACAATATTACTATATATCACAATAACTTCTGGGACAATTTATCGTCTAGCTCCAGAATACTTTGTTGGTGACACCTCAATACAAACACTAATTGTGGAATAAATTAGATTTATTTGACATAAATTCAAGCAAAATGCAGAAGAAGAAAGAGTAGGAGGCACAGCTGAAACTGTGTGTCTGTGCAATTTGCACGTTCAATGTCTGATAACTAATTTGAAGAAACATATTTGCTTCATGACACGTTGTACTACAGACCCAGGATTATTCTTTTTGTAAAATATCACCTAACAGCCAATTACTTGTAGCACTAACTTCCACACGCTGCTTCCACCTGATAAAATTGTGCAGTTCCTCTGGCATTATACTTCTCGTTATCCCCTGGCCCCCAAGAAGCGCATGGACACATCAATCTGCTTTTATTCTGAGTGTTGCTGTTCCTCGTTCTGGTATTTCCCTGCATATGCTTATTCAATATCCAGGCGATAAAAACCAGCAAGACCTCAATTTGCCTTGGAACGTTTAATCTCCAAAAGAAAACACGTCCACACAAAGCAGCGAGAAGCTAAGTAACAGCACAGGGTCATTTGGCGCCAATGAAGTATTGGTAAAAATGGGTTTCCATGGAGACTAATATGCTCTTTGCTGAAGACAGAGTGCCGTTCGGGTAGGACTGGAGGGAGCTGTGGGGCACGAAGATAAGTTCGCACAAAGAGACACAATGTCAACACACCTGTAATTAACATGTAGCGTTAAACTCACAGCGAGCTGCGTTGGGAATATTTCCCAATAATAAAAGCGCTCTTTGAACTAAAACAAGGAACAAATTCAACATGGAAACATCAGAAGGTGGTCTGATGTTTGAGAAATAACCAACAAACATTTGTTCATAAAATTAAAGCTTCCTGCATTGTTTGCCTTTTTCACACAAAAACATGTTAAGTGTTATGATGGCATGGTGCACCACCCTTATTAAAAACCCACTTTCCTTCTGTTTTGGATTCTAAGGGAGCCAGTTTATAGCTAATTTTACAGAAAAAAAGCCCCTGGATCGTTCATTGGCTCTGCCCAGTAAAACCAAGCACCTGCTGTTTTGCATAATTTAAAAATTTAAAGAGCTCATAAAGAGATTTTTTGTTTCCTTTTTTTCCTTTAGTGCAGCATTTAAGTTTTGGGCATGCAAAAGTTTTCAATGTTACACAGCCTCTAGTTCCTACTAAAGGACTTTATTCCCCTCCACAGAACACAGACCTCCTGAACAGCCTCATACATCTTGTTTCTGGTTTTTAATAGTCGCCATGTCACTAACAATTAAACGACTCTGAATTATAGCTGGGACAAGAAAAATACACTAGTAAAGACTGCTGAATGATTAGAGGCTTCCAAAAGTGTTCACATCTCTTAATTTTGGATTTCAGGGAAGCAGATGGATGATTTTTGAAAAATATTTAAAACAATAAACCTGAACAGTGTGGCATGCCTTTGTATTTACCCTCATTTAGCATTAACGGGAAAAAAACTGCTGAAAACCAGAGTGAGTAAACTTGTAATTGAAAATGACCAAATTACAGCCAATCCCTGTTGTTAAGTGACTCTTTACTGTTACATGGTGTCTCTTGTGAACAGGGAGCATATATATATGTATATATAGCATGGTAGAGGTTACACCGAGCAGAATGTTAATCTGTCATAATTTTCACAGCAAAATCAGGATTTACACCACAAAACATGATTCTACATATGAAATTTGGATGTTGTTTCCCTCTAATCCGGCATTTCTGAATCCTGACCTCCCACACTGCATATTTTGCCTGTTTCTCCTCTCCAGCAGACCTGATTCAAATGAATGGATCATTATCAGACTTCTGCAGAGCCTGATTAAAAGCCCAAGAGATGACCCATTTATTTGAATTAGGTGTGTTGAAGCAGGAAAACATGTAAAACATGCAGAGCAGGAAGGGGCTCAAGGACCACGGAGCACAAAACATTGTACTAATTAAAAGCTGAGAGATGGGACTTAAATTCAAGTTTTTGTGGTAAACAGTGAAACACAAAATTATGTTGGTGCCCAAATATTTTTACAGTTCACAGAAATTCAGTTCTGTGCATATTATATTATTCAAAGAGTCGAGCAATAACTCTCAGGCAAAACATAAATAAATTATTTATTTATTTTTATTTTTCAGTGTGCTTGTCAATTGTTTTTATTCTTTTGTTCATGATTAAAATCAGGGATATTAATGATCAATACATTGTAAAAGTATAACTGTTTTGTTCTTTAGGTTTTAGTTACTAGCCACTAGCCTAGCATGCTAGGCTAGTGACTACCATGCCTACCCTGATTTTCTTTAAATAAGACTTAAATTTTTAAAACTTACGACACTAATTATATGCACTGTCATTTACTTCTTTGACAAAATTTACTGTAATCCAAAATGACAAGCCTGAATATTAATATATTCAGATTATTGTAACGCTAACGACTTGCCAAGTTTGTTTCACAGTGGCAGAAATGGGCTTTTATAGCTTAACACAATGAACAAAAACATATTCTACACCGTTAAACAAGACAAGCTTTCCTGTCGTAGACAAAAATTCAGTTTTAATCTTAACATGCACATGCGCAGTCTGAAGTGACGTTATAAAATGGCCGCTTCAAATTAGCATAAATTTAGGCGCGCTAAACCTTTCATTAGCCAAATAAATTTGGCAAAAACCATACGATGACAATTTAAACATATTTTCTTAGCATGGAATGCGTATTTTAAATGAACGAAAACATTCTTAATATAATGCCGCAACAATCTTACTCTCATGCAGATAGCGCTGAGGGAGGACAGAGAACAGAAAACAGAAGCGAGTGGTGCATTTCAAGTTTTTCAAAATAAAATAGACATATTTATCATACAGACTCAAAGTCCAAAATTTACATAAAAAAGAAAACAAAACGATAAGAGAATAAAATAAGTACGTAAAAATGCATTTTTCAATGCATTTTTGAATTACATAACACACATACTACTGTCAAACTACTTTGCACTAATCAAGTTAGCCGCTGTTAGTTCTTTCCTCTTATTTACTGCTTGACAGCAAAACATTTTCTTCTTTTATTCTAGATTATAGTTATTTGGATTTTATAGCACACAATTTGCTAACAAGCTTCTCTTTTTGTAAGGGAAATCAATGAATGTTTTGTCATGATTAGTTTGAGCATTTTACCTTGAGTATCAAAGTATTTTAAATTTCATTCAAAATAATTTCAAACTGATTTTTTACTTTTTTACTTCTTACTAAATATTTCTTTGGAGCTGATCCATCCCACTTACAGATATTTATCTTGACAAAGTGTTCTTGAAACCAATCTGAAGTATAATGCAAAGTAGGACTCATTATACAAACTGCAGATAGATTAGGAGTTGCTACTTTTAAATGCTGTCTTTGTTTGATGCATACCCCTAAAAAACAAAATAAATAAAACTTTACAATGGAGACTGACCCATTTCTTCCTGGCAGATGTTTCCTTGAGTAAGATGAATTAGAAGGAGGTTGTTGAAATTAGAAAACCTCAAAGTCAGCAGAACTTTTTCACATTAAAGTTAAACAACTTTTTTTTGGGTTAACAAACTGCAACATTGGTGTTTAAAGTTAGTCAGTTTTGAACCAGGACAGATGAAAAAGGCTGAATATGGATCAACTACTACTCTATACTAATATTTGAAAATGTTATTGTCTGTCAGAAGTTGTGATATTCTTTCTTAAATTCCTATTTAAACCTACATATGTTCTGAGTTTAGGAGTGTTGACCGTTTAGATTGTAAAAACCCTACACAGCTGCCAGAGAAACAGACACAAAGCCATTAAGTGCTGCTTAGAGGTGACCTTTAATTTGAAAAGCTGATGGAGGGATTTGGAAAGCTGTGAAATAGTCAACATCAATGCTTCAGAAATGTATTTATGCGGCTGGACCTGTAGGTCAACAGGGTTTCAAGAGCAACAGGAATGATTGTAAGGAAAACAGATGCTACACACAGCAATAAATGACGAAGCATGCGCTGTGGAAAAACTCCCAGTGAGCCAACAAAACCACTGTCATTGGTTACAAGGTTAGACACCTACGTGCTCCTGAGGAAAGTATTGATGTGATCGGGTTGGGATTTTTGCTTATCACTACGATATCAAGTCACCTTGTTCTTTTATTTTTTCCCTCTAATCAGATGTCAACAGCATTACTATCTAACCCTGATATGAAGCCAATTAAAGCCTCGTCTCAATCCAGGTGGCTGTGGTCTGCATCCTAATGTGTCGTCACTTCAGCTGTTAGTTTCTCCAAGGATCGTGTCATCAGCTGAATAAGCTTCAAAAACAACAACAACAACATAACGCCCAGAGATGAAAATATGAGCATGCAGGGAGGTTTAGCGGTGAACCTGGCTGAGGTTTAGTACCGAGAGCCTCTGTTTTATCGCAGGGTTGAAGGGAGAGGGTGAAGCTATTGACACACAGAGGTACGGCTAAGCCACTTCACATCCCAATCGATCACAGGTCCACTCCACTACAAGTGGCATTCCCCTTCTAAACAGAGACTTTCCCGCCTGCCTGCGCTGGCTTTCAGAAGCCGGACACCTGGCTGGGTTCTGGTCCAACAGGAGCTTCAGTGACAGTGCTGCGCAGCCCTTTCGGTCCTCCTTTGTTCCTCGATCAAAACTCAGTTTGAGAATGTTTTGTTGCTCAGTGTTTGGCTGCTGCAGAAGCAGGAAACAGATGGCTGGCTATTTATGGACGGTGCTGCAGAATCCAGCTCAAATGAAATGTTCTTTCAAAGGAATTCTGGCTTTTTTTAATGCCTGCTCAGGGAACTTCATAAAGCTTTGGACCGAGAACCTGTAAATGGCCCGTGACAATGAGATTATAAAAGATAGGCTTTAAAGTATTTGACATTATCAGATGGATTTTTAATGCCTCCCTCTTTACCTTCTTTAACTCCTGCTAATCTCTCCCAGGAGGACACCTATATTAACCTGGACCAACGCTCTGCCCCTGTGGAAGACCGACCTCGTCTTCATCACTCAATCAACCCATAATTACACTGCAAAAATAAAATCTTAACAGTACTTTTGTCTACTTTCATGTTCAAATATCTTAGTACCCTTGAAATAAGACAAAACTGACTTACAAGTAACTTTTCACCAGGATGTAGAAGCTTGTTTGAAATGGGACGTTTTATGCTAAATTCATATTTCTGTACATACATTTGGGTTTAAAAACAGCCAAAGAGATTAAAATAAAACAAAAACAAAACACTCAGGGGGGTTTTTGGCAATAAGTTCATGTTTTTTGGTGTTCAAAAACCTCCAGAATGTAACGTCATAAATCAACAGCTGCCCTTCACCTGGTAGCCCCAGCGAACCCCAGTCATCACCTAGCAACCAGAATGGAACTCTGCCCGTTACCTAGCAACCCAAACTGAGCTCCAGCATGTTTGGTAAGCTGCTTTCACCTCTGTATGCACTGTACAATGGCTGTTTAAAAAGACAAGAGTTTTGTTGTCGACCTTTCATCCAGAAACCACTTGCTGCATTCTTGTTCGTTGCACAGGAGGCTCAACCAATGCTTTTCAAAGATGTAAGGTTGTATAATTGCATCAGCCATTTTCATGTGTGAATAGAAAGGCTAAGTTGGTTTCAGAAGCCCTAAAACATCTCAGTAATGATTTTGAGCAAAAAATGTGATGAACATATTTCGAATAAACCCTGAACCTACAAAAACCTGTTCAAGGAAGCATAATAGTTCATAAAACTTTAATATTGATTTTAAAAAAAAAGGTGCTAGTTCTACTGGGAGGTTATTTTCCTTAAAGCCTGACATTTCTTCCATGTTATAAGTAAAATAATCTGCAGGTAAAAATAATATTTCATCAATATTAAGAAATTATTGGCTCAGAACAAGCTTCCATCTCTTGCTGAAAAGTTACTTGTAAGTTAGTTTTGTCGAATATCAAGTGTATTAAGATACTTGCACTAAAAACTAGACCAAAAATACTTGGTAAGATTTTGTGTTTTTGCAGTGCACCAAAATGCACAATAAACATGGCAAACATTACAAACATGCGGATCTGCCCAGAGTTAATAAGGCTCCTTTAAACACTGAGGATGGTTACCATGGAGCCATGTTTATGGAGAGGACCTGAATAAACTGGGCTGTTTATGCTGCTGGATGTAAATAAAAATCAGGCCACGACGATAAGCCGTTCATGACATCCCGTCTGGCAGGAGGTGACAGTTTGAAATTACATTAATCCTTATCTATTCATTATGAAATTTGAGCGTCCGCATGTAGGTGTGGCAACGCCTTATCGCTGCGAGGAGCCTCAGCTGAATTCAAATTGATTTCTATCTTTGTGGAATCTATTGCAAATTCCTCTCATGGCTGGCGACGCAGAAGGCAGTGACTGCTGCTCACAGGTCAAGTCAGATTAATCTCAGGCTATCTGATCAGCCCATCCCAGAGCTGGCGCTATGTGGGAGAAATATAGCACATTTTAGATTACAGCACTCCCTCTAAAAGCCTTTAGCTGTAGCGCATGTCTTTCAGTAGTTTGGAACAGAGCATTCATTTCATCTCTGGGCTCTTCTTTTAAAGGCTATCCCACTAGGTGCTATCACTAGGAGGTTCAAGGGCAAAATAAATCAGCGATGACACATCACATCGTTGTTATGTAGGGCGCAGAGGTCTCCTGTCTGCAGGTGGAAAAAAAAGCTCAGGTTGAGAGAACACCTTTGTGTCTGGATCACATTAACAGCCTGACTCATTACATTAATAGCTGTGGCACCACAACATGAATAATGCCGTTCCTTCTGCGAAGGGGTTGCAAAGCAGCCTGACAGCGGAAAACACAGCAGACCGTGATTAACCAGAAATCCATAAATGACACAAACGCATATGTATGGCTGAGAGCGGGCAACGGCGGGCTTACTCCAGAAAAACCCTCAACTGTAAACAGAGGTGTTAGAATTGTAAATAATAACTTTTACCCGATATATACCCATCATTAACTTTAAGGACTGAGATTATTTTGTTTGCTTCTGGAATGCATGGTTTTGTGAGAAATATCTGCAAGAAGCTGATAAGCTTGCCAAACTGGAAGCAGATGCCAGCCGCTCTGGAGCCAAAACCGAGACTGAAAAAAACACCCAAAGGCTAAAGGTCAACGCTGGTGACCCAGAGACACGGGAACTGCGCTTAGGACTTCACAAAGACAGGAGATCCCATTGTACTGAGGAGATTTATGAATGTGTGTTAGCAGCTGGGTTTTGTTTGCCCCTCCCCTTCAGCAGCTGTTCATTTGTGTAACCAGTGTAACCTACCTAATCCTAATAAAGAGGAGCAGCAAGAGAGGAACCTCAGAGTGAGTTTGGAGACTGTAATAATCAAACTCTCCTCTCTTTCTGTCCTCATGAGTACAAATTTAATCACTTGTCTCTCTTTTCTTTGTGTCCATCTGAAAGTCTTTAGGTTGATTGAACCTGACAAGAGGACAAGAAAAAAAAAACTTTGGATTTTAGGTTGACATCCACCACTTCAGTTCGTCAACAGTCCCTGCTGCACAGGTTGAGGTCTGGGCTTTGACTGGACCATTCTGATGTAGATTTGCTGCTCTGTATCCCTCCGCATCACTGGAGGGATAAAATCCTGCAGTTTTTGAACTAAATGGTGAAACTGAATTTCAAAAACACAAAATCTTTATTCTGGTCTAGTTTCCAGTGCAAATTTCTTCAAATAAGACAAAAGTAACTGTCAAGTTATTGGAGCTTGTTTTCAGTTGGCAGATTATTTCTCTTACGGTAAAAATGTCTCGTAAATAAAATAAATTGCCAATGGATCAATAACTTTTTCATCAATAATTGATGATTAAAATCATCTCCTCTATTTCCGTATCGTCTCTGAATATCCGTGTCCAGCTATTGAGCTGTTAGCGGATCATAACAGTCATCAGACTCTCTTCTAGCAAACGTCTTCAGTCAGAGGCCGCTTCAGATTCGCTGCAAGACAAACTGCTACTGCGACGTCTTGGGGAAAATTTAATTACAGCAAAATTTAATGTCCCTTTCAAAAAATGTATTTTACTTGTTGTTATAAGATACTTGTAAGTCTTTTAGAAACTGATAAGAAGCTAATTTACATTATATCTCATATCAGTGATGAACATACTTTTCATTCCATGACTAAACAAAAAGAAAAAGTTCCGATAAAAAGTTCTACAAGGGACTTTCTGCCAAATTTGCTTTGAAAGCAGAAATGACAGCAATAATCTTCAGAAAGCGTCAGGGCTTGAGTCGCCGTCCTGCCTCCTTCCTTTATTGTTATGAATCACAGGAGAGCATGTGGCCGCTTCTCCCGGATCAGCACAACGTGGAAATTCTTCAAAAGCCCGGTCTCTCTCTACCCTCGCCCACCTCCCAGGCACTTTCCACCTTCTGCGGCACCGGGGGATCTGTCACAAATCAAGAATGGGAAGGTCAATAAAAGCAAACCATGCCAGACTCCCTGACTGACACATCAAAAGTTGCCACAGTGGTGCTAAACGCGCTGCCTTCTCTCCCATCCGACCAATTTAGCAGCGTCCGAGGGGAGCCCGCTAATCCATGGCTCTGAAAGAGCGCCTAATCAACCTCTGATTAAGAGCGAGCACGTCAAGGTGTCCAGCAGCATCCCCGCCGCCCTCACCTGCACCCTGAAGCCAGTCACAACAAGGAAATTGGGTTTATTTGTCCTCACAGCCTTCCATCCCCCACGCTTCCTCTCGGATGCCTCAAGTCTCCCTGGTCTTGTTTTGGGCCCTTCATTCATTACACACTTGCCAATAGCAAATGCAGAGCAAACATTTAATTCTAACATCTTTCTTCCCTTTCACACCCCCTCTCTTCCCTTTTGTCTTCTTCTTTTTTCTTTTTTGTGGTTGTTGTTACGAGAGTCCCCCGGGCGTCTGGGAATGAATTAAACATCAGTAGGCTGGTAGGAAGGGCACAGCTTCCTCTGAAACGATTGAATGCAGAGTGCTGTTTGAGGAGAGAGAAACAGTGGAGGTGACAGGGGAGGCTTTGCTCAGCACGAGGACGTGGAACCATCAGGGAACCACTCTGACCTCTAACATCAAACCACCTTCATGCATAGTCAGTTTTTACCCTCAAGTCTCTCCAAGTAATTGGGATTTCCCAAACTAATGAACAATGTGGAGGATGTTTATCTTTTGAGTTAGGGAACAATCTACTGCACTTAAACTTGAGGGAGATTTGTCAACTTCATTTTTAAACCCACAGATATGACTTAGAGCGCATAAAGCCTTATAAAGCGTTATATAACACCTTCGACATTAGGTTGCAGAGGCTATGATGCAGCACTGCAGGTAAAAAATGGCATCTGCACTTCTCAAAGTCCTTTAAAAGACTCCTGCACACACAGAGTTAGCAGTTCTGTGGAAACCTTATAAGCAGCTAATATCCGACCTGGAATGGAGACAAAAAGTTATCAAAACAACTTTATTAGTCAATATCAAAGCAGATTACCATTTCTGCCTTTTGGTGCAATTTCTTCTCCTAAAATTTGTTAAAACATTGATTTAAGTGACTGCTGCCTCAGCCTGACTTGATGTCCCATTATAGTTATATATATCGATACAGTGAGTAACATCATCGATTAGCACAATTATTGTAAAAATTTCCTACAAATATTTCTAAATTAGCACCATAAAAACTGTGATTATAATAACAAGAAACCACCAAAACAATCAGAAAATCCTGGAGGGACTTAAACAGTTTAGTGGGTTTTATCAATACATTCTGGCACAACCAACATTTAGATTTTGATAAATGAAACTGAGTTTGACACCCTGTTCCAGAAAGCACAAGGTTACGATGAGAAGTGATGCCAAGCAGCTCGCCGTCAGTCCGCGGCGCTTTCAGGAAGACGTGCAGAAACGTCTCTGATGCGTTTTATGAAGTTGTCCCACATTGCTGGTGATTGATTATCATTCATGAAAGAGGATGCTCAGTTAGGCAGGCAAAAACTGGCCAAAACAAAACCAATACAATCCATCTGCTGTCAGCTCAAAAACTGTTTTAATTAATATAAGCTTCGATGTATATTTGTTCATTTTCCTGCTGGCGCAGACAGAAGCAGCGCTGCAGACTTTCAGCTGTTATTTCATTTGTTTTCGTTTGGTCTTGCGTAATCAGAGGGTTGATCGTGGCACGTTTAAAGATCCTGCTGGCGAGTTATGAAGCATTTCAAGGTGAAATATCAGACTTTTTTCACCCCGTGAGTTGATTATCCCGGAGAAATGAGTCTCATATTTCAAGGTAGAGTTCAGCGAACTGTGGTCATGTGATTAATACCCTTCTCCAAGTCTTTGTCAGAGACCTAATGCTTGGATTTTGGTTTACAACATCAGAAACACGGTGTGTGTGTGTGTGTGTGTGTGTGTGTGTGTGTGTGTGTGTGTGTGTGTGTGTGTGTGTGTGTGTGTGTGTGTGTGTGTGTGCACGGTCAAAACAAGAACAAAAAGTCAAAGGCTTTTCCAGAGTGAGAACAGACTTGGTAGGAGTGTGGGTTAAAAAGGGAACATCCATCTCTCTCCTCAGTCCAACTCCTCTGTCAGATATCGCTGCTATTTCTGAGCGACTTTCATCAACAAAGTACTGTTCTCGTCCAAGGCAGCACCCACACAAACACACAGCTGAGGTTGTGTAATCTCTTTTGCATTACACATAAGAGACGACTCTTCCACTTCTTTGGCACTTAGCAACAAGAAAACAAAGGCTGCTGCTGGTGGTGCTGCCCAGGAGAAACCAAGCTCTGCAACATGATGCAGTTCTGCTGTTTCTAAACGCTGCAACATGAGCCGCAGGTTGATATTTTACCGAGAAGGCAAACGCTTCACCGAGAAGGCAGCTGCAGCCTTGGCACACCCACACAGAAAAGGGGAAATAGTTTAATCAGACGCAAATGTTAGCTCCACCTGAGCTGGAACAGTCAGGCTAATTATTTCCCAGCATTCCAACTGTTTTATGCAGGAGCGTCGATTCCTCCAAATCCGTTTTTTTACCCATATCCCACCTATGGACCTCCTGCAGTTGCATTGGTTTTGTCCGTTATCAATAAAACACGCAAAATCTTAATTGCAAACATTTAAAAGGGACGCAGTGCTTTGCTACTAATTGTTAAAACTACAACAACTTGATAACAAGGTGAAGAAAAAGTTTTAGTTGAAGAAAACATGCAAGCAGACAATATCAGACTTTTTCACGACCTAATCTGGGGATTTCCCGATCAACTTTTATTGCCACCAATTCCACATCGAAGTTTCTTGACTTACACCAAGTTTTGATTGGATACTTCAAAAAGCATAAATAAAAAATGTCTTCCTTCCTGTTCCCTCCAAGAGCGTGCTCATAAAGATCAAAACTAAAGTGATGAAACACGTTGAAAACATCCAAACTTTGACATGTATGACCCTGGTTCAGCCAACCACTGGGATCCGCTCCAGTCAGGAGGAAGTTGTCACTAAAAGACCTAAAACTGCCCAATAATTTCAGTTAAGCCCAAGTCAAAAAGCAGGAAGTTTGAGCTAAATAACCCAGTAACAGACTGAAGGCTCCACAGGTTGTGCAGCTGAAGCCTGGACTGTGTGAATGTGTAAGTTAATAAGCTGATCAATACCGCTGCCACATCATTACAGCACCAGTGGATCTCAGTATAATTACATCTGGGCTTTTTGTTCAATTAAGTGTGCAGCTGGGGGATGCGAGTGAGTTTTGGCCTCATTTCTGAAGCAATCTTGGCCATTTTAAATGACCTTTGTACCAAGCAAATATACAGAGAGCGATCAGTCATAACACTGGGACCAAGTAATGACAGAACAAACATTTACAGCTCATTATTTTAGGTTTTTCCCATTTCTGCTGCCGTTTCAAGGCAAAAAATATACATTTAAAAAAAAAGAAAAAAGGATAAACTCAGAGCCAAAGAATCCAAACATTTGATTTGTACACAAACTATCTATAACTAACATCATTCTGAGCTGTAATCTGCAGCTTTACTGAAGATTTAAGGTTGATTTAAAGATCTTTCGTCAAGCTAAGGGACAGAAGTTGAATATTTATTACTTTTTGATTTACTGTCACACAAATTAAACAAATTTTACATGTTTTATTGGTACAAAATGAAGTAATTTAACATTTCCAAGCAATGATGGAAACCTAAAATAATGGAAATGATTTGCTGACGGTTCTTGATGCAAGTAGCTGAAATAGAAGAAATTTATTTAGCTTGTTTGTACAAGTTTGTCTGAAGAATGTGATGCTACTTCCAGTTTGTTTTACCTGTTTACATTTTGATCAAATGAGACAGAAAACCACCTTTACTGACAGGAAGTCTTTAAATTACAAAAGCAAAAAGCCTCAAAACAAAAGAGAAAGTGTGTTTTTATCTGGCACAGGTTAAATAAAAAGATTCAGGAACAAACCAGAAGAAGAAGAAATGAAATTGATCCATTTTGGTCTTAAGTTAAAGTTGATAAATGACATTTTTTGCTGTTTGGAAATGTGATTAATTTCTAATGTACATGTCAGAGGATTTTTGTTTTAGTGTCTTTATGGTTTAACTCTTCAGTCGTTTGAATCTGAGCTAAATATTTATTCATAAACAGATATGTATGCCTTATTGGAACCTGAATAAAAGTGTGTCTCTGCTGTTCTAAAGAGAATGATGGATGCATGAAGGATTCCTAATAAAAAGTTAAATGCAATAAACAGGCGACAGAAGCCATTGTGCGGTTGGGTCCGGTCAGAACCAGGTGGGTGTTTTACACCTGAGAGTTAAATTGCACCAGATTTATCAACTTTTAAGCTTCCTCGCAGCGTTTCCTAAATAATTGGGCAAAGTTCTGAATTAGGCTCCGTCTCAGAGACACTTTGCAGGATTGCAGCGCAGTCTGAATGAGGAGGAACAATCCATGGAGTTTAATTAGAAGGCCTGAGATCCCTCTGTCCTGCAGGCTTTATGAGTGTGCACATTATTTAAATTCAGGAAAAGCACTTTGCACCTTGGTCTGCAGCGGTTCAGCAAGGCTGAGCACCTCCCACTGCTCAGCCTTCATTCCTCGTCTCTGCTTTGTATCAATTTGTTTTTTTGCATGTCAAGTCGAAAGGAGGATGTCAGTGGAGACAGCCTGCTTGTCTCACACACCTGGCTGCGATAGCTGCGATTTATAACAGCAGTCA
Source organism: Poeciliopsis gracilis (assembly GCA_911649635.1). NCBI lineage: Eukaryota > Metazoa > Chordata > Actinopteri > Cyprinodontiformes > Poeciliidae > Poeciliopsis > Poeciliopsis gracilis. The sequence goes on from CAJVRI010001527.1 coordinate 1,882,709, forward strand.
GAGCGACAGACTTCACTTATCTCAGACCACCTCCTCTGCTCCTGCCCTTTAACTCCGCCAATGAGAATGAAGGTTGCAGGTTGGGTTATTTTGTCAAAAGCAGAGGAACCATTACAAATCTACACAATCCATCCTTCTGCAGGGCATGGAGCCGCTCCCCTGGCGCCGCGCTGCTGCAGACCCGACTCTCCGCCAAGCTGCCAGTCCATCTTTTTCACGCCCAGGAACCTCACGGGGGGGTTGTTATCACAAAAGGCCAATTTGTTATCCTGGTTTCACTCCATCACAGGAGGCATTATTTGGGACTTTTATCTATCAAGAAAAGCCCTTAATGTGAGCTAGAAAGTGTGTACTCAGTCATTATGCCACAGAAGCTATTGACTTTGTCTTTTAGCGACGGAAGCTGAATAAAACCGAGCAATTTCTGCAGCAACGGAAAACCGGCAACGGCAGGGACGGAAACTACCTTCAATTTTCCAACATGTGAAACTGGAAACGCCAAACCCGACACCTGAAGACGTCAACAAGATGAAAAAAGATGTATCTGGAATCTGTGCAGCAGGATAAATAATGCTGGACGATGAATTGTCCCAGAAGTTACTGCGATAAATAATAATATTGTTGTTTTGAGACCATTTTTAAGTAGCAAAACATAAACAGTGTTCACTCCATCCTATACCCACCATATTCAAATTAATATCCAACAAATCATCAAGTTTTCATAAATTAATGCTATTTGAGCAATAAAATGTTTATCTTCTCTTTTAAAAGGCATATTTGGATATTTTAATGGATTTCCAATATTGAAATGGAAAATCTGCAGAATTTCTTCATTTAAAAAAATCAGATTCAAAGGTTAATCTTCAGAATATTCAATAGAGTAATTGATCACTAAAATAATAGATAGTTGTTATCCTGCAATAGAACATTTCTGCCGGATGATTGAAGTTTTGGAAAATCTCCACCAGAACCTTTTTCCAAAGGAAAATTTCTAAAAGTTGCCAAGTCAAGATGTGCAACTCTGACACTTCCACTCAAAAAGACAAAGTTAAATAATTTAAATAAACCAAGAAAACCTTTTGAAATGATAAACTGGTATAAAATCCTGGCATTTTAACATGTTCTTCTGGACCACCAACTTCTCTGCAACAGCACACCTGCAGGACGGCCAATATTTCATAAACCTGAGCGCAAAGTCATGATTTATCTCGTTCACTTATGACTGGAGACGCTGGGGATGATCGATCGGTTTATCCTCCAACATGAAGTTGTGTGTAAATAAATCAGGTAGGAAAAAAAGATAATTACTACCTTGGCAGTTTGGAGGGAAGATATTTTCTGGAAGCCCACCTTCCTGCAACGACCTTGTGCCCCTCCGGTCTCCCTGGCTCTGCACTTTGACCATCATCACCATCATCATCATCACACTCGACTGGCCTGCCTTTGTAAAGCTTCCCCATCTGTCTAACAGCCCACTAACAGCTGCACTGAGATGTTTCCATGCATCCATCACGGCCCAAACTGGAATTCATTTCAATCTGAGCCAGTCTTCTCCTGAGAGAGAAGAACCAAAACAACGTCAGAGCTGACCTCTGCTTCCAAGACCCAACAACTGGACTTCAGATGAAGGTGATTGATTAGAATGACCTGAAACAATCAATGATCAATCCAGGAACTGTAGGATCTACTGGGAGACAAAATCACCAAAAACAGACCAAGAACTGAAGTTCAAGGCTGATGAGTAAGAAACACATTCAGAGCAACATTTTATAGATCGAGAAGTTTGATAGAAGGGACCAAGGTGAGTCTCTCAGACCTAAAGACAATGTTTTAAAACTTAAAGGAACAAAAACTCCAGGTTTGTGTCTGGTGAATGTTTGGTTAAACATGTTTGTTCTTCATTCAGTTCACAGTGGGTAGAGCATCCAGACAGTTTACTCAAGTAAGAGAACCGGTACTTCAGAATAAAATCACTCTAGTAAAAGAAAAAAGTACAACATAGTAAAAATACTTCTAAAAGTCACTGTTTTCCCAAAAAGTCACTCAAGTGAATGTGAAAACGGAGACCTAGACAACCGGCACAGGGAGAGCAGCCAGGTGAAAACATGGCTGAATAACCAACGAAACACGGATTTCTGGACCACAACTACAGAATTAGAAATATTACTAAAGCTTTTCTTCTCTCCACTCTTCCAGTAGTTCACCTACAGCGACACCTACTGTTTCCAATAGGAACTGCAGTGACTCGTTTCTCTGAAGCAGCTTTCAGCTTCTATGCACCACAATCTGGAACAAACTTCCTGAGATCTGCAGCCAAAACGCCGTTAGAGTTCCTTTAACTGTAGACAGGAAATCAGGCCTTTTTAGAGCCACTTTTCAAACATAAATTAAACATGAATCAACATTTTGAAGTGCACTGACAGCACTTGGCAAAATGCAATGATTCAGTTGGTGATGACTTTGTATTTTTGCGTTTTGTAAAACCCTTTAGCTGCCTTGTTGCTGAAATGTACAAATAAACTTGACTGATCAAATGAATCACTTGTCAAACTGGAGGCTCGCGGGCCAAGACCGGCCCGCCGCATCCATTCCTGGTGGCCCTCTAAACCTCAGAAGGTTCATGACAACTTGTGTTCAAATAATCTATCATCAAATCTCATCAGTTTTTATTTCTCCAAAGCCAAATTACATAAATGTGAAAAGATGTTAAATATAATTTATTAAGAATTACAAACTGAATCCAGAGAAAGCTATGTTGTAATTTATTAAATTAAAATTGGCCTTTCAAGACATTCATGATCTAAATGAGGCACAAAATACAAATGAGTTTGACAAACTGGATATAAATGATAAAAGGCTCAATTTATTAACGTCCATATCCAAGTTTAGTGGATAAAACTTTAAATGTTTAGGAGCTGATTAGCCTCATGTGTAGCAGAAAAACATTTGATTAGAAAGAAAACAAAAATGAAACATATTTTCCTTCCTTCTAAATGAAACACAGTGGCATTCCCAGCTGGGTTCTGCAGCGTTTTCCTGTGAAAAGTCTGTTTGCCTTCCTGACATCCAGAGCCGGTCCCAGTCCGGCCCAATCACCTGTCACAGTCCTAAAACGGGCCGCGGCCCCCTCCGCCCCCCCTTCACTGCTCATCATTACACCACAAGCTGTCAAATTAAAAACTTTCAGGCTGCGTGAATGCCTCCTCGGAACTTTCCCTTTTTCCCAGCAACATATTGCAGAGATAATTGAGGATATTAGCAGCCAGACTGTTACCAAGAGATGAAAGGCGAGGAGGGAGCGGTGACAGCTCCTCTCGCTTGTGGCGGTAACGAGGGACTGTCAAAAGTCTCTCTGTGTTTATCTCGGATCATCTAGGGGGATTTAAAACCCTTACCTTCACAATTCCATTCTTTATGGCGCGTCCTTTATCCACAGTGATTTACGGGGGCTAAAGCCCTGCGCCGTGTGATGAATGAGGACTCTTCACAAGGTGTCAGGGCCAGGCAGCGGCGGGCGCCGCCGGCACCCCTCCCACCCGCCACCACTTCATCTTTCCTTTGGCTTTCTCCTCTCATCCTTCCCTCCATCCCCGTTTTCAAATTGGACTGATTAGATGCTGACATATTAAGTGGATTTGTCAGAAATTGTGAGTTGGCAGAAATAGATTTTTTCAGCCATGACAGTCGGAGGGGACTTGATTTAAAGAGACAGGAAGAAAAAAACGAAGAGGGGAACGATCCTCCTGCAGGATCCGAGAAACAAGGCCAGGTTTTCAGGAATCTGATGGTCAACATTTTCTAATTAGGATTTTACACTGCAAAAACACAAAATCTTAAGGCTTTCTTTTTTTTTAGCTTATTGCGCAGATATCTTAGTACACTTGAAATAATATCAAAGCTAACCTACAAGTAACTTTTCAGACAGATATGAGCTCAATTTAAGTGCATAATTCCTTAATATTGATGAAAGGTTCCAGTTCCACTGGCAGATTATTGTCCCTCCAGGTTATAAGTGAAATAATCTGCAAATGAAACAAGTTTTGTCTTATTTTAAATAAACTGAGATAATTGAAAGCAGGTCTTGTTTCCACATAAAAAATAAAAAAAACCCTAAAATTTTCAATATTATTAAAAATAAAAGTAAACGTTTGAAACTGAACTGCCATCAACAAGAAAAAAAACTATTTTTTTATATTTTTAACCGATTCGTTGTTGGCAGTAATGAGTAAAAACAGCTACTTTTCCAGATGTAGAATAAAACAAAATCGCTGTTCAGGGTAAAAATAAAAAGTTTTGGCACGTCACCAACAGCCTCCAAGTCTCTAAAAAGTTTACCCGCCCTTTCCACAAACATAAATAAGTTGTACAACATTAAACGCGTCAGTCCTTAAGGGTCGCTGTCCTACCAGCTGTAATTACTATAATTATTGATTCAGGTGTGTTAAAGAAGAGCAACTTCTTTAAGGGGCCCCTGAGGGCCTGGTTTCCTGTTAAAACATCACGGCTCACATGTGACTCGTTTTAAAAACTTTTCTTCTTATTAGAAATATAAAGGGAGTCTCATAGAAGTTGGTGCAGCGATAAAGGACCAAAACAAGCTGCAATGAAGCTCTGATTTAATTAACCCCAACTCCTTCACACTCATCATACCTGCTGTGTGTGTGTGTGTGTGTGTGTGTGTGTGTGTGTGTGTGTGTGTGTGCGTGCGTGCGTGCGTGCGTGCGTGCGTGCGTGTGTGTGAAAACCACCAACACTCCAGAACCAAGTTTGCAGTCCCAGACCCTGGTCAGCGCCGCCAACATGTTGCTGCAGCTGCTGGACCTGATTGGAGGAGGAGGCAGAGCTTCAGATTCTCTGCTGCTCGTTAGCAGCAGGCCGCTGCAGCTGCTCTCTGCTGGCAGCCGCGGCTCTGTGGAGCCAACACAAGCTAAACTGCTAACCTGCCACAGATTTTTTTACCACTTTCTGCAGCACAGTTCATTAACACAACTGACACCGTTAGCAGAGGCAGGCTGGAACGATGCCCCCCCTCCCTGTCGCTGACTTGCAGGGGAAGGAGTTGTGCTCATTTTTACAAATTAAGCCCAATGCTTATGACAAACTCCCTTGTCTTTCCATCTCATTAAAAAGTAAGGGGCTTCACCTGGTGGCACAAGCAGGTAATACAGAAACGTCTGTGGCTGCAGAGGAATCCTGCAGGAGGATCTGCTGCTAAATGTCACCAAACTGACTGGAGGAAACTCCAGGCTGCAGGGCTGATGGGGGCCACTGCAGACAGAAAAAAGGAGACAATTTTTGCCCAGAAACATTTTTAGATTAATCTGAAATTTTCTAGAAAAAAAACACTTGGGAATTTCTGAGCTCAAAGTCAAAAATTCACAAGAGAAAAATCTGAAGTTTTGAGATTAAACTCAGAAAATTTCTGAAAATCTGTGAGCTCAAAAAATTGTAAATTTGCCAACTCTAATTTTTAGATTAATTTCTGAAATTTTCTAGAAAACATGAACATTTTTGAGCTGAAAAAGTTGTAAATTTGCAAGAGAAAAGTCAGAAGTTTTGTATTTTAATCTCAGAAAATTTTGATTATATAACTTGTGAATGTTTGAGCTCAGATTCTCCATCCTTTAATGGATCATCATCAAAATATTTGATTTATTGCTGTAATATTTCTTGTTCAGTTGAGAGAAATTATCTCTGAAATTTTATGATTTAAACCTAAACTATTATATGATTTATATGATTTATATTATACTATTCATCCATCTCTGCATAGCATCCAATATGTTCAACCATTTGATTCATAATTAGAAACAATAAAAACAATAAATAGACCAATCATGAACATTCCTAATGTTTGGAGCCGACCAATCAGAGAACGATTGAAACTGATGATTTTGTTAACGAGATGCATTTGATACATTTATATTCAAACTGCTGACCTGACAATAACATGACTGTAATCCATAAGTTAAAGTGACTTTTTGCTTTGTTTTGCCATAATAAACAACCTTTTCTTGTGATTTTTTTGGCCATTTCAGAACTTCTCCTCTTATCTGCAGAATGTAAGTTTTTGTTGGATGATCTGCAGTGTCCTGTAGTTTTACTTGACTGCAGCTGTGGCTCATTTCAGCGCCTCGCCTGTATTAATTTCATGGTCCAGAGCCTCTGACAACCACCAGGCTGCTGGGAAAATCACGTGACTCAGCGAAAAAACTCATGATTCAATTATGGTTATTTGCCATTGAGGGGTGCAGTAATTAACTCGATCCCGCCACCCCAGCAATTGATTTTCAACCGGGTCATCAGGATGCAAGTAACCAGCACATAATTACCCTCCGTCTTGGTTTCTGCAGCAGAAACGGCGACTAGTCAAAGGCTCACAAACACAATTAAAATGATTCATAAAATAACCCTGCGCAGTGATTTCAGCAAACATTTAAACAGAAACTTTTCACGATGAGTCTGGCTGCATTTGCATTTCCAGTTCATACATTTTCATTTGTTTTAGGGCAGCTGTCATGCTGATTGTAGAAACTGTGTCAGATTTTGATGGGGCAGAGTGAGGGTGGGGGATCTGAAAGCCTTTTCTGTTGGGAGGAAGAAAAAGTGGCATCCTGACACAAAGTGAAGTGTCATTTTATTGACATTGTTATGCTGACAACACGTTAAGATTTGTTTTAAGAGTTCAGAAATCCAGTCTAAGATCCTCCGGGAGTCGGCTCGTGACTTTGCATAAATATCACGTAATTAGCATTCAAGGGCGAGAGCAGATTCTTGCTGACAAGTCATGGCTCAATCATTTTAAAAACAGCAGGCCCTTTGTGTTCGTGCTGCTGTGAGTTTGGCAGGTTAGTCCATTAAGCAGAGCTGAGCTGCGAATGGAGGGAGCGTACAATACGGCACAAACACAATGAAACACATTACGGCGTGGCGGGGAGAAGCCGTGCGTCAAGGTTACTTTAGCTTCACGTTTCCATCGGTTCTGCTTCCCGTCAGAATTTGATTTTACCTGCAGTTCTCTTTTAGATTCCCTTATTTAAATTAGCGTCTACCTTCAGCTTGGTTTCAATTTGGAGACAAAATGGTAATCATCAGCCGCACGGGGGAATCTCGTTTAGCATTCACTCGCGCGTTTCTTAAGGTAGATTATTTCACATAATCGAATGAGTGGTCCTGATGCACAAAGTTACCTCTCTGTTCTTTTTGCACCGCTTGCAGCTTTACTGGAGCCTGATGTTCCAGTCTGCTGGCGAGCAACGCGCGCTACTGTCAGCCGGCGAGCCGACACGTCGCCGTACCTTCAGACTTTCTGCTGCTTTTTTGTCCTTTAACTTCTCTTCTGTTTGGAAACGCAAACAAAGAATAAACACAAGTCCTCACTCTCCCATATTGATCTCTGCAGAGGAGAACAAAGAATAATAGAAACAGACATTAGAAGCATTCAGAAGTGGCTTGACATTGGAGGCTGCTAATGAATCAGAATGTAATTGTTCAGCCGTCTCAAGGGCACCTGTTAGGTGATTTTCTGGTTTTGTTGAGAGCGCTCTCTGCCTTGCCGAGGAGAAACATCCAGTCTGCTCACTTTCTTTCCTTTGTTTGAACTCCAGAGCAATTTTCTGCCACTTAATAGATGTCTGGGCTTAAAAAGTAATTATGTTTGTGTCTTTGGGATGTGAAAACAATAAAAAGGAACAAATTGCTGCTCGAAAATATTTTGCCCTTAAATGAAGCAAATCACAGAAATGGACGTTTCTGATGGGTTTGAGTTTGGGGCTGGAACGATTAATCGAATTAATTGACTGTTGAAATAAATTAGTAATCGATTAATCGCTATCTAGAGTATTCAGACCCTGAGAAAGTCATAGGAATCAATGTTGGCACAAAACATTTATCAATTTGCTGGAAAGCTAAAAATAAAGGGAACCTTCACTTTTTAGTAATAGGTTAGGGTCAAAACAATCAATCAGATTAATTGATTATTGAAATAATCATCAACTGCTTTGGTAATTGATTAATCATTAACTGGAGAACACGGGCAGGACGTTTAACATTTTGCTGAAAAGCTAAAAATGAAGGGAACCTTCATCTTTCCAAAACGATTAATCAGATTGATCGATGAAATAATCGTCAACCGTAAAAAAGGCCATTTGCTGACAGAACAACACATTCAGAGCAATAATTAAGCTAAAACCGCAAAATATATGCAATTTGCATTTAAGATAAAAAAAAAAACACCTTTGTCTGAAAATGTGTTCAACAATAAACTCATACAGTTGCAGTTTTAGCGCCACTTGTTTCAGAAACTGTAAAAGAAAATCTATTAAGCACCTTTGGCATTGAATTATTAATTGGTTAATAGATTCTCTCTATTGATATAAAGTCAAGCAGAAAGACGTCTGATGATGTTTGACATATTTTGTAGCTGCAGTTATTACAAATGATCATTTGTTTACTAACACAAAGCTGTTTTACCTTTTAAAGCAATAATATAGTCGATTGTTTTGTTTAAAAATGAGTTTAATTGTTAGTTTATTTGGATTTTTTTTATGTATTTCTATATTTTTCCTAAACGTCCCTGAAAGCTCTGGAGAAATGAAAGTCTTTCCTCTGTAAACCAGTGACAGAGTGATGCCTCGGCCTGTAAGTTTACACATTCATGGTGTCACAAAGGCAGAGATGAGGCGTAAACCCAGCTCTACATCGACTTCCTGTCCTCTGTGCGCCGCAGAAACACTTCCTGCTTTTCTGACCGCAGGTGTTTCCAAGCTGTCACTCCGACCGAAACAAATCTCCCATCATGCCCAAACCAGATCCATCCGCTCAGCATCCAGAGGATTTAAATGACCAAATGATAAAATTACATCAAATAAAAGTCATATTTAGTTAGCACAAAGGGTTCTAGAATAAGAATCATTAAACTTCATAATCCACTGAGCCATTTTGGATCAGAACAGCCAAATGAAGTTTGTTTCTGCCTGCAAAACGTTACAGGAAAGAAAAACTGATCATTTTTTAGAAATACCTACAGAAGGTAACGTGTTGTCATCTTTAAAAACACAATTTTCTAATTATTTTGGTTTAGATTTTAGTGCAAATATCTTAGCATACATGAAATAAAACAAAACTAACTCGTTTTTCAGCAGCTTGTTTTTAAGTCAGTAATTCCTCACTGTTTGTGAAAAGCTATATGTTTAGCCAGCAGATTATTAAACCTGTAATATGGGGAAAATGTTTTAATTGAAATAATCAGCCAGTGAATCATTTTCTGGAAACAAACTGAGGAAAAGTTACTTGCAAGTCAGTTTTGTCTTATTGCAAGTGTACCAACACATTTGCACTAGAAACTAGACCAAAATACTTCTGTGTTGTAATTTTGTGTTTTTATTTCTACTTTTGGTTTTAAAATAAAAAAATAGTTGAAGCTTTTCCAGCCATCTGGAAGAATAGCAAGGAAGAAAAAACAGTTGATGGAGAGCGATAAGAATCTACAACCCAGACTATCCGTGTGATGAAACATGGCGGTGGCAGCATAATGCTGAGGGGCTACGTTTCTTCACAACACAGATGCACACCACACTTTTCAGATTTTGCCATAAACTGTATTTTTTCCTCGACTTCCTGATGTAAAAACTCTGAACACATCCTGAAACCGCGGAAAACGTAAAGCGGTGTGAAAGTTTCCGCAGCAGTTTCTCATCTGCATGAGGGTGAAGATGCAGCGCTGCATATTTTCCTGATGAGCCAGGTGCATCGACGTATTGACAGCAGCTCGAGCGTCTTTTTTCTCTGCACAGCACTTCGGGACGGAAACGCAGCTGACAGTTCGGCTGACGGCCACAGACTGGCCTGTAACCACATTAACGTCTGTGTGCGTTTTAACACGCCGAGCGAAAATCAATTCTCTGTTAATGTGATTGAGGCACGAACGTACTGAATACGTTTCACTGCAAATCAGGATTTATTTACCCTGAAGTGTCTCTTATTTTCCTCGAGAAAAAAATATATATACAGTATATTATAGATTTTATGTGAGTCAACATTTGTGTCCTGATTTTTAACGTTTTATTCCACGTTTGCTCTGAAATAAAAGGGAAAAAAGACATTTTTAATGAACAGCTCAAGAAAGTCTGAGAACAAACATAAAAATAAAGGATGAATTCAAATGCATGAACTGTTAAATCATAAATAAGCCAGAAAATGCTTCCAAATATTGTTTCCTTCCATAGCAGCAGTAAATAATTAAACTGGTGTCCATCAGGATGAACATTCAACTTTGAAAAAAATTCAACAATTTAAAAAGACACTGTATTTTATGTTTTCTCACAAACAGAAGAAAGTCTGGAGCGTTTATACTGAAAACTCCCACATAAAACTAAAAGACGAAATAAAATGAATGAATTTTGAAATAAGTTATGAAATGCTTCAAGGTATTTTTTTTCTTTTCATGGTAAAACTGAATAATTAAGCGTTGGCTAAAATATCCCAAGTCTTGATGGACATTCGTCTCTGAAAAAAATCCTACAATTTAAGTTCATAACTTTTATGAAAACAAAAAAGTTTTTTTTATATTTGTTAAAACTGTCACCATGTTGTATAATATTAGACTATGAGTAGATCGACGTTCTCCACCTCCTCCAAGTCTGAAGAACAGCAACACTCCCGGTGAAGAACAACCAATCAGAGCCAGGAGGAGGGTCTTAACGCTGCCAATCAACCTCGTTTACAGGCTGCTAAATGTGCTAATGGCAGAGAAACAACTTATTATTCCAGGAAAACCAGCATAAGCATTCATGACATGCTCTGCTGTGGGAACCAGCTGCTGTGTAGCAGAGTCAAGGCGTGCACGAGGCTGATTGACAGCGCTAAGACCCTCCTCTTAGCTCTGGCTGGTTGTTTGTTGGAGCAGGGAGAGGAGATTTTTTTCACATATTATCTATCTCATATACTGTCAAGGTAAATGTATATTAAGTATATTACTGTAAGAAACAGTAACAAGAATCATTCAAAAGACAAAATCCCACTTTTATTTATTTATTTTTTTACTGGTTTAAACCCAGAAATGTCCAAACCAGAGGAAACAGCGTTAAACAGACCAAACAAACACGTTGTCCGGCTCCAAAGTCACAACAACACAAACAAACGGATCGATCCGGAGCGCTCTCCTTCAGCGGTAAAACCGTTCAAACCGCGCCGCCGCCCTGAAAGCAGAGTATTTTTAGGTGGCTCCGCTTCACAGCAGTAGCCGACATTAACAAGGCTTCCAGTTGGTGTTCCTGTCTGCGCCTCCAAACCGAGAGAGAGTCCACAAATGCTTGAAGATAAATTTAGAAACCATTTATCTCTTTTAAGGCTGTGCTGTCTTTGCTAACAAAGTACTTTAATTAATGGAAGTCCATGCAAAAAGCCCGAAAACCCAGAAATACAAACATATGGTGTGGATCTGCTCTGAAGCTGGCTGCACAGCAGGTTCTCATGGACAAACAACATCAGAGAGGAAAACTCCAAAGAAACCGAGAGGTGCGATGGGGAGAAGATGGCTCTTTCTGCCGCAACAGGACGACTGAACACCGTTTGCTCACAACTTGAACAAAAACGCAGCAGAAATCAGAGCCATCCCCACGGAAAAGTCTCAACCAATAATCAGGAAATAATGATAAAAATCCACGTAACATGCTGAATGCAACACTCTGCATCCTGGCTGTTGACCTCATGTTTATTTCTAACCGCTGGGCTTTCAAAGCCAGAATGAAACTGAAATTTGCATCATTATATAAAAATATTCAGCAAAATCACTTTTAGTTTTCCTGAACTCCTGCAGATCTGACTTAATGGTGTTTTTTTAAATGTGTGCATAAATACTGTGAACGTGATTAAATATAGAACTTCCTCTGAAGAGAAAATGCTGGAAAAGTGAATAACTTAATTCCACCTTTCACTACAAAAACACAAAATCTTACTCAGTGTTTTTGGTCTAGTTTCTAGTTTCTAGTACAAATTAGTCAAGGAAAATTCACAATACTTTATAATAACAGTAAAAAGTGCATTTGTCCCCCCATGTCTTTTCAGCAAGATATAGAAACTTGGTTTAAGTCAATAATTGATCAATAATTGATCAAAATAAAGTCCTTCTTCCACTGGGAAATTATTTCATTTAAAACATGGGAATTTGTTTTGTAATAAGAGAAATAATCTGGCAATGAAACTAGGATTTCTTCATCGATATTAAGGAGTACAAGTAACTTCCTGAAAAGTTACTTGTACTTGTTTGGTTTTCAATATTTGCACTAGAAACTTGACCAAAAATGCTTCGTCAGATTTTCTGTTTTTGCAGGATTTCCAGCTTTGGATTTTAAAAAATGTGGTCACACTTCCTGAATTTAAAATGTTGTAATCCCAGTGTTGGCTCCGAACCTGCTCAGGGATTAAATCTTCCTCCAGAGAGGAAGCAACGCCACATAAAACCCCAAGCGTCAAATAATACTCATACAGAGTCTGCAGTTTTTATTCACAAGTATGCAGCTTTAACAACACGATGTAACAAGATTCCTGTGAAGATTTATGGGATCACATTACAAGATAACTAATGCTTATTGAAAGGACCTTTAGATGAAGTGCTGCTGTTTGACTCTCACTTCTGGAGGCTGATGGCGTCTGAGTACGGCCAAGTGACAGCTAATTTCCTATGAGACTGGAGGTAATGACCAGGCTGTGGCGAGGCTGTGTTTAATCTAAATTTATGACAAACGGAGAAAAAAAAAAGAAGACAGAAGAATTTTTTAAACTAACAAGCACCGACTGCTGGAAGCGAAAAGGGATTTCTGATATTAAAGTGAAACAGAAATCTGCAGGATTTCAGCTGCGAGTCCAGAACATGGCAGCCATAAAGCCTCGTTCTGCCGCACTTCCTGTGAAACACGTTCGACCCCGAGTGCTTTCCAGTAATTAAGCAGGTTTATTATTACAGAAATACGCAGCAGCACATTTAAATCCACTCAGAAACCCAGAGATGAGAGCAGAGGAGGAAGCTTTGCTTTCAGGAAACAGAAAGTTTGCAACAGAAAACAAAAAGTAAAGAGGATAAAATAACAGAATCAACAGGACAGAAATCATGAATCTTTGTTTTCTTAAATCTGAAATTGTTTGGAGTAAAATCGACTTATTCTAGTTAAAGAAAATGCAAAGTTTCAGTTTTAATAAATAACTGCAGATTTATTTTGCCTGTTAGTGTTTCAAACTCATTTGACTGGCATTTATAAGCTGACATGTTGGTTTCATTTGATTATGATGCTTTTGATTTTACTAACTCAATTTATTTCAGTCCTATCACATGTAATTAAGTTTAATCATTAATTTAAATTATCCTACTTTCATAAAACTAACATATTAGTAACTTTTCAGTTTTTGTTTTAGGTCAAAAATTAATTTAATAATTAATAACTGATTTTGTGTTTTTGCAGTGTAACGTGTTGCTTCATTTTATTGAGTGGATCAAATTTTTAAAGGTTAAAAAAGAAGCACAATTAAATTGAAATTAATGTTAAACATACATATAAAAGTTGATTAATCACAAGAAACTCAAAATATGGATTGAAAGTTAATTGAGTGAAATTAAAATGTGCCACAAAACAAACAAAGACACAAAACTGGGAATAATAACAAACGTGGATCTCCAAAGAAAACTATCATTTCTAGCTCTTTGTTTTAAATATCTTCTTTAAAACATTTCCCAGGTTTTTTCAGTTCTTTCAGGATTCTTTCATCACCAGCAAATTTCACAGATTTACATCTGAACCAATCAAGTTGTGAGTTTTGATATTTTTGTCTTTTTATGAGTATTTCTAAGACTCCAGGAGGAGAAGAGCTGAAAATTTTATTAAACATGAAAGAAAAAACTGGAAGAAACGGAATGAATAATAAAAGATGCTCTTCAACCATTTTCTGATTTCCTAATCAGCTGGAATTTAAATCAAAAACAAAGTTTCCATTTTAGACACTTAAAAACGGAGCTGCTGGTTTTTGTTTTTTTGGTAATTTAGTTCTTCATCCCTGCGACTCTTTCTGCTCTGGAGTGCGATGAAAAGACTCGCCCACATTACTGTAACATGATTTGATGTTATGTGACACGACATTATGTCATGTAACATTACAAGACCTGTCTCCAAATAAACAACATCATGCTTGATTTGGTCATTTCCCCCGCCGACACCGCCGTCCTCCTGAATATTCCCCGTCGCTCCCGCCATCCGGAGAAAGACATACGACTTCGTCCGCCAATCCATCTTCCGCCTTTACGGTTTGTCTCGCCGTCGCATGTCGGGACGTCGGCTGTGAAGACATCACGGGACGCGGACGGGGAGGTCAGCGCGCCAGTAAATCTTAAAGCGAGCCAACGCCCTCACAGGGTGACAGACGGGGTCTCCTCACCGCCGTGCGACGCCATGCGACGCCGTGCGACGCTCCATGCCAATCAGGACTCAAAAATGTAAATAAGAAATAATCAGAGGGTAGCAACGGGTTACAATGACTGAAATTAAACATCTTTGGGTCGACTACCCAAAGAGTAATTTCACTGAATGAAGAAAAAACATAAACAAAACAGACAAATCTACCGAGACAGAGGATGAGGCCCACTGAGAAAAATAGAAAAAGCAGAACCAGAATCTGTTTTCTGCGGCGCCTTATCAGGGCCAGAGCAGATAGGAAAAAAGAGAAAAGCTGAAGAGTAAATTTACTGAGCTCAGATTTTTACCTGACTCAAATTTTGAGATTCATTTCAGAATTTATTGAGAAAAAATGTGAACATTTCAAAGTTGTTTGTTTGTAGTGGCCCTAATGTTCTTCCGTACATCTCAGCTGAAGTTAAAGGTTAAAGGACTTGTTGTTGTTTACTTGCTTTGTTTTTGTCATGTATTTTCTACCTGCTGAGTTATTATGTTATTTATTTTAAGCATTTTTTCATTTTTGTCTCACTGGAACTTGGACGTAACTTTACTTTTTTTCTGATGATAATTTTAGGTGTTAAATCAGACGCTCTGATCACTTTTTTTACTCTTACTGGAGTCATTTCTTGGACAGTAACGTTTTACTTTTACTTGAGTAAAAGCTGTCGCTGCTGTGGCACCAACCAGACGAGTCTGTGATCCGATGAAAGGCAGTTTTCTTGCAGCCGAAGCGTGCAGCAGGTGGTTGAAGTGACAACAGTCTGCCATGTGGCAGATTAACGCTCCTCCAACAGTAAACACACTCAGTAGGGTATGATGCTTTAAACTGGGATAATGATGCAAAGAATTAGTGCTATATTAAAATATATGCAAAGAGTCCATTTAGCAAAATGAAGTGAATCAGCAATGAGAATCACAAAGCCATCTGCCCTCCAGTGCTTAGCTTGGTTGCTAAGTTGCTGTTGAAATAAGTCTTGTTTAAATGCCCCTCCGCCCTCCTGAACCATAATCGTGCCTTTCGAGCGCCAGACTGTGGTAGTGCATTAAGATAAAAGCGCTAAAACAGCGTTTGTGCTGCATCCCAAATGGATGCTGCTAAGTGAAGCGGCGTGCTGCTCCAGGAGTGGAGGGATGATGCTAGCAGGAGTGGGAACGCGTCGCCCGGCGGGGGTTTGCGCCGCTCCCACGGCAACGCCGCCTCATATATCTTTCCCCCCCAGCTCGTCATTCTTAGTGCACGCAAAGTGAATTCATCACATTTGCTCATTTAGCTGGTATTTAGCAGCACAGCTCCATCACTATTCATGACATGATTTGTACATTTTGGGCTGACTTTATTTCTGCAGAAAAATGACTTTGAACACTTTGAATCAAAGACTTTTTATGGAGAACTGACGGCACACAGGAAGGGACTTGAGATAAGAAAAAGTCTCAGTCAATGTGTGGATCATATAAAGGGCTGCAACTAATAATTACATCAGTAATCGATCAATCGATTATCCTGCAGATTTTTCATTTCACCACTAAGCCTTTTTTATATACATAATATTAGAATTACATTAAAATGCAAGTAAATAAAAAGCTCAATTTCTTTTACAGGTAAGAAAAATGACCTAAAAAGCAAAAACAGCATTAATCTGTCAAATGTCCGTTTTTAATAAATCTAAAATGCTAAATATTTATACTTTTGTACTTGTTTGATCAAGTCAAATGCTCCACTTAACGATGAACTGAGTTAGTGGACTATTATTAAAATAATTGATTAATCCGATTACTGATCCACATAGAGGTGGGAGGTAAGTAGCTACTTTTATCCAGCTCCAGTTCTTTGAGTAACATTTTAGGAGCAGCTTTACTAAACTGTACTTTTTTACAACCTGTAAGAAAATTCACTCAATGAAGGACAAAAACGTTTTACCTGTAATTTATCAAACAGACACATGTACATGTTGTTAATGTGGGTTTGTGTTCTGCACAGGCTTTGTTATTATAATATTATTGTTCTCTATTTACTGAGTCTGCTGTTGCTTTTCAAGGTCAGATAAATCCCCATGTCATCACCAGAAGTACTTTTCCTCCTACTGTAAGTATTATTACCATATACACAAAATCTTACAAAGTATTTTTGTCTATTTAAATATCTTATTACACTTCAAATAAAATGAAATTAACTTACAAGTAACTTTTCAGGAGGATATAGAAGCTTGTTTTTAATAAATAGTCACTAGTTCCACCTGCAGATTATTTAACTTATAACAAAATGTTTTTCAAAGTCATAAATGAAATAATCTGGAGACTTTAACAGAAACATTTGTCTTCTCTTAAGTGCAATACGATATCTGCATTAGAAACTAAACAAAAATACTTTTAGAGTTTGTGAACATATAATAAAAGCAAACGCATCAAAATAGGCAGGAATATAAAAAGGCACATCGGAGCCCTGAGAGGAGTTGGAGCATAAACTACTGTTCCCATAATCCAGTAAGTCACACCTTCAGCTGGAGAGAATGCTGAGAAAGACTATCAGCTTTACACCCTAATTCATCTTCCATAGACTCTTTTTCATCCCGAGAAGCTTAAAATGGATTAAGCTCACAGGCTCCGAGATGAAAAATAACACAAAGGTGCATTTCGCCACAAAGCCATCAATCTGCTTCATGTTAAATGACAGAGCTAATTACCTTGAGAGCTTGTTTGCCAGCGACACTGAAAGATAAACACGACTCTCCGAAGCTGAAGGCAGATGCCAGGAGATGAGGCGCCGTTTGCTCCTTGAATCTGTGATTTAACACCCGACCTGGCGCAGAACGCCCGACCTGGCGCAGAACGCCCGACCTGGCGCAGAACGCCCGACCTGGCGCAGAACGCCCGACCTGGCGCAGAACGCCCGACCTGGCGCAGAACGCCCGGCGGCGGCGCAGAACGCCCGGCGGTGGCGCAGAACGCCCCGCCTGGCCCAGACCCCGGTCGCCTCAGAAACACATTCCTGTAAAACCCCAGACGGGAAATAAACGCGTTTGGCTGTTTACAAGTCTGCACCGCTGAGGGCGTTGGAGCATTGCATAATGTCGTCCTGAAACAGGGGAAGGCAGAGGGACCTTGGCCCCTCTTCTTTCCCTCCAACGCAGCGCTCACTGAGCTCCATAATGAGAATCCACCTCACCAAATCTTTCAATTCAAGGACTTGCTTAGATTGACTGTAATGCCTAAGTAATCAGCCTGTTCTGACCCACCTTGTCCTCGGCCGGGATTTATAGCAACCAATTACTGATCTCTATTACCCAGCGCGCCACTGGGATGGAAATGAGACGAGTGGACGGACAGACGGAGGGACGGACGGCGCTGTCCGCGCGGTCCGGGTGATGAGCCATGGCCTCCACCACTTCCTGCTTTCCGCTCATGTTTCATACGCCGATACAAGGCCGGCGGCCGGAGGCAGATCTTTATCGTCTCTCAGGTGGTAAAAACTTTTTCATTGCTCCAGTTGAAGTGCCATGACGCTGTGGGACTTTTTACAGCACCACTCACACTTTCTGGCAGCTCCAGTAAAAAGCCGTAAAACTTTAAAACTGCAACATGTAACTTTTATAAAGATTGTTTTTTTTAAAAGCGTCACCATGTTGCTACAGTTTGTTATGAGACAAATATTACGTGACAAGATCATCCTCCACTTCCTACCTGAGCTGCTGTTACAGCCTGAAGAAATGCACCAAAAACAACCAATCAGAGCCAGAGGAGGGCCTTACTGCTGCCAATCATCCTCATGTACTCGCAGGTAAGTATTATAATGGTGAAGAAAACTGTTTCCACTGAAAAGGCCACCGACTTTCTATTCCAGGGTTGTTTTGTTTATTTTTTGAGTTCAAATTGCCATTAACTCTAAAAAGACCAGAGCATCACAGATCCTACACCGTACATCTGGTTGCTTTTTAACATATGCAACCAGATGATTTGTTACAGAAAAGCTCAATTTTAGCCTCATCATTTCTACTTTTGGGAAAGATTTTATGTTTATGTTTGTGATGGTAGGTCAAACTCTTGGCATAAATGGCTAAAAATTGCCTGAAATTAGTTTTATCATCAAACTCAAATTTAATTTCATATAAAATTTCTCAGATTTTACTATTATTTAAATTAATTCTCATTATTCCAGTTGCGTTATTTACTTTGTGTGGAAATGTGGCTTTGCAGACGTTCCTCCTCTGGAGGTATGGAGACTCTGGGACCGCGGCGTTTTCCTGCATGGTGCAGCTTTCTAACACTTTAACCTGCAGAAATGGGCAAGAGATATTTTCTATTAACAGTTTCCTGACTCGTGTTACTGGATCAAAGTGATTTTAATCTGGAGATTTTATTCCCACTGGATGAATGTTCTCAAACCAAAACTTTAATCAAAGATGAGTTTATTTAAGGCTCTTTATACATATTTACCAGATTTTAGACAAAGAGAAACAACTTTCTCCTGTTATTCTTTTTTAACTTTTACCACCAACTGAGAATACTGCGTCTGTTTTTCTTTAATTTTGTATTTCCCTGCATAAATTTTCCCATTAGCCAGCCTTGCGAGTGAAATTAAATCAAACCCGTTGCTTAATTTAACGATTCAGGAACCTTTTTCCACAATCAGCCTCGGGCTGCTTATATTCCAACACGCTTTTGTCTTCCGTGATTTAGAAAATTACCACAACGGACTAATTTTCTCCTCCAAACCAACAAGCTGGGTCTTCCAGCACTGCTGTAAGTTATAGGAGGCATCAGGAAAACAACAGGGTCAAAGGTCAACGTTGTTCTATTTTTATCCGATGTTAGCTTCTCTGTCATTTTAAGGATTTTTCCCCCACAATTTCTGCAGCAGTCAGTTTTTTTCCGTCACATCAAAACAAAGAGAAGCCCTTTAAAGAGTGAAGCTTTATACATTGTCCTACGCAGAAGTGAAAGAAAACACCGATGTGTGGCTGCACGCTCGTCATCGATTAGTTCTTTGCTGAAATATGCGAAACAAGAGCAATCCGAGTTGTTTCTGAGTGTAAAACAGCAAACATCTCCCTTTAGCTTGGAGACAGGAGCATTGTTGATTCTCTTTAGAGATGCCTCCGCAGAGTGAAAACAAGCTCCTCTCTGACAACATGTGAGAAACCAACTGTGACATTCACAATGAGAGTCTCAGAGATGAACAGTGCAGCTGTGGGAAAAGCTTTAGTCTGTCGCAACATTTCATAAGTTTTAGATTGGATTACAGGTTTCATTAAACAGCGCGGCTGCAGCGGTTAGACATTCATCATGGCCGGTGGTGGGAATAAAAGCAGGTTGTCTTCATATTCGGGTAAACATCTCGCTGCAGCTGACAGTCAACAGGAACAACAAGTTTCTGAGGATTATTACCTTTGAGGAAAACAAGTTAAATTGACTCCAGCTCCCATAAGATTATTAATTTATTTCTTATAAACGAGAAGCTACAAGAGCCTGTCCTTATTTTCATCTGCAGCAGTAAGACGGCAGCCACCACCGCTGGCTGAGTTACCGGCACGGTTTTTCTCGAGTCAAGCTGCACAAATATGATCCTCAGATCGTAAAAAAATGTAAATTAATTGCATTGTAATGAAAACATATAGACAAAATAAACATTTTATTAGCTCAACAACAAATATGTTTAATATAGTTATTGTTTTTCAAGCATATGATTGAAGCAAAGTTCAGCTTTCTAGTGTTTCAGGAACCCTGATCCTTCATGGAACGTCTTTAGAAACGTGAATGCTAACATTAGCATTAGCATAGCGTCTGTGCTGCTGCTACATGTTTAGCATTGAGATGCTAACTCCTTTCAGCGCAACTTGAACACAAGTTTTCCAGCGTCCCATCAGATCGTTTTTGAAGCAGAAATTAACCCTCAGTTGGCCGAAATATGTGCATTAGATTTACACATTTTTAAGAAACAAAAGTTCTGGACGGAAATGATGTTAGAACAAAAAAGTACCAAAGATTTTTTTTTAAAGCATTTAGTCAAAGTTATTAAATGTGGTAAAATGTTTAAAAAAGATTAATGTTGAAGTCCCAGCCCTGCTTTAAATACAACTGACAAAAGTGGTAGTAGCTGCATTTCTACTGTCCACAAAACCTTGTCAATACTAAAAAAAATAAAATAAAAATTCACAATTATGGTGCTCCCATTAAATAATAGACTTAATTAAAATCACACATGGATACATTTGTTCACGCAGTAAGTCATTAAAAACACACAATGCCATCATCCTCCCAACACTTCCTGTTGCCTTCTTTGTCGCTTCAGTCAGTAGTAACATCCGGTTGTTGATCACATGACTGATGTGATACAAAAAAAGTGTTTCCATTGTAATTTTATAAAATAAATTTTGATGCAGCAAAAAACACTTCTTTCTAGTGCAAAACAAAAGTTATTTCAAAATCAGTGTTTTCAAAAAGCAAGTTTATTTCTGTAATTTTTATCTGTGCAATTTTAAGGTCAATGAAAACGGAAAAGGTGGAGTTGTTGAAGTACCTGAGGTCAACCATCCAAAGTAAAAAGCCGGGAGCAACAGGAGGACAAACGAGTTAATGGAGATGAAGGTCAGGGATGATCTGCAGGAATCTGTTTTTCTTTCACATCCTGGTGTAACTTAGAGGGGCAGGAATGTGTCATGGTGTTTAGTTCTGCGATGGCTTTTCCTCATTATTCTCCTCTTTCAGCAGCGCCGTAAGTGCTTTATGTAACGCGTCCTTGGAAAGAGTCAGTGTAGGTAACAGTGGGTGATGCGAAGACGCTCCAAAGTTTCACCTTTCAATTTGCTGCTTTGTCTTCATCCAGGAATCTGAAATGGCTGTTGATTCAACGGCTTTTAAAAGCTGCTAGATATTACCTGACCTCCGCATGAACTCTCTGACATTTCACGTTCTCAGTCGTGAATCTAGCGCAGACTTTCTTCCCACAGGCTGCTTTCAAACTGGATTTGTTACCGTCTCCAGCGTTCATTGAACTTTCCTTCATTATTTTCAGTGCAGACGGCAGCAATTAGCAGAGGAACTGTATTCATATCACCCTGCTGCATTTTCACTCCACTGAGGCATCAAAACTGCAGAATTATAAATCATTAAACCACATCTGTGAGTGGCTGTCATGTTTTATTCTGCAGCGTCAATATGTACCTTCTTCCAACAGTCAAAGCAAACAGGCAGAATGAAGGAGAAAACAGCGATATCTGATAATCTTATTCTATGTTGTCGTGTTTTTCATCAATACTCCAAAGGAAGTCACAATAGCAGCGCAACACGTTATATGTAACATCATTCCTCTTCCTGTGTTCCTGCAGAAAGGAAACTGGAGGAACATAAATGGTCGCTGGTGGCAGGAAGCGACTGAAACGTTATCTTCATTGACTGGTTGATGCTTAAAAAAAAAACTGCACAGCCATTAAAAAACATTTCCGCTCCTGCAAATGGAGGTGTTCCCGTCACATTCCAGCCATGAAATCAAACAAGCATCTTCCATTTGTTTTACTTGTTTGAGAAACAAATCTGCAGACATCAGATGTGCATTAGCGTGCCAACATTTATTACCGTTCCTCAGGACTTCCTTCTGCCACGCAGGCAGTACCTTTCTCAACTTTACTATTTGTGTTACATTTAAAAACAGGAACTCCTAAAGCTGCATTTGCCTCATATACCTACTTTTTCTTTCTCTAAGGAAAATATAAACTCAAGGCCCTCCACAGCTTTTTCTGTGGCCCTCTAAACTCTGGATAAAACCTTAGGATAACAGTTTTGTGCTTAAATATCATTTTATCAGTCAAATCAAAGGAGTTTTAAATTGTATGCAGTCAAATTACATCAATTAGTCCATCCAGTTTTTCACGATTTCACTATTGCGGGAATAATTTATTATACTGAAACTACTTTTCCCCAAATGGTAAAAAATACATTGGGTTTAAGTGATGCAAACTCCCACCTGCAGGTGGCAGTATTTCTTACTTCTTCCAAAAAATACTGAAGTTCAATCAAAAGGTCTTTCAACAAACTTTTACCAGAACACTATCAGCTTTTTATTTTCCAATTGATGGAGTTCATCTCTGCAAAAACACAAAATCTTACCAAGTATTTTTGTCAAAGTACATTTAAAATAACAGAAAAATAACTTATAAGCAACTGTGCAAAAAGTTAGATCAGCTTGTTTTATACAATTCAATATAGAAAAAGAAACATTAGTCCCACTTCTATCACTTCACTCATCTGTAACTAGGATTTTTAAATCAATATTAAAGCATTATAGACTTAAAGCAAGCTCCTACATGTTGCTGAAAAGTTACTTTTAATTTAGTCGTACTTTAAATGTACTCAGATGTTTGCACTATAAACTGATGATGCTGAACACTTTTCTCTGAAAATACGCTAAACGTACGAAATTATAAACCTTCAGTTGGAAACATCCAGAAAAGGAGCAACAAACAGAAAGAAAACCACGGCAAATATTAATTAACTCTTCCTCCTTTTTCTATTTCCTGTGAATTAAAAGTACTTCCACACTTATTCCAACCTCTATAAACTGTTTTGTCAGATGCATTCATCACCGCAGCTATTAATACACACCTCAAGCATGCATATCTGTCAGAAACCAATTTCAGCCTTTATAATTACTCCCAACTTCTCCCCGTTTAAGCAGAAGGTCATGCAGGAACAGTTTGAATCGAAATGCAGGGAAGTTGATTGGATTAAACATTGATGGCACCGAACAGATAGAGGAAACATATTGACACAACAGGAGAGCTATAGCTTTCCTGCCAGACAGTGCGGAGGTGTTAAAGCCAAACGCATAAAAAAATCATTAATTATAGTACCCTTCATAAGCTCAACGCAGACTATAGGCAGCTTTCTGTGTGCACACGATTCTGTGGTGAGACAGAAAATACGTTTTAGGTGTTAAAATATGATCTAAAATATGTAGTTTAGTCATTCAGTCCTAAATCCAGAAGCAAAACACTATAGAATTTCAAGGTCTAAATGAAAGACCTTCATCCTAGCATATTCCCAGAAAGTTGAGTGGAAGGAAAAAGTGTGAAGGTATAAAATTCAGAAATCACAGAATCCAAGCAGCAAACTTTCCAGAGTTCACAAAATCTTAAACCATTTTTTTCCCAGTTTCTAATGCAAAGAACTTAAAACACTTAACATAAAAAACTGACCCACGGCTCCCTTTTCAGCAAGATATAGTTGCTTGTTTTAAGTCAATACTTTCTTTAATATTGACTAGTTCCACTGGCAGATTATTTCACTAATAATGTCTTGTTATAGGAGCTATTTATTTTATTAATCAATATTAAGGAATTATTGACTTAAAACATGCTTCTGTATCTTGCTGAAAACTTACTTCTAAGTTATTTTGTTGTATTTCAAGTGCAATAAGATATTTGCATGAGAAACTAATTGGTAGGATTCTGTGTTTTTGCAGTGCATCAGTAGCAGCAGCACCTTATGTGTTACTAACAGAAGCAGAAGTCGGCCCGGTCCGTTTGCTTCAATCAGGCTTCAACACACTCCAGGATTTCATTAGTCCTTCCTTATAACCACAAATCAAAGCTCCAGTAACCCGTCTGGACATTCTCCTGCTCCATTTGAGACGACTGAATTCAGCTCTGGACTGATTGAGCATCTGTTGAGGTAACAACACTGAAATTACTTCCTCCTGATCGTATTCAAAATCAGAAGTAAACAACCTTCATGCCACAGTGTGGACTGTTTTAAAGTGGTGCAGGAAATGGAAGCGCAGCTTTGGCTTCAATGAAATAATCCACATGCAATAAATCTTGAGTTTTGATTCTCTGAAAACAAACCCGACATTTAGGCTCCACTCACTGCAAAACACAAATTTACAGAGTATTTTTGTCTAGTTTCTACTGCAAATATCTTGGCACACTTGAAATAATAAATTAACATCAAAGTAACCTTTCAGCAACACATCGGAGGTTGTTTTAATAAAAAGAACTGGTTCCACTGGCAGATTATTTTACATATAACAAGACATTTTCCCCTACTGTGGTTGTATTTACCCAGAATGCCCTGCTTTTGGAGCGGATCCCGGTTCGGTCAACATTCACATTCATACTGAACAAAAGCTCATTTCAACCGAACCGAGACCAGAGTTTGCATTCACACCTCCCCAAACAAACAAACTGGAGTTCATCTGAAGTAAAACCCTTCATTTCAATAATTCACATTGTTCAACAAAAACATTTCAGGTTTTCCAAGCTTGCTGCAAGTGAAGATGAAACTTCAAGTAACGCTAACTTTGATTTCTTGTTACAAAAATTAATTAAACCAATAAATTCAGGACATCTCGACTCCCGGCTGCGTCTCTTCACAGTACGGTTAAGTTTTGCATGTTTTGCATGAATGCAACAGAGATCAGAGTGGAATCCATACTGTATCGGATTCATATTTTCAGCACAAACTCCCTGGGAAATAGTTCTCTGAAGCTCTTCTGATAAAGCCAATAATATCAGGACAGGTGAAGGTGTTCAGTCAGGCCTTGCAGGAGTCACACAAGCATTTATAGGCTTCATCTGCACAGACATGATGTTCCTGCTAATGCTGGAGCTGCACAACGGACTGGAAACCAGAGATAAGTTTTAAAGAATCCACATAAAGCGCCTCACAACAGTATCAACTCTGAACATTTTCACATTTTGTCTCACTGAAGGCACAGATTTCATTGTACTTTACTGGGAGTCATAAATCAATGATGAATTTGGCTGAACTAATTATTTAAGCTGAAAGCTGGAAGTTATGGTTGCATGACACAGTTAATTCCACTTAGATGAGATTTATTATGATAGAAAAGCTTTGTTATCTGCCGTCATAGAAGCTCCAGCAGGAATGAAAGTGTGGCGGCGTGAGAAAGTCTGAATCTGATCACTTAGATCATTAAAACCTGGGTCACTCTTGCAGCATGAGCTGGACCATGAAGGGAGAACAGTTAATATCTTCTCCTGCAGCCAACTAGATGCTCTTAGAGTCTGCATTGACACAGAGAACAAACATCTGCCTCCTTAACAAGCCTTCCTGACAAGCATCTGTGTTTATGCAGTGTGAGAAATGTTCTAAATAATTGGGGAGTTGACGCTGTGAATTCCTCAAGCATTAATCAAGCCTCTGAATTCCACAATATTAGCTTCGCATGAATCATTGTTAATTCCCACGAATCCATTACTGTTCCATGTGCAACTAAAAATAGCGTCCTGATAAATCAATGGGGACACTCGAGAGTGAAGACGGAAGGGTTGGGGAGCGGGGGGTGCTGTGCTTCTGAAGCGTCTCTTCTCAGTCCAGCATAATGCCCTTGGCTCTCATCAATAATTATTCTCCATAATTCACTCATGGATTTCTGAGTTACACCGACGGGGAGAACACAACAGACCTTGAAGAGAACGTTTCAGCCCAATCCTCCCTTAATGAACCTGCAGATCTGGACCTCTTCTAGGCTCTTTGGAAGAACGCAACAGTTTTATTTTTCGTACTAAACCAGAGGTAGTTGTGACTTAAGGTGCTTTCGCACCAGCCCTGTTTAATCTGCTGCATTCAGGCTCCTGTTAGTTTGCCTGGAAAGTCGGTTTGTTGGGGAGGTGAGAATGAGTCATTAACCTCTGGTCCGCCTGAAACCTGGGTCTCTGTTTGGTTGAAGAGAACTCTAGATAGGTTTGAATTCATATATAAACTCCAAATGCAACAGAGAATGCTCCAACAGCACAAAGCGGACAATGGTGCAGGGCATTCTGGGTAAATGCAACCAAAATAAACGTGCTAGTCGCTTGCAAGCAAGAGAAATTCTACAACCACTACCAGATTTTGTCACTAAAATCTGACACCATTCAATTTTTGTTTACATTTTGTGAAGAAGTTGTGCCCAGAGTCATCTTCAGAGGTTTTTGTGTCATTTCCTCCAGTAGCTCTTGGTGCAGCGCCCCCACAGGCAAGGAGGGGAACAGGTTACTTAAACTGTTTGGTTTGTTTGCTTTAGTGGAGTGTGAAAGTGAAAAGCACCAACTGGAAGTGAATGTTGCAATTTCCCTTCCTAGTTTAACCAAGTTGAACAACCAGATGTGAAACAACCTTAGGATGAATTCATGCTAAAGCTGTTTGCTGTTATTTATTCAAACTCTAGTTTGTCTAGAAAGTCCAGGTCGTTTGGTAAGTGAACTCTTGTCCGCCTACAAGCCTCTGTCTTGGTTCAGTTGAAGTGAACTCGGGCTGACAGTGGACTATAAGCCGCTCCAAGAGAAGGAATCAGACTACTTTGCATGACATTCTGTGTAAATACAACCAAAACAAACCTGCATGTCTTGCACAGTAGGAAAAATGGCTCGTCGACTTCCACCAAAGAGAAATGCTACAACTGCCAAATCTGATGCTACTCCACTCTTTTGTTTACATTTTGCAAAACAGGAAGTGTCACTCATTTCTTCTTTGGAAGTTTTTGTGTTGTTCTGAAGGAAATGGTGCCGCGACAAAACAAAACGTGAGGAATTTCCAAATGGTTTGGATCGTTTGACACGATGCAATATGAATGTGAACCGCACCAGCTGAAAATGTAACCATTTTGGTCCCCGATCGAACCGAGTCTACCGGACTATCGTGTGTGAAAACGGCCTTAAATATTTCTGTAATGACTGCGGCCTATTTCCTGCGTTTGCCATCAATGGCGGCGGTTTTCTTGCCAATTTTCCCACTATCTGTGTTGGGAGGAGGTCTAATCCATCTGAAATGGCGTGGCGATCTCCGGTACTGATTGCGTTGGTCACAGCCGGGCAGCCGTGCTCCGGCGCGTGCAGACAGCGGACCCCGGACGTGCCCTCCGTCTGCTCTGCCGATGGGCATCGCATGGCCTCACTCATGCACCGGGTGCAAGGCCAGACTGGTTCATCTGCACGCAATCACGACGGACAGTCGCATCCCATTCCAATTGCATTTCTGCTCACAGGGGGGAGAAAAAGTCCCGTGGTGCATATTACTGTGGCTGAGACAAATTTAGCTGGAATGGAAGGCGAGATGGAAAAGGCTCACCTCTTACACTAATCTGGGCAAACGACAGAGTGCCGGCTTCCTGCAACAACCCCCAGGAAAAACGGTTTTTAGATGAAAGAGCTGCCCTGCCTGTCTCTGACAGAAGACAGTGAATTAATTAAGATAATAAATTGCACATGTCATATTTGTCATCTTTTCAATCTTTACTTAATGAGGTGAAACACGTGCAGCAGTGTGTTTGGGAGGAAAACTCGTCTCGGCGAAAGATGATGCACCTTGAGAAGGAAACACTCAAGCCTAAAAAACTGTGTGATAGTCAATGCCGACTGATATTTAATATATGTCATGTATACATTCATGCTTCCCCGTCCTGAGTGGATACACACAGACGCTCATGAATGCAAATGAGGCTGAGAAAAGGGAATGAGAGCAAGAGAAGAAGGAAAGACTCAGAAGACTGCATATCTGATAGGAAAGCGCCCTGATTAGAATTTTGTCATGCCACAATTTACAAATTAAAATGAATTAGATCTTCCATGGCCTGACCTCCATTAAAACAGTTCTTTGTTGATGAGCCATGATAGCATCTGCTATTGATTGGAGGAGAATCAGTATGGCCAATCCTGTCTCTTTACGAGCAGGTCATCCAAAGCAATTTAGGCATATTGAAAGATTGATCAGGCCTATGGAGCTGCCACTTGGGCCCACTCAAAGCACAGAAGACCGAGGTGTGACGCAGCCACTCCCTGCTGCTCTGTAGGGGAAGAGTCTCAAATCTAAATGCTAATGGTTTCTTTAAGAGCCTGGCTGCCCTTTAACCACTACAGTCAGACATGAGGGATGGCTCTCAGTGTTTCGACAGCTCTGTCTTGTTTTGAACCCACCACCAACAGCACGAACCTATTCTTTGGATTCAATAGTGAGCGGGAAGGAAATAACTGAGCACCAGCAAGGTAATACAATGGCCTCTACTTGATGCATCACCAGCCGCCACATGCCAAATCCTGCCTCAGCTATAGCGGACCCTGACAGGAATATAACTCTTAGCTCCAACTTTAGCAAAAAAAGACTTTTTTTTCCTTTTACTAAAATATCGACAGGTGTGTCTGAGTTAATTACTACATTATTGCAA
Source organism: Poeciliopsis gracilis (assembly GCA_911649635.1). Lineage (NCBI taxonomy): Eukaryota > Metazoa > Chordata > Actinopteri > Cyprinodontiformes > Poeciliidae > Poeciliopsis > Poeciliopsis gracilis. Next base: position 1,911,305 of record CAJVRI010001527.1, read on the forward strand.
ATTAATTTAGTGAAAAAACTGGAATAATGTAAAAAAAAAAAAGTTTTAAAATGCCTCAAATTAGAAGAAAACACAAAACAAAGGAACATTTCTTGTAAAGTATTTACAGATGACCAGAAGGCATCGAGTCTGCACATCTCCTGCACATCTCCTGCAACAACTATCTGGATCTGAAGAGCGGAGCAGTAAATTATCTGCTTAAAGGAGAGAAGAACGCAAAAGGCTGAAGTACAAAACACACAACAGCGTCTCGGCTGAAATGGAAAAATAATCACAGCTTTTAGCATTTTAGCAACATTAGTGTAGCATTTTGTTGTTGCATCTTTTAGTGCTGCTCTTGTTGCACTTTGTTGACCCTTCTGGGCCACCGTAGGTTCTGAACAAAGAGCAAACATAACGCAGATGCATGTTGTCATTAGATGCTCTTGATGTTATTTCCTGTGACGGTTTTGCAGTAGATCCCAGTTCTGAACTAAACTAACTGGTTTAAAGTTAACAGCAGCCATTTTTGCTCCCGTCTTGTTTTAATTTAAATAAATTTCGCTTCATCACATTCAAAGTTCATTTCTGTTTCTGAAACAAGCAAAGATTACACTCAGTTTTTCATTCACAGCATTGTGTTTAAAAAGCCTGTTGTGCTTATTAAAAGACATGAAGGTCTCCCTCTAGTGAAGGGCTGCTTCTAATTAGCAGCGAAACAGAATAAAAGCCTTTGAGAAGTTATTTATCTGCTATTATACAGGAACAAAATAATTTTGAAAACAATTTTTAACTGACTTTTGGACTATGGAGAGTGGAACAATAAATTATCACTGAAAGGAAATAAGCTTCCAAATGTGACCTTCCACTCCAGTTTGTGCTTAGAGAGACAGACCAGGCCGTTTCTGTTCAGGTCTAATTAAAATCCTCTTCACCGTTGGTAAAGTGAGGTCGCTTATAGGAAATTGTGTGTTATTAGGAGGAAATATGGAAGGAATTCCTTTACATCAGCAGGAAGCCGTGCATCATGTTGGCAGCTTTTCTTATTTTCTGTTCACTTAAGCAGGTTTTAAACATCCCATGATCCTGCAGCGGCTGAATTAACGGCTGCATCCGGCAGCGATGCATTCAGTATGCGCTCAGCTTTCAGGTTGCGCTCAGCATTCACACTGCCAGAGGTGGTCAGATGAGGACGATACTTAAAGTTGTTCAAGCATGAGCCGCCAGTGCGGGCTCGTGTTTATCACGAGGGACCGGATAAAAAAGTTGGACAGATATGGAAAAACTGCAGAGGGAGATTAAGATTCCCATTCTTACTTTCCCTTTTAACCTCCATCTCAAGCATCTCCAGTTCCTGCCACACCTGCATGGAGTACATTACATTACAGCCACACCGATCCAGTTAGGAGGAGCATGTCTGGTGGGCCTGAATTCACAACACTGCGCGCTTCACCATGGAAACTGAGATCAGAAGGCAAAGGTCGAGCAAAGCGTTGGTAGCGGCGCCGCTTGGCAGGGGCTGGATGGGGGTGGAAAAACCTCCACACGGGCCTTTTTCCATACACTGAGCACGCTCATAATCTCTTGTCCTCCAGCAGTAGCCTGCAAGGTTAGTGAGAGTCAATAAGCCTTCCACAAAGGTTAAGGAGTCCTATAAGAAAGATAACATTCAAACCGTGAGCTCTCCGGATCCACGGGAACCATAAACAGAGAGGCAGAACTGTCTTTGTCTATTTCTTTCATCTGAAAGTGAATCACAGAAAGGTGCTCCGTTTTCCTGTTTGACTGTCTCATGAATTCAATATGAGCTATCTATACACAAAGTACTTTGTGAATACAAAAGCTGAAGGAGCGTATCAAATGGCTCGAACTGCCAGTTCTACAAAGAACAGTCATTACGTGTTGGAACACGCTGAAGGAAATCTGGATTTTCCTCTGATTTTTACATTTCCTTTTCATTAACCTGCGAATCACCAGTTACTCTATCTGCCACCGTCACTTCTGCCTTCAAAGATCCTTTGATTCATTATTTACTCGCTAAGTAACAAGAGATGTGTTCCCCAACTTTGCGAGTTTCTCTTATGTTTTATGATTTGTGACAGTAACTGTGGACGGAAATATATAAAAGCATAAAAGGAAGAAAACATTCGTTTTGTCCCACATAATTGAAAACATGTCAGTAAACAATTATATTTCTGTACAATAATATTCAACAATTCTCATCTTAGCTTTTACAAATCTGAAAAGTGTGGTGTGCAATTCTATCAGATGCATTTTAATCTGATATCTCATAAAGAAAATACAAAACTACAAAGCCAATTATTAACTAAAACCAGCTACAGTTACTTAAACACTTGCATCATGGCATAGACGGTTGGATTAACTGGATCTAATTTGCACTTTTGTTGTTAAAAATCAAAAATACTGAAGGTTTTTATTTTTAGATGATTACATATTTATGACGCAGTAACCCTTGATTGCTTTAAAAAAAAAAAAAAAATCACTGAAATCTTTCTTTTAAATGAATTCTTTTAAATCAGGTCTGAGTCCAGAGTCGCACCTTAATGGAGCAGAACTTAAAGCGGCAGATCTGACGGCTCCAGTGTCAAATATCGACATTGGGAAGTTCCCACTCAATTACTTTGGAAAGATGAAGATAATAAAATAATATTGCAGCTCCAGCTTTACCAAAATACAGATTTATCTTATCTGATTCTGACATAAAGACTCCGCAGACGATAAGCTCTTATTTGAACTTTCAGTCACAGACACATGCCAGTGAAACTGAAATAAACAGCTGACCTCTGAGTGCAGGTTGTCTGCAGATGTTTCATCTGCTACACTGATTATAAAGGTCTGATTTTCTGTTTTCATTGAAAGTTTCACTAATTAGTACCACAATATTTATGTAGAAAAACAACAAAATGGCAACCTGAGCTGACAGTTTTAACACTAAAACATTTCAGAACGAATAATTTGGTCACAGAAAGAAATTCTTCTGAATCTTCATTTTCTTTTTAGCTGTCGATTCATCTTGTTTAAAGTGGGAACATTTCGTTGTTTTGCTGAGGAAAGCTATTTCTCTGAGCTCATGTGTTATCAGCTAACATAAATAATATTCTCCCCTGATGTTTGCAGGTGTATGGAAAGTCATCTGGGACGTTATGAGATCATTTCCAAATAACGAGGACAATAATGTGATCGGCTGCTAAGATGAAAAGTCACCTTTATTATAAACATATGTTATAATAAATGTAACTATAGCATATATGTTAGCACATATATGCTATAGTTACATTTCATACTTTGTGCAAATGGATCTGTCATATGAGTCAGCAGGTTTGCCTACAAACTGTTATTTTACAGCAATTTATTCTAAGTTTTGGTTGTTTTATGAAACATTTGAAAATATCCTAAATGCTAGGGAATCCGTGCCAGATCTTCTGGGTATTAGCCAGGAAAGCAAAGTTATCCCAGCTTTACAGGATGCAATAAAAACTTCTCTTTACTGTTTTATCATATTTGTTTTTATCCCCTCAAGTCCAATAATTTCCAACCATCATAGTTTCTGTATGGGTGATCAATGAAGTGGAAAGCTAATTCCATGCTATCAGGATGGCGACAGAGCACCCGGATGTAAAACACACAGAAAAAGAAATAAATCAAGGTGAAAGCGACGCCCTTAATCTGACTGAGCAACACAAACGACCGGAAAGACGAGACGAAATATGTTAGAGTAAAATTACTGAATCATGGAGAGGATTAAGCATCGACTATGTTTAATAATGTCAGATAATTAGAAACAAAAAATTATCCAAGTATGATCAGTAGTTCCATCACAGAACATATTAAGTGATTTATTAATTTTTTACAGATTACATGTAGATTTCAGGTGCTGAGGCACTGGAGATAATCCAGAGAAACTTTGAGTGGAAAAACCTTTTTCCTTTCTTTAATGCTCTCCATATCTCTGTGATAAAATTATGTGTCCTGAAATTAAAGTGCAAATTTGAATCAAACCTCTAAGCGAGATCTGTGGGTTCTTGGCAGCAAAGCGAGAACACAACAGGATTCTCGCACATATGCCATGCACATCGGCGAAAAAGCACAGCGGGCTGCCAACACCAAAGTGTTCATCACTCTCCTCCCACTCCTTTTCAGAGCACAGAAGAGAAAAAGAGCCCACAGTACCAGAACGGGGCCGACCAATCAGCGACGAAGATCAAAAAGCAGATGTTCAAGGAGAATGAAATGCCCCCATTGATTGGCCGCAGTGCTTTGGTCCCCCCAGCGCAGTCCTCTAATCGATACGTGGGAGATAAGCAGCAGTCAGCCACTGACATTGGTGATGTATAACTGCCATGGTGGAACGGAAGCTGATGACTTTTTGCTGTCTTGGTCGAGACTCAGCGGAGCAAACCGGACACGTTGGAACCAGCCAGCCCAAATTGTGATCCTTCCGATCAAAGCCCGATAATCCAGAGAGTCCCTCGTTCACATCCTGTTCGCCGCTTTTAGGTTAGAATAAAGCTTGACAAAGCAACAAGGATAAATTACCTGAAAAGGAACCGTTGTTATCGCCCCCGTTTGTGTTTCAAAAGGCAATAATGAAATAAATAAATGAGAAAAAAATGGCTGAGAGAAAATGAAATGATGGCGTGGCTGTGTTTTGTGAAATTGTGCTGTCAAACGTTTCTCCTTTCTAATTTCCTGGAGCGCAGATGATGGAGCATGTGTGCTGACAGCCGAATCAGATAAAAACTAAAAAAAAATACATACTTCCCTGTTTCCACATCACAAGCACTTTTATGCGACATTCATAAATATAATAACGAAATAATTAGTGTTTGGGAAATGACGCTTGACAGATACTGTGACCTTGTCTGCTCTGTCAATTTATTTTTACGTGGTCATTCGTTAAAGTGTCGAGGCTGACGGACAAGAACGTAAATAGAAAATAATGGGACTGAGGCGCTGAAGAACGAAGCCTCAACTAATATTTATACACCCAGAATCAATCATTTAAAGGCTGTTTACCTAAATTTGAGCAGGCGGAAGCTTCTGAAGATATTCTAATTAAATAAAAACCAATAAAGTGATTCAGTGTTGCTTTTTTCACTTCAATAACTACTAAAGTGGAGTTACTTATGACTGCCTTAAACAAACTGACCCGTTGACGTTTGCACGGGTTGCACCATTTCCTCCGGCAGCAGCACCGCAGTGACCGGGAGGGTTTCAAACTCTAAACTTTGCCAATTTAAAAAGTCTAAATTACAAATACATTCAGAAAGAAAAGTGGTACCTGGGCTAATGCTACGAGCTAACACTGTGGCAGTAGGAGCTAACACTGCAGGCTAAACTCAACACTGATGTTGGAAAGCAATTTCACATTTCAAAACTAAATGTTCTGAATGGAAACACTAATCGACAGGTTTGGCTCTTTTTCACATCATACGAGTCACATGATCAACAACAGGAAGTTGCCACTGGCACAAACCACAAAGAAGAAGACAGGAAGTACTTGGAGGACGATGGCGCACCATGTTTTTAATGGCTTATTGTGTGAACAAGCTTATGTGATTGTAATTACGTTTCTTTTTTAATGGAGACACCGCATTTGTGTAATTGCGTTTTTTACAACATTAGCAGAATATGGACAAAGTAAACGCAGCTATAAAACGTCATAATATGTCTGGAAAATACCTGATACCGCCCCTTTAACTCCTCTAGAGTAGTCATAGTTAACTACCAACTGTTAATTGGTGCCTGCAAAATGTCCAGGTCTGTACCAGAGGATGCCTGAGTACCATCAGAGGTACATGAACCTCAGGTTGAGAACCCTGACCTTAGAGCTGCCAGCCTGCTCAGTGTATGTCACTTTGACAGGACAGTCCCAGCACAACTGTCACTTCGCTCCCCCGTTACAGGTGGTCCACACAGGGGAGCTGGCAGCTCTGACGGACGCCTCCTCCAAGGGATTTATGGGAAATGACAGCTCAGGCTACATAAAGCCCAAGTCGTCTGGGGAAGGAAGACAACAGAAGTTCCATAGCACGAATGCATGGGGGCTGACACGAGCTGAAATTTACTTCCTCTGGCCTGGCAGGCGGTTTTGGTTGGAAATGTGCTGCTCATGTATTGTGGCATAGACGGAGTGGGAGGCAGTCAGAGCCCCACCTTTAATCTACTCCCTCTGTTTGTGGTAATGGTCTGCAAGCCTTTCTGCCAGCGGGGGGAAGAAAGAGAGAGAGAGAAAAAAATCACATTTCTTACATGGCTGCCTCTTGATGAATTATTTCACATTTCACTTACTTACCGTACCTTAGCAAAAAAAGTTAATCTACATCAGCGACGTTAAAGAAAAATTTCACAGCGAGGAAATGAACAGCTCCCCTTGTTCAAACTCGAAAGGTGTGGAGCGTGCAGCTCCTTAAAAAAAAAAAAGTCCATTTCAAACTTCATCATTTCAACGTCTGACAGCACATGTGAATGCACACGGGCCGGGCCTCCGATTCTCTCCGTATTTAAATATGGACCATCTTTAATTGAGCAGAAAGTGCTGGGGAGAACAGTGCTGAACTAATACAGAGGCCGAAATATCATTACGCTGATGGAAGCCGGGCTCTCTGACTTTTATTGGCAGCTTGTGAGCTAAATGTGTGGTTCAATTCTGAGGCGGCCATAGCTGCAGAGGCAAAGTAATCGACTTTGGGACAAAATGGTGTGGAAAATGACATGTAGGCCTTTGCCTAAAGCCAACCTGGCGCTGGCAGAAATCTATCAGTCAGGTGCACACCAACATTGGCATTCACACAAATGTGATTTAGTCGACGATACTGGAGAGCTGATGTGCTGGACCAGTGCTTTTACTGAAAGAAAACTACTATTTCAAGCCATGCAATCTGCAGCTCCTGCTGCTGGAAGTGCCTGAGCGGCTGGTTTCAGTTTAAACGCCGTCATGTTCAGAGAAAACTCTGCTTCACATTTAGAACCTCGACACATCCTCAGCAGATTTAGGAGATAATACCGTGAACTTTTTGAGTTTTAGAGTTTTAAGTCTGCGCTTGCATTGTTTTGTTTTGCTGCTGAGGTGAGTGGTTTTGGATCTGGTTTTGGATCAGTGCTGCCAAAGTTTGGACACAGACATTTGAAATTGTTTTGCATGGAAATGAAATGGACCTCATTGCCTGCAAACTTTTGTACCCTGTTTTAATGTCAGACACTTGAAGAAATTCAACCAAAATATGAATTTCATCCTTTCCAGGAAGTTAATTAATGTGTCTAATAATGAGATTTGTTCTGTTTTTAAGGTTTGAAGAATTAATGCTTATAGAATAATGTAAAAATTCTAGCAGTTCTCAAAAATTGTTCATAAAAAAACAGTTAAATAAAATACGATGAATATTGATCAGCAAAATTAACAAATATTTATTGATTTTAATCTGTTACTTAGGTCATTCAACAATTCAGATTGGTGCAATTATGCAACCATACATCTCTGAAAAGCAGAAGTGGAGTTTCCTGCACAACCAACAAGAATCCAGCAAGTGGTTTCTAGATAGCAAGTCAACAGCAAAAAGCTAATCTTTTCCAGCAGCCATTGTACAGCGCTGGAACTCATCTTGGGTTGCTAGATAAGTCAATACCTGCTGATTTGTGATGTTATATTCTTATATTTTTGTTTTTTAAAGTGTTTGGGCTGTTTTAGATGCAGTTGAAACCCAAATGGAAAGGAACAAAAACGTGCAAAATCTGCATTTTCAATGTTTTGTCCAATTTAAAGTATGTCAAGGTTAGGTTGTAATTAAATGAACTTTGTGTAAATAGCTGGCGAACCTCCCCTGGCAGTTGTCACAGGAGAATCAAGGATTCCTTAAACATGCATGAAAGATCAAAAACAACAACCCAGGTAATATTTATGATGAAAGAATAACATTATAACATGATGTAAAGCTCTAAAAAGACAATTTTGAATAATACCCCTCCTTTAACTTTGCAGCAGGCCCTCATTGTAAGCATGCATATAGTGACAGTGGAGAGGAAAACTCCCCTTTAACATGAAGAAACCTCCAGCAGAACCAGAACCAGCTGTCATGTGACTCCCACTGTCTCCCAGAAGCCCAAAAGCGCCTCGACCATGAAAGAAAACGCTAGGAAGCAAAAGAAGACAATTAAACACGACTAATCTGACAGAGATTTTTGCTTCCTGCTTCGGGAACGTCTCAGCTCCCAAGTATTACATCAGCTCCTAAACCTCAGATTCAGAGTGTCTCTCTCCCAGCAGCAAGCCTACAGTCACACCCACACACTCGTGCACACGCGCGCACACACGCGCATACACACTTGCTGAACCACAAAGCAGATCAAGTGTGCCTGGAGAGCTCTATAGAGAGGCCAGTTTTCCTCATTAGACCGCCTGTGCACCACTCTCCAAAAAACCCCTCGCTCTAATCACTGTCACCAGACCTCAGCTGAAAAACAGATAATTAATGTTGGGCCCTGCCTCAATCAGCCTCCATGCTAAACAGCTCGCTGTACACGTGTGTGTGTGTGTGGGTGTCTGCATTAGTCTATTTGGAGTCTGTCGATGTAGGCGCCCCCCTCCTCCTCTACGCCCCTGGGGAACGTGGATGCTCACGCCGTCCACAACAACCATTTCTCTCCGGCTCGCATTAGCTCACAAACAGCACATGCAACGTACAACTGGAGACTTTACAGGACGAACATTCCTCTCCACCACTACAAAAAAAAAAAGAAAAATCTCCTTTTATTCCACAGCTTCTTCTTCTCTGACTCAATTGTCTCGCCCTTTTTGCTCCACGGCTGCCCTTATAGCTCCCCTTCACCCATTTATTACATGGAATGGACTTCTTAATCGAATGCTTTGCGGAGCAGATTTATTTATGTTCTCTTTTCCCTTCCTAAAGGCAGTTATTAATATTTTATAAATATTTGATGATACTTTGTGTGACCCTGCAGAGAATGACAGAGAGGAAGTGAAGGTTAATGCTGGGGGTACCGGCTGATTAAATGGAGACCAAGTGGCTAAAGCTGATGCAAGGCTGCCATAAAGTTTCTAATAAAACGAACTGAATAAACACGGTTCGCGGGAGAATTTGGCTGTAGGACTTTAACAAGGTAATTTACAAAAACATATTTCCCTTCTTGCCCTTTGATGATAACAAAACGTGAAAACAGTTTGGGTTTATTTGCCCTGGTTTCATTTTTCTGTCTGAGGGATTACGGCTCACAAACTCACTCTGTGGAGGAGAAACGAACAGCTCTGTGCGTCAGAAAACAAAAGCATTTTCTTTCAAAAAGTTATAAATACATTCCTTCCTTTTTGTTCTTTTGTTTGATTCAATATGTTTTGCATAAAGAAATATAAAAATGTATAGTTATGCAAAAGACATAAAGGCAGAAAACCCTCTTTATATTCAAGGGTTTTATATTCAAGAACAATTCCGGTTAAACATTTAAATCACAAATAAAGCTCAGAAATAAACGCAGCATTCTACACAATGTTATAATTTAACAAATTATTCATTAAGCAAAAGTACAATCTTGTTGTGTCAATAGGACTTAAAATTAGTTAAATATGTAACACCATCAGCAATGATTGGAGAGAAACTGTTTTCTGAGGAGAAAACTGGGATAGTTTCCTTCCTTTCAAAATAAAGCGTTTCATTTATTATTTATTTAAATAAAAAATTTGATTCTGGACAAGTTTTATTTTGTGGCAGGTGGGGTAAAAGTGTCTCTTGGACTGAAAAGGCTGCTGACCCCTAAGTTACCATGGTTACCGTGGTTTGTGGTCTTTGAAAAGGGAGTTTTTCCTCTCCACTGTCCCCCTGTGCTTGCTCAGAGATTGAAATAACCTCCAGTTTAATCTTGACTTTCCTTCTGGGTTTTTTTTTTTAACCCAAACTCAAAGTCTGAACACAGAAGTTCAGCCTTTGAATGATGTCGGGTAGGAAATTTATATGTCAGCGCCCCCTGCAGGGTCACAAAGTAACAACTTGATGTCTGTACAGATGTGTTTCATTAACTCTCAGAGGACTAAAACAAGTAAGTAAAATATCCTCTTCATTGTCTACAGTTTTGTAGAAAATGCAAACTAGAACATGTTTTACATTATTTCTCATATCAAAACATTTTCATAAAATGTCAGAGATCAATTTAAAAACATAATATTTTCATCCTGCATCTAAAACAGGAGCGACAAACTCGTCTTCATTTCGAGACACATCAAGGTCATGAATGTCGTCAAATGGCAAACTATTAAAGTATTATAGTTTCTCAATAAATACTTCTTAAAATGTAACAATTTTTAACATCTTCTCACATTTTTGTAATTTACAAATGAAAATGGATTTGACTCATAAAATAATATTTGAGCCCACAATATTAAAGTTAAACTTATAGACCCCAGAGGACCACATAAATAGTCCTGGCGGGCCAGATTTGGCCTGGGGGCCTCGAGTTTGATCCCTGTGATCTAAATAGTTTAACTTTTCTCACATGTTTTTCTAAGTTCAAGTCTTCCAGGGTTAAAAACAAATCGACAAGCTGGGCATTTTTTGTATTGAATCCTTAGAAAACATTTTATAGAATAACTTTTTAAAAAGAGAAATTAATTGGAATCAAATACTTGCAAGAAAAATTCATCACATTATTAGCTTAGATGATATAAGCAAAAACTAATAGCAGATTTCCATAAACCCAAAAGCAGAAAGTAGTTTCTCTAATGCATCACTCTGAGCTTTTCTTCAAAGGTTTTCATTAAACTATTTAGAACTAAGCAGAACTTAAAGACGCATGTAAAGAAAAGAGAAGCCAGATCTGGTTTAGTTTGAACCTTAATGTTTTTCTTCATGGTAGAAAACACCAGGAGTGACAAGCGGTCAACAGGAAGGCTCCATATTTCCACCTTAACACTGCAGAGTGCCAATTAAAGTCTCAACAACATGGATGGCGTTCCATATATAACAAGGCCTAAGAAGCAATCCTGTCAACTTGCAGGGTGGGACATGTCAAAGCTGGAAATCAAGAGGAAGCTGCGCCGTCCGCGGTGCTGACAAGAGCAAAGCTTCACGTTACTAAAATCATCTGGCGAAGAGAAGCAGCCTGCGTTTCTGCTGCTCATTGTGAGCTTAGGCAGCCGTCACTACCTCAAACCTCATTGATTACCACGCTGCTGACAAACACAAATATATTTTTAGTGCAACACAATGCGCTAAAAATATGCACCTGGTCTATTTTTGACTAAAGCTGTGCCAATCTGCAAAGAGTCCGACACGGTTTCATGCACAGGATCGCACTAGAGAATGAAGTCAGTCTGCATAATGAAACCCACAATGCAAAACACAAAATATATTACTGAGTATTTTTGTCTAGTTTCTAGTGCAAATATCATGGTACACTTAAAGTACGACAACTGACTTACAAGTAACTTTTCATCCATATATGGACGCTTGTTTTAAGTCGATATTTCCCTATTATTGATAAAACATAACTAGTTACATTCTCAGATTATTTCACTTGTAACAAGATATTTTTCTGTTAAGAGTTAAATAATCTTCCAGAATAATAGTTTATGATGGTAGTTGATAATAGTTTATGTTCATAACACCCTTCTGTATGTTGCAGTTTGGTGCAGAAAGACAACAAAATAAAAAACAAAAATAAATCCCATCTAGGTGTTCACTTACAACAGCAGTCTTCACCAAATTCATGCAATAACGGCTGCTAGTGATGGCATGTCTGAGCATCACAACCCGCCTGGATCCACACTGCAAAAAAAACTGGTCAAAGTATTTATATGGACTCCTTTCAAACGTGTGACGTCACGTTTGAAAGATCCCGCTCCCATCCTCATGAGAGAGGGCAAAAAAGCTGCTAGCTGACAACGACTAGCATTGGTTTAAGCTGATAAGTTATCAACATACATCTCAAACATATCCCTGATATACAAAAGAAAAATGGACTCAGAGTTTGGCTGCTACTGGTCAACTCTACGACAACCGGATAACAAATAAAAAAGTTTTATGAAGAAAACAGGGAAGTAGTTCAGTTCTTTTTACTTGGCTTTAACATGCAGATGTGATGCGGAATAAGGCGTGTTTCGGTCCAGTTAAAAAATAAAAAAGGTGACATAAACACCAACAGGTCATCAGCAGAGCAGGTGTTGAAATGAGCTAATAGCAGCGGTAGCTAATCTACTCCATCGATCACTAATCAATAATCGCAAAATAAACATCAAGCATGAAATCATGAAACTGTAACGGACCGAATGTCTGTTCTTTGTGGGAATGTTTGGTGTTTTTTGGTGTTAAATCCTGAAACAATGCAGTGGCATTGTTGTCAGTTGCTATGGCAACGAGTCTGCGCGTAGCACAGCCAACACAGAGACAGTTTTGAGTTGTTGTTCAACAGGTTATTGCGTTGTTTTTTCCCTTTGCTTTGAGGTACTGCACTACATTGCCTGCACCTCCAGGTTTCATTTGGTTAACAGGATTGCTCTACCGCAGCAGCGCCGCCATGGAGGGCACGGAAAAGAATCGCCTTTTTGCCAGAGTGTTGTGCACAAGCACAAAATTTCCAGATGTAAACAATAACATGTACAGGGTCCATAGGGCATGTGGAATATATTTCATCTCCAGCTTTTATTTTGCACAAATGATGTCTGTAGCTCCTCTGTTTGTGTTTGTAGATGGATAACAAATACCAAATCTGCCAAAGAAAATACATGAATCTTGAGTCAGACTCCAACTCTTCAGTATTTTATTAATGAGTCTTCTACCCTGCAATTACTTTTTCTTGCATACTTCTGCAAAGCAAGGCTATCCCTCTCCTCTGTCATCAAATCAACTTTTTTTTCTGGCTTCTCTTTGACAGGAAAAGAAAAAGTGTTTTAAATATTTGCACCACATGTCCTTCATCAGTGAATTGCTGCTATTCATGACTTTTTAAATGGGCCGTTGAATGCCGTGTCTGACAATAGGAAAGGAAACAACCTCACAAAGCATGAAAAACAGCATCCATACTTCGCAACAGCAGCGGCACCAAAAGTGTCAGAAGTGGAAACCATGTGGTCGGTTTGCATCTGTAGCCAGATTTCAGCAAATTAGTGAAATTCAATTTCTCATTATTCAAGATGTGCAGTTAGTGGATTCCAATATCAATAAGTTGGTTGGAGAATTTCAGGGCAAAAAGAGAAGAAAACGAGGAAAACACCCAGGAGCCGCTGAAGCCCAGCTTCCAGAGGACATAATTTAATCACAAACAAAATCTGATTAAAATGTTTAAAAAGCAGCGGCATGCAACATTTATTGACTCCCTGAAAGTGTCTTTCTTTATACATTCAGACATGGCTGAATAAATGATTTAAAGCTGACATATATAATTCGACCTTGTCAGGAGCCCCCACCCGCTTCCTTGTGCATGCTGTGTAATTGAGCCTTCAGGGAGAGTGGGAAGACTATCTGGTCCCCACTTTGTAGGGATGTGTATTGATGGTCAAGACTGGTAACCAACTATCTAATCAATAAATGCATAAACACACACGCTGATGGAAGTAAATATGGTGTGACAGTAGCTTATCTCGCTTTTACAAGCCGTCTAATAACTGCACAGCTCAGAGTAAAGTTAAAAGCACCTCTGGGGTACCACTGAACGATATGTGTAATTAAATATGTTTCCTTGCATAAAAGGCTATTAACTTTTTCCTCAATACATTTCAGCACAATGACACAACGAGGAAAAGCCCCATTTAAATTGGTCAGCGACTCCGTCAGACGCAGGCGGGCTCTCTGCATTTAAATTACATACAATTCACATGAAGGCTACAGGCAACTCGGAAATGAGAGTTGCATTAATTGAGGGAGTTTAAATTACTTTTTGTGATGTGGCTTTTGTAATCTTCCCCTGCTCTAATTTTCTCCAAAGTTTCTGTTGTAATGTTAAAGTCTGAGCTGATCACCTGTTCACTGCAAAAACATAAACTCTTTGGTCAAGTTTCAAGTGAAAATATCTAAAATAACACAAAAGTAACTTATAAGTAACTTTTCAATGACATACAGAAGCTTATTTTTGGTCAGAAATTGCTTCATATTCATAAAAACAAACAAGTTTCAAGTGTATATTTGCATTGCAAACTTGACTTGGTAAGAATTTGTGATTTTGCAGTGAAGTTTTAGAAGTAGCAGGAGAGTACTCTAATCAAGTTACAGTTACTCAGAGTAACTGTAACCTGCAGCAAAACAAGAAAATCAATCACTTGTTTAAATAAGAGGTAGCACAGCTGGATGAGACAGGAATTTAGAAAAGTTTAAAATTTCTATGAACAAACATACACTTTTAGCAAAACATATATGGGAATAATCTGCCGGTACAACTAGTACTAAAGTAATTGCTGACTTAAAACAAGCTACACCTTGCAGAAAAATTACTTTTAAGTTAGTTTTGATTCATTTCAAGACATTTGACTAGAAAGCAGACCAAAAATACTTGGTAAGATTTTGGGATTTTGGAGTGTTGAAGAGAATCGGGAGCAACCAGAGGAGGACAGGACACGTAATTGTCTTGTTTACCTTGATTTAATGGAGTGTGCACTTGTTTTAAACCACCAGGGTTGAGAAAACCTGCCAAGGCCGGGCAGACCGGGATGTCAATCTCGGCCTTTTTATTCAGTTTTGCTGACACATCTGCAACCGGAGGCTCGCCGGGTCCCAAGAGCCGCCGCGTGTTTCTAACGCTCCAAATCAATCCCTCATTTAGATTCAGCAACTCGGAAAACATGAAAAATATCACCTATGGCGGCGGAACATGCCAGAAAATCATTAGAATTAGAAATGACAAGACATGTAATTGCAAACAGCAAACCTTGGCGTACTTGTGATTGAGTTTTAAACATAGATGTGAGGAGGGGAAAAGCAATCCACGTTGAGCCACATCATAAAAATGCAAATGCTTCATCTCTCACTCCAGGAGTTTGGAGCTCAGCAGCAAATCTAATATACTGCCGGGTGTTTAACATATATGTGTTTTCATTTTCTACATTTGCTCATCAGATCGTCTTGGCAAGTGAAGTGCTGCACAATATCCAGGGCTTTACAGATGTAATAACCGGGAATGCATGGGGCCAGAGCCGTGCAGCTGAGGCATTAGGGCCAATGGGAGCTCTTTAAATCAGAGAGCGGCCGTAAACACGCCGTCTGCGTCGCTCCCCGCGCCGGCATTACCGGCCAAGCTGATGACAAGTGCCGAGCAGCCCCTCCAGTGCCTTTAATACAGCAAAGCGTTCTCCGGAGGGAATGCAATCTGTGTCCTCTGCACAGATCCACTGTCTGCACTTCCCCGCGTGTGTTTGAGCGCCTATTATGCTCTCTCAAAATGGGAGAAGGAAATAGGAAAATCGCCTCAGCCAGAGATGAACTAGGAGAATAATCAGAAAATAGTGTGACGCAAACAGAGCATTTCGGCCCCCCTTCCCCACGCCACCAATCCCCCATCACCCCCGGCTGAGAGCTAAATAATAAGCAGCGGGGACGGTGCCATTGAGAAGAAAGTACGCCCCTTTCTATTGGTTACAGCAGCTTATACGTTTAGGATGGGAGATAAAAACAGCCTCGCTTTCCCTCATGTGGCGAGCCCACATTCCTTTATTGCCAATAAAAACATGAGAGGTGCGCAGAAAAAAGCAGCTCCACACATCCAGACCTTCTGTTTTAATGTGAGAAACAAAGACAGATCAAAACACAAGTGTCCAAAAAGTATAAACCAGACTTCTTCTGGACTGTTTATGCTTGTGTTTGCTTCTGACTACGGTGTCAGCTGCAGGAACACAGAAACAAACAAGCTTGAACACATTAAGAGAGAGAGAGAGAAAAATGCAGTTCTTTTGATTTCTATTTTTGCCTGCCTGGAAAAGACAAAGACACTTGAGCAGAGGATGGATGGCGAGCGTGTGGAGTGAAGTCAGTGGAGTGTTTGAAGTGAAAGCGCCAGACACGTGTGTGTGTGTGTGACACAAAGTGTGTGTGACAGCGTTAAGCCTGAGTGAGAGGTGAAAGGACCGCTGTACTCACAGTTGTGCTCTTGTTTCCCTGTGGTCTGCCGGCGTGTCAGAGTTTCATCCTCTCAGCGTCTCTCCCTGGGCTGGGCTTCCTCTTCCTCTTCTGACCAAAAGGTGTGAGGAGGAGGCGGAGGAGGAGTAGGAAGAGGAGGAGGGGATACACGAGCAGAGCGCTAAGGAATGAAACTGGAGAGAGAGAGAGAGAGCGAGAGAGGATGAGGGAGAGAGAGAGAGAGAGAGAGATTCAGAGGCAGGGCGAATCGTGGCTTGCGATTGGCCTGTCAGTCCGGGAGAGGGAGCGTCGGTCTCGGCGGTGCCTGCATCCCAGTCCGTCTGCTCCGATTCAAACACCTCCAACGCCGAGTTCTGCAGAAACACAACACACTCGCCGTGAACACGCACACACACACGCACACACACACCCCTGTACACACGCAGACAGACAGAGGAAGGGAGGGTTGATAGAGAGAGGCAGATGTGTTCAGAGGGCCGATGACAGCTCCAAGCTGAAGCTTCTCCTTGGCTCCTCATCAGTGACAGGTACTGAGGATCAGGAGAGAGAGGGAGGCTCCGACACACACACACACACACACACACACACACACACACACACACACACACACACACACACACACACACACACACACACACACACACACACACACACACACACCCTCCTCACCTCCCCGTCTCAATTACCATAGTGGCCATAGATGTATTGGGCTTGTCAGCTCTCACGTACGGCTGATGAGGAGATGTGGGCTAACTTATCTCATCTAATTTAACCCAGCTGTAATCAGACAACACTCTCAGCTCATTTACGGTCAGACTGGACAGACGTCATGGGCCGCTATCCGACTCTCACTGAAAAATATCATTTTATTCATGCTAAGGAAATCTAACATGTACATTTTTTATTTTGATTTTCATAGCTTCTGTGCCTCTCAACACTGCAAAAACACAAAATTTTACCAAGTATTTTTGGTCTATTAGACTTAAAATTAGACAAAACTGACTTACAAATAACCTTTCTGCAAGGAATAGGAGCTTAATATAAGTCAATAATTATTTATTATTGATTTATAAAAAAGTGCAAGTTCAACCAGCAGATGATTTAATTCATAACGGGAAAATGTCTCGTTAAAAGTTAAATAATCTGTCACCAGTACTAGTACTTAAGGGGTTATTGACCTAAATCCAGCTGCAGTTTCTTGCTGAAAAGTTACTTGCATGCTAGTTTTGTCTTATTTCAAGTGTGCTAACATAAGTGAACTAGACATTAGACAAAAACACTTGGTAAGATTTTGTGCTTTTGCAGAGAAGCATTTACCTCCTTTGATGTTTTTCCACATTATATCACATTAAACCCCAGAGAGCAATGCATTGCGTTGGGTTTCATGAGGAAAATGAGAAAAGTATTACTTCTTATTTTGCTCAGCTCAACACAGCTACTAAAAAAGTAGTTTCGGATCATATTTTGGGCTGTTTTGACACTGTGACTTTTTTAAAACCTTTAGTATTCCTTGAAAAGGATAACTGGCACAAGTGCAGCCTGGGAACGTGATTTCAAGAAGCGAGGGGTG
Source organism: Poeciliopsis gracilis (assembly GCA_911649635.1). Classification (NCBI taxonomy): domain Eukaryota; kingdom Metazoa; phylum Chordata; class Actinopteri; order Cyprinodontiformes; family Poeciliidae; genus Poeciliopsis; species Poeciliopsis gracilis. The sequence continues at coordinate 1,928,942 of CAJVRI010001527.1, forward strand.
AGAAAGACTGGGCGAGGGCATGGAGACAGAGACAAACTCCAATTAGCTCTGCCCGGGTCAGAGAGCAGCAGGTTAAAGTTTCACAGTCCACAAAAAATGGCTGGAGAAAGAAAAAAACACTCAGGACATCTGCAGAGATCAGAACATTCAGAATGAATCTGGGATTCATGATCATGTGGATAGAATCTGATCTGATTCTACAACCAAAATACCTAAAAAACAAGGCGCAGTCCAAACAAGAGCCACTGTCAAGGATATTAAGCCTGACATTTGTGCAGTTGACGCCCAGTTTGCAGCCGAATGTCAAGCGGCGGGATTTTTCCCCTCATTAAGTGTTGCGCCCGGTCAACAGCAGACCGACTCCAATCGGCTCCACACAGTGTCCCATGAATCCCATCTCCGTCCTCTTCACTCCACCAAATTCAATTAAAAAGAGAAATTGGCAATTAGATCACTGTTATGATCCTGTAACAATGATCTAATCTGTAATTCATTGGCTGCTGTTCCCGTGGGGTGGGAGGGGGCCGCTGCTTGATGGAGTGGCTCGGAGACTTCTTGGCATTCACCTCGGCTTGGGCGGCACGCGATGCGGCAGGCGGGGGGGGGCAGAGGGGCAGGGGGGCACGCGGCGCTCCGGTGCAAACCGAGGCCTCGGTAGTGTCACCTCCGGGGCCTCGGTTTGCCCGCGGCAAGAACGCAACCTGTGACACACACTCGTTTGTTTTGCTCTCGTAGGCATGAGAGCTCATTTAGCAGGTTGCACGTGTAATCCAAGTGCGTGCATGAGGACGCAGAGAGTCACAGCTGGTGTGCAAAAGGCAGAAATGTACACAAACACTTTCTCCTCTCTTGGGGAGGAAATTTTTTTGCTCGTTAATTGAATTATGTCAATTCCATGTGGTTAATGAAGGGTACGGGGGTAGTTTGCCCTTTCTGGGGCTTCAGGCTAACAATCACATTGAGGCAAGGTGGGTGGAGGTGGTTGAAGAAGCTTGAGTTTGCAATGTTTAGACTGGAACCAGTGTCTTGTTACCACCTTTCTAACTGGAGTCAAGCTACCGCATGTGGACTGTCTGCAACATTTAGAATCACCGCAATGACCTGCGGCCATGCTGGGGATTTGTTATGTAAAGGGCTTGTTACCTGGCAACATTTAAAAACATCTTCAGCTTCTTCATCTTATCTTATCATAGTGATTATATTTAGATCCCAGATAAATGCAGCGTCCTTTACTGCAGACACGCACACCCACTTGGAGTCAACTGGGAAGCCAACTCACTATCATATAAAGGAGGGTGTGGGCTCGCGACATGCACACACCAACACACACACGCATCCAGGAACAGTGTGATTGCTCTGCTTCGCTCGTTTAGCACTTCTAAGGCAGAGATCCCCAGAGGCCAGCCATCACATCCAGTTACTGTGGCGCACAGACACGACCGAGCCCCACCTGGCTGCTCTCACCTCAATCTGTAGGAGGTAGGAGGCAGCCGCACCGTGTCGCTCGCTTTCTCACTTACTCACACACATCATTCACCACAGATCAAAGATGTGGTCTCACACACACATACACACACACACGTTCATATCTTACCCCAAAGATCAAGAGGACTTTTGACTATGCAGACTTTCACCAACACACCTTGACCTGCAATTCAAACAATTTCCTCTTGGTCCAAAATCACTTTGTTGAAACTGCCTGTGGTGACTTACTGATACCTGGTAAAGGTTTGTAAAAAGCCTTCAAATAAATGTCTGTTTTTGTAGTAGCATCCCATCATTTTGCATTCTGGGTAATCCAGACAGGAAGGAGGTGTCTGCCTTGCCAGTCAGAGGTGAGCGGTTGGTACAACCTGAACAGATCGCCAGTCTGTCACACGTCAACACAGAGACAGGAAGGACACATGCACAAACAAGGCCAGTCCAAAGGGCGACATGGAGCAACCATTTGCCTCAACATGCTTGTCTTTCAAAGCTGGGAGAAAGCTGGAGTACCCAGAGAGAACCGGATGCTGGACCACACAGTTCTACTCAATCTGACATTAATGGAAGTTTCTGCCATCAGATCAAACTATAAAACAACTAACAACCCGTCTTTAAAATTTATATTCTTGTTAAGAAGAACTAATTCAAGTTCTTATACAAGTTGAATGGATGTAGAGAATATAAATATAATTCCTATGCCATATGTAAATTATACTGTCAAATTTAAGGGTTATAGTCTTTCCAGATATCATTGAACTCAAAGTTAGCGCTTTAGCATTAGCTTCAGCTAAAATCTGTAGGAAACTGTTCCTTCCTATGCTAAATTAATTACCTAACTTCTCGGGTACCGAAGCCCACCTCTAGTTTTAACATCCACTCTGATTATGTTTGCATTAACATCAGTTTGATGATGTGAAACATGCAAGTGTGGCACATAAAAGCCAAACATTAAATCTGTAGGTTAGGAGATACTGTTATACAGCACTGTGTGCGTTAAACAAAGCAACACCTTATTAATGATAACAGAAACAACTGTTGCCTCCTGGTTTCTTTTTATATTTTCAGGTAATTTGTCTGATTTAACAATACTGTTAAACTGGTTCTTTTGAAAATTTGCCATCTGTCTCAAGAAGATTTATGTGTATAATTAAAGGTGAAATATAAGATGTATACATTTATCATTACCAGTGACTTGGAACCAAAATATCTTATGAGTCCCATTAAAAGCAGCCTAAATACCACAGATGGAGAACCGTGGATCTGTCTGTCTCACTGGTTCTTCCTGGGAGGTGTGAAGGAGCTCATGAATCCCCAGCTACTGAGCCTGTAAGAGTGGAGGGAAAATTATTTCATTCCCCCACTAACTTTAACAAATTTGCTTTAATTAACATTAAATGAGTAAAATGTGTCAGCGACAGAGCGCCGGTGAGACTAACAGATGGTATACTTGGGAAATTGCTTCATTAACAGACACTCCTTAAGAACAGGACTAATGAGACAGAGCTGCTTTGACTGCAGAGTCACGCTGATGGCATCAGGTGCCGAGAGGAGGATGTAATGGCTTGCTCAGGGGTGCTACCCCAACAGATGCAAACAACAGATCGCTTGATTGGAAGTGTGTTCCTTTTGTGTGAAAGTGTGGACGGGTAAGAATCGAGGGCTGAGTGTTGGGAGGGGGCTAGAAGATATGGAGGAGGTCTGGCCGGTGATTAGTGAGCTCCCTTGCTGGTTGAGCCTGACTTGTCACAGGTTGACATGGGATGCAATTATAGAAGGGAAGTTTCCCAGCCCCTCAGGCATGTGCCAGGCATGCTGTCAACGCTGGCTGATGTGTGGGCTCTTGGCACTGCCAAAGGTGTCACAGGCGCTTATGTGTGCACAAAACTGCTGCACACCCATAAAAATTGACCTCAGCTTTTCCACGTTCACGCAGTGATGTGTGCTCCGGAGCTAGCGCACACGCCTTCCTTTTGTTTGAGTTTTACGTGCAGTTAAACCCTACTCCACTCCCAGCCTTCCCTACATCTCCCTCTTTATTTCCTCTGAAGCTATAAGTAAAACCCAAAACACTCTGCTGGCTCCTCATGCTGTTCCCACATCTTCTCCTTTTCCCATATCAGTCTGCGTATGACTCTGCCAGCAGCGCAAGTAAGCTCTATAAGACCCAAGGCAAATTACCACAGCGGGACACTGCGTTTCTGTTCCACATGCTTCCTCTTCCTCTTCTCTTTCTCCCCTCCCGTCTCCCTGCATGTCACAAATCAAAGTGTGTACCTCGACACTGGCTACACGTCATGACTTCGGCGTCCTCCACCGGTGGAGTCCCTTCTTTCATTGAGCATACAGCAAAGGAAATGATCCATGACGTAAAATAAGAGGGATCGTACCAAAGAGAAGTGATGGCCATCTGAACTTTCGTCCAACCTGTCCTTTTATTTTATCAAAAGTACCATTTTTACTTCAGAAAATTGATTGTACAAAGACTCCCATACTACCATCTAGTGGCTTAAAAGCCATGCTAGTGGGCCATCAGGTGTGATTTTCCACTTCAGACAATTTTTTTAGGGAGCGAAATGGCCTGAAATTGGATCCTTTGGCAGCTTGCAGTTCCTCTTAACTAGCCTTGGGCAACAAAATACTGAGGCGACGCTCCCCTGCTATCATTTCCAGAAAGTTCTAAAGATGGTGGCCCTAATCCTCATACAGGGGGCAGGGAGGCAGTTCTTGGTCTGAGGAAACATCCAGCCGCACTCACATACAAATATATTGTAAAGCATGTTTACAGGGCAGTAAACAGGGTCAAGCCAGGGAAAGTGTGATAGCAGCGAGTTAGCGGGCCTTTAGAAGTCAGGGAGGTCTGCAGCAGTGGCCTGCTGGTGTTATTAGCAATAAGCCAACAGGACGCGTCCCTATGTCCTCTACTTGCACCCTGCTGTGACCGCGCAGCAGGCGAGCATATGATGCCTTCCTACCCTGAACAGTTCAGACCTGCACGACACAAAGAACAAGAGCTAATTAAAGAGGATCTTAACGGGGAGTAAATTATTTAACGCTGCCTACATGTCTTTGTGACTTCTTCCTTTTGTTGCTTCTGCCCCGCTCTTTCACCTCGCTTTTTCTTTTGGGCTGTTTTACAACATTTGCACGACTGCTCTTTCATCTCTTAAATGGTGCCATTCAGTAGCCACGCCACGGTCGTCAAACAGTCACAGGGACAAATGCAGGGCCGGTGAAAGATAACACTGTTTTAACCTGAGACAAGGAGAGAAGCACCGACAGGCTTTCAAATCAATGTGGAGGGGTGACAGAGCTCTAGATACCACTAGCATCCGGTTGGACCACCTACTTGCCTTTAGAACAGCATTAATTCTTTGTGACAACAAAGTCATTCAAAACGCTGCCAGAAACACTCATGGGAGGCTTTGGTCTGTATTGACATGATATTCTCACACAGTTGCCTTCTATTTTTAAGCTTAATATCAATAATCTCTGGTTCCACCCAATCCCAAAGGTGCTCTGGTGACTGTAGAGGTCAATGGAGGTCAATGGAGGTCAACAAACTCATTGCCGTCTTCAAGAAATCGGGGGTGATTTGGTCAGCAACACCACTCAAGTAGGCTGTGGGTGTTTAAATAATTAGCAAGGAGCTAGTTATTGGTTGCTCCTTGGTTGGTGCTGATTGCTTATCAAACAAATAAAATGTTGTTTTAAGGCAGATTATTCAGTAAATTTTACTTTATGAGCTTTATACCATGTTGTACTGCTATTCATCCATGTTTGAGGAACCCTTGTAAATATGGTGGCAGCCATTTGGGAGTGCTTACTGTGCTTGCTCTCACCAAGCGGTGACCATTTCCACAAAGTTTCTCCTGGGAGCTGCAGCCACCAGCCAAACTTCTACCTCACTCAGCTCCTCCAGACTAGCAGCAGCAGCAATTAGCAAACACCTCTTAAGAAAGGTTCTAAACAATAACATAAAGGAGCACTGACGTTTGATGTGCTGAAGGTGGAGTGTCAGAAACAGTGGGAGCTTCTTAAAGAGACAGAGGCCCAACTTCAACATGTACCTAATGACTGAAGTCAAATTTCTTTTAATTAAGTTATGTTTGATATGCATGCTGAAAATACATACTTTTAAAAAAATGTGTCTTATTCAAAACATGAATACATTTTTTGACTGTTTTTACTTATTGAAAAACATCCAAAATGTGCCAATCTGATTTTAATGACTTTGAAATTGGTGCATAAAAAAGGTGATTTTTTTCTGTTCTGACCAGAACCTCTGAAAGTTGCAGCTGAACTTGAGACTCATCAAATGAATCAACATTTTTCTAATCTATTATTGTCTGGTGCGGTGACGCGTTTTTCTGAGTCAGCCCTCTGTGCGACTTGGTTGTGATTAAAGAACGAATAAACAGATGTACCTATAAAAAATAGTACATTTTCTGCTGTAAAACTGAATCTTTTGGTTTGTTTGTGCTTTTTTTTTTCCAAGCTTCACCCACATTCTGTGTAATTTGAAATTCAGAAAGCTGTTCCTTTAAGAAAGCCTTTTTGCTGATGCTGTGCTTCAAGGCGCCTGGCCAAAGGTTCACAGGGAAACTTGTGCATTCATTCACCCAGCAGGGGATGGCATTTTCCATTTCTTCTCTTCTGCTTGTGCCGTTTTTTCCTGACAGCAGTGCTCTCACTGGGCCAATTTCAGACTTTGTGATCACCCAGTGCAACAAGCACATCTCTCAATGGCCGAAGGCGACTCGCTGATAAACCAGCCTGGAGTAAATCAGTGATCCTTCTCAGGCGAGGCAGAGATCCACTGTCTTGTAAACAGAAAATTATGAACTAAAATATTTTTTTACACAATAATTAACCTGGAAATGAGCTTTGAACTATCACAGTACAACAGGAGCAACAAAACAAACTGGATGAATGAAATATTCAACTAATTTTTGTTCCACTAAAAGCTTTAGTTTGCAGTGTGAACACACGTCCCATTAACATTATCAGAACTTTGAACCGATAAGAATTTTTCAGCTGACTGAGTGGAAACATTAAACAGGCTTCAGGTCAGCACTAGAGGGTTTTTCTGCATGAAATCATGGTGCTTCACACAGGAAATGGGCACCAATATCTTAATTTTGATGCGTTTGTCCCATGAATGTCAGATCAGTAGTTGCATTTCCATTACAAAAGGTGAATACGTTTGTTTAAGCTGATCAGAACATGCTGCGCTATCATGGTCCACCTACTTCCTGTCGTCGTCTTTGTCTTTTCTTGCAGGAGTAACATTCAGTTGTTGATCTCATGACTCGTGATGCCAAGAAATGGTTTCAATGGTTTTGCAAAATACCACCTTATCCGAGTGCAAAAACCTAAAAAACATGAGTTCACTCAAAATTGACATATTTCCATTAACCAAATCTATTTTCGTAATTCCAATTTATGCAATTATATGATCAATGGAAACACAGCTAGTTATTTGTGCAGATGTCTTCATTTCTCACTTTAACTCTTTTACTTTATATGTTTTCCTTTGATCAAAGTCTTGTCTGGTTAAATAAAATAGGGCTGCAACTAGCCATTATATTAATAATTGATCATTAACCGACTTAAAAAACTGTTTTTGTAAAAGATTATAAATACGTCATCATAGCTAAAACAGTTTTACAGTGTAGTGTTTCATCAGAAAGCTGATTTGATCTGAAGTTTTCCGGAACATACTAAGACAAAGATTTATGCTGAGAGTGACCATGAAGGCAAGGTATGGAGGTATAACAGTGCCAAAAGGCAGTGGAAGCTGCAGACACTGTGCATCAACAAAACCAATGAGTTTTGTTGATGCCAATTTCAAATTTTGAAATGAAATTCAATGTATATGCTTCGTTATGCTTAAAGCTTGGCTGATGCAGAGAAACCAACCAAAAAGACAATAAAGTCTGAAACAAATTCAGACTTGTTCATTCAATTCCAGCTTCTATAATTATTCCACCCTGGAAAGAGAATGGTTAATATAAAAAGCCCCAAACAAAAATGACATTAATTCCCATGATGAGTATGTACACTTCCAGGACCAACTTGATTGGAAATTTCCAGTTTTCAAATACTGTGTGATGAAGCAATTAGCATGATGATTAACAAGTGACAGAATCTTGCAACAGACTTCGTCTCATTAAAACCGATAAACATAAACCGCTCCATGTTTGGGCTGTGAATTCAGATCCAAATTTTAGTCAAAGATCAACTAAATTAGCTGAATAGCTCAACGCTGCGTAAACAAAATATTTGTCTGCATGTCCGTTTGAAAAATGGTCTTCCTCTGAACATTTACAACAAGAAAAGAGTTAAGATATGGAAGCACATGGAGGCTTCTCAGATGTCTGCAGAGGATGCTTGTGTAAAACACCAGTGGGGGAGGGATCAGCGTTCAGCATCATCTACTTCAGGCGTTTTCTAATTATTGGAGTTAATGGTTTCAGTGCAGCTGAGCGCTGTGGGTGGTGAGGGGGGGTTCGGTTCTGCACGGAAACAATGACCACTGTTCAACACCAAGGTGTGTTTCTGTCACTTGTAAGATTCGCAGGACCATAGGAGCAGTCCATGTCACTGACTGGTATCAGTATCGCGGGTTGCCACGGGGACTTGGGGCCTATTTTGCATGCTTTCACTTGACAGCAGACATGCTCTGGTATAAAGGCTACATGGCTTCTTGGTGCTGCAAGCTCTTCATACTTGTCTGAGCACTGAAACCTGCATATCTTATGGCTTTTCAGGCCTTGAAATATATTTTTATGTTTTTTGCAGGCTTGTTTTATTTAAAGATTGACATATTTGGAGATTTGAAAAGTTAGAAGTTAAAGACTTGCAGATTAGCAATGCCAGCTGTGACTTTCCATTTTCAAATTTATTATAAAAAACGTTATCATGGTCAAAAGGAAGTTTCCTGACTGCAGTATTCAAAATCAGAATAAAAGTAACGTTGGCATGGAAACACGGGCCAGAAACAGTCCAGGGACAAACATTTTTGTTCTCTTGCTTTATCTCAGAGCTCAGATTAACAGTGAAGATTGAGAAAACAAAAATGGTTTAGTTGTTCATGAAATGATCTAATAATTTTTATATTAACAGCTGAAATGGACAATAGACACGTTTTAAAATCTAATCACAATTTGCAAGTCTGGGACACTTTAGCTGTTTCATTAATAATTCATTTAAAACACATCTTCGCTGCTTTAACTGGAAATTAAATGTAATCCAACTTGTTCCGATGATGTTTCAGTCAGAACCAGTGTTGTATAGTAACGAAGTAAAAATACTTCGCTACTTTACTTAAGTATATTTTGGAGTACTTCATACTTTCCTTGAGTAAGAAAATTTTTGATAACTTTTACTTTTACTTCACTACATTTCCGAACTTAATTGCATACTTTTACTCCGATACATTTTCAATGTGTGGTTTAGTTACTCGTTACAAAAAAGCAAGAGAGAAACGCAACTGTTTTGATCACCTACTGATTGGCTGCAACAAAGCCTGCTTGCCTGGGCTTGTTCATCTCCACCAATAGGATGCACAGGTTTCGCTTCTCCCCACTAGTCAGAAAGTCCAGCAAACAGTCTGATTGGTTAGTGCTCCGTATGTGTAGGTTTGTGCCGTTTGTGCAGCTTTGGTTTCCGAGATATTAAAATGATTTTTTAGGCCGTCCAGAGTTCACCATCCCCGCATTTTGCTCCAAAACAAACCAAAGTGGGCTGGTTCGTTAATGCTCCGCTTCTGCAGGTTTGTGCCGTTAAAACAAACGCAGCAGTTGTTTTCAATTTGGATTTTGGCTCTTCCGATATCCGGTGTGAGCGGTGTCTAGCTCGAGGTTGATCCGATTCATGAACGCTAATTTCGGCCAGCCGTTCTCTAGGTCTCCTCTTCCTCAAGGTGTCGGAGTTTCACTCAGGGAGAGTCAACAAATTTTACATCCAAACTCTCCTGAGAAACTAATGGAAATAGATTTCTTGCCTTGTGACCAACTGACACAAAATTCATGACACAAAATATTGAGTATGAAGTAGTCATACTCAATATTTTCAGTAATTGTAATCTTAAAAAGTATATATTGTGGATGGCCTAAAATATAATTTTTAATATCTCGGAAACCAAAGCTGCACAAACGGAGCTCTAACCAATCAGACTATTTGCTGGATTATTTGAGTAGGTGGGTGTTAGCATCACGGAGCTTTGTCACCTTTCTCCCATTAAACACCAAGTTAACAAAAAGCTCTCCCTCTTCAGATGCCAAATAAGCTGCATTTCCCTCCCAATTCTTTTTTTTTTTTGCATAATGACCAGCTGTGTGCACCTATAGTTTGTGAAGTGGCGTAATCCTAACGGTTTTTTTCTTCATGTTGGCCGCATTTTCAGTTCTGACAATTTCTTTTTCTTATTTTCAGCACTGACCTTACTGAAAGGGAAAACTTAAGGCTTACAAAAACTTTATTTTATGTCCTGGAGGGTTTACTAAGAAGCTGGTTCAGTTGTAAAGCAGGTTAAGTTAACCTTGTGGTTTAGGTAAAGCTCCTAATTTTCTTAACTAAATGATGCTGCAGGTTTATCTATTAGCAGGTTTAATTTTGCCTGCACTTGGTTGTTTACATTATTTTAAGTGTATTTAACAAGTTTACCAAAATATAAAAAATGTCATTCAAAACCTTGTTTTACTTTTTACTTGTACTTTTCACTACATTACTTGAGTACATCCATTTTTACAGTACTTTCCATACTTAAGTACAAGACGTTTCAGATACTTTAATACTTTTACTCAAGTAACATTTCAATCAGTGACTTTTACTTTTACCAAAGTCATATTTTGGAGCGGTACCTATACTTTTACTTGACTCCGAGATTTCAGTACTTTATACAACACTGGTCAGAACCACATGTGGGGTCCGGGTGGGGCAGCCGGGTTCAAACCCGTCCTCTGAATTTAATCACAATAATAATAGGTCAATTAATATGATAAATTAATTTATAAGTGAACAACAAGGAGCTCCTCCCTCTTAATATCGCTGAAACGCCGTCACTAAAAAAAAATCTGATACCCAGTACGAAGTTAGTTTACACTATTGCCTGTTTTCTGTGCCAAAGCTGAATGAATATTTTTTAACTGGAATTTTGGTTCATAATCCGTTTCAATTATTGTTATGTTATTTCAGAGACTTAAGTCTTTTTCAGTTCCAGTGTTTAGCATTCTTTAGAAATGTTTGGTTTTTTAACATTTGACTGGGTACACTAGCATTAATATGCCACTATTATTATTTTATTCCTTGAAATCGGTCTAAAAATGACAATATTATCACTGCAGTAAAATCTCCAAAATAAAATAATTAAAATGGATTATGAAGTCTGTGAAGTAAAACCGCATTTAAAAATATTAATCATTCAGCTTAGTCAGGAAAAACAGGCAGAAGTGGCAATTAGGACTGTTGAAAAACAAACTAACTCTTACTGGGTGTCAAATGTTTGCAGCATCTTTCAAAATGGCTGCTTTTCAGCGATATTAACAGGGAGCATCTCTTTAACGATTGTTGTCCAATTGGAAATTGTTGAGCTCATTCTAATTCATCATGATTGATTTATTGTTTTTAGCAATAGGCCTAACTACAGATAAACTCTCTACCCCTGAGAGATGATGCTGCACTAAAAAACCCCAGAAAGTTGCTTTTTTTTAGACTCCATTAGGAAATAAATGCCAGTGCATTCTACCGCGCTTTGCTCACTGCACAGGTTATGTTGTGTCTGAATAATCTGGGGCATATTCATTACGAAAACAACACTTTACTCCGGTGACAAAATGATGTTGACCTTTAGTGAAATCGAATACTTGCAAAGCGTGCCTCATTGTTCAAAGATAATAGCTGGGCAGCGTATCCTGCGAGGCAGATGATGCTGCTGGCAAACGCAGCGCCAGCCTCGCAGTCGGTGGGTGTTGGACCCGTGATGACTCATTCCTCATCGCCGTACAGAGGAACCGGGCGACAGGCTTCTGCTGCAGCTGCCGATGTGAACGCGCTTCCTGTTGCCGGTCATTTTTACCTCACTTAGATAAATGCCAGCGGCTGAATCTTTTTGTCTTCGCAACACCTGGCTGAGCTAACCTCGGCTGGGTGTTGCAGAATAAGGAGCAGGAGAAAGCGTTTGTGAGAGAAAGACAGCAGGCAGCCACCCTAAAGGAGCTTTGTTCATTCTCCAGGGAAATTGCATCACGTATTGATCGGTGCTCCCTCAATCTAATGGACACAGGGGGGGAATTGCTCCAGGCAATTGGGAAATAGGGTTGAGAATAACAAGGAGTCATTAAGGCATAAAACCCAGGTTAGTCACCTGAGGACCTTTCACCTGCCTTCACATGCCTCTGGAAGCAGCCGGCAACAGCAGGGAGATCGGTGAGGAGCGCCGGGTTCACAGACTCAGAGAAGCATTTGTCTCCATTACAGCCCTCACACCGGCAAATAAACAGGGGAGACAGACAATCATTCTACATTACATCCCTGACTATAGCACTTTACATTTTCTCTCAGCGTAACAGACTCCCTGGGCCATCTCACAATCCTCACATCCATTTTTTACACATCCTGCCACTGCGTGTGCACAGCCGGAGCGTTCAGCAGCCAGGGATTTCCACCGCCGCAGCGTTTGTGTCCCTTTCTCCAAGGCAGAAACAGCGAGATCAAAACAAGGTCTGCATCCTAACCCAAATCTGTCATGCCATCATTGGTGTCATACGACTTCAAAACGAAGCCGAGCGCCAAGCGTAGCCGGCGCCGTTTCCTTCACAGGGCTCGGTCCACTAAAAGGGCAGCAGAGACGATTTTTCAGCCTCTGCTGGAGCGAGGCGATATTTAAAAAACAGGTAAAGATCGGTGATAATCATTAGAGTGGAAGGAAGTGGGAGGATCTCAGTGGATTTATCTTGTGGATCTCACAGCTGGGTGAAATGATGAGCACAAGACAGAAGATGTTCAGCCTCTTTTCCTCATAAATTTGGAAAACAGCAGAATTTTATCAATATATTAGAGCTGCAGCATGTTGTTTATGCTCAGATCTAATAACATCACATCCTAAATATGAGTCTACTTTCATTTAAACTAGAATTTTAAACTGTAAAAACAATCAAATATCTGATACATTTATCTGTGGAAAAAATTTTTATTTTACTGCAGATCTTTAAAGATTCAGACATAGAGATGGAAAAAACAAGCTGGATGGAATAGCAGTTGGATGGATGTATTTACGATTGTATGTATGGATGAATGGACAAATGGATGAACAGCTGGACGGATGAACAGCTGGACGGATGAACAGCTGGATAGATGAACAGCTGGATGGATGAACAGCTGGACGGATGAACAGCTGGATGGATGAACAGCTGGATGAACAGCTGGTGGATGAACAGCTGGGGATGAACAGCTGTCTCTTAAAGGGAACAGGACATCCTCCTTGTCTGTTCCCAGGTTTCCGTCTCTTCTTCTCTGCCTCAGATGTTTAATGCGATTCCAGACTGTGGAGGAACTCTGATGTTCCTCAACATCATCACAGAAAAACCCACAGCAGCATTTCAATTTGGTTTTAATCGATTTGCATGGATCTTTTCATCTAATAACCAACAATCTGCAATTCAATTCTAATTCCTCTCCATTATTCTTAAAGCCAAGCAGACCATTTCACACATATCAGCCACTTATATGCATGTAAATTATTGATCACCTCTCAAGCCCTTCTCAAATGAATTGACTTTGTGCATGTAAATAAGGTGCTAGACTTTGCTGAGGTGTTTCCAGCGGCTGGCTGGCAGGCTGGGGTTTTGATTTGGTGCCATTTGGATATTAAGTGCAGTGGAGGCTGAGTGCTATTACAGCCGGGGAAAGGCAGCACATCAATCTCTGTCAGAGGAGGGAAAATCGCTCTCCAGACAGGAGCAGCAGGCGAAGGAAGGGCTGCAGAAAAGGAGGAAAACCTCATGAGTGCTGCACAAACTAGTTTACTATAATGAACTGTATACAAAGTAAACCACAGCATCTCATATGGGCTCTGTGTAATAACCTGCAGGCTGATCTATAGCAGTTATACCCATCTGCAACACTGCAGAAACACAAAACCTACCAGTTTGGTCTGGTTTTTATTAGCACACTCAAAATAAAATATAACTAAATTCTAAGTAACTCTTCAGTCTAAGTCAATAATTTTTTTAAAGTCCATGAAAAACTGACAGATTATTTCATTTATAACAAAACATTGTTTCCATGTTAGTGGAACTTTTCAACAACATTACAGAAATTATTCATTTAGAAAAAGATCCTGTATGTTGCTAAAAAGTCCTACGTTCTTTGCAAATGATGATGCAAAGGATTCTGCATAAAAATAACAAAATTCTGAGCAACCCTGACCATTCTTTTCATGAGACAAAACAGAGTGTCTTCATTCAGAGGGTTCGTCTAATGCACTGTAATACAGACTGCTACGAGAGATCGTTCCTCCCAACAGCCATCATGATCTACAACAACTCTGAAGAACCTGACTAAATATGAGTTACAAAAACATTTAATTTTCCTGGGAGACAAATAAAGTACTTTTAAATTCGTTTTATTTCAAAGGGAAACAAAATACCTGTTAAGATTTTGTGTTTTTGCAGTGCAATGCAAAAACTATTTTCATCAAGTGTGGCTCAAAACTTTCCCATTAACAAACTGCCAAATTATTAATAAATATCTGTCTCTGCATTAAATACTTATTGAAATGATTAAAACAGAAGATCTCTTCACATTTATCAGTCCCTGCAGGATTTTGCGTTTGTTTTTGTGATTTCTTGCTATTATAATTACTGATTTCCTGGAGCTAATTTAGAAATATTTCCACTTTAAAATGATGTAAAATGTGATTTTTGTAACTCAATCTTTTTGTTGCCAATCATGGCCTATAACCTGACATGAAGGCCGAGGCAGCAGTGCAGTAGAAGGAAGAAAGACTGCCACCTGCAGGTGGGAGTTAGCATCACTTAAAGCTAATGTTTTAGCAGAAAAACCGCATATTTTTCAAGCAGTTACTTCAATAGGTGCTGATTGGTGTAATTTGGCTTTGATTTATTTGATACAATAATTTCTGAGCTGTTATCTTTTAGGCTAACAGGTTCTGAGGCCCCATCAGAAGCTTTGGCGGCCAGATTTGGCATACATGAAGCTCCACAATGCTCTGCTGCTCCTCTTGCAGTGCTGGTTCGGGCTTTGAGGCGCCTCTCACGGGACGCTCCCCTAAAAAGTTACCTGATGAGCCACCGTTCTCACAGGAGGGATGAGACGAGGGGTGAAGAGGGGTAGAAACAGAGACAGAGAGAAAGAGAAAGCTCTCATTATTTCTCTCTAATTGCCCACGAGCGACCCTCCTGATCCCCCTCTCTCTTCCCTTCTTGCAACCAGGTAGTGTGCCTCATTACAGGCAGCCTCCTCGTTTTTCCCAGGAGAAAGCCATGAAAAGGCCATGAAAGGCCTCGTCTGACAGGGGCCAACAGACTGGACCAATTAACAGGGTTTTTCTGTGCTCTGACTTGCCACACTGCAGTTTGCAACTCATCTACAGTGTTAGACTTGCAGATGTCCGAGGTCAGGCTGGGACGGTTTATTCAAAAAGCAGAAGGTTTAAAGTCAAATCTGCGCTCCAGAGCCGCAACGACGCTCGGCGGTTTAACTCAGTGACGGAATATGAAATTCGCAGAGTTGGGTAGTAACTAGTTACTGTTACTTGAGTAACTTTTCAGAAACACTGCAAAGGCAAAATCTTAGTATTTTGGTCCAATTTCTAGTGGAACAACATCACTTGAAATACAAAAAAACTACTTTACAAGTAACTTTTCAGTCAGATATAGGAGTTTATTTTCAGCAAACAATTTTTAATATTGATCAGTGGAAATAGTATTTATTGTTATATCTATATTAAGGTATTGTTTACTAAAACCAAACTCTTATCTTGCTGAAAAGTTTATTTTATGTAAATTTTGCCTTATTTTAAGTGTACTATTTGTGCTAGAAATGAAATCAAAATACTTGCTAAGATTTTGAGTTTTTGCAGTGTACTCTGAAGAGTATTTTTACTGCGGTTTGGTTTTCACTTTTTATTGCTACTCTCACTAGAGTAGAAAGTCTGGATGCTCTACCAACTGAGTGACTTCACTGCATGTTTTAACCTGAATTCACCAGATAGACAAACACCTGTAGTTTTATAGCTAAACTATTTTCTAATTAAGTTATTTGTATGAATTATTTTCATTTTGGTCTTTGAAATTCCTTCATTTTGGCCCGTATAATGATGTAATTCTTAAATATCCAGTAACTGATGTTCTGAGCAGTTAGTACCCATTGAGTCGCTTTCTTATCAAACAATTTCTTACTCTTCAGCAGTTTCTTGGGCGGCTATTTTTTACTTTTACTTGAGTAAAAATAAGTTGTAGTCGTGCTACTCTTTCTTGAGTATAATTTTTGGATTCTCCATTTACAACCGAACGTCATCATGGCGTCTCAGAAGGTTTGCTGACCGGTCTGCTCGGCTGAATTATGTAATAATTATTTGCTGTAATTGCAACAGGTTTTCTCAACACCACAACCTGCAACCTGCCTGCACCTGTTTCTCATTTTTAAAGCCACACCAGTAATGCGAAAACATGCAGCGCTTTAACGTCCTGTCACTTTAACATCCGACTGGGACGTTCCGTGTCTGAGCTGCAGACATAATCTGCAGAAGCATAAACGCTCCGACATGCAGCCAGCGCCATCCGGCCCAGTTAAAGCACTCCTCACTCGACTTTCACAGAGACCAACTTAAAAGGATTTTCTACAATTTGGATTAGCTTTGAGAGAAAAGAAAGTGACCTAATTAAAGTTTGAAAAGTTAAACAGGGTGTTTCCAAGTGTCTGGAAATCAAGTGTAAGACTTTTTAAAACCTTTTAAAGACAATTATGATTTAATTTTTTTTTTTCAATTAAAACAAAGATAAAAGTAAAAAAGTTAGGACCTCAGTTTGATATATAATTTCAACATGGACATTTTATTCTCGACCTACAAAAGCCTTAGGTCAAGAATAAATGACCTAAGGCTTTTGAAATGAACATCCAATAAACAAATGATAAAGATTACATTTTTTGCTGTGTTATTAAATTTATAGATGTTATTGTGTTCCTCGAATCACTAATTCATTTCAGAGACCTGGTTGATTAGTTTAGCTCAATTAAAGGAAATCTACTTAAGAAGGATGTTCCACATTATTAAGCAAGCCATAGGTTTCAAGCAATATGGGAAGGAGAGGATCTCTGCTGCAAAACTCATCAGATAGTGCAGCGCCGTATGACAAGGTATGAAAACATTAGATATTTAACGAAAACTGAAGTGTTATCGAACTGTGAAGAGATTTGTGGCTGATTCAGAACAAAGAAGTGTTTGTACAGATAAAGGCATAAACTTTGCTGAAGAATTTCTAAGAAAAAGCTGGAAAATGCAATAAATCAGCAAATAAATCTGTACATCAACCAACACAGGCTCTTTAAGCTTTTCCTCTCCACAATCACTCAGCTAAACATCTAGTTTTTATTCTGCAGTCTAAATAAACCAAAATGATTCATCCCCCCAGTAGAGTTAAAATGATAATTATTCAACCAATACATTTCTTTTTGACTGGAAGTAACAGTCACATTTCAAAGCTGATAAAACAATAATAACCTGGTGGCCAGCCAGGCTCATGATACACTGAGAGAAACCGTGAATAACAAAATAAAGAAAAAGATTACAGTAAATTGAGATGTCAGTATTTCATTATAAGTATAATTATTGGTTTCCATTTAGCTTCAAAAGCCTCCATCTTTTGAAGCTAAAGTTGTATTCCTTTTCAGAAATGTTTATAAAAGCGTGAGGGCTGATTGAAAAGCTGAAGAACAGCTGTTTTCCGGCGCCATTGCTCCATGAAGGCTGAAAGTGTCCGGCCCTCGGCCTCCCTGCGCCAGGTGACTTCAGTGTGTGTCTGAATAAATGACCCAGTCAAGGTGAGCTCCATGTGTCAAACCAAGAGCATCAAAGACAAACCACGCAACCTTGCCAGAGGGCCTGCTTTCCTTTCACCTGGAGAACCGCGACTCTCCGAGGCTTGATGCATTTGAGCCCATCCTGATCTTTGTAATGACTGGTCAAAAAAAAAAAAAAAAAAAAAGAGGTTCAGACAGCCTCCTGTCTACTGGCATGAAAGACAAGACTTTCAAAGAGCCTTCTCCTTCCTCTTCGGGTTTAAAAGATGAACGCATTCCCATCAAGGTCACATTTCCGCAAGAGCGATTCAAGGCAAAAATCACCAGAATGTAAACAGCGCTGACTGATAGAGTGGAGGACAATGATGGGGCCCATGACAACGATACCACTCAGCAACAGAGTCGATGACAGTTGCAGCAGAGGTGTATCTGGGCCCAGGGAAAAGGGAACGAGACAAAGAGGAAGGGTTAGGAGAGGTTGGGCTGGATGGAAGGGGGTACTGATTGGTTTGCCGTCTCATGGGGTGCGTGTTTGCCTGCAGGGAAAGGTCACGGGAGGGAATAGGAGTAACGAGGTGTGAAGGGAAGGCACTGTCCTCGGTTCCCAGGCCCTTGGAGACGGCCACAGCAAGGTGTTAATGCAGATGCTCCGCAGCTTCCCAGGTTCTGTTTATTACACCTTTCGAGGGGAGCCAGCCTCGAGTCTCACCATCAGTCAATACAGCTGAGAACATGCTAATCAGAAGCACAAGCTGGCAGCAGAGCCAACTCCCAGGGCCGCAGACGGATAAAAAGGAGACGTAGAGAAGCTCAGCTGCTGATTTTATCCTAAACGCTGAGAAAAAAAACGCCACACTAACATGAGCTGCTGAACGGCAGCATTTCTGAAGACAAACGAGTTTGTTTCTGTCAGTTTAATAACAACATTCTATTTATTTACTGACTAGTTAGACTCCTAACTGGTATGAATTTAAAGGTGCGGTATTATGTATTTTTCAAGCACATAGTGTCATTTTACAGCACAATCCAGTATCTATGTGACCTTTAGTTCTAATAAAATATGTCAATATCAAATATGACTTAAAATAAATTTGCCTTGAAGCTGGGTCTCTGTCACTTTAAGAAGCTCCTACTCATTACATCGTTGTAATGATGTGCTCCTACTCAGCACATCAATTTTGCCGCTTAGTAAAGTTTGTACAACAAACATCCTGTCAACAAGGCCTGTGTTTCAAATCTTAAAATTATTGTTTATTAAATTATTCCTGTCAATTTGTTCACATTTTTATTTATTTATATTGTCTATTTTTCTTATTTCTGTCTACTTCTCTTATCTATCATGTTGTGTTCTCCTGCTTTTCCTGGTCAGGCTAAATGAAAGGTTTAGTTCATCTGTTGAACTCAGTAGTTCCATTAGGGGTTTGCTTATTGCTGCTGCCACTAGTCAGGAGGATCTAATAACATGACATAAAGCTAAAAAAATAAAAGAGAAAATAAAATAGGAAATAGTAGGGAAAATGCACAACTTCCCCCCTCTTCCCCTCTTGTCCAAACCGCCCACTTCCAGTCAGTTGGCTACCAATTCATCCTCGAGTGCTGATGTTAAGCTAGGACTAATTTTTAAAAAAAAAACTCCCTCCAATTCTAGTTGATGCTTTCTTAGAAATACCTAAATAAAACATCCAGGCCCCAGTAACGGATGATTTTTTTTATGTTTTTCCACTCAACAATCCAGTCAGAATTTGGCAACTTTTGTTGGCCCAAAATTCAGCTTCACAGCTTCAAAATAGCAGCGAACAAAGAAGTGGGTGGAATCCAGGTGGCTACATCCAATTTTTATATGCAGTGAAGTTTCCCCAGCTGTCTGAGCACACTAACAACTGCAGCTGGATCAATGCACACCGGTCCACTAATGACCACAGGAGCTTCGGCCAAGGTTGACTTGTTGCTAGTTAACTCCTTTCAGGCACACAAACGCCGGGAACCACATCACACATCTGAACAAAACAAAGACGCTGACGCTGGTACCAACGTAGCCAACAATCCCAGCGCTAATGACTGAAACAATTCATTTAGTAACTTGAACCAAACATCAAAAGAATCATGAAACGCGCCGCAAGTCACTGCGACCAAAACCTGCTGTGTATAGGAGCGATTTAAAGGCAGGAGAACGCCTTGGCAGAAACATTCAGTCCACAGAGCATTGGCTGAGGAGCCACCTCTGCAGGTGAAAACAATCCCTGCTGGGCTGATGTGTGAATAGGTTTAGGCCTTCGTAGATAGAAAAACAAAGGAGGAGTACATTTCTTCCAAAAAGCCCAAGAAATGTTGAGATTAGTTTCAGAAATTTGCTAGAAAAGAAACTTGGAAACAGCTTAGTTTCAAAAGTTACAAATTTTCAACTTTTGACAATTTCTGAGATTAATCAAAAGAATTTCTGAGTTTCTTGCAAATTTTTGACTCAGGAATATTCATGTTTTTTGTAGAAAATTACTGAATTTATTATCCAAATTTCAGATAAACAGTAGAAAATGACAACATTTATACAATTTTTTAAATTTTTATCCTGTAAAATAACGTGAGGGGTTATATTGGCTAAAACTAAATGGACTGTTAAGAAAACCCAAATCTGCATCCGCAGCAACTATGCTAGTGCAGTAGCTAACTATGCTAGTGCAGTAGCTAACTATGCTAGTGCAGTAGCTAACTATGCTAGTGCTGGTTATTTGCGGCCATTTCTTCAAGTCGCCATCAACAGCTATATGTACCAGTAAAACAATATTACCACATTTAAGCTGTGACAGCTGGAGTTCCCACATATTACATAGCTAAAACCTCTGTGGAAAGTTGCTAACATGTCAACAAATGGCGGTTCCGGTTTGCGGCGGAAGTCGCATCAATAAATCACGCAAAGCCTTATGGGGGCTAGGAATAAGGCGGACAATAGCAGCAGAAATTCAAAAGACTCAATAAGAGAATCATCATTACAAAAAAATAAATAAACCAACATATTTATCCAGAGCAGCATTAGCATTATGCTAACCAAATCAACACAAGCATCAAATAATTACATCAGCTGATCAAAAATAAATAAAAAAGGAAGAAAAAGAGCAACTAAAGCGGCTAAAGCTAATAGAAATACTGAGAAATAAAAGTTGTAGCTTACTTGTCAGTCAAGGTGGGGATTCGGTCTAAGCCAGCTTTCCACCGTCGCTATTATCAACTTTACCGCCATGGAGTCCCGAAACTTTACGAGGTGAAATTTTGAGCTCCACAGACATTGAATTAATCGATGCTGATTGGCCAAATGTTTATTATTTTTCCCTAGCAACCGCACACTATTGGCTATTTAGCTTCACTTCCAGCGGCACAGATGGTAACTGACAGGAGTCTGTCACGGCTCTGTTGCCAGATTGGCTTTTTAATACTTTGGGCTGGAAAACCCCCCGCAGCTTTGTTAAATTTGGGCTGCTTCTCACATCATTTGGCAGGTTTGAAGAAAGTCTTCATAGGAAAGTACTTTTAAAATAGTCGTCATTGTGAGGCAGAAAAGCACAAAACTTAATAAAATACAGATTTGTTTCACTTGTGTCTCTTGTGTATGGGCTGGAAACAGCCAGATCTGGCAACCCTGGAATTCCCTGTTGAATAAAAATGTTGGCGGAAATGTTATGTAAATAATTCAGATTACATTAGCCACACATTATTCAGGAAAACTGGTTAATACAATTTTAAGAAATGTTTAAAAAGTGTTTATAGGCCATTTTAAGATATTTTGTCCTCTCCATATTAGGAAGAGAGAAAACATGGATGCCTCAGATTAATTTGCAGGACATGAGTCAGTCATAAAAACTTTTGATTGTCCATAAAATTAGGTGTAGTAAAATAACATCTATAAAATACACAGAAAGATTCTTCAAAATGATTTAGTTGGTAGAAAGTTGCCAATTTCTCCCTCGACCGCTTTCATACATAAAAAGAAATTAAGGGAACCCAACAGGAGAGAAAACAACTAAAAGTCACAATCCGACTTTAAAAAATGTATTACCAGGGATTTTATTGTCTCGCTTGCCTCTCAGGGCTTCTGCGCAATAAACTGCATGCAGGCTGTTATGTATCATTACGTTTTAATGTCATTTATCCCTGCAACGAGACCATTCCCACCAATCTCCAGTTTTACTTTGCTGAAATCATAAAAATAACCTGAACTCAACATAAAATGTTAAAACCCCGTTTTTTGTTTCCAGAAACTGCCGTCTCTCCATCCTGAGAGTGGACCACGTGGGAAATCCACTCTCATTATGTATAAAATACTATTAATTAACTTTATTGAATGTGTCACAGCATGGTTCCCACCACATGGTTCCCTCAGGGTCTCTTGTCCAAGACCCAACCTTGTCCCGTTCGGATCCAGTGAGCCAGCATCCTTCACGTCCGAGGTGACTCCCCCCTCCTTCTTGTCATTGCTTAGAAAGCTGCCAGTAATTTATAATGTTGTGACAGTCAAATAAACAGGGCGGCTGCTCGCTGGAGTGAAAAGTCCTGTATTAAAGGGAATCAAAACAGCTCCAAATGGTGCCTTGAATGGAAATAATCTCGCCGTAAGATCTGCTCTGGGCTAGCTAATTTAAATTTGTTCAGGGTGACAGCTTACTGGAAGAGGGACATAATGAAGTCCATTATCATCAGTGGTGCAAATTCTAAAGAACGATAACTCTCATTATCAGCGCTTTTCTGTATACGAAGGAAATATGTTCATCCATTATGAAATGTGCTGAGAATGACAACATGGAGCAAACATGAGACGCCAGCTAGACACTGGACACGTCTTTATTATTACTACAATAATAAAGACTTGCTTTATTTATGGATGAAGTTATGGGGATTTTTTTATGGCCCACAGGAAGAAAATGCTCTGGATTTAAACTGTAATAGTTTGATCAGTCTGATATTTCTGCGTTTCTGCATGCAGAAAGCTTGTGCTTTTATTTACAGCGCCTTTCTCTGTGGGTAATCTAACATCTGCTCCAACAGGCCAGACCTTGAACGGTGGATTATCTCGTAAAAACAGGCTTCTATTAAACAGGCGCCGGAATTAACAATGAGTCATTTTGAACAGAATTAGGTGATAAATAGGGAAATAAAGCAGGTCTCCAGATCTGTAACCCATGATAACCACAGCACGAATAAACTTAGGAGGTTTGGAAAATATATTCACTTCAGAGAGTGCAAAAATATGTTTGTTGCCAGAATAATCATCAAAAGTAGGTTTGGTGCCAACAGAAATGTTGCTGCTGAATGAGGTGAAGTGGAAGAGACGGGGAGCCAGGTGTGTGGGGATTCACACACACATACTAATAAGCCAGTTAAAGTCAAGTGCACACATTTTGAGAGAAATAGTCACACAAATCAATCCTCTATCTATTAAAAAACATTGATTTCAAACATTGTTTGCACTGCCTGAACCAATAGAAGATAACAGGTAAATATTTTGATATGCAATTTCTCCAAATTGTGACCTTTTTCAAGCACAATGGGAAGAAATCTGGGAGGCTGTTATTATCGTTTGTTTCTATGTTTGGAGCACAAGTTTGTAAAGAATCAAATTTCAAAATGGAGAAGAAGCACATTGAGGTCATCACATCAAACCGCAGCTACAGCATGAGCTCATTTATCTGCAGAAACTGTGACAAAGTGGAAGTCAGAAGGAATGCTTCCTAAGAGGAAACAGCTTTGAAGATTTGGAAACCGGCAACCTGAAAGGAGATTTAAAAGATTTCTCTGATGAACTTGGTCCACTTGTAATCAAATGTATAGAGAGTATTCAGATACACTCCATCCAACTTAAATGGTGCTGCCGAGGTTTTCCTCTCTTCTGTCGCTACGTGCTTGATGCAATCTGCTGGGCTTCAATGGACAAAACGTTTCTGAGCTACGGTGATTTTTTGTTTGTTTTTGCGTCACATGATCAACATCTGGATACTTGTACTGGTGGACAAAGAAGCGTTTTTTTAATGACTTATCCACGGTGGCTGAAGTTTTTTTTAAAAAACTTTTAAAACTTGTCCGATTCCCGTAGTGATCTGGAGCACTTCCGTTTGACGGAGCGAATTTGCAGATGTTGGCCACGATGGGTAAGTCATTTAAAAACTGTCACGCTTCCAGCATCCAGCTGTTGATCATGTGATGCAAGAATATATTTATGATTGCAGAATTTTTTGTTTGCATTTGTTTTTTGTTGCTTGCTGTGTGGTTGGAGTTGTGCGCCACCTTACTTATCATGTGAACATCTATATTCATGTGCGATTTTAATAGTGTTTCTAATAAATGGAAAGACAACAGTACTTCCAGTATCTTCCATAGAGTTTTTATTTTGATCCTAGCAGAATATCGATGTTTTGCACTCATTTGTAATGGAAGCGCATCCATCTGTACCTCCATGCTAACAGTTTTAGGCAGGAATGTCTAAAAGTCCCTTGTATTATGAGCCAAACAAAATCAGTCAAGGCATCTCCTCCTTGTTCTGTACTTTTATTCTTTTTACTGGTAAAAAAGGTTTTTTAAATCCCTCTCCAGTAATATCAGAGAAGCTTTCAACAGGCTGGTTTGATGACCTCGAAGCGGTTGTGAGGAAACTGCAAGGAGCTTCCATTGTCTTCGCTGTGAACATCAGATGCATGAAGTGACTTTAAGGCCAAGAAAAACACACATCAAAGCAGCCTGTCCTCTAAAAGCGCTCAGCGCATTCAGTCCCTGTTCCATCCAGGAGGGATCTTCATATCCTCTTTGCACCCAGTCCTTCAGGTAAATATTAGCACAAGGAGCCCCAGCTACTTGATGTACCCGAATCAAATTTACAAAACACTGTTTGACTCATGCTATTAAATCTGAAGATGAAAGAATCACCAAGGGCAAACAGCTCCCAAGGCTATATACCAAATACCCAGGCTCACATAACACCGAGCCGCAATTAAGAATTTAAATGGACTCTGCATAAAATGGGCCTCTGCTGTGAAAATGACCGACTTTGAAAATGTCATAATTAGCCGAGCCGACATTGTGCAACGTGTAAAGTCCAGCTACAGTTTATCCACTGATCTACTGCGCTGATAAGTTCATCTTTGTGATGACATTGTGAAACCTGGAAATATGACACCAAATGTACCCAAGAAAGGAGATAATTAGGCGAGCAGCTGTAAAACGAGTGTTCCTGGAGGGGCTCATCCGCTTCCCCTCAACTCTATTTACCTTCAGCATATAATTCCAGCTCTATTACAGGGGATGGAGAAGGACAAACACAACACAGAAATGTGAGGGATAAAAAGAAAGGCGGGAGGAGGAGGGGGCAGCTGGGAGAGAGAGGCCAAGAAAAGGATGATAAGAAATCAGAGATAAATTCTCCAGGGTGCAGACGTATTCCAGAGAGGAGTGACCAATCGAGATAGAGGCAAAGACGGGGTAAAATAGTGATAAGAGTGATGACAGAGTGTAAAATGACTCAGTCAGCCCTGGCAGTGGCATTGGCTCTGACCTCCCATTCCTCATCCCGGTACCAAGTGGGTCGGGACCAGAGGTCGACCTGCAATGTTTCCTTCATCACTTTGACTAATGGTGTCAAAATTTTCACCAGTCAGTTTTTAAAATGACAATAATTATGTTCAACTGCTTTCCGGTTTCATTCTGTGTGATTAATATTCAACAAGTGGAACAGTTCATTCTTTTTATGCAGCAAGCTGAATAAATTCAACTCTTTCTCTGAAGGGATGAAGTTTTGAAATCGGCTAACGTTTCATCAATTGAAAGGATCAGAAGTCGTCAAGACTCTGAATGTTGCGGGATCCGGTAAGCACTTCCCTGACTTTTATTCTGAAATTAAAGTCAGATTATGACTTTAATCCCAGAATTCTGATATTCATTTCTGAATTCTGACTTTTGATCTCAACAAATTAAAGAAATCTGAGAAAAACCTCAGAATTCAGTTTAAAGTCAGGAATCTTACCAAGTATTTTTGTTTAGTTTCTAGTGCAAATATCTTATTTTAAGTGCATTAACTAAAAAGTTACTTTTCAGCAAGATATGGGAACGTGTTTTATTTCAATAATTGCTGGATATTGATAAAAATTACTAATTCCAAGGGCAGATTTTTTTCACTTCTTGCTGAAAGTGGAAAAACAGCATCTTTTCCCATTTTATCATTGAAATAATCTGCCAATGGAACAAGTAGTCTTTAAAAAATGATTCCCTTTAAACCAGCTCCCATATCTTGTGATATTGTCACTTAGAAGTTATTTTTGTCTTATTTCAAGTGTACAAAGATATTTGCACTAGAAATGAGACAAAACCACAGAAATGTCTGGTGTGTTTTCAGTGCTGGATGATAAATTTCTCACTAACTTTACTAAGTAACTGAGCTTTATGGCGTTACTCTAGATGCTTTTTTTCAAAACCTAAAAGCATTTATAGGTACGCCGTAAAAAGATTTAAAGTTTCACATCATCCAAATTCAAACATTTTTGTAGACAATAGGACCGTTTTCACAGAGACCTTGTCTGAAGAAAAACTCTGTTGTTGTGATCTCGTCTGAAGGATCCGGACTGTCTTAAAGTGACAGACGCACCGCTAAAGGAGTCGTTTCAGCATCAGCTGTTACTTACAATCTTATTTTTTGCAATATTTTCATATTTATATCTGAAACACAAACTACTTAGTTAAAGATGATGAAAATGCTGCTAATATTTACAGAACATGGAAAGAAACTGGATGAAAACCTCTGCAAAAAATGATTAAACCATTACTTTGGAAGGCTAAAAATCGTGCTAATTTTAGCACATTCTTCATGAAAGTTGTGTGTAAGGTGGGGCTCGAAATGAAAACGTGGCATAATATTGCATTTTTATTTTTCTGTGTACCTTTCTGGGGGTTAGATTGCAGAGAAGGGAGTTTTTATTGCAAGTTTGAGACACATCCGTCACTGCGTCTGGAAAATCAGATCTTCAGGCGTATCATCTGAAATTAAACTGTAGCAGGAGCCTCGCTCCCCAGCTCCAAGTCAAATCAGATAACAACAGTGGAAAAAGAAAAAGTTGATCACAACATGTCATCTCATCACGGCGTAAACCGTCTGGACACTAATCTTTTCTTATAAACACACGGCGAAACAAGCAATATACAGGGATGCATAGGCTGGAGAACAACAGACAGTGGGCGGGATGTCAGCAGCCGTATTTCGCAGCATCCACAGGGTGACATGTTGAAGCCACTTAAATGGATCTCTGAGACAAACTGCAAATGAGGAGATGCCGTCCTGCTATCTCCAGTTCCAGTTGAAACAATGAAGATAAGTGAAACTGTAAAACAAGATATTACTCGTCCCAGAGGTTAGCAAACACTTTCTATGCTGTTGTTTTTAAATGGAAAGGAATAAATTGTCCCGATTGTCTTTCAGCGTTAAATTGAGGATGTGAATAACAAGATTTTGAATTTTGTTGAAAAGTTAATGCACAACAACAGACAGCCACAGTCTTGAAAGGAAAATTAGGTGGAGGGAAGAACTGTGTGATATAGAAAAGGTGCACAAACAGCAGATTATGAAGGAAAGTTTTTTCAAGAGTTTGGGGGAGATTTAAAGGTGCGTCCTGCAATTGGTTCAGATGTGGTTCTCCAGCAGAGACATGACAGACCTGGAAGAGGGAGCTACCATCTCCTCCTTTAAGATTAAACAAAGGTTTGTATTTGAAATAAAGCTTCCAGAGTCTGGAGGAGAAATAGAGGACAGCATCCATGCTGTGCTGCTATGATGCAGGAAGTTGTGCCAAATGAAGTCAGTCTAAGCACAGAGTAAAGAAACTTTACATTAAAAATCTACAGAATGTGCCAATTTGTTTTATCTACTTCATCATTAAAATAACTGATTACTAAACTAATCATTAGATGCAACTCTACTATAAATCTATAAATTAAGCTGTTATTAAATTTGTTTGATACTTAACGTAACCAACAACACACAATCTTACCAAAATAGTTTTAGTCAAATATCTTGAAATAAACAAAACTAACTAAAAAGTAACTTTTCATAAATATATAGGAGCTTATTTAAAGAAAATAATTTCTAAATATTGATAAAAACAGCAGATTATTTCTCTTATAACATGAGGAAAATGTGTTTTTAAGTTAAATAATTTGCCAATATTTGCAGGTTTTGTGTTTTTGGAATGCATCATGGAGCTTCAGCCTTTTAACAGGCTGAAGGGAAGAAACAGTCCAACCCGACGTGCTGCAGTGAGGGCAGATTTTGTTTTCTAAGCAGTTGACACTTGCAAAATGCACACATATTGACAGTGATTAGAATCCACGAGGGCCGATGAATATTCAGGAGCACCTGTCTGCAGCTCAATGCACACTTACTGCATCGAGTTGCATTCAGATGAAGAACCGCCACATTCTGAAAAATGAGGGACAACAAGATAATTCAGCAGGAGTCTGTGCTGATGCATAATTTTGTATATGTTTGTTTTAAGTCTCTCCTTACCTACATTACACAACATGTTTTGGAGTAATGGCTTCTTCCTACCTGAGCGGCTTGTCAGGACATGTCAGTACAGGATTTGATTTGCTCTTTCTCAGCTTAACCCAGCAATTTCACAAATTGTTTTTGTTCTGGGTTTAGTTTAAAATTTTCACGCCAAACCTTTTTTTGCATCTACTAATTTGAATAGATGAACATGGACTCTTCAAGTAGAAAGAGAAGGATGAACCAGAGCTCCTCTGTTCTCCTCCTGATATGCTTTGCTTATTTCCTTTGATTTTTCTATAATTTTAGAAATCTAAAAAAGAAAAGAGAGCTTTGTATTGTGATCATGTGTACATCGACAGGGTAATAAATTCTCATCAGAATATATTTAGTTTCAACAGTTCTAACCTGATGTTTATCTAGACCGAATGGAGTTTGATTACAGGAGACAAAACAGTGAATGCACTCTTAGTACTGAAAACTCTTCTGAATAATGCAAAACCAAATATTAATCCCCGCTGACTGAAAACTGTAAAACTTCTCTGTAATTTAATCCCAGACTCTTTTCATTCACACATGTGTAGAAACGTGTTTACATGAGATATCTGGTATGATAATGTGAAAACACTAAACTAAAGGATGGAAGAGAGGAATCCTCACACAGAGCTCCTCCACCGTCTGCAGTTGGCCAGTTTAATAATCCCATCCAGTTAGAGACGGCACAGTTTGTCCAAATGTGCTGCACCTCCAGGGGACCTCGCAGTCCTCCAGCAGCAGCTCTGCTGCCAACAGCAATATCAACCTTCTGTGTGATGAATTCATTCACAGCACAAATATTACACAAGCAGAAATTTAGTTATTTCAGACAAAGGTGAATGTTGAAATGGGAGTTTTTTTCCTTGATATAGTCTGTATTAAAGCTCACCAACACATGCGGCGGGTTGCTTAAATGAGCCAGCTTTGTTCATTTTTCACTGCGTACTTGTTGCCCACACAACTGACAAATCAATGAGGTAAATATTTCATTTTCTTTGGCTGCAGTTTTGCTGACTTTTCCTGCTGAGAGCTGCTGGTAATGAAACAAGAGCTGCACTGTGTGTGGTTATAAAACCGGGCCGGGACTCCTGGAGGTTCAACCTACAACAGCTGTTTCCACATTTCAACAGCAGACTGAGGATTCCTCTGCAACGAACCTGTTCACATGCAATATTAAGCAGGATGGGGGTCAACGAGGGATGAGGTGTCAAACATTTGACTAGTACTCTACATTCTCCTGACATGGAGGTCATGACACGGTGAGGATGGAGGATGATGCTCCACACTTCGCTTCTGCACGGTTGGTATTGATGCCACATTAATATGTAACACAGACACTGGCAGGAAACAACCAGTAGTGGAGAAACTAGAGGATGAGAGTGGAGATTCACTTTGGAGATGACGCGGAACTAACAATTATTTTAGCAATTGAGTATTTTATTGGTTATTCTGTTTATTAATTGAATAAAAAATGTTTTTTGCACGACTTTATGCTTCAATTTGGGTCTCAACTGCTTCTAAAAATGCTTAAAAAGAGACACTCAGACATTTTTTGGAAATATTTTTATGTTTCTTTGTGTCTCAAAAACCTCCCAACTGTTAAGTTGCAAACCGTTACTTAGCAACCGTAGCAGAGTTCCAATACGTTACCAAGCAACCCAAGCTCCAGAACGATTGGTCAGCCGGTTTTACAACTGAATGCGCTGTACAATGGCTGCTGAAAAAAAAACAAAAACAAGAGTTTTGTTGCTGACTTACCTTCCAGAAACCTCTTGCTGTGTTCTTGTTGGTTGTGTAGGAGGCTCCACTTCTGCTTCTCAAAGATGTACAGACTTTGTTTGTAAAATCTTATTGTCTTGTTTCAATCATGCAAAAAAAAATAATTCTTCGGAAAAAACCTATTCGTATATAAAAATCTTGCAATACCAAAAACTTTGTAAAGCTGTGGAAAAAAAAAGTGTTTTTAAAATTAAAACTGTACATTGAGTTTCAAATATTTATTTATTCAAATGCAAAAGAATGTTTTGACTTTCCTTTAGCTTGCTGCAGCTTTATTTTCTAAAAATAAAGAACAGTGACAGAATGTCGTACAGATGCAGCTGTGTTTATTCTGGGAGACAATCATTTCTGAATAATCAGAACCGAGAGCGTAAATATAGGCCTTTTATTTCATTATCGCAAACAGACTCAATTTACATGTAGTTATGCATTTTTTTATTATAAAGTCATGTTTTACTTTAGTGTAATGTGCAAAATTAAATGTCAGCAGCGAGCGGAGCAGCTTGTTGAAACGTCTGGTTTCGGAGCTGGAAGTAAACATGACCTCCGGTCTCCGAGGTCACCTGGTCAGGTCACAGTCTGTTGACACAGCCAGTCACCCGCACTCTGCCCGCCACATCATATTCACCTTTTCCTTTCAGACACTCCTGCCATATTTCACATTTGTATAAGAAGTCATTTTCAGGTAAATATGAGACATTTTGGGTTTTTAGAAAGGTGACAGGATGTTCTCGGAGAGGAAATGGTCTTTCGTTTCTGACGCTTCTGTCTTTCAGAGTAAATTGAACAAGAACATTGCAGTCACTCTGGAAATGCGCCTTTATTTAGTCGCAGGTATTCTTTGTCTTTTCCCTGCTGAAGTTTGAGCTCCTGTCATGCCGGCACACCAATTAACCTTTCATCCTTTTGTTTAACGCGAAGGCAGACCGTCTGCTTTTTCCGTCTGTATTAAAATGTGGGACATTTTCGATGCAGACAAATTTTTTTAGGTTTGCTCTGTCACTTTAAATTAGGACACGTTTTAACTGCTGGATGAAACGTTTTACTTTTTAAAACATAATCTGGATTTAAAGTGTGACTTGAATCAAGTTGAAGTATATTTGCTCCCTTTTATTTGGCAGTGGCTTGACCTGCACGACCCCCTGCAGTTTGTGACAAACAGGCCAGCAGACGATGCAGCCAATCTGAACAGCTGAAACGATTAATCACATTAATTAATCATTGAAATAATCAACTAATTTAGTAATGAATTAACATACAATGCATCTAAATAAACCCTTTTGCTAACCAATTACAAGTGAATTATTTAAAACTGATCAGCCTTTTACTGTATTGATATTTAGTAAAGCATGTTTTAGCTGTAGATCAATCCTTTGCTATAAATGAAAGAAAAAAGTTATTGCATTGTTGAAATTACATTTTTTTAAATATATAAACTGAATTATTAATTTGTACTTTTGTTAATGTGTTTCTAATATTGCATGTAATAAGTTTAGGTGGTTTAAATAAAAAATTCTACAGAATGTGGCAAATTTTTAAACAATTAACCGATGAATCATCAGAATAATCAACATATTCATTGATTACAAATAATCAAATAGCAGTTGGTGGCACTCCTCCCTGTCAGCACGAAGGTTGCAGGTTCGAGTCCCAGCCTGAGTCGTCATGTTATTTGGTTTCTCTGAATTGCAGATAGATAAGACATAAATCTCATTTCTCCACTTACAGGGTTTTTAATCTGCTGTAAATTTTTCCGCAACATATTACATCAAACCTTTCAATAGATGCTTGTTTCTCAGCG
The DNA here is from genome assembly GCA_911649635.1 of Poeciliopsis gracilis. NCBI lineage: Eukaryota > Metazoa > Chordata > Actinopteri > Cyprinodontiformes > Poeciliidae > Poeciliopsis > Poeciliopsis gracilis. The sequence goes on from CAJVRI010001527.1 coordinate 1,960,597, forward strand.
TAATTTTGCGACAGATTTAGTAACATTAAGCACATTTAAGAATGCTGCTGTGGAGAAGTTCATTTAATTAGAGAAGCTGTTTTCACTGCAAAGTATTTTCGGCTAATTTAACCCCATCCTGTCCACAGAGAGATCAATTTTCCTCCGACAAATGTTTCACTGAAGCAGAAAAATTCCTCCGTGGTTTAAAAGCTAAACGAATCCTAATTATTGTGAATAAAAAAAGTTAATATTTTGTCCTTTTTTCATGGCTGATAGTCGCGCTGAACTGTTTGCAGTAGCTAATGAGCTCCGTGTGACATCACTCAGGGTTATAGCCGGCAGCTCCGGGGCTTAATGTGTCACAGTTTCCCTCGCTTTCCAGCGAGAGTCTGTCTTACTGAACTTTCACAAACTTCTGCTGAAACTGTGGTAATGTCAGTAATGATCTCCAAGTAAACTCAGCTAAAATAGCACAGTGACCTCATTATTGTTTCCATAGTTACAGAATGGCAGCTTTACTCTTCCTATCTATAGCTGCATTGCACTTCACACACACACAAAAAACGTGCGTTTTGACAGATGATGGAGCCTAACAGGTAAAGCGTAGTGGCATCATTTGTGTTTGGATTCAGGTGCATTCAGCTGTGCGAAAGCGCAAATTCCCAAACGGTGATCAGATTCTGCAACCGCTGCTTTGACAAATTGAATATCGGATGCAAATGACTGCGTAGTGCTTTTTGATTAGAGCGCACGTCGGTGTTTGGTGTCTTGTTTGTCTAGTGTTATCAGTGTAATATGAGTCAAATTGCACAAATAATATCAACTCTATATCCTGTAACAGCTTCAGTACCACCCACCCACCTATTGGAGTCTGTGTGCGCCAGGGAGAGCATCACAGTTTAAACCGAACCAGCTGGCTCCGTCAGGCAGCCGTCCAGAATACGGATCTATATTTACAAGCTTATATCACTGCACACGAGTCAACTAAAACAAAATTAAGCCCAAGTAATAATAGCAGACGTCAGCGTCTCCCAGGCCTGCAGGTCTGAAAGGTAAACCGATGCTTCGTGTGAGGAGACGGCTGGCTCACATCCCGCCGCTCGTCGTTCAGGTGTCTCGCTTGTTCCTGAATTGGTCTCAGGTGACTCAGCTGCACCAAAGGCAGAGGAGATTCACAGCTAGAGATGCGTCATCAAAACTTTGACAGATTAGTGCCAAGAATAAAAAAAACAACAAAAAACAGTTGCTTCTTTCCTGTTTTTTCACAGACTGTTTCACAGCCTTGCTCGTGCATTTAGAGTCTCTTTTGCTCCTGACAGAGCAGATGCTTGATGTTGCTACCAGCAGGCGTAGATGTGCTCTCATTTAACCTCAATATTTTTATATTTGTAAGGCAGTCGTATTGGTTTCTGGTTCATAGCAAAGGTGTGGGATCAGACTGAGTTCAGGCCTGTGAGCAGGTGAGGAAAATGTTAGTTATTTTATATCTCTATCACAAACCGAGGCTGAGTTTCTAATACAAATGTGTGGAAAACTAAAGTCAAAAAACACCATTTCAAAATTCCAGTTTTTAAAATCACAAGTGAACATGTAATAATAACATCCTGTCAAACTACTTCCTGTCGTCTTCTTCGTCTTTTCCGCCAGTAGTAACAACAAAAAATCATCACCAAATGAAACACAAATTAAAAATTATGCTTCGTTTTGGAGATACAGTTATTTTCTCAAAGGAAATTGCAAAACCCACAACACTTTTTGTCTTAGATGTTGTTTCTAAAGGCATGTTGGTTCATAATTCAGACGGTTACAATAGAAAACGGGACTAAGAAGCAGCTTCTCGTATTTAACACTAAATATTAGGGTTGATCCCAAATACTCATATCCATATATATGTTTATTTCTTTTGAAGTGTTTTGGGTTATAATTGGAGTGATAGTTTGTGAAATCCACTGCAAGCTGTTCAGGAAGCAGAAAGCATCGCTATAGCAACCAGTAGCTACATCACTTTCACAACACGCTATCAATAGCAACTGAAATGTTGCACTGCAAACCATGGAGAAACTCCATCAATACAAAATGAATGAAGGACTTTTTACTGCATAAATAAGGTCATATTTCTCAATCCAAGCATTTATTGAACTGGTAAATCACTGGTTGTCAATGTTTAAACTGTTGCTAGGTTACGGCTTTTAACATTAGCAGTAAGGTCGCTCCCCACTTTAGGATTAAAACATAGAGAAGTAGAGAGACGAAGTCATTTGCTACGGTCTCTAAACTTATCAATAAACTAAAATGAATTAAAAAAAGAATAGTTTGAACATCTATCTTTATATTTAACTGCAGTAAATCTGTTTCACCGATTGGTTAGTCAGCTTTCCCAGGGCTTTCACTTTAAACTTTAAACATTTTTGCATTTTAAAAACCTGCATGAAGTTCATGTTGTCACAGCAAAGACTGAAGAATCAAAACATAAAAGTAGGCTATAAAGAATTGTTTGAAATAAAACAAATGTAATTGGTTTTCAAGTTCAAATCTTGTTATTTAGACAGTTTTATAAAATGTCAGCTTTTTTCATCCAATATTTTTTTCGCTCTGAGTTAAAAACTGCCTGAAACTTTATCAGAAGTCCCTTTGAGAATTTATTTTAAAGGTAATTGGATCTACCATCTGTTTGCTGCACTGATGCCACGTAGGTATGAAGGAGGGAGCAACTATTTAACACCACATTATGCAGAAGTGTCAGGTAATGTGTTAAATTTAACGGGTATCGCCATGGAAACGACGCTACGGTCACCAGAGGAAACATTTTTAAGCTCAAATTGAAATGCAGAAATCTCCACCCACCAAATGTTTCAAAAGTGTGTGAATAATTCAATTATTAAGCAGTTTTTTTTACACTTCATTTGTCTCACACATTCGTTTGTTTTAAATTTTACATTTTGTTTTTATGACTCTGTTGCAGCTGGAAAGTCATTTTGCTTTTACAGGTTCAAATAAAGTCTTCATCTCGTCACGCAGTGATTGGATGGCTGACCTTTGGTGGTGTGGTCACCTCCTCCTGGTGTCAGACCAATTATCCTGATGCCGCTCGTCATGTTGTCTGAAATCAGACTCGTCTTATTGCCTTTCATCTGCTGCTTAAAGAGACAGGAAGCAAATAAAGGATCCAGGAGAAAAACTCTGATCTTTAAAGACACTTTGTGACTTAAAACAATCTGAATCATTACTTGTCAGTTATTATTATTAAAACAGGAGAAAACTAATATATTTACACTTAACTAGATAAAAAATACTTGGTAAGATTTTGGGTTTTTGCAGTGTAAATTCATATCAAACACTATAACATTTATATATTTAGATCATTTGCAATGCATGTCTCCAGATGGCCTGCAGCTTCAGAACCAGCCTTCTTTTTCGGGTCGTTTATTTTGAAATCTGTTTTGAAATCAGCCTGTAAATAAAACAGAAAGTGTGCAGTAAGTGAAAATGTTCAGACGTCTCTGGATATTTGTATCTGTCTCTATTTTGTAAATCGGCCTGATTCTGTTGGAGTCGTTGGGTTTTGAGCTCATCTCTGCAGGCTTTTGGGTTTTAAAGGAGGACAAATTCATCAAAAATCCTCATCAGTTTCTGTTTTTCTAGATGGTTTAAAGGGATTTCTTGGCTTCCCAGTAGGGAATCCACTTTGTTTATATTTGCTTCCAGTTTGTCTCCCTCCTTAAAAATCAGGCAACTTTATAAAACAGGACGAATATATATAAAAAAGATGTTTTAACCATAATTTTTGCATTTTGACTGGCAGTCAGCAGTGTCCACAAAAGGGAAACAAACATTATACCACAGCTATTCTTAAATTGGACATTTGCAGTTTGACAGTTCTGTTCTTTCAGCACTTTTCAACAACAAAGAAAATATTTTTTCTTTCTTTATTTTTTTATTTTTTTGTGTTTTTAGTTTCATCAAACCAGAGGAACGCAGTGCAGTTTTTTCTTCCCACAGTAAACAAATCTTATCACAACAGCTTCTGAGGAGTTTCCTTCTGGCACCAGCGCTTGAGGCAGATACTCAGAGCTTTATTCTATTTGTTGTGTCGTGATATACTGCCCAAAATACCTCATTAGCAAAGTAGCGGATGATAAATGAGAGTAAAAAAAGTTTACTACAAGGCAGAGCAAAGCAGAAAGCTATCTTTGAGGGCCAACTCTGAGAGAAGAGCAGCAAAGGAAGTGGATTCCTTTCGGCTTTACTGAGAGAAAACGCCTGAAAATCCTGCAGCTGCCGTCAAAACAAAGCAAAACTTATTAAAAACTGGACCAAAAAAACGGGAATTATTTAACTAAGTCAAGTTTTTTTCCATCCATCCATCATCTTCTGCTTTATCTCTTCTCACCTCTTCTGCGGTTCTGAACGGCCCAATTCAGATGTTTTCATCCTCCAAATAAGTCCGATTTGTGCTGCTTTTATACACAAAACTAATACATGATATCAGATTGGATTTTTTACATCATTAACGTGAGACATGCGTCATAATTCTGCACCAGAAGAACCAGATTCTCTAATTCAGGTCATAAACAATGGCTGAAAATAATAATTATGAAATTATGACGGACGTTTATGTCGGCGCTGCAAAAAAAAAAAAATTGGATTTCAAGTAAAAAATGGTGGAAAAAAGGTTTTGTTATTGGTAAAATAATCTCATAAATATAAAGAAATAATTGACTAAAAAGAAGCTCCCATATCTTGATTAGTTTAGTCTTATTTCATGTGAACTAAGATATTTGCTGTTTCATTTTCAGTATGTGAATATTTGTTTTTTGTGATCCAGTTGTGCAGATTAAGTTGAATCAGATGTGGGTAAAAGTGTTAGATTTTAATCCAGATCAGGTTTTTGAAGCTGGATTCAGGCTGGGATGTAAATCTGAGACTCAAATCTCCATGTTTGATCAGAACCGAGCAGAACTGTCCAGCTTTAGACTCTTCATTGTCTCCACTTTTGGTCCAATCTGCTGAGTTTTCCTGCTTCTCCCTCCATGAAAGCTTGAACATTTTCTTGCTATTAAAATAATAACCTCTGGTCTCATTTAGCTGAATTCTATTATCCATAGAAATCTATTCTTTACGGTTACACATGCTCTCCTGTTCCATATTTCTGACTTATTCTGATCATTTTTGAGACTCGTTAAAATACCAGCTGTATGATGAATCATTTATGAGAGATTTCACAGACAGATCAGAAAAACCTGGTTAATCTCTGCCAGGAAAAAAACCCTCTCCATCTTGTTTCGGTTCTCCTAAATCGATCGATTTTATCAGAATAACATCTAAATAATTCAGAATGAAACGCATGTTAACTCTCCTCAGTAGGAGCCTTGCTCCTGGTGTTGGGAAAGCATCCATCTTTGGTTCGGGAGAGATTACGACTTCACAGTTTGCACACATCCTCCTGCGTCCGCGCCAACGCCGTTGTAACGGCTTCGTCTTTAACCGTTTGTACCCTGGTAATGACTCCAACACGCTGTGTTCACCAGATCGAAGAGGAAGAGAAGACGGGGGAGAGGTAAGAGGGGAGGCTTATTGCACATTTAAGCTGCAGCTGCAGTTTCCATAACAACTACCTGCTAAAACCCGGCTCCCTCGAACATCATTAGAATAACATTTTTACTCGTCAAATAGGCATTAGCGGAATCTACATGAGCAATGAGATGGGAGTGACACACACACACACACACACACACACACACACACACACACACACACACACACACACACACACACACACACACACACACACACACACACACACACACACACACACACAGCAGAAAGAGCCTGACAGTATCAGCGGAGGTAATATCTGAAGCGGCGCGTTCTCCTCCTGAAGGTATAATTACAGGATGTAGTGGTGGAGCTCTTTGTCCAGGACTGATGTGGGAGACATGCAGAGGTTTGCTGTGCAGCAGTTTACCTCCGCAAATTATTTACACACAGCCTCGTTTCTACGGTGGCCCTGAAGAGCAAACCACTGCTCCAGATCACAAACACATTGTAAAAACCATGACGATGTTATCATAGATAAAAACACAACATATTCAAAATATTGACAACTAAAACAACACAATGACATTAACTCATTTTATAAGAAATGCTTCTTTTTATATTTGTTGGTATGAAAACAGTTGGGCTCCTCTGTTTTCTCCATCTATCTGGAAACAACCAATCAGAGGCAGGAGGCGGGTCTTAGTGCTGTCGATCATGTTGTGAATACTCATGCTGGTTAGCATAGCCACTGATCACACAGGATAAACAGTTTCCTCTAACGGAAACTTGTTTCTCTGACATTTGCACATTTAGCAGCACATCCATGAGGATGAGTGACAGCACTAAGGCCGTCCTCCTGCCTCTGATTGGCTGTTTTTGGCCAGGAGCGGTTCAACAAAAAACATGTCAAAAAACACATCAACGTTGTTTGTAGTTCTGTTTAGTTAACGTCGTAGTTTTCTTAATTTGTAACCGTATTTAGTTAAAGTTGTGTTGCGTTAAATCTCTTCTTGTGTTTAGTAGAGATTTGATTCGTTGAGATGGTTTGTGCTTCAGGGCCACCGGAAAACTCAAAAACATCCTGTGCACAGAGAGCCGGTGCCTTCATCATAACCTCTCCTTTCTTCTTCCCAGCAGGAGCTCCGGCGCCCGACTCAAGGAGAAACGCGTCTCTCCCGCTCAGCCTCCCTTCTGATCAGGCGTCACGCCATCAACTTCAAGAGGACGATAATCAAGAGTTTAAAGAAAGAGCGAAAGGAGAGGGGAACACATTAAGTGGCGGCTAGCGCGGGGTATCATTTAAAATCAGCGCTGATGGCTTCATCGCTGCCAGGCTGTAACCTTGAGCGAGGGCTGGTGGGGCCCTGGTGGCCGGCGCGGGGCGCGGGGGGCGGGGAGCGGCACCGGCTCTTTCTGCATTCACATTCTGCTCAGCAGGCACCCGGGGGCTATAACCCTGAGAATCCGTATTAGGTGAGCCAAAGTCACCATTAATATAGAGTACTGGGCCATACTATAACCTTACACTTCACATCTCTGGGGTGTCCTGAACTGAGGAAAAAATGGCGCTTTCCAACAATCACTCGGGGGGAACTTTCAAAAGTGACCTCTTACCAAAGTCAATCCGTTTGCTTTTCTCTGTTTTACTCATTTTATCTGTGTTTGCCGCTCTGGCTCAGGCGCCGCTATCTCTGGCCGGCCCGGCGCCGCGGCCGAGGACGTCAGCGAGCCCGATCCTCCGCCGCTGGATGCAATTACAGATTAAAGCTAAAACACAGGTTGAGGCGTCGCAGGCCCAGGAATAAAACCGCACTGCAAAAACACAAAGCCTCACCAAGCATTTCTACTGCAAATATCGCAGCACAAATAAGACAAAGCTATGTGGATATGATATGGAAGCTTATTTTAACTCAATATTGATTTTAAAAAGTAATATTTTCACTAACAGACTGTTTCAGTCCTAACATGGGAAAAATGACTTGTTGTAAGTAAAATAATCTGCCAGTGGAACAAGTAATATTTCAATATTAAGAAATGTTGCTTCTCCTACATTTACACATGTAACACTGCGTACATGAGGATGATTGACAGCGCTAAGACCCGCCCCCTGGCTCTTATTGGTTGTTTTTGGTTGGAAACAGTTTGTTTCTTCAGAAGACAATATGAGCTCAAGGAAAAGGTGGAGAAGATTAATGTGTTCACAGTTTATCACACAAATATGTAAAAAACATATTTTTAAAAGTACGTAATGCACCTTTAAAGACTCAGGAGACACATTTAGGAAGCAGCTTGTTCCCACAATGTTTACAAAGACTTCTGACTCTAAACGTGCAGAAACAAGCTGACCAAAACTGCCACCACTGACCTTTTTAAAGGTCATCTAATGCAACATACCACAAAAACAGAGGCAGCCAAACAGAAATATGCTTTTTGCAGAAGATACTGCAGAAAATAAGACAAGGAAAATACCAGAAATACCAGAAATTTGTGGTCTTTCAGTCAGTATCTGATTACCGACAATCTTTTCTTCCTTTTCAGATGCAGCTGAAACATTTTTCATTTTACTGCTTTTCACAGATTTTTACCTCAGAGTCGCTGCTGCAAGAAGGCAGTTTAAAAGAGCAAAAGGAAGCAACAAACGTTGCAATAATTACATGTTTAGGAAGTATATATGCAAAGAAGCGATCAAACTTGTTTAATACTCAATCTTTAGACTATATCCGTTATGCACCAACCCGGTTCTGATCACTCACAGGTCAAATACTGAATGAAACTAATTTTCTTGTTCATTAAATGGATCAAAACTAAAAAGAGAAATTCTGCAACCTAAAATCTGATGCAACCGATTCTCATTTTTTGAAGAAGGAAGTTGCGCTCTTGTCTTTTTCAGAGTTTTTTTTTGTCGTTTCATTCAGTAATTCTTGGTGCAGCGCCCCCACAGGCAAGGAGGGGGAATGCAGCAGTGTGAAAATGTAACAAAAGTTGCAGTTTTGGTCGCCAGTCGATCCGAATCTACAGGACTATTAGGTGTGAAAACAATCTAAAATGCAGAAATGAAGGTGAAATGTTATACAAGCATGAAGGATTTTTCAGAAAGAAGATGCTTAAAGTAAGTAAAAATATTTAATTAATGCTAGAAATCCTGAAATGGTTGAAATACTCTATTAGCTCTGTCTATTAAAGCATCATTCAAACTGACAATTACTGGAGAATAAATAAATAAAAAATATAACATTTTCCTCAGAATTACGTGTCACATAAACATAAGCAGTCATATAATCATGTAAGTGCTGCAGTGGTGGATAAAAGCAGCTGGAAATCTCACTTTTCTACATGTTTAATCTTGTTGCAAAGCCAGCTGATACTCCAGAGAATCAAGTTAAAGTATCGCAGCTGTCAGTCAGAGAGATGCGTTTTATCCTTTACCTCCTCTGCATCATCAGTGTTGCATCACCATTTTAAATTCTGCAAGGCCTCATCGAGATTTTTCTACAGAAAAACATTTCCAAAAAAATCTGGAGTTGAATAAAACAGCAGCGGATGGGATCAGTCAGAAACCGTGGAGTAAATTCAGACAGAAAGCAGATATTCAGGCGCAGCTGAAGAGTCATTAATTAAAGTTTTCTCTCATTTATTTGGCTCAGACGCCGAGAAAAACAAGTCATAGCTGCGGCTAATTATAGTAAGTAAAACCAAGGAGGAGGATGGTCGGTTTGGACGGTGCCGCTGTTTATTTATTTAAAACCAGACTCTGTTGGATTCCTTTGAAAAGTGGATCATGTGAGGAGTTAACGTGCCGCCGCTGCCGGGGTTAAAGCGAGGGCAGCGGTTCTCACCTCAGAGGATCACGGATGCGTTTTGAGGTGGGACGTGCGCAGCCGGAGGGGAACGGCGACACGACAACAGCATGTTCAGCTGCATGCGTGAACAGATGTTCACTACGGACACGCAATGAGTTTAATCCTCTCTCTCCTCTTTCCATATTTGTGGTGCTACAAGCACAAATTTCTGTTTTATTTGCCGACATGTTTCAGAAAGACACAAATAACCTGAATAAACACAAAATTCTGTCTTTTTTACATCATTAAATCTAAGACTTATATTTCCTCTTTGTAGAATTGATGTCATTAAGTCAAAACGGAGCATGTTTGAGAATAAAACGTCTGCGTATCAGACTTTGACTAGGCCAACGGTCACCAACCTGCAGCTTATAGAAAAGGTTGAAAGGTTGGAAAGCAGATATCGTCTTTGTACCCAAAGAGCCCGTCATCTTTTTGAAACGGTTTCATTTTAAATCATGAAAATAGAAATAAATTCTTTTAAATTTGCAACAGATGTCAAACCAGTGAGACTGTTTATTTCATGCAATATTCTGAGTTTAAAAGTCAAAAATTTCTCCCTTTGAAAGTCAGAAATTTCAATGTTTTTTTCTAGAAATCTTCTGAAATTAATCTACAAAGATTCTGAGTTTTTTCTTGTAGATTGTTGACTTTTGGAAAAGCTCAGAAATGTCCATTTTTCTCCTAAAAAGTTTCTTTTGACATAAATTTACTCATTTTTTCTACCTACAATGGCCCTAATAGAGAGAGAGACCTGAATGGAAGAACAAAAAAATGCAGACAGAGAATTTTTCACAAGAGATGCCGTTTAAATATCATCCACCTTCCTGTCGTTTTCATGCTTGGACTTTATTAATGGAAACTTTGCCATCACTCCCTGTAATCCCTCAGAAAACTTTGATTTCATGCACAGGCAGAATGGCTCAGAAAGATATTTGTTCCCTGAAAACAACATTCATTCTTCAGGTTATTATATTCCGGGGGTCTGGTGACTGTAGCAAACAGCAGCTGGTGAAACTTTGTTGTTTCCTGCATGTAAATCAGAGCAGAAAGAGTCAGATCACAGCGATAAACTCAGCCCTGGGTTTTCTTCTGCTGCTGCTGCTTTTTGGTTTCAAAGTTTTTGCATCTTATTTTGAGGAATATTGGCTCTGCATGCTGCTTAAAACAGGGCTGGGCGCTGCTTCGCTCGGAGAAAAACAACCAAACCTTTTAGTGTTTCTGGTCATAGCAGATGGAGGAAGGACTGGGGAAAAACACCTCCAACATGTTTATTTTCCTGGGTAAAATCGAAGAGAACGTTTGTCCCAGGGGAGGTGGAGGAGAGCGGGCCTGTTCGTGGGAAGGAAATTGTGTGTATGGATAAATCAGCGTTTGGGGAAAGACTTGTAGTGGTGTGTGTGAAAGATGTGATTTCCAGTAATTAAAGTAATGTATCAATCTGGATTTTACAATGACATGATGATGGGAAAACAAATAAAGAGCGAGAGCAAATTGAAAAGCCAAGTGCTGAGGAGCTCCAGGCTGTATTATCTGCTCGCCTGCAACTCCACAAAAATGTTTTCATTTCAGGATTATGACCAGCTAACCTCAACACAACTCATATTTCATTCAGTTGGCCCGATAAATTATTTTCATTCAGAGAAGATTACATTAAAGAAAAACAATCACTTTACAGCAGAACGTAGATTCCTTTCATATGTGAAGTATAAACATAAAACATATGAAGGTCGGCCCCTGGCAGCAGGGAATGCATGAATATATAAATATGTGAACAGTCCGGCATGATGCAGATGTAATATATTTTTAAATTCACTTTTAATAAAAGAGAGAAAACGGGTTCGGGCGTGTTTGCTCCGGATTTGCAAAGATTTTTCATTCTGTGTTGTGGATGTTTAATATTTGACGAGTCCACCATCTTAACACACACACACCTACACACACACACGCACACACACACACACACACCCCCACACACACACACACACACACACACACACACACACACACACACACATTGTGAAGAGACACAGTCGATCACAAAAAACTGCAAATTAAATACAATCATTTTCAAGTTTCTATTTTGGAGATTTCTGATGCATTTCCAACTGCAAATTTCTTAAAGTTGATTCCTTAACATGTTTAAAATTATTTCCAGTTTGAAATAATGGGAAAAAAAGTATTGATTCATCCTATTTGTTCCATATTGTACAAATAGCTGCCATGTATGTGAGGTAACTGTCCATTTTTTGCACAACAAAGTTAAAAAATGAAATATTCAGCTTTCTAATTTACAGCAACATAAAGATACTACACATATTAGTACTTAATAATGGTCTGAGTTAATATTTCATTAACTTCTCCTGAAGATAAAAATGCATATGTGTGTTGTACTGTAAACATCTTTGTATTATTGAAGCTGCAAACAGCAGGACAGATGTTCAGTTCAGTTTGATCATCAGGCCATTAACTTCCAAAGAACTGATTTCTGCTCCAGGGCTATTTTATGATCGTCACTGTTTTATTATTTTATCATCTTTTTAATAAAACAACTTTGCATGAACCAAAGATTGTTGCCTTTTTGATTAAGCCAGTTTTCCTTACAGCTATAATTACGGTAAGCAGAAGCAGCATATGTGCACAGAGGGAGACAGACTGAGAGCAGCGCTCCATGGGGAGAAGCAAATGCTGTTGTTCCCTCATTTTTTTAAGAACTCTTTCTGAAAAATGCTTTAATATTTAGGAGTGGTGAGACTGCAGGGTCTGTCATTAATTAATCGCATTTTAATAGAAAACTGTATGTCAACAAAATAAGCAACATTTTGAATTCAAAAACTGTCTCTGGTTTCGCTCCACAGCAGAAATATTTATTGTTTTCAGTCTGTTGCTCAGTTTCAGGAACTCCTGATTGTTCATGGAGCTTCTTTAGAAATAGCATAATGATGTTAGCATCAGCATGAGCTGCTGCTTCTTTGGCATTGAAATGCTCTTTTAGGTTCGCTAGCTGCTTTTAGCACAACTTAAATAGTATTTCCAGCATTCAATCATTTTGTGTAGAAGAATAAATTAACTCTCGGTGGGCCGAGAAATACGGTTTCAAAGTGAGGCTTGAAAACTAATGTTCTCAGATGTTATCCATCCAATCTAATTGAGCTTGAATTGATTTGTATATGGAGTAATCATTGCAATAAACGATAATATTTTGGAACAATTTTTAACTAACACATTGATAAAAATATAAATACATATAATAAATTGTTTCATTTTGAACACTCCACAATGCAACTGGGCATTTTAGGCATCCAGAAACAGTAAATAAAACCAGAAACAGTAAATAAAATGGGTTAAAATAAAATCCCTAAACAACAATGCCCTTTGAAAAATATTATGCTTAATTGCTTTTTGCAACAGGCTTAATGAAGAACAACAAAAAATCTCCTGACTAAAACAAAACATTTGAGTTTTTTTCCTCCAAAGTCGCCCTGATGAAGATCACGACTTTCTGGAAAACTAACAATAAAACAAAAGTTTGAGTTTCAGCTCTGATCCATCCAGATTTATGATTCAGCTTTTGACGCTCTGCTCGTTTGTATTTGGCTCCTCTGAGTTGATTTTAATGAGCACATCTGCACCAGGTTTTAAACCATTAAAACATCTGATGAAACTCAGCAAAACTGTTCGGTTCAAACGCTAAAAGGTAAATCTCTGCCCAGAGTAACGCTGACTTTATCGGTTCAGAGTCCCAGATCCGTCTCTGAGCGTAAACGGGTCACGTTGCGCCCTGCGAGGTCTCCTCTCTGTCAGCCATCCAAAGCCTTGTTCTGCAGGTAAAAGGTCTGCAAAGTTACAAAGTTAGAAGTCAGAGCCGAAGGGATTTCTTCTTTCCCTGCAGAACATTCGGCTCCTGAACTCTCTGAAATGCCTCGTTTGAAGTCCGGGGCTTTTATTTTCCACGTCGCCATGGAAAACCGTCGCATAATGTCTGCCTGTTGGCAACTTTGCCAAAACTCAAAGAAAAGTCCAGCAGCGGTTTAAAGTCGCTGATTCTGCTCCCTCTGGGCTTTTATTACACTCGCATATATATTAACATCAACAGAAAACACATTTTCCTAAACATTCCAGGTTTTTTCTCTCTTGATTGTAATTCGTTTGTGTCAAGTTGAAAGAAACAAACAGCGGAGGGAAATTACATGAAACAATTAAATATAATTAGGTAAAATGATTCAGCGCCGTCTGACCCGTTTAATTGCGCTGGTTTGTTTTGTTTGGAGGCTTTACGGAACGACCAACAGCCTATAAATTTTCTAAGGCTATACGGAGAAAGGATTGGCTGTTGTTTGCTGCCGCTGGCTAAATATATGTGTTTAATTATTTGCACCGATTGCTGCAAGACGTTACACAGTCGACGCTTGCAGCGTCTCCTGCTCCTTCAGCGTTCATGTGATTTTCTCTCCTCCTGAAAAAAAACAAAAACCGCGTGAAGCTTAACATTTGATTGTTCCCACTTCCATTCTGGACATGATGCTGGAGAAAATACACCAAAATAAACCAAACCATCAACACTCCTAACAGGCAGAAATTCATTTCAAGAGTCAAGAAGTTTTCTGTAAAAAAAACAACAAAAAAAAAAACTCAAGACTTTCTGTGTCCCAAAGGACGGAAACATTTAGACTCTAGTAACTATCATCCAATTGATTCTGTTTGAGTTAGGAAATAAGCCATGCTGCATTCAGTTCAAGCTTTTAATATGAAATAAAACTTTTTGCACAATAATAATCTTTGAAGACTGAAGGCGTTGCCATGTGTGGAAAACAAATCTGAGATTTTAATTATTGTTATTTTCACCAGCTAAATGCATAAGAGCCTCAGTCTGACAGTCATCCTCCACTACAGTCATATTCAATAAATTAGAATATTAATGAAAAGATTATTGACTTCAGTAACTCAGGTTCACTGTTGTAGTTAAAACTACAACATTTTTAGATTAATCTCAAACTTTCAAGATAAGAGCCTTTGTGGACACACAAAAAAGGTGGAGTAAATTTCCACCAGCTACAAAAGCTGAAAAAAAAAAATCTCTGGAATTTTGGGATTAATCTAATACATTTTCTAGGAAAAAAAGAAAATTTTCAGAAAATCATACAAGTTTACAGAGGATTCCCACAAGCAGGAGTTATCCATGATCTTCCACTTAGTTATGACTTTATAAAGGAAATCTGTCAATGGTGTCCATATAATTGGGCTCTTTATTTCAAGCAAATTCCAAAACTTAAGTTCAGAAACATTTCTACATCACACAACTCCACAAGAATCTCACAGGAGTTTATTCAATTCACCATCGGTGGTTCAAACCAGATCCAGATGTTTGACTAACCAGGACCTAAAATAGTTTGATCAGAAGCAATTGTAACTTCCCTTCCAGTCACACTGACATCATATTAACTCACCTTGACAAGCAAAATATAATTAAAGTGCAAATTTACTCACATTTAGCTTCATTTGCCAGATTCACTCATTGTTCAGGAACGTCACAGGAGCAAACAAACGTCTGGAAAAAGCAACATGGCCGCCTGCGGGCTTTCATTAAAGGTGAGGCTGCCTTTGGCGCCGGCTGCCCTGATTTGATCTCAGGTTCAATTTGATTTCTGTCTCGCTGTCATTGGTTTAACACTGAGCAGTCTGGTGGGGAGAGCAATGAAGTTAGTAATTCATCTCAGAAAAGGGCAAAGTCAGAGCCAGTCACTCGCTAAATATAATGTGCAGCGGCCAATTCATGGCATCTGGGAGCCAGGCTGACCTCTGACCTTTGGCCTTTTTAAAACCATCAACCTTTGCCAGATGACACGTTTGAATCCCCACATCACCAGGAACGTGTCCGCTGTGAATATGTGGGGAAAAACCCCTACTAACCTGACGCATTTGGTTGGGAGTAGAAGTGGAAGGCGTCTTTTCAACGTTTTCTACAAATAAAAATCTTAAAAGTGTGGCGTGCAAGTCAACTCAAAACCCCCAGAGTCCGATCTTTGTATCTATTATTGGAAGCTGGAATAAGAACGTCCACCAAGTTTCAAATGTTTTGACTGCAAATGTTGAAGGACATCCACATAAACAGAGACTGGAGAAGAACCGTGGTGCTGGTTCTGTTGGACCTCAGAGCAACATTTGACCCTGTTGACCTTTAGATATAATTTAAGTGACTGGAGAGATGGGTAGGACGCTGGTCCACTACTTATAAAGATCAGGAACTTCTTCATGTCAATAGGCAACTTCTCATTGGAGCAAACATAAATCACATGTGGAGTACCACAAGGTTCAATCCTCGGGCCCCTCTTATTCAATCTCAGGTAAAGCAAAGGTGCTTTACGTGACTCTGAACCCATCCAGTCACTGAACTGTCGCTTAGATCAGATAAATGTGTGGATGCGCCACAACTTTCCGCAGCTCAACAGACACAAAACTAAAGTTATTATCTTCAGACCAAGAGTCCAACAGTTTCATTATTTCAGCTGGAAACTAAAAATCAGGCTGAAATCTGACCTGAACCCTCAGAGACACATAGAGACGGTTGCAAAGTCAGCCTTCTATCACCCAGCGAGATCTAGAGAAACTCATCCGTTAATTTCTGCACCAGCGTCTTCTCTGAGCTTCGGCAGACCTGAGAATAGTTTATAAATCACTGAACAGATTAAAAACAAAATGCATTAAAGATCTGCTGTTGTTGAACCAACCGTCTGGACCTCTCAGGTTCTGGTTCTGGTTCTGCTCTGCATCACCAGAACCAAACATTCAGCCTCTATGCTCCACAGATCTGGACTTATGAAACTGATCCTTTGAGTCATGGCTGAAAGCCAGTTTGTTCGACTCTGATTGATAGTAACTGGAACATTTATCAATACATTCCATCTCTATTTGCTTGTTGATTTATATAATGGCATTTGATAACTGGTAATATTTAGTGCTTGTGTCATAACTGGTCACATGTTTTATGGCGTAAAGCACTTTGAACCGCTGTCTTCAAAGTGCGGTTGAAATGTGCTGAACTAATTTTCTGAAGTCATCAGCTTCACATGTTTCTCCTGTTTCCTTCTGGTTACTTTCCACTACAGAAAGTCTGAAACTTTCCTCCAAACCTGTAGAGTTTGTTAGTTTCATGGTCAGAAACATATCTGCTGAATTCTACGCACAAACCCATTTTTAATATGAATTGACTTAAAAAAAAAGTTCTTCTTGTTTACACTGTCTGTTCCTGAATAATTTAAAAGAATCTGCAGCTTAAAAATCGTTGGAGTTAAATCATAATCTCCACAGTAACTCTTCCTGTTTCCTTCTGCACCAAAGATGTTTTCTAGAAACCGAAGTGGGGCAGAACCGTCGTTGTGTTTGTTAGGGTCAAATAATTTGTCTCATCTATCAAGACTCTTCTCCTGCTGGGAAGGCAGCGTGCCGCCTCGGGGCTCGGCGTGGAGACGGCGGTGAGGACTGAGGCGGTGAGGACTGAGGCGGGGATGGAGGCTTGATTGGAGTGATTGGCACCTGTGAAAGAGGGCTTGGGCAAGTGCAGGGACCATATCAAAGAGGATCAGCTGGGGCACACAGTGACCTGACTGTTATTAGGTGCCAAAATGAAATGGCCGCTCCCCTAGCCCTTCAAGAAATCATTTAACCAGTCACAGCCGGCTGAAATAGCTGCACACACACAGAAAGCCACGCGGATGCACACTTTTACAGTAAATGCCAAAGGTTGATGGTCGACATGCTGAGAAACCGGAGTTTCCATTGGCTGTTTGGTTGTCAAACATAAATTCTGCCAATTTTGCTAAAATGTTTTGCTGCTCACGCGAGTCACATGATCAACTGGATGTTGCCGCTGGTGCAAACCACGAAGAAGACGATGACAGGAAGTAGTTGGAGGGTTTACCATTACATGTCACAAACCAGTAAAGTTTGCTACTGGTTTCTCAAATATGATGTTTATTTTTGTGTTTTTATGATATAAAGCACTTTGAACTGCTTTGCTGTTGAAATTTGCAATACAAATAAGATTGATTGATTGAATGACTTGGCGTGAAAACAAACTTATTCATTTTAATTGAGTTTAACTGAGTGTTTGAGAAAAATCGTGAAATTGTGTTTCTGCTGATGGTGCAAATCTGCGTTATCAGTGTCGTTTGAACTCCCATCTGGATCTCCGTGTTCAGGTGGCCCGCAGCAAACCAAACCTCTCACCTTTCCTGGCCTGACGACACGGATCAGCCTGTTGTTCCTCAGCGCGTTATCATCAAACTTTAATGAGCTCTTCGCCTCGTTAGCTGGCGTCCGGTGAGAGCGGGGAGGCTGCGACTGGCTGGAAGGACAGGCACACAAAGCACTAATAAGACTTTAATGCAGTCAGAGCCGAAGCCCTGTCGAGGTTTTAAATTAAACAGATAATAAACAGCGATGTGCAACGCTGCAACCCGCTGACGAGTCGGAGAAAATCATAACAGCAACCTTCAGGGATGGACTCTAAATTAGATAATAAAAAAATAAAAAATACAAATTTCTGTCTCAGGAAATTTAAAAATCACTTCAGGCTGATGGAAAATAATTTTTTAAATCCAGAAATGTAGACCAAGAAGAATGCTCCATGTTCTGTATAGAATCTGCCCTCTACTTAGTCTGGACTCCTTTTGCATGAGTTACTGCATTAATGCGGCGTAGCATGGAGGAGGTTCTGGTTTCTTTAGGTCGTCTCCATTGCTGGTTTTCTCATCTCTTGACAACTGATCGCAGATTTTCCATGGGGTTTGTTTGCTGGTGTTACCATGGCGATAAAAGTAGGTCTGAAATCAGCTTCTCCATAAGGTTTGTCAGCATAATTTGAAACAAAATGTGCTAGCAGATGACTGCGGATCAGAACCAGCAGGTCCAGTTTGACGTCACTGACAGGTAACGTCAAACTGGACTTCATGCAACATGGAATGGATTTATTATAACGTACATCATCAAGAGTGTGTTCACAGCTCTGTTTAGTCCGCTTTAACCGAACTCCAGTCCGTTTGTCCAGAAAGTCCGGTTCGTTCTGGTGCGAACCAAAAGAGCCTAAAAACCAAGTGGACAGGAGGCCGCGCCCAAAGCAGGAAGTGGACTACAGTACAGGGCATTCTGGGTAATTACAACCAACATACAACCTTTGTATTATTATTAAACAGTCATAATCAATTTATAAAAGTAATAAAAGCTCATAAAGTCAGTGTCAGAGTTCGTTTATGGGAACCAGTTGATGTTTTGGAATAGTTTGTTCCTGATACGTCCTTGAGCCTGAACTTCTGAAGCAGCGATCGCATTGTTGATAAAATGAAAAGGGTTTTATCCAGATCTTAATGGAACTGGTGGATATGTACAGTGGAAACTGGTAAAACTGGTAAATGATACATCTGAGCTTATTTAAAGCTGCTTTCTAACAACGCCGTAAATCAAATTTCCACATTTTAGGACTTAGCCACATTTTATTCAGCCAAATTAGCAATAAAACAATGAATTCAGTGCATTGTTTCACAGAAAGACAGATAAACTACAACTAAGGGAATTTTTGGCTGTTGGATTAATTTTAAAGTCGATGATTAGACTTTAAAATGATGTCAAATGAGGCTTTCTCATTAAATCTTAAAAATAATAAAAAGTTTTGTCCAGACTTGAGGTTTTTATCCAGCAGATGGAAAGACTTCATGCTCAGTGAGGCGTGAGCTGAAAATAAGGCAAAACTTTGACATCCAAGACGGATTTTTATGGGCAGAATTATTGACCAAATGGTGCAGAAAGCTGAAAAACTTTTCCAAAACTTCTCTGCTTTGTGCAGCCAGTCAGGAAATCTAAAAATGGATCGGTTTAATTTGTTCCACCAACAAAAAGTTTCACTGAAGAACTTCCAAAACTACTACTACAGAATGAAGATGTGATTTTAAAATTTTAGAGACCTGTAATAACAGGAGGGGAGAATGTGCGGCTGTGTTGTGTGCTCCGTCTGCAGCTCATCAGCCGCGTCTCTCTGAGCGTTTCCTCATTTGTTGTGTCACCATGTCGGTCCCCTGGAGGGAACGCTTCACTCATGGCCTCCATTGTTGTGTCTCGGCGGTTCTTTGCCCTTTGCACAAACATATCGATCACTCCCACCCCCTCCCCCCCGCCCGTTTCCTCACCTTTTCTGTCCTGGGCTAAAAATACATTTTCACAACCAATTCATGTCACCGATGACCACCCCCAATCTCCCCTCCTTCATCCTCTGACCCTCCTTCTCCAGCTTTAATCCGTTTGATATTTCTGTCTGAAATGTTTGTTTCTCCAGAAATCCATGTCGTGACCTGGAGGCTCGCGAAGCAGCCCGAAGATATCATTGTTTTTATTTCGAGGTCAGATGAGCTCTTATGCTCAGTGAAAAGCCACAAATGTGCCATCTTAAAATAAATGCTGATTGCTGCGTTATTGGTTTCCTTTAGCTCATAAAAACACGACAGCCTCTAGATGTTTACAGAGCCGGCCACTTTACAGGGGTCAATAAAAGGAAATTGCTGCTCAAAGAAGCTCTGGGAATGTGACTTAAAGACATACACCTCAAACAATGAGCTAATCTAAACAGCAAATAAACAGCCTCACAGCAGAGCGCCGCAGAACAGGCAACCAAATCAGGCTTGTTCAGCCATGGTGAAACCAGAGGAACCAGAGACGATCTCAGGCTCCAAAATGATTCAGATCTAGACTTTTTAAAAATGACATTACCTTTAATTAAACAAAACAGTAAAAAAAATAATAAAAAAACCAAAATGACAGCTTTGACAGTTTTTTACTGATCAAATCATTGTGGGGGAATTTTAGCGTCTTTTTCCTTATTCTGACCAGTTCTCATTTTCTGCAAAAATACTGAATTACATGTTGTCAGGAGTTCATAGAATAAAAGAACAATGTTCATTTTACTCAAACATATAGCTATAAAAAGTAAAATCAGAGAATCCAATCATTTAAAGATGTCTCTTAATTTATCCTTTGGTTCTCATCCATTCATTAAACTTTAAGTCAAGTTTATTTATGCGACACATTTCAGTAGCAAGGCAGTTCAAAGTGCTTTACACCATAAAACCATAAGACCAATTATGAAACAAGCACTTTATCAAATGGCATCACCAAGTAAATATAGTGGCAATGTTCCAGTTATTATGAATCAAAGGTAAATGCAAACAGGTGGATTTTTAAAGGATTTGAAGGACCTCAGTGTTTCAGCAGTTTTTAAAGTAGTTTTTTAAAGTCTTTTCTCTGAGCTTTTAGGCAGAACTGCTGCAGTCATCAATTAGATTCATGGATGTGTTTCTCTTCCTCAGACATTAGACCTTTAATCCTGGAAATGTTCTCCAGGTGATACTTGGTTAGATTGTGTGTTTTTGCAGTTTGAGTTTTTAGGAGAATATAGATAATAAATGAAAAGAGTCCCGGGACTGAACCTTGTGGTTCTCCAAATGTCTGCTGGGAATGGAGTAAAAAGTGTTTTTTCAGAGCAAATAAAATGCCTTTCACTCAGATGCAGCTCAGATCTTTTTCTAACTGTCCTGTCATGAACTTTAACCTTTAATCTGCTAACTGAGACATGGAGAGACTCAGTTGTTTCTCTGAGCTTCACGCTTTGACCTCGGGATAAATCTGCTGGGACGGCCACTCCTGGGAAGACTGACAGCTGTCTGGACACGTTGTCCTATTGGGAAAAATCCGTCTGTGGAATATTGGACTTCGGATAAAGTGATCTGTGGAACTCGGCTTATGTTTTCCATCCTAAAACCTATCAGAAAGCCAGTTTTTGCTTCTTCAATCTTGTTTCCAATTAATCTAGAAAGCAGGACAGATTTTCGACACTTTCACAAAGATCTTCAGTGTTTATCCTAATATTTAGGGTTTGTGGCCTCATTGCTGGATGTTTAGCCTCAACTCAGGAAAATTAAAACATCCCTGCACCTTATTACATCCTTTATATGTGAAAAAAATAATGATATAAATAAAATAAAACTTTGACTGGTGTATGTTGCTAAAATTAAATATATCGCTGGACACATGACGTCGATCATTCCCGTTAGAGAGAAAAATAAACCAAACAAAAAATCCTGAGTGGCCCAGAAAAACAGGAGAAAACTGAAGAAGAAACGTGATCAAAGGTTAAAGGTCACACATTTGTTGCGGATGTGAGATGAGTTATTTTGTCATGTTTTCTTTGTCCTGCTAACTCGTTTGTTATGGTTGTGATTTATATGTCTGGAATCTGTTCATCATAAATTCTGCTTCAGTGTTTGGTTCACACATGAACGAACCGCCTGTTGCCATGGCAACGAACGAGTGAATCCAGATCTGTTTATTCAGATTCCAACACTCAAAATCTGTATTTTTTTCTTCGTTAATATACAAATGACTGCAGTTTTCCTTGTATTATAGTTTTTTAGATTGTGGGATTTTTAAAGCAGGTGTGTCCAAACTTTTTGTAATTTTTCTACTCAACAATAAACTAAACATAATATAATAAAAAAATACAATCGGCAGATTCTTTTGTTGTTGAAAAGCCATTTTTAAATTATTATACATCTAAAACTTAAAAAAGAGTTTTGCAGGTTTGCATTACTAAAAAAAGTTTTGCAAATTTTCCAGTTATTAACTGGAAAAAAAAAGTATTAAATTTAGTCCATTTGAGTCATAAAATGAGGACTGAGGTCTTTGTTTCTTATAAACCACTTGCTGCATTATTAAGTGATTTGGCAGCAGGAAAGTTTGAGTAAAAGTCACCGGATGCATCAGAGAATGTAAAGTATCAATTGATGGTTTCACCAACATTTTCTAATGTAAGAAGATTTCAACTCTTTAAAAATAGAAAGTCTCATTTATTTCAAACATCTCTGCTGTGCAGCATCATTACTGAATTAAAGACAAAGGCCACACAGAATCAGTCCAAGTGCAGCACTTGGCCCTCGCGCCGCACTTTGGACACCCCTGATCTAAAGGTGAGCAAAAGACTGACATGACACATAACACCTGTCATGAACATGAAGGAGACTTCATGAATGTTTATGATAAATAATGACATTATAATGCAAAGTTGCATTAAACTTTCAATGAAAGCGTCATTATTTACTGAATGACCTGTTTATAACAGCTTTTATGTCACATTTATGTCAGTTTTATGCACTCTTCTTGAATTAAAGTTAATAAACTTGAGGCCCCCAAACAGCATTTCACTTGGGGCCCTCACAAAGCTAGAAACGGCCCTGCTAATATGCATAAGCATGAAAAAAGGCGTTTTTCCCATTTCCTGCGATCTAAAAAAAAAAAGACGCGTTTTTTAAGTCTGCTCAGGTTTCCTCTCTGCAACAAAATCATTCCTGTGATCCTCTTATCTCTTTGACAAGACTCACAATAACAAGTGAGAAGGTCACCCCAAAGACGCCGCTTTACTCCTGATAGAGCAACTTTCATTTGTCTCAAGTGCCACAAATAATGTTCAGATCAGCGGGCGCCGCGTGGCGCCGCGTGGCGCCGCCGCGTGCCAGAGGCGTTTAGAAGGTTACGACAGCAAGGCCGCAGCTGGAGCGCCTCCGTCCAAGGTGTGCGGAGCCAGGGTCGCCTAATGGCCGCCGCCGTCTGTTCCTGCAGGTACTTAACCCTGGATGAGTGGCTAATGAAGGAAACATCCACAGCGGATTCCCCAAACTGATTTAAACAGGCAGTCACTCAGAAAGGAAACTAGCAATACTGTAATGAGATGATCCTGCTGATGAGTCAGAGGAGGAAAATACGGATCATCATTGTTTTAGTGTAACTAAAGATGTTAATGTGTCGTTAAATGATGGGCAGAGGAACCTGAATCTGCACTAAAGTAAGAGTAGCAACACTTTAACATATTTAAAAAGTAGCCAACCTGCCAAGAAATTACTCAAGTAAGAGTGAAAAAGTATTTGGTATTTCAAGTAGAATAGCAAGTCAAATTATCAATCATTTAAAATGACATAACTGGACTGACCAAAATATAAAATAGAGAACAATGTTGGTATTTTAAGTACCTAAATGACGATTTGTACAAATAACAAAGTCAGGCAAAATATGGGTTTTCTTTCAAAATAAAACTTCCAAAACTTTAACCAAAACTGCAGGTTGTGTTTGAGTCTGGTGAATATTTGGTTGAAACATGTTTGTTTTCAGAAAATCCAGAAATCAAGAAAAACAGAAAGTATATCGCAGTAGAAAGTCTTTTTTTAATGAAGTTATTGAAGTAAATGTAACTAGTTGTTGCTCATCTCTGACGATGTGCTGAAGGCCGAACTCAACGACGACAGCTGCCAATGTAAAAACTGGGAAAAACATTCAGTTAAAAAGTCGACAACATATTAAATCTGATCGCGCTGAAACGAAAAGCGAGTCGTGATAATAATAAGCTCTGATGGGGCCACTCTTATGGCCCATCGATTTCCAATAGCTGAGATCATAGAAAGCTGGGGGGGTAATTACACTGTGCAAGCAGAGGTCGTCCTGAGCAAATATCATTATCATCAGATTAGAATGAAAGGCTGGCGCGGGTCGAGCGCACGCGGGTGAAGGAGACCCAGAGGAGACGCTTCTCAGCACACATTTCTGACCCTTCATCTGTCTCAATGTCCCCGGCTCGCTCACAGCTCCCCGGGTCAGCCCTACATCACACTGACATAAACAAGAGGGGGGTGGCAGGTCAGCGAGGCGCGCCCATTAATCAGCCCGAGACAAGGCATATGATGAGAGTGATACCTCAGAGTAGCAAACAGATAAACAAGGTGACAACGCCGAGAGGAGAGCGGCGGCGTCTCTGAGGCAGAGCCCGACCAGCGCCGGCTCAGGAAAGGAAACACGTCTGAAATACAAAGTTTTATTTATTAACAATCATGTTAATAAATGAAACTAGGATTCGATTCAACCACCAGGAAATGAGGGTTAAATTGCTTCAAAGAGGATCTATTGTTCAGAATTCACTTCAAAATCCCAACCAGCCTGTTTTTTAACAATAACTTTGTGTTTTTTTGGTGACTTGGAAAATGAGCCGATTGTTAAGTCACATTCAATTGTCACTGTGCCGTTACCTAGCAACCAAAGCTGAGCCCCAGCATGTTTGGTCAGCTGGTTTTACCCGTACAACGGCTGCTGGAAAAGATAAGTGTTTATTGTCGACTTGTCGTCCAGAAGCCACTTCAACCAATCAATCAAGTTTATTTGTACAGCACATTTCAGCAACAGCTCAAAGTGATTTGGTTGTATTGGCGAACAAACCTGTAACATTTCTTACATTTTTTAACGGTTGTAGGATTTCGTTTTTGTCGTTGGTGAAAGACCATAAATCATGTCTACCATTAGTGCTAGATTCTTGTTTTGGTTGTGTCTACCCAGAATGCTCTGTGTTAAAGTCCACTTCCTGTTTTTGGAGCATCATCGTTCACTTCAAACGAATCAAGGCTTAAGTTTCCAGGTGGACCAGAGTTCGTGTTTTAGGTTTGCATCAGATATGCACTCACATCTCCCCACGCGAACCCAAAAAACGAACTAGAGTTGGATTGAAGTGGACTGAACAGTTCTGGTGTGAACACATCAGTCACCGCTTAACTCTGGGGTTCGCCGCAAACTTTCGCTTGGTACTCCCTTCCTCCAGAGCAGAGATCCTCGGCAGCCCGGCAAGAGGTCAGAAGTGCCACAGTGATGAGTCCCTGATGTCTCTATCTGTGCAGCTCAGCGTGGGAGCTGGCCCGAGCCACCTGCATTAACATAAACAAGGCGGACTGCTGGGGTCCGCCTGTCAGGCGCTGTCACTGTGGAGGACAGAGGAGAGACGCCTCTGCATTAACCTCCAGGCTTATCTCACTCTCTGTGCGTTCCACAAAAAAGTGGGGATTAGTGCTCAGTCAGGAATTGCTTTTGGGTCCTTGTCACTCCGGCACGATTACTGAACTCCCTCTTCTATACTCACACTATTATTTTCATCTCCCTCTTCCACTCTTCCCAAACGGAGGGAATCCCTGAGGCTTAAGCCTGGCAACCCAGCGGGTCTGAGCTGCTTTGATTTTTGGTGTCACCTTCGCTGAGAAGAAGTTCTCCCTGCTGTGATTTTTACCTTTCCTTCAGCCATTTTAAAACATCTGTGCAGCACGATGACAGAAAAGGCTTTTGGTTGGAGAGCGTCAGACTCTTTGGAACAAGGACAAACGCTAAGAAGCCTCTGAGTTAACCTGAACCACAAAGATTCATTTTTATGCAATATAAAAGTTAAAGAACAAAAACACAAAATGCCACAAAGTATTTGTGTATTTATTTCTAGTGCAAATATCTCAGTACTCATGAAATAAGACAAAACTAACAAGAAACTTTTCAGCAAGATACAGGATTTAGTTTTAAGTCAATAATTTAACTTATAACAAGACATTTTTCCTGTGCTAGAAGTGAATTCTGCAATTGTGCTGCTATAAAGAAACTATAGAAAATGAAAGTTGAGAGGAAACAGGCTGACTTTTAGAGAAACATGAAGAAAATTCTTTTCATTCCAAGGCTGAAAGCTTGGAATAAAATGCAAAGTTCTTATTAAACTTTGCATTTTTGAAGACTGACTGATTCTCCGTTGGTCTACATTTAAATGGGAACGTTGGAACGTGACCTTTCTTTGCGGAGCCTTTTCTCCGGCTGCAGCGGCAGAAGGACTTTCTTTCTCCTGCCGTCACTGTATTTGCTGAGCGTGTTCTTGACTTCTCGGCCTCTGTGATGTCCGACACAAAGGAAGCGCACACGCCGCCGCTTCGCTTTGTGAGCCGACGGCTGTATAGCTAACTGACAAAAAACTTAAGATCGGTCGAGTTCTGCTGCTTTCTGGACTCGGTTTGCATCCAAACATCCAGCAGTGATTTTCTATAACACATTTCATCTGCGATTCAACACTGAGTGAATTTAAGGCTGATGATGATGATCCAATACTCTGTGCACAAACACTGGAAATAAAAACAAAGTGGACCTTTTTCTAAGTTACGTATTTTAAAGTACAGTCATTCATTTACTGTCTGCTATTTTAAACAGCAAACTTATGATTAATTTGAAAATATTGACCATCTTTGAAACTTTCCATCATTTTCATTTTTCTGCTTTTGCCTTCTAACTGCAAACAGCCAATCAGAGCCAGGAGGCGGGTCTTAGCGCTGTCAATCACTGCAATGCTCAATGAGGATGTGGAGGAGTTGATCTTTTCACAGATTATCTCCCATAAACTGTCACAAAATGGTGATATTTTTAGCAAATATGTAAAATACAAACTGCAGCTTTAAGGAACAGCGGCACATTTGCTGTTTTTCCATAAGAACCCAAACGATTGAAGTATTCAAAGTATTGCTACTTTACCTTCATCGATTCTAAAGCATAAAGATCTGGTATCAGAGGTTTTGACATTTCAGTATCATTCAGCACATCACCAGCTTCCAGAGCTGCAGACACAATCCATACAGCAGGACCTGGAGGCCTAATCAAACTCCGAGCAAGAGGGGAGCCAATAACTGCTTAATTACTAATGAGAATAATGACAATAATAATCAGGCGGCTCTGCAGCCAGCGTGGCGGAGAGGCACACCGAGGGAGATCTGCCTCCAAGCAAGGCAGCAATTAGGGCAGAAGCTGAGGAGGCAGCTAGTGGCAAAGACTCGAGATGAGCTGCAAACACAGACTCAGAGTTGTCCAACACCTCTTCCTCCGCATCATCATCATCAGCTGCTGCTGCTGACAGCACCGCCTTTCATTATGGGAGTCCTGCATGTGTGGAGATCTGGAGCGAAAACCCGTCGACTCTCTGCACAACAAAACACTTTCTGACCTGCAGCTTCGCACTGTTTTCAGCCAACTGATGACATGTTTCTTTTACAATTTTATGATCTAGTAGAAATCACAACAGTACAAAGCCTAGAAGCACACAAACTATGAATCAAAGCTATTTTAGTTAACTAAAACCAATGAAATAAAAACTGAAATAAATAAGAGCGGTAATTTAAGGAGATAAACAATAACTAACTGGAACTGTATTGCGCTTTTATAAACTAACACGAACTGAAATTATAGATATAACATTATTTGTTCTCCTTTAAAGGAGGCATTGGTTGTTTTGACGTCCATAATTATGAAATGGCGACGTGGTGAAGAGCGAAACATCACGTGCAAACAGTCAATATAGGAACGATTTATGTAAGAAAGTGAAGATATAATAAGCTGCATGTTTTTGCCATTAACAGGAAATTAAATATTGTTTATTTCTTTGCTAGTTTCAGCGTAGGGGTTTTTTTTTTTTTTACTTGTGTGTAGAAAGGTTAAAAATGACAGAAAAATAAATAAATATTGAAATTCCAGCTTCACGTCACTGGCGGCTGCCATGTTTACTGACCCTCCTTCTCCTTCTCCTCCTCCTCCTCCTCGATGCAGCTCTCAGTCAGCGCAGCGTCAAACGTGGGAAACACTCAATTTCTGTAATAGCTTGAAATGGAGTAAATATCACTCACCCCCCTGCATTTGTTACTCATTCAGCCCCGTTATCACTTGCTGCCTAATTTCCTGGTGCTCTGACAAAGGCAGAAGGCGTTTCCATGGAGAGGAAACCCTTGCGGTTTTTCGTGCTCCTCTCAGCTTGGTGCTCTGTTCATTTCACAGCAATTATCCTGAGTCATTCCACACATTCTGCCACAGAAACTCAAGGGAAGGACCTTTCAGCTAATTGCTTTCAAATGGAAATAAAAAAAATAATAATCACACGGCTACTTTGTCAAAACGACTCTTGGTATGCAGCGTTTGGTTGGGGAAATTGATGTGGGATTCCTTTTAAAGCCCCATTTACAACGGATGACTCTCTGTTTTCAGATGAAAACATTTTGGGGTGAAGTCCTGACACTGTAAACCCTCATGCTTTAGCTAAGTACTTCCTTTAACCTCCACAGGTCTATTTTTGTTCGAGCAGGAGTGAGGCTGTGCTGTGAAATTATGTATTGAATGGATATAAATGCTACTATTCATTACAGAATTAATATTTAATGTGTGTTTCAGTTGGTTCTGTCTCCACACACTCGCTCGCTCATTTATCATCTGGGTTATGGGACTTTTTACTCCAGTCAGGAAGTAAAAATAGAGCTTGCAGTAATTAAAAAGGAGGTGAGTGTAGGAACAAACAATCCGTCATGAATTATCCGACATCCTGAGCTCACATGTTGGAGAAACACGTACTGTTGGAAGTGGGAAAAGCTTTAAAAATGTAGAAATATGGCTGCAGGTGGGGAGATTGGGTAATGATGCCCTGGAGCTGCAGAGACAGAAGTTTTACGCAGCAGATAGATGAGCTGCAGACTGCGGAGGTCTTCTCTAAACGCCTTCACAGAGCTGGTGTGAGAGTTGGGGACAGCTGCTGAAGAATGATATTATATTATACCAGTAATTTCTAAGCACAGATGGAATCGAGTCATCATTTCATACAGATGAGTTGCAAGTATTTTCACTTCAGTCTCAAGTTAAGATATGAAATTACAAAACATCCTGAACATGTTTGGAGTAATTTGATCCAATAGAAGAGTAGAAAGTGGAGAAAATCAGGTGTAATCAAGATAAGAAGCATGCATATTGACACTAACTTAAATGATAGAAGAACAGAAGGGAGACTTCAAAATGACCAAACTTTACTATTTATTTTTGTCTCATTTTAAAGGTGCATATCTTAGTGAAAAACAACTTTCCATAACAGATCTATCTGGCCATGCTAACTAGCTTTAGCATTCATATCAAGCTATGGTATGGTGCGCAACCTGCAGCTTAGCAAACAGCAACTGGCAGTAGGTGAGCATGAGGGTGATTGACAGCGCTAAGACCCTCCTCCTGGCTCTGATTGGTTGCTTCGGACTGAGTGGTTTATTTCTAGTTAACACTGGGAAAAGGCAGAGGAGCTACATTTTTCCACATTATCTGACATTTTAATTTAAACAAGTATGTAAAAAATACATATTTACTTTTACAAAAGTTACATTCTGCAGCTTTAAATATCTGCTGCTGTTGTATCAACCTGCCAGACCTCTCAGGTCTTCTGGTTCTGCAACCAGAACTAGAACCAGACATGGAGAAACAGCTTTCAGCTTCTATACACCATGAATCTGGAGCAAACTCCCAGAAAACAAACTTTAAATCAAAGCTAATAACTCAGCTGTTTAGAGCTGCTTTTGGTTAATAATAACTGGAACATCATCAGGTTTTGTCTGTGTCTTGTTTTTTTTTTTTACTAAATTGCATAATGTTTACAGGACATCATTGCTACCTTTTCCTCTCAGTGAAGAGGTCTTCCTGAGAGGAAGACCTCTCGGTCTGAACTGTTTTTGTAGAGCTTCAACTTTTCCGACAGAAAGTGCTTCGGACTCGGAGTTAGTGAAAGAAGTGTTTTTCGCCCACTTTTAGCTGCAGGAGTCTCTGCAGGTTCGCGTTCTCATGCCAGGGGAGGAAGCACCATCTTTTACTGCAGAACCGAAGTGGCGAGAAAGTCTGCCAAACAGCCAGGAATTACGGCTGTCACAGTTACAGATGATGAGCAGTCACAGATGATGAGCTCAAAAAAGGCAGTCTGAAAAATGCTAACTGTCAGAGAAAATGAGTCTCAGTGCTTCAAGAAGCTGTCAGGAGAGAGTGTGGGTCTGTGACTGATAAACACAATACACAAATGATGTCTTTTAAGCATTCTCACGTTTCATGTTTCACTTAGAGAAGAGAAAAAGCTTTAAATGATGAGGACAGTGTCATGCTTGGATTAATGGGATCTCAGGAAAAGTCTGGAGTTCATGACGGATACAGAAAGTTTTCAAATGCTTTTAAAGTTTTTCCCACTTTGTTAAATTTCAGACTTGGTTCATTTTCTGTTTGTTTTCATGTTTATATTCTCCAATCATGTCAAAGGTAACAGTAATAGCAGCAGGTTTTGGTTGAAGTTCAGAAAATGTCTCTCTGACAAAAGTTTTTATAGAAGTAAACTGTGGCCCAAAAGTGTTTAAAAGTTGTGATCCAGTCCTGATTTATTTTGTCATCCTCAGGATTTCTGAGGCTTTTTCTGTGATTCAAGGCATCAACTGCTTTTCTACTTATTTCCAGTTTGTGTCAAATATATTTTAAAGGGGATCTTTTCTGCAAAATTTACACTTTTATGCTTCCATTTGATTTTCTGATGTTTCTAAAAACTTCTTTAAAAAGTTATAGTTCATGTTTTTTGTTGACACAAGCAGTTTCAAAAACCTCCTGAATGTTGAGTCACATTCTGCTGTGGTTACCAAGCAACCACAGCAGAGCCCAGCCCGTTACCTAGCAACCCCAGCAGAGTTCCACCAGTTACCAAGCAACCCAAAACACAAACTGTTAATACAGTTTACAGTATAGAGTAAAAATAACTCCCTCCCTTTTGCACGAAGCTCAGTTGGGGACGTTTTTGATTAAAACAACGTTTCCCCTGCAGGTACCAACATTTCAGAAGCAGATGCAGCCGTCTGAGAGAAACATGTGAAAACTATGTTCACACAAGCAAACAGCGAGATACAAGGCAGATTAAAGCGTCTGAAGGTACATCGCGTTCATCTTTCCTCCCAGATTTGTGACACGATTCAGGAGGAAAGTCCTGTTTAATGGATGTTCACACAAAGGAGCGCTTGCCAACAGATCAGCGATTGCCGGACTTTTATCTTTCATTATAGAGTCCCAGCTGTGACAAACCCTCCTGTCTTTGCAAGCTGATTCACAGGGAGAGAACATTGTCCAGAAGGATGATGACAAGGAGGTTTTGGATCCTCAAAACGTGAAAACATGGAGCATTTATCATTTATGTTGGATCTTAAACATGTTTGTGTGTTTATTAACTGCAACGTCTGTGAGTAAAAGTTAAATAAATAGCAAAAAATGTAGTTTTCCAATCCATCAGTGATGTTCCTGACATTTTTTTCTATCCATTTGACCTTTGACCCAAATTATTACATGAACATCTAATATTTGTCATGAAAGCAAATGTGTCTTAATCTATTAAAATTAAAGTTAGCATATAAATGTTATTTCTTAAATTGATCAAAAGTATTTACGTTGTCAGAAATGGTCACAATCATCAAAAAGAAAGGAGTTTGTTCAATCTTCTAACAGAAAAAGTCTGAATTCTGAGAAAAACAATATTATTTTCTCAGTGGCACTAATCTCCCTCCGCAGCATTAACATTCAAACAGCTGCTGAACGTGAACAGTTTATAAAACCTCTCCTTTTTTATGCTTTCTCAGTCCCTGCACAATTATCTGTCACTTCAAAGTAATTAGG
Source organism: Poeciliopsis gracilis (assembly GCA_911649635.1). Taxonomy (NCBI): domain Eukaryota; kingdom Metazoa; phylum Chordata; class Actinopteri; order Cyprinodontiformes; family Poeciliidae; genus Poeciliopsis; species Poeciliopsis gracilis. Next base: position 1,992,306 of record CAJVRI010001527.1, read on the forward strand.
TCAAAATGCAATAAATCATTCAAGCCATCTCTGCATTTCTCTAATATTTATTTATCTGGTCATGTATGCAGGAACGGTGGCAGCGTTTTGTAAGAGGCTAAATTTGCTGCTAAATCAGGTTAAGAGCAGCAGGTCTGGATTTGTAACTTCACGCTGCAGCAGAGAGGCTGATGGTGGTGGGAGGTGAGAAGAGGCAGCTGATGTTCCCCTCCAGGAGAGGAAGGCCTCTTCTGGAGAGGATGAGTGGAAAGATCTCTGAGTCAGAGCGAGTGGGGAGGCGTCAGGATATTATTAGGGAGGTGTTCCTGCTGCCTCCTGTTGGAGCTGAAATAAACCAGAAGACCCACCTGTAATTCCCAGCAGATTATAGACCCGGTGACACTTTCGATTGTTGAGAAAGGCATGGAGATAAATTGGGGACATAAAGTTTGTTCAAAAGAAAAAGAAAAAATAAAACTGAAGAAAAAAAAAAAATCAACATCCTGAAACTGAAACAATTTTATCTAGAAAAATGTCACACTGAAAAATCTTTTACAAAAAATAGTGAAAAGAAAATTTTCACTTCCAATTTGCAACTTTTTGAGTCCCTCACAGCGCCCCCTATGGGCCCTACTGTAAAAACCCTGAATTAGCTCATCACCGTCTCCTCAGGCACATTAGTTACCTGAAAGACTGACAATCTGCTGCAGAACAATAAAAGAAACCCAACCGAGGAGCTGCTTTGTTATTCCGCGGCTCTACAGACTCCGTTTTATCTGGAGTGAAACAGCCACAGTGTGTTTAATCTCCGGTTTAAATGCACTTTAAGAAATGATGGAAAGTAAAGCACAGGGACGGAAATGTCACTGATGAACACCTTTTTTAAAGCTTTGTGCAAAACATAAAGGCTGAGCAAAACTGTTAATGAATTGTCCTCGGAGTGGAAGATCAGAGCAGCCAAACGAATTTCATATCACACCTAAAGACCTGGCATTTAATTAAAGTGGCCTGAAAAATGGCTGCTTGGTTGGCTGACAACAGTTTCTCTTGAAGCAAATTAAAGAAATCAATTACTGCCGTGTGAAAGTGTAATGCCAGCGCACCGGAGCCCCACAGCGCCACAGTGACACACCAGGCCAACGAGGAAGAGGAGGAGGAGGAGGAAGAGGAGGTGCCACATGTGACGGGCTCGGCTGCAGAGCTTATCACGCCAACCTGTTCCTGAGCCCGAACGGGCCCACGCGCTGGAACCGAGCCGCAAGTCAGCCGGGCTGCCTCCACAAGCCCGAGCCTCCTTCTTACTCATCCTCTCACCTTCTCTGTGGCTCACGCAGATTCACAGCGAACACATATGCTGCGCAGGTCCAGCGTGTTCAAGATTAATAATAGCCGTCATACATAAACACTGCCCACCACAAATATGCAAGGACACTTCAAGCTGCTTTGCTGTTGCTGTTGCTGTAAAGTTTGGAGACGTGTGATCAGCCATGAGAGAAAGTTTCCCTGCAGACTTTTACCAAAACCGACCAGAAGGTGAGCAGGAATCAGAGAATCTGGAAGAAGCACCAGAGGAGGCACAGCTGCCTCAAACTGACCTGCAACCTGTGCAGAACGTAAAGGTGAACTTTCCTCAAACTTGCTGGAAATTAGCTGGTAGAAAAAGCACTAAAATACAGAACTTAAAGAGGACATGTGCAAAATACACTTTTTTAGCCTCTTAATTAATTTTTGTGATCGTTTTTGTTCTTTGTACAAATATTAATCAGAAAATAAAGCCTCACATCGTCTAACTGAACAGCTGAAAACATTTTTCTCTGCAGGGTTTTTGCTCTAAACTTCATGAATCCAACTTGAACCTGAACTGAATACAAACCTCCTGAACGTTACATAACACCACCTTTAATTTACTTGGAGAAAACTTCAACTCTTTTTTTGTTTTTGTTTAATGAACATGCTTTTAGTGAACAAGATAAAGGAAGAATGTTTGGGTTAATTTGCATTTTATTGCGCGGCAGCTTGTTGAAGCAGCTGGCTTTGACAGCCTCTTTGTTTCTTGATGCTTCAGCTACTTTTGTCTGCAGCCTATTTAATTTTCGGACCCCTAATTAAGAACAATTAAAGACATTTTATACGTCTCAAAGGCTTTCATCAGAAAATACATCAAATTTCTATGAAGATTCAATATTTCCAGTGTTCTTCATAACTGCTGTTGTTCTTTCTGCTCATGTTAGAGACAAAAACTTATCTAGGAATTGATTAATTGTGAATTGGAGTGTGCAAACTGAACCAACACACTCAGAGCAATAATTAAGCCAAAACTATTAAAATATACACAATTCTTTGCATTCAAGATAAAACAAAAACAAACTCATCTTTTTTAATTGGTTAAAATATATCCAAATATCAACCTTAGTCTGGTATGATGTTAAATTAGCAGAAAGAACTTTTTATCATTCATCTACCAGACGTTTGTCCTGCTTCAAAGCTTTTCCTTCAGCCGCGGTTTCGATGCTTTTCTCTGCAGCTAACTCTCTGAATCACAAGAAAACAATAATTTCATCACATTGTCTCATTGTTTGTAGCAGCTAGTCGGCTGACGAGCTTGATGGAGTGATTTCAGCAGCAATCTCCCGCTGGTTCACCTGAGATGATGACATGTCGCCTCCAACATGAAGCTGGCAGATTATTTTGGTGCAGACAGAATACAAACTGAAGCTTGAAAACAAGATTCGTGCCACTTGCTCCGCTTACGTGTCGACAGCAGCAAATTGATTAAATCAGTGAATGTTAAGCATTTTGAACTTTATTAGTCCAGTAACTGTGGTTCACTGGTTCCAATGGAAAATTGACCCACGAATTATTTTATTTCGACGCTCTTGGGATTTTCTACACTGCAAAAACACAAAATCTTACCAAGTATTTGTACTGAGGTTTTAGTGCAAATATCTTAGCACTTGAAATAACAGAGAATTTATTTACAAGTAACTTTTTAGCAACGTATATGACTTTATTTTAAGTCAACCATTACTTTGTATTCATACTAAAAAGGTAAAAGGTCTATTTTGTTCAATTATGAGACATTTTTCTCACTTTACAGGTGAAAGAATCCCCCACTGAGTCTAGTACATTTTCAAAAATGTTTATAAAGTTACTTGAAAGTTAGTTTTGTCTTATTTCAGGTGTTGTAAGACATTTGCATTAAATCTAGTCAGAAATACCTGGCAGGATTTTGTTTTGTGCAGTGAAGTGACCCATTATGGCCACAAAAAGCTTTATTTATTAACAGACCTGAAGAGTCTGAATCATCTGGATTCCTCACATAATGCTCTCAGACACCATTTTTCTATGTAAAGCAAAATAATCTTCTCCATTCAAAGAGAAAAACATTTCAATAGTGTTGGCATTTATGGCCGCCTGATTGGTCCAGAGAGTCAGGATAACGAGAAGCAGGGAGATAAAAGTACAAAACAGCCATTTATGAACATTAGTTTCAGTTGATCATTGACAAGAAGTCAGATTATTTTCCAGTAACTCCAGGTCAAACTGAAGTCGGAGCTCCACTGAACAGATAATAATTACCCGCTACAGCTGCAGCCTGTTGAAGGAAAAGCTGCTATAATATGGAAATATTTGTTGTTACCTTCCTGCCGCTCACTTTTAATAATGTATGTTGTGTGTGCTGCGCTGTGCACTTCAGGTGGAAACGACTGCAGCCTCTCTATATGTTAATCTCACTGTTATCAAATCAATGTCAGCGCACATTACAGCAGCCGTATTCACTGTGAGGCTTTGTTCAGCCACAAACAGACGCTCAAGGTCAGCGTCGGTTTGACGAAGCGCTGACACGGCCGTTCATGTTCGCCGTGCAAACCGGCAGCGACTGGAATGACAGGGACGGTTTTTATTTAAAGGACGGGGAATCTTCGGCTCTCTGCTGTCATCACATGTTTACAGCATGTAGGAACAGAGCTGACACCGGGACCATGCTGGGACGGATGCAGGTATGAATGTGTGACAGGCGAGAAGAATCCGGTCCCTATGGCAACATGGGGTCAGCAGAATCCATCACCTTTTACATTCAGGAGTGTCAAACTCATTTTCATCTTGGGACAAATCAAGATCATGAATGTTCTTACAGCTGGAAACTAGAGATCAGGCTGAAATCTGGGTGTAGTGATCTGATCTAGACCTTCAGAGTCACATAAAGACGGTCACAAAGTCGGCTTTCTATCACCTGAAGAACATTTCCAGGATTAGAGGACGAATGTCTCAGTGAGATTCATTCACACATTTATCTTTAATCACATTGATTACTGCAACAGGTCTGCCTAAAAACACCAATCCTCCAGCTGCAGCTGATCCAGACGCTGCTGCTGGAGTTCTGACTAAAACCAGGAAGACCGAACAGATCTGGAGTCCCTACATCGAGAGAAAGGACTTTAAAATACTGCTGTTAGTTTATAAATCACTGAATGTTTACCATGCAAAAATCAGATAACATGAAAAACTGAAATTGAATATCTTACAATGATAATATTGATCTGATACTGAAACTGATCTCAATATTACTGAGATTTTGGATCATCTAATTAGGATGCTGCTACTAACTAATCTGCAGTTCTTTATTTATCCACTTACCTGCTTAATCATGTAAATACATTTATTTACCTCCAGTATCTGGATGATTATTTATGCTCATATATCTATTTATGTCTTTATCGGTTTGCTTACTGACTTATACATTTGCTTGGCTGCAATAAAACCAAACATTTGGTCTTCATGTGATCATTTTACTGTTTTGGCTGCAACATTTTTCTGTAAACTAGCAAATAATTTACAAAATACATTCCAGATTCTCATATGAGCTACAAAGTCAACCCAGTTTCTCCTGCTTTTCTTATTTCTGAATGCTGCCTGTTTTGACCTCAGTTTCATAAATAAATATATTTTCTTCATACTTTCGCAGCCCGGAGCAGTCAAAGTTTACTGGAGTAAAACAGCTTCATGATGGAGTTTGATAAAGCAGAGGGAAGCTGCACATTTTATTCATTATCTGAAAGCTCATTTACTTTCACAGCATTGCATTGTTTTCATGCCGTCATTTGAAAAATTGCTTCTAATTAACCAATATGACAATAATTGTTTCTCCTCTGTTCTTCCCATCTCTCCCCATATGTCCTTGTACTTGCTAAAGGTGGAGCAGTTGTTACCAATTAGTGAGAGTCAACACCCCTGCCAGATAAAAGGAACAAGAGACCATTGATCCGTGGAAATAATGCAAAAACCCATGAAGGAGTTTCCAAATTAAGAGCCTAAACAACGTTCAAAAATAATACTAACGTCTTATTTAAATATTTGTTATCAACTGCCATGCAGTCCTTGAGTCTTAATACATTTATGGAAATCCAGAAAAAAAATTGGAATCAGTTTTAATCTGATTTTACTTCAGCTTTTATGTGAAACTTTAGTTTTTAGCCAAAGACAAAAGAAAAATCCTGCTAAAATCAGACGATGATACATTTCTGTTTACATTTTGTCTTCATGTTGTTTCCTTCAGTGGTTCTTGGTGCAGCGCCACCACAGGTGAGGAGGGGAATTGCTTTTGGTTGGTTTGACTCAGTGAAGACTGAAATAGACCTGCCGCAGTTTAAAATGTAACAAATGTTGCAATTCTGAGGAAACACTATTAGAGAACAACTGACCCAACATGTTTGTGCTTATTATTATTATTATTATTATTATTATTATTATTAGTGTCCGTGTTCTGCCTCTTTCACCAGGTCATGTTTTCTCCACCATGTCAGCTGCTAAACGATCCGTTAAACGCTTACAGCTCCGTGGAAAAGACGCCGTCTTCCCTGATTTCTGTGACACATTTCGGTTTGTGTTTACGATCCCACAGATGGTTCTGACTTTATTTCCCACCTTTTCATTGCACGCAGCCAAACAAGGTAGAACTGCACAGCGGGTTTCTACAGCATGACGGCGATTAAGTATGTCAAACAGGCCCGTTAAAATGCTGCATTTGTAGCGGTTATTTACTACACGTGCACTTCCAGTCGAGTTTCCCTGCGGTTTGGAGGTTTACACTTGGACCTGCATGCATATAATCTGATAAAAAGCCATTCATGCATTAAAAGTTTGTTTGCACACAATTCAAAATGCATCGATCACAACACGCTGGCATGAACTTGATGGTCTACTTCCAGCCACAGCGGGGAGCAGAGCAGCCTCCATTCAAACTCCAAAGTGAGCTGAATACAGATGCAGCCGAGGATTTGTTTTCATCCTGCAGAGGTGTGGTTGTGTTTATGTATTTTAAATTTGGATCTCACTCGTCTTTCATCAGCAATTCTGATTCAAGATTAGGCGTGTGGGAAAGTCTGCTGGTTTCTCAGGCGAATTGGAGAATGAGGTGCAACCTGACAACACCCACCAGACTCCTCAGACGTTAAAATGTGGTTTGTTTAAACTGCCTTTACTTCTGCAGAAAAATATGTTGTTTTTTTTTGTTTTAAAGCTTGATTTTAAACATTTTGGTGACATTTAGCTCCTTTGTATACAGATTAGAGTAAATCCTTGCATCCAGAAGGCATTAAAGATGAAACACAGCAAACATTTTATTTCTAAAAATGCAGCTTCAGAGCTGCATCTGGAGCAACTAAAAAGGCTTTAACGGGATTAGACAAAAACATATTTCCTTCGTATTCATCTTTTCATCTCGATTTGAAAGGTCTAATCTTCTAAGATTTGTGTCATCAAACAGAAAATACAGTTTGGAGGCTGAGACAGTAAACTGTGTTTGCCCTCTTACAGATTTCTCCTTCTGCTTTCTGCTTCAACCTTTCCTAACAAGAAACAGTTCTTCTAACTTTAACCTTTGACCTGCTAACTGACATCTGCTTTTGGGATTTTGGAGAGATTCCTGCCAACAGGAAATCATTGCGCATGTTGACATTCTGAAAATAAATTTGCTTAACAGAAAAATTAGCAATTAAAAAAAACAAACAAACTATTGTTCTTTTGATTAAAAAAAGATGAAATATAATTTTATTTGAACAGTATGGAAATTATTGACTTAGAAATAGAATCTTTTAAAATAACTAAATGTTTCAACAATATTTTATCTTCTCCCTGCTTCTTTATGAACAAATTGTATAAAATTGCATGTGGCATAATTGTTTATTATTTTCAGTTTCTACTTATCTGTTTGCAATATACAAAACTTAAATTTAAGCTTTCATACGTTTAAAAGCTTAAATCTTTTGACTCCAGATGAATCAAAACTTCCCTGCGTGTTTGATGATATCTTAAAGTGAGGGTAAAATCTATATTTTTTTACTTTAAATGATATTATTGGGTCATTTCCTCTTCAAAAACATGACTAATGTTTTGATTTGACTCTTTCATGCATGTTTGAGAAATCTGAGCTCAGACCATATCTGCTAAGAACAGCTGCAAACGGCATAATGAGGAGCATTGTTGTGAAGACCTGCTGAAGGCGGAGCTTCTTAAAGAGACAGAGGCAGAAATTCAAGGCGTCAAATTGGAAAGTAAAGTTTAAAATATATATTAAAAGAACTGATAGTTATATGATTAAACTGTAAAATTAGATTTTGTTCCTGTTACTGCCCCTTTAAATGTTTTCCACTTTCTTATGACCATATTCAGATAAAAAGTCCTTTTGAAATTGATGGACAGCAACAGCTACCTCTCTAAACTCATTGCTGGTTTCCTTCCAGCTTGGCATTGTGATACTTTCCCTGGTTGATCCAATGAAGCCAGAAAGGTTTTTACATCTGCCTCAGTCCTTTCCTCTCATTGACTGTGAGGCAATTAAGAGTAGATTTAGACATTTTGCTGAAATATTCAACAGTTTGAGCAACGCAGAATCTTAATTTATGCACTGCCTCTACACTCCATGCTCTCACAGACTGCAGCAGCTGAGGCTGTTTTCACCGGATGTTTGTGTGGGAAAGGTGTTCCTCAGCAGGGAGAGCTGAAGGCAAAAAAAGAAGAAGAAAAATCACATTTTCTTGAAGGAGAAAATGTGAGAATCCCGCAGGAAATCCTGCGCAGGACTGAGCGGGTCAGATAAAGTTTGCTTGCCCCACAAGTTCTGAGTGTGTGTGTTTGATAAAGTTCTCATCGCAGAGATCTGAGCCTTCACGGGTCTCAGCAGTCCAAAACACTTCGCCAAATCTTGCTGACAATGGACGACGGGCGGATAGAGTTAATATGAGAAAGCTGATGAATATGAATGAGGTAAATGAAAGCTGATGAATGTTATCCCTTATCTCCATAAAGATTAGACTATTCCCTTGAACTTCTGTCAAGGACGAACACAATAAAGAACAAATTTGAAGAGTTAGCTTGTCTGGCAACTTGATGGACATTGATAAGGTTACCTAAGAATGCAGTGATATTGAGAATACTGATCTGATATGAAACATTTTCCAAAATAGTTTTGGTTCCACTGCCTCTCAAGAATCTGAACAACATCCAGAGGTATTAAAACAAATAGGTCTATTAGGGATCTTTGCTTCCCGAGGGACCACTGCTACCTGATGACGAGATATATACTCTCATTCTCTTCATTTTCCTGATGTCAGATCAATCATGCGCCATCCCAACTCAAGGTGAAAGCCATCAAAGTGTCGTTCCCCCATTGTCGGAAACGCAGAGACACAGACGGGCAGAAAGGCGGCATCAACAACCGAGTTAGAGGAGAAACAGGCAACATGCCTGGAGAGATTAATCTGCTTTACTGCCAGTACTCAACACTCAAACGACTGGGAATGAAGGAGAGGGAGGAACGAGGGATTCACAGTGAAAACAAGTCCCAGCCATAAAACCGCCTCATAAACCTCATCAGGCCCAATGCTGAAGGAGCCGAGATAAAGTCCATCTAATCAATACGATAAGATAAGTTGGGGAAACTTTGTTCAGAACTTGGGGCTGTCAGAGGACTGAGAAGAGGTGGGACTTCCTGTGAGTTAAAGCCTGAGCCGAAGGCCGGGGTCAGTCCAGATCTGTGAGGAGTCCGTCATGCTGCGGGCTGCGAGTCTCTGCGTCCTCCTGGCCTGTTCGGTCCTCGGAGTCCCGGTGGCCAAAGAGAAGCAGAAGGTGTTGCTCATCTCCTTCGACGGTTTCCGATGGGACTATGACCGCGATGTGGACACGCCAAATCTGGACCAGATGGCCAAAGAGGGAGTGAAGGCCCAGTATGTCACCCCTCCTTATCTCACCGTCACCAGTCCGACGCACTTCACCCTCCTGACAGGTAGAACACTTCGCTTTCTGCAGATTTAATAACATTGTCATTCCCTATAAATGAATGGTTTAGATATTGGGTCTGTGTTACAATTAAACCATTTCTAGGGGCCCCTGAATGTCAGGAGGCCCCCTAGAGGCTGAAGCGATCGTCTCAGATCAACTCTGACCTCCAGGACTGTCAGCAGCAGAAACTGCAACTTTATACCTGTTGGGGAAAATATAGACAACATTTCCTTTGCATTGCCCTTAGCATGATGGCAATGATATTAAATTCTTAATATGTGTTGCTGCTATGTTGTTATTTGGTGCTTTAAGATCTTGTTCAATATTTGGTTGATTGATAGAAAGGATGTTCTCTCTTTGTTGATTTGACTCCAGTCAGCAGCTCCTACTCAAAAACTGTAACTTCTTAGAAGTTAATCTCCAAACTTGGCTGTGGGACTTTGTCCAGCAGACGTTTGCGGCCGTGAATAATGAAACAAGTCGTCTGATGAAGGTTCTGTTCTGCAGGCCGCTACATTGAGAACCACGGCGTGATCCACAACATGTGGTTCAACACCACCACCAGTGAGAAGAAGGGCTACTATCAGACTCAGTTTGTGAACGAGTGGTGGGACAACGGCACGCTGCCGATCTGGATCACGGCGCAGCGACAGGTTTGAGACGCCATTAAACAAAACTCAGAGTCCTCCCAGTTTCAGCTGCAAGCTGTATGTGGAGGAAAATGCACTTAAATACAGATACAGCTTTATTTCCCGACCCACCAGAGGCAGTTTTTACGCAAATTTCATCTTTTGCAGATTTTCATAATTCCATTTGGCTCCTAAAAATACACCTAAAAAAAAAGAAACACACATGACTGTTCTTTGGTAATACGTTTATGTTTTTTGGTGTCTGGAAAAAGAACCATTTCGAGGCGGGGCTTGGTTGCTGTTGCTAGGCAACGGCGGGGTTACCATACAATGTGACTTAATAAGCAGGACGTTTTTCAAATGACTAATTTTCCAGGCACCAATAAATATAAATTTACTGCCAGAAAATGGTTGGGTGGGTTTTTTTAAGCACTTGGTTTGTTTTTAGGAACAGTAAGACCCAAGTGGAAGAACAAAAAGGAAATTTTGGATAACATATTTCCTGTAAAAGTTTAGCTTGAGACTGGGATGACTGGGACTTTAGAGCCAACTGGAGAGGCGGTCTGTATCTACCGCTCAGCTTTTCCAGCAGACATGTTATATACAGTCTTTGTGTTTTACCCTTGCAGGGCCTGAAAGCGGGCTCTCTTCACTTTCCCGGCACAGCCTCCAGTTACCAGGGAGAGGTTGCCATGGTGCGCGAAGTGGAGCCCAATTACTATGACTACAGTAACGAGGCCTACTGGTACGAGAACACGGACAAGGTGATGAGATGGTTCAGAGATCAGGATCTGGACTTTGTGTCTTTGTACTTCGGTGAACCAGACATGACGGGCCACAAATACGGGCCCGACTCACCGGAACGCAGAGAGATGGTGAAGCAAGTGGACAGAGCCGTGGGCTACATACGAAACTCTGCAGAAAAACACGGGCTGACCAAACAGCTGAACATCATCATGACCGCCGACCACGGCATGACCACCATCTATCGTGGTCCAGATGTGGAAGAAATCGTCCTGTCCAAGATCCCGGGCTTTTCCTTCAGCGACGTGTCCTTCCAGCTGCTGGACTACGGCCCGTCTGGGATGCTGCTGCCCAAGCCCGGAAAGCTGGAGACCATTTACAACGCCCTGAAGGGGGCGCACCCAAACCTGCACGTGTACAAGAAAGAGGAAATGCCGGAGCATCTTCACTTCTCAAACAACGACCGCATCCTGCCCATCGTTTTATGGACCGACCCTGGATTCGTCCTCAATGGGGTGCGTCTGTTTCTGCTATCATCATCAGTTATATGCTTTACTACAGCCATTCAGTTCAAAATCATTTTTATAGATATTCCTTACACACAGATGGATAATAAAATATTCCATCAGACCAATAAATCAATATTTATTACCACAGTAACGTAGTTATTGGTTCATGTTGCCATGGCAACACTGGCAAACGCAATCAGACCAGAACCAACAATGCAGAGGAGCTTATGGATGCATTCACACCAGACTTGTTTGATCTGCTGGAATCAAACTCTGGTTCGTTTGCGGAGGTGAGAATGTGAATCAAACTCTGATGCAAACTAAAAACTCTGATCCGTCCACAAACCTCAGCCTTGGTTCAGTTGAAACTGAACTCTGATGCGGTTCGAATGCGTATGTGAAGAAACTGCTCTAAAAGCAGGAAGAGAACTGCACCACAGGGCATTCTGGGTAAAAAAAAAACCCCAAACTAAACGTGAGAGTCTAGCGCTAATAAGAGAAATGGCTCTTGGTCTTTTACCAAAGAGAAATGAAAAATCTTAGAACTGCCAAATCTGGTTCCACTCCATTTTAGTTTACATTTCATGAATAAGGAAGTTGTTCTCCCTCTTAGGTTTTCTAGTTGTTCCCCCAAATGAGGAGGGAAACGGGGTTTTCAAAGGTTTTTGGTTCGTTTAACAAAGTACAATGTGAAAGTGAGCAGCACCAACTGAAAATGTAACAAATATTCCGACTGCGGTTCCCAATCGAACCGAGTCTACTGGACTACGAGCAGGAAGCGGTCTTCTCCATGCCCTCCCGCATCGATGCAATAATTCATCCAAAAAGAGCCCAGGCAGAGTTCAGACGCTCTGCAGAACAGAGACAAACTTTTCAGGCGGTCCACATTTCTGCATAAAAATATTTGTTTTCTGGTCTGATGTAATTTTGGGCAACTATTATCAGCAGAAAGAGTGAAATGCTGTAACGGTATCACTCTGTGTGAGATGATTTCCCAATTTACTGAACCTCACCTGAACCTGCAGCAGTAAAAACCCAGCTCTCATGTTTCAGCTTCTATCCGGCCTGACGTGCAACATGAAGGACAGTTTAAAGCTGAAGTGACAGCTTCTGTGACAGTTCTCTGCCCACAGCAAGTCCTATTGATTTACCCTTTAAAGGGTAAAATAAATTGCCATTTGTGCCAAATCCAGGATGCCCCATTTTAACCTGGTAGCATCTCAATAACAGCCCTGTTAACACATTAACAGCTGTCAGTAAAGTTGTGATTATGATCAGATTGATTTAGAGTCACATTTATGGCCTATAACTGATAGGAGCGCCATCATGTTCACTGCAGAAACATCCTCCCGTCTTGACCTCCGGCGTAATTAAATTAGCCCCAGAATTTGCTCTCTGGAAGTTGTGAAACTGAGCTCTTTTCAATCAGAAACAGGAGTGAAATTTTAATCTTGGCACATTACAGTTTTAATCAAGTGCATTTGCACGGATAATCCAGGCCTGGCTGATGACACGCAGAGCTCTCGAATGCTCTGCGAAGCTTTTCATGCCTCGAAATTCAAAATTAGCATTTTCATTTGGCTCTGCACTCAACTCAGCTGAATGCTGTCGGTCCAAACTGTGAAGCGCCACGTCGGGGCTGAAGGAGCAGAAAGGGCGGCGGATGCTTGAAGAAAAAGAAGAGTCGGTGAAAGTGGATTATCTGACGTCTCGGGATGCGAGCGGCAGCGATCAGGACATTAACCGACTCTTTGTTCTCTCCCTTTATGGCTTCCAGCAGATTTGAGTTGATCCCACAGAAAGATAAGCACATCAAAACTGTTATGCAATTACTTAGATAACTGGCTGTTCTACCTATTTTTCATGACTTATAGCCATAATATAACACAATTAATTATAATGTGGTTGTTTCTTCTTTGCGTTTGATGTTAAAAATAGATGAAAATAATCTGTTATTAAACAGGGTCATGAGTTGAAAGTTATTATACAGGCAGAAAAGGCATCGCAGCATGAAACCAAGTCTTTTTCTTAGCCAATATCTCCCTCTGCTGGAAACAGGCCAGGCTGGGAAGTGCTTATTAAAATGACTGCTTAATGAAAGTTAAACTCTTATTGAACCTCCTAAAATGGGCCATGACTGTTACATCATCCGCTTCCTGTCCTTGCAGTATTTACCCGTTCAGTTCAACAAAGGAGAGCACGGCTTCGACAACCAGGAGATGGATATGAAGCCCTTTTTCAGGGCCGTGGGTCCGGCCTTCCACCAGAACCTGGAGGTGGGGCCCTTTGAGACGGTCAACATCTACCCGCTGATGTGCCACATTCTGGGCATCCAGCCCGAGGTCAACGACGGCCACCTGAGCGTCACTCAGCACATGCTGGCGACCAGCGAACGGACGACTCAACCTGAAGGTACGATCCACTAATCAGGTCTGGAAATACCGAATCATTCTTCATTAGTGAGGTTTGGGACTCAACTTTCAGGTAAAAACAGGCCGCCAGGGGGCGATAGAGGAAGATGGAGGGAAGAAGAGAAAAAAAATACAGTAAAGAAATAAATGTAAAGAAATACTGTAAAATGAAATCTGTTTTTCACTACAGACTATTCATAATAATTAATAATATAACTCCAGTAAATGTAAAAATATGGTGTAGTAAATTTAATCCTTAAATAAAATTTTCCCAAACATTATTCGAAGAAATGAGAGTGAGTAAATGTAATGATCATTAGTGATATTTATCTTAAGCAATATGAGTAAAGTCTGTAAAGAATGGATCATAAAGGACGCTAATGTCAAGGTGTCTGAAGAAACTATAGAAATAATGCAAAAAAAGCCTTAATTCAGTATAAAAATGTTTTTCTTCTTCTTCTTTCAGGTGAAACCCGGAACTTCTGGAAAAACGGCTTCATTGGACTGACTGCAGTTGTTGGATTTCTGATCCTAGTTTTCACTGTATCCACTGCACAGAAACTCATCAAGAGAAAACGACAGAATAAAATGTAAGGAAAACAATTTGATTAGATTTTTGGAGAGAATTTTCTTGTCGGATTGTTTTCATTGCTCTGCATCTCTGTTGCAGGTTGGACAGTTCACCAGAAGAAGAGAAGTCAAAACAAACTGCACTGTGATCATAACACAAAGAAAATTTCATTCATCCATCTTGCATAGAGAAATATCTACCAGAGGGAAATGTGTCCACCATCCCACACCCTGCATAAATCAGCTTCAACTTACTGTGTTATGCATTTTTATTTTGGATAATAAAACAGCATTTTACCATGACAGATAACAAATTCTGTTTCATGCTATGAAATAAAATTGTAATTAAATATCAGTTTTGTTCCAAAAGAAAAAAAATTCAGATGTTGGTGCTGCATAAACTACCAAAGATTAATATATATATATATATTTTTGATTTAAAATATTTATTTGTAGGGAATAAATCTTTGTGTCAATGAAATTACGGCGGCTGCCGAGTGTCATATTTCCACACTCACGTTCTGATTTACCCGCCTGTGTCCGCGCGCCCCAGTCAAGATGCATCAAGAAGGATAACACTTCCTGGTAAGACTTTCAAAATTAAAGAAGGTTCACAAAAAAATACAAAACTCTTTGCCTTAATTTACGTCACCTGAAGATAAAATATTCACCAACTCTAAATATTTCTGCACATATTTGACCAGTTTCACATTTTCCATATTTAACATTGTTATTAATGCAGGGATATTTAATTTCAACTTTAACATCAAATGAAAAGCTTAATTAATGTTTTTTATTCATAAAGTTTCTTGATTTTTGGGTTCAACCACTAAGATTCATTTCAAAAACACAGGAAAATTTTATTTTCCAGTAGCAGTCTATCTTGCAACAAAGCTGAAGAGGCCTCTGACTGAAGACTTGCTGTATGTCGCAACATGCTGAAGGCTCAATTTCCAGACAGCAGAGGCGATATTTCAGAACAGCACGCCCTGGAAGAAACCATGAGTTGTTGGAAAGCTCTGCTAATCCACCTCATTTGCTTTTTCTGCTCGTTATTTAATCTCTGTCTCAGTCTTATGATGAATGGAAAAGCTGCTTTTCTTTCTGTTATTTTGACCTGATCTTTATCCATGAAGTCTCCTTTTCAACTCCTCTGGGATTTAAGGCTCTAGTTCAGGTATTATTTGAGCTTTTGAGACACAAATCAGCTGCACCCAGTTGTAAAAACAAAGCCTCGTCACCACGGTTACACATCATGACTCAAAAAAGATGCCTAAACATATAAGAACTTCTTTTTAAAAGTTTTAAAAAGAACCAACCTGAAGTAAAGTAGCAGAATTTGGTTGCCATGCTCTGGCACATAAACCCACATACGGATTAAATTAGGATGCGTCACAGTCGGTGGTGGCACACATCCCCCCCTGCATGTCCTATGGATAAATGATTTTCCAGATGTCTCAAACAATCAGCTAAAAGATGAATCTGATCCATTCGGCAGCAGATTCATTTTCTTCCTGCAGAGTTTCTGTTTATTTGCTGCCAAAATGTTTTCTTCACGATGAACTGTTAGAAACTTTTGAGCTTTTTGGAGCGTCTTGAACATCCTGAAACAATCATCTGTGCTGTTCAACTTCTCACTTTGAAGTTATTTTAGTTACTAACCTCTCAGCAGCAAGTTCCTCACAGTCTGAAATTTCTGAAATTCCTGAAATTCCTTAGGAGTAAACCATCATCAAGACAAGACAGCAACAACACAGATGAACTGAAAATCTACTCATTCATTTTTTACAGTTCTCTGTAATTAATAGACAAGCACCTGATCACACACAGCTGAGGCTGCAAGGTTTGCAAAACCTTCAGAGTATTTGTGTCTGCATTCTCTCTTGTGTAATTTTTTTATTACATTTATTTAATTTTTTCCTTCAGTGAATATTTTTTTAAAATTTCTTTCTTTCCTTCAGTTCCCAACATTCATTCTAGTATCCATAATTGTTCTTTCAGATTTATATACTTCAACGTTCAACAATGTTTTTAAACACACCTCATATTTATTCATGTTTCGCAAGTTAATAGTTTTGATGGTTAAAAATCTAAACTATTGTTTCAGCTTATTTTCTTCTGTTTGACTTTTTTTTTATTAATGTTGTTTTTGTATAAATTACTTTCATCCTCATCTTCATTCCACTTTTTTCGTGCCAGATTTTGCTTCTTATAATAATTGTAACAAATTATTATAATTCTTCTGCGTTATTCACTGATTAAAAAATATATCTCTGCTCTGGATGCGACCAGCGCTTTTATTTTGAAGGCCTTCGTGCAAACATCCGGTGCTGTCCCATCGCCGCTCTGATTGGCTGCTGAGGAAGCTCCGTTTTCGGGGTGAAGGCAATCATGGAGGAGCTGAGCGCCGTGGGAGAGCAGGTTTTTGATGCCGAGTGCATTTTGAACAAACGACTCAGAAAGGTGGGGCTTCAGAAACTGCTTTTTTCTCCTCTTCCCGCGGTTTCCGTCCTTCCTCCGGCGGCTCGTCACTAACCAAACCGCCGCTGTTGCCGTGTTTCTGGCTCTTGTTTCAGGGAAAGTTGGAGTTTCTGGTGAAGTGGAGGGGATGGTCATCCAAGTAAGTGCTACTCAGCCCGAACAATGAAAACAACAACAACGTGTCTGATGGGAGCCTGCTGCCTCCCCCAGAACCGAACCGGGGCTCTTTCATGCGGTCCAGAACCAGAAGAACATCCCCGGCTCGCGTTTTGCTCCTGGGAACCGTCTCTGCCTTTATTTGGACCCTCTATAGTTGCTCCTTTTGTTCAGAAATCCAGAATGTTCTCTGAAACCTGGTGCAGATTCGTCCCTGCATCATTGAACTGATTGAGTATTTGGATTTCAGCTCAATATTATTAACTTTGCTGCATTTTTAATAAGTTTTCTGCACATCAATAATCCAAATTTGCAACAGTTTGGAAAAAACAACAACAAATAATCCTAATTCATTCAGCTTTACATGAGTTTATGACAGAGACTGTGAGGTTTTGTCCATGTTGCTGCTCCATCCCTGTAATCCTCCATCAGTTCACACTGCTGCCTGCTCCAAGGTTTCTGTTGGAGCCACATCCTTTGTGTGTGTTGGCAGAGGGTGGGGGTGGATTATTTTCCTCACTGCTGATCAGAAAAGGCTGTTCACTTCCACTGATGAAGAGAAAGCTCATCACAGATCAGATCAATCTGGTTTTGGATTTTGTTTCTAATTTTTCCTGCACTATAATCAGATTGTTCAGAGTACAATAAGGTTCAGAAATGCAGTGGGGATCAGGAAGGGAACCTGCAGGTGTTTTAAAAATTGATGCTCCAAAGTGCAGTTAGAGATTTAAATTGGCTGTTTCCTCTTAATCTAAGATGTACATTTAAAAAACATCTAATTTAGGTTTTCTAAATTAACTAAAGCCAAGAACTGCCAACATTTTACGTCTTCAAATATATCAAAACTATATCATATTTAAAACTCTTTTTTTGTTTCTCCAGACATAAACAACCTTCCAAGACAAAAGCAGGGATAGCAAAGACTTTAGCCTGAAACTGAGTCCAAAATGGAAATTTACATGGTAATATGTTAAGCAAGAAGTTAAAAGAAGGGTACTTTGGGAGACCTACCACACCAGCACCCTACCCAGACATTTAAGAGCCCTGTTTGTGTAATTCAAAGTGAAGATGATGATGAAAATAAAAGTTTACAGGTAGTTTAATTTCTGCTGCTGTTCTGACCTGCATTGTTGCTCTGATATACATGAGGAACATGAATAATTTAGACAACTAAACCATACAGTTTTGCTCAAGTTTGAATTTTCTGCAAAGAAACCAAACCAGCCAGTGGTGAAACAGGTATTTCACCACTTATTTACGCTCCAGTGATTATTAATCAGCCGAAAATCTAAATATTAATCTAAAATATTAGTGTGCGATTTCAAAAATGCTAAACTTGCATCTAGCATAAAGTAAATAATGTTAATGGCAGAGAAAGGGTCAGACAAATATGGGTTGATGCTTCAATGTCAACTATATTTTAGCAACAGTTTTGCCGTTTTAATTATTTAGTTTGGCTTTAAAAACCAACTTTCCTTATATTTCCCTTTGAGAACCACATAGAAAATGACTCTTTAATCACTGAGTGTCATTTTCTATTTGTTTCAGACACAACAGCTGGGAGCCGCAGGAAAACATCCTGGACCCGAGGCTGTTGGCAGCATTCAATAAGAAGTGGGTATCCCTTAGTTTCCTGTGCAGTTTGTGGCGTTTAACTCATTGATTGATTTAATTCATTTAGTGACATCACAGATTAACAAAAGTCAGTTATTATCACAAGAAAAAATGGAAGAAAATGTAGTTTCAAAAAGCAGATGAGTCCTGATCTCATTAAAAAAAAATCTTCTGTCTTTTCTGTTATTTCTGTACAACGGAGTCCTGAAGTCGGAATACAAGATATAAATCATATTTCCAGGTTCTAGTCATTTTAATAGACTCATATCTTTATTCAAAGTGGACTGTAAAATGATTTTATGCAGTAGTAACTAAAGGTAAACATTTCTTTATTTAACGGTAGAAATATACTTTCATAAAATGCTCAACATTCGTCATTTCAATTTTGGATTATTTTGTGTAAAAATTCTGACTTTATTTTTATATTATTACATCAGAGAACAAGAAAAAGAGCTTCTGATGCTTAAAAGACGCAAACGACCCAGAGGACGACCCAGAAAGGTCATAGTAAGTACCAACCGTAGCAGAACCATCTACTTTCTGGACCAACAACGAGCCGCTAAACATTTATTCTGTAAATTGTAGGAGAATATACCGGAACCCCAAAAATCAAGCACCTCCTCTTCTGCTTCATCCTCCTCGTCCTCCGACTCCTCATCCTCCTGCTCGTCTTCGTCTTCATCCTCAGAAGATGAAGATGACGCCGATGACAGCCACGGCAAACAGGAGAGCCCGACCATCCGGCCACGGGAGCTTCATCCCGTCCCTCAGAAGAAGGCGCAGATCGTCATGGCGAAGCAGGAGCCCCCGAGGAAGCGAAACAGGAAGCCCCTGCCTCTGGAGGCGAAGGAGTTCCAGCAGAACAAGAGTCCGCGCAAAGTCCTGAAGACCGCCAAAGAGACGGATCTTCCAGGGGCGATCAAGAAGCCGGTTCATCCGGCGAGCTTCACCTTCATGGGTTTCCACCGCAGCTCAGCCAAAGACGCGGCGCCTGGTCCGTACAGGAGCCCGCTGACCCAGGCTGGGGCGGTTAAACCCGCCGCCAGCTCACCTGGATCTGGGAGATCTTCAGTCCAAACCGCGTCTCTGGCCTTGAACAAATCCAACCAGAGAAGAAATGCAGCCGAGGGGAAGCTGTCCATCTCCGCCGGGAACAGTGGAGGAAGTCTGGATTTGAAAACAGCTGCTTGTAAATCCAAAGGAGTAGCTGCTCTGAATGTGAATACCACCAAACATCCAGTTCAAGGAACCACTCAGCACACTCTGAGCCCACCCAGTGGACCGAAGAAGCCCCCCTCCACCGGGTCCGCAATGCAGCGGGTAGCCGGTACTAAAGCAGGGGCCTCCCAGTCTTCTAAGAACGCCTCCTCCAATCAGGGCCACCAGCCCCTCAACCTTCAGAACAAGCAGTCCCAAAGCGGTGACGCTCCTGCAAGCGGCACCACGGCGGCGTCAGGTCTGAGAAGTCCAGTCATCCCTGCGAGAAAACCCACAGTCGCCCAAAATCTGGAGGCAAACGCCAATAAGAGTCCGGTTTCCTCTGGAAGACCGCCTGCCAGGAAACCGCAGGCCGGTGGAGACCAGCTCAGAGAGATGAAGGAATTCCAGAAGGTCCAAGGCCGGTTGGACAAGTCCTGCTCCGAGATCCAGAACCCGCCGGCAAGAACGGCCACTAAAGGCAGCAAGAAAGCTAAAATGACCGACATGAGCACTGGCGAAGAGGAGAGCAGCTCGGACTCGGACCACGACTCTTCGTACGCTGGACAGGGTCAGCCAGTGGCGGGCCAGAACCAGGACTGGAAGCCCACACGCAGCCTGATCGAACACGTGTTTGTGACCGACGTCACGGCGAACCTGGTCACCGTCACGGTGAAGGAGTCGCCAACCAGCGTGGGCTTCTTCAGCATTCGCAACTACTGACATTCGACCTGGGCGGGTCTGCAGGGTTCACTAGTTCCTCTTATAGTAGTCGAGACATATTTTAGATAAAAACAATAATAATAGAGTCAGTTATTGATTGTAATTATTTATTTTGTCATATGTATTAAAAAAGTGCATTTTGGACGCAGAGAAATAAACGTTTGTCCTCGTTTGTTGTTACTCAAGAGAGAAACGACTGTATTCAGTTACAGGACGCATGTGATCGTTAGTCCAGTCTTAAAGGGACGGTTCACTTTAGTTTCATTTAACGTTAAATTAGGAAATTATTAGCAGTAGTATTTGAAGAGTCTATGACACGAAGGTAAAACTTCTGTCCTTTCCTGCAGAGTTTTAACACATGCAGAGGAAAAATGAGCAGAAAAACTAGAGAAATTAATTTGAGAAAAAAAAAATGCATTTTTTCCAAATGTTTATAGAAACAGTTTAAGATGTTCTGTAGTCACCAGCTGCGTTTCCATTTCAAAATTATTCTGCTCAGGTTGAAAAAACACACTATATGTGAATAAGTTTGTTCACATGATGCATCATTGTCGTCATCTTTCTACTTCCTGTCGTCTTCTGCGTCTTTTCCAGCAGTAGTAACATCCGGTTGATCACAATATGTGATGGAATAAAAAGTTTCGCAAAATACACAAATTTTGATATAACTGATTAGGTTGTATGAGGCCACGCTTAAAAAGTTAAAAAATGTAGGCTTTTGGAAATATCCAAGTTTTTAGATTAAATATTTGATTTTTTAAGAAAATATTTGACTTCCTTTTTTGTTTTTCTGACAGTTTTGGTGGCAATTTACCTGTTTTTTCTTTTTAAACATTGGATCGGTGACTCTGGTCATAAAACGGTTGTAGTTTTTTTCCGCCCTGACGCAGGTGTTTCAGGTCAGAGGGAGGAAAAAAGAATCTGGGTCTTTATCTGATGTAAAGGGAAAGAAACAGCAACCCTGCGCTGCTTTCTGCTCCCGTGGGAGGAGTTCAGCAACAAAGCAGCGACTCAACTCGCCTGCAGACTGAGCCGCTCTTTTACCCTAAAGATAGCTGCGGTTTCAGGTAGCTGAATGCAGGGAGGACCCCCAGAGCTTTGCATGGAGCCTAAACCTGTTTGATTTTCTTATTTGTACTCCTGTAACATGAGGGAGGAGGCCCTGCTGGGAGAAACAAACGTTGCACGCCTGATTGAAAGCTTGTGAATGGTTCAGTTCTGCTTCATCCTTTCATTTAGAGCCAAGCTATGATGTTATTCCGCCAGCTGGGAGGCTGACGAACTCGCTTTTTTACTTTTCTGGCAGATATAAACATAAACTGCCACATATCCACCTAGACGGGGTTCGTTTTCTGTTTGTGACCTATTTATTTTAACCATCCAGCCTTGTGAAACTCGACCAATAAACAGAACAAATGACCTCAGTTTGTGTTTGTTTATTTTCATTCAGGAGATTTTTTCTTTTTTTACTAAATGTTTTTTTTTTTTTTAGCAATTTGAGAGAGAATCCTCTTCCTGCCTGGAGATTATTGCACTTCTTCCTAGAAAGGAAGGAAGAAAAACCATATTGCAGAATAGAAACCTTTGTATGAATCAACTACATATTTATATATCCCGATCGATGTGAAATTAATTGGCTCCATATAGAAATGCCCTGAAAGTTTCGTTTCATGCCTCTATACAGTCAAAAACTACAGTAATATTTAACAAACTAGAATATCTATATGAGGCTCATTTGTCAGATTAAAAGTAACATTTCAAAACTTTTTACCATTTTCATGAGATCCACATTTGGATTAATATTTTATATTGTTTTGATTTTAAATGTCATGTTTTCTTTAGCTGTAATTGATAATAATCAACAGATAAAACTAATCTTTTATGGCCCGGTGGAGACTTTTTACTGAAGACTGAAGTATTCATCTTTTAATGACAGTTTTTTTTCTTGTGTATTTGAGTAAATAGAACCACAAATGTCCAACTTTTACTCAAAATCTGAACTTTTCTTCAATTTATCAAGAATTTGTGAACAAAATCTTATTGTTGATAAGAGTAATCAAGAATGAATTATTAATTGTTCAACTCCAAAAAGTGTAAAAACTGCCTGATAAAGGCATCAACAATTTAATTGTTCACTAAAGAGCCACTAGATGGCGCCCTTACACATGATGCGACACAGAAAAAAGCTGTTTTTTTTCTTCCCTTCAGATTCCAGGTCTTCATGTGATTTGACTAAGCAGTTTGCAATTGTAAAAGATCACCATAGAAGTAACCACAGAGTAAATATTGGTCGTCTCATTTAACAATAAATAACTTAAAATCAACCCGTTAAAAATCTTTAAACTAGAAGTTTTAAGGCCAGTTTCTATCCATCCTGAGCTGCAAACTGCTGCCACCACAAAAAGTCTCTCCACTGCCAGAAAATACACCTGGCAAAGCAAAATAAATTCACCCGGTAGACTGATTTAACATTTTACTGTTCTTACCTTCACCAGTGGAGCGTTCTGCCGCTCATTACAGCAGCTGTTTTGAAACTTTCCAGTCGGTGAAATAACCTCCCTAAGTGAGGGCAAAATTGTCCTTAGATGTTTAGTTGAAGTCAAGCTGCTTCACTGTGTGGACAAAATGCTCAATTTATTCCAAAGACCATAAAGAGCCAAAGTGTTTTAGCTGCTCTGAAGTATTTAGTCTACTTCATTCATGATCTATGACCTTTTTTACCACTGTTGGGACCAAAATGGTGACTTTAGTTACAGAAATATAAAGTTGTCTCATCAGCGTACATGATATAACGTCTTCTATAGTCTCACAATTTCAATCAAATCTCCTTTAACTAGAGTATCACTGAAAAAAATCCTTTATTTCAGGAACTTTATCACTAAGTGAAACACATTATAGAGATTCATTTGATAGCCTTATTTTTTTTTTTTTTAACTATATTTATTTTCCACTTGGAAGTAATAAAAACTTTGCATTTAAAATTATAATATCACACTAAATTAAAGCATATTTAACACCTTCTTAAAGATTATTTTTAGAAAGTGTTTTTAATCCAACACGCCTCATCTATATTCTAATTTTCTGAAAATGGCAATACATGTGGTAAACAGTAAACCATAATAATCTGTGGCAATGGGATCAGAAGTGGCCAGAGAACGGAGCCTTGAGGAGCCTCGCTTCGATCAATATGTTGTGATTAGTTGTATGAAAGGCTGGATCAGATCCCAGTAAAACCAAACGAGTCAAACGTTTCTGAAAGGTTTTGGGCGTTATTTGGTGAAAAAGAACGAGGCTGATTTAAACATAATGACAGAGCACGGCTTTGGAACATTAACTACAGGGTTTTGTCAACAGATTGTGTCAAAATGTTGGTTATGACGCCGTTGGACTTTCACTCCACACAGACAAAACAATAGGAATGTCATAGATAATCTGGAGAAACACAAGGGAAGATTATTCCTGCATTGTTTCCTGCTTGGCTCCAGAGGAAACCGAGCAGCACCTTTCAGGCCGCAGACGCCCCTCTCCCTCTTTCACCACCGCAGTATTTACACTCCTAACAACACTGTCACACAGCCTGGGGACCTGACAGAAGTTATCATTACACAAAGCGCTCTGTTCCATAATTTATAGAGATCCCTGTCCCAGTCATGTGGAGCTCTCCCGAAATAAATTCAAGTAAACACTTACGCGACAAAGAGGCACTCACAGTGGCCTGGTATGCATAAACAGTATGAACAGTGTGACAGTGTAATACACCCCTGATCCCCCAAACCCAACACACACAGGCATGCACGCACACACACACACACACACACACACACACACACACACACACACACACACACACACACACACACACACACACACACACACACACACACACACACACACACACATGCATATATGAAGGCCAGCACTCACTAGAGGCTAGAAATGAACCTCATCAATGCACCATCAACCCCTGATCCACCTGAGTGAGTAAACCAGACAAATTCCTCTTCAATCTCTCCAAAGCACATCGAAAACATGTTATTTTGCACGTTTCTTCATCAGGAGAAACTTTTTTTAAAGTTTTATTTTCTTTGTGGAAGGTTCGTTTGACAGTCGGCTCTCCGCTTCACACCAGAGTCCAGGAGATGAGGATGCATTTCTCAGAAAGCAGCCAAATCCATCAACATGAAGGCAGTTTGATCTGATGGCAGGCGCTCAGGTTGAAAAGAAAGTACAGAGCCAGGATGACACCAAGCTGTAAGGTCATTACAAACTGACCTGGAGAACACACACGGTCCCACTCTGCCGGGATTTTAGTACATAGATAAATAAAGAAAGTTACAAAGAAAGAAAGACAAAGAGAGATGGAGAGGAAGAGCCAGAGTTGCAAAGAAATGGGCACAGAAAGATATATAGAGAGATTGACAGAAAGCATTTAGTAATATTAAAATGTGGACTTTGACTAGGCCATTGATTAATTTTTTTGTTTCGTTTGGAATAAGCGTCCTGCTGAAGATACAGTTTAGACTAAACTCCTGCTGTTGGACAGATGGACTCAGATTGAAGTCGACTCCATGACTGAGTTGTCCATGTGGCTGCAAAACGAGCCCACATCATGACTCCTCCGCCACCCTACTGTCCATTGTTCCAGAAGTCGTGCTTCATTCAGATGGAGCTTCGTGAACCTGATCAGTTTGAACTCTTTCAGATGAGATTATTTCTAATTGTTGCGTCATTAGCTTGAATGTTTACCATGTTAACAGTGCATGAGGAGCTTCTAAGGAGTTTTAGCATTTTTCAGCGGTTTGGAAATGACCTCTTCACCCTTCCCAGATTGATGGGCAGCAACAGTTGTTTCTCCAGGGCCACTGCTGATGTCTTTCTGTCCAAACTTACTGGACTTGCAGATGATTTTTAGCAGCAGACTCCACATTTCCCCTCCAAATACTGCAGAAGTCGGGAGGATGAACTTAGTTTTCCAGACAATTACGGTGTTATGTTAAAATAATGTGGTTATTATCACTGCACCTTTATCTCGTTTGTCTGACTCCTTCCTCTTCCAATCACTGTAACCAAACTGTTTGGTTTCAAACAGCAGAAATAGTTGCTATTCGATTTCAAAGGGAATGTTTGGAAACCCGATCCGGCCCGACAGCGAACATACCTTACACCCGCGTCTCCCTCACCCTCCTTCTAAATCACTCCACTGGAGCAGAGTAAACAAACTCCAGTTTGCTCTCTGATATTGAGAGGTTCAGACAAGCGGCAATCCTCCGCTATGACAACACGGCCTCAGACAGACGATGTCATCCATCTTACCTCACTCTCCATCCATCACCGCGCCGGAGTCGACATGTCTGACAGTCCCACTCTCACTTTTCTCATTGGCACGGGTGTCCACATCTGTCACATTTTCCCCTAAGATTTCTTTTCTGACGCCAGACGGACTCCGCCCCCTTCGCGCCGAAATCCGCCGACACCTGAAGGACAACCAGGCAGAGAGAGGACTTATTGATTGGTCACGGTGTCTGATGTCATCCAGGCGCAGGAGCCGTTTCCTGAACTACCTGGAAACTGAACGAAAGAGTCAAACTTTCATGCAAGCATCACCTTCTGAGGAGTTCTAGTCAAATTCGCCACCAATAGTCCAGATTAAACTATGAAGCAAAGGGAAACAAGATGGAGGCTCTGAAAGTTAAAACAGTTAAACATCAAATTGATGATCTAGCGGTCAAATGATCTATTAAAACAAAAATGTCAGATTTAGTTCTGGGCTTTAAATAGGCCGAAAAAACTCCAGATTTCCTCTGTTGAAACCATTTGATTCAATACATTTTCTGTAAATTTACATTCAGTTTTCCCTGGAAAACAAGCTGCTAACAATTTACACCCAATCCTTCAAGCTTTTTAGGAATAATAAAAACATGTCTGAAGAGTATAAAACATTTTCTGTCTTGGAATAAATCAAATCAGCATTTATATGCCAGAAAACTCAGCAGGTTGCCAGCGTTTGCTTGTCCTAAATCAGATTTTTACCTGTAAATTCTCACATAAACAGGAAGAGAAAGAGTCAACAGTGGCGAACAGTGAGAGAAGTTATTGAACAAAGCAGCTTCTGACATGAAAGCCATTTTCTCTCCCAGTGAGGAGTTTCTTTTCACACCCACGGGGCAGGAATCAGGACGTTTCTGCCTCTGCTGTGAAGCTGTGGTAACAAAGTCAAACTGTATCTTCCAGACTTAGGGGGCCAGCGGGAAGTTTGGCCTTCTGATCCTCGTATAATCTGCCCTGGGGAAGACACAGCTCCTCTCCTTACCTCCATCAAAGGCGCCAAGCCTCGACTTTCAGCCTCACATCCTGATCTGATTGAGGTGGAGAGAAAATATTGACTAATTCACCAGACAAAGCAGAGTCAATATTTGGAGCCGTTTCCATGATGCTCGATGGGATAAAACCGGGAATGTGACCCAAACTGCTCTATTTGCATCTTAATAGCAGGAAGAAAGACAAAAGTCAACTTTATTTACATTATTCTAACGCTGAGCTTCCACAAAAGCTTGATTATTTTCTCCAGAGTCTGGAGAGCTTTACTCAACCCACGGAAAAGTCCCGTAAAGCCCGTGGCACCAGGAGGAGCGCTCGGATAAATCAGCAGCAGGCTGTGAACAAGGCCCGGAGCCGGAGGACCTGTGTGCAAGAGGACAGCTCTATCGCTGAATTTCACAGGTCATTACTCTGGCTCCAGCCATCGCTGCCTCCAGTGGCTCTGGAGACGGGCAGCTTTTTCTCAGAGACAACAGCTTACTGGGCTTTGTGCCGGCTAAACAAGCGTGTCTGTCTCACAGCAGTAGATTAATGTCCAGATAGAGCTTTTTACTCCTCAGGGAGACCTGCAGAGGAGCCATCCATCAACCTTTGGAAACCATTACACAATAACAGAATAACAAAATCAGGGAGACGGGTTCACTGACAGAACCGCGTCCGCTGGGTTTACAGTGGGAGAGGCGGACAAAGGAGGACGGTTCTCAATTAGGTCCTCACAAGCAAACAGGAAGGTCGGATTTCCTGAAAAACCAAAGGAACTCTGGGAATCCGTCCATAAAACATAACTTTCGTTTTTCCAGTGAATAAACGTGAGTTCAGGGGAAAAAGCACCGTTTCATGTAGCAATTTAAATAAAATTCAATACAGATATTTAACTTTATAAAACGGCTTATAAAATACATAAGTAAATATGAAAAGCATGTGTGAATTAAATGTTTTATTTTGTTAGCCATACGCAGGTAAACCAATCAGATGTTAGGCTCTAATAAATAATTTACACAAAATGCACTTGAAGATCTAGTTTAGTATCTTTAACATTTAAAAAGTAATAAATATTGACTTGCCACAATTACTACAGTTTAAAGAACAAGAAACACGTTTCTAGTTGGATGGTGGCACTTTCTGCCCTCCATACGAATGTTAAAAAAAACTTTGGCCGCTTTTGATTAAAAAAAAAGCAAAAAATTGACAAACTGCACAATTTTAATGACACATTTAAAGTTAAAATGCACAGAAAAGCTAAAAATATAAAAATGTATCAGTTTCATGACTCAAAATGCAAGTTTCTCAAAATATAAAACACAAACCTCTAAATGAATGAAAGTAATGAGGAGGAGCTTTTGTTCATTCGAAACTTTAACTTTTAACTTCTTCTTTTTGGACGTTTTTTTTCTGAAACATAAAGCAGAGACATTCCCATTCAAGATGCTCCTGGGTTTTTGTGTTTTGGAGACTGATTGATGACTCCATGCTGCTCTGCACCGGCGGCGTCTCCGTTCTCCAGAAGCTGCTGCTTCTTCTTCTTCTCTGATTGTCCTGTGTGTGCTGAACACACAAACCCTCAGTCCTCCACATGAATGACAGTAAACAACACAAGAGCTCTGGTTGCCTCCCCCCCACCATGCTACTCCCACCCTGAGAAGAGAGGGGTCACACAAACAGCATCTGACTGGCTCTTAATTTGTTTAAAGCGGCCCGTTCAAACAGGATCCCCAGCGGGGAGAAAAGCTCGTTTCCAGGGCCGGAGCTGCGTTGTTCAGGAAGGACATCAAGCTGCTGCTCCAGAGGCGCCGGCTTGTAATTAACACGCTGCAGATTACGTTTACAGGACCAACACGGCCTGAATGAGTTTTATGATGGCCGGTGAAGACACAGCCTCTCTGTTTGTGTCCTGGGTGCGAACAGCTGATGGGGGAAAGTTTCAACCTGAGCAGGAATCACCAGGATTCCCTCCGGTTCCTGATGCGTCTCCTGCATAATTCATTCCTGTTCTCACTTCCTGCAGCATTCCTTCACTTCCTGCTTTAACTTCACACACCAGATGATTTCATTTCCAAGCAGCTTCTTGTTCGACCTTATAGAAATAACCGCTGCTGCTCATCAATCTGCAAATATTCCCAAACTCTCAGGCTGTTTTCACACCTGATATTCTGCTAAACTCAGTTCATTTCGGGACATTTTCCCTCCTCGCCTGTGGGGGCGCTGCAACAAAAACCACAGAGGGAATCGACTCAAAAACCTCTGAAGACACTGAACGCGACTTCCTTTTGTATAAAATGGAAACAAAAACAGTTTCTGTCAAGCAGTTAGTTCTGCTAGCATGTTTGTTTCGGTTGTATTTACCCAGAATGCCTTGTGTTGTAGTCCACTTCCTGCTTTTGGAGCGGTCTCTGGTCTGCTCGGTGTTCACATCTGCCTTCAAACCGAACTGAAATTCATGACTTAAAACTACATAATGCTCAAAAAAGTTGAGCATTGAAACAGCTGAGCTACAGCAGCAGACAGCCTCACCTGTTAGATACACTGCAAAAACAAACTCATACACATATTATTGATTTAGTTTCTAGCACAAATATCTCAGCACACTTCAAATAAGACGAAAATAACTTACAAGTAAATTCTCAGCAAGATATAGGAGCTTGTTTTGAGTCATTATAGGTGAAATAATCTGCCAATCGGAGAAATACTTTTACTTAAAACAATCATCTCTTTTGATTCGATTGATTTATTTCTAACAAGAAAACAAACAGGACAGAGAAAACATGTGCATCCATAACCAAGAACAAAATAATTTGTTTTCCACAAGTTTCTGTTTGAAAAGGAGCAGAAAGAAGTGAACATTTACTTAATGCTCCCCTTTATTAAATATATTACTTAGACTCAATAGTTATCAAAAACCTTGTTACATTGATATGCTTGTTAAATATCCTGTGCTAATTAATGAATTACATCACATACAATGAATCTTGCTGAAAAGTTATTTGTAAGTTAGTTTTGTCTTATTTCATACCAACATATTTGCTCTAGAAACTAAACCAAAATTACTCGTTAAGATTTTATGTTTTGATTTCATCTGCAGGGTTTAAACAGCAGTAAGATATGAATCCATCCCGACTCTTATTTCATCTGAGGCTTAACATTTCGAAACAAGCTGAACATGAACTGTGTGAAGGTCTTCCAGAGGGTCTGATCCCAGATCAGGAGGCAGGGAAGAGCCGGTCATGTGGAAAACAAAAGCCTGGCTCCTCCATCCATCTTCCCAAACCTGTGTGTCTAAAGCACTTCACAGTGAATTAGGCTGAAGTGGAAACCCACTCTCCAGACTTGCAGCCCTTCTTTCCACTCCGCGGCCAGGTGATAAATCTCCGTTTCTCCAGCGCCGCGCTGCTTCAGCTCTCCCCGAGAGTCTGACCCGAGACGGAGAAGCTTCAAACAGCGACACCAGACACACGGCGGCGCAAATTCAAGCCACATATTTAGTGAAACGCAGCAACGCGTTTCCCTCTAGTTTGGGATAAACTCCTGTTAATCAAAGGCTGCGTGTTCCATAGGTCGAATATACAGAAGAGAAGAAAAAAGAGGAGTAATTCTCTCTAATTAACACGTTGCAACTTGTTTGTAATTCTTATGCAAACAGAAACATAAAACCAACAATTAGTGGTTTTAGGAGGAGCAGCGTGCTCAAACTATTATGAAAAACAATAACTGAAAATATATTTGACATTAATCGTAATTCCTGATTGGGAGCTTAAATCCAAGATGTCAGAACCTCAGGTTCTGGTTCCGAACAGCTGGGAAAAGCTGGAAATTCATCCCAGATATTAGCGCTAATTCTGCGTCGCAGTGTTTATGTGGCGTGTTTGTGCAGCACCTTGACAGAATGCAATTATGTGACAGAACCCACAGCAGCAGGCAGACGCCAGCCCGGTTCTGCCGCAGGGCTTTTCCTTCTGGAAAGAAAGGAAAAGCCTTCCTGCTTCTGCAACCTCATCTTTGATTCTTCTCCGCTCAACGTTTCTCCTTTCACTTATGATTAGACATCACTCATTTCCTACCTGGCTGGACATCCAGGTGAATCATTAAAGCTGCAGAGTGTAACTTTTATAAAATATGATTTTCAAATTGTCGTGTTGAGACAGATAATCTGTCAAAAACAACCAATCGGAGTCAGGAGGAGAGTCCTAGTGCTGGCAATCAAGCTCGTGTACTCTCAGTGGAGTCAGCCATGAATGCTTATGCTAGTTAGCTTAGCTAACAGCTGATAAACTGTTTTCATGGAGGAGTTATTTCTCTGAAATTAACACTTTGAGAATTATAGAATAGTCGATTAGAAAAATGATCAATTGTTGCAGACCTACAACAAATGTTTTTTCATATCTACTCATCTTGGTGTTTTACTTCTAAATAGAAACGTATAGCTGAGGATGAGGATGACTCACTATAAAAGGATTTCTGATTTTATGGGGTTTTCATTTGTTAGACGTGTTTTATGGTTCTTGTGCGAACACACAGGAATGTTAAGTCTATTTTTGTTATTCTTACAAGAAAAAGGAAGCAAATCTGGAACCAATTTGCTGATATCTTGGAATCGCTCTGGGAATCATGGAACCAGGTCTTCAGGTTCTTCCCATTTGGTCGAAGCCGAAGGAACAGAGTGGACTAACAATCGCCCAGCTGGTTTAAAGAGCGAGACGTCAGGATGAAGAGCAGATACACCTGAACACTCTGGAGGTGCCAGAGGGGGATTTATTACAGAGGGACACCCTGGAAATGAGTGATTGATGGCTCACACGCCGCTCGTTGGGCACAGACTGGACCTGGAAGCCGCCAGCGGAGCCGAGCCCAGGCAGAACAAAGGCCCGGCTCGGACTGGGAGCGAGCGCCGGCCTGCCGCTGGAGCCCCGCAGCTTCATATTTACATACGACGCTCAGGAGGTAATTGCAGTGAATTCCTGTAGAAGGTGCAAACAGGGGGCTGTTTCTTTATCCCACACAACAAACACGCCAACGGGGAACAATGCAGAACTGCAAAGTGATCACTGACTTAAAACATGTTCCTGGTTCCTTCTGCGTTAGTTCGCTCCAAACAAGGCAAAACTAAGATATTTGCATTAGGAGTTAAGCAGAAATACTCTAATATTTTGTGTTTTTGCAGTGTAAAGTTGCAGAGGGGCTCACTACAAAATCTTATCATGATTCTTGTCTAGTTATTAACACAAATATGTCATTACAGTTGAAATAAGATAAAACTAACTGAGAAACAAGAAACATGTTCTTATTCTTAGTCAATAGTTTCTTAATAACGACTTAAAACAAAAAAGTAAAAAGTAAATAAAATCAATTAATTGCATAAACAAACTGACCTTTCTATTCATCTATTTCATCTTGTAGTTGTTATCTGTGTGTCTCCTTTAATTGTCTCTTGGGGATAAATGACATTTTTTTAATTGAATTGACTACTGATTTAAAAAAAAAAAGTGCAGGTAATTTCATTAAAAACGTGGGAAAATGTCGTGTTTTAGGTGAAATAATTTGTCAGCTTAACTTTTTCATCAATATTATGAAATTATTGATCACAGATCTTACTGAAACACAGCTTGCAAGTTAGTTTTGACTTACTTTTAGTGTAGAAACGAGACAAAAATAAAAGTTAATCTTGTAAAACTTCTCAATCCAAAACATAAACAGATTAACTTCTGCTTGTTTACTCAGATTAGGGAAGAAAGGTTTCCATGACACCAAGAAACAGAAGAAATAATTAGCATTAAAATCAGTTTCTCTGAAACGCTTGTTTAACGTGGAGCCGTCCGTATCTAACCAGACCTTCACAGTAGTTGATGGGCAAAAGCCAAAACGTGTCAGGGTTGCTACGGTTCGTGAATTTAAGTAAACGAGCGACGCCCTCGCTGCTCTCCGCTTGGCAGGACCGCCCCACGCACATCAAAGTGAGGTCTGACCTTGCATACCAGATGAGGTTTCGATTAATGAGGTCTGAACATCAAACACTGAGATTCCTCCCCCTACAAATCAAAGAAATTTACAGCCTGAAAAGAAAGAAATACCTGAAATAAGAAAGGAAAAGGACTCCATGTCAGCGTCTCCGTTTGAACACCAGCAGCGGGGAGAGGATTCAAAAAGCCTCCGATTATCTGATGAGTGGGAAGCCACAACTTTCACCAAGCAAATAAAACTTCTTTCAGGATGTTTATGTTTCAGCCAAACAGCTAAACCAGGACAACAACAAAGACGTCGCCTTCGGTTACAGCAACCGGAGCGACTCAGGATTCCTCACATCGAATGACAAAAGTCTGAAAATGCAGTAAAATCAAATTATTGGTGCAGAGAGATGTTAAAGCTGGCGGCGATAAGTAGTAAACCGCATCATAAAATAAACAGTTTCATAAAGAAGGGAGGAAGTAAAACTGGAAACAGACGTGGTGCTCAGTGGATGACAACATAAAGCTATGAGATGCTGAAATTATAAAGTCCCTGAAATTAAAATTAGATCATCAAACATGATTAGTAGGAGAAACAAAGTAACGAAAGCATAGAGAGAGGATAAAGCAAACTTTTCTATGCATATTAAAGGCCCAAGTTAATTATAAAATTGCGTAGGAACAATTATATAAACTAATTGGCACAAACCTTAAAGGGAACCATGACACAAAATTCACATTTTGTGATTCCATTTGGTTCTCAAATGTTTCTAAAAAACAACCTATGATTAAAAAACGCTTGGCTCTTCTTGGTAGTAAGTTAAAATTGTTCAGTCCCTTTTGACGAGCGCTGCACCGTTACCTAGCAACCACAGTCAGTGGGTTTTCCTGTTGTATTCGCTGTACAATGGCTGCTGGAAAAGACGAGAGTTGACTTCCTATGTAGAAGCTACTTGCTGCATTCTTGCTGGTTGTGCAGGAGGCTCCACGTCTGCTTTCCAAAGATGTACAGTTTTGTGACCGTGCATCCATTTTCAGCCATTTTCAGGTGAAAGTGTAAATGTTGAGTTGGGGGCGTGGCCAGCAGAAGCTTATTTGGATTTAAAGTGACAGAGGCTCTAAAACTATTTAATTCTCTCCATTTAGTGGCATTAATTTCTCAGTTTTACTTATGTTCACTTTGATCCAATACTTTTTAATCTATGAATATTGATCCACTCACATTTTTCCAAACAGAAATCTGCTAAACGTTTTCACTTTTAATGGTCTTTTAATGCAACTTTTAGTGCAAATTTACTTTTCATGTTCATAACAGGTGTTATGATGTCATGTTTATGGCAGTCTCATGTCAGTCTTACACACTCCTTCACATAAAATGTTGCCAATTTGACAAAATGTTCAGAAATCCCTCAAATAAAGCAGCAAATTAGAAGAAACGCCTCAAAACAACGATCGAACACGGAAGTGCAGGAGTCATGATTCGGGCTTGATTTGCAGCTGCTGAGAAAGAAACAGAAAATCTGTGCAGAAATGATCATGTTAGACAAGAAAGAGAGAAAAAAACATAAAAATCTTGGCAGGTTTTCTGGAAGGAGCAACGTAAAGATTCACAGCCCAGAAAAACGGGTCAAACTTTCCTTCAGAGGGAAAAGCAGGCAGAACGTTCAAGATGAGGGACAGGTTCATATGGGAGGTGTGTTAACAGCAGAGACAGCTGCTCGCCGTCCCCCTGAGACACAACACCTGTCTCCATTCAGATGGACATCTGGACGTCCTTAGATTTGATCCTACTGACAGACAGACGCTGACAAGTCATTAGAGGAGTCCGGTTTTAATGAAGGGGAGCTTTTAGTAACCAGACTAGTTGGATCAGTTTGTAGAATCTGATGGTTACTGTAAAATAAAACTGTAATTCTAGTTTCCATGAAAAAAAAAAAAGATATGTGGGGTTTAACGCATCAGATCAAATGCAAAAAAATAACTTTTTGTTAAAAATCAGGTTTCAGAAATCAGAAAATAAGCTTTTTATCCTTTTTTATGTCTGCAGTCATGCATGACTGTGAAGTGGAAGGAAAAAGAAAGATTGGCTGAACGTCTTTTGGAGTTTGTCTCCACCTTCAGACTGAAACGTTTACGCCTCCTCCTCCGGAAAACAGCTGAAGCTCAGTCAGATTAAATGGAGAGTAATAATCTACTAAAACTGGAAATAAAGGTTTTCTATAAAAATAAGAAATTATTGACTTACAAAAAGCTCCAGCATCATGCTGAAAAGTTACTTTAAAGTTAGTTTTACCTAATTTTGAGGTCTAGTCAAAGTTTATTTATATAGTAGCTGAACAAAGTGCTGCACATCCGTTATGACATCTGTTTTAAACTTCATTTCAATCAGAAAATAAAATAAAGTTTGGTGAAAATAATGAAATTGGCAGAAAATACTAAAAAGTAATACCAAAACAAGTGTAAGATATGTACAGATGCAGTTTTGGGAGCTTCTTTTTTAAGTCTTATTATAAATGTAATAATTTGCCACTTTTTAATCTGTAGTTTTGTCTTTTCTCAAAGTTTTTTTAAAGTTATGAACTCCATTGGTAAGTTTTTTTTGTCTTTAGTTCTATTGGCAGATTATTTCTATTACACTGGGGAATATGCATTGTTATAAATTAAATAATCTGGCAGTGGAACTAATACTTTTAAAATCTGGATTAAGAAATTAAGCGACTTATAAGTTCATTTTGTCTTTTTTCAAGTGTACTGAGATATTTGCACCAGAAATTAGACAAAAATCCTCGGTAAAATGTTCTGTTTTTGCAGTGTAGATCAGCCACTGCTTCTCAATAATGCAAATTATTAGATTGTTGGGTTCAGATATTAGAACTACAACAATAATATGATCTAAAAAACAAGAAGAATGACTGTTAAAGCTGGAACCTGGTTTGCTTCTGGACAGTCCAGTTGCAGGTCGAGCTCTGCAGAGCAGAAACTCATCTTTGAACTTCTCGCTCAGCTCAGCCGGGTTATATTTGGAGTTTAAGGGCTATATCTGATATGAGAAACGTCTCATAATGGCACCGTTTCTGTTTGCCAGCCAATACCGGCTCTGAGCTTCCAGCTTTATCAAGATCAAAGAGAACTTCTTCTCTTTCATCACCGTAGAAAAGCACAAAACGCTGCATCATTTTATTACAGAGGCGCAGTCAGAAAGGAGGAGTGAGTTTGTGTTTGAAGCTTTCAAACCTGATCGTTACGGGACATCCTTTCATGTCCCGTTTAGGAGGATTATTTGCAATTTGTCATTTCTCCTGAATAAACATCACTTTTCTGCCTGGCTTTTGCAAACTGAGAAAAAACAGCGACGGAAAGCAAACCTCTGACTCGTTAATGAGCAGGTCAGACTTATTTAAACCACTTTTATCATCCGTATAACTCCTGTTTTAATCATTGGCTAAACTAACAAGGAGAGATTTGCTTTGATCAGGAAAGTATCTGAATTTAATCAGGATTCAGGTTCTGGCTTCAGAATATCTGCAAAGAACAAACAGCTAATTAGGGAGGAGGGAGGAAAATATCAGCGGAAAAAGCTCAAACACTGAGGCCTTATTAAGGTAATGGATGGCTGCTGATTAAGAGCAGGAGATTGTTGGGTTTGTGAGACTTCAGGACATTTAGAGATGAAATATGACGGACGGAGTGAAGAGGCATCCAGATCTTCATGGACTAATCTGTTAGTCTTGACGGCGCCTGCAGCTGGGTTCCCTTTAACGTTTTAAAGATGATAAATGGTCCATGTCGGCTCTTCAAGCTGCATCTCGATCTGAATATCAAAACTTATTTCATGTATTTTCCATGTACATATAAGGAGCTTCAGTAATAAACATGCTGAACCTGATTTAAAAGAAATTTGATGCCTTTAAATTGGGCCTCCGTCTCTTTAAGAAGCTCCTACTCTTTCAGAAACTCATCGCAGCAATGCGCCTCATCACGCCGTTTATAACCGCTCTTAGGAGCGTTGGACTGAGAAGCAGATTGTATGATGAGCTCAGCAGACTTCCAGCACCAGCAGGTGTTTCCTAATTGCTGCTGCCGCTAGTCTGAAGGAGCTGAGTGGGGCAGGGATGTTCACTGAGGGGGCGTTTGTGAAAATAGGCAGCATTTTTTTTTAACTTCAAGCATTTAAGTCAGTTAACTCTGGTTTACAACTTACAAAAATATATATTTTTTGGAAATTAAGTTAAAAACACGGGGAATCATGTAATCATGGCAGCAAGTCAGCTGGAGATGAAAGAATCTGTCAGAGGAACTAGAACTTTTTTAATCAATTTTAAGTGATTATTGGTCTAAAACAAGCTTTTACATCTTGTTGAAAAGTTACTTGTAAGTTAATTTTATCTAATTTCAAGTGTACTGAGATATTTGCACAAAAACATTACTTTGTCAGATTTTTTTTATGTTTGCAGTGGTGCAATTATTTAATAAAAAAAATTTGAAAAATAGCTGCTAAAACTTGAGCGTTTAATATTATGTCCTCCTCCATTAACATTAGTAAGTTATTTTTTATGCAGCCAAAGTTAGTAAGAGCTGCAGGTTGAAGCTTTAAGCCAAAAGTGATTTTGCTCTCAATGTAAATGTATGAAAATAAGCAGAAACATCAGAATTCATCTGCTGTTAGTTTCTACATTTCGTGTGCTGAGGCTTCACTGTGCCGACCCTCAGCTTTACGTTACAATCCCGTGACAAGTTCAGGGATCTGTCAGCTGTGCGCGTACATGCAGAGCCGCCTCTGAGGTTAAGGAGCATCATTACGGACTAAACACAAGTAAAACAAAACACAGGCTCCCTGGTGCCCCACAGTCTGCCCGACTAAAACCCTGGAAGGACGGGAGGGAGGGGCCCGACTCAGAGACCCGACTGCACACAGCTCAGGAGACAATACGGAGGTTTATTTACACTCACACGGCAGGACTTTGTGTTTGTGTGCAGACATCTAAAGCAGTGGTTTTAAATGTGAGACAGTGAGATGTTCTTTTGTTTTTCTTTTTTTTTCTTTAAATGATGAGAAAACCCAGTGAGCTCTGACCCAAACCCAGCAGGACTGAAACTGGGGAAGGATTCCAGTTTTCACACACAAACGCTTTCAGCAGAAGAAAATGATTCCAGGACCAAATCTGACAGATCTCCAGACGACACCTGGAGAGCGTTTCCATGACAACGGGAGGCAGGATGCTGACACAGTGCACTGTAAAAAACACAATCCTATCAAGTATTTTTGTCTGGTTTCAAGTGTAAATAAATATCTGATACCTAAAATAGGACAAAACTGACTTACAGGTAATGTTTCAGCAAGAGAGAAGAATTTGTTTTAAGTTAATAATTCCTTAATATTGATGAAAAATTTCTAGTTCCACTGCATTATTTCACTTTAAACAAGATATTTTTTCCACGTTACAAGTGAATTAATCTTGCAACTAGAACTTTTTCCTCAATATCAAGGAATTAATGACTTGAAACAAGATCCTGTATCTTACTGAAAAGTTATTTTCAGTTTGTTTTTTCTTATTTCAAGTGTAATAAGATATTTGCACTAGAAACTGGACAGGCCATTTGGTGAGATGTTGTGTTTTTGCAGCGTGACATTAAATCAAAACGCTGCACTGATCCAGCTGGGTTTATGCATAATTTTCATTTTATTTCAGTTGAGTTTTATAGCTAAATGCCACATTGATGAGAAACATTTGGAAATAATTCATCATGGTTATGTCTTCTGGATGCATTCATGTTAAATATAATCCAAAACCTAAATGAAGGTTCTTCTTATTTATAGTTTTGCTTGTATGTGTGAGTTTTTATTTTATTTTTGGTCATTTTGTTTATTTTCTTTAGTTATTTAAAATATCTTACAACTCCAGTGTTAAGTGATTTTGAACAAATTTAAATTTATTGATCATTGAGAGGCTGGTGTCCCATTTTTATGCCATCATCATCATCATCATCATCATCATCTTACTTGAAAATGATCTCCAAATAATAATATCGTTTATCACGATCATTTCTGGGACACCTGGTCATCCAGGTGATGCTGCTGGATCAGTTTTCAGTCTCTTCCTGTTGAGGAGGAAGCAGCTTTTGCCAGGAGGGTTTGTGATGAAACGCATGGAGACGTCAGAGCAGCTGTTGCTAGGCAATCAGCCTGTAAGGTGCCTGATGCAGGCAGGAATTGTTGACGATTTGATGAAACAGTTTAATGGGAAGCAAAACAGAAAAACCTGAATTATACAAGAAATACGCAAAGCTGCGCAAAGTGAGTGCGTAAAGTTGGCGCTGTCCTTGTGCGCAGTGATTCCTATCAGCCTGCATGGAGAAAATGAAGGAAAAGTCATTTTGTTATCATGTCTGTGTCGTTTTATTGTACGAATATAAAGAATAAATAGTACATTTACCAAATTTACAGGATAAAACATGATTGTATCAATAATCAATAGTTCAACTCTGAGGCTGATCCGCTTCTTCCAACACAAAGTCCGTGCGTGCCTCTGTGCGCCACTTCTCCATAAATACAAAATATATAAAAGCGATATTCTGCACAAATAAAGTAGACTCTGGTTACAAATAATACTGACTTTGTACAGGAAGTTGGCCACGCATATACAGAAATACATTCTTACACTCTGTAGTGCAGGTGGGAATAAGAGGATAAAATGACCGAGCTTATAAGTTAGAGTTCCCAGCAGTCCTAGCTGGAGCAGGAGCATTTGCAGTCCGTGATGACCGGGTACTGCACCGGGATCCAGGTGCATTTCAGCACGCCCTTCCGCTGCATGCAGCGCCACCGCAGCACCGTGAGGTGGGTCGAGTTCGCGGGTCTACAGACCATCCCCTCCGGAACGGAACACGACCTTTTGCTGACGCAGCCGCCGACCCGGACGTACCGAGGCCAGAACCTGCAGCCGAGGTCGGTCCAGGTGTGGACCACCGGGCAGAAGGTGTAGGCCCACAACCACTGCTGCAGCCGCCGCTTCAGCTTCTTGCTCGGCTTGTGCTTCTTGCCGATCTGCACGTCGAAGTCCACCGCCCGGATCTCCTTCGGCAGAACTCCGCCCGCCTTCAGGATGTCGAAGTGATCCGACTCGTCGGAGCCGGAGTGCTTGTCCTCCACGGGGAGGGACACGGACAGGAGGCGGCCGTCAAAGTCTCCCAGAATGCTCCGGAGCTCGGTCTCGTTAAGGTCCCGCTCCTTGGGGTCAAAGGCCGGATCCGGGTCCTCTTTTAAATCCACCACCGGCAGACTGTCACTGGGGATGGGCCGCAGAAGGAAGAAGTGCTGACAGATCGCTCTGTCTGTCAGGAGTCCAAGAGACAACATCAGCAGACACACGGCAGCGCACTGCTGAGG
The DNA here is from genome assembly GCA_911649635.1 of Poeciliopsis gracilis. Classification (NCBI taxonomy): domain Eukaryota; kingdom Metazoa; phylum Chordata; class Actinopteri; order Cyprinodontiformes; family Poeciliidae; genus Poeciliopsis; species Poeciliopsis gracilis. Next base: position 2,032,239 of record CAJVRI010001527.1, read on the forward strand.
CTGATCCATGGCGAGCCGCGGGATCAGCGCGCACACGGAGCGGAGAGGAGGCAACTTTACGCGCCGGCGGTCTCCAAAACTGCGTGTCCAGAATCCCTCAAAAATCACTTTTCCATCATGAAACTCCCTGTGAGCAGGAAAACATCAGTGGAAGCGGATTTGACCGATCAGCTGAGTTGCTGCGCTCCGCGCGTCGCGGCTCGGCATGATGCTCCGCTGGCGTCCGCTGCAGAAAAGCGCCGAGGCGAAGCCGCCGCCTCCGTTTTATCCTCCGCACGCAGCGTGAGGTAATCCCTGCGCCCCGCTCTCAATGTGGGTTTGTTGTCTAGGAGGAGATCCCCGATTCCTCCTCCTCCCATCGCGCCGGAACGCGAGAGGAGAGGAGACGCCCCCTGTCGGCTTTCTGATACATTAATCAGACTTTCATTCTTTATAAGTTAGAAGGTCTGATGAGCGGATCCTCCCGGGAGTTTCTGGAGAAACCAAATACTAAAAAAAAAAAAAAAAAAAAAACTTTGAAATTCTTGACAAACTGCATCCGCAAACTTTATGTAAATTGTTGTGATTCTGAGACTGACGAACTGCTACAAGTCGTTTATTTGATAAGCCTTTACAATAACCACTAGGTTAACCATGTAAAACACAAGAGGCAGTAGAAGTAAAAAGATCATTAAAAATAAATACAGTGGAAGAAATTTGCTCAGATGAAACGAACAGAAACATATGGTGAAGCACGGTGGTGGCAGCATCATGTTGTGTCCAAGAAAATGGGAAAATTCAGTTTGCAGATGTGCAAAACTCCCAAATACCTGCAGCTGGAATGGCAACCAAATGTGTTTCTACAGAGTACTGACTCCAAGAAGCTGAAAACAAATCCAAGCCACACTTTTCAGAACCTTATCAGTTAAAAAAGTGAAAGTCTTTAATAGTTTTACTTTAACTTCATAAGATCCACTAAGTTGTTTTGTTCTTTCACATAAAATCCCAACCAGTTCCTGCTGAGCTACACAGAGCAGACAAAAATATTTTCATTAGCATTATTAAACCAGATTATGTGGAATGAGATAAACTGGCAAAAGCAGGAGAGAAAAAGCAGCAATTATGCATTAATTTTCAAATATTCAGCAGTATATATGCTGCGTCTCCATTACAAATGAGAGAAAATCTTTTTGATGCAAAAAAAAAATGCTTCTATTGCAGTTTTGCAAAATACACCAATTGTAAAACAGCAGAATGCAAGGCATGCTGGGAGTTTTTAACAGTAAATTTCTGCCATAAATTTCAAAGTTTTTTCAAGAACATGAGTTTCAAAAATCAAAAATTTGCAAGAAAAAACTCAAATTTTGTGACGTATCTCAGAAATTTTCTGGAGAAAAATGAAAATTTGAGTTTCAGAACATTTCAAAACGTTTCAAACATTTTCAATTTCTGAAAGTTGTATTTTTTTCTAGCGTTTTCCAGGATTGAAACTCAGACATTTCAATTTTTTCTAGAAAAATTCAGACTAATTTCAACATTTCTTAATTGTATTTAGCAAATGTTTGATTTTTGAAACACAGAAAATGTCCTTGTTTTTTTTCTAGAATATTTCAGATCAAGTTTAATATTTTCTAGCAACATTTCTTAGCATTTTGTTTTCTAACAAAAATTTTCTAAAAAAAAATCTCAGAAATTTTCTAGAAAAAAACAAGGGAATTTATGATATTTTTACTTCTTTTTCCAATCTAAAAATTCCCATAATTTCCCATCATACAGCTGAAGAACAACATCATCGTAGCGCAAAAGCATCATTTAAAAAACACATTTTTCCAAATTTGCCGTATTTCCATGAAGCAAATGTATCATCATAATTCCAAGTTGTGCAAATTTATGCAGCTCGTGTTGCTTCAACTTGTGAGAGAGAGAAAAGCCATTTCCAGGTGAAGAGGCTGCCAGCTCCAGTTTTCGCGGCGTATTTACTGTTTGTGTCCAGCTCAAGTGGGACAACATTTCTGGCAGCAGCAGAGCCGCCTCTCAGTAAAGCTGCTCAAACAAGCAGCAGCAGCGGAAAGTATCACAATTTGTGAACCTGTCCAAACCCGAGTCGCAGTCTGAGAATCATTCCTTGAAAAATAATTTAATGGAAGAACTTAGCCAGCTGCTACATCAGCCATAAACCATGCACTCTAGATAAATGCATCTCTGTTTCATTTTCAATGAGCTAATTCACACGAGCATCTGAGCACACGACTCATTTAGTTTACGGTCAGATGATGGTGAAAAGTCTGGAACATGTCAGCCTCATATTTTTCATCTGAGCAGCTCGTATCATAAACCATCGGTCCTGAAAGCGGCTGACAGATAGGCTCAATCCGGAGCATTCACACCGGGACGCGGCGGGTAAACAGCGGACACAAACAGCCTCAGAGTCCAGCGCAACGTCTCATTCTCAATTACACGTTTCACAGATTTTAATAGTGCCGTGCAAAGGTATTTCATGTTTTGATGTTTCAAATCCAACCCAATAAACGTTCCTTCAATTAAAAGTTTTGCATATGGAGAGTTTCTAGCACGAACGGCTGGCCTCGGTCAAATATGAGTCCAGACTTTGACTAGGCCACTCCTCAACCTCATGTTTTTTGATCCTCAAACTGTGTTAAAACTTAATTTGCTTCTCAATCCTAATATTTTGATGCCCTGTGGGGGATTGTGAAAAAATAAAGTTCAGATAATCCGGATCTGCTTTCCACACTCCTTCAATGGTAAAAAAGTTTTAAAAATGTCTAAATAATGGAAAATAAAATACTTCAAAACTTCATTTACAGACTTATGTACTGCTGTCGTTGCCAAAGAGCAATTGTAAATGGCATAAAGGAGAAAAATTGTCATAAGAGGTAAGAGTAGGAGCTTCTTAAAGAGACAGAAGCCCAATTTCAAAGTGTCAAATTTTTAAGTCAAATTTCTTTTAAGTTATGTTTGATATATACAACATTTTTGTAACAACTGGAGGTAGCAGGTTGATTAAAATGCCATAATATTCCTGGAAATTAAATACCGGCCCTTTAATGCACGTCATCCAGCCGCAGACCTTCATCATGTTTTTCTTTCTCTGAAATGTTTTGTTACTTTTCAGTCCAGCCTTTCAAAAAGTACAACGTTTGTCTCTTCAGTCCATGGAGTATTTCTGCTGATGTCTTTGGCGTCGTCAGGTTTTATTTGTAAACGTGAAACTGAACTTTCCGGTCTTTTGGGTCAGCAGTCGTTCTGGAAGTGAAGCCTGAATGCTGGAATCACACTTTATATTTTAAACTCGTCAGTCAATTTTCACAATTTTCAGTCGGTTTGTTTGAGCCACATGGCAGAAGAATCACGGATAAAAGGTCTTCAATATTTTTTATGTTAAGAAATAATGAATACAGAGACTGTAGGAGGAAGTCGGAGAGAACCCACGCATGCAAACTGCATGCAGCAGGACCCCGGGCCGGGAATCGAACCCAGGACCTTCTTGCTGCAAGGCAACAGTGCTACCAACTGTGCCACTGTGCAGCCCTACAGAGACACATTTCTATTAATATCTTAACAGTTTGTTAATGGGTTTTATTCAACTCTTCTTTTGATATGACCTGTCAGTTCTGACGTGTTTCACTGAAGGAGATCATTTAAAATATTTCTATATTTCTGTATTTATTCAAGTTCTTGTTTGTGACTAAAATTTGCTTGAGGATCTAAAAATGTTAAGAGGAACAAACAAAAGCAAAAACAAAATGTACATATACATATATTCCAGTAGTTGATTAATTTCCAAAATAAAGCTAAAATGACATTTCACACGGTGGAGCTTCGGTTGTGTCTGCCTGGGAGAACTCCCAACATGGTTCTCATTAGGAGTCATCGCGAGCGCCAGGCTCATTTAACGCCGAGTTGTTTTGGTTTCTTTTAATCCCTTCCTACTGTTTAACCACAGGAACACTCAGATAGAGGATCATTCCTCCTTAAAGCGCCAGCCCACTTGAGACAGACGCCTGCTTAATTGAGGGCTTTTTTCCACTCTTAAGTTAAGCAAACATGGTTCTTTGGGCTAATAAATTGCCCGATGTAATGAGCTCTTTGTTAAATGCAGGTCTGGTTCCTGAAGAGTTTAGGATTCAGAATTAATCTCCATGTTTGAGGCTGGCGCGGGTCACGGTGGCCCTCCCTGCTGGTTTCTCATTTACTGAGAAAAAACAGACTTGGGTCTTGGCAGCCATCTTGACAGCAGAGAGCAGCCGGCCGCTCAGGTAGCTTTCAAACCTGCAAGCTTAGCATCTGAGGAGGGATTTTCTGCAGGGAGCGGTGTGATCCGTGCCTTCAGCAGCTTTATCTCGCAGTCGTAGCGCGGCGTTTCACACCGCTCAGCCAAGCTGAATACACAGACACGAAGTGGGTGCCTCTCTGTTTACTCTGGCACTTGGGAGGTGTGCAAATTGCTAGTTTGTTTCACACTCTTTTCCATTCCTCTGCAATCCAAAAGCACACAATCCCAATAATCACTCCTGCTGGGAGCTTAATTAAAATTAATGGCTGCTGCTGACTGCTGACCATGAGTCAGATGATGGATCGTTTTCTTGCGTGTCACACTCCTTCTGTCCTATTTATCAACGCAAAGTACCAACATGTACAGCCAGAATATGTTTACCTAAACTAAGGAAATATGCAATTCATCTTTTTATTTATGCTGAGTGTTAGACAGAACCTAAATTCACATGAAAACCTGTTATATTAGGTAAAAATGTTCAATATCTTTCAAAAGTTTCTCGAATTAAAAAGTAGGAAAGTATTGACAGCTCCAGTTGCACATATTTATATTTCTGCACAGATTGGATCAGAGTTTTTAATCCCAGATATTCCAGAATAAATTCCTGGAGAAAACGACTTCGTCTTGGATCTTCTCTGAGGGATTTAATGTCTTCCGATTTTCAAACCTGTTTAGTTTGGAGGATCATTAGGACCGCGTCACAGACACTAATGCCCCACTTTATAAAAAAAAACCCGCCTGCTGTTTCTCAGTGCGAGAAAATCAATCAATTTCTAAACTGTCTGACAATAGAAATCATTTCAGCAGATTCAGCATTAGAGCTGCGTCTCTAATCAGCAACAATCGAGTTATAAAGAAACCAAATCGTTCACTTTTCTCAAAAACTGACCAGGCTGCAGCTAACGATTAGCTTAACCATCGATTATTGTTCCATTCTGCAGATTTTTCATTAACCATTGAAACCTACTTTATATATGAAAGCAAACAAATAATAATTTGTTTATATTTAAACAAATTTAAAAAAAGAAAAACATTAATAATACTGAAACTGCAGGTGCGACGATAAATCTATAAAATTTATTAAAGTGTTACATGTGCAGGTAAAAAGAGAAAAATAGCTATTGAATTGAATGTGTAGTTTTTTTGGCATCTGTGTTCTCCAGCTAATCAATCAATAAATTATTTCAACAATCAATTCATCATGATCAACCTGATTAATCGCTTACAGCCCTAAAAACTAATATATGGTCACAAAGAACGAGTCCTCAGAATTATTGAGCATTAAATAAAATATCAGCTTCGGTTTATAGGCAAGAAAAGCTCTGGAGAAATGACCTTTAAACCAATGATTTGTCTTCATGACAAACCGAAGCACGGTGGTGGAGGAGTCATGATGTGGGCTTGCTTTGTAACTTCTCTACATAAAGTATTTGTTCAGTGTGGGTCCATCAAACTGAAGTTTGGTCCAAACTGGTTTATCAACAGAGCAGACAGAGTTTTTAGTGAAGTATGGAAAGCTGTCATGTTACATAATCAGACACGTGATTCTTAAAACTCACTTTTATTCCTCAGCTTTCCAAACATTTTGCTTTTACTTCTGTTTTAGTGTTTTAATGACACTGTAGTTGTTTTGTTTTTGTCTATTTCCACATTTTGAATGTTGATTGATTTGATGTATTGGTAATTAAAGGTGGTTGCATCTGCTGTTGAATTATGGGATGCGTCCTCTATCCACCAACAAACACAACTTTTCCATTTTTGGCTCTGTCTGGGTTTCATTCAGTCATTAAATATGACCGTGTGAAATATGTTGTAAAAGAAATCAAAGAATAAACGACCCGAATCCAGCAGACTGTACACAGATTACAGCAGTTAAATTAAATAGTTTGAAAAGAGGCATGAAGACCCAGTAATCTGTGGCTCCCATTTATGAACATGAAAGTCTGAGGCTAAAACTGCTCCTGTACCAAGTGAGAAAGCATTAAAGTTTCTGGTTTTCTGCTCAAAGGGTCACACAGTCGCTCCAAATACAAATCAACCTCATAAATTAAGCAAATTCCCCTCATTTCCTTCGCAGAACAAACTTTTGAGGTGGAAATTGTGGGAAAACACTGTTGGCAAATGGATAAATAAGGATTTCTAAAGTCAAATAATTAATTACCATTTATTTCTTTAATTTGAGTTCTCTAGACTTTGATTCGATCGTTTTCCAACTTTTTCGTCTGTTTCTTTTCGCACATAAAGGTAACAATTATTAGAACAAGCTTTGAGAAATGAGAAAAGTATCTTGTTTTCATAAAGCTTTATGAAAACACATACCTGCAGCTTTAAACAAGCAGTTTTAATGAGCAAATTCAGTGCAATTCTTTGCAGCGTTGATAAACAACCCAAAGCCTGATGCAAGTCAGTTTTCCTTCCATTCCTCCATAAAACTTCCACAGACAGAAAAGCCGGCATCCAAACATGGTCGTTAAAGCAAAATGCAGAACAAAGTGCTCAGTGATTAACCAGACGCCTGGGTTTATAAAGCCGGCTGACAGAAAAAAAAGGTACAAACTTAATCAGAATCATAAACTAAACAGAAAAACAGCTCTGCAAGTCTCCAGTTGGAGGAACGGCTTCAACAGTGTTAAACATCAGCGCTGAAACAGAAACGAAATCCTTACATATTTAGGCAACTTTTGTAAACTTTCCTCATTTGAAAAGCTGAGTTGATGTAAATAAAATTGTGTTTGATCAATTTTTCTATGCAACATGCAGTGAAAACCAAACCAGTGAAAATGAGGAGAACTTGGCTGTAAAAAACAGAAGTAGTATGAGAACGTAGCCTTGGGGAACGCCAAGGTTAAAGGGCAACAAAGGCAGGCAATAAGCGCCCAATGGACCTGGTTCTGACATGCAATGTACAGAAATGTATTTATTGCTATCATGGCTGCTGGTGTGGAATCAGATCCATGTTTGTATCGCATTAGAAAAGTTCAATAGAAACAAGAAACTTTTACTTTTGCTAAATATGAAAAGTTTGCTCCACATTTGCACTAATTGGACGGAAACCTCGTTGTTCAGAAGGCGGCGCAGCAGCTTTTGAGATTTTAACTCGACAAAATGTGATATTTGTTGTTGGTCTTCACAACTGTTGATTACAAGAAGTGTTTATGTTTTCATCAGCAGACGTTATCAGTTAATTGATAGGAAAATCGTAAGTCTACTAAATGTTTGCAAAAAGCAGCAAACTCTCATGCACCTGCTTATCTGCTGAATCTTCTGGATAAATATTTCCTCACTTTCTTCAATCTAAATCTCTAAAAATTAATTTAAAGCATCGTTTTATCCCTCGAAAATGATGCGTGTCACAGCAGGGATGCGTATAAAAGCTGCTGGTTTAGATCAACAGGATAGGAAGGTCTAGTCAAAGTCCAAATCAGAACTGAAAGCTGATGTTTAAAGATGTTTTTTATCCAATCTGAGCTTGAGATGTTTAGTAAAATAGAATGCGTCTGATTATTAGAAAAAACTTTTCCTTATTGATGCACCTTTGTGTTTGTCTGTCACATAAAATACCAATAAAATGCAGTAAAATGTGCTGCTAAGCAACAAGATGAGTAAACGCTTAAAGGGTATTAATACTGCACACTGTATGCACCAGAGTAGTGGTGAGTTGCGGGTTTCGGGCAACCAACCGTCTGGTCAGCAGGTTTACATTGGCACACACTCCATGTTGGCTTAGAGGAGAATGAGAGCCAGCAGCTTTCGATGAGCCTTTACATTACTGGGATCTGAGCAAACACTGCAGCTCCTGATGGATGGAGCAGCACTCCATCAACCTGCCCTGGGATTCAAATGAAGCCTGACGACCAGCAGGACTTTAACACGTTGATCTCCATGCAGAGATCTGGCCGCTTCTCTGCTGTGAACCGGAGGGAGCGGGGCAGGAAGGAGCGGGGCAGGAAGGAGCGGGGCAGGAAGGAGCGGGGCAGGAAGGAGCGGGGCAGGAAGGAGCGGGGCAGGAAGGAGCGGGGCAGGAGGCGGCGGCGCTATGGCAGGCCGATCGCACACACAATCAGGTTCATCTGACTATCAACGATCCTAGATATCGAAAAATGCATTTCAACTGAACATTTTATGATGGAGTATTAGGTACTTAAAAAGAGAGGAAATATATGAGAATAAAGTCTCGTACAGGACTAAAGTCATATTACGAGAATAAAGTCAAAATAATGAGAATAATGTCATAATTTTGAGAATAAAGTTGAAATAGAGTCGTAATTTGATAAAGTTGTAAGAAAATGAGAATAAGGTGAAAACATACAAGTCATGATAATTTGAAAAAGTCAAAATAACGTCAGAATAAATTCAGAGAATTACGAGAATAAAGCTGAAATAATACAAGGATATTAGAAGTGTGAAAAGTCAAAATAAGAATAAAAACATTGTATTTTGGGAATAAATTCTTAAAATTTTGAGAATAAAGTAGTAACTTTATATTATATTTTTATTTTATGTTTATAACTTTCTCAGCACAGCCCTGATGTTCCATCATAAACCAATTTTCAGGAATCTGTAAAGTCAGAGTGAAGTGGATTTTATGTGAAGCTGGCCTGCCGTAGCGCTGCTGCTGCAGCCGCTGCTGCAGCCGCTGCTACTGCTGCTGCTGCTGCAGTTGGTGGCAGCGGCGGTTCACGGGGGAATGACGGGAGGTTGCCGCCGTGTCTCCAGCCTCTAAAAAACACAGACGGCTATTTGTGCGGCGCAACCTCCGCCTCCCCACCGAACCCCACCTTGGTCTCCAACTCTCAGCTCCTAATTCACACTTCATAAATCAAGATGACCTGTCCCCATGTGAATTCATCCCTCTCTGCACCGGATAATAGTGGCCCTATTGTTCCCCGACACAAGGATTCATTTCAGGGGGGACAGACCCTCGTCGAGTCTGACGGGGCTCTTTGATAGCCGCAGCGGCTCCTGCGTGTCCGGGGCCCCGGCCCCGCAGCGCCCCGCGTCAGCCCGCGTCAGCCCGCGTCTGCTTGGTAGATTTTCAGCAGCTCTGGCAGCTCCTGCTGCTCCAAAAATAAGAACGCTAATTAGCCCGTGTTTATTTCTGCATGGGAGACATAAGTGTTTTTAGCAGGTTGTTTGTGGCACGACGCTTTAACAGTCGCGGCTCTCTGGGAGGTAACTGCACGGAAAAAAGAGCCGACTTTCCCCATTTTTAATAAATAAGCTCTTTTATAAAACATTCTGGTACTACAGTATAGTTGTGTGTGAGGCTGGCATGGCAGAGCGTGACATCATGAGCGTTGACTCATGAGCAGATGAGTGATGCACACAGAGCTTTTTGCCTCGTATTTAGTGGCACATAAACAGCAGTACAGCCTCACTCTGCTCCTGTCTGTCTCCCTGCAGCTAATGGGAGGGGGGCAGCAATGAAGCAAGTGTTTCTATGGGCTGAGGGGCTCAGAGCTCTGCACACAGCAGACCTCTGTCACCTGTTGCCACCAGCGGGAGGCTCAGGCGACGGGCGGGGGGCCAAGCCTGGCGGCCAGCGGCAGGACCCTGGCTCCACCTATAGACGGCTCGGTGGGGTGATTTACTCCCCCCGGCCCCCACGCCTCCATGGTGGGATGATTCGGGTACACGGTGTGTTACAGGAGCGGTGGCGTGCAACCAAGTTTGCATTTCTAATAATGCACCAAACTGCTTTCCCCAGGTCTTGCAGGAAGCTTAGACTCTAATAATCCTACAGTTTTAATCCCAATCTAAGGCAAGGAGTTTCTCTCCTGCCCAAGTTGCGTTAGACTTTCAGAGAAATTCACGAGAACTTTGTTACACAAACACACATTATGTTACCGGATAAACTGGGAAACTGAGGAGCAGAGCATTCACACTGCTTTAACTCCAGTCCGTCTGTCTAGAAAGTCCAGTTCGTTTGGGGAGATCTGAATGCGAAATTGAACTCTGATCCTCCTAAAAACCTCGCTCTCATTTCAGTAGAGGTCAACTCTGGTGCGGTTCAAAAGCATATGTGGACACCAATCGGACCAGGAGCCGCTCAAAAAGCAGCAAGTGGATACAGCGCAAGGCATTCTGGGTAAATACAACCAAAACAAATGCAAGAGTCTCGAAGTCGCAGGAGAAACGGCTAAAATCTGCTAAAATCTGAAACTACTTCATTTTAGCATAGGAGGAAGTTGCACTTATATAGAGAAGTTTTGGGATCCCAGGTTGTTGAGTCGTTTTGTTAGTTTGATTTGATTCTAGTTTCATTATTATTTTGTCTTTAGATCTGTTTCTGTTGTTGTTTAGGTCAGTTCTTCGTGGTGTTTCTCTCCCCTCTCCTCAGTCTGCCTCCTGCAGTCAGTTCGCTCACCAGCTCAGGTCTTTTGTTCAGCATTCAGTCTCCCCAGTATTTAAGCCTCTCATTCTCAGTCAGATTCTCTCACCTTCTGCCTCCATTTCCCGTTTTTGTTCTTCCTTTTACTAAAACTCCACTTCAGTGTCTGAAGCCTGAAGACACTGAAGGGTCAAAAAAAAGGTTTCCTTTGCTAAGATCCAAGAACCATGAGGCACAAAAACCTCTGAAGAAGAGCAGAAAACAACTTAATTCTTCAGAAAATGTAAATAAAAATGTTGTGGTGTCAAGTCTGAGTGATTCCTCTTTACTCAGGACTTTCATAAGCATTCGTCTCTTAACATTTTGTGTTATAATGATGTGAACAGCATTTCCTGTCTTACACTGAGCAGGAGGCTAGTGGAGATAATCACAGGAGAAATACATTACAATTCTTAAAAGGAGCATCATGGCGACTCTGGAGGAGCTACAGAGATCAGCAGCTCAGGTGGAGGAATCTGTCAACAGAACAATTATTGGTAATGAAAACAGACATCCATTGTTGAAAGAAAACCATAATGAGTTTTATAAGAAGTTTGTAAAATTCAAAGCTAACATGATGCCAAATGCTGGAAAGATAGATGGAGCCAAATATTCTTTCACTGCCTTTAATTTAGCCTAGATAAGCAAACTACCCCAAAAAAGAGCTGTAAATATGGGAAGAAAAGGTTTTAAATGGCTGTTTATTGGTTGGCTGCGCAGGCGGCATCAGACATTGAACAGACTAACCTATTACTACAAACACCAGTCACTCAGTTAGTCCAATTATTTGCTGGAAAAACTTTTTTGTTTGTTTGTTTTTTGGCTGGGCTCCTTTCTTCTAATGTGTTTTTCTGTTTATTATCATTAAACTCAGTTTTGATTCTAGAATTAATCTGATTTTTATGTCCTTTGAGCCACTGGGAACTCAAAGGGGATCTATGATGCAGATTCACTTTTTGCATGTTTTTGTATTTCCATTTGTGTTTCCTCTGCTTCTAAAAACAATCCAAGTGCTTAAAAAAGCATCCAGATGATTTTGGGTTTCTGGAAAATCAGCCATTTCAAAAACCAACTGATTGTTGACTCACACTGTGCCGTCACCTAGCAACCCCAGCATGTTACCTAGCAACCCCAGCATGTTACCTAGCAACCCCAGCATGTTACCTAGCAACCCAAGCTGAGCTCCGGCCTGTTTCTTCCGAACAATGGCTGCTGGAAAGAACAAGTGTTTTGTTGTTGACTCAGCGTCTTCCCATCCAGAAACTACTTGCTGCATTCTTGTTGCTTGTGCAGGAGGCTCAACTTCTGCTTTTCAAAGACATATGGTTGTATAGTTTGGCATCTGTTTGAAGCCATTTTCACATGTGAGTGTAAACGCTGAGTGGGAGGCGCGGCCTGCAGCAGGCTTTTTGGATTAAAAGAGACAAAATGAATACCAAAACTGAGCAGACGAAAATCTCATTATCTAAGAATGATTTTGTGCAAAAAAATGAAGAGAACATGTTTTGCATAGCCAACAGACCTAATGTGTTCAAGGAAGCTTAATAGGCCATCTTTAAGGGAATAAACTAATCTTTGGTGAAATTACAAACTGTCCTACAAACACATTTATATTCACCAGGTAAAAAAACCAGCAAACATTACATGTTCCAACTTTGGCTTACACACAACTGTCAGACCACAAAGTGTCAGTTTTTCTGACTGGTCAACAAACAGAAAAGCTGAATGGTTGGAAGCCATGACGCTCGTCAGGCGAGCCTGTCGGCCCGAGCCGAGGAAGGAAAGGAGCCGCAGCGGCTCGGGCAGAAATGAAGACTGACAGCGAGAGGAATGAGACCTGCAGCAGAAGAAGAGGGAGGGCAGGGCTCAGTCCTCGTCGGCAGCTGCAGCAGCCCTCAGTCCTGCTGTGGAAAGGGTTAACACGAGACAGTAAAGTGAATCCAGATGTGCTGTTATTATTAATATCTGTGGCTGATGAATGGGAAGGTAAAATTACAGGCGCCAGCCAGGGAGGCCCCCGTGCGTTGCCCTGCCACCCAGGAGCTTCCCAGCTCCCTCCTCAGGCTCTCACAGCAGCAGCGCGGGATGAGACGGCCAGCTGAGCGAGAGTCGGAGAGGCTTCAATGAGTCCAACAAGCAGGGGGGCAAAGAGCGGGCTGGCAGACAAGTCTTCACTTTCACCGACCGCCGGACTGCAGACTCAACCTCAGACCTTAAATTCAGCTCCGCTGCTGCTCTTCATCTCTTCAGTCATTTCATTCCAGCTTCTGACTAAAAGTAAACCACAGATCGGATCCTTCAGCCATGAGCTTCATGACTGTGAGGCTACAACTCTCTTAATACTCGCCACAAACGTTTTCTGCACCAAAACAAAGGAATTTCCCTTTATAAATGGGAGGTTTCTGCACCCCCACCACCAGTTTCAACCTTCCTGTGATAAAAACTGAATTATTATCTTCAATCTCAGGAGATTGTTGGTAAAACAATTTTTTATAAAATTCTGTTAAAGAACGTCAGCTTGGCACAGTTCTTCTGGTGGGTGCAGTCAGGAGAAATGTTTCCTGGACTGTAAAAACTCCCACATTCTTGCAAGTACTGAACGTAATCTGTGAGCAGAACGGATTCTGCACACACTGTCCACGGACGGTTAAGATTTCCGAGTCGAGTGTACTGACAAATCTCCTGTGACAAATTTCTACACATCCCACAATCCGAATGGATGCTAGCAAGTTTGATGAGGCGCGTTGCACAACATGAAGCTGCCGTGCATCCTGGTGACTCTCAGTCTTAACAGTTTGCATGCAAAATGAATTAACTGGTAATATTAGATAGTCTTTGCCTTTTTCCCACCCTTTATTCTAGACCTATAGACTTTTAATTAGTCCAAACGTTTTAACGATGGGGTCAAAATGTCAAGCAGCAACTATTACAAGGGCCACAACATTTTTTTCATATTTTTCTAAATACAGACACTTTTACATGCTAAATAAGACAGAATAAACAAGCACACAATATTTCAATGAAACATGCAAAGCAGTCAGATATCTGTAGCTCTTTGTAGATTTAAAATAAGAAACAATCTTCCAGGTTCATCCTACAATTTTCATCTTTCTTCTAGATTTTTTGTGGGGGTTTTAGTCACAGTGCATGGCTCACTCCTGCTTTATTTGTCCAAGTTTATTAAATGGCTGTGCTCCAGTCTGCATTTTATTAGAAACCACTGGATGTTTGTCTTTGTTACTAATATGTCGGTACCATGCTACGCATCGTAAAGGTGTTGGAAGCAAAGGTTCTGCAACTAAAATATCTTCACATCTCATTTTGAGTGACCCAGTTTTAAGCCATTTATCTTTTATTGTGTTCAGTAAAATAATAAGGTAATAAGCTAACTTCATCACGTCACGGGATGCAGTACCTTGCGGCTCACTAGGTGGCGCCCAGGGACCACAGTTTGGTCTGAACCTGGATGGATGAAGCCTCTTAAAGCTCCCTGACTGAAGCGCCAAAGCGGAGCAGATAGAAACCAACCGGCCGGGTGAAGCTCACTCCGGCACATCTGTGGGCTTGATAGGAAGGAGCTCATAATCACTTTAGTGCCTCTATAAGCTCCTCACACCCTGCAGGTCTCACCTCAGCCAGCCTCCTGTGGAGGTTCAATAAAGTCACACCGGTGTTTATGCCTCTTGCAGACATGGAGACAGACCGTTTTTAATTCAACTACTGTTCTCTCTTTTCACCTCTCGTCATAAAACACGACACCAAGCTGGCCCGGTTTGTGTGCTCCAATATTAAAGAGTTATTCTGTTGTTTTTGCACCAAACCTTGGTGCTCAAGGAGGTGGCAGGAGGTTTTTCTGCATTTTCCCTACAAGCTGCTATAGCACAGTCCAAAACATACACTAACACAGAATTACTGTCAGTAAAGCTGAGGTTGTCTTAGAAACACAAGCATAAGCACTCACTGCACATTTTTAACAGTTCTGCCGTCACAAAATCAGAACAAATCCAAGTGGCTTAAATACACTTCTGGTTAAAACTGAAACTCAGCTTGATTTTTACAATGTTTCCCTGCAAAGGGACATTTGCTTGGCTGAAATTGGTCCAAGAATCAGAAAAACATGCATGTTTTTTAATTTTAACAAAAGCTATAAAAGTCCTGAACTTAATGATGGCCCCTTTTTAAAGGTGAGTTATTACGATTCTTTGAATAGGTCAGGATAGGTCTATGGCCTGTATAAAATATCCTCATTACATTTTTTTGCACAAAATCATTTTTAGATTTTAGTCTGATCAGTTCAGCCAATCTATTTTGAGGGCCTCTGTCACTTTAAACCCAAATGAGCTGCTGCTGGCCGCGCCCCCACAACTCATCGTTAACACTGGCACGTCAAAAATGGCTGCAAACAGGTGTGCATTCATACAACTCTACATCTTTGAAAAGCAGACATGGAGCCTCCTGCACAAACAACAAGAAGTGGTTTCTGGATGGTAAGTCAACAACAAAACTCTTGTTAGACAGCAAAAGTTGTAAGTCATTTGGTCAGCGAATACAAGCTGACCAAACGTGCTGGAGCGCCGCTTGGGTTGCTAGGCAACAGACGGAACTCTGCTGGAGTTGCTAGGCAACAGTCAGAGCTCTGCTGGGGTTGCTCGGCAAAAGCTGGGGTTGCTCTGTGACTGGTAGTGCCTGCTGATTTGTTAAATTACATTCCGGAGGTTTTTGAAACGGCTCATTTTTCACCAAAAACTACCAACGTAATGCCAAAACAACGGCTGGCTGGTTTTATTCAGCACTGCGCTGGTTTTTAGAAGCAGTGGAAAACCAAAAGGGAAGTACAAAATGTGCAATAATGTGAATTTCACATATTATGCCCCCTTTAAAACTTTATTACTAGGGATTTAGGAAACGCAGTAGGAGCATATAATAATTTTCCAATGAACAGGAATATTTGTCAAAAAGTAGAGTTGTAGTTTATATGTGAAATGTTTCTGAAATTCCTGACATCTCTACAGTGCTTGGATTTTGCGGTTCACCTTTAGCGATGCAGCAGATGAGAAAAGGAATACGGTTCCTAGAAGCTGCAGGATGCAGCAGAGAGAGAGCAGAAATGAAGAAAGGAGCGTAAATCCAGTAGGGAGAGTTCGGCCTGCCGGCCACAGGGCTGTTGTTTTAACCGTCCGGCTGCAGGGAACGGGGGGCTGGTCGTCGGGAGGAGGAGGAAGGGGGTGTGGAGGCGTCCCGCTCGGGTTGCTGCTGTTCCCATGCAGTCCTGTGGGAGCCGAGCCAGCCGCTGTGTCGCTGTCTGCCCCCCCAGCCTCACTTTCAACAGGACAGCTCAGAAGACGAACTCATGCTGGCTTTACTCGCCCTCCTTTGTGCATTTTCAGCACTGGGATACCAGACAAATTATGCTTAATGACTAGTGGAGGTTGCCAGAGCAATAGCTGCTTTGTTGCTACTGCCAAGTGTGTAAATGTTAAGGGTGCAACTTCACACAGCTGCCCTTAGTGCTGCTGAGCAGATGCACTTCCTGCTGCTGGAATAAACACGGCCAGGTGTCTGGGGTTCGCTCTAAAGATGGACCCCAACACATGGACTGGCTCCGGCACCAAAAACAAAGAATATGAGTGGCTGCTGTCGAGTCCCCACATCATCAACCCTCCACCGCCGTGCTTCACTGCAAAACACAAAATCTTACCAAATATTTCTGTGTAGTTTCTTGTGCAAATATTTTAGTACACTTGAAACAAGACAAAATTAACTTTAACTTTTTCCTTAATATCAATGAAAATATGCCAGTGTAACTAATGCTTATTCCATCAACATTAAGGAATTATTAACTTAAAACAAACTGCTGAAAAGTTACTTATAAGTTAGTTGTGTCTAATTTAAAGTCTACTAAGATGTTTGAAATAGAAACTAGAAATGTTTGCAGTGTTGTTCTGAGGCATTTGTGACTAAAACGTTGTTCATCAATCCTTCTGTCATGTCTACCAAAATAAAATAATTACATTACAGCATCAGCACACTTGGAGCAAGTGCTGCAGAAGTCGAATGCAACTTTCCCAACTTTCCCAGTGTTAGTTGTGGATTTCTGAATAAAATAAAATAAAATAAAATAACTGGGTGTAAAAATGGAGGACGTGGAACAGGAAGTCAGGTCTATCGGACCTGCTTGTAATAGTTCAGGCTGAAGGAATGAGTCCTGGTCTTGGAACGATAGTTCAGAGCTTAATTGGTGCCCTCTAGTGGTCAGTTAATCATTAGTTGAAACAAACAGAGTGTATGATGTCTTAAAGTTGTAGAATGCAATTTTTATTAAAAACAATATTGTTTTACATATTTGTTTAAACTGTCACTGTGATGTCAGCAAAGAATTTGTGAAAACAGAAACAAGCTGACAACTAGCACTGTCAACCATGCTTGTGTACGCGCTGCTCAGCCCTCTTGCTCTCTGCCGCATTGCAGCTTCTTCCCAACAGTCTGGCATGAATGCTAACCATAGTTAGCATGTCCACAGATTATGGGAGATAGACAGTTTTAATGCAACAGTAAGTCGTTTCTTCAGTGTGTACACGAGGATGATTGACAGCGCTATGACCTGCCTCCTGGCTCTGATTGGTTGTTTTTTTCAGTGGCGGTACATTTCTGCAGACGTATTTACTTAGGAAGAAGGTGGAGGGAATCAAGCTTTTCACAGAATACAACAACATGACAGTTTAAAAAAAACATTTCATAAAAGTTACAAACTGCAGCTTTAAACTGAAGTTTCACTTTGAAGAATCACCAATGAAACTTTCTGTGCAGTTCTGGGAAGACTCAGATGTTTTCCTTGTGAATAATCTCAGTCTTATTATAATAATCCACCAGATTAATGTGTAGCTGCTGCTGGTCATTGCTTTTGTTTTGTTGATTTCATGACATTTCGATTAATTAGTCTCTAAAACCTTTTTCTGGTGTCTGTTTGTGTGTCTCTGATGGACTGGAGACCTGCAATCCCCAATCAATCCATCGTGCCAGTTTTCACAGCACCATCTGCACAGGATTCACACCAATCAATACACCTGATTGATCCAGATTAGATGAGAAGATGTTTAGTCAACGTGAGGTATTTTAACTCTAAAATATAGCATAACTTTTGTTATTATGCAGATGATATTCAGGTTTACTTTGCACATTAAATCAGGCATAAATTTTAGCTCCAAAAGTTTCTTAAAGATAATTTATGTTGGTTTTTTATCCAGGTGAAGCTGAAGCCTCAGAATGATTTTTATTTTTAAGGATTTTTGGTCAATTCTGTTGAATATTACTGGATTTATCAACTGAACATTTCCCACATTGCTAATTTAGTAGATACTTAAATTTCACTTTTTTGTTTTGTTTTGTTTATTCCCATCACAAAAAAGCCAGAAAGCCAGTTCAGCCGTCGCCGTGGAGAGATTTATCCTCACTGGGGTTGAATTACAAAGCAAAGCAGGGAAACGTTAATTGATTCCTAATCGTTGTAACCGAGCTGTGGGTAGAGCAAATGTTACAAGCTTGGATTTCCACCGATTGGAAGACTGAAAAATGAGGAGCGGCAGAGAGAGGAGACTTTTTAAAAAAGCTGGGGTCGCTCTGATTGCTCCCCAGGGAGAAATTTCCACCCCAGTGTCCCACAAATGACATGTTTGCATGTAACATGATCTGCTTTCTTTAAGAGGGGACGCTCCAGTCGGAGACGCATTCTTCCCCAGCAGCCCTGCAGTCAGACCCTGAAAATGTGCCGCTTTCTTTTTCTGCTCCATTTTTCTTCTAAAACATTTGGGAGCTCATATCCTGGGCTAATGAACATAATTCCTGGATTGTAAGGAAGTCTCTTAAATCCGATATCTGTCAGCTCTTCGTAGGGAAAGAGAAGCAAACTGTCGGCGAATTTACAACCCTGAGAAATCATTTGCTTTGCGCACAGAAAATTAACAGGCAATTTGTAGCAATGAGATGTGTTGTAGTTTGGATTAGACATTCACATAAACGAAGAGTTTTCCACTCCTGCATGCTGAGCGACGTTTGTTTTCCAAAGCATTTTTCTCACGCCGAGACACAATATAAAGGCCTCCACACAGTGGAGCTTTCAGCTTCATTTAGACGGAGACGAGGAAAACCTGTCTGAACATTCAGCAAAAATTAACTGAAAGGCAAAAGAAACAATTAAATCTAAAAAGGTGAAAAAAAATCTGAAGATTTTCCTCCAGACCAGAAGAAGAAACACAGAAACGTCTGCAGGGATTGGAGCAAAAGGTTCTCAAATGTTTCCACAGATTATGCTACAAATGTGTAAAGAAACATGAATTTTTAGAGTAATTTTTTTCTCTTTTTAGCCATTATTGATCAGTTATTACATTCGTTTAGAATAAATGCTGCGTCACACTTTCTGGACGGCTCCTTCCATCTTTTTCTTGACGCAAACTTTTCCATTTTATGCTTGTTTTGATAGTTTTAGAACCATACTAGTAAAAAAAAAATCCTAAAGTACAAAAGTAAAAGTACAAAAAGGTCATATGATGAGAATAAAATCGGTATTTCTAGAGTAATTTTAAAAGAATAAAGTTGTATGGGAAAAAAAGTTATGAGAACAAACTCACAGGAACAAAAATCAAAACACGACAATAAACGGCATAATGGAGGAGGGTTGTGTTCAGACAGAGCAGGAGCTTCTTAAAGGGACAGAGACACAATTTCAAGGCGTCAAATTTCCCTTGAACTATACGTCTTTTTTTCTCTTTTTATTTCTGCTATTTATTCTCTTATCTGGTTATTTTATTGGTCTGTAATGTTTGTTCTGTGTGCATTAATTGGTCATGTTTGTTCACTTTATTTTCATAACAACAGAAGGTTTTGAATTCGTTATAAAATGCCACTAAATGTGTGGAAAATAATAATAATACACCCCTTTCCAATTAACATCATTTAAAGGAGAAGTTGCTTTGTTTGTTTTTAAACACGATCAGACTAAAACATACAGAAGTTTTATTGGTCAGTTTTGTTGTTTCTTTGATAGTTTTTCGAGAATCAAAAAGTCAAACTTGCTGTCGCTCCTGGACCGATACTGGATTGTATTGCTGACGGTGCTGGAGAGTTTACATTTAAGACTCCAAATTCTTGCTCTTAAATCAAATGGATCCAACTTTTGGTCTTTTTATGAACGGGAGAGCGTTCAGAAATCGCCGAGCAAATGGACGAGTGCTGCAGGGAGCGTTTCTTTTGTTCGTCACGGCAATTTGCAGCATTTCAGATCCGCAGCAGAGAAATCCGGATTGATAGATGAGCCGCCATGTTGTGACACAGCAATTTGGCACGGAGTGCGGCGCCGTCACTAAGGTCCAGCGATCAAAGCAACCACGGGGTCAGAGGGAGAGTCTTCACACCATCCAGGCTCTGTGTGCTGCTCCATCCGACCCCCTGCTGCCTGGGCGACGCGTCTGCAATATGGCCGCTCTGCAATTCAAAAGTTTGGTTTCTAATTTTAGACAAAAACCGTTTTGTCTTTTTGTGAACTCCATGTTGCAAAGGTGCAGCTTTACTACAAATCAAAACCATAACAGGACTATTTTTAGTTACCACTGAGCCAATCAGAGAACAAAACACAAATTTCTCACATCAAAATGTCATTTTTCAAAGTTTCAACATTTCTGCAAAATGTCCACAACTTTCAGCTGATTGATGTCCTGTCAGTCACGTTTCAATGTTATTTATGAACAATCGTATCAGTTTCAGGTTTTATGAATGCTTAAAAACAGAAAATGAAGTCTGCTTGTATCATAATCAATTTCACTGGATGATAAATTGTCCCAGAAGTTTTTGTTATGAATGATAATATTGTTACTTTGAGGCATTTTAATGGTTATGGCAAAATAAAAATGCAAGAACACATTCTCAAAGATCACTAAACTTTAAAGTCTAATAAACATTTAACACTGGAACTGGAGGACTTTTTAAATGTCCAAAATAAATAAAAGAAACAAATCAAATTAATTATGAAGTTTCTGTAAACAAAATTCTCCTTCAAATAAAAACTTTTCTCCAGACTGAAGACTTTTATCATCCAGTTTTTGATAGAAAAACAATAAGTCATGCAAAAGCAAATTGTGTAACTCGTTTTAACTTATGATACGATTGACTTGATTATTGCCGGAGGACTGCTTGTACCATTTAATTTCCTCTAATGGAAAGTCTTAAATGTGTGTATTTGAGAGGAAGAACTCTGCATTAAGTCGCCCTTTAGCTCAGATCAACGTCCGATAAATCGTCTCGTTTTCTCCATTTCCCTGCAGCTTTGGCTTCGCAGCAGGTTGGTGGAGTCTGACCGTTTTCTGGTCAGTCAGTCGGTTTAATGGAAAACTGGAGCCATTTCAGAGGAAGAGTTGATGCAGCGTTCTGATAAATATGACATCTTCCTCCCTCCATCAGCTGCATCTGGTTTTACACTCAAACCCACCAGGCTGATCTCCAGGCCAGCTGCTCCCATCATGCCCTCTATGAACATTTATTGCTTCAAATCAGCTTCCCACACATGCACTGCAAAAAATACCAACTCTCAGCCAGCACTGCTGTCTCGTTTCTACTGCTGATGTCTTTGAAATAAGACAAAATTTAATAGTTTTTAAAATGATACCAGGGCTTATTGTACGTGAATAATTCATTAATATCAGTGAAAAAGTACAAGACATTTTCCTCAAGCTATAAGTGAAATAATCTGCCACACAAACTTGTACTTTTTCAATCAATATTAATAAAAATTTGACTTAAGCTCTTATATTCTGTTAAAAAGTTGCTTGTAAGTCAGTTTTGTCGTATTTAAAGAGTACCAGGATATTTGCACTAGAAAGTGGACAAAAGAAAAACTTTTTTTTTTGTTTTTGCAGCGTGGAGTTCTGCATCTGACCTTGGGAATGATTCAGCTTCAATCCTTTATTTCCTTTCCCTTCGTAAAGTTTCACTGACCTCAGCTGATGTCTGCAGGAAGGGCAGACGGACATGTGACAATAATTAATTCAGGAGAGCCGCTCTGATGATAGAAAATTAAAACAGGCCAGGCAGAGTTCCTGGAAATCTCAGTAAGAGTAGAAATACTTCACCATATATTTATTCAAGTAAAAGTCAAGAAATGACTCAAGAATAAAAAAGTATTTGGTAAAAAGTCGACTCAAATTAATCATTTAATATTTAACAATTGCATCATTAGAAGAAACAATATATAAAGTTAAGTTGAAATTTTGGTGTTTTAAGGACAACAGTGACAATAATTCATATCAGTATTAAACAAATAACAAAATCAGGCTAAATATTTTTTTTCCATATCAACTTTAATAAAACCTGCAGGTTTTATTAAAGTTGATATGGAATCCCACTGGATATGGAATCCCACTGGATTCTCTTTCAGTGGGAAGAGAATCCAGAAATTTTACTTTAAAGTAAGAGAAGGAATAGTTTAAAATAAAATTAGTCAAGTGAAAGTAAAAAGTGCATGTTTTAAAAAAAAAAAGTAACTGTAACTAGTTACTACCAAACTCTGCCATCCACATGAATGCAAATATAACATCCAGGAGAATTGGTTCTATTATTTTGTTTTAAATATTTTGTGCAGATTGAGGCAAAATATTTACAGTTTGTCATCTGAACCCCGATATGTGTGATAATCTCCCTGTGGAGATTTTTGCCGCAGCAAAAACCGCGACAGTCGCAGCCTGACTGACAGCAGCTCCACATCCTGAAGCTCTGCACAGCTGATTAATTTTACAATTTTAACCCTTTTTAGAGAATTCCCATCATGAAAACACAAGTCGTAGCTGGTGAGGACAGACAGGAGAGTGTTGACGGTGGAAGCTGAGGAGTCTGCGGTCAGCTCGGTTTTATTGTCTCTCCCTTCCAGCCTGGCGGGGAGCCCGCTCAGCTCCACTCCGGCTTGGTTTCTATGGGGACGTCTTCGGTTTCCTCTGAACTGTGACACACATTATACAGCTAAAGGGGGATTCACACCCGCTTCAATCCAACTCCAGTCCGTTTGGGTCCGGGTGGTTTGGGGAGGTCTGAATGAGTAATCCAACTCTGATGTGGACCAAAAAAACCAAACCCGCCTACAAACCTCGACTCGGACCAGAGGAGGGCACAGGATCCAAAACAGTAGAAATACTTTTTACTCTAGTAAAAAAGTCGCCGTCCAAGAAATGACTCAAGTTGGAGTAAACGGTATTTCATCAGAAAAAATGACACAGACAGACCAAAACATAAAGTGGAAAGTTTGGTATTTCAAGAACCAAAATGATCATTTATATTAATAACGAAAAGAATCAAAATATACTTTTCCAAATCAGTTTCTTTCAATAAAGAAACTTTAACAAAGCTGCAGATGAGTGTCCAGAAATTTTACTCCAGTAAGAGCAGAGATACTTCATAATAAAAGTACTGAAGTAAAAGTAAAAAACACACTGTAGTAGAAATACTTTTTTCCCCAAGTAAATGTAATCGAGTACATGTAACTAACTACTACACAAGTTTGGTCTTGGTTCAGTTAAAATTACATCTGGTGCAGTTTGAACGCATATGTGAACGCCAAACGGACCAGGGAGCTCTCCAAAAGCAGGAAGTGGACTACAGCGCACGGCATTCTGGGTAAATACAACCAAAACAAAACACACTAGTTAGCAGGAGAAACAGCTAGCACTCTTCTGCCAAAGACAAAACAGAAATCTGACCTCCAAACTCCACTTTTGTTTACATTTTGTGAAGAAATAAGTTTTGCTGTGTTTCCATTGGCAACACAAATAGCACTAATTTGCATAAAAAGACCCATTTTCTTTAAAAAAAAAAAAAAAAACACACACACAAAGCAAACTAAACTATTCTGTTTTTGTTAAGTTTTTGCACTACGACGATGAGGTTTGTCCAGCTCTATTGAACTTTATGCATTTCAAAAAACTGCAATGGAAACTTTTCACATCACATAAGACGATACTGCTGGCGGAAAACACGACGACAACGACAGGATCGTGTTTTTCAATGACAAACCTTTTCATGTGGGATTTTAATGACATTTCTCATTTAATTTGAAACACCACAATTGCAACATTTTGTTTATTCGATGAATATTAATAAAGTTTTGTGCATCTTTGGGGTGGAAATGCAGCTTCTATCTTCCTCAGAGGTTTTTGTTTGTTTCAGTGGTTATCGGAGCAGCGCCTCCACAGGCCAGAAGGGGGAACAGTTTGCAGATGCTGATAATCTTCCTAAATTAAATAGATTATTGAAACCATTTAGTTCCAGAATAAATGAAATTATGATTCCAAAACAACTTTTTCTATTTCCTCGGGTTTTCTCGTCCGATCTTAAAATCGGATGATCTGAAACAATAGTTACGAAAAGGAAATCTGTAAAGCATCAGTGCAATAATCTGACATTAATTTGGAATTAGAACTAAATAAGCAGACAGACGTCAGAAGTCTGAGGCGGCAGTGACTGATGGACTGCGTCTCTGAAGACGCTGAGGTCAGACTAAACAAAGACCCGGTCCGCTCTGGAGTCTCTGGGGCGGCAGAGGGCAACGCTGCGCCTCTTCTGCCCCTCTGAGTCCCAGCAACGGCTCCTGGCGGTCAGCTGCAGCGCTTAGATTTCAAAAGATGCTCCACAAAAATAAACACTGGCAACGCACGGAGACCAGATCCCCACAAGATAAACGCTCAAAAAAACAAAAAACAAAACGGTGAATTCTGCACTGATCACTCGGTTAAACGAATCTCTTAAATCAACAAACACAACATTTACTTTACATGAGAGAAAAGGGAGCAGGAAGAAGAAAAATACTGCAACATTTCTTAATACTGATGAAAAAGAACGAGCTGTACCCAAAATAATCTGCAGTGGAACAAAATATTTTGTTCCACTGCAGATTAGTGAACTTGTTTTAGATAAATAATTCATTGGTATTGATGAGAAACAACTAGTAAGTAAGTAAACTTAGTTTGGTCTTATTTCAAGTGTACAAAAATATTTGCATGATTAACTAAACCCAAAATATTTGATAAGATTGTGGTTTTACAAGGTTTTTCTTCTTCCTCTTCACTTATGTGGAAAATGTTGTGAACGAATGTTTGATAAAAATGCATCTAGAAGTTAGAACAGAAATACTTGGTTAGACTATTTTAGCAGTGAAATCTTGCATACCCTTGCCCTTCTCACAATAATTACAAAATCATTTTTCATGGCCATATACATTAATTCAAGTTACAAACATTATATAATTCTCAGTAACTCAGAAGAGTGTAAGATTTTATGTTTTACTTATAAAGAGTTTTGAGATAATTTACAGTTCAGCGCATTTTCAACTCTTCTGATTCTTCCATTCACTGCAAAAACAAAAACATCTTAGCAGGAATATCTGCTCTGGCTTCTTAGTACACTTGAAATAAAACTACATTAACTACAAGTAGCTGTTCAGCAACACATAGGAGCTCATTTTAAGTCAATAATTATTTGATATTGATTTTAAAACAGTACTTGTTAGTTACATTGGCAGATTATTTCAGTTGTGATATGATTAAAAAGTCCCACAAGTGAAATAATCTGCCACTAGTACAAGTACTTTTCCATTAATATTATTTACTTAAAACAAGCTGCTCTGTCTTACAGAAAAGTTACTTGTAAGTTTATACATTTGAACTAAGATATTTGCAGGAGAAACTAGACCCACATTACTCCATGGACATTTTCTTCTAAAGTAGTTTTACCTCTGAATCACTATAATAACTTTTAACACTTATTGGCAATAATCTCTACCTTCCTCTGCGTCTGCCAGACTTTAGCTCTGTTGATCTGCGGTGGGAAAAAAAAATAGCTGCAAAGCAAACAAGAAAAAATCTCAGGAATATTATTAAACTGGAGTCTTTTATTCATGAGGAGAGGAGGAATGCTGCCAGCAGCCGTTTTCTGGCTCTGAACCAGGTTTCAGTGAGACTGACAGCTCAACAAACTCCAACATGGGAGAATCATCCCACTTAAGTACCACGGCACCAGCCTCATCCAGTAAAGAGCAAACAGCAGACTGTGTGAGAATTCAGGCCGCAGCTTGAATTCCTTCCAGCTCTTGAGAGACGACTTAATAACTGCAGAATTAAACTAATTACAAACACAGCGTCGGCGGCAGAACCGATCCGCGCCAAGCTCACGAAACCCCTAAGAGTCTGGATCGCAGCCTATCTTCTGCTTCCAAAAACACACCAATAAAATAACCAAATTAAAGCGAGGTAGATTGAATAATTTATGTACACAAGTCTCAGTTTGTTCCGCTAGTCCGCTAAGTCAACATGAAAATCAATGAGGAAAATACAAAAGATTTCACTTTGTTTTGATGAAAAGACTCAAACTCTGGATAAATCAGGAGAGTTTCTGTTGCTATGGCTGCAGCCAGGAAGCGCTTTGGATTTGTGCTCAAGTCCAAAGCTGTAATGAACAGAGGCAGGAGCGAAGCCCGGGTTCTGCAGCTAACCAGGTCTGCAGGGGCCAGGCACTCTGCAAAACACTAAATCTATTTTCAGCCAGTTTCTAGTGCAAGTACCTCAACAGATAAACTTAAATACGAGTAACTTTTCAGCAAGATATGAGTCATTATTTCTTGAATATTGATTAAAATAAAAAGTACTAATTTTTAAATCAATGTTGCTTAAAACAAGCCGTTATCTTACACACAAATTATTGTAAGTTATTTTTGTCTTATTTAAACGTATTTGCTCTACAAACTACACTGTTAAATTTTTTCAAAATGTTTTATAAAGTCCTGTAAATTTTATGGTAAAACATAAAATCCTGGCAGCTGCTTTTGCCACAATTTCACCATAAAATTACGGAAAAAACATTTTATTCTTTCACGGATTTTACTGTTGAAAGTGGTGCTGGAGTCAATGTTTTACTGCAATAAGAAAATCTAAAGAAAAATATGTTTTTTCCTACAATGAACATGAAAACAATAAATAAAAGGATTGTTGAAATGTGAACTGTACAAACTCACCAATTTATGGATTTTTCCTGTCACAATTTTACCATTTATTATTGTTAAATATTCAAAATTGTTTTTGCAGTGTAGGCAACACTTATAATAATATTTACAATCACAACTTCCTGAAAGGAACAGCCTTCTGCACGTTTTATAAGTCGTGGTAGAGAAGCCAAAAGGCATTTCATCAACGACACAAATGTGATTCTTCCTCCAACCCAAACAGCTCGTTTACAACCTTTTCAATTCCCTCAAAAAAATAAACTAACTTCTGAAAATGTCTGCAGTTTGAATGCATTTTGCCCAACTTTTATGTAACTGAAGTGAGACATGCGTCATAATTCTGCAGCAGATGAAGCCAGACGCGGTAAATCTGGACGTAAACAATGGCAAGTTTTAACCAAAAGGAAAAGAACATGATGTTTACCTTCTGCTCTTTAAATGACACCGTTCTCCCATCAACCTGTACATGGTTAGAGCTCATTACTTAATTTAAGCAGAGAGATTACGGAAGTCTGAGTAATGAGTGTGTCTCTATTGCAAATAGAAAAAGTTATTGTTTAGTATTTGTTTTATTGAGAGTCATTTTTTTGGCCGCTTTTTTCCAAGCCGACTCTGGGTCTAGTCGGCTGATTGCACAGATAGACATGCAGGAATCTGGAGTCGGCTGCCAGAAACCACAGAAAGAAAAAAAAACACAGAGAGGAGCCCCAGTCTGCTGCAGGGAGAGTAACTCACTGGTATGTCGAGCTGCAGCAGGAGGAGGAGGAGGAGGAGGAGGAGGAGGAGGAGGAGGAGGAGGAGGAGGAGGAGGAGGAGGAGGAGGAGGAGGAGGAGGAGGAGGAGGAGGAGGAGGAACCCGTCTGTGGTGTCCAGAGACAGTTACTACTAATGACCCATCAGCTACTATTAGATGCAATGAATGTTTAAAACTAAAAACCGTTTGGGCTAAATAAACCAAATAAAACCTTTTTATATTCCTCCTTTAAGGGACAGTTGAAAACTTTTACTTTGAAAAGTTTAAAACTTTCCTGAGTTAGCAGGGAAGCGCTCTCATGCACTCAGAGTTGGAACTTATATCTCTGTGCTTTTGGCCTGGTTCTGAACTTTAAAAGGTTAATTTTTAATAGTTACATCGATTTTAACACATAACACAATTTTAACACGCTAATAAGTTGTTTTTTTTAACGTACAAATTCCTGAGCCGGAACCTTTGCCTCGTGTTTCTGGTGCAGCCATAAATGTGACGCACAAGCTAAATCCGCAAACAGCAGCGATGGACGACGAAGCCGCTTCTCTCGGAGGTTAGTTTCTGCTTCAAACACGACCTGATGGGACGCTGGATGAGACCATCGTTGTGTTCAAGTCGTGCTAAAAGGAGTTAGCACATCAGCAAAGCTACGAAAGGCCAAATTAGCATCTTAATGCTAAACATGTAGCAGCTAATGCTAATGTCAGCGTCCACGGCTCTGAAGAAACTCCATGAATGATCCGGAAAAGTTGAATTTTATTCCAATCTGATGGTTGAAAAGCCAAAATAATAGATGATTAAAACCAATATATCTCTTGTTGAGTTCATACGTCTATTTTTTTCAATATTTAGCAGCAAAAAGGTTTTTTTTATTGAAATGTTGCTTATTTGGTTGATATCATTAACTCAGTCAAATCCCACCTCTAGATTGTGTCAAATATAGCAACAAAAAGTAGCATTGATGTAAAAATAGAAGGAAATTAAAATATTTGAATAAATTTGTACTAAGCCCCCTTAACTTTAGTGATCCTCAATAAAATCTCGTACCAGGAGAAATTACCGCTGCAGTTTGCAAGAAGCCAAACATTCGCTACCTTATCTTTTACCAAAATGTTTTTTCCTGCATAAACATTTTTGCAACATAATGTAAAACAATATATAAAAATCTTTATTTCAATCAAGTGAAGCTGCGGGAAGAAAAAACAAGACAACAAACTAACTTCAATCAACCATCAAATGAACATTTAGACAGCAGCGTAAACCACAGAGAACAAAACTGTTCAAGGAACTTTAGCATAAAAAAACAACAAAGTTTATTAAAAGTGCCCTCAATCATTAACCTCAGCAATGTGGGTTATTTTTTTCAATAAACAGATTAGGACCCATTTGATGCTGGATCTGATTTCCAGTTATTTCATGAATAACTGGATCGTATCTAAACTACGTCGCCTGAAGGCGTCTTCATCTCTCACAGGAAGCCGGTCATGTGAGAGCGCACTCAAGCAAAGTACAGTTAGATAAAATATCATTCGCCAACGTACAGTTGACCCCAAAATGCAGTTTACGCAACCGAAAGTTGGCAGAAGCAACGCTGGCGTAGACGGCAAGAAGAGCGCATTACGAGCCTCTCAGCCTGGAGGTGAACATTATCAGCCTATATATCTGATTTGTGGCTTCGCTGCTTGTAAAAATAACTCTTTATTCAAATCAGCACTTATGCACGAGCAGTCCGTAAATATTATTTTAAACTTTTACAGCCAGCGATGGAGGTGGATGGGGCCGACACTTTCTGAAGCCCAGAACTGAGCCAGAACCGTCATTAATAGAGCCGGGCCTCCAGCGCCTCGGTTTAATACTCTGTAACTGAAGTCTAAAGGTGAAGCTTTTACAAGCTTTAGGCAGAAACACAAACATATTTCAACATGCAGAAGCAGTTCTGCCACTCCCCAGCTGCGTCTAAACGCATTATTATCTGCTCCCGAAACACCGTCACCAAATGAAGAAATACTTTTTATCTTTAAGGGGGAATTTTTAAATGAAAGATTCACATTTTGTTATTTTTTTTACTTCCATTTGGGTTTCTACTGCTTCTAAAAACAAGTTATCCGCTTAAAGAACCCATCCAGACAGTCTTTGCCAAGAGGTGGTTACATCACAAACCAGCAGCCACAGTTCCTGACCTAGTAACCCCAGTCTGTTCCCTAGCAACCCACGCAGCGTTCCACCAGTTACTTAGCAACCCAAACTGAGCTCTGGCATGTTTGTTCATGTTGTTTTACTGCAGTACAATGGCTACTGGAAAAGACAAATGTTTTGTTGTTGACTCTTGCTGCATTTTTGTTGATTGTGCAGGAGGCTCAATTTCTGCTTTTCAAAGATGTAAGTTTGAATAATTGCTCATGTTTGCTGCCATTTCTGTGCATGAGCGTAAACGTGGAGTTGAGGGGCGTGGCCAGCAGCAGCTTTTCTTGGATTTAAAGAGACAGGACCTTCCATCCTGAAAGGAGCTCAAAAGCCGACAAATCTAATTATCCAAGAAAGACTTTGTGCAAAAAAAGGTTTTGAACACATTTTGTAAAGCCCACAAACCTACCCCAACATGTTCAAGGAAGCATAATAGATCACCTTTAATCTATTTCAGCAAAAGAAATAACAATAAATACACCTCTACGTACTTGAAACATTTCATAAAGTGTTTACAGGCCTTCCAAAGTTCGAGAATCCCCTCCGGTGACCAATATCTCCAACAATAATCTGCTAAAACACAACAAGACAACTCTGAAAAATTAGCTTCCAAATGGAGCCATTATTTGGTCAGCTCTGGCAGACTGCGAGGCACCTGGGAAATCTGAGCTGAGGTTAAGGGGCTGCTGCAGTCCAAGATGACTTTCTAGAGCTAATTAGCGCTGTATATTAGCAATCAAAAGAACCCCACTCTGACACACAGCCGGCAGCCAAGAAACATATTTTCCTCCATGTGTGAGACTAGCAGCAGAATGTTGATCCAGGAGATACGGGGTTACGATAGAGTCACGTCTCAGCATCTGATGAAGGTCCGTTCCTCACAGACACACCGGTGCCAAGAAGGGGAGACATCAGAAAATGTTTACGCTGAATACAAGCAGCAGCTCCACTCTGACCTTCTCACCACACCAAGAAATGCTGTATGAAAACTATGGAGTCACATCTAAACACACATGCATCTTTCTCAGGTGTTGGAATATTTCCTGGAACCACTAGGTGGCGCCAGAGTTTCAGGACAAGCCCATAATTTTTCTGCAGCAATTAAGATCAAATAAAAGAGAAACCTGGTGGTTCTGCGAAACATGGATCAAAACTGAGGAAATGGAAGTTAGCATCCATGTTGTTAGGGTTGCCATGCCAACAAGAGAAATGTGGATCAAATGCAGATATTAAAACCACAAAGTAAAATGAGTTCCTAAATACAAATAAGTTTTTTTTTTATTTATATATTAATTATTTCTATATTTTGAGCAATTTTTATCTTCAGAGTTTTATATTTTTTTTGATGGAGAAAATACAAAATTTACAAAAAATAAGATATAAAAGAGAATATTTGATCCCAGCATTGATTCTGATTAATTACTAGATTGTTCATAAAGGGAAAATATATTGGACAGCAACAAACTGGATTCATTTATCTAATTTTGAAACATTTATTACATTAAAATTGAGCAACTGCGAGCAGCTCAGGTCAGTGTGTCCGTTTAACCAGCAGGGGGCGCAACAACATCAGAGACAACAGCGATGTCAGGGCTTTTTCTTTAATATGCTTCATGAGAAAATATGTTTATTTACAACTTACAGATGTTTTTAATGTACTACTTTTTAACCTCATTCCATTTTTTTATTGCTTTAAATCTAATAAAAAAAATGTTTTCAGGCCATTTCATAAGACACTAATAAATCTAATAATAAATTTTCTGTTAATCCAGCTGAAAACATAAGGGGAAAAGTTAATCAAATAATTTATGATTGTAGCACATCTTCCTGGGTTTGACATTTAAAGGATGTCATCCAGAACTTTTGTCCCTTTTCTTTAAACAGAGATTGGAAAAATATGTTCAAGATTTGAACAAATAAAGTACAGAATTAACATTGTGTGACATATTATTTATATATATATGAATCTAAAGAACCAGTTGTGTTTGAATGTCACGTGTCAGACAGGACCAACCTGAACCGCCCACCTGGTTTACGGAGCCGTTCGGAATCGTCCACCCGCCGCGCCGGTTGATAAATGGTGCGCACCCTCTGACTCAGAAACAGGTAATCAGCAGCTCACCTCTTCATCATCAGTTCGCTTCTGGAGTCCAGTTTTAATTTCTGCAGCGTCTCCATTTTCAGGGACGGAGCAGCAAACTGCGGTTGCGCGAAATTCAGCCGCAATTAGCGCCGCTCGCGACCAGGAACGACGTTCCTGGTCAAGACTTGAAGATGAATCCAATGCGCATGCGTGATTGAAAACACCTGAAACCACCTTGAGAGATGAATAAAGCAGCATTGAATAAAGACAAATTTATATTTATTGATGATACAAATTTAAAGGCTAAAGCTTATTAATTAATTTAGTAAATAAAATTTGATTTGAAAATAATAAATTATGCACTTATGCACGACATTAACTAGTTGTTCTGAACACAGACAAGTTATTGCTTTTAATTAGCTTAGAGATATTCCATATTCTCCTTTTATTCTTACATCTTTTGGTGGAAACTAATCTGATTTAAATAAAATCTCATTTGGGCTCATTTCTAAATTGCTCTTAAATAAACTTTTTTCTGTAACTTTCAAAGTTCAAATTGAACTGATTAGTTTAGTTTTCATTATTTTTCAATTTTACTAGCTAGTTTGAGTGTTACTAGCTCAGTGAGTTTGCTGATTAACTTGTAAAAAACATTAATCTAAACTTATTTTCGTATTATAGATGTTTATTGTTTTTTAAACTTTATTTGGGGAAGAAAACACACATTTGTTTTTTTATTGTTTCTGTTTTTGGTGTTGACGTGTTTTTAATCTTTTGTGGACACCGATAAACTTTTTCCAAATGATCTTCATGATTTTAACAAAACAATTCAAATAAAAAAAACATAAAAACACCAAAATGTCAGATGTTTGATGATACAACAAACATAAACAATAAAAATGATCTGCATCACCAATACAGGCTCTGGATTTACTTGTATTGGATTAATACCAAAACTTTATAACATGGTAATTATGTAATTTTGATTTGATTTTAGCTGAGAGAATAAACAAGCAGCATCAGTGAATTAAAATGAATTTATCTGCATTGACACAGTTACACTCCATTCACCAGAACAAAGGTAGTGTGAAACGATCCAGCATCCATATGCAGCGCTGCAGAAGTTCTGCACCAATGAACATTCTGACTTTTAATGGTAATATTGCATCTCCCTCAATCAACACGAACAGTAAACAAGACAAGGTCATGAAATCCTGTGCAAAAAGATTGTTTTAGAAAATACAGCCTAAAGGAATGATTAGCATCCTTTAAATTATCTAAACAGTTGACAAAATTAAAAACATCCCCTGAAAAGAGAGCAGCAGCCTTTCACTTCATGGCCAAGTAAACAGCAAGAGCTGCAAAAAACAACGCGCCACATGCACCCTGAACACAACCCCACTGCCGGCAAACGCACCAACGACCAAAAACGGAAAACAGAGCATGAAGAAAACTCTTCAGCATGAGCCGCCGCCACCATCAGCACAGCAGAAACAGAAAACTCACCAAGTCACTTCAGTTTCTACTGCAAATGTCTTAGTACACTTGGGATCAGACTAGAATGACTTACAGGTAACTTCTCAGCAGGATATAAGAGCTTGTTTGAATTCTAGTTCCACTGGTATTTCACTTATAACATGGAAAAATGTCTTGTTATAAGTGAAATTATCTGGCAATTCTTGCTGAAACATTTCTTGTAAGTTATTTTTGTCCTATTTAAAGTATAACAAGATATTTGCACTTGAAACTAGACAAAAATACTTGTTGAGATTTTGTGTTTTTCCAGTGAGCTGCACTCATTTCTTCTCGCAGTACGTCTTGTACTTGTTGCAGGCTTTCTGCAGATCTGTAATGAAGCCTGGGACCCCACTCTAGAAGAAGTAAAGAAACAAAAACACACACATTAGTCCAGTAGATGAGCCAAAAAGACCCAATGACGTCAGTCTACAAAAACCCAGGAGAACCATAAAGCAAGGGGAGAACCGAAGAGTCCCAGAGCGCCGGCAGGGAACACCGAATGTCTGAACATGCAGATCGCTGCAGAGCTGTACCCTGCAGTGCTTTACTTTCATTTATAAAATTCCAGAAAAATGCTTTAATTAAAGTAACTGAAGAGAAAAACAAACCAAAACACACCTGGTGAGACTCATTTTGCAGGTTTTTAACGTAGCATAATTTCTGCACTTTGTTTAGACCATTTTGAACATGACTGGCCTCACCTTCGCTGCCCAGTTCACCAGCCAGGCCGGGATCATACCGCCAGGATTATCAAAGTAGTTCATGAAGACTGAAACACAGCACAGGATTAGTCCTCACATGAGGGTTTCTACTGCTCACATTAAGCTGCTCACATTAAGAAGAGAAATTTAACCCTCCAACAGTCAGAAGGTGGTTTCCAGTGACACTAGTGGAGGTGCTGATCTCTCTCTTGGAGCCAAGACGTTGCACTTTCCAGCTAATATCAGGTTATTGCTGTAATTTCTCCTCTGCCGTAGCAGGAAGTGAAATTAATCTGAGGGGTTTTCTCTTAATAGACGCTAAATTATGAAAATATCTTCCCAGATATTGAAAGTTCCAGTTGTTATGGATAAATGGGCAAATATATATTTACTCACTGGACATTTAAAGAATTGTGTACAATTAAAATAAGCAGAAATATCCAGGTGGAGACTTTAGATGCAGGAGATAAGGGATTAAATATTAGTGGCCCTAGAAACAAGCCTTGTGGAACACCAGAAATATTTTTTGTTTTAGATTTTCTTTCTTGTAGAATAGATTTTATTGAATATAAGTGGCCAGAGAAAGCAGCCTGGGGGAACTCCAGAAGTAATTATTCATTTATATTTTCTTTTGTAAGGTGTCCCGTTTTTTGCTCTATAATTATTCAGGTCATTAATCCAGAATCATGTTTTCGTTGACTGTGTTGTACATGAATCAGCAGTCGGTCACCTTTCGTGCCGCCGGCTCCGTTGCTCTCCATGGCGACGCTCTGCTTGTAGTCGCTCACCCTCAGAGCGCTGCTCTTCTCTGGACCCGCCGCCGCCGCCGCCGAGCTTCTGGCCAGGATCACAAAGATCTTTCTGCCGTTTACGTCCAGGTCTCTCCGCTCCCTCACATAAATGTACTGAGGTTGGAGCAGTCAGGGAACATGGACGTCAAGATTGCATGAAATTATCATAACTACAAAGTAACAAATAAAAACGGAAAGTAGGTCGTCTGTTTGCTTTTGAGAACTAAAGGATACATCCCTGTTTTTCAGAGGAAACGGGTATTTCACTTCCCAGTAAATCACCGTTTGTCCATCGAAATCCTTCTCATAGAGCTCTGAGGAAACAAAAATCACAAAAATCACATAAAGCAGTTCTTACACCTGTAATTTCCCAGCAGCAGTTTAATTTGTCTTTTTCTCAGGATCATTTTGCTTTCATTTATTTGAATATTTTTATTGAATTTTCAGCTAAATAAATCCCCAACCAATACATTCAAATCCACACTTTTATTGCATAGAATCAGAAACAAAGCAAAAGAAAAGAAATATCTGAGTTGACTTTATGCTGAATTGACTGGGAGTCTCTAAATATGGCACAAGAATGGTTTCCACATTTTGTAAAATGCTAACAACTGCTTCTTAGTATTAATAATTTAATACTAAGAAGCAGTTTTTGTTGAGTAATTTGCAGTTTTTCTGTTATTTTTTGCAATTTGTGGTTTAAAAAAAGCAACATCCTCAAATATTTGTTGAAGTTCTGAACATTCGGCCTTGGTCTTGAGTTTCACTTCCCAAACTGACCCAAATATTCAGAAGATTTCCAACTGAATCTCCCTTTTAGTCATGGAGGCTCAAATAAACACAGCTGCTTATTTTACAGACGTATCTTTGACCTTCTAATGGCATTTACTGCAACACTGCAATAAATCAAGACAGACACATATTTAAAACAAAACTACAACAAGGAATGCATCGACTTTAAAAGTGTTTTCTAAAAAGCTGTTAAACGAGAAGGTAGAAAACAAAACTAATCTAATTATTTCTAATATTACAAACGATAAGCAGCAGTTAGTTGTGCAGAAACTGGAAGGAATGGAGGGTTTTGGATGCAATCTGAGACATTCGCTGCCTCCTCTGTGGCTGAAACCATTAATGGGATTAATAATGATCAAATATAATAAATGGATTATTCAAACAATTGTCAACTAATTTAGTAGCCAATTAATTGTTAATTTGAGTATTTAGACTCAGAAAAGAACAACAGTTACTGCATTGTTTATTTGCAACTTTTGATGCATTTCCAATTAGAGATGCACAGATCCTATGTTAATGTCTGTATCAGTCCATTTTTGACCAAGCTTGTAAAGATCGGTGCATTTAAATGAGCTGTAGTGGTGCAGAGTTATCAAATAAATCTGTAGTTCAGTTAGTTTATGTCTGTGTTTTAACACATGTTAAAGAAACGTGTGTTTTCTTTCAATATGTGTTTAAAGAAAACGCGTTATATTCAGTTCAGAACTCTTTCTGCATTGGATTGGCATCAGCCGATACTAAACCTCAGGAATCGGAAGTGAAAAAGTGGTTTGGTGTTTTCCTAACGCTAAAATAACTGACCCAGTTTCTGTATCTGATGTGTTTCTACCCATTTTAACCAGTTTCCCTCATCACTGGTCTGCATCTCCACCAAACTACATCCACACTGACCCATTCCTTCCTCTCTGCATGGAACCGGCAGCGAACACGTTACCTGCTTGGTGCTGCAGATGTGCATGAAACGCAAACCAAAAATCTGAGTTTTTCCAAAGATATTCTAAAATAACAAAGGCATTTCTGAGAGACAAAAAGTGTGGACGTGTCTTTTTACCTTTCACGTAACTATCCCATTGTTTCCGATACATCAGGTCCATGTAGACGTCTGCACAGAGTTCTGGCCCGCAGCTGTCCAGCCCTCCATAGACTTTGTACTCATAAAGTCCAGTTACCTGCAAACAGCAAAAGGAAGGTTTGTCTCCACTCCTTTTTCTCTCTCCACGGCGGCAGAGGTGTTGGATTTACTTCAACAGGTTTTAATAAACATTCCTATAGAATAAACATTAATAGAATTGGGCTTCTGTCTCTTTAAAAACTCCTGCTCTTTCTGAAACTC
This sequence comes from Poeciliopsis gracilis, assembly GCA_911649635.1. NCBI lineage: Eukaryota > Metazoa > Chordata > Actinopteri > Cyprinodontiformes > Poeciliidae > Poeciliopsis > Poeciliopsis gracilis. The sequence continues at coordinate 2,069,059 of CAJVRI010001527.1, forward strand.
TGCCTTCAGGAAGTTATCGTATCTGTTAACCGTTTAAAAACATTTTCACAGCGTTGCACTGAGAAGCAGCTCATTTACTGAGCTCAGCAGATCCCTGATGTTTGCTAGTTGTGCGGGCTAGTCTGAAGGAGCTGAGAGGCCTGTTTGAAGTTCACACAGGCTGAATGGTTGCCTTGGGAGATTAAAGCAAAACTCCAAGCATGTTTTTGATGAGGGAATAACATTATACCATGGTAAAAAGCTTAAAAAAGGGTTGGTTTTACACCCTTTTAAAATGATTTCATTTTTCCATGCTTAGTTTCCGCTCCCTATGACCTGCTTTTCCATTTTACAAGCAAAATTTCCAGCCTCCTGAAGGCTGCAGAGAACCTGCTGAGGTGGTTTCTGAGCAAACTGTCGCTCAGTTCCGGATTTTTCCGCCTCTGGCCGCTAGGACGTCCCAGATGAAGCGTTATTAATGAGACATAATGAAAAAAATGATTAAAATCTGTTTACGTTTCAAGAGGCCAGGGCTGAGCGGCATTCATGCGCATTAATCACACACCTGCTGCAGGTTCTGCAGAGGTTCTGCTCAGTCGGACCGACTCGGTTCTGCCTACCCGGTCGTACAGCCGGTGGATCTGGACCCCCATCGTCTCGGTGAAGAGTTCCCATCCGTCCAGCTGCGGCTCGTCCAGCTCCTGCCAGGCTGTCTGGAAATCCTCATCCCCGAACTGCAGCGACATGACGGCGGCCGGCAGCGGACCGAGCTGCCTGGCCGGACACGAACCACGACTTCCGCTCAGAAACACGGAAATAAAAGGAAACGGTCACAAAGTTCGGATGGAAAAACGCGCTAAATGATCAATCGCTTCATATTTAAAAATGACGTCATCAGACGCATCGAAATATACAGTTCAGTGGAAGGTTTGTTTTAAGAACCAAAATGACAATAATTAATATAAATTAAAATAATAAAATAAAACATCAGTTCCTTTCAACATAAAACTTATGAAACTTTAACAAAAGCTGGAGGTGTGTTTCTGAATCTGGTGAATTAATGGTTAAAACATTTTGGTTTTTCATTCAATGGGGAAAAAATCCAGAAATTTTACTCAACTACTCAATAATAAAAAATATTCAAGTAAAAATTAAAAGTACAGCATAGTAGAAATACTCCTACTTGTAGATTTTTCCAACGAAAAAAATGTTACTGAAATTCAGTAAATTCAGTAACTTGTTACTGCCCAACTCTGGACACTATGATTTATTTTGTTTTTAATTTATTCAGTATTTTACACAAGGTGAATATAAACAAATTAAACACAACAATGTAGTGATTTAGCAGAGAATATTTTTCTAAAGTAAAATGTAGGTAAAATTAGAAAATTAGTAAATAATTTATATCCTTGTTTTGAAAAGTCTGCTTACTTGTTACTCACTGACATTCTCTATAAAAGACAAATAAATAAATAATATTAACAATGATAATCTTTGCTAAAGAATCTGTGTCCCGCATCCTAGTATTAAGGAAAGTTGAGTGGAAGGAAGAAATGTTGTAAAACCAAACAAATAAAGTGTTCATAAGAAACATTGAATACTTTAGATCATATCTGAATTAAATCAGTTTTAATTGTCAACTTTCTTTTTTGAAACTGAATTTAGCAAAGAATTTTTGATTTCCAATTCTGAACAGTGTGTCCAAAAATCTACCTAAACTTAACATATTTACTTGTATAAACTTAATTTGATTTGTAGTAAAAATGTATCTAAATTTTTTTAAGTTGTTTTTTCCAAACTTAAAGGCGCAGTCATTTTAAACTTCTGTACTTTATTAATGTGATAATAAAAAGAAAAGCTAAAACATCAGATTTAAATTCAAGATGTTCGACTTTCAAATCGAACAGATGGAACAAAATCACATCTATTTTTATTTGCATTTTGGCGCTTAGATGATTTATCTTATTTTGAAAAGCTCAACCGGAAGTATCCACTTTTCCCTGATCCCCGTGAACTTGACGCAGTCGTCGATACTTGACCCGGTCCGCCGCGGTGAGGATGGCAGTCCGGCTTCATTACTCAGGACCAGAGGAGAGTCGGACTGCAGCCCGAACCGAACCGAACCGAACCGGACCGGACAGAATACTTTAGGAATCACTTTGCTTCAGAAACAAGAGACTTTTACTGCAGCGGCTCGGAAACCTGGTGCTGGAATAACTCATGAGGTAACAAACACAAACATTTTTCTAATTTAAACTAATTTAATTAATCAGCAGATTTAATTCCACTTTTCTGGATTTAATCTGAATATAATCTGGCTTGATGGATTTATTTAAATATTTCTTAATATTGTCTATTTATTTGTAAACCTTTAGTTGTTGTTTTTTTCTTGCGAATTGTCGCTGTGTAAATAAAAGAAGCTGAATTTGTAAGTGAATCTATAATAAAGGTTTAACTGATTTCAGGATCCTTGTTGCTACTTTATTAAAACCCGATTTAATCTTTAGGAACTTTCCTTTTTGATTCCTTTAATTTTAGCTTGAATTGCAACAAATCACACGAAATAATTAACTTTACAAATTTATTCAAGGAAATGTTTGGTTTTCACTTCTGCAGCAAACTAAAGCAGCAGCAGCAGTTTTATTATATAAAAGCACAATTTGCCTCTTTGTTCCTCAAATAAGTGAAATAACATACCAGCCTGCAGAGTCTCAGAGGATTTTATTTTATTTTTTACTAAAGTTTTCAATGTTTTTTATGCATAAATTGGTACCATCTCTTTAAGATCTGAAAAGTAAACAGCATCTTCTACTCTGCACAAAATCCCAACAGTCATTAAAAATAGTTTTTGATATCTCATCTTTTCAATGAATGCAACTTGTTGCAGTTTTAATATTTCTAGAAATGAACTGAGAACATCAAGAACATTCATGTATTGTTTACAACATTGTAGCAAACAAGAAATAAACCTGTGCAACATTTTACAAGTGTAAAAATCTTAGAAATGAAGTTTTCAGTTATTTGATCAAAGAACTTCATCCCCTCATGACGCAGGAAGAAAGTTGATTTTGTTTCTGCTGAACTATTTGTTGATTTTGGCTGAAAGACCAAACAGCGAAACACTTTTATGTTTCTTCCACCTCCAGAGTTTTATTTTTAAAACTGTTGTTGTGTTTGTGATGGTCGGTGAGAAATGAGTTGTGCTGATATCCATCAAATTTTAACTGTTATGTTTACAGCATTTTCAATCAGGTCAAACATCGGTTGTTTGAGGAAGTGATTTCAGACCTGAACCTTCAGAGACACATAAAGACAGTTTCAAATTCAGCCTTTTATGACCTGAAGAATATTTCTAGGACTACAGGACTAATGTTTTGGCAAGATAAAGTGGATTATCTTCAGTTGCGTTGGTTGCTGCAGCAGCTGATCCAGAAGCTGCTGCTGGAGTTCTGACTAAAACCAGAACTTCCTGAGCAGATAGACTTTAAAATACTGGTAGTTTATGAATCACTGAACAGCTCAGCTGTTAGAGATCTGCTGTTGTTGTATCGACCTTTCTGATCTCTGAGGTCTTCTGGTTCTGCTCTGGATCTCCAGAACCAGAACCAAACAAGGAGAAGCAGAATTCAGCTTCTATGCACCACAAATCTGGAACAAACTTCTGGAAAACTGCAAAACAGCCGAAACATTGACAACTGGCCGTTCATTAACAACTGGCATTATCAGTTATTGATCAATTATCAATTACTGATTTATCGTGTGAACTGAAAACTGTTGATAAAACAGGAAAGGTCATGTCACCAGTTTGGCAATTCTTCTGATATTTAAAACAAAAAAAAACAAATCAATAATTATCGATATTGACTGATATGAAATGCTTATGTTGTTTGTCAGCCCTAAGAGGAATTATGTTGAGGATTTGATCAGAAAATAATCAATAAGATGGCTGACACTTGACTTTAACTAGGACAAAATGTCTTGCGATTCTCTCTGGACTCTCTCTGGTTCTGGGTTGTTTTACTTTCAGAGACATGAACGAATGAAGTCATTACTGATTTTCTGTTCCCTCTGTGTCCCTCCCGCTTCACCGGATTCTTGATACTAACAAACAGAAATCTGTCGCTTAGTTTAGACACAAATCAAACATTTTATCCACATGCTGGAATGTTAAACATGGAGGAACTTCAACTTTAACCCAAAGACTGACGCTGAGCCTGAGGTCCAGTATCAGCACTGACAAAACAAACCTCCAGGAAATCTTCCTACATGCAGTGACTGTTCTGGGATAAGAAAGATGGACTCCAGCAGCATCTGGCTGCGATGAAGCAACTTGTTTGTCCCTCAGCGTCTGAATCCCGGCTTCGCGTTGGGAAAACACGCAGGCGGGAGAAAGGAGGGGACGGTTGTGAAACTGCTGGTGATTTCAGAGCTTCTTGCGTTTCAGCGAGAGCTCCGTATCCCGCGCTCTCCAGGGAATGTCTCAGCTCGTGTCGGGCTGAGCGGATCTGCGTCATTCTCCCCTGACTGGGCCGAGAGGCGGCCCGGATTGTGCAAAGAGGTTACATTGGTTTATTGAAGCAGCGTGTGGCGGTCGGACTGGGCTGGCGAATTGTGAAATGTGATGTGGAAATCCAACCAGAAACATCTGCTTCGGTTTTTTCTTCTGCGTTGAGCAACTAAAGTTGACCTTTTGACCCGTGCAGAAACGATTTATCCAATTAACCATGATTATAGAAATAATCAACGTCTAAGTTGATAATTGTTACCTGCAGACACAGACTAAATAATTTCAAATTAAGCACTTTTGTTATCTATTTAATATTCAAAAATATAAACATATTAATACACGGTATTTGTTTTTAGCTGCAGATGCATCCATTGGTAATGATCAAGCAGACACAAAATAATTGCTACTATTGCAGGCAATAACATTTTTATTTTCTTATTTTGAAAAGTAATTGAATTATTTTTTTATTTGCATCTTTTAATATATTTCTAACGTGTAAAAACTAAAATAAGTTAAATGGAAATCCTGCAGAACATGCCAATATTTTAGCCAATTAATCATAAGAGAAGCTGATAGAATCATCAATCGCTGCAATTATCATTAGTATGAATGATATCACCTGCATGTGGGTGCTGTGCTAGAGGGGGCGCCAAAACAAAGGCATAAACATCACGTTTATCTGTTGTGTGTTTGAAAATGATTCGATCTGCGATTGCATTCACATCAGACCTGTTTAGTTCACTTTAATTGAACTGCAGTTCATTTGTCTTGAACGTCCAGCTGCTCTGATGAACAGATCATAACTCTGCAGTAACAATAAAAATGATGCAGACCAAAAAGAAAACTCTGGTTCGTCTTCAAACCTTGGTCTGAGTTTGGTTGAAGTGAATTCTGGTTTGGTTCGAATGCATATGTGAAGGTCAAGCAGACCGGAGACTGCTCCTGATGTTATCGATATTTTGGATTGATCATAACTCTGCTGGTTTGCTTACTGGTTGCTTTGTCTCTCCTCAGACTGGGAGCCCCAGAGCGCCGCAGTGAGGAGCCAACTGTAGTCGGCGATGCCAGACGAACTCAACAAGGACGCAATGAAGACGCCAGCGACCTCTGAGAAGCCCAAAGCCACCGAGCAACCACCAGTCGCCATGACGACATTGAACATCCCTCTGGTTAACGAGGTCCAGCTGACGGCAGCCACCGGCGGCGCGGAGCTCTCCTGCTACCGCTGCACCGTCCCGTTCGGCGTGGTGGTCCTCATCGCCGGCATCGTGGTCACCGCCGTGGCGTACAGCTTCAACTCGCACGGATCCACCATCTCCTACTTCGGGTTGGTGCTGCTGTCGGCCGGGCTGGTGCTGCTGGCGTCCAGCGCCGTCTGCTGGAAGGTGCGGCTGGGGCGGAAGAAGGAGAGGCGGCGGGAGAGTCAGACCGCCCTGGTCATCACCCGGAGGAGCATTTTCACATGAACCCGGCAAACTCTCTGGGACGTAATCAGGCATCATCGTGGCGTTTCCGACCTGCAAAAGCTCCGCCGCTGCGGGCTTTGAAGACACTGACAGGGGTTTATTTGTCAAACAGACAACGAGCATCTGGAGTGCTGGGAACGCAGCCAGGAGGAACAAATCCCAATTAAACTGAATTACCACTGTGCACAGCGGTGGAGAGGAAGTCCTGCATTAATCCCTGCAGCATGTGGCGGCTGATTGCAACAGGAAGGATTGTGGGAAAAGAAGAAATCAGCCCAGCATGGAGGACAGAAACAGGGAAATCCAGAATCACAATCATATACATGATATTCTGGAGAAAACTATTTAACCTTTAATGTATTTTCTCCTGAAGAACTTTAATCCTCCACGTCGTTTTTGATAATAAACTTTATGTAGCAAAGTTTGAACTTATCTTCATGGTCTACTATGTAAACTCTTGAAGTTATTGCATGTATAACAAGATGAGTTTCAATAAAGCCACTGATTCTCCAACATGGTGCAGATTTCAGAAACAACGAGAGAAATAATAATGTTTCTTTGCTTTCTGGTTGTTTTCTGATGGAAATTAGTAATAAAATTTACCTAAAAAGGTCAAATGAAACAGTTCAAACATAAATGTCCCCATTTGATGAGCTGTACCTTGATAGGTTATAAAAATTTATATACAAGACAATAAAAAAATACATATATTACTACAAATTGCTTTCTAGCTTTCTAAGTGAAATAATCTGCCAATTGTACCAATACTTTTTTCTCAATATCAGGAAATTATTGACTTAAAAAATCTCCAAAATCTTTTCAGAAAAGTTACTTGTAAGTAAGTTTTGTTTGATATTACACCAGAAATAATGATTCTTGGTAAGATTTTGTGTTTTTGCAGTTTTGCTTTGTTTTTTACATCACACTCTTTGCTGATTCATTGCTTTCCCTTTGCAGAAGTTTATTCGTTTCCAGTTTTTTACTTTATTTTGTCTCCAACACTGAAAGGAAGCTGAACTCTGCGGTTTGACCCTATTGGTTTTAAAATAGCCCGGACAGGGAAGCATATTTATAGGCAGCATTTGCGTTGCTATGCATCCGAGTGACACCAGACACTACAACTAAAAGGTTTCCTTGCGTCAGAGGAGACCCTACAACACGCCGTGTCACTTCTGGGAGCTCACCACCCCTCCGGCGCGCGGATCACTAACACATTTATGGGACACGCGATGCTGGGAGGGCGTCTGCTGCAGCCCGAAGCTGGAAATGTGGAGAGACTTGATATGAGGTTTGACAGCTGCTCGCCGTCAGCGTCTTTAGCCTCATTACGCGGCTCCTGCAGGGTCTGCGTGCGTCACTTTTTGTGCCTCGCATGGTTGTCGTTCCAGCCTGGGCGGCGCTGCAGGCTGCAGGACTTCATCAATAAACAGGAGCGAATCTGCAGGACGAAGATATTCACTTACTAATGAAGCGGAGCAAAGCGTTTTCACTTTGGGCCACATTAGGAGCACAAATGTTCAATTCGGTTGTGCCAGAACGCATGGATGAACCAGATAAAGCACATGCTTCAAACTCGAGGCCCGTGGGCCAAATGCGGCCCGCCATTGCTGTTTATGTGGCCCTCTAGATTCTAGACTAAACAATAAGTGTTTAAATATTATGTTATCAATCAAATCAATGCAGCTTTTATCTGTTTACTGCCGAATTGTGTCAATCAGTCCTGCCAGTTTCTTCAGAATTATTGTGGAAATTTATGTAAAATGAACAAATCCCCAAATTCTTTGAGCTAATAATTGGGAGTTTATTGTAGATTTTTCTCCAAAACTGTGAAAAAAATTCTTACTTGTACAAAACAGCTGCCTCAGCTTGAATTGATGTCAGATTACAGTCCATAATCTTTAGAGCAAGTCATAAAAAGTTGCATTTACCATCATAAATAAGCGCAAATATCACTAATATTTCCAAATTAGTAACGCAAACTCTTTCATGCAGCCTGAAAAGAGGTGAAAAAATGAAAACAATTTAACAAGTTAAGGTAATCTAATGACCAAAATAGTTCATTTCTTTTTTTAAATGGTGTGATAGAGAAAATGATAACAAAGAGATTTCTAGTAGTTTGAGTTTGTTTATCATATACTACCTAATTTTATCACATGTTCATGAATTTTACAGATAAGAAGAAGTGGCAGGGAGCCTTGTGTTTTTGCAAGTCTGCAATTGAAATACTTTTTGGCAAATGTCTTCTTTTAGTCAGCAGGTTCTTGATTAAGTTTCCATTGCACTTTTACAAAACCAAAAACCATCTTATCCCAGCACAAAAAACTTTTAATCAAAAACCAAGTTTTTCTTTTTTTCAAAATTGCCGTTTCTATGAAGCAAAATTATTTTTGTCAAATTGTGTGATTATATGATCAGTGGAAATGCAGTTACTGACAAAGTTTTGCACACATTTGTAATGAAAACGCAACTAGATGTCATGCAGACGATTCTGCTAATCAATCGTCAATTTCATGCATGTTTTTGGATGTAAATTGACATTTACTTTCAGTCTGCCTCTATGTTTCAACCAGTAATTCTATTGTTGAAATTTGACAGAATTCTGGTTAAAACAAATCATCAGAAAGCAGAAAAAATGTAAAAACACACATTCAAGTCTTCAGCTTTCAACCTTTTCTCTGTAAAATCAGCATCACAAAAAAAAAAACCGCTGACTGCACAAAGATGGATGCACACCCAGCGGAAAATATGACTGAATAGGACTGAAACTGACAAGTTTCTCCAGAACATATAAATAAAACATAAACATCACATTTCAGGGTTGCATAGAACCTTTATCTTCAGCGCAGAAACGGCAAACAGCCGCGTGAAACTCCAGCCTGCAGCACAGCCGACTGCACATTGCTGAAATTCTCCACAATTAAACATAATGCGCTGAGCTCTTGCAGCCAGTGAAACAGCTGTGCAGTCTGGAGATAAAGCGGGTCAAACGGACCTGATCCGACGGCTCCCCGACCAGCTGGCAGGACTGGCGTAACCACGACAACGGTCTGGTTGATAAAGGTTCTGACTGAACTGATCCACAAACGCTCTCCGAAATCTAGACGATAAACAACAGAGACATTCAGGATCATTTTAGGTTTTACTTCCTGCAACCAGCAGAAAATTACTTCACTTTGAACTTTTAACTGTTTGGCATTTGTCCAATTTCTGGCGGAAATATTTTCAGGCTCTTGAATTAAGACCAAAACTAACTTAAAATGAACTTTTCAGCAAGATATAGCAGCTCTGTCTGTTATTCCTCAGTACTGATTAAAATGTTGTTTCATTTTTAACGAGACATTTTCCAGGTTACAAGTGAAATAACCTACCAATGAAAATAATACTCCTTCCTCAATTGTAATTATTTACTAAAACAAGCTCCTACATCGAGCTGAAAAGTTGCTTCTGTGTTAGTTTTCTCTTATTTGAAGTGCACTAAGATATTTACAGTAGAAACTAAAGCAGAAATTCTTGGTAAGGTTTTGTGTTTTTGCAGTGCAGCTGCTGTTGATGTTTTCCATGTTTGGGGTGATAACATTCAACCCCAAGACACCTGAGGACAAGAACTGTGCCAGAAAGATCAATTCACATGAGATTCCCTTTAAAATGTTCCAAGATTGATTTGAAAACACACAGAAAACAAATGTCTCATCAGTGTCTGTTTTTCAGGTCGTGTTAATAAAAACATTCTCAGTGTTTGAAATGATCGAATTGTTCATTAAATCGGATCTTAGATTTCATTGGTTCATTTGGTGATGTGGACTAAAAAGTGAACTGGTTGAAATGAACTCTGATAGAGTTCGAATCCAGAGACGACTTCAAAAGCAGGAATTTTACCACAGCGCAGGGCATTCTGGGTAAATTCAACCAAAACAAACATGCTATTCTGGCGCTAGCTAGCTGGCTAGCTGTGATCTTTTACTGAGCACAAAAGAGAAAGACTACAATCGTTAAAATCTGATGTCTCCGTCTTCGTTTATTTTTGCTCTCAGTGTCTTCTGGAGAAAAACTTCTCCAGAAGTAGTTTTTCTTCTGAAAAACTTCTCCAGAAGTAGTTTTTCTTCAGCGGTTTTGGTGCAGCGCCCCCACAGGTGAGGAGGGGAACAGGTTTTGTTTGATTCAGTGCAGCGTGAAAGTGAATCACAGCAGCAACAAATGTTGCAATTTTGATCCCCAGTCCAACCAAATCTACAGGTGAAAACCCTGAAAAGACATTTTGTTATCATTTTAAACTTTTTTCTATAAAGATATATTTCCAGATGAATGCATGACTTCAGTTTTAGTGTTGAAGTGCTTTCGTTAACTGTGGCGTCAGGCTCTTAATTATGTGCCATCTCAAAGCATCTGCTGCATTTCCCTCATCTGAACTCTGATTTGACACGACGCCGCCCAGCGAGAGGAAGTCCAGAATCAGAGGAGGCCATAAAATTGAGCCAAACTGAGTCTTTAAACTCTCCTCATGTCACGCAGCAGCTCAAGTCCTTCCTGCAGAGAGAGGTGTGTCCGCCCCGCCAGCCTTCGGTTTGTTTGGACTGAAGCAGAGATTTTATGAACTGAAGAGTCTGAGGCAGGGAGAGAAAACTTCTGCTGCAAACTGAGGAACGAGATTTTGCCAAGATGGAGGAAAGTCAAAAGCTTGAGTGGATCTTTGTTCTAGTTTTTCTGAAACATTATGTGCACTTTGATTCTAAAAAGCAGAGCAGGACTCGCACTCTTTCTGATCCTGTCATGTGCTGCCAGAGGTTCCTGGAGTGGCTGCTGTGTTGGTTGTTCAAAGTCCCAGAGGTTCTGGTAAAACCCTCGTTTCACCACATCATAAAGACAAAGCGCTTCCAGACTGTTTCCTCCCTTTTTAATGATGAGTCCCACTTCAACAAGACAACTGTCACAACTTTAAAACCTCTTTGTTTCACTCGACAAAGGCTTCAACCAAACTGAGCAAAACTTCTCAGAAATTTGCAGCAACTTTGAAAATCATTAAACAGATTATAAAAACATGTAAAGTGAATAAATGAGCAGATTGAAAAATCACAACAGTCTAGACTCCAACGCAAATATTTAGTTCCTCTGAAAGATTATTTCACTTATAACATGGGAAGATGTCCCATTGTAAGTGGAGATAAAAACTAGTTGATTTAGTTACTTTTTATCTATATTCAATAAGTATTGAGATCATTTACTTCTGTCCAATAAATTTCTCCAGTAAGAGTAAAAAAGTATTTGGTGCAAAGTAACTCAAATGATCAATCATTTAATATTTACAATTTGTAAAATGTAAAGTTAAGTGGAAATTTTGGTATTTTAAGGACCAAAATGACAAAAATTCATAGAAGTAACAAAAATAAATAAAGTTATAAAAAATGATTTTTCCAAATCAGCTTTTTAAATGAGAAACTTTAAGAAAAGCTGCAGGTGTGTCTCTGTGTGTCTGGTGAATTTTTGGTTAAAACATGTTTGTTTTGCATTCAGTAAGTTGAGAATCCAGAAATTTTACTCAATTAGGAGCAGAGATACTTCATAATAAAAGTAAAAGTATAAAGTAAAAAAGTACAGCATTGTAGAAATGTTCCTAAAAGTTCATTTAAAAAAATAAATAAATAAAAGACACTCAAATAATTGTAACTGAGTAAATGTAACTGTAACTGTTTTCCACCACAACCTCCCAGATAAAAACAGATATTTGTTCATCTAACCAACAACAGAAAACATGTGAAACTCAAAGAGAAATTACGGACATGTTCAGCCTGTTAAAGCTGCTTGGATGCATGTTTATGAAGGTTTAGGTGCTTTTGAATCTGTCCTTTTCCTTCTGGACGGTTCTCCTGGAAGCAGAGCCGTCCTGAATCACATTGGGCCTTTCTGGCGGGCAGATGGGCGCTCCGCTTCCCGGCTGAACGCTCAACAACATCTGAATCAGCTTTGTGAAGTTTGAGCTTGTGGTGGGCTGATCCTCTCCAGAACAAAAGCAAAGCTGACGCCCAGATTTCAGCCTCACGAAAGTTTATTACATCCGTATGTTTCTGGAGTAAATATTGGAAAACATTCTTCAGCTTTTCTGTCTTCATGTGTTCGGTTCGCCTTCTTCGCTCAGGTTCTCCCGGGTTCTGGAACGACGATCCAGCTCTTTCTGGCACAATAAACACAAATCAATTATTCACAAGATAAATTAAAACAAGCTCAATAATTTCCACTTGCATAATTTATTGTTTTTGGTGCTTCGGTTTCAACAAACCCTTTGTTTACAGACTTTATTATTCATTTTATTTGTTGCTGTTTAAACCTTCCAAATGTTCATGAAAATGTAAAGTTTAATAATATTTTAGAATGCATTCTTTCATTATTATGTCATTATGTTACTTGAAAATGATCTTAAATCAACAACATCATCATCATTTATCGCAGTGTGTAATGTCACAAACTTGTGATTGTGACATTTTTAAAGTTTTTCTTGGTTTGGTGGTGAATAAGATGAAACCACTGAGATGAAACATTGTGAAAATAAATCTAATATCAGATATTAGAAGAACCAGATGTAATGTCCATGTTAGTGAAGCTTCAGAAACTAAACATGAAGTTTTAATTAGTAGGTTGTCAAGCAATTAAAAACTATCACAGATGCCTCTGAATTCACTAAAGCTCCAAAATGTAACAATTATAATGAATTTTATATATAATAAAGAGATATATTTAATGACTGGAGAGAATCCTGCTGTTAAAAATGTACTTTCTGTTGCTTCTGTGATTTTGTTCCTGGATTAGTCAATAACCAGCACGATGTGAACGAGCCTTGGAGGAAATAAAAAGGTGTGTCTGATTCACCCAGAGGTCATTTAACAGAGTGATGTCATGGGAGGGAACGTCTCCTTTTCCTTTTCATCCCAGCAACTCGTGAAGTTTCCACAGTCCTTTCCGCCCCTGAGCCATTACTCACTGTCACACATAAAACCCAAACGTAAAGGAAACCTTTCCAAACAGCTTTTAGACAAACCATTTCAAAGAATCAGTTCAGATCTGAATGATAAACCACTTTGGTTTCAATCTCCTGTTCCAGTTGGATGCATTCACACCAGCAATGTTTAGTCCGCTTTAATCAAACTCTTTCTTGAGAAAGTAATTTTGATGTGGACCAAAAAATCAAACTCTGGTCCACCAAGCAAAGCAGAGCAGGAACTGCTCCAAAAGCAGGAAGTGAACCACAGCGCAGGGCATTCTGGGTAAATACAACCAAAAACAAACATGCTGGTTTAGTGCTAGCAGGAGAACACAGACAAAAGAGAAAATGGTCACAAAACAAGAGTATTTTAGTTTGTCGCCATAACTTCTGGGACATTCTATTGTCCAGCAGAATTTGTTGTGGTGACAGGCCAGTTTCCAGTCACGTCACCAGTATCCTGCACCAGTAACTCTGTGCATGATCGCGATTATTCAGTACGAAGATCACAGTAACATCACTTCTCTCCACAAACTGCTTTGGAGGAAACTTTCTCCTCATCCACAGAACAAAACATGAGCCTCATTACATCATCAGAGGGTAACGATCTGCACCAAAGCCACTCCTAGACATGAATTCCCTCGTTTCTTCAGTCAGTAAGTGGATGAAGCCACACCATCCTACGTCACTGTGGGCTGGAAAAGTAATAAAAAGTGAGAAACATCCATTTGGAAATCACAACAGAGCCAGAAGATCATAAATGTTTGATTGATGGAGCATCTCTGGTGAGAAACTAATTTGCTTTCTTCTGTTTGTGCAGCAGGCCACCCTGACTAACGCCACTACCTCCACCCTCATCCTCCTCCTCTTCTTCCTCAGTGAAGACAAACAATCAGTGTGAATACCAGCAGGGAGGCGTGTTTGGATGAAGTCTGGGGTTTTATCAGCTGTGGACATTCCTGCCAGGCGAAGAGCAAACAGGCTGTGGGGACGATGTTCTCACTCATCCAGGCTGCAGTCATGACATGAAGATGAGGCAGTTCAGGGATTGATCAATGAGATTCACGACAAGGAGGAAGAGAAGTCTCTCTCTCTGCTTACGCTGCAGCTTTGATACACTGCAGTCATAATATAACAAAATATTTTAGTTAACAGTCATGTCAACAGTTTTTGTAGCTCTGATGTCATAGAAAACAGAATCCACCCACAGACGAATCTTAAAGTGTTGTGCAAAATTAAAAATTCACATTTTGAGCGTTTTGTTTTTCCATTCGGGTCTCAACTGGTTCTGAAAACAGACATTTTCTGAACAAAATGAGCCGTTTGTTGAGTCACTCTGTGCCGTTACCTAGCAACCCCCGCTAAGCCCAGCCCATCACCTAGCAACTTCAGCAGAGCTCCAGCACATTTGGTCAGCTGGTTTTACCGCTGTACAATGGCTGCTGGAAGAGAAATGTGTTATGTTGTTGACTTTCCAACCAGAAACCATTTGCTACAGTCTAGTTAAAATTAGTTTTAGTAAAAAATGCAATGAAGGTATTTTATAGGTATGTTATAGGTGAAATATTCATTAATATTAAGGAATTGTTGACTTAAAATAAACTCCTAGATATTAGTCAAAAGCTACTTGTAAGTTGGTTTTGTCCTGTTTCAAGTGTATGAAGAAATTATTCCCGGAAACTAGACAAAAAATACTTGGCAAGATTTTATGTTTTTGCAGTGCAGAATCATCTGTAAGTAAATATAAATGATATAAATCATTTTTAGGACTAGTAGAGCTTTTCAGAATGAATGGATCTGCATCAGATCAGTGTGAAATGCTGACACACAAACTCCATCTGCAAACCAAATAACACAGCATCTCTCTCTCTCTCGGCTAAATTTAGGTAAAAATCTGATTTTTTTTCTTGTTTTGCACAAACTTTTTCAGGCGGTCTGAATGACACCACCCAGTCCGGTTGGTGGCGGGTCCTTAGCGAGAGGAAACCAGGAACTCTGGGAGGAGCAGCTTCCCACACCCAGAAGAAGAGACGCACATCGCTCTAACACAAACAGTCCTCCACTCAGGAAGGAAAGGACTCTTTTTTTGGGACTTTATCAGATCTGCAAGATCCTCGGTCTGTCTCTCATCCACCGCTGACTTCTAGAGAGACAGCAGCTCATTTAGTCCTTCTGAAATTGAAAAAGAATAAAAAATAATCACATTCCAGTTGGAGCTTCTCATCGTTCCTCCGGATCGATGATTCAGAACCAATTTATTCAAATAAGCTAGTTTTATTATGGATTCTTCAGAACAACTGGGACACATCACCATAAACAAACCTCCTTTAATCTGTTTCAAATTAAACAACTGCACCAATAAAACATGATTAATGTCCTCATAAAATGATGCAATTAAATATCTTCCCATTTTGCACACCATATTTTGTGATGCCGCAATGCGTCTTGTTTCATTTTTTAATTTCACAGCATTTGCACCAGAATGATGGAGAACAGAACTGGAACTGTTCTCCACCTCTGCTCTCCGCTGGAACGCGGCTGGTTTGCTACAAATTCAGGAAGCTCCATTTCCACGAGAAAGCAAGGATAAAGCTCCATTTCTGCTAGATTTGCAAAATACGTTTATCTCTTCGACTTTAACAGCTGCACTATCAGACTGCAGTGGAATATTTCCACAAAATCAACAGAATTTCCTGAAAAATACGAGAGGTTTCTGCACCAACATCAGTATTTTTGTCTTCTGAAGAGTTATTGTGTAGCACAAATTTAAGCACTTACGTTCGTTAAGACCTCATTTAATCCGAAGTGAACATTTTGACATCCACATCTGGATGAATGAACAAAAATGGATAAAGTGCCAAATAGCAATAATTCAACACATTTTTACTAAAGCGACAGTGAAACTTAAAAATATCCAAGATATTACTTTTCCTAGAGTAAAAAAGTACTGAGTACACTGCAAAAACAAAACCTTACCAAGTACTTTTAATTTTGTTTCTAGTGCAAATATCTAAGCACATTTGAAATAAGAGAAAAGTAACTTTTTTACAAGACATAGGAGTTTTAATTATTTGATATTGATTGAAAAGTACCAGCTATAAGTGAAATAATCTGCTGTCAAGACATTTTTATTTATGGGGAAAAATTATTACACTTTTTCATCAATAAGGAGTTATGATGTTGCTGAAAAGTTAATTATAAGTTAATTTTGTCTTATTTTAAATGTGCCAAGATATTTGCACTAGAAACTTCACCAAAAATACTTCTGGTCCATTTTCAACGTGTGTTTTTGCAGTGCAACTGACTGAATCATCAATCATTTAACAGTTCAAAGTGACGCCATCAGATGGATAAAAACATAAAGTTAGGTAGAAATTTTGGCATTTTAACAACCAAAACTAAAATAATTTATACAAATAACATAATTGCAAAATAACAACAGCAGGAAAAAAATTATGGGAAGATAGAAATAGGAATAGGTTGAATAATAACACTGTTTTCATTTTGACCAAATTCTCTTTGTCAGGCATGGTGGTGGCAGCATCATGCTATGGAATCCTTTCCCTGCCAGTAATGATGTATTGGACCATAAGGAAAACCTCCAATTGTTCAAATTCAACTTTCACACATGGAAATGGTTTGGAAAGAAGAAAGTTGTTTGACATTCCCAAACATTTGATTTCAACATGTTTGAACATTTCTGGACTTTTCTTAACCGTTAATCTTAATATTTAAGATTAACTTGATCAAAGCTTGAAATTACTACCAGTTATTGTGTTTAAATTCACTGAAGCTGTTTGCTATTTCACCTAAAAATCAGCAGAACAGCTCGACTACATCATTAATATGCATAAATACTCAAGAAGGTTTGGTTGTTGATTTTGGCATTTATAGTCTTTGCACTGCAAAAACACAAAATCTTACCAAGTGTAAATATCTTAGTACACTTTAAATAAGCAAAAATTAACTTTTCAGCTTCTCAGCAAGATGCAACAGCTTGTTTTAAGTTCATAATTTCTTTAATATTGATTTTAAAAAGTAGCAGTTCCTGCAGCAGATTATTTCACTTATAACACTGGAAAAATGTCTTGTGATAAAGTGGAACTATGACTTTTTTAAAATCAATATTAGAGGAATTATTGACTTAAACAAGCTCCCATATCTTGCTGAAAAGGGACTTATTTAAAGTTCACTGAGACATTTTACCAAAGCAGAATTACTTTGTAAGGTTTTGTGTTTTTGCAGTGCTCCTCTAAATTCAAGAGGAGCAGAAAACAGTTCCTGCAGACAATTAGAGTAATTTATTTAGTCAAATGAAAACCTTTTGTTTGACTTGGAGTCATTTATGGGCCTTTTACTCCACTTTTATGAAGCAGCAACTCTCCCACACTCTCCTGTTTCAGTGTTCGCTCACACTGTGAGGTCAGGAGAACCTGCTGGGATTCTCCCTCCTCATTTGTTCTGGCCACGATCAATGGTGGGAGAGCGAGCCTGAGGTCACAAACATGTCGGATCAAAGGGAGGATCACTGCTGGGAGAAACAGCCAAACAACCGCATGGAGAGAAAACAAGACAAGCCCTGAAGACGTCGGTTCAGAGAGAAAACAGCTGAAGTTCCTTCTCATCTGTCCCTGCTGAGTGTCTCTGTGGACGTCCCAGCGGGACGGCTGGACTCCCTGGCACCAGAGCCCGGCGCTGGGGGAGATGTCGCGCTCAGATAGGGTCAGGAGAAGCTCCACCCTGCAGGAACGGAGCACACTCAGCCAAACCTGAGAAGCAGAACATCCCAGGAAAGAAACGCAGCATTCCTCTGATTCACTGCACAACTGGACCTCTGAGTTCTGCCAGAACATTATGGCACCGTTTAATTACGCTTTCTAAAGAAACAAAGAAACAAAGCTTCATTGGTCAAAATCATATTTTCTCCATGTTATTCATTAATTTATATGCCAGAATTTCAAACTAAATACTTAACGAACAAACTAAATATTTAGTTTAGAAACTAAATATCTACATCCAAACTAAATATTTAACATCAAATCAAATATTTACTTAAAAAGCTAAATATTTAGTAAATTGCCTATGTGTCAAGTGGATTACTAAAATAAAACTTGGCTCTCTTAAACCTCTTTAGTTTGTAACTAAATATTTAGTTTGGAGCTACTGTTTTCTATTAGCACACAGATATGAACATTTACAGTCCTGCTGCCTCTTTGAAGAAATAAAAACATGAATAAATGAATCTTAAATTATAAAATAATGTGAGTTTTCTACAAAGATGGACAAATTAAAACTGAATGTTTTTAATCTATTCCTGTTCCAGTCATTGGCTGCAGCTTTAAAAGAGGAACCCAGAGAACCTTTTCCTTATGATGTAAACTAATCTTTGATCTTCGTTTCCGATGACAGCTGTCCTGTGAGGCTGCAGTTTAATCTCTGCTTTCAGTGAGAACAAGATGCAGGAACATGAAAACGTTCCTGCTGTAACCAAAACCCTCGCGGCTCTGACTCCTTCCAGATGCCAACTTCTGCAGCAGGATCTGTGACGCACAGAGGTCATTGTTGTTCGCCGACAGATGATTCCTCAGCTCCCATCCTGAGGAGCCGGGTGGAAGTCACGCAGGATCGGGGTCAAGCCTTTTGACCCTGACATCAGTTTCCTGAACACATACGCCGGGACCCTGAGAGGAGAGTGAGGTCATCCTGAGCGGCGCAGATCGCAGCTGAGTCGGTTTGGAGCTGCAGCAGATTAGCAGCTGATTTTATGCTCCTCACGTTTATGTGCTGTTTGTTCTGCGAGGAAAAGCTCTGCTTGGTTTCCTGCCATGTTTCTGCAGCTGGTTGAGCTTTAAGTGTTTGTGTCTCATTAGCAAAGAAACAACTGCTGGAGTTGTAAAAATTAAATGCATATCGTGGTTTTGATTTTTCTGTTTGATGTTAACTTGGTTGCTGAACACACATGTCTACAGTTACTGCTTTGTTTATGACACAGACAGGGATTGCTGGGAAATTACCGTTAAGGTAACTAATCCTCAGAGTGGTGGCTGATGCTGAAGCAGCTTTGCAGCTGTTGACCACAGCGAGGATCCTGCACTGCAAAAACACAAAATCTCACCAAGTCCTTCCAGTCGAGTGCAAATATCTCAGTGCATTTGAAATAAAACAAAACAAACATACAAGCAGAGCTGGACAGAAACTAGTAACTCAGTTACATTTATTTGAGTAACTTTTGAAAAAATTGATCTTTAGGAGTATTTTTACTATCCTGCACTTTCATTTTTACTTGAGTAATTTTCTTATGATGATTTTCTACCTACTGAATGAAAAACAAACATGTTTTAACTAAACTTCTGCAGACACAAACACACCTGCAGAACGTGCTGAAGTTTTATAAGTCTGGCACTGAAAGAAAAAAGATTTGGAAAAAGATCTTTTAGTTTGATTTTGTTATTTCTTAATTATGGTATTTATATGAATTATTTTCATCATTGTCTCCAAAACACCAATATTTTCACATAGCTTCATCTGATGATGTAATTTTTAAATATTAAATGATTAATTTTATTACTCACTCAGAACTTGAGTAGAATTTTTACCAAATACATTTTTACTCCTTACATTTTAATTTTAAATAATTGTTATTACTATTTTATCACTTTTAAAATACAATATTATTCATATTTCACAATATTTCATTAATTATGTTCCAATTAATTTTTTCAAAAATCTTTTCACTTTTAAAGTTTCTCTTAGTTGTTCTAACATTTTCTTATATGTGATTCTTACGCCCTCTAGTGGATGTTCGAGACATTTCAACACAAATTATTTACAGTTTTAATAGAGCCTGCACTTCAAAGCTTTAATTTTGTTTATTTAATTTTAACCTGATGCTTTTCTTAACCCACTGGGATTAAATTATCTGATGATCCATAATTAATTCAATATTTGATCACTGTAATTCCAGAGCTGATAAATTAATGATACATTCATTTGATGAGTTATTTATTGTAATTTGCCTCTCTTCACTCTCCAGATCGCATGTAAATTGTTTTATGGTTTAATCTTTTTGGACTTTGTCTAAAAACGTCAGAAGTTGTTCATGTGGATTTTGTGCAAACATTGATAAGGATATTTTTTACCAGTCACAATCCTGATCTTTTGAAAACTGCTGCCCTCTGCTGCCGTTTAGCAGAACTACACCTGAACGCAACACCTGTTCACGTTACAAATGTGTGAATATTCTCCTCATTTCAAAAACACAAACACAATTTTGCAGCTGATGTTTTCCCATGAAATAAGAATCACAATTAAAACAATATGTGAATAAGTTTGAGCAAATTATGGTGAAAATATCTTAACACACTTGAAATGAAACCAACTCAAAGGGAACTTTTCAGCAAAGAAAATAAAAGCTTATATAAGTAAATAATTCTTTAATTTTGACCAAAACATACTTGTTGCATTAGCAGATTGTTTTACTTATAACATGTGTCGTCATATATTAATGTGCCAATGAAACTATTACTTTTTCAGCCATATTAAGGAATTACTGACTTAAAACAAGCTCCTATATTTGGTTGAAAAAAAGTTTGTTTTGTCTGATTTCAAGTGAATTATGATATCGAAACGCGACCAAAACGGTTGGAAAGCTTTTGTGTTTTTGCAGTGTGCTGCACAGACATGTGCGCCATCATCCTCCTGCTACTTCCTGTTGCCATCTTCTCTGTGGTTTCTGCCAGTGGCAACATCCGGTTCTTGATCAAGTGACTCATGTGATGCGAAATAAACCAACTTTGATTTGGACAAAACAACCATTTTAGCACAAAAACTTTTTTAAATTAAAAAGAAGTTTGTTTTCTGAAATTGGCGTTTAATTTATTCTCAAAATGTCAAGTTATTTGATTACATGATCAATGGAAACACAATTACAACTTTTACACAACATACACATTCTTAGAATCTCCTCTCCCATCCTCCAGAGAATGGTCGTTGTAATCTGCTGGGATTACAACTTCAACAAAATAATCTGCGGGACACATTTCATGAGGAAATTGATTTCTGCTGAGCTGATTCTGTGAACATTTTCTGAATAGCTATTTAGTGTTTAGCCAGATGGCTTCCTCTGTCAAGCCTTTCTCACAGCCAAGATTAGGATTACGCACACAAACACACATGCACCCACACGCAGACACACACATACACACACACATACACTGGTTTGTCCTCAAATACGCATGTTGCTAAATGTTTGTTTGTTGGCAGATGATGGCGACACAATGCAGAGTCTGATGAGTTGCAAGTGCAGCTTAAGTTATTAAACGGGGAGCTGAAATTACAGGTTAAAGGAGCGGGGCGGATTAAAGTATTTTTACCGCAAAGCCACAGAGCAAAGGCGCTGATCTGAAACGGAGAGGCTGCAGACGGAGGGAAGGAGGAAGGACAGATTGAGGAGCATCTAGTGGAAGAGCTGCTGCTTCTCCTCCAGATCTCCGCGGCCTGAGGGCCAGCATGAAGCAGGCACCATGGGCTTTCTGGAAAACTACCAGGAGATCGACCCCGTCACTCTGAACCTCTGCATCCTCATCGCCAGCTACGTTATCTTGCTCCTGGTTTTCCTCATTTCCTGCATCATGTATGACTGCCGGGGCAAAGATCCCACCAAGGAGTACGCGCCGGACCCGCAGCCCACCCAGTCCCCCATCAGGCTGGTGGTGATGCAGAGCTCCTCTGCGCCGATGGGCCGGTGGGACACGGCCAACATGATCACCACCTACCACGAACCGTCGCACTCGGACTTCAGGGAGAAGAAGAGCACGATGGTGTGAAGGACAAGCGCTGATAAACTCTGTACATATCACCTTTTTTTTTCCCCCCGCTTTTTATTGCTGTGCATGTTCGTTTGCTTTTGCATGTTGCTGCTTTGAGACAAACAATGCTCGGGTTTGACCTGCACAGGACCAGGCTCGGAAGGTAAGAGGCAGTGACGTAGGTGTTTAAGTGGCGACTGGATTTAAAAAAAACGAAAAGAAAAAGAAGGAAGAGTAAATTTCCGACAAAAACTGCGAAAAAGTTTGGAGTTTAATTTCAGGAATGTTTTGAGAGAAAAGTTGAAAATTTGCAAGAATAAACTCAGATTTTTTTTCAAAATTGATCTAGAAATTTTTCCTAGAGAAATTCCAGAAGAACATGAACATTTCTGAGTTTCAAAAGTTGAAAAATTTTGACTTTTGGAATTATTTGCAGTTTTAAAATAAAAATAAAAGATTCGACTTTTGAACCCCAGAAAACTCGATGCTTTTTCTGGAAATTTTCTGACATTAATCTCAAAATTTCGGAGTGGATATTTAGTGCTTTTTTTTTTTTTTTTTTTTTTTTTTTTTGCAGTGCCACAGTAAAACGTGCACTGCAAAAACACAAACTCTTAAGAGTATTTTTGGTCCATTTTAGTGCAAGTATTTTACAACACTTGAAATGAGACAAAACTAACTGAAAGAAAGAAATATGAGCTTGTTTTAAGTCAATAATAATTGAATATTGATAAAGTAATAGATGAAACTTGATAAGAACTTGGTGTTTTTGCAGTGTGTGTGTGTGTGTGTGTGTGTGTGTGTGTGTGTGTGTGTGTGTGTGTGTGTGTGTGTGTGTGTGTGTGTGTGTGTAAAATCCCTCATTATCTCACGGGTCCCAACACAAAGCCGCCTGTCTGCTCTGGAGGGGAAATGTCACAACTAATAAAGCAGGAGGAATAAAGGCAGGACGGTGGGCGTTCGCGTCAATGGAACCAAGGAAGGCCTGGAGATTAAGGTCAATGTGGGAAAAGATGCAAGTGAAAAACTATTTCCCCTCAAATCCTCTGGACTTTGCACTTCTCACTCCAGACGGTGATAAAAGTTATCAAATCCAGAGCAAAGTCCAGGTGAAAACTGAGAGTAGCAAAACTTCAGCATATTTTTACTCAAGTAGAAGTAAAAACTATCCAAGAAATTACTGAATCAAAGTAAAAATAAAAGAATCTGGTTGTAAAAAGTGACTGAAGTAAAGATCAGAACATCTGATTTAAAATAAATAAAATATAAATGAAAAAAGGTAAAATTATGTCCCAATTCTGGCATCTTAAAGGCTAAAATAAAATTAATAACATGATTTTAAAATAAAATATTAAAGTTTCACTTTTACAAATCATATAAAAATAAATGAAGCTAACACTTACAGTAGAAAATGCAAATATAGTTTTTGTTAAAAGAGGGTGAAGTAAAGAAAAGTTTTAGGTTAAGACATTTGAAATTTGTAGAAGTTATCTGATTAATTAACTAATCGTCAGAATAACTTGATTGATTACTAAAATAATTGTTAGCTGCAGTCTTAATTTCTTTGAAGTCATGTTTGATATATGCTGCATTTTTGCAACATCTGACAGCAACAGCTACTTCACTGTGCTACAAAATGACTATGTGCCAGAAAATTGCATAACACCGTCCCTTTAAATGATGTCTTCATTGGATTATTGGATACAACTGATCAGACTTATCAGAAACATAACAATGGAGATGAGAAATATATTTGAATTCAAGTTAACATTAGCCAAGTTGTGAAAAATAAGTGATTAATGACTGAAGAAGAAAATAACCTGATATCTAACCTGATAACTGACCCACTGCTTTTTGAACCCTGTTGCATTTTTTCTTGTCCTTTTCAGCTATTTGTGTCTTTTTATGAAATGCTGTTAGTTTTACGTCAGATTTACATCTTCTGAAAAGATTCATTAAGATGTTTTTGGTAAATAGGAGACACAGTTTTGTATAATTTCTTGCTTTGAAACTGTTTTTGTCTACTTCCTGCTGTCAGACAGGTTCTAAAAAGGCCACTTTTTTAATTCTACATGTCTGACAGTGATTCAGTGTCAATGTGACCAAATTAAACCAAAAACATGAGAAACAATTACTGTATTATATTGCTGTATTGGAACAGACGTCCTGGTTGAAGGATTGTAAGTGGAGTCACTCATATCATCCACTTGTTACAATGTAACCCCATTTATTATCAGCGCCACATAACAAGGACGCTGCATGTCAGTAGATAACATCTACGTTTAATGTGTAACCAGAAACCAGCTGGTAAAAAACAACATGTTTTTATCATGTTGTGCAAAAACACAACATGGTACCAAATGTTTCTGTTCAGTTTCTCATGCAAATGTGTTTTTAATAAGACAAAACCAACTCACAAGTTACCTTTCAGCCAGATATATTACATAACTCCCATTTAGGAAATTATGTAAATAGTTCCCTAAAATGATTATAAAAACATGTCAGTTCCACTTGAGGATTTTTTCCACTTATTACGACATTTTTCCACGTGAAAAAAATATGAAGCTATTTTAAAAGTCAAAAAATCAGCCAGTGGATTTAGAACATCAGTTTTGGACATTATTAACTTAAAACAAGCTCCTCTATGTTGTTGAAAAGTTACTTGTAAGTTAGTCTTATTAAAACAAAGATATGTGCATTAGAAAGTGGACAAAAATCATCAGTGGTTCTTGGTGCAGCGCCACCACAGGTGAGGAGGGGAACAGGTTTTTTAAAAGGTTTGGCTTGTTTGACATAGTGCAAAGAAAACAAAACACACCAGAATGTAATTCTTACAAGTTTGAGATGAGAAAAATGTGTGGATCATTTCACATGAACGAGCTGAAACAAGAGAACGACTGAGCTGTTGGTCAACGAGAAAATTATCCTGCAAAAACACACAGACATATGTCTGCTTCAAAGAGACAATGTTTATTTTTACATCCCAGCGTTCAGATTGTGTTGCTAAAGCTGGACAGAAATAGATGTAAGAAAGCCGCCTGGACTCAGGATGGCGCTCAGAATAATCCTCACACTTCTAGAAAATAAATGGACTCCATTCATAAAACTGAACTTCTGTAATCTGACCACCAACTGGAAACACATGATTCAGTCATTTGTTTTTAAATTACACTGTTTTTCAGAAAATTATTATTTACAGCCTATTAATCTGGCTGATTTTAGCAGAATGTGGTAGCAGGTTCGGTTAAATCAGAGTTTTATTGCAGATTATGGCAAAGAATGGAAACACAGATTAAATTAAACAGATGTTACTGAGGCAGATCAGTCGGGAGCAGGAAAGCAGCCTGAAGTATTCATTTTTACACAAAATTATTTAGACAACATGAAGCAAACTCACTGGCATGCATTTAATCTGGCAGATATGTGCAGGATTACTGGAGACGCTCCAGTGACAATCCCAGGTGGGAATCTGTGGTACTGGTGTGATGACAGATTAGTTCCAGCTGTAACAGCCAGTAGCAGTTTGCACACACATAAAGTCAAAAATATAATGTGAAAATACATTTTTTAAAAAGTAATTTGATAAAACAATAATAAGTGAGCAGCTACATTTTACTTTTACTTGAGTAAAAACATGTTAAAATAGTGCTACTCTACATCGAATGGGCTTCTATGTTGGAAAATATACAATATGACTAATTTAGGCTAATAAGGCCTCGACGCTCAATTCCAATTTTTTGCTACAATCAAATGTATTTATTTATTAATTTACTTATTGTTCATACTCCTAATTTGACTGCAATCAGTCTTTTGTCAGAACGGTTTTTAGGCCCTTGAAGCGAGCTGCATGTGCAGCAGCACATTGTTTATGCGAATAATAACGAACGGCGCCATCTATTGGACAGTATTAGCATAAAATCACAACAAGACAAAGAAAACTAATAAAAAGAAAATAAAACTAATAAAAAAGGCTTTTAGCGAAGCTTTGACTGTCGTTTCTGTAGAGAAATCTGATTGGATGACGGTTCAGATGCTTTGAAAGCTATAAAATATGTATCTGATTTAGTTCCACATATTGGCACAGATCACATTTTTTAGGTGAAAAGTACTTGCATTATTAGCACTAATACTACTTAAATGTTGGTTCTTGTACTTGAATATTGTTTCATTGCATCCTGGAGATAATAGGAGCCATTAGAGGAATAATTATTCACGATAAAAAAAAAACCTAAAATGTGGTTACATTTTATGCTCTTTACTTCAACACAAACAAACTTCAACAAAAATAAAACTCAAAAAGGACACAAGAACCTTTTTGAGATTAAAAACTAATCCGACCTTCACACTGTGGTTGAGATTTTAGAACACATGACTGGATGCGACCAGGAAAGCGTAAACCAATTAGAGAGCTATTTAACTTGCTGCCACGTGTGAACACAAAGCCTCTTTAATTCAAGTTGCTCTCCTGCATGGACATTTTTCACAGCAGACTCCTGGAAGTAGTTCTGCTAAAACCCAAATATGCTCTCTGGGGTATCAGTACTCACTTTTATTTGGTTCTAAACATGTACAAGTGACATATTTACACGCAAGCTCAGTTTTGTTCTCAAAAGTTATACGTTCATTAAGAATCTGCAAGACAACATTTAGATAATTATTAGATAATCAGCTATTTGTAAAATTTAATTTTGATTAGAAAATCTTTAAAAAACAAGAATAAGTAATTTCTATGTGAGAAAAGTATGAAGAACAGTGAAGTTCTGCAGGAAGCTCAGAAAGCAAAACACTTGGATCAATCTCTGTTTCACTCATAAACCAGATCCAACTCAAGATTGAGAGAAAAGCAATTAAAGAATCATTGTGGATTTGGAGGAAATATCTCCAGTAGCAGTCAGTCCTGCAACCAATCTGAAGAGGCCTCTGACTGCACACTGTTGTTATCTGATGGTCTCATAACTATCATGACATGTTAACAGCTCCATGTCCAGGTAACACCTAAGTAACACCATTCGCTGTTGTAAAGCACTGCTAATCCACCACGTTTGCTTTTGCCTGCTGTGTGTTTAGAAACCTGATCAGAGAGACGATGGAGTCAGATATGATCCTGCGTCCATTAAGCAATCAGGGATTAAAAACATGAAAGCTGTGAACCAGAAGAGAGAAGATTTAATCTGACACAAATAATGATGAGTCGAAGCTCAAAAAGGCGCTAATGTGTGGCTAATGTTAGCTTAAAATGTACGTTTGGGTAATAATTTGATCATGAAATATAAAAATGTTCTAATTTAGATATAAACATCCAAACAATTACAGATTAGCTTTTAAATCAGAGGATCTGCTCTAGTATCTGCTAACATTACCAGCTAATTGATTCTGATTATCACAGCAATTCTCTGAATCATTTATTGATCAGTTTTCTTGTCATTTTCTCAATTCATTGGATGATTTGTTTACTTCTATTAATACTTTAAAAAGTAACAAAATCGGTGAAATTATCTTTTAATAATATTTTAGAAATACAGAAATTATTAATTATTACTTTGTGATTAAATAAAATATTTGGTCAAAATACTTGTGTGAAATTAAAAGTTAAAGAGTTGGACTCAACTTCACCAGAGAAGAATTGATGTTGGTCCTTTTAGATCCAGATTTTACATTCAGGCTGAGGAAACGTGGAAAATAATTGATCTAAATAAATTTGAAGGTAATTTGTTTTGCATTCAACAAAGAAAAAATGTCTTTTTTTGTATGTTTTTTTCCTTTTGACTTGCGAATAGAAAACTTTTTTTAAAATTGACAGAAAAAAAAAAACTTACTTTTCAATAATAGAACATGTCAAGCTTTACTCATTCATGTGATATTTTATCTTAAATCTAATTTTTAAAAGCTCCCTGGTCAGAAACATTGACACATCTATCGCTCCTCTGCATATCAACTATTTTGCAGGATAGGAATCTTTTATAAAGTAGACAAATGAAAACAAACTAATAAATAATCAAATTTAAGGTTTATTATTGCACAATTGGTAGATTTGAAATGCAAACTTAATCACTGCTTCAATGTTCTTTTGCTTAATATTAAGTTATCTTACAGTCAATATTTTAAATGAGTTTTTATTGTTTTCACATTGGTTAAGGTTTTTGTTTTAATGCAGTAGCACTTTGAGCTTTATATGTAGACTGTATTATAATTGCATTTTATTATTATTATTATTATTCTGAATACAGTTTTTGATTTACTTAGAATAAACTTTTACCAGCAATGTGCGATATTTCATACTTTAGTATTTATCATAATTAAGTTTCATATAAAATCAAACTTCTGACTTTTAGGTGTTTTGTTTTCTTTCTTTTAATTATCTTTTCAAACTTTGGACAAAATTTGGAAAAAGTTTATTCTTTAATTCTTTAATAACTTTTTAACATGATTTGTGTGAAAAATACAACATATTATATTGAGAGCATATTATATTTGTTTTGGGGTAGAGTTGGAGAACTACAACACAAAAATAAGAATTTTTGTGAATTTTCGGCAATACTAAACAAAACACAGCCCATTAGTTTTGCATGCATTTCCAGTTGTTCGTTTAGAAGTAAAGATCGTTTGACCAGGTGGAAATTTAACGTGTAATCCGACACAGCGTCTCCGGTGAGAGCAGGTTAAACGGCAGAGAAACCTCATCCAACTGAGAAAGTGATTGGAAGTCAGACAAACACTCAGATCAGTTACATCCAGACCTGGAAGCCATGATGAGCGACTGCCGAGCTGCAGCACTGCGACGTCTGTAGAGGTGTGAGCAAAACCAGAGCATGCACATACATTTGAAATGTAGCTGCTGATTAGAAATATTCCCAGAAAAGAGGCAGAAACACCAGAGAGGTTTATTTTTGAGGTCGAGTACAGAGTGAACTTTACTAAGCCTCTGTATTCTTACATAAAGACTCCTTTACATGTAAACAGCACTAAAGGAGTCACAGTGCTGTTATGTAACCGGGTTAAGCAGCTTGACATGCAGTGTGTGCAGCTCACTGTCTGGATTCATGGCACAAAGTCTGTCTGAAGGGTTAGCACAAAACAAAACAAACAAAAATACAAAAACAAAGTCGACTGTCTTATAATAGTAATAAGACCTTAAATGACAGTCTATGTGTCATGTTTCTTTAGATAGATAGATAGATAGATAGATAGATAGATAGATAGATAGATAGATAGATAGATAGATAGATAGATAGATAGATAGATAGATAGATAGATAGATAGATAGATAGATAGATAGATAGATAGATAGATAGATAGATAGATGTTCATCTATTTAGTTATTTAATAAAGCATGTTTCATGTTATTGCATATTTAATACATAATTAACAGTTATAAAAAAAATCTGTCGTTTTTACATATTTATAAATTTATAATAGTTTTTTTTTTACGTTTAAATATTAATTTGACTGATAAGTTATTTGTTGAACTATAATACCTTTGGGTCAGGTGTATAAACAATTTATGAAAGTTAATATTGATGATGGTACCGTCTACCTCAAATCTGATTGACCCGTGTTGCAGAAGCGTCGTTCCTGATTGGCTCAGCCCACCGCCAATCAACTTACTGAACACCGGTAGAGCGCAGCGGGGTTCAGTTTTTATTGACCGTGCGGGCAGCTTGGTTTTCGGGGCGCTCTGGGCTTCAACCTGTGAGGCGCTGGTGCTCATGGACGTTTCCATCTTCCAGATGAGGCGTTGATTCGGGTTTTCCATCATCATGGTGTTGAGAAAAAGGCTAAAATGGAGCGTTAGCGTTAGCAGTGGGCGGGGTGGCGCCGCCGGTGCCTTGTAGCTACAGTTAGCTTGTAGCCCGCTAGCTGGATGCTAGGCCTTTCGGTTTGTGTGGCTCCTCGGGCAGGTTTATTGTTTTATTCCTCCTCAAATACACCAGGCCTTTGTTGTTTTCATCTGTGGAATATAAGAGGAGCAGATATGAAGGGTGTTTATAGTTTTCACAGGTAAGTGAGGGCAGTTTTGGCTCTTTTTAGATCATAAAAATGAGATTTTTGGTGTAAATAAAGTTTATGTAAATTATATGAGAATTTCCAGAAATGCAAAGTTTCAACAATTGACTAATCTAAGGCTACATTTAGGATAAAAACAATTCATAGTTTTGATAGACTTCCTGGATGCCTGTTGATCTATGAAAATCACATTTTCTCCATAAGAGGTGGAGGGTTCACTTCCGGTCTCTGTATGAAATTGGTGATAATCATTATTTATATTAATAATCTTTGGGATTTTAGATACTTCTGCTTTGGCCAAATAATACACTTTTTAATATTTAAATGGTTTTGCACTCAAGTAATTCTGATTTCGTGGAGTTTTTCATTGCATAGAAGAATTTAAAACATTATGGTTTTACCATGTGAATATGCTTAAGTGCATCTGTAGTGTGCAGATGTTAGTATGGATACTACAGATGTAATACACCAGAAGACATTTTAAAAGTACAAAATAAATAAGAAAAACAACATAACTGTTTATTTTATCATGCTCCTGTTCAGATTATGGTGAACTGCATTAAGCAACATATATTACTACAGTAGTTAGCTAATACTGCTATCACTTTGATCAGTTATGGTGTGACAACCTGTTTGTAGGGTTGGACAAACAGGTTGGATCAAGCTATGATTGCATCAGGGATCAGCTCAGAGCCAACATATTCATAGGCCTGTTGCAATAAGCAATAAATCAATTAATCACATGTTAAAGTAAAATGATCTCAGTAGTTTCCATTTGCATGATTAATTTTTCTTGTTTTTCTCTCTACCAAGAGCTGGATACAGAAGTTTTCTCTCTGGTGTTTCAGTTTCAACTAGCCCTGTTTTTGAAGGACAGTTTTGTTGTCATTTTTTTTAGAGACTTCATAATTGATTTTATTTGTTTTGTTTTGTTTTTATTTAGGATATTTAAAATATCTTCCATGTGTTAAGTGTTCTTTAGAATTTAATGTTTGAAAGTGATTTCAAACCACCAATATTATCGTTTATTGCAATAATGATAATTATTATTGCAATAACTTCTGGGGCAATTAATCATCTATCAGGATTTGTTATTGTGACAGGCCGATATATTTAGCTTCGTTTGAATATTTGGAGGTGATGTTGTGATTTCCAAACAAGCAAAGACGCCCTGCAGAGCAGGCATGTCACAGTATCCATACGTTATTGAGACAAAAGAAAATATTGTTGTTTTGAGACCATTTTCAAGTAATATAATGGTAATTACATAGTAATGCAATTCTCAAAGTTCAATAAACTTTACATTTTTTAACACTGGAATACACCAGAAGACATTTTAAATGCATAAAATAAATAAGAAAAACAACAGAAACAACAAATAAAATGAGACCAAAAGACTGAAGCCTTTAGTTTTATTTTTTCTTGTAGAAAGAGAAAAGATAAATCATGCAAATGGAAATTACTGCGTTGGTTACTGTGACACAAAAACACAAACTTGGTTTTATATTTCAGCCTGTTTTTTCTTTTGAGTCTTTTTGACTCAAAAGTTTCACTTTTCTGGTTTCAGATTCATGAACCGACGGGCTTCTGCTAACTGCCGCTACCAGCCCACCGTCTACGAACATGCTGCCAACTGCTACACTCACGCAGTGAGTCCGGTCTCTCTGAACGCCGCCCACCCGCTCCGGTCTGGGAATGTCTGCTGACTGCCGCTCGTTTGCTCTCGTCTCCGCAGCTCCTCATCGTGCCGGCCTTCGTGGGAATGACGCTGTTGCACTGCTTGTCCGACAACAACTGGGAGCGGATCACGGCCTGGGTGTACGGACTGGGCCTCTGCGCCCTCTTTGTGGTTTCCACCGTGTTTCACATCATCACCTGGAAGAAGAGCCACATGCGGTGAGAGGGTTTGCATTCATTTCCTCACAGCCAAGCCTCCATTTTAGATTTGGCTTAATGAAATAATTCTTCACGGCTCTGGTATGACCCAGCATCTCTTCCTGGAACCAGTTTAACCAGTGTCTCTGTGTTACAGGTCAGTGGAGCAGTGCTTCCACATGTGTGACCGAGTCGTCATCTACTTCTTCATTGCTGCCTCTTACACACCTTGGTGAGCGTCCGGCTGAGAGCAGAACTCACACACAGCTGCCGTTGAAGCGAAGCCTTACTCTGGGTCGGTTCTGTTCTTGTCTCGGTTCAGGTTGAACCTGCGGGAGCTCGGACCGTTAGCGGCTCACATGCGCTGGTTTGTGTGGCTCATGGCTGCTGCCGGGACCATTTATGTCTTCAACTACCATGAAAAGTGAGTTTCTGTTAGTGGCGGGTGTCCAAACTGAGGCGCGGGGGCCTCATCCTGCGCATGTCTGTCTCCTCAGGTACAAACTGGTGGAGTTGGCCTTCTACTTGACGATGGGATTTTTTCCTGCATCAGTTGTGACATCAATGGTAAGAAGATCCTACCACTTTACCAGATAAATAATTAAACTTTCTAGACAAAATAAACAAACTTTTCTTTTCAAAAACCTCCATCCATGTGGTGGATGTTGCTTGAGCATCAGATTTACAGGCAGACCAGAAACTTTTGAGTACCTGGAACATTTGTTTGTTAAAAACTAAAAATGCAATTAACTGCGTTAACCAGAGTTGGGTAGTAACTAGTTACATTTACTTTTTGGAAAGGAAAATATATTTTTACTGCTGTGCCTTTTTATTTTACTTGAGTGAAATGTCTGGATTTTCTACCAGCTGAATAAAAAAAATAAAACATACTTTACCCCCAAATTACCCAGACAGACACCTGCAGGTTTTTGTCAAAGTTTTTTGTTTAAAGAAACTGATTTTGACATTTTTCTTTGGCCTGATTTTATTTTTTGACCTTAAAATGCCACTTGTATAATAAACTAACTTATAAACTAATAAGTTAATTTTGCCTCTAATTAATGTCGGTCTAAGCGTATTAGCGTTTTCCTCTCTGCTGCCCTCTTGTGGTCATAAAGAATATCGTGTCTTTGAGTTTCAGTGCAGCTTCTCTGTTGTTTTTCCAGAGCAACACGGACGGCCTGCAGGAGCTGGCGTGTGGTGGACTCATCTACTGCCTCGGCGTGTTCTTCTTCAAGAGCGACGGCGTCATCCCCTTCGCTCACGCCATCTGGCACGTGTTTGTGGCTCTGGCTGCCGCCGTGCACTACTACGCCATCTGGAAGTACCTATACAACACGCCCAGCTCCGAATCCCTCCTCCAGTCCTGACCGTTCCTCCGCCCAGCCGCCCCCCACTGCCCAACCAAGCTGCAACAGTAAAAGTTTACGACAACAACCTTAACTTGTTTACTGTTTTGTAACCAGGAGGAAAGCAGGTTTGTCGCCATCCTCTGATGAAATCAAGTGTTTTTGTAAGAGAAGAAATCTCCGAAGCTTCGGTATTTGCGACGTTTGATAGCGTCTTTTTAAAACCACTCAAAGCGAGTCACATTCCTCTTTAAGGGTCGATCCGTTTCATCCGGAGAAAATAGAGCAAGGTGCTAAAAATCAGCAGCTCTTATTATTTCTACTGAAAGAAACCAAAGCTCCAAATAAAGGCAGCATAACAAAAACTTCAAAGTTTAAAAAAAAAAAGGTTAATAATGTTTTAAGGTAGTTATTCTCATATCTGAACCAAAACTATATAAATCATGATTTCTTCTATCAATATTTGTTTAGCGCATGCTCGCTCTCTGTTTCTGATGGAAGTTGTTGGCGCCCTCTGGTGGCAGCTGGGTAGCATTCCTCAGTATTTTATCATGTAGAGGAGAAACAGGAGAGCTGGGTGTTAATGAGCCAAATGAGGAGACTCCCAATTAAAAGCAGTTTTATTTATCTTTTTTAAAATAAAAATGTGAATATCGTGTGTGTGTGTGAGTGTGAGCTGTTGTGTGGTGTAACATTTCCTGTTGTGTGTCTTGTGATTTTTGCACACCGATGTTAAACAGTGTTTCATATCATGTGGACTTTCTGATTTTTTGTACGTTTGCTTCCTGTTTTGTTTTCCTTCTGAGCAACGTCTGAAACCAATTCCCAGCTCATGTTTTACTAATCATGACTTTTCTCTTGTGATTCAGTCTGTTTTCTATGTTGATTCTGATGATGCTGGCCTTTTTGCAGAGAATAATTGCTTTTGGTTTCTCTTTCACTGGCTGGTGATGGTTCTTTGTAAAATCTGAACGCTCCACTGTACTGAACATCACCTTGGTAACGCGACAATAAAGACAATATCTGCAGCTTGGTGTCTTGACTCGGTTCATTTTGCTTTCAGAAGAAAGGTACATTTTAATAAGGGTGAAATTATTACTGACATAATTTTCTTACAGTGGAAAATATAACAAAACATCTTTTTTAGAACGAAACTTATATATGCATAACTAATTTTATCTGGACTTTTACTGAAAAGCTGACTGCTATATCTAATTTACTAAATAGTACATTTGGATTTTAATTTTCTATCTAGCTAATATCTGCTTTACAATAGGGAGCAGCTGATGAACATCGGAGAAGCTGAAATAACACAACTGAAGCCAAAAGTTAAAACTCAAAAGATTAGAAACACCAGAACCAACAATGGAAATAATCTGAAGGCTGTCATCAATTCAACCCAGACTTCCAGAACCTCTGCAGAACCGCAGGGTGATCTCCTCCACTCTACGCCACATTGATGCAGAATTTCATCCAAAAGGAGCCCAGACCAAATATTTAGCGCATAGAGATGGGAATACCTTTCGAAAAACTATCTGCTTAAAATATCCTTTTTTTATTAATCAAATGTAATATTTAAATTTTCTTTTGACTTTTCATCATTTCCACAATTTTAAAGATTACAACACATAATAGGATGAAATATTTTACTGTGTGATAACCTATATCACATTCAACCAGATATTTCTAGCAAAATTTAGAAATATTAAACTTTTTCACAATATTCTAATATTTTGACATATGCATCTGTGTGCAGAGAATGAAAACACATGGGAAAATAAGTGGTATTTTTATTAGACACTAGAAATTACAGATAGAAAGGCAGAGACCTGAACAACACGTAATACTCCTTTATGCTGCACTTCAACACTCTGAAACAGTCTGTTGGTGTTGCCATGAATACAATGGTTACAAATCTGCTGCAATGTTTGAAATGAAACGAAGGTTCGGGAAATCTTCCGGCGTCAATCTGGAGCCATCAGGGCGGCGCTGTATGGAACCAAAACACTGGGAAACAGTCGGTGAGTTAAAGGCACTGGAACAAACTCACGATTATTATGGTTAATAATTCCAGGTGAGGTAGAGAGATCACTCCACACATGAGGTACGTTTGGGATTTCACGGATTCATTACTGGCTTTTTCCTGCTTCATTCTAATAAAAAACAAAGACGCCTTGGAAGCTTTGGAGCTTCAAAAGTGACAAAAAAAACTCTGGGTAACAAAATGGCCGCCTAATATCGCTCACAACTGTGGACCAGATTGATGACGCTCCGAAAAGTCTCAGTGGAATGTGAGAGTTTTGTTTTACAGGGGTGGAGGTTCCAGGATTTATTTTATTTCACTTTACTAATCTTTAAACAAACCAAATACAGAAGATCCAAATGAGCATGACCTCAGGAGACAAATATGGAAGTCTTGAGATGCCAAGAATTTACTGAAATTAATCAACTTAATGAACTAAAAAAATCTTAAAAGTATGTTAAATGTGTTATTTTGTTGAATTTTTACACAGCTTCTGCCCACTTGTGTTCAAGAAGGATGTCATGATGCTTTAACTTAATGAAAGATTTATGGCAGGAGTTGAAACTGCTGATTTAAACATTTAAAGAATATCTAATTTTGTCATTAAAACTGTCATTAAAACTAAGATGCTTCCAAAATGGTTAAAATTTGATGTAATATTTCAACAAAATATAATGCAATCTTTTCAAAACTGAATTTAAAAAGCACTTATGGCAAAAATATTTTTAAAAATAGTTTTTGCCATTAAACAAGCGGTCATTAAAGAGCTGGTTTATTTGGATAAAATAATTAGTGTGCAAATTTGTGATGTTTATTGAGTATAATCGCTTCCAAAACAATCTTTGGATTTGATGTAGGTTATGCGACATCTGGCGTTAGTGGCCTCTTCTACTACAGTGAGACATTTGAGGTAAACCTTTCTGGAACGGGTTACATTTTACACAATTAGAGCAAACTGCAAATATTTGCATGAAATCATCTTTAGGATTTTCATGCAAAAACCATGCCATCATTTTGGGACCTCTGACCTTCCATACGTGCCATGTTCTGCCTTGTGAAACAACATATCCACATCGTAGACTGATGTCTAAACCATGAGCCATAAATCCAGCTTCAATCTAAAGACTCTGCAGTAAAAAGAAAACAGGAAAAACGGCAAAAAACGTTTTCCAAGGTTCATCACTCGGGTTCAGGGACTCGCTACGACTGAAGGAAACAATCGCAGAGCAGCAGGAAGAACCAGCTACAGTTTCCCTGCCGTCATAGTAACGCCATCCCATTAAGGACTGTTGAAATCATATTATATAATTACAATAATGCCCCCTATTATTTTGGTTTCCTTCCCATACCCTCAAATAGAATATCAAAATACCTCTTTATTTATTAATTTATTTTATTAAACACGTTTTTAATATTTCTCTGGACTTGTTGTGCCTTTAAAATACACAATTCACCAAATCTCTCTCTATATATGTGTATATGTATTGGAAAAATACTGTACAAAACGGAACAACGTATAGATTTATAGAAACATCTCTGGTTTGGTCTGCAGGAAACAAACTGACTGGGTGAACCACAGTATTGGACAACACCATCCAACCTTTTTCTCTTTTACATTCATACAACCATCTTTAAAAAGACGGTAAACAGACGCCACCAACAGGACATCTGCACCGAGTCCTAAAAGAAAGAAATAAAGCAAGAACTAGTCATGCCAAAGAATCCAAAAAATCAACAACTAGTCCAAAAAACAGAGAAATCATGCTTCAACCTGAAGAGGAGGAGGCTAAACAACCACAGCTTTCAGAGCAGTAATAATACTAACAATTATATCAACAGAATATATATATATATATTTATTTATAGATATAAAAACAACAATCTTCCATCTGAGAAATAAAAGGGAGATAAATAGGAGGAATTTTCTTGAACCGGATCCGATTGTGAGACGCTAGTTAGTGCAGAAGTTAACGACCGGGAGCAGGAGGTGGAGACATATTTAAAATTATTGCTCAAGAAATTAAAACATAATAATAATAATAATAACAGAGAGCAAAATGTTCCTGGACTGGACAGGAAACACTAACATAAGTGGCTACAAAGGACAAAATAAAGAGGATTTTAGTCCTGATGTGATGCAGAGAAGGAGGCGGGCTCGAACTCCACACAGTGGGAAGTACGCACATGTAAATATATTTATATCTATTTAGTCAAACCGTGTAGAGAAATCAAAGGAGGAGCAGACGAGATGAAGCTTAATAAAATACCAGAATCATACAGGTGGGGGTGCCACCATTAGAGACATTGTTCTTCAAACAGGAGGGCAAACTGGAGGTTCTGGGAGCAGAGGTGGGCCACAGGAGAGGCTCACAGCGGCCCGTGTCGCGCCTCGTATTTAGCCAGAATGTTCTTGCAGCGGCCCAGCTCCTTCCTCAGGTCGGCCACCTCGACGCGCAGCGCGGCGTTCTCCTTCTCCAGGAAGCCGGCCCGGATGGCGATCTGGTTCTCCTTGAGGCGCCGCGCGTCCCGCGAGCGCTTCGCCGCCACGTTGTTCTTTCTGCGTCGCGCCCAGTACTTATCATCCTGCAGGGAGCAGCAGAGGGCTCAGTGAGCAAAACAACATGGCTATGAAATACTGAAAATTAATGATGCTTTTATTTTGAAGGTGAATCCTGCCACTAACGATGAACCGTCAGTGACGATTCCAGTGAAGGCTCAGACATTCTGCTGAATTTCATTTAACTACTTAAGTTTAATTTATACAATATTAGAAATATATTTAAAACAAAACAAACAAAAATGTTCAATTAAATTTTAAATAAGAACATTTACATTGTATTGCCTGAAATGCAATAACAGCACTGCTTCAGTGAATGCCTGGTCATTCATAGCAAAACATGCATCTGCATAAACATCTGAAAAGATCAGCTGTTTCTGACTGACTTAAGAAAATAAGAGAGGAAGGAAGAAGCAAAGAATGAAAAGAAGGGAGAAAGAAAGAAGGAAAGAGTTCTAAATTAATATTTTATACTTAAAATCTAAATAATCTGCCTAAACGAAAAAAGAAAGATTTTATTTCCCATGTCATTGTGATGGGTTCTGGGTTGTGGGTTCTGGTTCTGGTTCTGGTTCCGGTCTGGCCCACAGACTCTTCCTCACCTTCAGGTCCTCGGGGATGAAGACCTTCCGGGCTTTCTTGATCATGGGCTGCGGCTTCAGCTCCTCAGCGGAGAATTTGCGCTTCCTGGGGTCGAACATCTCCTGACCCGGAATGCTGGACAGCGCCAGGTCGGCCGGGTCCGGGTCGTACGTCACCGGGACCTGGATGGACTCCGGGTCGATGGGGCTGGGTGTGTCTCTGGCTGCGGACCGGACAGAGGACACAAACAGAACGTCAGAACCAGGAGGCCATGTTTATTCTCTGTGAAGCTTCTAGTTCTGCTTGGGGCGGTAATACCTCCACCATCCAGCGGGTGGTGCTGCCACACAACGGTTACACAAACACTTGACCAACAGCAAAAGCAGCAGGTTCTGATTTTCTGCTGAAATCTGTTATTCTTTTGCAACTAATTAAACCCGACCGCATGAACGCTTTACGTCCTCAAAGCGACCAGAAAACACAGAAGAAGAACGCAGGCATCACAGAGCAGCACATCGTTTACAGAAGTAATAATAGATTATGTTTATTAATCAATTTGAACATTTATTCAGAGGTGGGAGTTCCAATTCAGACATAGTGGAGGCTTTAGAGGAGCAGTTTGTGTTTTTACAGCACAATCAAATCATATGTAATCAATTAGGACTTAAAAAGACGTTGAAATTTAACGTCTGTCTCTTTAAAAACTCCTGCTCTTTCTGAAACTTGTTTTTATCAGATGTGCAGTTCAATCAGCTGTTTGCTAATTGTTGCTGGCTAGTCTGAAGGAGCCCAGTAGGAGAGGGTTCCTCTGTGAGGTGAAGTTTTGTAGCTCTTAGGAGCGTCGTCGTTTTTTTAAGTGAGTAATTATTTTTATCTGAATAATTGGACCCAAATTTCATGGTTAGAATAATAATATTCTATTCTATTCAGTGTAGCTCATAAGACAGAAAGCAAATAAAAAGAAATCAGAACTAATAGTAAATGTTGACAGTCTCTGTAATGACGTCTGCAGAGTGGTGGAACTGACACAGACTTCTTTTATCATTTATTAATTATAATTTTCAGCCGTTGTTTCTGTCGTGATTCCAGCGTCTGGCTTCTTCTGGTGCCAAATTATGACTCATTTCTCATATCAATGGTGTAAAAATCGGACAAAACGCAACATGAACATTCAGACAGGTTTGGAGACAATCGGATACAATGTAGTTTCAGATATGGAAGAGCCACAAATCGGATGTTTCAGGAGGGGAAAGATCGGAATTGGTCTGTTCAGACTGCAGGGAAAAATCTGGATCCGCCTGCTGTGTGACTGTTTCAGGAGCTGAGAAACTCCTGACTTCCTGTCTCAAACTCCAGGCGCTACGTGCATTTTCATCGGCCGCTGATCCGCTGGCGGCTCGAACATCATGACCCACATTAACGAGGTCGGAGCCGCTGACCTGGTCTGCAGCGCTGCAGGAACAAACGGATCTGAACCGCCTGAAAACCCAAAGCTATCTGACATCCACCATCAGGTATTCTGTTGAATGGTTCTGATTCAGACATATGGAAGACTTTCCTGCCAAAAACACTAAATCCTACCGAGTATCTTTGATGTAGTTTCTAGTGAAAATATCTCCGTACTCTTAATATGAAGCAAAACGAAAATACAAGGAGTATTTTGAGTGAATAATTCCTTAATGTTGATTTTTTTTTCATGCTAACAATGAAATAATCTGCCAGTGGAACGAGATTATTTATTGTTTTTCACCAATATTAAGAAATTATTGCCTTTAAACAAACTCCTATATCTTGTTTTGAAAAGTTACTAGTTTGATCTTATTTCAGATTTCCACTAGGAAATGGACAAAAATACTTGGTAAGATGTTTTTGCAGAGTTTGCAAGTTCCCTGAATCAGAGACCAGACTTTGAATAGGCCACTTAAAAGCCTCCATTTTGTTTTTCTGACCCACTCCGAGTGAGATCTGCTGATAAACTGAATACCTAAAATGTAGCAAAGGACACACCTCCATTTAAAAACACTTCAACATGTGAACATCTCAGCTCTTTCTGCTTCACTTATTAATTTCATATTAATAATTGGACGCAAAACCTGCTTAATAGGAGATTTTTACTTTTTATTTAACAGAATTTGAACCAGGTGAGGGAAAAATGCCACTAGAAGAGATCTGGGTGGAACGCATTTACAGAAAAATAAGTTGTTTTTTTATCCTAAATGTAAAATCTTATTTGTTTCTTACAGTTCTGGCTTAATTCTGCTCTGACTTTATTGTTGTTTCAGTAAATGGCTTTTTTTGAGTCGGTACCCTCCGGTTAATGACTGACATGATTATTTGAATAACCGATTCATCGTGATTAATCTGATTAATTGTGATTAATTGTTTCAGATCGAGTTCTCAGTCTGTTTCTCTGCCGTTTCAGACTTTGTTTCTCATCTGTTCTTTCATTTTTAAACCAGAGACCAGATTAAAGATAATCCGTCTTTAAGCGGCGACACAAATAGTCCGACCTGACCTCTGCGAGGCGAGCGCAGGTAACCCAGGCAGAAGCGGCCAGAACAGGAACGTCTAAACTCAACGACCCAGTTCTGA
Source organism: Poeciliopsis gracilis (assembly GCA_911649635.1). Taxonomy (NCBI): domain Eukaryota; kingdom Metazoa; phylum Chordata; class Actinopteri; order Cyprinodontiformes; family Poeciliidae; genus Poeciliopsis; species Poeciliopsis gracilis. The sequence goes on from CAJVRI010001527.1 coordinate 2,109,770, forward strand.
CCAGATCCAAGAGGAGGAACGAACTGAGATTAATCAGCAACCCTGCTGCGTTGCCATGGAAACCAATAAACCAAATTCAATAAAGTTTTTTTTTTTATATTGCCCTGTGTATACATTTATTGATTGTACGGATTATCATCTGGATCCAGCTTGACGTCACGCTCAGCGATCGTATCGGGCTTTTTATGATTTTATGAGCGCTGTCGTCATGACGACCAGACGTATCGTGAACTGTTGAACTCTGAATCGGGTGGAAGAACGGGAGGGTAAACTCTCTTTACTGTAAATACTCTCAGAGGAATCATTTCAGGTCACAACAATTTTATTTCACCTCAAAAAAAACCTTCGAGGTGCAACGCTGAGCCTCAGATGATAAAATGTAGCAGAGACAGAACAGCAGCGCAGCGACAAGCTGGCTGGTTTCCCATCACTCTGCTGGTTAATTTGTGAAAATTAAAAACAAATTATTTTAAATTGATTAAAACTGAAATTTGCATGTTCTGCAGTTTCCACTGGTTTAATGTTTAGCAGAAATCAGAAGAAGGTCAGAGATTCATCACCTGAGGCATGAAGGAGGCGGATTGTGCAACTTGTGCACATTCTGCAGAAATATTTAAAAGATTTACAAAAGAGGTTTTATTTTTTATATTTGTGGTACCTTTTATTATTATTTTACCGTATTTCATTGATAATAGCAAATAATGTAATAGTTAAATGTAAAACAAAAATATAGTCACTTTAATTATAAAATGAATTCATAGTAAACTATAAATTCTTTAGAAAAAATAATGATTAACTGTGTGAGAATTAACTTATTTTCTGATAATTATGTTTTAAATGTGTGTGAAAAACCTTATATTCATCAAAAAACAGTTTATCTGAATTTTACTCAACTTAAATAAAGTACAACAAAGAAACTGCTGTTAAAGCTTAAAAAAACAAAAACATTTTCTTTAGTTTTTCACCTTCTGATCAATGATGGAAGCCAACCGAAGAAATATCGCTTGGTTCTGATCCGATTGGTGTCAGAAACTAGATGAAACCTGATTCCCCCTCCAGCCGCTGCAGGGTCAATGTCCTGAACGAGACCTTCGACCTGCGAAGGCCGTAGCAGGGGCACACCCAGCAGGACGGGCTGCAGGCCCTGCGATGCTGCGCCGGAGGCCGCGGAGCTGGTTAGACGAAACCAGACTCGCTGAGCTGCAGCGCGGCGCGCACGTGACCAGAGCACGCCTGAGTCCATGTGACCTCTGCAGGGTACAGCGTGTGCTCTGAGCCTGGGCCGGGTCCCGGAGGGGGGGACGCGGGGGGGTTTGGGCAGGAAGCACAGCGGGTGGAGAGGGTGGGTGGGGGGGTGAGAAAAGAAAAGGAGGGGGCTCCGGTTTGCAGCTCGGCGTTGCACACGGCTGCCTGCATGCGCCCGTCACATGGCGCCACACGCCAGAGGAAACCCCATCCTGGCTTCACTGAGAGTTAAATGTGAACTACTAGACGGACCCAAACAGAACCCGGACAGAACCCAAACAGAACCCGGACAGAACCCAAACAGAACCCGGACACATGAATGTCAAACAGAGCAGGAGTTTCTCTAACATCTGAGCTGAAGATGCAGCCTGGAAAATCCTCAAACACCTGAAAATATGGAGCCAGTCTGACTGCAGGACATACGGAGGACCAAACTGGCCATAATTATTTCAATAAATCACAGAATTTTCTTTTTTTTTTTTTTTTTTAGAAATTAAGTCACATTATAAATAAATGTTTCAGTCATGTCACATTTTAAATTAATTAATGATAAAAATATTTACCTAATTTCCAAAAAACAGTGCTAGTATTTTGTGCAGCTAGTGGGCGGGGCAAATTTAGAAAATTTAACGAAGCACATTAACTTTTATTATAATGCATTCATTTATTTCTTCTTCCTACTATTGACATTCATTCAATCCAGGATTTATTCATTTATTCTTTTGTCATTATTGTTGGACTTATTACCATTATCAATAATTTTTCTGATAATGTAAAATGAAACCAAACAAAATCTTTAAATATTCCATCAATTTAAATTGTAACATAAACACACATTAGGAAAATTGAGTAAAAACATGCAGATATAAATTTTTATTGAGTGTTTTTCACAATCTGATAAATTTCCTGAGAAAAGGGAGCAATAAAACTGTTTTAAGAGTAAAATAAAACTAATTTAATTTCCCCTGCGTTTGTTCTCATCCCTGCAGTTTGATACTTTATTTTAGGTGAGTTTTGTCCTTAAAACCTGAGAAGATTCTGAGATTTTATTGAACAAAATGTGGAATAATCCCCCTCCCTGGCGATGCATTCAGCACATTAAAGATGAGGTCAGACCTGTTTACAGAACCTCCAGCCGGGTTCTTCCTTCCTGACCGAGGAAATGTTTGGGAGGAGACGGACCTCCAGCAGCAAACATCTCCAACTGATCCAGACTCAGCAGCTGGAATCGGACCGATCCGTTATCGTTTGATAAACCTGAAAACATCTGACTCACTGGGTCAGTGAGGCCCCTGGCTGGGACCCCGCCCCTTCAGGTAAACAAACTCAGGGTCTCCATCTGTTTATCTTCCACGATCTGATCCGCTGCCAGCAGCCGGTCAGATTCTGGAAGGGAACCGCTCCCAGGATCAGGCAGGAAAAGCAGCCGCTGTCTCCTGGATGCCAGCTCGTTACGTAACCGCTTCCTTAACGAGAAGTTTTCTGCGGTGACCAAAACGGCAGACAGATTCAAAAACGTGTGAATCTGAAAGTTTCCACCTTGTGGAGTCGGATGAAGCGAGTTTATGTGGTTCGGCGAGTTCAAGCCTGAGGCACGGCTTTACAAAACCAAAAAATGTGGAGTAAACAAAAACAATGAAGGGGCGGGGCTTCTTTCAGCCAATCGGAGCTCAATGAGAGCCGCCCTGCTACATTCCAAGGCCCGAGCTTCATCAGCCTGCAGCATTACAAACAGATTGAATCATTTTCATCCCCACCTGAAACAGGGTTTAGCAAGTCAAAATTAAGGCTTTTAAGACCTTTTTTAATGCCACCTTAAATGGTATTGAGGGTCAAAACAACTACAGACATAGGGGATTCTCCGGGGACGTAACTGTGCCCAACTCAAGATTTTTCTCCTTTTTGAACAAAATGCACATAATCTTGTATCTGCCTAGAAACAGAAGTGCCAACTAAGCATTAATTTGCCTTTACCCATGATGAAAAAAGTTAGCTAGCTAGCTTAAATTATCAATTATTTACTGGCAGCATCAACCGCCTGAATTCAGAGAACATAATGAAGACGTCCCGCCAGAAATAGAATACAGGAAAATACATCACCCTGCCAAAACAATCTTTAAGACCTGCGATTAACGCATTTAAAGCCAACATAATTTTTTCTAATGAATTTAAATCTTAATTTTAGATATGCAACGTCAAGACCTTTTAAAAGCCACCAAGAATGAAACTAAGGCCACAGAAATAGTTGTTTGTGGACGGTTCTGTTTTTCCACAGCAGCACTTGTGTTTGTGAGACTGTCATGAAGACACAGTCATACTGTCATGTAAATAAAAGAGCAAATACAGTTCTTAGCATTTCTTTGATTATTATCACAAGAGTACCACAAAATATCATGGTAACGTTCTGATCACCCAGCCTGATAGACAAAACTAAATAATCCTGCCACAATGTAATTTAAAGTTTGTGATCAATGCAGTTAAAACCAACTTAAAAATGTTCTAATGACTTTAACACATTTTAAAAACTTACCTTTAAATACAGATTTTATGAGGCCTTATCTTTAGTTACATTAATTTAATTAATAAAGTTTTGTCTTTAGATACACAACCTTAAGACTTTAAGATCTTAACTTTAGCGACATTAATTTAAATCTTCTTAAGGCCTTATCTTTAGATTCATACATTTTAGACTTTTATAGGCTTATCTTTAGACCCAGAAATTTAAGACTTTTTCAACAACTTAACTTTAGAAACATTAATTTAAGAATTCATAAGAATTTAAGACTTTGTAAAGAGCTTCACTATGGACACATGAAGTTAAGTATTTTAAGACCTGAATTTTAGATACATTTAAGTCTTTTTAAGGATGCACAGACACCATCTAAGAACGTGTGGAGGGCATTTGAGGACCAGGTGTGCCTCAGCTTGCTTCCTACCTGCGGCGGTGGGGCTGCGCAGGCAGGTCTGAGGCGGCATGGCTGTGTGAACGGAGGTGGTGGCGCGGCTGCTGAGGTCCACCACCGAGGGGGTGGGCGGCTTGGGCGGCGAGACCTGCTGCAGTGCTGCCTGGGACGGCTGCGCCGCCTGCGGGGCCTGCTCGCTCTGGGCCGTGTTGGCTGGGATGCCGTTTTCCGACAGGAACTCCTCCAGGTCCATGTACTCCAGCTGGAAGTTGTCGCCGTCGTACGGCAGGGTCTTGTCCCACAGGGTGGGCCCGAGGAAGGCCGACTGGGGGTGGCTGGCTGTGCTGCTCTCATCTTCCAGCTTTTTCTCTTTCTCCTTATCCTTCCCGAATCCTGAAGAAGAAAACACATCCCATCAGATTTCATCCTGGACTCATCTAGTAGGAATCTGCGTCACTTCAGTCTAATCAGGACCAGAAGCTGTGCTCAAAACAAAACCACAACTGATTCAACAACAAACACCAATTAGTAAGCATTTCAGAATAACTCAATTAACTGCATGAGAAATTAAAACTATCTCAGTCGTTTCCATTTGCAATTCAAGATGGCTTATGGTCTTTCCACTACATGAAGAGCAAATTTTAAACATCATAAAATGTTAATATTACTTTCTGTCAGCTGTATTAAATATCGACTGAAAAAACAGAAAAATGCTTGTCACATTATTAAACTTATATTCCTAAAATCTAACACAGGAACCTTTTTAGTGGCGAAATAGAAAAATAAGAATTAAAAAAATTCATACAGAAACCGCCTGTAGTTGCTCTTGATATTAAAACTTAAAGCTTTAACTCACAACAATCTCCAAAAATCAGACCTTGTTTTTAGCGCCATGTTTTTTCCATTGTGTTACAATTTTGTTATAATTTTCCTCCGTTTTCTGTCATCACATCATCCCCACCTTGGTAGCACATCAGTAGTTTTCAGTTTATAAATTTGGTGCGGCTCCGTTATGCTGCTCGGCTGAACGACGCCATCAAGGTGAAACTCAAGTGTTTACAATACAAAACAGAACCGCAGAAAATGCATTTTACATCCCACCATGGACTCTGTTTGGACCATTTCTCTTTTCCCTACTGGGAAGGCCGCCATCTTTGTTTCTTGGCTCCATTTAAGGATGACCAGCTCAGAGTGTTCAGAAATATTTTAGAAACATAAGAATTTAATGCCACATCCTGCAGATGTCATTGTCACAATGTGACAAGTGACCTTTGACCTCATTTGATTATTTCATCTATTAGTCAAAATCAGGTGAAAATGTTAGTATGAACAAATTTGCATCTGAGGGGACGTTGCCCCTGATCCACCAGACCAAGAACAAGACCATCTTGTAGAGGTCATTCAGGGCAAAGGTCACACTTTGTGTTTAGAGTTCAACTGCAGGAATGACAGTGATGTAGAAGACATGATTTTGAGATTCTTTCAGGCCTAGAAAACCCAAAACATCTTATAGTTTAAGCTGTGTGGGAACAGCAAAATAATGAACAGCAAAGCTATGGCACAGTGCTGCATTATGCTAGCGGCAGCAATTGTTGCCACACTTACATTCACTCTTCGTATGATTAAAAGATGAATGAATGGATACAATTTTCTTTATACCTCCAGCGTTACAGGCAGGAAGTAAAGAGGTCTGATCATGTGACCTTTCACAATTAGCTGCTAAAAGTCAAAGCAATTCCTTTAGACCTTCAAGAAGTTAGAAAAAAATGTTTGGCAACAATTGTTGCCGTTGAGATTAAACAGGTTAATCGTTAATTAACCATAAGTCAATTAATTGTTTGTATCCCCAATACCAATGTCAATAACTCAATTCACGACAATAACAAAGCTGTTTTGGATACAGTTTATGGTAGGAGGTGCTTATATTTTAAGTCCAATATTTGCATGTCAGTAAAACATTCATTCTAGATAAATAAGAAAATAGATTGTTCACATCTGGACTGAATCATCCTGCATTACATATTTAGTCTTTCAACTTTAACACCATTAATCTGTTTTTATTATCTTTTAAAAAGCCATTTTTGTACCTTTTGTTGTTAAAATCCCAAAAGTAAAGTTGTATTGGCATTATGATAGTTGTGAAATTATTTTTTTTATTAACTCCTTACATTGATTTTATAAGAATTTCATAAATTATAACAAGTTTAGCATTCATTTGTGGTTCAAGCTAAATAACCTAAAATCCCTGATTCTGATCGCAATTGGTTGCTGGAAAATATTGCTCAAATATTAATTACTTTTTTTCCCCCACACTTATCCAGACAAGGAAACTGATTTAAAAGGAAACGACCCAATTAATGTTTTTAAGAATGCTTAGGAACACAGAAACCTTCTCACCCAACTTCCAACTTTGATTTTCCAAATCAAAGTTGGACTTTGATTTTTGAGGTTTTCCACTAATGACAACCTCCAAATCCAAAATGGCAGCTTGTATTATATATTTATATGTTATAAAATTGTTTACTTTTTGTATTTTTATTCAAAAAGTGAAACTAATGTCCAATCAGAGTTACACATTTAAAGTTTTTGGTTCTATCCATGTCCAATATTTTATGTTCCAGTTGATAAAAACCCAGATTTAGTTTCTTAGACCAATTAAAGAGAAAAAGTTAGGCCTACTAAACAATGTGCCAATGTGAATTCAATAAATGGTTGTGGCAAAAATCTTGAATATCAACAATTCACTGAAGTCTGGAAAAAGATGCATCTTTTTCCGGCCACTTAACTTTCCGTTAAAACTCTTATTTTGCCATTCGCCTCCACGACAGCAAAACAAATCTGTGTTAAAAATACTTTTTTATTCTTATTACTGGTCTGATAATATTACATTTTTATGAGAAACTGACTGTTTGATCTTCTTTAAGTGTAAACCATAATCACCTAAATATATATGACATGTAAACAACTTTAATGAAATAAATTACGTTTTATTCTGATGTGTTGAGATGAACATGCAGGTGTTTTTTGTCTGCCCATCTCTCTCTGTCATCTGATTGGAAGAAACATTAGAACTGTGGAAATTTTCACTAAACCGTGAGAAATTTAATATTTGAGCAGCCTGGCCCTTTAAAGGCAAACATTATCCGTCATATCAGCAAATATCCATTGAACTCGTCCTGAGAGGCTTTAACATGGAACCCGCCCTCTATCGGCAGGTATCGGTACTGCTAATGAGTTCCATTGAAGACAGAGGCGTTTAAATGTTATAAACAGATTTACGCTGTTAACAGCGCAGACACAACAGCGGCGCGGTTAAATCTGGACCCTTATCTGTTCATTGAGAAAATAACTTCATGTTTAAATCACTTACTGACTGAATTTGACGCCAAATCTGCCAGTTAAAAGCACTAAACCCGAATTACACAGCATTCTGACTCCTCTATCTTTGCCGCTCCTGGCAAATCAGATTAGTTTAATGTTTAACAAAGATCGCAAACTGCAAAGACGCGCCACTTTGAGGCGATTTGGTTGACCTGTGTCCTTTCAGTCCGCTGTATCTGTCAGATCAAAGAAGTGCGCCAACAAGCCGCCCTACGTGCACCTGTGTGCGCAGTAAGTTTTGCACATTTTTTCAAGACAGCGTACCTTCATCGTGGTGAAACGGGAGTTTGAGCGGGTTTTCCAGCAGGGATTTCAGGACTCCATGAGTCGGCGGCAGGAAAGTTGGGTTTATAGGAAGAGGTCTGGCCATTTTCTCCATTTCACTTGAAGGGCAGCAGGAGTAAAAAAGATTAAGTGTCCGCAAACCAGGTTAGGAATTAATAAAAATAAAAATAAAAATAGTTTAAAAAAAAAAAAACTCGCTGTCCGACTCGTGGAGAAACCCACGCAGGTGGAAAAAGGAGACCACACTCCGCTCAGCGGCAGCAGCGGCGGCGGCAGGAGCAGGACGGTGAGCGGCTGGATGGCTGTCTGTCGTCGGGGCTCTCTGGCAGAGAGGGTGGAGAGGAGGAGGAGGAGAAGGAGGAGGAGGAAGGGGGGAGGTGGGGGGGCCGCTGCTGCACTCCCCGGTGCATGTGAGGAGACGGGCGCCAGTGACGTCAAAGCACCGGGGAGGGCGGGGACTGTACGTTCAGGGACTTCAGGTAAAACCCCACGTCCGTGCTGCCTTTACTGACAGTTGGGTCAGGGCCATTGTAGACGGAAACGGGTAGAAAAAGAAGAATATATTTATGCCAAAATGAAAACTAGAAAATTTGCTAAGTAAAATAAAATAAACTCAGAAATTTTCTGGAAAACATGAACATTTCTGACTTTCAAAAGTTGACAACTTCCTTTAAAAATTATGAAATTTTGAGAATCATCTCAGAAATGTTTCAGGAAAAAATGTGGAAAATTCTCCGTTTGAAAAAGAAAAATATTTGAGTTTCAATTTTTTTTTTTTTACTTTTGACACTCAGAAATATTCATGATTTTTTTAGAAAACATGAAATAAATAGTTTATTTTTTCTAGAAAAAAAATCTAATTTAGATTTTTCTGGAAATTTCCTGAAATTAAGCTCAAAATTTTAAATTAAAAAAATTTCAGCTCAAATTGTAAAATCATAAAAACGTCAGTCTGAAAACTCAAAACTGTTTGACTTTTGAAAAACTGAAACATTTCTGAGATTAATTACAAAAGGATTTTCTCAAAAATTTTCAACAAGTTAAACTCAGAATTTGTTTTTTTTTTTAGAAAAGTTTCAGAGATTTTCCATGTTATTACACTTAAAATAAGACAACACTAACTTACAAGTAATTTTTCAGTAAATAATTTGTGAATATTGATTTAAAAAGTTCTTGTTTTGACCAGTAGATTATTTTACTTATAACAAGGCATTTTGTCCACGTCACAAGTGGAATTAGTACTTTTTAAATCAATATTCAGGAATTAGAGGCTTAAAACAAACTCTACTCTTCTTACTTTGAAGTTAGTTTTCTTATTTCAAGTGTAATAAGATATTTGCATGAGAAAATAAACAAAAATACTTGGTTAGATTCTGTGATCTGCAGTGTTGGCTAAAAGCGAACTAAAAAAGACTGTGGAAGAAACCCATGAAAAAGTCAGTAAAAATGCTCCTGTAAAAACGTTTGCAAACAATAAAACAGATGTTTTTATTCCAAATATGCAAACTTTTGTGTTTTATGCACAAAGAAAATCTCTGTTCTTTTTTTATGCGAGTGCTGCACACAACAAGGCCGTAAACCCCAAAGCAAACAGTAACCACCCTGGTCCAGCTCCTATTGTGGTCTCATGATGTTTCATATAATAAGCTGACTGCGTCACTCTGGTTTACTCACACAGATGCTGTCACCGTATTTTCTGCTGGGCGTGAGCCGATGCCGTAACCTATTTCTAAACACTTTTATGGTTCCCTGGCTTTCATGCAACTGTCTTGCATTTGCAAATTATGCAAAGTATTCAGAGCCATGTCGGCGTTTACAGACTGAACCTCCTCGGCTATGCCGCGCTCACGCGCCAGCTCTGACAGCTTGTTCTGTGCAGCCAAAGCATTTCAGAAATGTTCACAGTAAGAAAACAACTTTGTGGAGCTTTTGTGATTTGCCTGGACATCACTTTAATCTGGAGCGAGGAGCAAATACGCTACAAAAACAAGAGTTTGTTCTTTGCTCTAGTTTTGAATGCAAATATCTTTGTACACTTAAAATAAGACAAAATTGACTCATAAGTTTTTTAGCAAGATATAAGAGCTTGTTTTCAGAAAGTTATTCCTTAAGTATTTGTTCCACTGGCATATTATTTCACTTATAACAAGACAAATTAAAAAATTTTAACTTGAGTTTCGCTCCGATATCTTACTGAAAACTTACCAAACTAACTAAATTAGAAAAACACGTTCCCCTCCTCGCCTGTGGTGGCGCTGGACCAAAAACCACTGATAAAAAAACACCAAAGGTATTTTTGTCCAGTTTCTCGTAAAAATATCTTCGTGGACTTTTAAATAAATCTAACTTACAAGAAAGCTTTCAACAAGTTATAGGAGTTTATGTGTCTCAAACTAAACGGTTAGAGCAACATGAAGTTTTAAACCTGTTCAGATGTCTGAAGATGTTCTAAATTAATCTAGAACTTTATCATGTATTTGATGCAAAAGCAGTTTTCGTGAGGAACTAATATCTTGTTGTGTTCATGAAAAGTTTGTTTAGGAACTTTGACTCAATCTGCTTAAATTCAACCACATTGGGAGGATTTTCCAGTTGAGCCAGACCGGTTTAACTGGTTGGAAGTTTGAGCCATTCCAGGACTCTCAACCAGTTTTTACACTGGTTGAACTGGTGGACCAGCATAAATAGTATAGGTGCAGGCACATTTTCGTATTTAAAATTACAGGTTTCACAGGTTGACATTTTTGTTTTAAATCTCTCTCCATACTGACATAAGGTTCTTTATTTAAAGCATAACTGTACAAAAAATATAAATAACAGCCTTAGATTTTGTTTTTTCCGCTCTTCTAGCATATTTTGTTTTGTAAATTTAGTGATTTCTGGTGCAGCAACCTTAACGTATAAACTAAACCCAACAGTCCCATTTAAACCTTTTTTGTCCATTAATTAAATCATTTTATATACATATATACATATATATATTGGAACTGATCCAGATATTAATTTTGAATCGGTGCATCTTTAATTATCAGCCCAAAAGGTCCAGGAGGTGTAAATACTTTGTGCAGCAGCATCTCTGCTCTGTCTTTTCCTTTCTGGTGACACTGACTGATGTGGATCTGTTGCACCGTCTCCTCCATGTTGGCACATTTCCTTCTTCTAGCCTCCACCATTGTGTGCATGTAAAGCCTGTTTAAACCGCGTTGCCACAGCGATCTGCTGTAAATCAGAGGAAAGAGGAAGTAATCCGCCGCGTTCCCACATTCAGAGATGATGTGAATCTTTGACCTATTTTCAGCCAATGGGTGTTGTCTTGCTGCTGCTCTGTGTGGCACATGGAGGCTCATGCTGTCCGGCGTAGTAGCGGCTGAGTCACGGTTTAAGGCTCCTCGCTTGGCTCAGCCCGTTTGTTTGTTGTTAATATTTACCCTATGTCAGTAACAGAACATATGTGCTCCCTAAAATTAGAAACAAGCCAAAAAAAGACTCACTCTATGAACAGTTTGAGGACAATTAGATACTGGAAAATTATGCTATCTAATTTAAACCCAAAAGGGAAAAAAGGTGAATATCTTCTTGCCTCTAGAGTTTGAGTGATTTGTTTTTACAGCTTTTCATCTGTAGACAACAAAACTGCAACATTTGTTACATTTTCAGCTGCTGCCAGTTCACCTTCACATTGCACTACCAAACAAATCAAAACATTTAAGCAAACTGTTCCCCTCCTCGCCTGTGGGGGCGCTGCACTAATAAACATTGAAGGAGACACTGAGCGCAACTTCCTTCTTCACAAAATGTAAACAAAAATAGCATCAAATCTGAGCAGTTGTAGGATTAGATTGGCGCTTTTGTTTAGGTTGTTTTTACCCACAATGCCGTGCGCTGTCGTCCGTTTCCAACATTTGGAGCGGTCTCCGGTGACAGAGTTCACTTTTTTGATCTGAATTTGATTCCATATGCTGAATAATTTTGCTGTTATGCTAACTCCTTTTAGCACAATTTACACAAAATTACCATCAGATCGCTTTTTAAAGCCAAAATTAAACCCAAGTGCTCCGAAATGTCTGAACAACCAAATCTTTGTCTATTTTTTAAAAAAGTGATTAATTATGTTAATTTTTTAAATTAAAACTTCATTAATCCAAATTAAAGAGTTAAAGTCCCACCAAGTTCATTTTGTCGCTTAAAGGGAACCACAGTGGTGGGCAGGTGGTTTTAATGTTTTGCATGTTTTCGTACATCCATATTTGATCAACTTGATGGGTTTCACCAGATCATAACATCATGTGTTCATCATGAATAATCCTCTGGATATTCCCCCAAACTTTACTGTCTGTGGCTTCTTTTCATGTTCTGCTTCAATCTGATTATTAGACTTCATTCTCATTTTCTGTGGAAGTCTAGACATGCACTCAAAAATATTGCAGTTTAAGGTTGAGACGTGTTGCTGTCCTACTTTTCAGCATCCAACTTCATCATGTATGTGGGATTTATACTAAAGTAAGCCTCAGGATTGCTTCCTGTCCTTCCAAACGTCCATCTAAGAGCTGCAAAATTCCCCAGAGTGGACCCCAGACTTGTGACTTTTTATGCAAACAACAAAGAAAAATGAAACATTTCTGTTGCTTTCTGTAGGAATAAACAATGTTGGCCCATTCTGTTGTTGCTGCAAACAGAAATCCAGCCGAGTGGCCTTGATTACCCTTTTATCAAACCGAGAAATCTCTGATTCCACACAAAACTCCAGCAATCACATTTTCACCGAACTGATGTTCCTTGAATTTGTCTATTTTTCCCTCTGTCCTTGACTAACTCAGTGATTCAGGAGTATGCTGCTCTGTTCAGCTGACTGCTTTCATACAATACAGGTTTTGTTCAGCTTACACGTCACTAATTTTCCTTCTGCAGAGTTTAACCACACATACTGGACCAAGAGGGGGATCTCAGTTTAATAACGCTTTGATTCGGAGAAGAACATATTTAACAACGTATAAGACAGCACACATCACTCATTAGTACAGGAAGAGTGGCCTGACTTTGGAGATTTGTTTCACAAAATAAAACAAGCTTGATAATAACAAGGCAAACACAAGATAATTCGGCGTAATCAGACGTTTCTTAAGTGGTGAAACTGAAGTTTTAGTCAAGGTTGGCAGATCACAGTTTGAGATAAAGGGACACAGACATGTCGACTTTCACTGCAAAAACACAAAATCTTATCAATTATTTTACTTTGGTTTCTAGTGGAAATATCTTAATATATTTGAAAATAAAGAAGCAACTTTTCAGCAAGATACAGGATCTTGTTGTAAGTCAATAATTCCTTGATACTGATGAAAAAGTTCTACTTCAATTGGCAGATTAATTCACTGATGACACATTTTTCTCATGTAATAAGTGAAATAATCTGCCAGCTAATCAATATTAGCTAATTATTGACTTAAAACAAGCTCCTTTATTTTGCTTAAAAGTTATTTGTAAGTTCATTTTCTTGTTTCCAGCTAAATGACATATTTGCACTTATCAAGTAAAAATACTTGATACTGATAAGATTTTATGTTATTTTATTGTATTTTTTATTTACAAAAACAACCAATCAGAACCAGGAGGAGGGTCTTAGTGCTGTCAATCAACTCATGTCTTTGCTGTTAAATGTGCTAATTGCAGAGAATTACAGGAAAACAGATTTTCCTGTTTATAACAGTTACATACTACAGCTTTAACAACGTTTTTACCTATAACGAGCTCAGGAGTTTGTCCAGGTGTTTGCTAATTGCTGCTGGCTAGTCTAGAGGAGCTGACGGGGGGAGGAGGAATCTCTGAAGCTTGGAAACTGCAGCCTTGAAATTAAAGGATTTCTCAAACATGAAAGAAAGAATCAAGGCAACGCTTCAGGTGTGTTTTTAATGAGGGAATCATTTCTTCATAAGCATTAAAAGTTTGCACCTTTAAAGTTTGGAGCTCCAGTATTTAGCTTGTGAGCTCCTTCTGCCTACACACATGGATTATCTGGTAAATCTCCACTTTAGGAAAGTGTGTAACTTTGCTAATTTTCCCCTGTAACACTCCCTGTAATGTGTTTATAGTATTCCCTTCAGCATGAGTTAAGAAACATGGACATGTGCTGACAAAAACACTATTAGTGTCCAACCTGATCTGATGTAATAATCTGGTCAAGAAGAGTCTTTCTCCACAAGGAGGATCTGAAATGAAAGAGCTGCATGAATTAATCCAGCAGCAGCGACTGTAAGCCATCTGGAGCTGCTGCTAAAATGATCCTGATTTGTCAACAAAATGTTATGTAACACTTTGTAAGTCAGTTGCACGGACCGTGGCGGTTATCCTGCTCTAATCACAGCAGTGTGCTTCGGCTGTTCTGACAGACCAGCAAGGACGTCGGCTCATATGAAGGGAGGCTTATACAAAAAAGCTGCAAGCATCTGAGATTTAACATGTTTAATCAAACAGATCTGCTCATATAGTTTTATTATTTTCTAGTATGAGGCGATTCATACTGGAAATACTCATGTTAATGTGTATTGAAGAGGAGATTGCGATCCTCTTGAGTTCAATGGTAAATAACCTGAACTTGTTTTGATATAATTGGGAGTTTATTGCAGATTTTTTTGTCTTACTGCCTCAGCCTTTACTGATGTCAGATTATAGCCCCTGATCTATACTGCGAGTCATAAAAAGTCACATTTACCACCATAAACAAGTGCAAATATCCCAAATATTTCCAAATTAGTACCACAAACATTTTGATTTTTATCGCAAAAAATCGCAAAAAGAATTATGAAATCCTTGAGGGACTGAAAAGATGTTCAATGATATGGTTTTATTTTAAGAATCCATTGATATTTGAACATTTTGTGAAATGGTTTTGTGAACGGATTCTGGTACACTGGCCCTTTAAGAGCATTTATGATCTTGAGTTGGCCCAAAACAAAAGAGTTTGACATCCCTGTAGAGAAAAAATATAAATATTTTTTAAATTGACGTGTTTCCATGTTTCCAGAGTAAATGTCCTCTCTAAATATCAAACTGGTCACTGATATGCTCAGTGGAACTGCAGCGTTTTAGTTTGCAGTTTAGTTGCTGTTAAATGATGCTACATTTACAAATTGACCTTTCGACATCTGTAATCTGTCTGGACATCTGATCTCGAGAACCAACTGCATTTAACAAGCAGTATAACATTTAAAGTCATTTTCACGAGTTCTGATTTGTTGTTTACATTTCTGTTTGTCTGTTGCTTATGCTGTTATCCTTACAGCTGGGCTAATCTCAGACCCCTGAAGCCCCAAATGGCCTTTGGTCTGGTAAGCTTGTGTTACGGCTGTGCTGCCGGTAAGAAGCTTACGCTTGGAGCCAAGATTGGAGCAAACAAACTTTCAGCACAGGTCAATCCATCCCTTGTACTTTTGCCTGTGTATTTTTGGTTTAGGAAAGGCTAATGCCGCCATGAAGGCATTCCAGCTCCATGTGGGTGTAGGAAACGTCGTCTGAGGCAGGCAGTGACATTTCTCTCATGATGCAGCTCTAGGTTCAGCTCAGACAGATCAGAAATGAATAATTCATGTTTAATGTCACAGAAGACAATAACTGTAGAGGAATTCAGCTTTTTACTATAAAATATTCTGGGTGCAGAAACAAATTTGTCATCTGCATAGAGAGAAAGCGAAGTGTGATTAAGATGCTAAATCACCTGCAAACTTTGGAGGTTTTTTCAGGCAATGGGGAGAAAACAGAACTTCCTTGTGGAGCGATAGATATATCTTTATTTTGTGCATTTATCACCAGTAGAGTTGCGTTGTAACTATTACATTTACTTGAATAATTTTTGTTCTTCTAGGATTATTTTTACAACACAGAACTTTTTACTTTTACTCACAATTTTAACATGAGTGAAATTTCTCTACTCACTCTGAGTAACTTCACCTGATGAAGAACAAACTTGTTTTAACCAAAAATTCACTTTTTGTCAAAGTTTCATAAGTTTTATATTGAAATAAATTGATTTTCTTTGGTCTAATTTTTTTTCATACTAAAAAGTATAGTTTGGTCCATCTGTTTATGTAATTTCTAAATATTAAAAGATGAATGTTTTTGATCAGTTACTCAAATTGCCTTTTTGCCAAACACTTTTTTTACTCTTACTTTATTTATTAAGCACCAAACACTGTTTACTGTTTGCAGGAAGTTTGGAATCAGAGCCGAGAGATTAGGAATATTTTACCAAACTCTAATTTCAGGGGAAATTTCTCAACAACTTGATTCAGAAAACAAGTGAATCCAGACGCAGACAGATGTTGTCTGGCTGCTGAAGCGTCGCGATAACGGCCAACATTGAGTGAAGGTAATGAGTTTTGCAGTCTGGAGAAAAGTGGCGGCGTTGTGCGCATTTCCCGCTGACTCCCCACCCACCCGCCATCATCTCCACCAGCAGGTGAGAGATGCCGAGGTTTCAGGTTGTTCATCTCCCCTTCCCACACACTACATTAAAATCACTCCCGCATTCCCCCTGACTCGCCGCCACACACTCCAGTGCCCACACACACGTCGAGAGGGCCCGGGGTGAAACAAGTGGCTGACGGCTGCGGAGTATTTCTGGATCCTTTAATGTGCTGCTAGGGAGGGAAAAGAGGCGCATGGCTGAATGGCTGTACAGATGCAGTTGTTCGGATTCAATCAGAGAAGTTAAAATGATTTCTGCTGGAGGGAACTGGACAAAATGTTGGAGAAACTATTAATCTGCAGAAAGCATAGAGTGTGAAACTCGATTTTAGCACCAAGAAAATAAGCATTTCACACGTTTTGCTAATTAATCCCAACGGTTTGGGGAAAGCATCATGCAGCTAAGCTGTTAAAAAGAGCTTGGATCGTTGCCTTTTTACGTTTGGAAAATAACAATAAAAAGAGGCTGAAAATATCTGTCCACCAGTTGTCTTCCCATCAGGTTGCCACGGTAACAAATCTGGGAGGAAACCCCAGGCCTTCCTGTTCCCAGAGAGAATCCAGCTCATTTCTGGAGATCCCAAAACAAACCAAACCCAGGAGAGAAAAGCCAACAAAGCGGCGAAACCGCATTAGCTCACCACTCTGGTTAAATGTGAATCTGCACTGAGGATAGTTTGGTTCTGTTTCTGTTCAGTAGAAATTTTGATCTGTGATGCAAAATTCACTTTGTTTCACATCCAACTGCTTCTAGAAAGAAAGAGCCCAAAGACCCACTTCACTGTTTTGGGAAATAAGTTGATGTTTTTTTTTAATTTGGAAAATGAGCCATTCTCTCTTTTGTTGTCACTGGGGTGTTACCTAGCAACCCACGCTGAGGTCCAGCACATTTGGTCAGCTGTATGCTCTGTACAATGACTGCTGGAAAAGACAAGTACTTTACTGATTCTGCATTCTTTCTGGTTGTGCAGGAGGCTCCACTTTTTGCTTTTCAAAGATGCACAGTTATATAGTTTTGCATCTGTTTGCAGTCATTTTCATGTGAGTGTAAACGTTGAGTTGTGTTTGTTTGGATTTAAAGTGACAGACGTTCAGTGTGAACTGAGCAGACTGAAATCTCATCGTCTCAGAATAATTTGGGCACAAAAATGAAATGAACATGTTTTGTATAGACCATAAATCTAGCCTAACCTGTTCACGGATTCATAATAGGTCACCTTCAGTTCACCTACTTTCTGTCTTTTCTGGTGTCACATAACACTCCCTGCTGTCTGAGTCAGTGTGCAGGTCTAAACGACCAAGATCGTCTCCTCTGACGGGGTGGATATGTTACCTGGTTTGATTACATTCTGGGTGAATTTCATCCACACTGCTCATGGTTCTGTCTGCAGAGGATTGGCCATAAAAGGGCAGACAGACAAAAAGACACGCTCTCCTACTGCTGCTGTCTGCTCAGTCACATGCTGTCAGCGTGGACCGACACGTTTCCCCACATGAGCTCTGCCTCCCCACCTATCTTGTTTTTCTCTCTCTGCTCGATTTTTAGATTCTCTGTTTTGACGATCCGCCTGCTGTTTATTCTTCTCCCTTTTTGTGTTGCTCTTGTGGTTCCCTGTGTTTCCACTTTCATGCCTCTTGCAGGGAAACATGGGCATCCGAGTGGCCCGAGCAGAGCCGTTTAATTTGGACCTCATTTTTTCCATGACACGGAGCGTAAACAATCTGGACGCAGCAGAGCGCCTCGTTAAGCGGCCGCTGGCTGCAGCCATTCCCCCGCCAGGTCCAATGAAGCTGCTGCTCTGCAGCCAGGCAGTGAGAATAACAAGAGGAAGCATCCATCCATCCATCCATCCATCCATCCATCCATCCATCCATCCATCCATCCATCCGTCCATCCAACCCTGTTGGTTCCTGCTCAGGTTCCATCACTGCACTTTAACAGCAGGAGGATCTGGAATGAATCTGAACAGAATGAAGATAAAAATGGAGCCAGATCATGTCAAACTGCTGCAGAGCTGAAAATATCTGGATTTAATTTAATTTGATTTGATTAGGACAGCGCACATTAACCAACCACAACTCATGACAGTGTAAATATGCAGGAGCTCGAAGCTAAATCATTTTAGAGCTAAATATTAAGCTTCAAACTAAATTTTTAGTTATTTATGAGCTGCAGGTATAAAATATGGAGAATTGTGTCACTTTACACTTTATTTGCTCATAGCGTTTAGCTCCATGTTCTAAACTCAGATTCAACGTTTCGTTTCCAGCTGGGGATCCAACTCGTCTCGTATGTTTCTGACCTGCAGGACACAGAAAAAACTTTATCAAAAGTGAGAATTTCCATTCCAGGTTCTGGCGTTGGGCCGACCTGGTCGTGATTCAAGCCTGAGGCGCCGACTGGATGCAGCTCAGACGTGAAACTGAAACCTCGTTGTTCTGATGATTATGATCTCATTTATTCATCAAAATGACAGACCACATTTTCAGATTTGCCAACTCAAGGATCTTATTTCAATCCCACACATTCACTTCTGGTTGAGCTGGAATTTAATTAACAGTTTTGGATCAAACTGGCGTTTGGAGTCACTTCGATGTAATCAAGTGAAGCTGATTGATCATGAAAGAAAAGCCCAGTTTAAAAAACATTTCTGCTGGTATAAAGGAAGCTTTCTGTGTCTCTGCTCCTCCCACCGGGGATCTACATGGAGGGAAGTGGAGCGTCACACTCTGTCCTCCTGTCTGACCGAAATTATACACACCAGGGGACGCGCCATTATGTAGTCCATGTTCTCCATTAATGGGGTCTTCTGTTGCCAACATTATGTCAGAGAAATTTGAACGAAGCAGCCAGAACCGCCATGATGCAGGCGAGAAAAACAGACCAGAATCAGGGCCGGTCCAAGACTTTTTGGGGCCCTAAGCAGGTTTTCATTTGGGCCCCCCCCCCCCCTACCAAAATGTCAACAGCAGATTCTATGTGTAGCATGCCTGCTATCATTAGCATCATTTGTAATTAGCAGGCATCAGACCAGTGTAATTACGGCTGTTGACTTTAACATGACAGGAACTTAAAAAATGTTTTTTTGTTTTATTTTAAATCAGCTAATAAATACCAAATTTGCAGAAAACAAGAGAACAAGTTCTGTATCTTTTATTCTCCCAACAATGGCAGCAGGAAGAAATCAACCTATTATTTGTGCAACAATTATAAAAATAACATGGAAATTGATTTTCCATGTGTAACAACATTTTGTTTGGGTTCTTCACTGGTATTTTAAGGATATTTATCATGCTAGCTTTGTGCTCAAGTTAAGCAGCCACTTAACTTGCATTTGCTTTGGGCCGACTCAGAACTGAATTATTGCTAAATAATGCAACTCAAGTTGCATCTTTGCAAACTGTGATAGTTCAACGTTTTGCCTCTCAGGTCTCTGATTGGACAGATCATCAGAGGTTACACAATCATTCTCCACCGTTGTCCACTCACATCCAGAGGAGCGAACCTTGTGTGATGCTGTGAAACGTAATGAATGAACACTAAAGATTAACTGTGTTTGCATGCTCTCACTAATCCGACCGCTGGCAGAACTCCAGTTCGAGCCCATGAAGTTTCCATGCTGCAGGCTCTGATATAATGCGAACGCGGGCCAAGCATCCTAACTGGGTTTCCGCTAATTGGATCTATTCATTCACAGAAAACAGAGAATCCAGTTTATTCAGCTAAGTTTAGTGAAGCACAGGCCGCTCTCTGTGGCTGCCACTGAAAGCAGCATCTGTGGCTACGACTGTAGCGTCGACCCGCCGTCATCAGAGCCTGAACCGGTTCTGAGATCAATCTCAGAAATTTTCTAGAAAAAATAAGGACATTTCTGAGTTTGAAATGTCAAAAATTTGCTGGAAAGATGTAGATGTTTGAGATTCATGTAAAATGGGCTGGAAAAAACTCTGAAAAACTCTTTTAGATTAGTCTCAGAAGTTTTCTAGAAACAAATCGGACATTTCTGAGTTTGAGTAAAAACAGAAATGCTTGAAAAACTAAAATTTTTAGATTGATCACAAAATCAGGCATTTATTAGTTTGAAAAGACAAAAAAAGTGCTTGAAATGTAGACATTAATCTCAAACATTTTCTTTAAAAAAAATTGAAATTTCTCAAAGAAATTTAAGATTTGCAAGAAAAAATCTCAGAAATCTTTTAGATTAGTCTAAAAAAATTTCAGAAAACATTTCCGAGTTCGAAAGGTTGAAAACTGGACTTTTGGAAATCTGTGTTTCAAAGGTTGAAAACCACAGAGAATGTTTTTACTCCCCCAGACCTGTAGATGGCGCTAAATAGGAAGTTGTTACACAAGGTTAGTGGTAAATACAACAAGAAAACAACACGAGTGGGGAATTTTATGTGACAACAAAGTTCAAATACTTGATGTCGGATTATAAAACTAGTCGGCCATTTTTCCTATGCGTGACGCATTTTGGGTTTTAGTTCAAGTTCCAGGTTTGGCAAATGCAGGAGCGTTTTTAAGCAAGAAATCTGGACGAAATTATTTTCATTCTGAAAAAAACAGTTTTTGTGTGGATGCATATCAAAAATGTTCAACTTAAAAAAACAAAACATTTCTGTGTGAAGGAGGCCGGACTCAGCAGACTGGTTGGTTCGTTTAAGAGCTGATTGGAGGATTACGCAGTAAATCCCTGGGTGTCCTGGAAATGGTAATGAGCATGTCAGACGTTTCTGTAGGTCAATAAAACTACAAAGTTCACAAAGAGTTGCACGAATAAAGTCCTGAAATTGGTTTTGAGTTTCGGTTTGGTTTTGACAGCAGAGTGACAGCTGGTTCTACGTCACTGCATCAGTAATGAGGGATTAGAAAATGTTCCTGCAACCTCACTGGACGCAAAAACCACGACAGACACACGTGACCCAATCCGCTCAAAAACATCATGTGATCTGGACACCAGAGCAGCTGAAACAGACTCTACCTCCTGTCTGAGATTTAAACTCCTAGTACCATAGATTCAAATTAATTCATCACCTTAAAGCAAAATGCAAGAAGTTTCACCTGAGGAATCATTGTAATGATTAATTGATCAAATCTTCTAAATTTCTAATGTCGCATTTAACTTTTATTCAATAATTAGTCAACTTCACAGTAAGTAGCTTTTAAAAAGATGTAATTTAAAGAAAATTAAGTACAGTCAATAAAATATCTGTAAAATGTAATGATATTGTTGTAAATGTGCAGAGTGAATAGAATCTAATAAATTAATCATTACAAATAGACAGTATAATGAAACTAAAACAGTAAAAAAAAAACACAAATAAAACAAAAGACAAATTAAATGTTTTTTTTATAAAAAAAAAAAACTAAATGAGCGTGAGAAGTCCTAAAGGTTTGACTTTTGAAACGCTGAAATTTTCAAGTTCTTTTCTAGAACATTTCTGATTTAATCTAAAAAGTTCCATTTTTTCAAGCAATTTTTCAACAATTGAAATTTGCAAATTTCCATGTTTTCGCAAAAAAATTTCTGAGATTAAACTTTTCTTGCAAATTTGTTACTTTTGAAGCTCAGAAATGTCCTTGTTTTCTCTAAAAAAGTTTATTTTAATCTCAATATTTCTAAATGTTTTCCTTGCAAATTTTTGAATCCTGAAACTCAGAACTTTTTATGTTTTTTAAGCAAATCTTTGAGATCATTCTCACCTTTTAGGTAGACTACAATGACCTTGATACGCATCTCATTGCGTGTGAAGCTAAAATAATGTGATGACTCAGCGTTTTTAGGAGATCGGGTCAAGGCGAAAGGAAACACAAAGACGAGGAGATCAGAGTTTCATGTTGAGGTTTTATTTGTCATATTCATCACTTTTAAAGCCACAGAGAGACGTGATGTTTTTCTGTTTCTAAGCAACAGAAATTGCCTCTGCTGATTTCCCAGGATCAGAAGGAAGTTCATTCTGCAGCTTCAACGCGACCCAATTTCAATCAGGCGCCGGTCGCCTCTGAGTCAGTCACCTCTTAATTAGGTGGCAGCTTACCTCGCTCTGGCTGCTCTCTGCCTGCTTCCTGCAGGATAAATTAACAACAATAAAGGAGTTTTTCACCCAGCAGCTTCTCTCAAGCGGCTCCACTTTAATAAAACGACTATTTTTGTCTTTTCCAGTGATGCTCCATTCATTCACTGCAATGTGGGAGGATTTTGTTCAGCAGGAAACGGAGGAGTGTGTCTCAAATAAAACATATTCCACCAGGAAATCTTGGTGTCTTCTCTCATCTTCTTACATAAGTGTAAAATGTACTGATAGCCGTTTCACACGATTCACTCAAAAATAAAAAGAAAGAAAAATGGCCTTCATGGTGTTTATTGGTGGCAAAAGCAGGAAATGAACATATAAAACACATGACAGTAAAACATTAGATTTAAATGGAAACATTTTTTTAACTAAGACGCATTTTTTTCTTAGATTAAAAATATTTTTACAATCGAAAATATTGGCAACATCACAAAGTATTCGTCTTTAGTCAACCAGACTTTTTTCTTTCTCCTGCAAGATCCACATCTAAACTGTGACTTTGCTGTTAAAACATTTCTTTCCAACAACAGATAACACTACTTACTCTTGCAGTTTATTATCTCAACAGTTTATTGTTGAGAAGGAATAATAAATATGTGTATTTTTGACCTGATGATGTTGGTCCATGTGACAAAAGATCCGGACGCCCCTGATTTAGCGCGAGTGAGAGAAATTGTCTCGTGGTTTTTGCCAAAAACCAAACAAAAATCCGACAGCTGCTAAAATCCAACACCGCTCATGTTGTTTATGTTTTATGAAGAAAGAACAGATCGGAAACAGCAGCCGACTAAACCTGCTGGAACTCTGCCGCGGTTGCTAGGTGACGGGCTGGGCTCAGCTGGGGTTGCTAGGTAACTGCTATGACATTGGTCGGAATAGAATATAGTTTAAGACAGTTTTTCTTCCAAACACCAAAAAACATCTCAAAAAGCAACTGGATGTTTTTTAAAGGGTTGGATTGTTTCTAGAAGCAGCAGAGACCCAAAAAGAGAATAAAATGTGTAAGAAGTTCATATTAAAGCTAAAGTGTCACCTTTAAAGGATCAATCAGTAATCAATAGTCTGATTACATTGTCAGAATAAACATGGCAACTCTGCCCAGAGGAGGTTTATGTGTTTGTGAGCCAGTCTTACCCAGTTTAACCAGTGATGTTGAGAGAAATGGAACCAAACCCAACAAACTGGTGAGAAGAAAATGTAAGTTTAAAGTCATGAAGTTTGCATAGTAACTGTATCAAACTCAAAAGAAAGCTTTTAGTTTGACTTTGAAACATTATTCTGGCATCTCACTAATTCTAGCTAGTCTGATTTAATGCACATATGACATTTATATGCAAAATAAAAATGTCAAAATAGACAAAGTAACAAGAAACTATAAAGACATGGAATTATGAAAGTAATGTTTGTGTTTCAGAGAAGCTTGAATCCTTCTCTGTGGATGCAAACCTTAACCAATCATAAAACAGTCGTCTCTTCTGAGCAGCGCCGCTGTGACAGAGCCGCCGCTCTGCGGGACGCCGTGGATGACTTCCTGTTGTTCCCCGCAGAGAACAAGACAGAGAACAGAAGCTGTTACAACCTCAGCTGTGAGCCGAGCGTCTCAGAACGAAGGGAGCGTGGGCCGAATGTTCCCGCTGAAAACACCTGAGCTCCTGCCGCTGCTGCCAGGAAGCAGCTGGAGCCTTTAAGGGACTGTATTATTTCAGCTTTACATCGTGTTATAATGTTGTTCCCTCATCAGAAACATACCTCAAAATGTTGCTTTGATCCTTTCCTGCATGTTTAAGGGTCATTTAATCTCCATGGCGACCATTCAGCTATGCAAAACACGTGCTGTCACAAAGCTCCGCCTACTTCCATTCAGCTCCTCTAGACTAGTGGCAGCAGCAATTAGCTAACACCTGCACAATGAAGCGCGTTGTTGTGACGATGCGCTAAAGAGTAGGAGCTTCTTAAAGACGCAGAAACCCAATTTTAATTGTGAAGTCAAATGTATTATAAGTCATTTTAAACATTTTAAAGCAACTGAAGGTAACATAGTTACTTAATAGCGTTATATTATTTTCTGCCTGAAAAATACACAATACCACCCCTTTAAATGACTTAACCAGCTAAATGTTGTTTTGTTTGTTAAAATTTGACAAAGTGCTATAAAAATGTGGAGAAATTTGTTGGTTTTGAAGCTCTTTCCTTCAGACTTTGAAGATAAATGTCTTTCTGCTTTGGGAAGAAGAATAAACAGATCAGGGTTTATTTCTGCACCAATAAGAGGCAAAATACATCAGACGTCTTCCTGCGGGATTTTGGATAATCTGGAGGCTAGTATTAAAAAATTAAACCTTTTCTGCCTTTTTTTTTCTTTCAATCTCAGCTATAAACCTGAAGTCATGTTTATTAGCATTTCTCTGTGACACACCTGAACCTGTTGGGTGAGCCGTTTCACTGCAGGTCGAAAACAAAACCATAGAAATGTTTTAAAGCAGCTCAACGTGTTTTTTCTATAGATCCACAGGTTGTTATTCCGTCTTTATTTTAATCATTTTTAAAAGTCAGGAAAGAAGAAAGTTTGAGGCTAAAAGAGAGCCAGATCAAGTCCTTCTGTAATCTCCTAACGAGGAAATGAAAAGGTCACCAGGATCGCAGCAGGAAGCAGCTTCACATCAGCAGACATTTTCTAGCTTCTGCAGCTGCTTGAAAAAATGATTAATTCCCATTTTGAAGAAAGAAGGAGACAGAATGTACCTTTCATTCTGCATGCTGTGATTGGGCTCCTAATTGCAGTCAAACACTTTTCTGTTTAATTTGACTATTTTCAACTGAAGCTGCTCATTGTTTTACAGTGCAGTTGTTTATAGGAGGTTTCTATGGGGTTCAAAAAGGAGTTTATGGTATTTTTCTAAGCGATGATGCTGAAATTAGGAAATATTCAAACATTCAGTTTACACAGATTTTAACTTCACTTCATAACAAATAATCTTTACTGCTGTAAAGATTATTTGCAAGTATTCTATAAACCTGCCCCTTTCTACTACAAATTGGCCAAATACATGAAATTAATGTAAAGTGAATACTTAATCTGCAGGGAAACTCAAAGTTGAGGCTTAACAAGAGAATCTGGGACATTCTGCAATGCGAGCTCCACCTTGACTGGAACTGGAATTACGGTCTTTCAACTGGGGATATTTTGAGCTCAACAGATTGGATAAAGTTCCACAGAAGAGCTAACAAACACAAAAAGCTATGCAATTATCCTGGGGGGATTTTACCAAATATGGCTTTATAAATGTCTAAAACGGCGGGGAAAAGTTTAGCTTTCATATCTTGCTTTGTCCAAAGATTTGCAGGCATTTCTTTGAATAAAACCTTCAGATTTGTTGCATCTTCCTGCAGATGACGGCAACCCAACATCCTCCAGCAGCAGAAACAGAACCAGACAACCAAGTAGCCAAGTTGGAGCAGAACCAGACATTTTGAACATTTTTACGTATCTACTTCATGTAGCTTTATGCGGACTTGGGTATGGAAGAAGATTAGTGCCACTTGGGACAGAAACTGACTTTAATCTCAGATTTCTGACTTTAAAGCTGAAGGGAAGAACCAGCTTCATTGATCAAGACACAAGTTGTGCAGGAGGATAATAAACTTTCTGGAGGAATGTGATGAATTTAAGCGAGTTTTTGACCAGAGACAGTTTTGTCATGCCATGACATCACAGATCTGTCACTGAGTCAGGATTTTGAGAAAATAGTCAGAAATCTGAGATTAAAGTCTAAATGCTGAGATTACAGTCAGAATTCAGAAAAAAAAAAGTCAAATTTTAAATTAAAGCCAGAATGCTGAGATAAAAATCTGAATTCTTTTTGGGGTTTTTTTTCCAGTATTCCTCTTCCGTACTTGTGCTACATGCTTTACACTGAAAAAATAAAATTTCAGAAGGGTTCTTTTTTGTCCAGAGCAGAACCAAAGCGGAATAACTTCCCAGATGAGATTGTGATACGCTTTTCTAAGCATCTCATTTTTCCCTAATTTTTGTGATGTTCTTGCAAAGTTTATTTTTGTTTTTTCCTCCAAACCTCCGATGAGCTCAGCGCCACTCAGACGTTGTTTTAAGGGCGAGTGATTGGATCCAAATATGAACCGGGCCAGAGGAACCAGCCGCTCCCATCAGGGTGGGTCTTGATCTGATTTTTGTTTTGCTAATGTCTTTATTCTCCCCATAGAAACAGTCTTTGTCTGTAATCTACCGTTTACTTCCTTGTTGCTTCTGTGTCTCGTTTATGTCGGGTCGTCTGTTTTACTAAACATTTTTGCTTCCGTGTTTCTCCAGGTACTTCCCGTCCATCACATCCCAGTTCCTAATCAACTTCCTCCCTGTTCAGTTAAAAACTTTCTGTTTCAGAATGTTTTCATCTTGTGAATAATAAAAAGCCCCTCTGCAGTTGATCACCTTTCAAACCTAAAATACGTCACATTGTGATTTAATCTAAATATATATATATTTATCCAGTTTCTTCTTCAAATGACTTATTATACAGAAACAAGTCAAACTGACATACAAGTTGATAATTTCTTGATGTCGATTTAAAATCAATATTAAGGAATTACTGACTTAAAACAAAGTCTTATTTCTTGCTAAAACGTCACTTGTAAGTTAGTATTGTTTCATGAAGTGTAAAAGACATTTGCACTAGAAACTAAAGATTCAATGTTTTTGAAGAATACTTCAGAAATCTAATCATGTTATATTTTCTCAACTTGAAATTGAAATTTGGTGCAAATTTTATGACGTCGAGGCCAATAAATCACAAAAACCAGAGTTTTAAATTAGTTTTGTCTTGCTTAAAGTGAACTAATTTATTTGCACTAAAAATTATGACCAAAAATACTTGGTAATATTTGGTGTTTTTGCAGACAAAGCTGCCCCTTTTTGGAATAAATAAATAAAATCAAAGCAACAGGATGGAAAGTGCATCACGAAGGGGTCATCCAAAGTCCTCTGGGTTACGCAACAGCCCTGCATTCCAGGTACGGATCCGGGCCTGGACTTGATATGAACTGAGTCGGATCTAAAGGAGCGGGGCAGATCTTCTGGATCCACACACTCAGACTGGACTCAGCACCGGTTAAGCCTTTCATGACCCCAGGCGTTGCACTCTGACACCTTCTGCTTCTGTTTCTGCACCGACCTCCTCTGTTTGTCACTGAGTTTGCAGTTGCGGTATGAGGAAGCCAAGCTGAGGGGGGAAATCCCCTCTCCTTTCCAGGGGCAGATATGAGATGAGTTTGGGCAGGGCGTCGAGCTGCTGCCTGGCTGCTTGCATGTCACCAGGATCACAGTCAAAGAACCCTCACTGCACAATCATTCCAGTTGCTGAATAATACAAAGCAAACAGTGACCTACTTTCAAAGTAGGGAACAAGCTGGAGAGAAAACCCGGAACAGGATTCAGCTGGGAAGCGGAGCGGAGCCAGAAAAACAGGCGGATGAGCAGCGGAGTCAACAGAGCTCACATTTTCTACACAGCACAGATACTGCAATGGAATAAAATACTCTCGTAAAAGTACGAGCTGAACTCTTTTACTCAAGTAGAAGTAAAAAAATACAAGTTTTTATATGTCTTTAAGTACAAAACGTAAAACGTACACTGCAAAAACGCTAAATCTTAAGTATTTTTGGTCTGGTTTCTAGTGCAAATATCTTATTATACTTTAAAACAAAACTAATTTTCAAGTAACTTTTCAGCAAGATATAGGAGCTTGTTTTAAGTAAATGAACATTAAATATTAATAAAAAAAATAGTTCAATTGTCATATTATTTCACTTACAACATGAGAAAAATGTCTTGAAATAATTTACCAATTGACAAAGTTTAATTAAACTTTTTAACCAAATTTACGGAACTACTGACTTAAAATAAGCCTCTATGTATTGCAGAACAGCTGATTAAAAGTTATTGTTTTATTTAAAGTATATTAAGAGATTTGGGTGAGAAGCCAGATCAAAAATACTTGATATTTTGTGGTTTTGCTGTGTAAAGTTCACCTGAAAAAATACTAAATTTTTAAAAAATGTTTTGCGTCTGAATGTTTTCCTCTGTTGTTTGTGACGTCACTCAGGTTAAAGTCTCCATCCATGTTGTTTTTCTCAGTTTGTTCTTCTTCTTCTGCTTTGCTTTGGTTGCATCCAACTGAATCAGACACTATAAAACACTTTCTGAGCGAACTGTGGATTTTTTCCTTCATACTTTTTTCATCATGGTGAAACAAAGAATATGTGAAAATGTAAGGTCCAGAAAGTGCAGCTTTTTCTCTTAAAACATCCTTAGAAAGATTAATACTCAAGAACTTTTACTTTTTTTACTCTACAACTTTGGTGGAAGCTCCAAAGATTTCAACTCCACCAGACTGATTGAAATATGTCAGCATGTCCTCTTAAGTGAGAGCCAGAATCCGATCCGAGAATTCCTATAATCCAGCTCCGTGGCTTGTAGCCTCCTCTAAATGTGATTAAATCAGGCAGGCAGGGATACAGCAGAGCCCCCATGCTGGAGGCCTCCTGCACCAGGAATGCAGTTCAGGGTATCAGGGCATGTGTCACACAATCAACCCGAGCAACGCACACCTTTCGGCTCCGGATTCCTCCTCATTCATCCCCCAAAATGTCTGCCTGGAGCTCACCTCTCCGGCTGGGGGAACATTGTAATATTTGGTACATTTCCAGCTCCTGTGGTTCACTTTTAAGTCGCTGGTGCAAGTCGTGTGCGAGTTATGCCGCACGCATGAAAAAGTCATTTCTATATTGTTTTTTTAAACAAATTTTAGGTGACTATCTTGGTGTTGTTCGCTGCTGCCGCTGCTGTGGAAACGAGGTGTAAAAAGGCTTTGGACCGGCCCTGGCACCGAGTCAAAACAAAACAAGCTTTGAAATACCAGTTCCCCTCCTCGCCTGCGGGGGCGCTGCAGTGAAGGAAATGACCTGAAGAAGACATTGAACGCAACTTCCTTCTTCACAAAATGTGAACAAAAATGGAGAAGCGTCAGATTTTAGCGGTTGTAGGATTTGTCCTGCTAAATAAACGTTTGTTCTGGTTGTTTTTACCCAGAATCGTAGTCGAGTCGAAGCTTGTTACATTTATTTGAGAAACCTTTCGAAAATATTCACTTTTAGGAGTCTCAGAATAACATTCACATATATTTATATCTGTCCGATTATTTAAAAGGTCAAGTTGAATATTTTTTATTTAAATTATAACTACACAACTATCCAGGCGATTCCTGTACCAGTGGAGCACAAGATGCAGGGACCTGAACCTGGCATTTTGCAACCAACATTCAGGTTTTAGACACTTTGTTCTCCTTAATCAGCCTCGTTAGTCGCTGTTCTCTCCATGGGGAGTCCTCTTCGCTGATGGTACCCCGTGGTGATGATAGCTTACACATCTTGGTCATGTAAGTCATCTTTAATATATATATATATATATATATATATATATATATATATATATATATATATATATATATATATATATATAAAAGGGTGTCATGGATATGGAAGAAGGAGACGACCAAAAAACAAATCATTTTAGTACAACTTTTGGTTTTAAATTATTTTTAAGTACATGTGTTGTTGAAATTCCTTGTATCCATCCATTAATCAATTCATTCAACCATCCATAAAAGCATGGGTAATTGGATGGATATATTCATCTGCAATCCTTGTATCTATCCATCCATCCATTCCTCCATCCATCCAATTATTTTAATCCTTTTGTTGCTTTTTTATTGTTTTTGTAAACAATAAACCAGTTTTTAAAGTCTGTGTGTGTGTGTGTGTGTGTGTGTGTGTGTGTGTGTGTGTGTGTGTGTGTGTGTGTGTGTGTGTGTGTGTGTGTGTGTGCGTGTGCGTGCGTGCGCATTTGAAGGGGGCTTGTGATGTTTTTCCTGGATGTGAAATCAAACTCACTGGGAGGAAGCAGCTTGTTGTCGGGGTTTGGATTATGAAAGTTCAGCAGCAGGTTTCCAGGTGCTCCTTCCTCTTAGCAACACCAGCAGGCTTGTGTGTTACAAAAGCCTCATCATCAAAGATCCGGTAGCCGTGGAAACCTAATGCAGCAGGTCAGCGTTATAAAATGGAAACATGCTGGTTGGATGTGATCTTCAGCAGGAAGTCTTTTCTGAAGCTGTTTGCGAAGCGAAACCCAGCATCTCTGCTGCAGCCTGCGTGAAAACCGCTTTGCTGTTTCCTTGGGAACGAAGACGAGTGCCGGGTGAAAGTGACACTGACCAATTAAGAGGTGAGAAAGGCAGCGGCGCTTCGCCTCTCATGTCGCCTCGGTGAATTATCATCAAGCGCTTTTCTGAGTCACTTAGAGAGGAATGTCATTAAAACAGAGCAGGCAGCAAAACTGCATGATTTAAGAACTTCAGAAACTTTTTACATAATTATTTTAAAACATGAAGTGGCTTTTAAAACGCCGGTTCTGCTATAATAACCGAAGAGCAACCAGTGCTGGTTTCTATAATGTGTTTTAAGGCTCAGAGGTAATGAATATCATCTAGATCCACCATCCAAACAACCGAACATAGTTATCCCATCTGTTTTCTAAACATAATTAATTTTGGATAATTTATTGGAATCACCAAGGAATGATTTTACACCAATCATTGTAAAATGATTGGTGTAAAATCATTTTACAATAGACCTTTTCTCTACCTAACATGTGGCTGAATTTATCTTCCCAGCTTCTTATTCTTAGACTGGATTCACATCAGCTATGTTTGGTTCACTTTAATCAAAGTCCAGTCCGTTTGCCTCGAAAGTCTGGTTTGTTTGGGAAGACCAGAGTTCGACCAAAAAGCAAACTGGGTCTTGGTTCAGTTGACGTGAACTCTGGTGTGGTTTAAATTCATATTTCGACATCAAGCGGATCAGAGGCCGCTCCAAAAGCAGGAAGTGGACCACAGTGCAGGGTATTCTGGGTAGTTACAACCAAAACAATCATGCTAGCAGCAGATATTGCTATCAAGAAGCACATAAATTTCAATTATTACAAGTAGAAGCTGCAAGGTCAAATAAAGACAGTGACAAAGTTGGACTTCTGGTTCTGTCATCATCAAGCAAACACACATCTTCATCTGCAGAACCAGAAGCAAACATGGAGAAGCAACATTCAGCTTCTGTAACAAACTCCCAGAAATCTTCTCAAAACAGCTAAAAACACTGAGTTCTTGACACGGTGGACACCAGCATATGGTGAAGAGGCCAGATGATCTGAGTTGGGGTCATTGGTTTGTTTCGTGTCTTAAAGCCTCATGAAGCTCTTCGCCTCTCTCTCTGCCTGACTGGACAGATAAACTCACCGCTCTCCCTCTGAGGCGCCTCTCATCTCGTGATGTTTCTGAAACCTCTTCATGAACCAGAAACAAAGCTTGACCTCTGACACCTGGTTTAACCTCTGACACCTGGTTCAAGAGTACAGATATCCCAACTCGTCCACTGGAGCAAGGCTGCCCAAAGTTGGTCCTAGAGGGCCGGCATCCTGCATGTTTTAGTAACAACCTTTCCACCATGTCAATGCTCCTCTCAGGCCTTCTAATGAGCCACCATCTGATCCAGGTGCGTTAAACCAGGGAGAGATTTAAACTATGTAGGATGCCGGCCCTCAAGGACCAATTTGACTTTAGGCACCACTGCAAAGATGCACATCTTAGAAGCGTTAGAAACACCATTATTAATAAAGTCAGGAGTTATAGCATAATTTTCTAATAAAGTTGCAAAGCTTCAGCTCGGTGATAAGCCCCTCCCCATCTTTAATGAAGCCTATAGAGTGTGATGCTAACCAACCGAGGTAAAGAGAAAACAGCTTTTATTTGTTGAGCCTCCATAGCAGAGCATTATAGGTCTAAAATGTTGTGTAAATGTTCCTTTCTCATCTCAGTTATCCTTTGTGTTCTATAAAGTCTTCTTGAGGCTGACAGATGAAAAGCTGCTAATATTTTATAGCTCGGTTGTTTCTGAATCCCATTAACATGTAGAGATCAGCGGGCGTCTGAGTGCTCTCAGCATCCATTTGCAGCTTGAGAGGCTTTTAAACAGACAGATGGAGGACTGGATGTTTGGGATCTGCTGCAGGCCAGGTGTGGAAACGCTCCACCAGCAGCTCGAATCATCCCTGCAATCCATCGAGAGCAACAAACACCCACACAGCCTCCTGGAGTAGAACACCTTTTCCTCTCCACCGCCTACAACTCCCGCTCCCTGGCTCTCTTCCACCGGTTCCCGCCTCGAATGTTTGGGTGCAGATCAGAGGCCGGACAGCTTTTGCAGAGGTGGCACCTCTGCTGGAGCTGCAACAGTCTAATCTAGTCCATGAGTAAGACTTTATTCTGTCTGTGGAAGCTAAATGTGCTGCTCTGTGCTGCCACCATGTGGTCAGGAGAAAACACAGCGTCAACAGAAACCGTCAGGTTGTTGGGAATCTGAAAAAATTGTGATGCAGATTAAAACCAAAACCAAAAGTTTATCTTAATAATTAATCATCAGTAAATCAATAGATAGTGAATGTATTGATCTGATGTTTTGCTGTGCAGTTAAACAACAAGAAGAAGAATGGAGTGTCATTTGAAAGGTTATACAGTAAAAAAAGTAACAGCAACAATTTGCTTTATTTAGCCTCTATAAATGTGAATGTTTTTCTTATCTTCACCATGTTAGTCACACATATATTTCAAAGAGTTCAAACTAAATATTAAATTTTAAAGCAAAATATTTAGTAGCAAACTAAATATTTATGTCAAAATTTAACATTTATTTTACTAACTAAAATAAATATGTTTGTAGCTCAAATTTTGTTTTATATTTATTTTGCTTCAAACTAAATATTTATTTTCCAAAACTAAATATTTAGAAACCAAGCTAAAGTTACACTTATTTTAACTAATGTTAATTTATTGTAACTATTTAATAACTTAGCATTTCATTTTTAAAAATTATTAGATAAAATCTTTTTCTTGTTTTCCGTCAAACTTTCTGGTCTCTCTACTGCCTCCTAGTGGCCTCCACTATTAATAACGCAGCTAAACAAAAGTATTGATTAAACAATGAGAGAGAAAAAAATGGAATTATTATCAGCAATACCTCTGTACTTTAAGATAAATTATAATTTTTATGCAGATGATGAAAGAAGAAGAATGCAAAAAAAATTGATAACCTTAAGTTTCAGTTTTTCAGATTTAGGGCTGCAACTAGTTATCAATCTATCAATAATTCCACTGACTAATCGGATAAAATACATTTTTTTATGCAAATAGATAAAAATAGAAGGGGAGTTCTGTGTAGAACATATTTACAGAAAAAGGTTTTATTTATCTTAAATACTAAATGTATATATTTTGTGTAGTTTTGGCTTAAATACTGTTTAAATACTCAACCTTTTTTGAGTCTGTATATTCCAGTTAATGAATAAATGATTACTAAATTAACTGACAATTATTTCAATAATCAAATGATCACAATTAATTTGATTAATCGTTCCAGTTTGATTTGTGACATTGCATATTTCTGTGTGTTTTGTCCTTTTGATCACAGACTGAATCGTAGGAGTAAAAAACATCAGGCTGACTGAAGTGAGTGAAATTAAGTGCAGCTTCCAGGCAGCTTTTCTGCTCCACTTCCTCCCAGACCTGACATCAGATTTAAATTCTGCCACGCTGAAAAACACCAAAAAGCAAAAAGACCAAACAGCAGAAAACGGGTTTTAAGAACAAATGAATGAAAAAGAACATTTTTGCGAAAGCCTTTCCTCTTGTACTTGTCTCAGGAGGAATATGCAGATAATATGAGGGGGAAAGAAAGAAACTAGCTAATAAAAGATGAAAGTTGCAGCTTCATTTGAAAAAAGAAAAAGGAAAAAGAGGAACCAGCTTTGAGGGCAAACGTCTCTCAACACTCCATCCTGATCCTTGTTGCAGCCAGCTCTGGTTTCTATGGAGAGTCCGCCTACACAGCCAGCAGTGAAGGCAACACAAACGCGCTCATAATGCCAATCTTCACCCACTCGGCATCCACTGTTTTAAATGCTGCTGCCTCCCGTCTCCTGTTCCCCTGTGTCTGCAACGTGCTGAAAATCTCCTCATCCTTCCAGTCTGGAGCTCCAGATTTTACGTAACCAGAGACATTTGTAAAAGAGTAGGCAGTTTCTACTGGAGGAGGAAAACAGCTTCCATCTTCCTGTGATTCTGTCAGAATCAACTTACCATTACAGGAAAGCTAACTGAGCTTCTGCAGCCATTCGCTTTGCGTCCTGTTAGCCTTTAGCATAGGTCGGGGCTTGTATGGGATATTTTTCTCAAAACCCAAAGTCTTATCACAGATGTGTTCTGATTCTGATGGAGATATTTTCAATTCAAAACGGGTGTTTCTTCCCACTATTGCCGTGTGCTTGCTCAGTAGGAAAAATAGCTGCAAAGTCAGTGACTCAAAAGAGTAGATTTTTAATTACCAAAGATATATTTTATGAACTTGACAAATATTATTGAAATGAATGGGTTCTATTAATATGGACTAAATTTATTCAGGATAATATGGATTCTACAGGACCTGTCAGTAAACTGCCTTGACATTAAATTCGATGTTACCTGCATAAACACAATTTCCAAGAGCTGCATTTACACACCTTTATCATTAAAATGCAACTGCTAAGATTTAAAAAGATTAATACAACTGTTAATTTTTCTTGAATCTTTTAATGTGAAATTGCCATTTTGATTATAAGAAATCTTATTTCACAAGCAAATGAAACACTAATGGTGTGAGAGATTCAGTGTTTTCAGAAAAAGTAGATAGCTTATTTCTTGGCCACACACCATCTCTCTCTCTCACAAACACACGCACGCACAGAAACACACACACACACACACACACACACACACACACACACACACACACACACACACACACACACACACACACACTAAGAAAGACACATCAGCTCATTCAATTCCACACATGCTGATGTTTTCAATCCTCTATTTCTGTGAATTATTTTGATTTTCTGCTTCTTTTGAAATATTACAAGAAGGATTAAAATGTTACATCAGACAAATACAAAATAATACATTTTCTTATCCAGAAATGTCAACCCCGTGACTACTTTTAATGTGTGTATATGTCTGATGTAAAATTTTAATCCTAAATGTCACAAATATGGAGATTTTTTTTAAAATTTTAGTAGAAGTAGTGCACGGTTCATTTGTTCTTGGTTCTCAAAGCGAATTTGACACTCACAATATGGCGGACGCGCTGCCGCATGAGTTCCACACGACAACAAGGAGGATGTTGTGTTGTAGAGGGAGTCCAGCAAAGCTACACTAGATACGCCTACTGCAGTCAGGTTCTCTTAAGCTAATTCAGTGCAGCATCTACGATCGTACATCTGTTATCATTACGTAATGTTTGCTCTTGTTTTGAAGCCCTAATTTTGAAAGTCTGAGGCTACTTCCGGTTATCTCCAGCTAGCATCAGAAACATCACGATGGCAGCTGAGTCCGAGTGAGTTTGCCGTCGATATTTCTGATATCTGTTCACAGATCACAAATGACAGAAGTAGACCCTGTTTTACCTCTTCCAGCTCCAAACTGGCCGCTGTTTCCATGGGAATACCTGGAAATATGCCGCAGCCTCCAGCTAACGCGAAGCTAACCGGTTAGCTTCACTGTTAATAAAACTGTAAACAAGCTGAAAGTTTGTTTGTTTGTGTTCACAGGGTTCAGTCTGAGATCGAGGTGCTGCAGTCCATCTACCTGGAGGAGCTGCAGGTGGACAGGAGAGAGGACGGGTGAGGAAGCAGGAGTCCTGCTGGGATCTGGACAGAAAATCATGCTTTTATGGAATAAACTATTGAAAAAGGCTAATAAATGATGTAGTAGGATGTTACTAATAATCCATAAATATCACCTGAAACAGTAAGCATATCAGAAAAATTTTGGAGGTCAGATCAAAGTTTATTTGCAGAAGAACTTGAAATCTTTATTGGTTCTATAACCAATAAAGATTGATTATAGAACCAGTCTTTACTGCTTACTGAACCAGTCTTTACTGGTTACAGAACCAATCTTTTTGGTTGGTTATAGACCAAAGTTCAATAGCTCTTTGCTATTGGTTGCAAAGAGCTGAACAGGGATATAAATTTATGACGGTGTTTCCAGATCATAAAGATCAGAAAACATAATCTTGGTTTTTCCAGTCGTTGACGCATTAAATGGTCTGAAAGTTGTAGCATTTAGCCTGTGAGTCTCGTTTGTGCTGCTGCAGGGGCTGGCAGGTGAGTCTGGTTCTGTATCCATCCACTGCAGAGGACTCCGTCTCCCAGTTTGTCAGACTCACTCTGACTCTGAACCTCGATCTGCAGGTACGACGACCTCCCACCCTGAATTAACACCCTTCTCTCTTCTCTTTCTGCCTCCAATCTGAGTTTGTGTGTTTTTGCTGTCAATCACATGTGAAAATTGCAGACATTTCGTGTAAATTTGGGTATGATGCCAATTGGATTCACCAGGCACTTAAGGAATG
The DNA here is from genome assembly GCA_911649635.1 of Poeciliopsis gracilis. Classification (NCBI taxonomy): domain Eukaryota; kingdom Metazoa; phylum Chordata; class Actinopteri; order Cyprinodontiformes; family Poeciliidae; genus Poeciliopsis; species Poeciliopsis gracilis. Next base: position 2,146,684 of record CAJVRI010001527.1, read on the forward strand.
ATAAACTCTTCAAACTCAGTATGTTAATTATTTTATTGCTTGACTCAAAATGTTTTTGAACAACCATTGCAGGCATTAAATGCAGCTAAATAAAGAAAAATGCTGTACTCTTATGATAAATATTTGTAAGATACAGTTACTGTACTATAATAGAAGCTTTTTCTCAGTTGTAAAAATAAATTTTAGAATTTCCAGAATCTGTTTTAGGATTAATATTTACTGAGTTTAACCAGCAAAATTCAGTGGTCGCCCCGCTGCACACTTCCATGAACATGTAATTCACACATCCACCACTAGATGGTATCAAAGCACTTCTAATAGTGTGAACAATAATCTGTAGTGTCCATTTCCATTTAATTACGTTCAATAAAGGTATGAAGCTAATTAGCATCATTAGTCCAGAATGGGTTAAAGGTGATTGACTACTTTTCTTTCTTTCATTTCTTCAGTATCCCTCGTCGTCTCCGGTCATCTCCATCCATAACCCACGCGGGCTCTCCGACGATAAACTCAGCAGGTGAAAACCTTGCTGCGCCGCCGTCACAGCAGCCCAGAGACTCGTTTTTTAACGATGATGTGATTGTTTCTGCGCAGTGTGCAGAAGTGTCTCCAGGCGGAGGCTGAATCGTGGCTCGGCTCTCCGGTGTTGTATCAACTCATCGAGGTCAGAACATAAAGGCTTTAAATAAAAATCTGATTATTGGAGGCATTTTGTCCTTTCTGTGACCCTCTGGTTTGCTCTATATCTACACAGAAAGCTAAAGAAATCCTGACTGAAAGCAATATTCCTCATGGGAACTGTGTCATATGCCTTTATGGTTTCAAGGTAAGGTGTTTCCATCTCTGAAGGTTAGACCTGATCATCAACCTCATGCCTCAGATTTGCTCGCTGAGGCCTGTCACAATAAACCAGTTAATCACATGATCAGTTAAAATAAGCTCAATAATTTCCATTTTCAGGATTTATTGTTTTCCTGTTTTCTCTCTTTCTACCAAAAACTGTGTGACAAAAGTCCTCAGACTTTTGCTTTGGTCTCAACCAGCTGATTTTTCAAGGGATAATTTTGTTCTCAGAGATTTCAGTGCTCATGTTTTTTATTTTGAATATTTAAAATATCTTCCAGTTTTAGTCTTAAATATTCATTAGAATTGAAAATGTATTGATCTCAGAGTATGCTCTTGCATTATTTTGCCATTACGGTGGTCTCAAAACGACAAAATTGTTGTTTCTCATGATAACTTTTGGGAAAATGTTACCCTGACAGGCCGACTCTCTGCAAAAACAAAAAATCTACCCAGGTATTTTTGGTCTACTTTACAATGCACATGAAGTCAGACCAAACTAAATTATAAGTAACTTTTCAACAAGATATGAGCTTATTTAAAGTCATTAAATCCTTATTTTTGAGTAAGAAAGTACTAGTTCCACTGGCACGTTATTTCACTTAAAACATTTTCCCATGTTACAAATGAAATAATCAGTGGAACATTATTTTTTTTTAACCAACAAAAAAAAACAAGCTCTTATATCTTGCAGAAAAGATGTTAGTTTTGACCTGCCAGTTTTGTCTTATTTAAAATATTTCTACTAGAAACTAGACCAAAAAACGATCTTGTGGTTTTTCAGTTCTGATGTGAGTTTATTCCTGTTTTCGGCTCTCAGGAGGGCGAGACCTTCACCAAGACGAGCTGCTACCACTACTTCCACTCGCACTGCCTCGGCCGCTACGTGGTCCACTCGGAGCGGGAGCTGCGGCAGAGGGAGAAGGAGCTGGAGGAGGATAAAACCAGAGATGGAAGCAGCGTTCAGGTCAGAGACCAGCAGCTGGACGGAAAAACTCAAACAGTTTCATCAAAATCCTCCTAAATCTGGATTCTCCTCCGACAGGAGCTGACAGTGGTGTGTCCGGTTTGCAGAGAGACTCTCACGTATGACAGAAACCAGCTTCTAAAATCTCCTGCACCAGAACTGCCTGAGGTAAATCAGCCAGCATGAAGCTCATCAGGAGCAGCTCAAAGCTGCGACTTGGTGAATAGAAGTAAAAATTGGCAACAGACTATTACATTTTAGCCAGAAAACATGAACATTTTTTGAGGTCGGAAATTTGTATAAAAAACTTTATAAGTGACACAAAACAGACCAAGTGCTTAAAAAACACCCAACCAGTTTTGGTTATAAAATTAATTTGATCTTTTTTTACACTTGAGTCTTAAAGAACTTCCTGCAAATTTCTCACTTCACAATTGTAGAAGTTATCCTGGTTTTCAGTTCGGAGATCTATGCCTTTCTGTGTGGAAACGTTTTGGAGTAAACGTTCTCCTGTGTTTGCGTGTTCTTGTGCCGATGTGCTGACCGTAGCGGTCAGGAGTCTAACGGCAGTTTCCTGTCAGCTCGATCAGGCGGCGATCGGCTCCGACTTTCAGAGGAAGTGGGGTCAACTCCAGAAGATTCTGGAGAAGCAGAGGTGCAACGGCGGGATCATCGACCCGGAGGAGGAATCCAACCGATTCCTGATCCACATCCAGGAGGTAGGAACGCCGTGCCGTTCAGCCACCTGATTAATTCATCAAGTAATTAAATCGTTAAAACTGAGTCAGTGACCACGTATCTACACACTGTTCGAATAGTAATCGCTAAAAAAAGAACATCCTGTTTAAGGTCAGTTAGACTTAATATCATTTTTATTGGCTACGTATCAGGTTTGTCCTCTGAAGATGAAATGATTCAACTTTGATTTACAAGTTCTGATGAAACAAACATTCATATTTGAAGATTTTAAAAAAACTATTGAAAGAAAACTCAACAGTTTTTCTGCTGTTTAGCTAATCAGAACTATCCTGACCAAAAATAAGTGATCAGATTTAGTTGTTTTCAGCTGTAGATTAGATCAATAACACACATTGATTATTATATTAATTGTTAATTTGTGTGGCTGAAGCCTTCAGCTGGTTTCTGGCGACGCCTCTTGTCCTGTTTGGCTGGAACAGACAGAAACTGTGAAATGGATTCCTGAAGGTGTGAAGCTGCTGAAAACAATAAGCTCCAAAATGAATGAACAATAAATCAAAACCAACTCGATGATTTATCGTTTTTCTACCAAAAACTTGAGGACAGAAATCTTAGTCTTTTTTATTTGTTGTTTCTATTTTGCATATTTAAAATATCTTCCAGATCCAGTGTTAAATGTCCATTAGAATTTAAAGCTTTTTGATGTTGAGAGTTTTTTGCATAAATATTGCATTATTTCAAAACAATTAGTTTATTGCAATAACTTCTGGCACAGTTTGTGATCCTAACAGGTCCGGTCTCAGTTACTTCTGGTTCTGGTTGTGTTGTTCCCTGCAGGCGCCTCCAGTGTCTGAAGACGTAAACCCGGAGGTCGATGCGTCCCCCGCGCCCCCGGTTTCCTCCTCCTCTGATGAAGCCGGCGTCCGATCGGAGCGGTTTGTTCCCGGTCTGCCCCAGGTCCCAGGCTTCCAGGCCCAGAGGCACCAGAACCAGGCCAGAGCGCCGAGACGAGGAGGAAGACCCAAACCCCGTCACGGGCGGGGCCCCCCCATCACAGAGCACCTGGAGCAGCTCGCTCTGTCAGACTGCACCGACCAATCACAGGTGATCCTGGGAGGCGGTGGCCAACAGACGCCGTGCCGGACCGGGTCGGGGGAGGAACCAGAGAAGCAGGTTCCTCCGACTGATTTAGACTATGAGGGCCCAAAAGATGGAGCCAGGGGACACAGAGGGAGAAGAAGGGGCCCCTACCGGCCTGCCCCGCACCACTTTGGGGCCCCCGGACCCCCACAACAGCACCGGGACAGCCGGGCCAGAAGTCGAGGAGGCGGCGGGCCCCGGCGCGGCCATTACGGCCGGGGCCTCCAACAGAAGGTGGTGGAGCGGGGAAGAGAGGAGTTGGTATGACAAAGGGCGACCGGAGGGTGGAGGAACGCCGGAACGCGAGCCTCCATCATCAGATCAAAACGCTGCGACAGAAAGGACTCTGGACGCCGCCTCCTGTCCCGCTGTCTCCAACGCACTTTCGTCTTTTCTCCAGTTGTGTCCAGCTGGTCGCTGCTTTGTGATGTGATGCCAAACGACTTAAAGAACTATAAATTAAATCAACTCTGGGTGTCAGTTTGGTGCAGTAGTCTCTTTCTATTGGTTCAGTTTATTCCATTTAAAAGCAGTTTTTTTGAAAAACATATAAAGTTTTTATTATGGATGTCGACTAATGGTTTATTAGATTAACATTAGTTTCCATGGATTACAGCTTCTTTTCATGTAGTTTGGCTGCCGTCCAACAGGGGGCGCCACTGATGAACTTTAAGTGGATTTCTGATGGAGCAGCATCACCTTCTAATTTAAAAACTTTGTTGTGTAGGTGAGGATGTAACGACAGAAAAATGGAGGTTGAAGCAAAAAAAAAAAAAAAGATTGTAACATGATGGGGGGGAAAAAACATCCCATGACCTTCAACAGGATGGAAAGACCCCAACATGGATGAAATAAAACATTTCTGCAAAGGAGAGTGAGATGAGGCGCGTTTGTCAAACATACACACATGCAAACACTTTTCCTTGAGCCCACATCTCTGTATTAAAATGTGCTGATGTAACATCCTAAGTATGTTCAACTGGAAGCAGAAAAACAGAAATAAACCTCAGTTTATGCGGAAGTAATGTAATGCAAGTGGTCATTTCCTCCAGACATGGAGATCAGTTTGTGAAAGTCCAAGGAAGAAGTGATGATCTGAGAAGAAACAAACCTGCTCCACCCATCAGAAGAACTGAGATGGTTCTCCCAGTTAAAGAACAGAGAAACGGACCAATATGGTCAGAGATATGTGGACCACTGCTACACTTAAGGATAATAATTTAGCACACAATTATTGTGCAAGCTGTAGTTTTGAGGTTTCAGGACTCAATGGGGTTTACCTGGTTATATAAAGGAAATAAATTTGTTGTTGAACTACAATCCAAAACATTAAACTCTCAAACCGGAATATTTAAGAAAGTAAAAGTGACAGTTTGGCTTTCTTAGCCAAAAAACCATATAAAGTCAGTGGAAAAGTCAGTGAGGTCATCCATGAACGATCTGCTGGGTTTTTGGTATAAAAAAAAAAAAAATTTTACATAAAAATTCAAGTACATGTGAAGCTAAATGAAAACTGCAGGAACGACCCAATTGGTGCGCTGCTCTTCATGTCCAATGCTACAAACTGAGTCAGTTTGCAGTTACTGTTACTGGTGTAAAAATCCCAATTTAAAAACAAAATTGCATTGTGTGATTTTGTCCAGTGGAAAAACTGCAAAACATCAAGTCTGGATTCAGAGGATTTTTCCATTTATTCAACCCAACAATGGGGAGATATTAGCATTAGCACATAGCATGTTCTTCAGATCTATACAAAATAGCGGTAGCATCATGGTGATAACACCAAGCATTTAGCATAATCAAATGTTATACAAGTGTAAAAACTTTGTTAAAACATCCATCATCATTAGTACAGAAAGAAAAAAACATTTAAACAATATAAGCAAAATGATTATAGCAACTTATAAAAGTTGCCTCTTTGCAGTGGAACAAATAAAAGCAAAGAGGAAAATAATAACTTTATAATGATCCTGGAAAAGCCTGACGGCTCCTCGGATCTTTGGGACTCAAACCTCTCCACTGCGATAAGGTGACGGATATGGAGGGAAAAATAAAAGCAGAAACGGTTGAACTGACCTGGAGAGGCCTGAAGGTGGCACTGTGGTGAGAGAACATGGTGGAGGAAGACCTGACAGTATTAACTGGTATAAAATGGCTGCCATCAATCAGCTTGGGTCCAGTGGTTTATTTCCATTTTTTCCCTTCCAGACTGACATTGTACAAATCAGAATTATAAAGATTTATTACATTTAGGGACAAATTAGACAGTGAGTAAGAAAACATATGACAGCTACCTTTTTGTAATCCGTTATTTTTCTCTCTATAGAAGCTCCACCTGGTCTGGCTTCCTGATTGGCTGCGGTTCCTTCCTGCAGGAGGGCATTGGCTGGCATGATGCTGCCATCACCTCACCGTTCTCCCGCTCTGCTTAACGTTCCACTTCCATGAATGTAGAAAGTTCTCGTGATCAGCCGACCTGTTGTTGTCTCTGCTCTGTCTTCTCTCAGGTCCAGTCGGTCGTGGCAGATGGCTGCAGGTTCTGAGCCCGGTTCTGATTCTGCTGGAAGTTTCTTCCTGTTAGGAGAGTTCTTCCTCTCAACTGTCATTCCGTGCACGCTCTGCCTGAGGGATTGCTGTAAGGTTAACGACTCAACACGAGCGACTTGCTGTCGCCCCCTGCTGGTCAGGAGGAGTGACTGCTGTAAGTCAATGGCTCCATGCAGTCTGCTGGGTTTCCTTTGGTACAAACTGTTTACACTACTTTAAAACCCTCTTTAGTCCATAGTATAAATCATTGTTTGACAAATTTTGATTTTACCTTTATGTCTCAATAGAAGCCATTAATTGCATAATTTTTTTCAGCATAACCTGAACTTTGTGAATTTACACTTTTGTCATTTGCATACACTGATGTTGCATTTTGGGCCTAAAATCATTTAAAAAGATAAAATTTGAGTAGACATAGACCAAATTATCTGTATAGATCTACTTCAATGTCATTCCATTTGTACTTTCGCCCACTGAGAACTAGACTGCACAGTTGCGCAGCGTTTCCAAGTTCTCTAATCCTGTTGCACCTCAAACACGACTGCACAGTTGCGCAGCGTTTCCAAATTCTCTAATCCTGTCCGACCTCACCAAACACGACTGCACAGTTGCGCAGCGTTTCCAGGTTCTCTAATCCTGTCCCACCTCAAACACGACTGCACAGTTGCGCAGCGTTTCCAAGTTCTCTAATCCTGTCACACCTCACCAAACACGACTGCACAGTTGCGCAGCGTTTCCAAGTTCTCTAATCCTGTCCGACCTCACCAAACACGACTGCACAGTTGCGCAGCCTAGTTCTCAGTGGCTTTCTAAAAGGAATGACTGAACTGCTAAATCATCAGAATCCCCATTGTCTGTTGCACATTCTTATTCTTTACAGACAAAACAAAAAACATCCTACATACAAATTATGAAGTAGATTTTACTTATTGGTCTGACATAAAAACTGTCTCCATATTCTCCTCTAAAAACTGGTTATTGATGCTTTGAGAACTCAGATCTATTGGAATCTAACAATTCAAATTACTTTCTAAAATCCCAACAAAATTGACGACATAGCTGTGAAATAGCACTATAAATAAAAATTAATTAATGTTAGTTTGCATTTTGGGTTTTTTTTTTATATGTATTTGGGGTTTTGCATTTTGGGTTTTTTGTATATGTATTTGGGGCTTTGCATTTTGGGTTTTTTATATGTATTTGGGGTTTTGGAGTGGGTGCATTGGTTGTTTTATTTGTTGTTGGGGTTAATTTAATGCTTAATTTTATATAGTGCCAATTCACAGCAAAAGTCGTCTCAATGCACTTTGAAATAATTTGAGTTCAATCAGATATAGTCCAATTGCATTAATTAACAGTACAATAAACTAAGTTATTATTAAAGTAGTGTAAACAGTTTGTACCAAAGGAAACCCAGCAGACTGCATGGAGCCATTGACTTACAGCAGTCACTCCTCCTGACCAGCAGGGGGCGACAGCAAGTCGCTCGTGTTGAGTCGTTGACCTTACAGCAATCCCTCAGGCAGAGCGTGCACGGAATGACAGTTGAGAGGAAGAACTCTCCTAACAGGAAGAAACTTCCAGCAGAATCAGAACCGGGCTCAGAACCTGCAGCCATCTGCCACGACCGACTGGACCTGAGAGAAGACAGAGCAGAGACAACAACAGGTCGGCTGATCACGAGAACTTTCTACATTCATGGAAGTGGAACGTTAAGCAGAGCGGGAGAACGGTGAGGTGATGGCAGCATCATGCCAGCCAATGCCCTCCTGCAGGAAGGAACCGCAGCCAATCAGGAAGCCAGACCAGGTGGAGCTTCTATAGAGAGAAGGACAGAAAACAAAAAGTTAACCGTAGAAATACACAAGTTCAAAATGTGACAGATTTGTTCTCCAGTAAACTAACCCTACAGCTGAATAACCACAATAAATAAACCAAACAACAAAATCTCTGTAAACAAAACCGTCCTTCAATTTCACTGAAGACTTATTTTTGGTAGAAAAAGAAACTGAGCTGGTGTTAAATGTTTCAAGTTCTGTCATTTTCTTTCCGTCCGTTGGCGATGGCGGCCTCCTCCCGTCCGTCCCTCCGTCTGCGGTGGCGGCCTCCTCCCGTCCGTCCCTCCGTCTGCGGTGGCGGCCTCCTCCCGTCCGTCCCTCCGTCTGCGGTGGCGGCCTCCTCCCGTCCGTCCCTCCGTCTGCGGCGGCGGCCTCCTCCCGTTCGTCCCTCCGTCTGCGGCGGCGGCCTCCTCCCGTCCGTCCCTCCGTCTGCGGTGGCGGCCTCCTCCCGTCCGTCCCTCCGTCTGCGGCGGCGGCCTCCTCCCGTCCGTCCCTCCGTCTGCGGCGGCGGCCTCCTACCGTCCGTCCCTCCGTCTGCGGCGGCGGCCTCCTACCGTCCGTCCCTCCGTCTGCGGCGGCGGCCTCCTACCGTCCTCCCTGCATTGGTGAAGGTCCTGGATGGTCCAAGAGGATTCCTGGACGACAACAGATGGGTGCAGATTTCCTGTCAAACCCTTTAACTCAGAATGTTCACAAACTCACTTCTAAATGTGATGCCAATACCTGTTACAATTCTTGAGGAAGACTGCAGATGCTGATGTGGTCGGGTCACTGAGGTCATCCATCAGGAGGCGGAGAGGGAGGTGATGAAGGGCTGGAGGATATGAGGAAAATCTAACAATACATTTTTCTTTATCACAATATACATCATGACACTCTGAAGAGCTTCAAATGCTATTTTAAACTACAGACCCTTTGCAGAATGATGTCACCCCCATTTCCCTGCTAGGCTTAAATGTAATATCAACATCCATCCATCCATTTTCTATATACCCAGGTTTTGCAATATAATTTATATACATATAAAAATGTCATTAGAAACAAGTGTCAAGTTGATTTATTTTTTAAGTAGTCTGCTTTCAAACATCCAATCTTTTTCTACTCAAAGGTGGGATTGTGGAAAGGTACACCTCCCCCAAAATCATTAGACATAACGGTCTGAAATTTATTTATGTATTTTTTTGCCCGTTTAAAAGAAAAATGCACTTACTGAAAATCTAAAGAAAAAAAATTGACTGCCTACCTACTAACAGCAAAATACCTGCAGCATTTCTTGAACTGCCGAACCGATGGTGGGGTCACCGAGGTCATCCATCAGCAGCAGGGCGATGAAGGCCTTTCCATCCGTCAGCGGGGGGATGATTGAAGATGAAATCAGATGAAAAGTTGACCCAGGTGGATTCCTGAAGGACAATAACACAGGAAGACAACAGAACAGGTGCAGGTCAAACCCTTTAACAACTCAAAGAAATTTTCTCTCTTCAAAAACTCGTTCTTATAAAAATCAAAGCAAAATACCTGCAGCGTTTCTTGAACTGCCGAACCGACGGTGGGGTCACCGAGGTCATCCATCAGGAAGAGGACGCTGAAGGCCTTTTCAGTCTGTTAATGTCGGGTACAGTCAGCCGTCGGTCGTCTGAAGGGATTTTCCCCTACGGGTCATTGGTCTTGTTGGTCTTTGTCGTCATTGCTTTGTTCCCCACCTTCACTGCGTTGTTCTGTACCCAGCAGCCACCAGAGCAAATATCCCACCAGAGTTTTCAGAGTCTCCATCTTGACAAAAACTGTTGATTGGCGTCTATATCTTCTCAGTCCAGATTCTTCGTGGCCTTAACTTTTCAACCAAGAGCTCCAAACTATTCTCCATCATCATACTGAGGATGCATGAAGATAATGAAGAAGAAAAACTTCCCTTTAAAAGGAAGATTTAAAAAGGTCAACATTGCACCAATTAAATTGGTTAAAGTTAACCTGAAGCAATGCCTCATATTGAGGATGCATGGAGTGACAGTGGAGGAAAAACGTCCCTTTAACAGGAAGAAACCTCCAGCAGAACCAGAAGGTGGTTCTGCATGAAAGGCCATCTGTCACGACCCCCGGGGGATTTGAAAGGACAGAGGAAAAAGAAGTACAGAAGAAGAGATGAAGTTTCTATAGGAGAAAAATTATTTAGTTGCAGTCGAAGCTCCTTTTTCGACTGCTTCATCTCTGAAAGAAACAGCTTGACTGATTTTAAAGGGAGGGAAAACAGTTAGTGCAACAGAAGGTCAACCATTCGCCGCGGCGAGGAGAGAAACTGAGTTAAAAACAGCTCCCAGTGTCTCTAGAAGAAAAACATGGAGTTAATTTCAGCTGAAAACCTGCAAAAAGAGATTGATTAGACTGTGTGAACATTACCTGTGACCTTTGACCTGCAGCTCCAGTAGATCTCGCTGCTGACCGTCGTCGTCCAGAAGAAATGAAATTCCGAAATGGCGCGCTTTGTTGTTGTTTCGACGCAAAAATAAAATCGATTTTCACGGATAAACGTAAATTTGTTTGATTTATTGAATTATTAAAGTATGAACCCTGCCTCTGAAATATTTGCACAAAATAGGTACAAAAAATAAAAAATGTATGCATGTAGAAATGTAAATGAAATGCCTTATTTACACGCAAAAATATTTTATAGTATTCATCAAAAATATAATTATCTTAATCACTTTCTGCAGCCTCTAAACTGTGTTTGCCAAATCCTTGGCAGCCATCTTTCTTTCACATCACAACTGACTTTCAAACATTAACTTAAGATGCCAACAACTAATTGCACAGGTCAACATGACCACAGCAGTAGTTCCAAAAACTGCAGTATAAAAACCAAAACAGAAGGATTTAAACCAGCAGAATCCTTCTCAGCTCATTGACTCTCAGCAGAGAATCAAACCAAACCAGCAGAGCAAGAGGCCAAGCATTGGCCTTCAACCAGCAGCAAAACCAGCAGCTCCTACCATGAGACGTCTTCTGGACCCGCCATCGAACAGTTCTTTGTTTTAACAAACCTTTGATGAGTTGGGCGGATCCCCCGGGCAGCTTGAAGCGATCCTCAGCTTGCTTGTAGATCAACCTAGGGTAATCCATTATCGATCGACTGCCAGTTGCAGACGCCATATTTATTCCTGAGATACTTCCGGGACGCCCGCAATCAAACGCCATGTTGAGTCGCTCCTCGTCTGGTCGATTTAAACACAGAAAACGGCTTCAATGTCTTCATCACGGACGAAGCAAACCATTTTGAATGAGGCGTCCTAATGATAACTTACCGAACCGCGGCCTGGTGGCGTCTCCTGGCGTCCAGTCCGGCAGGTGGACGCCACCTGCGAGGCCCATCGACAAGGAGACCAGTTCAGGAACAAGGAGACCAGTTCAGGAACATCCACAGAAATCCACAGAAATCCTCGGTGATGTAAGTTGGACGTCTTCGCGGATTCGGCGTCTTGGATCATCAGAAAAGTCCATTTTTAATCCGGGTCCCAGGAGGGATGTGTGTCAGCTCGCTGGTGTCACGTCTTCTGGGGCCAGGTGCGAATGGCGTCTTCATTAAACGCTCACGTGGCGTCATGAAGCTGTGCGCATGCGCCTCACGCTCTGAAAGCAAACATGGCGCCTTTTGGAGGGTTGGCCAGGTACAATGGCGCTAAATGTTATAGTCCATCCCTAATATGGTTTTAGAATAAATTAGAGAAAAGTGACATTTTATATCATGTAGGACTGAAGAAAAGATATTTTCAACGTTTTCAAAATGTACATTTTTAAGAACAATTTAGAGAAACAGTGACAACTGATTTACACACACAGACACACAGACACATTTATATATAACACCAGACTGTATGAGGATTTTTTAAAAATAAGGTTAAAATAGGGAATGTGTTCCTCAGGTTAAAATCTCCATCTGTGTTGTTTTCTTCTGCTTCGTTTGGCTGCATCCAACTGAATGGAGAATTACTGACACTATAACACCTTTTGTGTGAGATGTGGATCTTTTATGATTTGTTTTGACTCCTTGTAATTATTTTTCATTATGGAAGTAACAAGCCATAAATGAAAATGTAAGGAGAAAATACAGGTATTTCTCTTAAAATGTAGGGAGTAAAAGTTCAAAAAATCATCAGAAAAATAAATATTAAAATAAAGAACAGATACCTGAAAAATCTACTTAAGTACAGTAACAAAGTACTTTTACTTTTTTACTTTCAAACTCAAAGATCTGTGTGGTTCACTACTCTTCCCTCTAGTGGACAAAAAGCAAAACTCAGATCGACTTTAGTTTGACCTTTATTCATTTTATTAACCTTTTGGTTTAAGTTTTTTTTTTTTTTTAAATCTAAATTATACATTTTAGATGCTTATTATTGGATATTTGGATTTATGGTTATTAAAATGTGCTTCAAAGTCAGCAACATATGAGGAAATGTACAAATCAGATTTAAAAAAAATCAACAATAACTTAAAAGTTCCTCCTATGTATAAGTGTAAACTACCACTATATAAACACGCCTGCATTATAACATCCATTAAAGTAATGGAACATTAAACATAACTTAACACATGTTTTTATTGTGATAAAATGCAAAAACAAACAAGGTGTGAATTTAGCCAGATCCTTTCCAAAGCTCCTCCAAAACCAAAATCAGATTTTCCACTGAGAAACTGGGAGCAATTGGTCATGACTGCTGAGGCCCTCTGCAGTTCAATATGGCCGCTCCTCGCATTCCCAGTGGTAACAAGTGGTGAAAACATGTTTATTTTACAAGACACATGTTAGACTGCCTCTAAAAGTAAAGCTTAAGGTTATGTTTGTAACCAAACAATGTCTATCGGCGTCACAGAGTTGAGATTCTGACTTTTTAACCACAACGCTGACAAGATCCTGTTGGTTAAATTGTTCTTTAAAGAATCTGCTTTGTTGCTGCTGACAGTTTTTAAAAAATGCAGTTTGGTTCCAGTAATGGATCATTTCCTTGTTCATGTATGTTAGATGTTAGATCATTTAATTAATTTCTCTGCACTCATTATTGCTCAAAAGGTATTTCCATACCAGTTTAATTCCTTTGTGTTTGGTTCCTAAGGGTGCATTCACACCAGCCCAGTTTGGTCCGCGTTGATCCAAATCCAGTCCGTTTGTTTGGGGATATATGAATGAACTGTGGTCCACCTGAAAACTCAGGACTCTGTTGGCTGAAGTGAACTCTGTTGCTGTTCATATACGTTATGTAAACGAGACCGCTCCAAAAGCAGGAAGTGGATTGTACCGCAGGGCATTCTGGGTAAATTTCACCAAAAAACCCCCAGCGAGTTGAGCTAGCTCTAGCAGAGGAAATCGCTCTTTTGAAAAAGAGAAATCCTACAACCGCTAAAATCTGACGCTAGTCCATTTTTGTTACATTTTGTGAAGACGGAAGTTGTGCTCATTGTCTTCCTTAGAGGTTTATGTGTTGTGTCCTTCTGTGGTTCTTGCTGCAGCGCCACCACAGGCGAGGAGGGGAACTGTGTTTTAGGGTTTGGTTGGTTTGACTCAATGCAGTGAGAAAGAGAACTGCAGCAGCTGAAAACGTAACAAATGTTGTGATTTATCAGACTAACAGGCGTGAAAACACTCTTGCTTTATTCTAATGTCAGGCCTTCCTTATTGGTTTTCAGTTTCTCTTCAGTTTTACTTCTAGCTCAGCTGTGGTGTGAATTAATCTCACTCCCTCGTTTCTTCTCTTTCTGACTGTTGCTGCATTTCAAATCGTAAACATGGCAAGAATAATAATGAAGCTGAATATGATACAGAAGAGACGGATGACAGAGCAGAGAAGACACCAGGTTGGATTCATCATTTCTTCTTGCTTCTGCATTGACAGATCCTCCAAAGCCCCAGTCTGAGGCGGTGATGTCTGTGCAGAGGAGGTTTGGTGCCCAGTGGTTCTGGTAGATGTTTGGGTTTTAGTCCTCCTGCACAAAAAAATGACACCCAGGGAGGGAAAAAATGATTAGCAGAGAACTGATGAGCATGTGGCTTCCTGTGTGTGCGTGTGTGTGTTTCTGTGTGCGCGTTTGAGAAGACACACTACCTCACCTCTCATGTTTCAGTCAGAGAAGCAAAGCTGAAGACGGCAGACGGACCCAGAGAGAGGAAGGCGAGCTGGAAAACACAGCGATAGGTAACCGTCCTGCAGGGAATCGGATGTTTACCGGGTTTAGTTTGGAAAAAGCAGAAGAAGGTAAGCTTGAGTCAAGTGTTTCAGATGGAAGTGAGGTGTGATATGAACCGTGTGTGTGTGTGTGTGTGTGTGTGTGTGTGTGTGTGTGTGTGTGTGTGTGTGTGTGTGTGTGTGTGTGTGTGTGTGTGTGTGTGTGTGTGTGTGTGTGTGTGTGGTGGAGCATGCAGAGCTGAGATTACACAGTGGGGTCAAACCTTGATCTGTTGGATGGGTTTTCGATGATTGTGGTTTCTAAAAACAGCTTCTCCACAGCTCCAAGTCACACTTTCATCCGGAAACCTTCGCTCCAATTTACATCTTGTCTTCATTCAAGTTACTTGTTTTCCACATGAACTGATTGTTATGTTGACATTTTTTCATTATTGAAAATAGAAGGGCATCTCTGGAGGTTTTGTTTTTAATCTGGTTCTGGTTGAGTCGCGCTCCTCATAAATTCAATTAAAATCTTCTCAAAATAAGAAGGAAAATGTAAGGAGTAGGTTTTATTTTGCTACACAACACGAAAAAATGTTTGTTTTACTGCAATGATTACAACTGAAGGGGAAGTCAGGAACCACAGCTATTGTTGGCTTGCACGAGTTAAAGAGACACATTCTGCACTGTAGCAGTGAGAGGGACACCTGATGAAATCCAGGCAAACGAGAGGTACAGTAATCCAGGCGTGAGGTGATAAAAGTGTGGATCAGTGTCTCTCTGTGGCGTCTAGACATGACAGACAGCCAGCGGACTGGACCACGGCGCTGAAAGTGAGTCAACTTTTAGGCTGGGATCCATTTTTACACCAAAGTTTTAAAGTGTTGGGTTTTTTAGGGCTAAATCAAAAGAAGAAAAGCTGCTGAGCCTGAAGGCAGGGGGTGTTTATTGTCTTTTTGAGTTAAGAAAATGTTAAAAATTGACAGGATCTTTGAAAATACAAAATAAAAAACCTAAAATACATAAACAAACGATGCTTAGCCTGATGATTGCTTTTACTCAGGTAAAAGTAGCAATACTTCATCATATTTTTATTCAAGTTAAAGTAAAAAGTTGACATCCAAGAAATTACTGAAGACTGAAAAAGTTATTAATTAATTATTGATCATTTAATATTTGAAAATTACATCATCAGATGGACCAAAATATAAAGATAAGTAGAAATGTTAGTATTTTTAGGACCAAAATGACAATAAATTATAGAAGTAACAATAAATAATACAATTAGGCAAAATATTTATTTTCCAAATCAGTTTCTGTCATTAAAAATATCATGAAACTTTAACAAAAAGTGCAGGTGTGCGTCTGTGTCTGGTGAATTTTTATTTAAAACATGTTTGTTTATCATTCAGTGGGTTGAAAATCTAAAACTTTTACTCAAGTAAAAGTAAAACGTATTTGGTGGAAATTTTGTCATTTTTGGTACCAAAATGACAATAATTCGTATCAAAAAATAACTAAATTGGGCAAAAGATGATTATTAAATTTTTTTCCCCAAAAAATGTACAAATCAAATTTTGAAACTTTAATAAGAACTGCAGGTTTGTGTGTCTGATGAATTAATGGTTAAAACATTCAGTGGCTAGAAAATCCAGATATTTTACTGAAGTAAGAGTACAGATATTTTATAATAAAATTACTCAAGTAAAAGTGAAAAGTACAGCATAGTAAAAATACTCCGAAAAGTACATAAGAAGTTATGTTAGCAAATGCAACGAGTTCCTAGAACTGAGCCCTGAGGTTCTCCCAGGGGTGAAGAAACTGGACCTGGAAGCTGATGGGAGAAGAGAAACTGTGTTTTTCAGCTGCTCTGCCTCTGATTGCTGGTCAGAGCAGCAGTTTGGATCCCATCAGCAGCGCCGGAGCTCCAGCCGCCGACTCAGATGGTTCTGGGTCCGACGTGTGAAGCAACATCAGCAGGACGATCCCGTGACAGTAAACCTAAGACCGCAGCAGAGATCTACGCTCTGCCACATTATCCATCACTAAATATGACTCAGACTTTTAATAGTTTAAGGAGCCACTTGTTGATGATGATGATGATGATGATGATGATGAGCTTCAGGTTCAGTTTTGTGCAACACGGTCCAGTCTGGGGTTAGCATAAACTAGCTGACGGTATTTATAGGTCGGTCTGTGTTCAACCTGCCGATCAGAGATCAGATATTAACAACTGCTGCCACCAACAACTGCTGGGGTTTAAATTAGCTCAGTGAGGCTGAGGGCCGGCTAACCGCTAACTGAACAGGGTCACGCTGAAAGGTCAACCATCTGCCACAGGAAGCAGCAGTTAGCCGGTCAGATTAGCACGGCAGGCTTTGCATTAGCGCGGTATGTAAGCCAGGAGATGAGCTGCGTTTTCTTTCTCGGGAAACTTTCAATCTGGGCAAATTATCGCGCAGGTCGGGTTGCTGAAGCTGCATCACACAGGTGAGCCACTCAGGTCAGAGCGGGTCAGAGCGGGACAGAGCGGTCCAGCTGCACTGCAAAACATTAAACATCACCGAGTCATTTCAGTCCAGCTTCTAGTGCAAATATCTCAGGACAAATGAAATCAGACAAAGCAACGTAAACTAACTTTTCAGTCAGAAATAGAGGCTTGTTTCAAGTAAATAACTCCATAATTTTGATTAAAAAGCTCAAGTTCCTTTGGCAGATGAATTAATTTATAACATGGGAAAAATGTCTTGTTAAGAATAATAGAATAGAATAGAATAGAATTCAACTTTATTGTCATTGCAATGTCACATGTACAAGCAACGAAATGTTCTGCCAATAGAACAAGAACATTTTCATCAATATTGAGGAATTATTGATTTAAAACACGCTTCTACATCTGCCTAAGAAGTTAGTTTTGTCCTATTTTAAGTCTGCTAAGAAACTGAAGCAAAAATACTTGATCAGATTTTGTGTTTTTGCAGTGTAATTAAATTTACACTAGCTCTCAATGCTGGTCTAAAACAAACAGATTTATTAAATTAACACGCTTATCATAATAAAATGTGTCTCTGAATTTATTATGACAATCATTAAATTGTTTTGAGACCATTTTCAAGAACAATGAAACAATAATAGAGTAAAAACACAACAATCTCAACAATCAATAAACTTTCATTTCTATCAAACATTTAACACTGGAACCAGAATATGTCACAAATAAATAAACAAACAAAATTAACACTGAAGTGTCTGTAAGGAAAATTGTCCATCAAAAGAATCGATAAACATAAAATGTAAATTTAAAACCAGACAAAACTACCTTACAAGTCACTTTTCAGTTCAATATAGCAGCTTGTTTTAGGTAAATTATTTCCTAGTATTTCTGAATAACTGCCAGTTCTATTGGCAGATTATTTCACTTATGAGAAAAAGGTTTTATTAATAGTGAAATAATCTGCCAGTGCACCTCGTACTTTAAAAAAATCAATATTAAGAAATTATTGGCTTTAAACAAATTCATTTTTGTTGAAAAGTTACTTTTAAATTAGTTTTGTCTCATTTTAAGTGCTCTAAAATATTTGTACTAAAAGTAAACCAAAATACTTGGTAAGATTTTGTGATTTTACAGTGTAGTTGAGACGATAGCAACAGACTGAAGCTTTTACTCATCCAGTTTTTGGCAGAAAGAAAAACACAAAAAACAATTAATTATGCAAAAGAAAATGATCAAGCTTGTTTAAATTGATTATGCAGTTAATTTATTGAAGGCTTAATTGATGTAAAACAAATCAGTCGACCTCAGGTAATAGTAATATTTATGATGAGTAGAGTTGGGTGTACAAAATGAATCTAATGCAATACAATCAGAAACTGCAGGCGTCTCTGAGTCTGAGGAGTTTTTGGTTAAAATCTGTTTGGTTTTCAATCAGTGGGAAGAAAATCCAGAAATTTTGCTCCAGTAACAATAGAGATAAAGTAGATTAGAGATGTAATTAGTAAAAAATGCTCCTAAAAGTACATTATTTCCAAACACCCAGCACAAAGTTACTACCCAACTTTGGATGCAGCAGGATGACGAAATGAGGATTCATAGGAGTGAAAATAGAAAAAGATCTCAGTGAAAAATTAAGGGAAATTTGTAAATAAATCTGGTGATTTTGCAGAAACTTATTGAAACATCACAGTAAATGGGAGCTATTAGAGATTCTTTTATTTGGTCGGACTTTGTTTGCCGTACAAGATTCAATTTAAAACCGGCGTTCTTATGAACGGGAAAGTGATGTTGTTCTGGCACAGAGAACCAAGAAACAGACTCATTCTGAAGAACCTAAACCTGCATGGCTGCAAACCCACAGTGAAAAGTTTCTTCAGGATCAATATTTCCTCCACATTCAGTCAAAAAATCTCTTCACGTTTATTTTGATATTCTAGCAGCAGTTCTTTCTCCCACCACTAGGCGTCACTACAGAGAGGAGAAACACTCCAGAATAAGAAACCCACAGTCAGAACTGAAATAATAAAAAAAGGCTTTTTATAGTTGTGCAGTAACTAGTTACATTTACTTGAGTAATTTTGGGGGAAAAATTTACTTTTCGGAGTATTTTTACTTCGCTGCACTTAAGTAATTTTATTGTGAAGTATTGCTTCTTCACAATTTATTGAAGTAAAATTTCCAACAAAAAACTGTTAGTTTAATAAATTTTCTTGAAAAAAAATTTGGAAATTTAAAATTTCCCATTTTAAATGGACATTTTTCAACTTTTGAAAGTTTTCTAAGTTTCGAAAGTAAAAATAAAAATTCTAGAAAATTTCGAAGATTAATTTTGATATTTCTGAACGGTTTTCTCTCAAATGTTTGAGTTTTCTGGCAGATATGATCTTTTTTCTGTCTATGACCCGATACAGTCATACAGCTGCACGATTCTTTAAATATCATATTGAAAGAAACTGATTTGAATTTTTTTTTTTTTTCCAGATTCTTTGTTTTGTAATTCCATTATTTTTATCAATTATTTTCATTTTAGCTCTTAAAATACCAACTTTTCCATCGCACTGAAACATTTTTATACTTCTCGGACGGCTACTTTTTACCTTTACCTGAGTAAATTTAGGTTTAAGTCGTGCTGCTTTTACTTCAATGTAATTTTTGGATTCTCTTCCAATCTCTGATTTTAAGATACAACCAGCTTGAAACAGTAAATAATCTAAAAATAAATCCAAAAACAGATCAATGAACACAAGAAATAAACCAAGATGGCAAGAAATGAGTGAACAGTTCAGCTTCTCCACATTTCAACTTTGGAAGTTGCATTTTCTGTCAAACATAATATTTGAGATCTTCTCTATGAATAAAACCTGTGAATAGATTAATTTCCTGAATATTGCTGCTGACTCAGTTATTGTTACTTAATTTCTGTCTTATGAATATTGACTTTAGAGTGAAATAACTTTCCTTCCTGTTGAACTTTTATGTTAACTGAAGCCACATTTCTAACATCCTGAGTGATTTGCGCGTTCAGATCAAATGTTTTCTGGCTTTATCTTCTTCCTGTCCCGATCAGAGCTTGAATGACGTCACTGCAGGTTTATTTCTGGCCCAAACCATAAAACTTAGAGATTTATGAATTTTTCAAGCATTTTGCTTCAGAAGCAAAACCGAACTGGAGTCTCGACACACGTGTGACGGCAGCACATATGCTTTAGGAGTTAGAAGTTTCTTGGCATCTGAATTGCAACGCGATCCTTTTGCGAGTCTGCGTTGGTGTGTGTGTGTGTGTGTGTGTGTGTGGGGGGGTGTGTGTGTGTGTGTGTGTGTGTGTGTGGGGGGGGGTGTGTGTGTGTGTGTGTGTGTATGCGCGCGCCCCTCGCTGTTTGGCAGCAGCTCCACACCGCGGCTCATTTCTGTCCGCAGAGATTTCCGAGGGAAACTGGAGAATCGGGCGTGGACTGTCACAGAGTTTGTCTCTCGCAACGACTCAATCAGAGGCGAACGCAGCAAAATCCAACACCAGCATTCAGGGTTGGAGAACACAACCCGGCTGCAGCATGCGTCTGTTCGCTGTCCATGCAGCTGTTTGATGCATAGTTCTGGACCCGTCTGGCACGAATACTGAGCTTGTTATTTAGTGGATGTCAGCAGACGCCTGCAGCCATTAGGCGGGAGCTGCAGGGAGGGAAGGAGTTGTCTGTGGTTTTATCCTGACCTCATCAACCTGAAGGTGAAACTGCTGCCGGGATCATTGACTCTGATCAACAGACTCAGGTTTTCAATCGGATTAAAGTTGCTTTTTGGCTGAAAACTCATTTAATCATCAAAAAGTGAATGAAAAAAACACAAAATCCCAGAATTTATTGCAAGAAATGATAATATTGTTTTGAGACATTTTCAAGTCATAACCTTTACATTCTGAAATATCCTAAATAAATAAACAATAAAATGAATTATAAATTCTCTGCAAGCAAAATCACAAAAGGGACCGAATGAAACCAAGCTGCCTGTAACGTCGTTTTATTTTTTTTCCAAGTGTAATGAAGATGTAACAGAGCAGGAGGAAACAATAGAAACTTTATGTTTTTGTTTAATTTCATCTGGACAAATTCATCCATTTTTTATTTTTATTTTATTTGCATTCTTCTGTATTTGCTGTATTTATTTACTTATATGTATTTATTTGAGTTGCGCTTTCATGCACAATAACAATAAGGGAATCCTGAGTGTAGTGATATTTGCACTAGAAATGAGACAAAAATACTTGGTGATATTTACCCAAAATGTCCTCTGCTGTTCTAGCTTTACTCTGATTTAGAGGATTTGTTAAATTGTTGGGAAAATCTGCTCCAAGCTAACATTTAAGAAATGCTAGCCGTCCCAGACATCCAGACGTCGGCCCGTTTCAGACTCGCCTCATCATGTAGATCTTTGAATGACTTGCTCTCCACTTCCTCACACCTCAGCTCCGTCGTCCCGGTTTTACAAAGTGAGGTGCCGAGACTTTGGTTCCAGGTTCTCCAGTTCCGGATCTGAAGGAAGGCCTGAGCATCAGCAGCATTGGATCTGAGCGGGAAGCTGCTGCTGGTGCCGCGCCCGCCTGCGGGCTTTAATGCCCTCTTCAAAAACCAGATGGAGACTTTGGGATCCACTTTTATTTTAATGACTATTACATGGATGAATGTGCTCGACATCTTGTGAAATATTCTGATGGTGCAATGAATGAGTTCTTCATGCTGCTGTGAAGGCATAAACAAAGTCGTTAAACTGAGTGGAGTTGATAAATTGTCTCTTAAGCAGACATGTCATTAAGATATCAGCTGCAGGGAAACATTAAAGTTTTCCGGGTCGGCTCTCTAGTGAGGCGTTCACCGTCACAGAGACTGAATAGGGTGAAAGAACAGAGCCTTGTGGGACTCCAGAACCGATTCATCATGCGCTCAGCTGCACTCAGCTGCAAAAGCAGAAAATCTTACCAAGTATTTTTGTTTAGGTTCTCGTGCAAATGTCTTCAATTGTTTCTGTTTTCTACAGTCTTCAATGAAAAAGATCTAAAAAGCCTCCAGGGTTTGTTTTTCCAGACCAGGGAGCAGCGATCATTTGGTTTTTAGGTGTTTTGGTTTTTCTGGAGATTTGAACCTGATTCTTCATCAGCTGTCATGGCTGCTGCTGCTGCAGGAACCGGGCCGAATGTTTTCAGTGGACTGAACTGTAGTTTGGAGGTAAAGATCCAGTCAATTGATAAAGATGTTTGGATTTTCTGCAGTTTGGAGAACTCATCTTGAATTTGACTGTTGTTTGTTTTGTCTCCACTTTTCCTCTGAAGCTGGGTCAGTTAGGAACACTTTAATTTTTACAAATCTTTTTTTCTTTTGTTAACCAGATGTTTTAACTGAAGATGCTGGATAGAAATGGACAAACTGTTGCTTTGAAGCAGCTTTATTAGTGCAGTGAACAAAGATTTGTTGCACTTAAGTTGTTGCTTTTTTGCAGAAGCTTTTTGGTCATTCTTGTGTTTCTTTTTTTTATTCAAACAGAACCCAAAGTTCATGATGCTAATTTCATGAATCAGATTTTCCCAATCTGACGGCTGCATGCCGGGGAGGCGCTGCAGCCTTGCAGCATGGAGGTCAGGGGTTTAAATCCCAACCTTTCTGCATGGATATTGCATTCATGGGTTACCTCTCTGGTTACTCAATTTTTGTTGAGTAACCTCAAACAACACTTTGAGAATTTAAAAAGAAAAGAAAGAAATGTATGTGTGCTATTATTATTATTATTATTATTATTATTATTATTATTATTATTATTATTATTATTATTATTATTAATGGTAGTGCAAAAAATTAAATCAATGACAATTTGAAAAAGTGTGCAGTTAAACAGCGCCCCCTGCCTGCAGGAGGACTTTGATGGTCCATCATTGGCTTCCTGCTCAAACTCAGCAGCTGACTTTAGTGTGAAAATCCAACGGCAAGGGCGGAAATACCGAACGTTTCTGACCTCATCCAGCAGCGTTCAGCCGTCTACGGTTACACACACTCGCATGCATGAGTGTGTGGCTCCGTTAGAAACAGGAAGACTTTTCTCTATCGGTGTGAAACAACATCCCAGCGAGCTGGAACAGCAGCCTGATAGGGGCTCAGGGAGCATGATGGCGTTATCAGTATGTTCCCTGGGAGCGACGAGTGTCTCATGTCAGCAGGAATGAGCAGAAACTCGTTCAGATTGTTTCTTGTAAGTGGATGAAAGCTGCAGAGGTGACATCTTGTTCCTGATTATTTTTCCAGAGATAATTGATCACAGTTGCATGATTTAAAAACTGTTTCACTTAAGAAAAGAAGTTGTCAGAACATCGATGCTTCAAACTGCAGGAAAACATCTGAACTGAGTCCATGATGCTGCAAGTCCTCACTCACAGGCAGAGTGCAGGAGTTTCTGTGTCTGGTGGATTTCTGCTTAAAACATGTTTGTTCTTCATTCAGTGGGAAGAAAATACAGAAATTTCACTCAAGTGTAGAAATACTTCATAATAAAATTACTCAAGTAAAAGTAAAAAACATCGTTCAAGAAATTACACAGGTGAGAGTAAAAAGGTATCTGCAGTAACTCCAGGACTGATCAAAACATCGATCACTTAATATTTAAGAATTACATTGTTTGATGCACCAAAATATAAAGTTATTCTAAAGATCAAAATGAAAATATTTCATATAAATAACACAATTACAAAATAACAAAATCAGGCAAAAGAAAACATTTTCCCAAATCAATTTCTTTCATGAAACTTTAGCAGAAACGGCAGATATTCAGTGAAGTTCCTCACAGTGGGGGAGGATCCACAACGTTTACTCAATTAAGAGAAGACAAAAATAAAATGACTCAAGTCTAAAATACAGCGCAGTAAAAATCCTCCGTTACGTCTCAGATGAACTGATTCTGCTTCAGCTCAACAGATATTCCTGAAAGTCTGTAATGACTAAATGTTTTGGGAGTTTGGGTCAGATGATATTCAGGAAGTTGAAATAGTTGAAACCATAAATAGAAATTGTTTGCAGATGTGACGTCCCCCTCTAGTGGCGAGAAAGAGACGAGCAAGATGAGGATGAAAGCAGACGGAGTTTGTGTGTGGCGCCGGTTATCAGCATGACAAGAGACTCGGTGACTTGTTGGTGATGGATGCACTCCAATCACACACACACACACACACACACACACACACACACACACACACACACACACACACACACACACACACACACACACACACACACACACACTGTAAGGCCTATGAAATCAGTGGAGAAGATCACAGCAGCTGGAGAGGGAAGACTCTCGGGTTTCTTCATAAACGCGTTCACAGATGCACCTTAAATACTCCCACACCCGTCTCATATTCCTCGTGAGCTCCGGCTGTTTTGGGAAGTGATGTTAATGTTTGTGAGTGTGTGAATTTATCGACGCCTTGCAGGGAACACCGGTGATGAAGACGATGAAATGATCTTCACCAAAAGAGCTGCTGTGATCTGATGACTGCTTCGTGTCGGATGTCGTTGCAGAAATGCAGCAAAAGGATTACGAGGGCCTCTAATTAGTTGCCGTGGTAACCACATCTTCAGTAAGACACCGCCAAAGGATCTGAAACCTCCGCGGGTTCAGATGAGTTGTTTTGTCTTCTGGTGTTGATCCACATTCTCCTGAAGATGTTGTTTGGTTTGCTGCGAGTAAAGGTCTGACCTCCTCAGGGAAGCGACCAAAGGTCGTGACCCCGTGGTTTATTGGTGGCACAGTGTAGCTCCTGCAGACGGCTTCCTGAGTCGGGTCAAATCCAGGATTCCTTCCAGGCTTTTCTGCTCATCTGGATGATTCAGTTCAACTCTGGAGATGAAGATTTGTTGCAACATTTTGATTCATAATTTTGTGCCCATCAGAATTTTGGCCTTTAAAACTGTTTTTAGACAGTTTTAAAAACCATTTGCAAATACAGAAACCCGAGGCTGAGTTCATAAATTAGCAGAATTTAATCACACTGTGTGCTTCTGGGATTTATTTCTGGTAAAGTTGTCTAAAAGTGTTACAAATCATTTTGAAGGGGCAGCATTATGCATTTTCAAGGTACATGGAGCCATTTCATAGCACAATGAATCATCCTAGTGGGATTTTGTCCTCATATCTCCACAGACAAACTGTACCAAGGGGGAAGAGAGCAGAGTTTATTTCAAATGGACTAAAGAGCTGCTGATTGGAAATTTAACTGTCCAAAGTCCAATATTTATGTGATCATCTGAGAGTTGAAAGACTGGCTTGGACTGACGAGGGTTGAACGATCTTCATCAGAAAATATGTGAAGGAATATTTCACACATCTCTGCAATTCAGACATTAAGCTCAGTTTAGTTTGAGGCTTCAGAGAAATCCTCAACAGATTAATCTGAGGACAGAGAGGAAGGAGGGAGGAACGGTGAAGAGGTCAGAGGAGGAGGAAGTTCGCGGCTGATCAGAGGGAGGTGAGGAGGAGCTGAAAGACAGCCATGTAGGAACACATGAAGGAATGAAGCGTGTGTGTGTGTGTGTGTGTGAGTGTGTGTGTGTGTTGGAATGAGCTGGGTCATCGTCCTCCTTGTAATTTTACACCAGAAAGTAAAACTGATGACTCCCAGCAGCTGCTAGTGCCATGGAGACGAGAGGGCGGAGTAAAACCTGGAAATGAGGAGGAAACCAGAGACGGGGCCGAGTGTGTGAGATTTATACCGACTGAATCTCCCACCACGATTACAGTTCTGCTCATCACAACACAACAGTTCCTGATCAGACGCCCATCATCACACACTCCACAGACCCAGATCTGCTCATCTCAACTCCCTCCACCTTCAGACAACAATGGAGGTCTTCAACGTTCAGATTCAATGTTCTCTAATGAACAGCGGCCACCAACCGGTGGTCACTGAACAGCTTTCATACAAGTATCTGAGACGAAACGCAACAAATCTGATGACACAATTACAAAATCCGTCATCAACTTTTGGTCCAACGTGGCTTGGTACTCCCACTGTTACTCTGTGTAGAAACATGCCTGGTACCGCCGAACGTTGGAGTAGAAGAGAACCCAGCTTGACAAGTTTGGTTCCAGAGCTGGTTCCTGTATATGGAAAGGAACCCAAATATACCAAGCAAATCCAAACTCCTTACTCATAGGTTGTTCAAGGCTCCGTCCTCGGTGAAGAGGTCAGATAGAAAAAGGTTTGGAGAGTTTGTGATTGCTCAACTTCATCCAGATTAGGACATCTGGGAAGGAGCTTGGTTGTTGATGAAATCTTGGTTCCAGGGGTTCAGAAGAACCAATTTGGCTTCAGGAAGCCGTGTCCACCTGGGTCCAGTACCTAAGGCAGCAATGAGATGTGCCATTTCCAGCCCTATTTAATCTCTTTAATCAAACTCTAGCAGTTTGTCTATGGAGAAAGTCTGGTTTGTGTGAATGCAAGCTGAAGTCTGGTGGAGGACAGAAAAGCAAACTCCAGTCTGTCCACATCAAACTGGAGTTTTGTTTCGCTTGAAGTGAATTCTTGCACAGTTTGAATGTGAATGCCAACTGAACCAGAGGCAAATATTTCCACACATTCAATAAATTGTATGGAAAGATACTTTAGACTTCTTGTTTTCCTTTTAGGAGGCGGTTGCTAGGCAGCAACAGAAGTTCGGGTGGTTCTCCAAAATGTCAATATGGCCCCTCTGCTGCCCCCTGTTGGTGCGGAGGTGTTTAGACGCTTCACACCAGCCTCACTGGAGGAAATCCAGCGGAGGCATGAAGCTGAAGAGAAGCAGCAGCAAATCAGGAAGGAGCAGAACATTGAGGTATTGATAGCCTATTAGTTGTCAGTAACAAAATCAATCAAGCAACACATGACAGACCCTGATCTGATTAGTGATTGTCTTGTAGATAGCAGAGGAGGATCTTCCTAAACCAGCCAGTGACCTGGAAGCTGGGAAGCCCCTCCCCTTTATTTATGGAGACCCGCCCGCTGAGTTTCTCAACATCCCATTGGAGGAGCTGGATCCCTTCTACCAATCACAAAAGGTTTCACTCTCCACTGAAGTTTGACTGTGCAACCTTCTCAACAGTAAATGTCAAACTAAATCGATCAATTTTCCATCAACAAACTGAACGTCCAATTATTTGTTATCTGATCTTTATTTGATGTCAGACTTTTTTTTTTTTTTTTTTACATCGATATTCAGTCATGGTTAAAGACTGAGATAGAAAAATATCAGGAAGTTCAGTTCAAACTCAATTTGTGTGATTTTAAAGCTTTAGAGATCATCAAACATAAAAACTAACTGGAAAAATAGTTTTTTGGTTTCCACAAATGAATATTCTCATATTAATTAGGATGTATAAAAATCAAAATGAAGGTAATAAACTTGTGGGAGAAAATCAGTTTGACTCCATTGTTTCTGCTTCCTGTTTCTTTGCAGACCTTCATCGTTCTCAGCAAGGGAAACGTCATCTACAGGTTCAACGCTGAACCAGCCTGTTACGTGTTGAGTCCCTTCAGCCCACTGAGGATCTTCTCCATCAGGATCCTCATCCATTCATATCCTCTGTCACGTCACTGTTTCTGCTGCTAAAGCAAGAGAGCATTTTTTTCTGGTTTCTGAGCTCCTATTGCAGATGCATCCTTTTACAATCTACCTGGTTACCCCAGAGAAACGCTTCATCAGAGCTAAAATTGTGCCAATCAAGAATCAGTGTTGCATCTGGCCTGAGTTTAAACCGTCTTCAGCTGCATTCCTATGATAAATATGCACAAAAGTTTGTTCATATTCCACGAATTTTGGAAAACCCAAATTTGCAATTGTGGAGTTTCCATTAAAATCAGACATGAATGAGTTTGTTCCCCATAAATGATTAAAAACGTCCTGCATCCTGATTGTTTTCCTTAAAATTAAAACTTTATTCAGCTTGTTCATCATGGTGACAATCCTGACCAACTGTGTGTTCATGACCATGAGTGACCCTCCACCATGGAGCAAGACAGTAGAGTAAGCACACACACACACGCACGCACGCACACACACACACACACACCCACCCACACACACACACACACACACACACACACACACACACACACACACACACACACACTGACTGCCATAATCCATGTCAAAAACTTAGATTCAACATACAAACTCAAAATGTTTCGTCTTGCAAAGCCACAACTATTGAAAACAAAGTAAGAGTTCTGACTTTTAATCACCAATCTGACAATCAATCATAAGTGATAATTGCATTGATTCTTTTCAGGCAATTCCAACCTTGAGATGCAAAGTAAAAGTTACGAGATTCAATGTTGCGGTTAAGAAAAACAAAACAAATCAAAATTGAGAAAACAAATAGCTCTTTGAAACTTAGATTTGTGACATTTCTTTTTGTGTCCTGCCTTCCAATATGGCTGATCTTTGGTAATTTGATAGAGATTTTGTGCAGAATTTTTTCACAGTGTAAAAAGGGTTGGGGGAAAATATATAATATTTCAGTTCATTGGATTCCTGTAGGAAAATAAACACCTGACTTGTGCAGAACATGTAAATAGGTAAAGTAAGGTGTCAGGAACTAGACAGTTCTAAGTGCTTTGCATTAATTAGAAGGAAATGCAAACAAAACTAAAAGAAAGACAAAAAGGTAAAAGTATAAAACCACATATTGGCTCCCGATGCTTCATAACATGCTCAGTATGTTGGGCTCTTGTCTCAAATATGCCTTCCTGTTGTTGCTCAGATACGTTTTCACGGGCATCTACACGTTTGAGGCAACCATCAAAGTTTTATCCAGAGGGTTCTGCATGGGAGACTTCACCTTCCTGAGAGATCCGTGGAACTGGCTGGACTTCATGGTCATCAGCATGGCGTAATAATAAAATACTTCCTGGAGAGATTGTGTTTCACTGAACTGAGATCAGTTGGAATGAACTTTGCTCTGTCTTCAAATGAATGTAAATGTGAGGTTAATGAGGAACGTCTCCGTTTCAGATACCTGACAGAGTTCGTTGACTTGGGAAATGTATCGGCACTGAGGACGTTCAGGGTTCTTCGAGCTCTGAAAACCATCACAGTGATCCCTGGTCAGTATGTCAGAATGACAGAAATGAGCTGGGAGATTTTAGAGACTTTTAGGCCACCATGGACGTCCACCTAAACAAACAGTCAGAAAGTATCACTGATATACATGGCATCTTTAAGGATCCAAATCTCAGGAGAGGCAATCAGTCATAGACTCAAAACAATGTAGAGAAAAAACAAATAAAAACAAACAAAGACAGAAATGGATTCTCATGCAAATGTGGACAGTGGTGGGCAAAAGTAGCAGACTGAGGTCCTCCAACAGCCTAAGCCTATAGCAGCTGCTGTTTTATAACCTAAAACAGTGGAAACTATGAAAAAGCTTCACGAAAAGGGGAAGTTTTAAGCTCCCAGTTTCTGTCCATGAGGAAACTGTCCTGGTTCCACAGGAGAGGAATCTTGATAATCAATAATTAAACTGCAGATGAGTAATTGTGACACTGGCAGTTAAACTCTGATACTTCCTTTCCTCTGCAGGTTTAAAGACAATTGTCGGAGCTCTCATCCAGTCAGTGAAGAAGCTGCGTGACGCCATGATTCTGACTGTCTTTTGCCTCAGTGTCTTTGCTCTGATTGGCCTTCAGCTGTTCATGGGAAACCTCAAACAGAAATGCGTCCTGATCCCACCGCTGTTACTCAACGACACATCAGAGGGAGCTTTCAACATCAGTTCCCACGAAAACAACAGCAGTGACTTTGATTTCTACTCACACATTAACAACCCAGGTAGCATGTTGAGTATTTTACCTCACAAATCATAATCATCCACCTGAAAAGATGCAAACTTCAGCCTGTCCTTGTGTCTCACAGACAATTATTACCACCTACCTGGTCAACTTGATGCCCTGCTGTGTGGAAACAGCTCTGATGCAGGGTAGCTTTCAGTAAACATCACTATTATTATTAACATGATTGATTATGGTGATAATGATGATGATGATGATGATGGTGTATCCAGGACCTGTCCAGATGGATACATGTGTCTGAAGGCAGGGAGAAACCCAAACTATGGGTATACCAGCTACGACAGTTTCAGCTGGGCGTTTCTGTCTCTGTTCAGACTCATGACTCAGGACTTCTGGGAAAATCTCTTCCACCTGGTCAGTAGCCTGCAGCTCCCTGATGCTGAGGCCAGACCCAGCATCGTCTCACCTCTCTTTATCTGCGTAGACGCTGCGGGCGGCAGGGAAAACCTACATGATCTTCTTCGTGGTCATCATCTTCCTTGGTTCCTTCTACCTCATTAACCTCATCCTGGCGGTGGTTGCCATGGCGTACGCCGAGCAGAATGAGGCTAACATCGCCGAGGCCAAACAGAAAGAAGAGGAGTATGCCCAGATTCTGGAGGCACTGAAGCAGAGGGAAGAGGAGGTAAGATGTGATGAAGAGAAACCTCCTGTGATTCAGGACAAAGCTGAATGTTTGTGTTTTGTCTTTACAGCAAGCGGCCAAGAGGGCGGCGCTCTTGGAGAATCAAGACCCCACATCACAAAGCCAAGAGGAGCATGCGAACATGGAAGGTACTGGGACACAGTGAACACACTGGGATTACTGACTCTCTTTCCTCAGGTTTCTTCTTGTAAAAATGATCCATCGTTTGATTCCACCGACTTCACTACAAATCTGAATTTTACACACTTTAGCACCATTCAGTTGAGTTTACCTTCCATGTTTCTGTAAGGATTCCTTACATGAAATGAACAGAATTTACAGATTAAGAATAAAACTAATTGGTGCTTAGTTACTCCAAACACTTATTGCGCAGTGATGCATTTCAGCGGTTTTGTGTTTCAGAGTTTGAGGACGACCAGAGGCCATGTCCTCCATGCTGGTACGTGTTTGCTGACATCTTCCTGAAGTGGGACTGTTGCGGCTGTTGGCGATGGCTGAAAAAGCTCCTGTATACTATCGTCATGGATCCATTTGTGGACCTCGCCATCACCATCTGCATTGTCCTCAATACTGTCTTCATGGCCATGGAGCATTATCCAATGACTGCGCAGTTTGAAGATCTTCTCAGCACTGGAAATTTGGTCAGTAACAGAGGAGAAACTGAGTCAAAGTCTGCACAGTGAGGTTGAGTCCAATGAGTTAACACTGAGTTGTATTTTGGTGTAACATTTGGTAGAAGGTTAGCTTAGATGAGTAGCATAGTCTGGTAACAGGTTAGGATGGTGTTTTTTAATTCTGGTGATGTCACATAAAAAACTATCTAATGTCTGATCCTCAGGTCTTTACAGGGATCTTTACAGCTGAGATGGTTCTCAAACTTTTAGCGATGGATCCATATTACTACTTCCAGGTCAGGATTATATATATCAATAAAAGCAGAAAGGTTTGGATGGTGAGGAGCTGCTCCCATGGTTACAGTCGCTTGTTGTCTTGGTTACAGGTGGGCTGGAACATCTTTGACAGCATCATTGTCACCATGAGTCTGGTGGAGCTTGGGCTGGCGAATGTTCAGGGTCTGTCAGTGTTGCGGTCCTTCAGATTGGTCTGTTCATAACTTTCTCACCACGATTAAACTGTGACCCGAGTTCTGTATATTTCCATCTTCATACGTCTCTGTCCATCTTGCCATGTTATCTCCAGATGAGAGTGTTTAAGCTAGCCAAGTCCTGGCCGACTCTCAACATGTTGATAAAGATCATCGGCAACTCAGTGGGAGCTCTGGGGAACTTGACGCTGGTTCTCGCCATCATCGTCTTCATCTTCGCAGTCGTTGGGATGCAGCTGTTTGGAAAGAGCTACAAAGACTGCGTCTGCCGCATTGCAGAAGACTGTGAGCTTCCTCGCTGGCACATGAACGACTTCTTTCACGCCTTCCTCATCATCTTCAGGGTTCTGTGTGGCGAGTGGATTGAGACAATGTGGGACTGTATGCAAGTTGCCGGGGAACCTATGTGTCTGATTGTCTTTATGATGGTCCTGGTGATCGGAAACCTGGTGGTACGTCTGTGCAGAAAAACTCTTTCTGATCTGACTTTGATTGGTTTTTAAAACGTTTCAAATCATGAATATGTTTCTGATATTATTCCAGGTTCTGAATCTGTTCCTGGCCTTGCTGCTAAGCTCATTCAGTGGCGATAATCTTGCCGTTACAGAAGATGAAGGAGAAAATAATCTGCAGATTGCAATAAACCGGATCAGCAGGGCTGTCGCCTGGACCAAGGCCTGGTTCCTGAAACATGTCTTGACTTTAGCGGGAAAGAAAACAAACGTGAACTCAGACTCCAATGGTGGGAACAGACATTATTTGTTCACATGTAAATGTTCATATAAGGTTTATTTTTTGCACTTATTCGTTATTTTTGTCTTTGTATTTGAAATCAATGTTTTTAGCTGTACCCTGCGAAGAAGGCGAAAAATCAAAGGAAGTTTTATCTCTGACAATCGTGAATTCAGAGCAGCCCAAGGTTCAAGTTCCCAAAGTTGATCTGTCATTGCTGAGCAGCTACTACCAGAACATCACATCTCTGAAGGTCCCCATTGCTGAAGCGGAGTCTGACCTTGACATGCCTGAAAATGAAGACGAGGAAGATGAAGATGAAGATGAAGATGATGAGGAGGATGACATCGAAGAACAGCTTTCACAAGTACAGTCTTGGGTTTTGGGTTCTGTTGGGGATATGTGTTTCCCTACAGTTTGTTTTTGCAGTGGATGCATTCATGTGAAGTCGTTTGAATGTTTTTAAAAATAACCTTTGAATGCTAAGATCTGCCTATGCTCAGGGTGACGGGTCTTCGGTCTGCAGCACTGTGCAGAGAGCTCCTGAAGTCCCAACAGTAGAAGAGGTCGAAGAAACTCCAGAGGACTGCTATACAGAAAGTAAGTGCACTGAGAAAAACTAATGTGTTGAATGTATCCATTTATCCATTTAATCCAGTTTTTGTATTTGGACCGTTATGATCAAACAAAGTGGATTGTTTTTCAGTTGACTTGTGCAAAGTAAATGTTCTGAAATGATTTCCGGACATTTTAGCGTGAAAACCAGCTGGTAACAGGTGTGCAAACTGTATGGGTTTCTGTTGCAGAGTGTTACAATCGCTGTCCTTGTCTGGACATAGACACGTCCCAGAGCAAAGGAAAGATCTGGTTTAATTTCAGGAAAACTTGCTTCACTATCGTAGAGCACAACTACTTTGAGACGTTCATCATCTTCATGATCCTGCTGAGCAGTGGAGCTCTGGTAAACTCTACAACACAATATCTAACATCATTTTAGCACTAACTCAAAGCATAATCCCTTGTTGTTTGTGTTGATGTCTTTAGCATCTTCGGGTTTTACTCTGAGATGTTTTATTGGCTGAGCAGGTTTCAGCAAACTAATCTGATGGTTGGAGTGGCTAGCTGTGGCCTGCAAGCATGGCTGACAGTGTGACTACTAACATGGCTGCTAAACAGACAGGTGAGATGATTGGACTCTATTAACCCCTTCAAAACAAAAAAGCAATATGAATGAGTGACTGGAAGGTTGCAACTTTTACTCTGATTATTTGATAAAACACTGAGTCCCATCTTATCCCGTTACTCAAAGATATACAACTTACTGTCAGCATTTTTCAAGCTTGGAGAGTTTTTTTTGTCACATCAACCGAAGTTGCATATAACAAATATTGGTGCCTGAAAAGCTTTTCACATTTTCACCGATATTTTAACAGTTTATCATTGGTGATGAGCTCAGTGTTTAGAGGTTGAAAGGT
Source organism: Poeciliopsis gracilis (assembly GCA_911649635.1). Taxonomy (NCBI): domain Eukaryota; kingdom Metazoa; phylum Chordata; class Actinopteri; order Cyprinodontiformes; family Poeciliidae; genus Poeciliopsis; species Poeciliopsis gracilis. The sequence continues at coordinate 2,180,187 of CAJVRI010001527.1, forward strand.
CTCCTTACCATCACCCTAATCTCAGTGATTAGGGTGAAAACATGTTGTTAAAATTAAAATTACAGACAGATTTCGCCTATTTGCAGTTTCTTTCTGTATTTTAGACCTAAGCTGCAAGGGGCATGAATAATTTTGATTCTATACATTTCAGAAGGGTCTTTATTCTGTAACCTTGCCAAACAAAATAAGTCCAGGATTATCTCAGATTAGCATCACAATCCTAAATCAGCATCATCTGGGCTTCTCAACAGGGCTTGCTGGGAAAGCATTGATAATATTCAGTCCATTCAATCCAAGATTGTGAATATTAAACCATGACATATTAAATGATGAAGTTTTATCTATTAAAATCTCCAAATATTGTTAACAGGCCTTTGAGGACATCTACATTGAGCAGCGCCGTGCAATCAAGATAATTCTGGAATACGCAGATCAGGTTTTCACCTACGTGTTTGTGGTGGAGATGATTCTCAAATGGGTCGCTTATGGATTCAAGACCTACTTCACCAACGCCTGGTGCTGGCTGGACTTCCTCATTGTAGATGTACGAAACTGATTAATCCTGAATGATCACTCCTTCGTATTTCCACTGAAAGGAAAGTTTTGGCTCATCTACATGTTGTTTTTCAGGTGTCTCTGGTGTCACTGACAGCAAACATCCTGGGATACTCTGAGCTGGGAGCTATTAAGTCTCTGAGGACTCTGAGAGCATTAAGGCCCCTAAGAGCCCTGTCTCGCTTTGAGGGCATGAGGGTAAGACTGGCAGATGGATCAGCAACTGTCTTGTTTTTGGTTGGTTTAACATTTCACTCACTGCTGTCGTATCTGCTGGCCTGTAGGTGGTGGTTAATGCATTGGTTGGTGCCATCCCCTCCATCTTCAACGTGCTGCTGGTCTGTCTGATCTTCTGGCTCATCTTTAGCATCATGGGTGTGAACCTGTTTGCAGGGAAGTTTTATTACTGCTTCAATGAAACATCAGAGGAGGTTTTCCTTCCTGAGGAAGTCAACAATAAAACCCAGTGTCTGGATTTGATTGAGAAGGGCTTCTCCGAGGTTCGCTGGAAGAACACAAAGATCAACTTTGACAACGTTGGGATGGGCTACCTGTCTCTGCTGCAAGTGGTCAGTCAGAAAGCCAACATCAAGGATTTATACTGTTTCTTTAACATTCAGATAGCTTTAGATTGTAAAATAAATTGTATGTTTTTTTCTTTAGGCCACATTTAAAGGCTGGATGGACATCATGTATGCAGCGGTGGACTCCAGAGAGGTCAGAACTTCTCGTACTGGTGCTGGTTCAGCTCCTGGTCTGATTAATCCCAGTCTACCGAGGAATTGAGGTTTTAGTGATGTTAATGCTGTAACCAGAAGCTTTCCTAGTCCTGGAACTGGGAAAAACTGTTGCTGTTATCCCATGAGACACAACTGCATTTCCCTCCATCCTGAGATTTCAACCTTCTCGGTTTAGGTGGAGTCCCAGCCATTGTATGAGGACAACCTGTACATGTACATGTACTTTGTCTGCTTCATTATCTTCGGGTCCTTCTTCACCCTCAACCTCTTCATCGGAGTCATCATCGACAACTTTAACCAGCAGAAAGCAAAGATAAGTTTCTTGTCAATGACCCTATAGTGAATAATTTTCTCTTTCCTTCTGTCAACCATTTAATATTTATGTTTGGGTTTTTACCTTGGAGGAACAGATATATTCATGACAGAAGAACAGAAGAAATACTACAACGCCATGAAGAAACTGGGATCCAAGAAGCCTCAGAAGCCTGTTCCCCGGCCTGCAGTGGGTTCAAGGACTTTCTGCAGAGCTTACATAACCCAACCCTGTAAATATTAATATGACGGACGTCGAACAACTGTATTTCTGCTTCTGTCTAGAACAAGTTCCAGGGTCTGGTCTTCGACCTTGTGACCAAGCAGTTTTTTGACATCCTCATCATGGTGTTGATCTGCCTCAATATGGTGACGATGATGGTGGAAACAGACGAGCAGAGTCCTGAGAAGGAAAACATCCTGTACTGGGTCAACCTTGTCTTCATTGTCATCTTCAGCACAGAGTGCTGTCTCAAAATGATCGCCCTACGGAAGCACTACTTTAACGTCGGATGGAACATATTTGACTTTGTAGTGGTGATATTGTCCATTGTTGGTGAGGAGGAAGCAGATTAGACGCTTTTGTTATGTCTAACTGAGAGTTTTAAAAACTTCCCCATGTCTTTTCTTCCTTTTCAGGCCTTCTTCTTGCTGATATCATCGAGAAGTACTTCGTTTCTCCAACTCTCTTCCGTGTGATCCGACTGGCTCGTATTGGACGGATTCTTCGTCTCATTCGTGGAGCGAAGGGGATTCGAACGCTGTTGTTTGCCTTAATGATGTCACTTCCTGCCCTCTTCAACATTGGCCTCCTTCTCTTCCTCATCATGTTTATCTTCTCCATCTTTGGGATGTCTAATTTTGCTTATGTGAAGAAGGAGAGCATGATTGATGACATCTTTAACTTTGAGACCTTTGGGAACAGTATGATCTGCCTGTTTATGATCACGACATCAGCTGGATGGGACGGTCTGCTGAATCCCATCATGAACACACCTCCAGACTGTGACCCAGACTTTGAAAACCCAGGCACGTCTGTCAGGGGCAACTGCGGCAGCCCGGCAGTGGGCATTGTCTTCTTTACTTCATATATCATCATGTCTTTTCTGGTGGTGGTCAACATGTACATCGCCATCATCCTGGAGAACTTTAACGTCGCCACAGAGGAGAGCGCCGACCCACTTTCTGAGGATGACTTTGATATGTTCTATGAAACCTGGGAGAAGTTTGACCCTCGAGCTTCACAGTTCATACACTACAGGTGAGTCCCAGCAGGCGAATGACCTCCTGTGAGACTCGGTTTCCTGTATTTCTGGGTGAACCTGATTGTAATTTTATGTGTTTCGCAGTGAGCTGTCAGAACTGTGTGATGTTCTGCAGGATCCTATGAGGATTCCCAAACCCAACACCATCAAACTGATACAAATGGACTTGCCTTTGGTTCCCGGAGACAAGATCCACTGTATGGACATCCTGCTAGCTCTCACTGCAGAGGTAGCATCACTCACATTATCTTTTGTCTTGGAGACATATGTAGTGTTTGTTAAGAGCCCACATCTACCTCCACCTGTTTTAGGAACCAAGCATGCATCATCAACAGCGGGCAGCTACACATAAAAAGGGCGTAATAGGAAGAATACCCTTTACACTTCTGTTGTTGTTTCTTTCTATTCAGATTGACAAGCAGAGGTATTCCACAGTGCCCAAGATGGGACACGTAATCCTTGCTCTTTGAGTCGAAACATTCAATAGCATTGAATGTTAAATGTTGTTTAGGAACCAGAACAGGCTCTGCAATGTGTTAGTGGAGCCTATTGGAGCTGTAGGCTGTTTGCAAACATCGTAAGAGATTATAATCTTTTCTCTTTATAGAAACTATAAAACCTTCAAGTTTCAAACTGTAGCTTCAATTCCTTCTTCAGATTTTATGTGGGATTGTCCTTAAAGTGTTGAGTGTTAGTTTACTGCATGGTGTTCTTTAGGTCATAATCACCATACTGAAAGACTGGCTAAGTGGAAAACTCGTTCTATTAGCTGCTCAATTCATTGAAATCATCCTGTTCCCTAAACAGAAGAATATTAAGTATAATGTTTCCACCTATGTGCTTAGCTGAAGAAAGTTGCTTCAGAGGTATACTCCTCTTTTGTCTTGGTTGATTAAAAGCTGATCTGCAATGTCTGTCTCTTTGGGTTTTGAAGATGTATTTGTGGATCCGGTTCTTGGACAGCTGTGTTTAGGATTTAAGACCTTTTCTGCTTATGGTCATCCGTTAAGAAGTTTTAACTTTGAGTTAAAACTCTCAACAACAGCATTAAAATACAGCAACAATTGGTGATCAAAATGTGTGAGAGATATTTGAACACATATGTTTTCTTTGAATATTTTTCAGGTTTTGGGTGAATCTGAGGCAATGGATGCTCTGAAGGCAACGATAGAGGACAAGTTCATGGCCAACAATCCCACAAAGGTTTTTCTCTTATTTTTTGTCAGAGTCTAAGTCAGGGGTCTTCAAAGTCTCTCAGCCCTAATTATGACCTAATAATGGCACTGCAATTAACAAACTGTTATTTGGCAAAATGTTCAGAGCTAGAATGTGTATATATACCTGAAATACATTATTTCATACCTTTATCAGTTTGTTTCATGTTGGATTCATGTTTAACAAAAACAAAAAGAATCTCAGTGACCTCACTAAAGGATCTGACCAACACGTTGAAGACCCCTTGAAAAAATATCAATATAACCTCCAACAGAAAGTCCTTGTATAATGAAAGTAACTGCAGGAATGTGATTATTCATTTTTGCAGAAGTTGTATGAACCAATCAGCAACACTTTGCGTAAGAAACACGAGGAGCTGGCAGCAGCAGTGATCCAGAGAACCTACAGGAGACATCTTCTGCAGCGAGTGATCAAACTGGCGTCCTACAAGTACAAAGAGAGGACAGGGGGACAGCGAGACGATCTGTCTCCACCAGAGACAGAAGGATTTCTCTGTAAACGAATGGACCAGCTTTATGGAGACAGTGAGACGGCTCTGGCTGCTCCAGCTGAGGACCAGACTGTCCAGGTGGAACCGCAGAGGGACATTCTGCTCCACTCTGCTCCTCCGCACAGCGACTGCAACTTCCTGCACGACGAGAGCCTGACAGAGACGATGATGCAGCTGCAGACAAACTCGAATCAGGAGTGTTTCCTGTCAAAGAAGTAGCAGACGGACTCTTCTCTGTTCAACAGAGCGTTCTTCAGTTCAGTTTAACACAGAAACCCACAAGAACAGTGGCTCCGGGTTCTTATTAATGCAACAAAAGAAACAAATAATAATGTTTCCAAACAGGTCTTCACTGCTCTGCTCATCACTTCAAAGCCAAGACATCTGCACTTATCCTTCCTTGTTTCTTTCTTCTGATTGGTGGATATTGATGTGATGAAACGCTGAAGAAACCAATGGAGGTAGCAAACAGCCATTCAGAAAGGTTTGGATTAGGTGAAGAAAGTGTTTATGTGCCATCAACCAGCAACCAGCCAGTGGAGCATCGGATAGCAGGAGCTTTGGATCATGGGCTGCATGAACGCCCACTTTTACCATGTCACTCGTATTCATCTAACCAGGCTGCTTTAATGCAGAACCTAAATGTCTTAAATTATCGAGTAAAGTCGGTTGATCTGCTGGGCAGCCGGGGATCCAGGCAGTGGGTTAACCTGCAGGTGTTTGGGATTTTATTCCTGCACAGTAGTGATGAAATGAACACAGAGAGATGTGACAGCTCACACCTCCTTCCACCAGCAGACACCCAGGCCTGCATGACGGAGGAAACGCCTCCATCAGTCCCCGAGTCGTCACCCAGCAGACTGCAACCTGCAGGTGACAATAACTGGCTGTGATGTCATCACAGGTGTAAATGTGGGTCATTCGTAGCCGAATAAACCGAGGAATGTTACTGTGAATGTTATAACAATGTTACTGCGCTTCACTCTTCCTCCCTTCCTTCCTCCCTTCCTTCCTTCTTTTCTTCCTTTCTTTCTTTCTTGCTTCAGTGCACGAATCTGAACTCGGATTAAATATTTGTCCTTTTGATTCAATTCAACTTTTGTTTTTCCTATGAAATAATGTTGCATCTTTGGCTTAACGGATGAATCAGTATATTTGAAATATTTTACCTGCAATAACATCCACACGATTAAAGCTTCAGATTGTATTGAGCGTGATTTCTGGAGTTTTTTTAAATATCTTTGTGTGTACCATGGCATGGATTTACCCACCTGCTTTGAACAGATGCAGAACCAGCATCTATTTCATCTCTGACCTGAACTCCAGTTTAAAATAACAGTTTTATTGCTGACTAAAGGTACTGTTAAATAAGATTCTGTCCAACACAAATGTGCCGGAGTTGGTAAATCAGGAGGAGGTTATGCTCTTCTGGAGTTTCAACAGATGCAGAACACCTGAGCCTCCTTCACAGAAACACAATCTGCTCTTCAAAGGGCAGAATGAAGTATTTTCCAGGAACATAGCACCATTTTATAGCGCAATCAAGCAACAGTCATGACTTTGGTTGAAATGTTACATATATCAAATATGAGTTGAAAGTAATTTGACTTTGCAACTTGATGCCTTAAAATTAACCAATGTCTCCTTGAGAAGATCCTCCTTCCAAAACTCAGAGGATCCCTGAAGAAACACACACTGGCCAGTGGCAGAGTCAGTTTGGAGCACAACATGCAAATAATTCACAAACAAAATATTTTCTTAAAATCTCTGTATTTATGAATTCATGATGAGAACACAAACTGTTCCCAGGTCGCATCGGACTGGAGGAAATAAAACCTTTTAGTTGGGAACTGATGATAATGTGGCTTCCTGTGTGTGTGTGTGTGTGTGTGTGTGTGTGTGTGTGTGTGTGTGTGTGTGTGTGTGTGTGTGTGTGTGTGTGTGTGTGTGTGTGTGTGCGCGTTTGAGAAGACACACTACCTCACCTCTCATGTTTCAGTCAGAGAAGCAAAGCTGAAGACGGCAGACGGACCCAGAGAGAGGAAGGCGAGCTGGAAAACACAGCGATAGGTAACCGTCCTGCAGGGAGTCGGATGTTTACCGGGTTTAGTTTGGAAAAAGCAGAAGAAGGTAAGCTTGAGTCAAGTGTTTCAGATGGAAGTGAGGTGTGATATGAACCGTGTGTGTGTGTGTGTGTGTGTGTGTGTGTGTGTGTGTGTGTGTGTGTGTGTGTGTGTGTGTGTGTGTGTGTGTGTGTGTGTGTGTGGAGCATGCAGAGCTGAGATTACACAGTGGGGTCAAACCTTGACTTGTTTTCCACAGGTATGGATTGTTATATTTACATTTTCTTGAAGTTAAAGTAGAAAAGCCTCCCTGGTTTTAAGACCAACCAGGAAGAACTAGTTCTGGTTTCTGGTTCAATTGTGTTGAAAACTCCAATTTATGAACGATGCTATTATATTTGGGCTTTATGTGGGATAATTTAACTGTGATTTAAAGCTCAGATGCAGCTGTTCAAGCACAGAAAAATGTAAGGACTCATTATGAACTGAAGCAGACAATCAGAAACAAGCACAAAATCAGACTGATATAAAAAAAATCTTACTTAGATGGATTCAAAATTAAAAGAGAAGTTAGTGAAGGGATGTTAAAACCAGAGTTATGAGATTTTATTCCCTTGTTCCAGTTAAAAAGCTGCATTTTGAACATTTTGCATGTGTGAGAGGGATGCATAATTAAATCCAGTTAAACAAGAGTTACAGTAACCCAGTGGTGACACAATAAAAGCATTAAATAATGTCTGTTGGACAAGCCACCACAGCACTGACAAACGACTCAAGATTTAGACTGGGCATTATTTTTACACCTAATTTAGTGATTTTGGAAAGAAAAATTAACAGAAGTTTCACAGCTGGAGTTATATTTGTTAAAAACAAAGAGTGAACAGAAGAGGACCGAGAATCGACCCCTGAGGTATCCCAAGAGAAAGTTTGTATCTGGAAACTGATGTCTGAAGAAAGAAAGGTGTTTTTCTTCAACTCTGCTTCTCATTACTGACCAGAGGAAACGTTTGGGACACAGAAGCTCAAAACTGCTCTGTGTCACAGAAAATACAGCAAGTAAAATGCTGCAGTCACAGAAAATAGAGCCAGAAACGTACAACCAACGTAAAAAAAAAAATCCCAAATAAAAATGTTTCAACCACTGCAAAAATGCAACCACATCGGATGGAAGCAAAAAGAAAAATGCAGAAACAAGAAAAAACAAGAGCAAGTATAAAACTGACTTTAAAAAACAGAAGATCGTTTGTTTGCACCATTTTCTCCCCATTTAATGTTGAGCAGGAAACAAATTTACTGCAGTTCAATTCTTCCGTTCACCAGAATTCACTCCAACTCAGTTGTTCTGGTCAATTCAGTCTAATTTGATGTGAAACAAATATTCAGGATGGAGTTGTTCTGTTTTCTCCAGGATAAAACAGTTGAAACGATTAACCTAATAGCAAAATATACAAATATGTTAAGTTACTTCTGAGCAGGAAATTTTTAAATTAAAAATCTAATGTGAATGTGATGCTGAAGCTGGAGCCACAAGAGCTTTTTTTAACAGTCGAGTTGTTTTCTGTTCACTGAACACATTTATAAATTTCTCAGAATAATTTGCACGTTCCAGTGAAAAGACAAACGTTTCCTGTCTGACGAACTTCTTCCTGACATGAAGTCCCAAGTGGAGTTTGACGAGAGGCTCAGAAGGATTTTTGCTGTTTTTGCTCCAGCAGACCTAAAGTTTTATGCTTGAGAGGCAAAACTGATCTGGAGTCTCTCCAACATGTGTGTGTGTGTGTGTGTGTGTGTGTGTGTGTGTGTGTGTGTGTGTGTGTGTGTGTGTGTGTGTGTGTGTGTGTGTGTGTGTGTGTGTGTGTGTGTGTGTGTGTGTGTGTGTGTGTGTGTGTTCCTGTTTGGCTGCAGTTCTCCACGGCGGATCGTTTCTCTCCACAGAGATTTCCCAGGGAATCTGGGGAAACAGGCACAGGCTGTCAGAGTGTTTGTCTCTCACGCCACCTCACAGGCAAACGCAGCAAAATCCAACTCCAGCATTCAGAGATGACAACCCTCCAGAGAACGCCATCTGCAGCTGTCTGGTACACATGGTGTTGGATCAGCTCAGCACAAATACTTTGCTTGGCTGTTTATACTGCAGATATTTGGCTTCAGCAGAAGGAAAGAGAGTCTGTGAATCAGTGGTTTTATCCAGACCTCATCAAGCTGAAGGTTTGTTGGGAATCATTGCCTCTGATTTCCAGATTGTCAGCATGAGCATTAAGTTGTTGAAATGGATTTAAATGTGAAAAAGACAAAGCGGGTGTCAAAGTGGAGTCCAGTCTAACCACTAAACTGTCTTTCTGTACGGATGCTGGACGTTCTGCATGCATGTTCTCTCTGGGAGCTCCGGCTTCACTCCAGAAGCCTTTCAGGTTAATTAGTCGTCAGGTCTGAGTGAGTGCATCGTGTCTCAGGTCTGTGTGTCACCCAGTCACCGCGTGAGATGGCAAGTCAGTGGGTTGCATCACCATGGAAACTAGTTGTACTGTGAAGACCGAGGCCGGAAATGCCAGACATTTCTGACCTCGTCTGCCAGCATTCTGCCATCTACAATTACTCTCACATGCATGAGGATGTGAAGCAGCATCCCAGAGAGAAGGAGCGGCGGTTCTCTGGAAGCATGTCGGTGTGTGAATATGTACGGCTTTGATTAGCAGGTTTCCTCAGAGAGATGAGGAATGAAAACTCCTGCGCTTTCTATTCAGTGAGCAGAAACACTTTCAGGTTGTTTCTTCTAACTGGATGAAAGCTGCAAAGGTAAATAATGTAAATATAATCTTAATGTAGCCTTATGGTTTTTCTATGAAGCTGTTGCACACAAATCAGTCCCTGCTTTGGCACAGCCTGGGTTGATGTTGAGTCGCGTTTCCTCCACAAGTGAATATCACTGGAGGATGTTTTTCTCAGAAACCATCAACAGATCAAATTGAGGAAGGAAGGAGGGATGCTGAAGAGGTCAGAGGAAACTCGAGGGACGTGAGGGGGAAGCTGTATGACAACCATGTAGGAACACACTGTTCCAAGGAATAAGGTGTGTGAATATGTATGGCTTGATGCTTTGAAAGGACAATTTTTTTCAACAAGTACTGGGTTATGAGGAGCGACACTCAGGTGCCATCAGCCCCAGGACTCAAACCCATCACACGTCAGTGTTATAAATCCAGAGGTTGGAGATTTAAAAACAAGCCAAGTGACTGTATCTATAGGTGCTCCACTGATATTTGGATAAAGCTGCTTTTGTTCAAGGAGAGGCCGCAGAGAGGGAGCTGAATAAGATACTCAGTCGTACACAATTCATATGCAAGTCGATGGGTGGAAGTGGGACAGCCAGAACGGATGGAAAGAAACTCCATATATGGCAGCAGGATTAGGGATTGAGAAATCAGCACATTGTCCATCAGCTCAGAGACTCTGCCTTCAATTCTCATATTTCACTGTAATCCCTCCTTTATGTTAATCATGCATATTTACTCATATAAAAGCTTAGAAAACAAATATTCCGCAGACTTCTGGACTTGTTGACACTTTTTAAGGAGGTGGTTTTTAAGGACGTTCCTGGAATAGTAACCGTTTTTTGCTTTTGATAAATTTTATTTTATTTTTCTTGCATCTGGGAGTTTTGTTTGGTGAGTCTCCTCTTTGCTACAGTTAAAGTTTCTGGTTTCTGAATGAGTCGTTATTAAAGAGCAGCGATTCTGAAATGATTTATCTGAAACTCCTACTGGAATCAGTGCAGGACAAAAGAAAAGTGTTTAAAATGTTAACTGAGACGACGGAGGGGCAGGCGAGGAGCAGGCGAGGAGCTCCGAGATGAAAACTGCATGAAATGATGCAGGTGTCTGATGTAACATATCAGGGAAAATCTTAATCTCTGAGCAAGAATATTTACCCTGATTTTGGAAAAGTCTAACTTGCAGTAGGGTTTTGTTACGTTACCTTAGCTTTCTTTCATAAACTACTAATTCTGCTTTGAATGAATGGATGAATGAATGAATTTATTTGAATGAATTTGATTTATTTCGAACATGATAGAAGTATAAAATCACACACATGAACAAGGAATGCAAAAGACACATTTTTCTACTACAATAATCTTAACAAGCTTGAAAAAAAGCAGGAAGAAGTAAAACTTATGAACTCTGACCCCATAAATTCTCATATTTAAATAAAAAATAAAATAAACATAGGTTAATTAATTCTCTATTTTATCTGGGTTTACATGTCTAAATGCATTCATCCATACATCCACACTCATTCATATGCATTTGCCTCAATTTACACATAAGTCTTATATTGTATTAAATTATGACTTTGGTTTTTTTTACACCATGAATTGAAATCCAATTGCATCAAAGGTCCTGTGGCCGTTTCTGGTCAGAAGCAGCTCATGGGAGAAAACACAGCAGGGAGCCTCATCACTGGCGAACATCTGCTGTCGATCAGAACAAATGAAACTTTGTCTTCTTGGACGTCTAACTCCCTTGTCATTTCCTGTTATTCTAAAACAGAAAGACTCTGCAGTGATTTCACAATCCACATCTGGCCAGAAAAACTCAATTCCTATTTTCCTCACTGGGACTTCTGTTAGAGACAAAGAGAGCTCTTATGTTCCCCAATAATATGAAATCTAACAATGTTCTCTGTGTCGCCAAGTGTTTTTATTCGAGTGGGTGCTGTACTGTCATGAGACGCAAATGAACCAAACACACCAAAACCGAACGAACCGGTCGACAAGAACTGCATGTCTTAAATTACACGAGTAAACGAGTCATGTGATCAGATGAATCAGGTGATCAGTGTTATCTGTGATTCAGGAAGGACTAAAGCATCCTCTTCTACTGGCTGCAACAGCATCAATAAAATTAGCTGCTCCAAAAACATAAACCTTCACGTTTATGTTTTTGTTGACGTTCTTAGACGTTTTCCTTCTGGTCAGTTGTGTGGAAAACAGAACCAATATGTATATTATGGGATATTTTAAACCCTTTTCTTTCCTTTTGTCAGGAGGCGGTTGCTAGGCAGCACAGAAGTTGGGGTGGAACTTGAAAATGTCAATATGGCCCCTCTGCTGCCCCCTGTTGGTACGGAGGTGTTTAGACGCTTCACACCAGCCTCACTGGAGGAAATTCAGCGAAAGCATGAAGCTGAAGCGAAGCAGCAGCAAATCAGGAAGGATAAGAACATCAAGGTCTGGATAATCAATCAGAGATTATGTGTGACAATAACAAACCCTAATCCTGATCTGACTGCTTTCTCTCTCACAGATAGCAAAGAAGTATCTTCCTAAACCAGCAGGCGATCTGGAGGATGGGCAGCCCCTCCCCTTGCTTTACGGAGACCGCGCCCAGGACTTTCTCAACTTCCCATTGGAGGACATCGACCCCTTCTACCAATCACACAAGGTGTCACTCTCCACTGAAGTTTTCAGAGAATTCGGAAATAGTTCTTTTTAAAAAAAAATCAGAGCCGAATGTGGAGCAATTCCAAAATCTCAAAGTCTGAAATGCTCCATGCCTGATAGAATAAGGTTGATGAAAATAACTCTGGTTTTGGTTTATGCAAATAAATGATTTGAGTTGAATTAGGATGTAACTCTGTTTTTGCTCTGCGTCTTTGCAGACCTTCATCGTTCTCAGTAAAGGAAAAATCATCTCCAGGTTCAACGCCGAACCAGCTTGTTACCTGCTGAGTCCCTTCAACTCTCTGAGGATCTTCTCCATCAGGATCCTCATCCATTCATATCCTTCATGCCTTCATCATGGAACTATGGCTCTTTTGAGAACACGTTTCTTAACAAGCCAGTAGTTACATTTTAAAAGAGAGGACTTGCACACTGAAAAACTCAAAATATTGCTGAGTAAACATGATCACGTTTCTAGAGCAAATATCTTAATACACCTGAAATAAGACAAAACTAACTTACATTCAGGAGATTTGTTACACGAGAAATAATCTGCCATTTTCATCAATATTAAAAACGACTGACTTTAAATAAGCTCCTGAACATTTCTGAAACGTCACTTAGAAGCAAGTTTTATCTGATTTCAAGCATATTCTTTTCCTTAAAACTAAAACTTTATTCAGTTTTTTCATCATGGCGACTATCCTGACTGACTGTGTGTTCTTGACCATGAGTGACCCTCCAGCATGGAGCAAGACGGTGGAGTAAGCATGACCTACGCAGAACATGTAAACAGACGCTCAGTATGTCGGGGTCTTGTCTCAGATCATGTCTTCCTGTTGTTGGACAGATATGTGGTCATGGTGATCTACACGTTTGAGGTAATCGTCAAAGTTTTATCCAGAGGGTTCTGTGTGGGAGACTTCACTTACCTCAGAAACCCCTGGAACTGGCTGGAGTTCATGGTCATCAACATGATGTAAGGATTGAAACGTTCCTGGACAGACTGCATCCCGCTCAGATTTGCTTTACTTCGTTACGATGCTGAAGATGAATGAGGGGATAATGAGGAATGTCTCTGTTTTACAGATACCTTGCAGAGTTTGTCCACTTTGGAAATGTATCAGCACTGAGGCCATTCAGAGTTCTCCGAGTCCTGAAAGTCATCACCGTATTCTCTGGTCAGTATGTCCGTTTCATTGCAGAAACATGCCTGGTTGTCGGAGTCATGATCTTGCATGCAAAGTCTATGTGGACGCAGATCTACGGCTCGTCTCGCTGAGCGTTTTAAGCTCTGGCGTTGTGCGCTGGAAGCACTTTGAGCACAGCTACAAGATGGCCGACGCTGGATAATCTGAACTTTTGCAGCTGGGTTTGGAGCTTCAACCAATCAGAGAGACTCCACTATGTGGAGTCGCAGATGCACACAGTGACACAGTTCACCAGATCGTCATTAGCACTAAAAGCTAAAAGCATTAGTGCGCAGCGTGAAACTCGCCAAACTCACCTGAATTATCCAGTGAATTCAAATACGCCGCACAGGAGCGCAACAACAATATTCTCTAATTCACCAATTATCAGTGCAATAGTGCATGTTTTCCAGAACCCAAATAAACAACCTGTGGATAAATTATATAATGTGGCTAAGCATATCATCACTGCTAAGTACAGATCATTTAGATTGTTTTTTATTTACAACTGCACCTAGAAAAAACAGATCCTTCATGGACTAAACCCGACATGATGAACTATTTCTAACTAATTGTTCTGTATCTCTGCAGGTTTAAGGACAATCTTCTACGCCGTCATCCAATCAGTGAAGAAGCTGCGTGACGCCATGATTCTGACCTTCTTTTTTCTCAGCATATTTGCTCTGATTGGCCTTCAGCTGTTCATGGGAAACCTCAGACAGAAATGCATCCTGATCCCACCGCTGTTACTCAACGACACATCAGAGGGAGCTTTCAACATCAGTTCCCACGAAAACAACAGCAGTGACTTTGATTTCTACTCACACATTAACAACCCAGGTAGCATGTTGAGTATTTTACCTCACAAATCATAATCATCCACCTGAAAAGATGCAAACTTCAGCCTGTCCTTGTGTCTCACAGACAATTATTACCACCTACCTGGTCAACTTGATGCCCTGCTGTGTGGAAACAGCTCTGATGCAGGGTAGCTTTCAGTAAACATCACTATTATTATTAACATGATTGATTATGGTGATAATGATGATGATGATGATGATGGTGTATCCAGGACCTGTCCAGATGGATACATGTGTCTGAAGGCAGGGAGAAACCCAAACTATGGGTATACCAGCTACGACAGTTTCAGCTGGGCGTTTCTGTCTCTGTTCAGACTCATGACTCAGGACTTCTGGGAAAATCTCTTCCACCTGGTCAGTAGCCTGCAGCTCCCTGATGCTGAGGCCAGACCCAGCATCGTCTCACCTCTCTTTATCTGCGTAGACGCTGCGGGCGGCAGGTAAAACCTACATGATCTTCTTCGTGGTCATCATCTTCCTTGGTTCCTTCTACCTCATGAATCTCATCCTGGCGGTGGTTGCCATGGCGTACGCCGAGCAAAACAGGGCTAACATCGCCAAGGCCAAACAGAGAGAAAGGGAGTATGCCCGCATCCTTAAGGAGTTAAAGAAAAGAGAAGAGAAGGTGCAATGCGATGGAGAGAAAGCTTCCATCACGTTTCAGTACAAAGCTGAATGTTTGTTTTCTTTACATCAGATGGTCAAGAGGGCGGCGCCCTTGGAGAAAAACGGCTCTGCATCACATGAGGACGATGCCACCAGGGATGGTACACAGACACACTTTGGTGTTGTGCAGCAATAGGCGTCTAGTTTTGGATATAAATAACAATAACAATTGCTTAAGGCAATTATTTATAAACTACTGGGACAAGGCAAGACCTCAACATCAGAAGAAAATATTAGCCAAATAGTTCAGTCTCGGTTATTGTTGATATCATAGATATCTGTGAACTCAATCATTTGTCAACTGGCTTCATCTCAATTACAAGTTCTCTCAAACTTCTTAGCCATTCAGTTAGACTAATCTTCAATTTTCTGGAACAATCCCAAAGATTAAATAAACTGAAGAGCAGCAATAAGCAGACTGAGAAAAAAAAGCTGTAGCTGGTGGTAATTATTCTGAGCACAGGATGTAAATGTTAAGTGACTCGGCAGCGTTGTGTTTCAGACCCGGAGGACGACCAGAGGCCACGTTCTTCACGCTGGTGCGGCTTTGCTGGCACCTTCCTGAAGTGGGATTGTTGTGGCTGTTGGAGATGGGTGAAAAAGCTTCTGCATACTATTGTCATGGATCCATTTGTGGACGTCGCCATCACCATGTGCATTGTCCTCTACACTATCCTGATGGCCATTGAGCACTATCCGGAGACTATGGAGGTTGTAGAGATAATCTGCATTGGAAACCTGGTGAGTAACAGAGAGGAGAGTCAGAGTTCATGTAGTGATGCCAAGACCAAACGAAGACTGATGTTTTGCTTCGGTGTCATATTCAATGACGTTATTTAGTTTTGTGTGCGACTCAGAACCAAACACTAACAGTAGGTTCAGGGTGAGGCTCAGGGTAACAGGCCAGCAGGTTCTGGCATTAGGATTAGGGAAAGAAAGGGGGAAACACTTCAGGCTAACAAGATTGTAATGTCAGTGTTTATGAGGTAGAGAAATTATCTAACGTGTGACATTTGACCCCCAGGTGCTTACAGGCATCTTAACAGCTGAGATGGTTCTCAAAATTCTGGCGATGGATCCATATCATTACTTTCAGGTCAGGATTTCGTTTCAAAACTGATGGCATAGTTGTGATGGTGTGCGGAAACTCCCGTGGTTACAGTCTCTTGTTGTCTTGGTTACAGGAAGGCTGGAATATCTTTGATAGCATCATCGTCATGATGAGTCTGGTGGATCTTGGACTGGCTCATAGTCTCTCTGTGTGGCGGCCCTGCAGATTGGTCCGTTCATCATTTTCTCAGTATGATTAAAAGGTGACCTTGCTTCTGCATTAATCTGTCCTAATGTCGCTGTTTGCCTCCTTATCTGTCCAGATACGAGTGTTTAAGCTAGCCAAGTCGTGGCCGGCTTTCAACATGTTGATAAAGATCATCCGCAACTCTCTGAGAGCGCTGGGGAACTTGACGCTGGTTCTCGCCATCATCGTCTTCGTCTTCACTGTATTTGGGATGCAGTTGCTTGAAAAGAGCTACAAAGATTATGTCTGCCGCATTGCCGAAGACTGTCAGCTTCCTCGCTGGCACATGAACGACTTCTTTCACGCCTTCCTCATCATCTTCAGGATTCTGGTTGGCGAGTGGATTGAGACAATGTGGGACTGTATGGAAGTTGCAGGGAAGCCTGTATGTCTGATTGTCTACATGATGGTACTGGTGATCGGAAAACTAGTGGTGGGTCCGAGTCTCTTTCTAATCTGAGTTTGGTCAGTTGTTAAACACTTTCAAGATATGAATATGTTTCTGACATCGTTCCAGGTTCTGAATCTGTTCCTGGCTTTGCTGCTAAGCTCATTCAGTGGGGATGATCTTGCAGTTACTGAAGATGAAGGAGAAAATAATCTGCAGATTGTGATAAACCGGATCAGCAGGGGCACAGCAAGGACTAAGGCCCGGTTCTGGACTTTGGTGGGAAAGAAAAAAAACGTAAACTCAGATGTAGATGGTGGGAACAAATACTTGTTAAAACATAAACATTAGTTTAAGGTTTATCTTTTGGTCTTCATAGTTATTTTTTTCTTTATATTTTATGTTTTTAGATGTAACTTGTGAAGAAGGCGACAAATCAAAGGAGGTTTTACCTCTGACAATCGTGACTTCAGAGCAATCGGTGGTAAAAGTCCAAGACCCCAAAGAAACCAAAACCTGCTCCGAAGCCAAACCTGACGCTGAGATATCTAAAAGTAAAGATGATAAAGATAATGAGGAGGAAGACCAAGATGAACAACTTGCACAAGTAAAATTTGAGGATTTTGGTTCTGTTACAGACTTGATTGTGCTGCAGTGGTTTCCCTTTATATTCATAGAGAATAAATACCTGCGGAGCCTTTTAAATTCAGGAAGAGCCTCTTAATAAATGCTGTGATTTGTTCATGCTAAGGTCTGTCTTTGCTTAGGGTGAAAAGTCTTTGGACTGCAGCGACATCGAGAGATTTCCTGTAATCTCAACAGTAAAAGAGGTAGAAGACACTCCTGACGATTGTTTCACAGAAAGTAAGTGCACTGACAGAAAAATGTCTCCTACCTTCGAATGTGATCATTGAATTTAAAATTAACTGGGCCCAGTGCATTTTGAATAAGAACATTAAGTTCAGCTGGTATTTTGTGAAAACTAGCCAGTCGTTTAGCCCCATAAACAATAATATTTTTAAACTGCATGTTTTTCAGAGTGTTACAGTTGCTGTCCATGCCTGGATATAGACACGTCCCAGAGCATAGGAAGGACCTGGTTACGTATCAGGAAAACTTGCATCGCCATCGTAGAGTCCAACTACTTTAAGTCATTCATCATCATCGTGATCCTGCTGAGCAGTGCAGCTCTGGTAAACTCCATCACACAATGTTTAACATCATGTTAGCTGATCTAATCCCTCGTGGTTGATGTGTTGTGTCTTTAACATCTCAGGGTTTTACTCTGTTTTTGGGCTGGTTCAATGAGGCTGAGCAGGTTTGAGCAAACTAATCTGATGGTTGGCATGGCTAGCTGTGGACTACAAGCATGGCTGACAGTGTGACTACTAACATGGCTGCTAAACAGACACAGGTGAGATGATTTGACTCTATTAACCCCTTCTAAAAAAGAGACTATTATGAAACCAAATTGCAGTAGACTGAGACCAATCTGATCCCTCTATTGTTTAAATGCTACTTGACTTTTTATTGGCTGGAGTTTGCCAAGCAGCCAACCCAGGAGCAGCGTTACAGCAGTATAGGGAAGACTGCAGATCTTACCTTCTGCAGAATTGCTAAGAGGGTTCCCACCTGGGGTGCACCGATTTACCGGTCAGCCAATTTACTCTTTATCTCCCTCAGCAAAGATCTAAAAATCTACCACTGTCCTCTTTTGTCACCCCACTGTTGCAGTGACTTTCTTGCTATATTTAGCAATATTTCAGACAAGAAAAAAAAAAGAATATTGACCAAAATAGAAATTGGAATTGCAGGCTTTTTAAAAATTCATACATATTAAGGTATATTTTGTGTTCGAACAATTATAACAGGCAGTCATAAGAGATTTTAGAGAGGGGTCATAACTGAATCACAGATAGTCATGGAAATGTGTGATTCTTAGCCAATGAGAATCTAAAGGGTACCGAATTGTAGACCTAAATATGTATGAATAACTTTGGGCTTGACTGTATCAACAAATGTTCAGGATATTGTTTATTTCTTAGTCTTGAAGCTTCATGATTGGCTCTCAGGTCAGCCTTCTTTAAATTAAATCTCTTCTGTGATTTTCAATCGGGCTTGGTACCAATTCTCAGAACATCCTCAGTCCAATGTGTCTTCCATTTAGCATCTATCTCTGACACGGCTAGATGAATATCAAACCGTAACAGATTAAATGAATGAGATTTATCCACTAACAACCTGCTAATGCACTAATTGTCCAGCTGGTGACACCAAATATTGTTAACAGGCCTTTGAGGACGTCTACATTGAGCAGCGCCGGGACATCAAGACAGTTCTAGAATATGCAGATCAGGTTTTCAACTTTGTGTTTGTGGTGGAGATAATTCTCAAGCTGAGCGCCTATGGATGTAAAACCTTCTTCTCCAACGCCTGGTGCTGGCTGGACTTCCTCATTGCAGATGTAAGAACTGTGATTAATCTTTCTGTGAAGGCCTATGCACTCCTTCATATCTTCACCAAGAGCCTTCCTGGAAAGGTTTAGCTCATCTACATGTTGTTTTTCAGGTGTCTCTGGTGTTACTGTCAGCAAGCATCCTGGGATACTCTGAGCTGGGAGCTATCAAAACTCTGAGGACTCTGAGAGCATTAAGGCCCCTTAGAGTCTTGTCTTGCTTTGAGGGTTTGAGGGTAAGACTGGCAGTTTAAATCGTGATAGATTACTGTCTGGATGGTTTAGCATTTCACTCAGTGCTGTCGTATCTGCTGGCCTGTAGGTGGTGGTTAATGCATTGGTTGGTGCCATCCCCTCCATCTTCAACGTGCTGCTGGTCTGTCTGATCTTCTGGCTCATCTTTAGCATCATGGGTGTGAACCTGTTTGCAGGGAAGTTTTATTACTGCTTCAATGAAACATCAGAGGAGTATTTCCTTCCTGAGCAAGTCAACAATAAAACCCAGTGTCTGGATTTGATTGAGAAGGGCTTCTCCGAGGTTCGCTGGAAGAACACAAATATCAACTTTGACAACGTTGGGATGGGATACCTGTCTCTGCTGCAAGTGGTCAGTCAGAAAGCCAACATTAACAGATTATACTGTTTCTTTAACATTAGGATAGCTTTAGATTGTAAAATAAATTGTATGTTTTTTTCTTTAGGCCACATTTAAAGGCTGGCTGGACATCATGTATGCAGCGGTGGACTCCAGAGAGGTCAGAACTGTTACTGGTACAGTTCCTGGTCTTGCTTAGCGTTTCCCCCAGTATATCACGACACTTTTCACTCAAAATCGTGTTTGGAAGGTGCTTTTGTTGAGCAGGTTTGCATGAATACTGCACCAATATACACATCAAGTATAAGATCCTGACTGGTTCGGCGCAAGTGGTCACACTTAGAGGTTCTTCTTGAGAGCGCAGTCAGACTAACGGGAGCGCATAGGCATATCTCACGCTCACTCAGTACATGTTCTGGCACACGACTGGCTCCATGTCTGTGCTTGGAACCTGATAAGGCTTATTTAATGAATTAATCAATTACTCTATTGATCCCAATTGATCTTAAATGTTGTTGTGACTCATTATTCAAGGGTTTTCAAGAAGTTGTTGTAGAGGCTAATGGTTGTGCTACAGGATTTCCTGTAGCAGTCTGAATTACTGAAGGCACCGTTATTTCATGTCTCTGAGCCACGCCATCAGCCAATCACAAATAACTGTTTTTCATGCAGTCAGTGCATTTGTTGCAACTACCGTATTGGCTTAAACAAAAGACAACCAATCACAATAAGCAAATTAAAATGCTGCAACAAGGCAGACATATCTAAACAAAAAGGAAGGAATTTTGAAAATACACTTAAATTTTGGACCATAAGAATGTTTAGTCAAGCATAAAAATACTTATCATTGTCCATTTTAGGTAATATTTTATCTAATTTCTTTTACTTTGAAATATCCCCAGCATTGCGTTGTTTGTTTTACGATCCACTGGCTGATTACGTCATTAAGATTTGACTTAAGTGGATGATTAAGTGTATTTTTCTTTATGTTTTCCTGTTTGACTCTGTTGGTGATAATAATTTGTAATATTTTCCAGTAACATAGTTGTCTAGACATATTCTCAAATTTCTGGTCAACTTTTAACAGTTTTCAACAAAAACACACAGTGGGCCATGTTGGACTGTCGTAGTTTCATGCTATAGCTTTATTATTATTATTATCATTATTATTGTTGATAATAATAATGTATAAATAATGTATAAACTGCTGACGGTGTATTAACTTCTCTGTTGCCCCTGGTTACCGGGATTTAGGTGGAGTCCCAGCTAGCGTATGAGGACAACCTGTACCTGTACTTGTACTTTGTCTGCTTCATCATCTTTGGCTCCTTCTTTCCTTTCTGCCTCTTCATCACTTCACTCATCAACTTCAACCAGCGTAAACCAAAGATAAGTTTCTTCTCTGCGAGCGCTTCTCCACTAGAGCAGCTCGAACTGGTTCTGCCCCAGTAGCCTTGACCAGATTCATCTCCATTAGCAGATCCCACACCCACTTAAAGGGTAGTACAAGCCGCGCAGAAGCGGGTTAATTGACACAGATGGCATTCGTTGATTGGTCCAAACTGAGGAACAGCGGTCCTGGGGACATGTCATTGATTGAAACAGAGCACCACAGTGTAATTAAGAGATTTTGGAGCCGATAATCTATAAGTAGCACGGCTCTCTAACAAACGTCAGGAATGAAGAAGCAAGAAACGATACAGCTCTGGTCAGCAATCTGTCAGAGTTACAGTTTTGTGCCGATCGGTTTTGTGAAAATCTCAAACTACCTAATATTAGTATTCCATCTAAAGAAAATTAAATGCCACGCTATATAGATTGATTTGCACACGTAGGATAAATAATCAGTTGAGTCGAATTATTTTCATTGCATTTTGTTTCTATAAGGCAAAATGAAATATGTTGGATTATTTGAGAGAACAAGCTGGAGGTTCTGCATTGCTGAGTGTTTTAACAAACATCATCATTGGAGAGCCAACAACAACTGGTGCTTATTTGCTGCCCGCCCAAAACAGTGAGGCACCTGAGCCTGATGGAGACTCAGCGAGAACCAACCCAGATAGTCAGCGGTTTGACCGAGACTTAGCAGTGGAAAAACAGCTAATGACCCAATAATGAGTAATTTCCTCCGATTCCCTCTGTCAGTTGTTCAATATCTATGTCTGTGTGTTTACCCTGTAGAAATAGAACCCCCGATAAAATGGATGCCCAGAGAGCCTCCTTCCCGACCGACGGTATGTTTGTGGACCTTCTGTAGACCTTGAATAGAACCAAACTGTTAACGTTGGTCAAATTTTGAACAGCTTCTGTTTCTGTCTAGAACAAGTTCCAGGGTCTGGTCTTCGACCTTGTGACCAATCCATTTTTTGACATCCTCATCATGGTGTTGATCTGCCTTTACGCGTTGCTGATGATGGTGGAAACATACGACCAGAGTCCTGAGATGGAGGAAATCCAGTACTGGGGCAACCTTGTCTTCATCATGATCTTCAGCACAGAGTGCTGTCTCAAAATGTTCGCCCTACGAAAGCACTACTTTTATAATGGGTGGAACATATTTGACCTTGTGGTGATAATACTCTCCATTGTTGGTAAGGAGGAAGCACATTTCAAGGTTTTGTTAAACTATTTTGCTTCAATTAGAGAAAGAACAATATATTTCTACCTTCCTTTCCTCTGTCCTTTCTCTTTCTCAGGTTTTGTTGTTGCTGATATCATCGAGAAGTACTTTGTTTCTCCCACTCTCTTCAATGTGATGCGGGTGGCTCGCATTGGCCTGATCCTTCGTCTCATTCGCAGAGCTAAGAGAATTAGAAAGCTGCTGTTTGCATTAAGAAAGTCCCTTCCTGCTGTATTCAACCTATGCGTCCTCCTCTTCATCATCATGTTTGTCTTCTCCATCTTTGGGATGTCGAACTTTGCTTACGTGAAGAAGGGGGCCATGATGGATGACATCGTTAACTTTGAGACCTTTGGGAACAGTATGATCTCCATGTTTACGATCACCACATTAGCTGGATGGGACGGTCTTCTCTATCCCATCATGAACACACCTCCAGACTGTGATCCAGACTTTGAAAACCCAGGCACGTCTGTTAGAGGCAACTGCGGCAGCCCTGCAGCAGGCATTGTCTTCTTGACTTTGTATGTCATTGTGTCCTTTCTGGTGGTGGTCAACATAAGCATCACCATCATCCTGGAGGTATTTAACGTCGCTGCAGAGGAGAGCGCCAACACACTATCTGAGTACAGCATTGATATGTTCTATAAAACCTGGGAGAGGTTTGACCCTCAAGCTTAATTTTGGTGAGTCCCAGCAGGTGAATGACCTCCTGTGAGTCTTGGCAAACCTGATTGTAACCTGATGTGTTTCACAGTGAGCTGTCAGATCTCTGTGACGCTCTACCGGATCCTATCAGGATCCCCAAGCCCAACACCGTCAGCCTGTTAAAAATGGACCTGCCTTTGGTTCAAGGAGACAGGGTCCACTGTCTGGACGTCCTGCTAGCTCTCACTGAAGAGGTAACATGATCATATAATCTTTTCTCTGGCAGGCAGATTGCTGCAGACCGTGAACAGGTTGCTCAAAGGGATTAGTTTGGTTGACATTGCAGTGTGAAAAAGAACCGTGGTGGTTGAAAATGTAACTAATGTTGCAAATGAACCGGCACTAAGTGCCTGGGAAACTCATACTACTGCTAGCTTAAGACTGATCGGAGCTTGAAACACCCATGCTAACCTTTTGCAGGAAATGTAAGGATATAACATGCATGTGCTTCTGTAGCTGCGATTTGCAGGACATATTTGCAGCAGTTAGAGGTGGGTGTCTTAGTGACTGTGGTGTTGTGGGGCGTAGCAAAGCGTAGCAAAGCGTAACATAGCGACGCATGATGTAGCATAGCGTAGCGTAGCGTAATATAGCATAGTGCAATGCAATGTAAAGTAGCAATCTTTCAAAGCCACCACTTTTATACTGGCAGGGGGAACCGACAGATACAAGTCAGGAATGTCTTTCATTGATTCACTAATTGATTGATTGAGATTGAGATTGATCTGTAATTTGATTGATTCCCAGACCAAATCAATACAATTCTGGGTACTCTCTTTGATCAATATGGACTCAGATTTAACTTGATATTGATCAACAATTGGTCTGAATTTGTGGTGAAAAATCTTGTGACAATAAAATTAAACTTCTGTACAAATTGGAAGCTTAAACATGTGACAGATTAACATTGTTTTTGTAAAAATTTCAGGTTTTTGGTGAATCCCAGGCAACGGAGGAACTAAAGTCTACCATGGAGTGGAAGTTCATGGCCAACATTGCTTCAGAGGTTTTATCAAAATCTTATTTCTGTTTCGGTCTATTTTTCATAGAGATCACATAATGTTAAAAAGATAATTTATCCAACTAATTATTTCCTTTTTCAGGAGAGTTTCAGACCGATCGTCAGCACCTTTCGAAAGAAACACGAGGAGATGGCAGCGACTGCGATCCAGAGAGCCTACAGGAGACACGTTCAGGAGCGAGAGAACAAGCAGTAAATGGAAAAGCCAGAGGGACAGGCGGCCAGGGGGACAAACTGTCTCCACCAGAGACGGACGGATTCCTCTGTAAACCAATGGCTCAGCTGTGTTAAACTCTTTGACAGAAGGTTTTACCAAATGTGACAAGTAATTTGTTTCTGGAAGCGAAGTGGAGGAGGTTGGGTCTGGCGACAATCATAGTGATGCAGCAAAGGATTATAGGAAGTTTAATTGAAGTCGCATTTTTTGGGTAAAGATAAAGGTCATTTTATTTATATAGCATATTTTCAGGAACAAGGAAATACAAAGTGCTTGGCCGAGTGAAATATATACGATGGTGGCGATATTATATTGGATATCGATATGTGCCCTAATTTTCATACATATCAAGAAAGAATAAAAGTGAAAGTACAGATTATTAAAGTAAAAAAGCTTTTACAAATATTTTTAAAAATATTTTCACCTCCAAAGGACTTCAGAGGTCTAGAAAACTAAAAAAAAGTTGTAATCATATAAAGTACATTAGCTTTTATATTTTGCTCAGAACTTGTTAAATTTTTAAAATTATTGATAGAGTCTGGTTTTTCTTCAAACCAAATTGAAATGTACAGCGGTCACGCATACGCAGAATACTTTTTGAAAGCTTTGATACTCCACCAAACCTGAATTTAACAGAAGTTTTATTGATTTAAACCACTTTTCCATTTTAGCAAGAAGTTAAAGAATTTTAATTAACATATAAACTTCATATCTGTTTTTATTTTTTATTTTTTATAGACAATTGTGTTGCTTTGTAACTGTGCATTGTTTTTGCAGATGTTTCCTGTTGAATGCAAGACATTTGACTAAAAACCCAAAGAATTGCATGATTTCTCACCAGATGAACCACCTTTGTAAAGCCTTAATTAGTGGTTGTTTTTACCTATTCTTTTAGTTTATAACTTATATAAAGAAGCTCGTTTTACACCTTTCATTCATATTCAGCTAATTGTGAACTAATCATGTGAACTAATCATTCCATTAAGTTGTTCGTTAATGGGATTTTGTTGCATTTAACTATATACCATCTAATTATAACTGGACGATTACATTGTCATAAATCCTGTATCAGTTGTTGTTTGCAGAAATGCATGTGGTTTTCACTTGTTATTGTAGTTATCCAATATTTCATGCATATTTTTGTCTACCATTATTTTCAGTAAGCATTAAACGTTTTGTTTAAACCTTACCCAGAGTTTGGATATTATTAGCACAGACTGGAATGTGTATTTATTAATATTATTGCAACAATGAAGTCACGAAGTTATGAAAATTAAAACTTATTGAACTTACGCTGTAATTTTTAGTGCACTGCAGAAAACTGTAATGTCTCCTTCTGTGTTTTCTGATGAGCGACATACAAACAAAGTAACAGCAGTTCAGTGAACAGAAGTTCTGTAAAATGTTAGTCTGATAAAATTTTAGAACAAGATTTTCCCCAGTAAATATAAGAACTATCAGAACAAAGGCAAACAATTGAGTGTAATCTGAAGCTAATGATGTTTCAAAACCGTTCTCAACGTAATAAACTGAGCAGCAGCGCATGCTAAATTAATTCTTTCTATTATCTGAAAATACAAGCCGATCTGTGTTTTGTTTAGTTTGAGCAAAATTAATGTTTTTTATGAGGTCAGATGGAAAAAACAGAGGAGCAAATACTCAACAAAAAGTCATAAATGTTGAGATTAATCTAAGAACATTTCTGGAAAAACATGTACATTTCAAACTTTATTTGCCGAGTTTCAAAAGTCAAAAATGTTTGAAACTCGAAAATTACAAAACTTTTCTACAAAATTTATTAAGCTCAAAATTTTAGATTTTTTGGAGCAAAATTTTGACTTTTGAAACTCAGAAATATTTTTTTTCAAAAAGAAAAGTAAAGAAAATTTTAAGATTAATCTGAAATGTTCAACTTTTGAAACTTCCAAGCTTTTTCTTGAAAACTGAAAATTAAAAATGTAGGACCTTTTGGATGAAATTTAAAAAATGTTTGGACAATGGTCCTAATACACCACTGCAGTTTTGCAAGTCGTATTACATTTCTATTATTACTATTATTATTTTTCATAATGGTTTTTAGTGCCATTTGCAAAAAAAGAATAGAAAATATATTTATTTCTCTTGAACAGATTTTTTCTTGTTTTACTTCAGTAAAAAATTTTTGGTAAATGCTAAAAAGCTTAGTGAGAACATATTTTAAAGATTTTTGTATAATTTTTCAGACGTTTACATGCATTTGGTAAAATCTAGGATTATGGGCTTTGGGTAAACATTTGCTTCCAGAAACTTCTCACAATACCTCTCTGTAGTTTTGGCCCATTCCAATTTATAATTAAGCAATAAATAAATGAATACACTAAAAGGCCTTGCAAAATAGATAATTAGTTAAACTTTCACAAGTATCAAGGATCAGGTTCCAAAAATAAAAACAATAAGTTGTAAGTTTTGTCTAAAGTTTTGTCAGATTCATGAATATCTGCAGAGAAAAGCTCAGATCCAGTTTCAGCCTCGGCATTTACATCTAAAAATTTTTACCTTTTTCTCCTTCACATGTTTTAATTCAAACAATATCAGTGAAGTTAAGCAGGGAACCTGCTGCAGGACACAGATCCACATGCACAGGTGAGCTGGTCAGTGTGACAGCATCGCCATGGAGACAAGAACAATGTGAATATTTAAACAGATCAAGGCCACAATGTCTCTGTGATTCACATATCATTAATAAACCGAGTGGCATCTAAGACATTATGTTCATAAACAAGAGCAAAGCAATGATTTTACTCTGACAAACAGGCGATTATAAAACCGTGACGTCGCCCCGACAACAAAGAACGCACAACTCAACTACACACTGGAGCACACAAACTGACACAGTTAAACACACTGCAACACACACCAGTAACACTGCAACACACACCAGTAACACTGCAACACACGCCAGTAACACTGCAACACACGCCAGTAACACTGCAACACACACCAGTAAACACTGCAACACACACCAGTAAACACTGCAACACACACCAGTAACACTGCAACACACACCAGTAACACTGCAACACACACCAGTTAACACACTGCAACACACACCAGTAACACTGCAACACACACCAGTAACACTGCAACACACACCAGTAACACACTGCAACACACACCAGTTAACACACTGCAACATACACCAGTAACACTGCAACACACACCAGTTAACACACTGTAACACACACCAGTAACACTGCAACACACACCAGTAACACACTGCAACACACACCAGTTAACACACTGCAACATACACCAGTAACACTGCAACACACACCAGTAAACACACTGTAATGCAAAGAGAAATACATATTTTTTGTCTGTTGTTACTGCATGCAACAACACATCATCGCAACACACTAATATACACACTAACACACTGCAACACACACATCAACCAATCAGGTTCATTTGTGTAGCATATTTCAGGAACAATCAGTTCAAGGTGCTTTACATTGTAAAGATGTAAAATAAAAAATAAATAAAATAGAGAAGTAAAATGTCAATTAAAAAAATCAGTCGACAATTGAGAAACATCACATTTTGACCATAATCAAAAATCATCAATACATTTTGAATATATTTGAAAATGTTCCATTTATCACGGTTCAAAAGCAGCTCAACACAGGCGGGATTTCGCCTAGATTTAAATGAAGTCAGTGTTTCGGCTGCTTTGCAGTTTTCTGGAAGTTTGTTCCAGATTTGTGAGGCATAGAAGCTGAATGCTGCTTCTCCATGTTTGGTTCTGGTTCTGGGGATGCAGATCAGACCAGAACCAGAACAATAAACTAACACACTAATGATTCCAGTGACACACCAGTACTCCCACTAACATCCAGAATAAACCTGAAGACAACAATAAACCAGTTTTCAACATTCAGTAGCTGATAAAATAAAACCAAATGAGCATTTCTGGCCTAAATCTGTAGAATCTGGTTCTTTGAGCAACTGGAAAATGAAATCATGAATTTAGTGCCTGACGTGACACAACATCCCTGTGTTCCCACCAGGGCCTAATTGGGAAGTGTTTGGGTCGGTCCAGTAAGCCGGTTTCAGTGTGTGATTCTCTCCATTTCCTGTTGCGCTGAATAAATTCAGAACCATGTGTGATGCAAGTCTGATCAACTGAACATCTGTGAATAAATTCACGCATCTGAGGACGAAAACATCAAACATCCGAGATTAACTCCGACATTTGGACCTCATGTTTTCCTGATTTCATTTCACAAGCAACAGCAGGCGAGACTTTTATTGTTTCCTGGGTTTTACTTTGACAATATTTGGTTTTATTCAGAGGTGACTAAAGTACTCGAGTAAAAGTGTTTTTACTCAAGAGAAAGCAAAAAGAGCAAAAAAGTATTTGGTAGAAAGTCCAACTCACCAAATTATCATTTAATATGTAAAAATTACATCATCAGACGGAGCAAAATATTAAGCTCAGTGGAAATTTTGATATTTTAAGGATCAGAATGACAGTAATTCAAAAAGTAACAAAGCATAACATCAGGCAAAAGAAAATGTTTCCAAGAAAACTCTGAGCTCAACTTCCTTCTTCATGAAATGTGAACTAAAGTTGAGAGGCGTCAGATTAGAATTTCTTTTTTGTCTTTGGTAAAAGACTGAGTCATTTATTTCTCTCGCTAGCACAAGATTCCTACATTTATTTTGGCTCCGTTTACCCAGAATGCTCTGCGCTGTAGTTCGCTTCCTGCTTTTGGAGCGACCTCTGACCCCCAGACTTCACAACCCACAACCTGACACAGAATCAGACCGAGGCGTGGTTCCTCGCTCCAGAAAGGAATCACGCCTTTCAGTTCACTGGACGTCACCATGTTGACCTTCGAGTCTGAAGTCTAAAGTTTGGAGGTGAATCCACTTCTAAGCACCACAGATCTGGAACAAACTTCCAGAAAACTGCAAAGATGCTGAAACCCGGAGTTCTGCAACATGGATTTATTTGCTTGATCATTTTGATGAAGGGCTTTGATCAAATGTAAAGCTTATTACTTGTTTCATAATTGGTTACTGTACTGTCTTCATGATGCACTTTAAACCGCTGAAATGTGCTAAACTAATAAACATGACTGATTTATTATTGTTGTCGTCTTTCTGGAAGACAGAAGAGATAGATAATTGCTCGAATAATTAATTGGTATGAAAACCTAATTAAAAATATGACTTTACGACAGTTTACGACTTAAATGGTTTGGATGACAAAAATATTTGGAAATGTACAAGTAGCAATGTGGAAGTGTTTGTGAATGCACAAGGAGACGTACTGTAAAAATACGGAACATTTCAGTTCATAATAACATGAAAAACTGTTAAATTATGGAAAATTTCTGCCAGAAAGTCTGTGGAAAAAAAAACTGAAAATGTACTGGCAGAAAATTCCCAGAACATTTTCTGTTTTTTTTTTTTCACTTTGTAGCAATAAATTTTGGATGTAAATTAACAATAAAAGTTACAAGAGACAAACATTTTTGTCCTGGAAAAGCAAGAAAAAAATGTAAATGCGTCCTAAAAATGTATAACATTTTAGCTTCACTGCATAAAAACAAGTTCTTAAGACTCTATAAAAGCCAGTTCAACATCACCTGTTAGCGTTTTACCTGTCTGGATCATTTCCATTGATGAAACTCGACATGAAAACTTGTTCTGCTAAATAGAGAGATTTCACATTTGTCTCTATTGAGCGTTAAACTTGACGCTAAAGCAGGCACCTGAAACTCCACAGCCCCGTTTGCAGCAGTGCAGCGCGGGTCGGGTCGGTGCTTTATGGCCTGATGTGTTCAGAGAGTATTTCCACTGCAGGTTGGACATGTGATATGGTCAAGAAATATAAATGAATACATGAAAAAGAACAAAATGTTTTTATTATTTCGTCAGTGTGGTTTGTTCTTTAGTTTTATACAATGTAGCAGTTGGAATGTTGGAGGGTTTGGATGGAGCCGGTGCAGCTTGGAGAACATCGTGTCTGGAGCGGGGTTTCCAGCGCCGACCTGCCTTTAATGCTGCATGAGGATCACTGGAAGGTGTCCATGTTAATGAGACCAACACAGGCCTGTTTGCTCGTTTCATGTTTCTGCTCCTGAATTTAAGCATCAAACTTTCAGCTATAAAACCTGAAAACTCTGAGCTGGAACATCAGAACGCCCAGCAGCCCAACTGAGATCAGAACAAGCAGAACCACAACTGATCCCACATCAGCCATGGACCGAGGTAAGACCAGGACATTTTAAACGTCAAACGTGTCAGGCTGCCGTGGGAACGCTGGTGATGCTGCCGCCGCTCACCTGTCTCACCTGTCTCACCTGTGTCTCCCAGCCATCCTCCTGCTGTCAGTCATGTGTCTGGGCGCCTCCTCTCAGCCAATCGCAGACAGCCAGCGGCTGTTCTCCATCGCCGTCAGCAGAGTCCAGCACCTCCACCTGCTCGCTCAGAGGTTCTTCTCTGAATTCGTAAGTCTACGGAAGCTCTGAAGGACAAAAACTGCAACCATCCATGCAGTTACGCTGCAAAAACACAAAATCCTATCAACAAATTTGGGCTTCTATTGTGGCTATCTTAGTAAAACTGACTTAAAATCAGAATTAGGAGATTTATTTTCAGTCAATAATTCTTTGACATTGATGAAAAAGTTTTAGATCCATTGGTAGATTGTTTTACTGAGAACAAGACAGTTTCCCATGTTGTAAGTGAATTTATCGCAAACTTTTTCATCAATTTTAAAGGATTATTTCCTTAAAACAAGCTCCTAAATCTTGCTGAAAAGTCTCTTGTAAGTTAAGTTTTTCCTCCTTCAGGTTTTCTGAGATACTTGCAGTAGAAACCAGGGTAACACTTTATTTGCAGGGCAGTACATAACACTCACATGACGCTGTCATAAATATTACATAACACCTGTTATGAACATGAAGGCGTCTTAATGAATGTCTATGACTTTTGTCAATCGGTAAATAATTGTGTTTTTGGTGCAAAGTTGCACTAAAGTCCATTAAAAACGTTAACTTTGCATTATTCTGTAAAAAATGACTCTTTTAAGGTAAAATTCCATTCAAACTTGCACTAAAAGTCCATTAGAAGTGTCATTATTTATTGAATAATACAAAATTTACACTTTTAATAAACTTTAATGAAACTTTTAGTGCATTTTTGCATCAATCGTCTCAGTCTTATCACATGGCTGCAAATAAAGTGTTACTGCAGCCAAAATACTTGCTAAGACCTTGTGTTTTTGCAGCGTACAGTGTCTGTGGCGGTGACTGATGTGTACCTGTGTGTACCTGTGTGTACCTGTGTGTACCTTTGTGTACCTGTGTGTACCTCTGTGTACCTGTGTGTACCTGTGTGTACCTGTGTGTACCTTTGTGTACCTGTGTGTACTTCTGTGTATCAGGAGAGTTCCCTGCAGACGGAGGAGCAGCGGCAACTCAACAAGATCTTCCTGCAGGATTTCTGCAACTCGGACTACATCAACAGCCCCATCGACAAGCATGAGACACAGCGCAGCTCCGTCAGTACACATCGCAGTACTACACAGTACTACAGAGTACTACACTTCACTACAGGGAATCACAGTTCTACACAGCTTGAAAACAGAACAGTAAACTACGACACGGAAATATACAGTTCTACGTTTGCATAGAATGACACAAAACTACAGAATACAACACAGTACTACACAAAACTACACAGTACTACACAGTACTACACAAAACTACACAGTACTACACAGTACTAAGCAAAACTATAGAGCATTAAACAGAACTGCACAGTATCAAACTTGATAGATCTACAAAATACTTTGCTGTACTACACTGAACCTCACCATACAACAGAGTATTACAAAGTACTACAGATAATTATAGAGTACTACACAATATAGAAGCACAGGTTGGGTCCATTACCAACGGTTCTGAACCTGGTGGTATTGGATCGAGCTTCCGAATCCGCTGTGGATCTGCTTTGCTTTGACTGCAGGTGCTGAAGTTGTTGTCGATCTCCTACCGCCTGGTGGAGTCCTGGGAGTTTCCCAGCCGATCTCTGTCTGGTTCCGGTCCGAGGACCCAGATCTCAGCCAAACTGACGGATCTGAAGGAGGGAATCATGCTGCTGATCAAGGTGAGAACGATTCCTGCAAAAATATCAACAAGTACTTTGGTCTGGCTTCTAGTAAAAATACCTTATTACATGCAAAATAACTATAAGATGTATTGTGCCAACAGTCACCACTATCTATTAACGATTTGAGAAATTTGAAATAATATGTTACAGCAACATTTAGCATAAATAAAGTATTTTTTTTAATTGAATTTTAATTAGTTTTGCGCAAACTATAATTCTGATTTCAGAATTATTCAAATAGAATTTATAGTTTGAGCAAAATTAATAAGATTAGTTGCAAGACGTTAGTCTTTTTTTAAGTTCAAAGCTTCTTTTTGGGAAATCTTGTTTACTCTTCCAATAATCAGAAGTTCTTAAAACTGCAGCAACTTGTACAAAAAAATCTATTTTTTACATATTTGTTAAAACTATCATGAAATTCTGACAGATAATCTGTGAAAAAAAATGATTTCCTCTGCCTTTTCTCTGTGCTAACTGCAGAACTATGCCACTCGTTCAGGAGGAGGGTCTTAACGCTGTTAATCATGCTTATGTACATGCTCCTCAAACCCTCCCCGTCTCTCCACTACACTAGAGCTAGCATAGCCTGTCATGAATGCTATAGTCATAATGATGACAGATAAATAGTTTTTCTGTAACTGTAAGTTGTTTCTCTGCCATTAGCACCATTAGCAGCGCGTACATGAGCATGGTAGCTAGCGTTAAGACCGTCCTCCTGGTTGTTTTTGACCGGGATCATTGCATTTGTGCAAATCGCTAAAATAGCTCAGTGAAGAGGCAGAGGAGCACAATTTTTTTATTATTACCTGGTTCATAGCATTCTGTCATGACAGACATTTTCAAAATAAAAGTTAAAACTGCATCTTCAGTAAAAATCTTGCACCAATCATTTCTGTCTCTCTGTGAATCTGTCACCTGAGAAACTGACCTCCTGAGCTTGCAGGCCAATCAGGACATACCAGAGATCTTTACTGACACCTCGGCCCTCCAGTTGGCGCCTTACGGAAATTATTACCAGAGTCTGGAAGCTGACGAGTCGCTGCGGAGAACCTACGAACTGCTGGCCTGCTTCAAAAAGGACATGCACAAGGTAAACTAAAGGTCAAAGGAGGTTGCCGTTATTCAACAATGACACAACGATGACGGCAACAAGGAAATGATTGCTCTTTCAGGTGGAGACTTACCTGACCGTGGCAAAGTGTCGACTCTCTCCAGAGGCCAACTGCACTCTGTAGCCACGCCCTCCCGGATTAAGCCCCGCCCCTTGTAGTAGCATAGATTCTGCTTGGTGGTGTGTTGTTCCAGCTGAAATCCTGACGTCGCTGTGATGGAAGCTGCCAACAGGAAGTGATGTCACAGCAGTCGTAATATGTAAAATAAAGTGTTGTCTGTGTTGCATTTATCTCCTGTTGTTTTCTGTGTTAAAGATTGATTCAGATGAAAAACACAGATCACCTGGTTTTAACAGAACGTACTATTCAAGTCCTGATTAATTATTATCATCTGGTTTATTACCTGCAAAATTCACAGTTGAAAGAGCCATTTCTGCCCTCAAATCAGCTACATACCCCTTATAACAATGCATAAAAATATGTGAAATAAAGTCATCAGAATTTTTCTGTCTTTAAATAACAAGAGTTATTAGGTTGGACAGTGCAATAGCACTGAGTGGTATATAGTAGCACTAATTCAACATATTTTTATCCAAGAAATTACATTATCAGATGGAACAAAATATACAGTTAAGTGGAAATTTGGGTATTTTAAGGATGAAAATAAAAAGTATTCATATAAGCGACACAAAAAAAATTTCAAATCAGTTTCTGTCAATGAAAACTTAAGAAACTTTAACAAAAACTGCAGGAGTGTGTCTGGTGAATGTTTGTCTAAAGCACGTTTGGTTTTCATTCAGAAGGTAGAAAATCCAGAAATTTTATTGAAGTAAGAGTAGAAATACTTCATCATAACGTTACTCAAGTAAAAGTAAGACGTGCAGCATTTAAACATACTTCTAAAACAATTACTCAAGTAAATGCAACTGAGTAAATGTACCTACTTACCACCCAACTCTGAATATCAGTATGACAGGAAATACAAATCATGACACGAACTCCCTCTGTACAAGCCGTCATTCGATCCAGGACCATTCTGTTCTGAAGAGTCATAAACCTCAAAGCAGTTAACTCTGGTTTAACGTCCTCAGAGCGTCAGGATTCAACGCTGTAATTCAAGATTTCAACACGCAGCTAAACTTCCCCTGTTCCTGTACAGATGAAAGGAGGGATAAAATAACATCTCTGCTGTTGGTCCAGAACTTTCTATCTTCTGGAATATTAGAGCTTCGTGTTGGTCTGCTGCTGATTTAAGGAAATATTCCACCACCGAACGTCTACCTGGGACAGGATGTCCAAGTGAGACTGGCGTCTGGAGCAGCACACAAGACAAGTTTAGTCCAGATTGAGATGCTAAAAATGTTTGATAACTTTTTGAAAAAAATATTGCTTGCAAGTTTTTGATAAATATCAACTAAAAAATTGTTTATTTATTTATTTATTTATTTATTTATTTATTTATTTATTTATTTATTTATTCGCACATGAATGGATGAATGAGATTCCCAATGTCCCTAAATCCCATTGTAAGTGTCAGTGAAATAATTTATGTTTTGAAAAGATTTGTTTATTTCTGATAATTAGGATGATATATTTAAGTTTGGTTCAAGTTCAAGAGTTATGTGGAATAATTGTGTTTAATGTCGTGTCAAACTGTTTGTCGGGAGTTGTCGCGAGATTTTATGTACGTGAGACTGCGAGATTTGAAAGAAAAGGGGGAAAATAAGGAAAAGGAGCAGAAGCCTGAATAGAGCGACAGCTAGCAGCCTCGTGCTTATAAGGTATTTTCCAATTATGTTTGTAATTTTTGTTAATTTATCGATTATAGTGTTTAATTACTTGTCATTTTAATTTAGAGTGGACGATTGAGTTCTGATAACTTGATTTGTGAAAGCCCTCCGAAGTGGCAGGCGGCCATGATGTAATTGTCAAAACACGTGTCACCTGTTTTTTGTAAATGTGTCTATGTCTAAAGCTGTTTTTTATTTCTGTAGTTTTCACGGCGTTTAATAAAAGAGCCCGTCAAAAGAAAGCCGTGCCAGTGTGTCACTTTGGAGTTATAGTGAAAACTCTCCCAGCCAGCGCCGGTAAGAAGCTCGTTAAGACGACGGCAGCTGCAGTGAGTGACGGTACCGTGGTGCAACACAAGAGGGCGCCATTTGTCAAGCTCGCCGTTCACAAGAAATCAAGCACAGCAGCAACAACCTTATACGACTGCAGTAAGGTAGAAATTAAAAAAGGACAGTGTTAAAAGTCGAAGAAGAGTGGTTTAAGTGAAGTTTAAACCCATAATCATTTTCTATAACACATTTGTCAAAACCTTACTTATTTTCTACTGTACTTCAAAGTTATGTGTTGTTAAGGAAAGAGTGTTGTGTATTTATCTTGAGGTCAAACTAAGTGCGAAGTTAACAGAGTTGTTTAATGTGAAATACATGTGTATTTAGAGTGAAGTTAGTTACAGTTTAAAGGTACAGTTAAAAGTAACCTTTAAGTCACATAAGTTAGAAATTATTAGGAGTGTTTTGTAATCTAAGAAGATCTTTGAGTGACTTTCAACCAGACTTAAAGATGACTGAAAAAGATCATACAGAGCTCTATGCTGAATCAAGTCCTGAAGTGGGGGAAAATGATACTCAGCAAATCTCAGAACCACAAACTGTTCGAAGAAGTGAAAGAGTTAGAACGTTAACCGAAAAGGGTAAAGAGTTTCAAGAGGAGAAACTTAAAACGCTTCAACACAGACATGCAGTCAGTTTTGAAAAATGGAGATATGAAGCAAGACTGAGCAAAGTGATCTTAAGAAAGGAAGCTTCAGACAGTGAATTAAAGGAGCTCATTAACAATGTAAAGGTCACCTGCACAAATATGCAAACCATTTATGACGAAATACGACAAATACAAACTCCTGATGCAGACACAAGGCGCAAAGTAGATGCATGTACATCACTTTCTGCATTCATTATCAACAGAGCTGAGAAACAGCTGCAAGGAGACTTTGCTGAAGAACCATGGCCAGATTTTGGGTCATGCTTAGGATCTGAAAGTACGACATCAAGGTCAAAGTCCAGAAGGTCTAAAAGTAGCTTAGGTAGTTCACAAACAACCAAGAGACTGGAAGCAGAGGCAGCTGCGTCTCAGGAAATATTAGCAGTTATGGAAGAACAAGAAAAGGAAACAATTGTGTTACAAAAACTGGAACGTGAGAATTTTGAAAGGCAGCAAGCAATGGAAGAGCAGCGAAGAAAGATTAACGCTTGGAAGAAGTTAAAAAATTAAATGCGGCAAAAGCACGAGTAAAGGTTTACGATGAAGCTGAAAGTATTTATGCAAGTCAGAGTTCATCGCAGAGCATTGACGCACACAGTGAAATCCAAGCGATCCCTGACATAGCGCACAGTTCTTCTCCAGCTTTAAATGTAACCCAAGTCCATAATGCTACAATCGTTGGGTCTGTGCCACACATTCCTACAGTAGTAAACCAAACTCAACAAAGTCCTGGTGAACAACCTCAAGCCATCATAAGCCGAACACTTAAAGCATCAAGTCCACCATTTATCCCTCAAGCCACACAGGTTTCCTCTGTTGCAGCTCAACAGCAGGCAAATTATGAGCTAGTTGGCAGACTAGCAGAAGCAATAAGTGCTAATCGTCTTCCAACACCAGAACCTACATTGTTCACTGGTGACCCGTTAAAGTTCAAAGATTGTCAGTTGTCATTTGAAACCCTGATAGAAAGGAAAAACATTCCAAAGAATGAGAGACTATTATCTCAGAAAGTATCTTGGTGGACCCGCAAAGAGAGCAGTTGAAGGGTTTCTCTTGGTGGGGACAGATGAAGCATATGACTCAGCTTGGAAAGTGCTGGAAAAACGTTTTGGAGATCTATTCACCATCGGAAAATGCTTCAGAGACAAGCTTCACAGTTGGCCTAAAATAAACTCCCAAGGACGGAAGTGAGTTGAGAGAATTTGCTGACTTCCTGAAGAATTGTGAAGCTGCAATGTTGCACATAAGGTCATTGGAGGTTCTCAATGATTGTATGGAAATCCAGAAACTCTTGCTAAAACTTCCAGATTGGTTGACCACAAGATGGAACCGGACAGCCATGAAAATTAGAAGGGCTAGTGATGGAGAATATCCATCTTTTCATGTGTTTGCTGATTTTGTTTCTACTGAAGCAGACTTGGCATGCGATCCCATTGCCTCAATGCAAGCTTTGAAAAGTTTGGAAATAAGTAAACCCACACAATTACGCAACCAAGTCGTTCAAGCAAAAACGCTAACAAACTCAAATCACACAAATACTGTAAACTGTCTTTTCTGCAAAAGAAATGGACACACACTTGACAAATGTTTCAAATTCACAGAAACCACACTTCAAGACCGTATCAAGTTTGCACAAGCAGAAAGGCTTTGTTTTGGATGTTTAAAAAGAGGACATCATTCTAAGAAGTGTGACAAAAGGAGCACATGTGAAAAATGTCAAAAGAAACATCCAACATGTCTGCATGATGACGTTCATTGAACGTAAAAGGGTAATACCTGCAGGGGGCGAAAGGTCTCAAGACAAAGATGAAGCTGACACTACAGAAGGAGACAAACCATCGGTTGCAATCTAACAGAGTAACTCAAGTAACTTCAAGCATGTTGACATCGTCTATACTACCTGTATGGGTTTCATCAAAGAACAACCCAGACAGAGAAGTTTTAGTTTATGCACTTCTTGATTCACAGAGTGATACATCCTTCATCTTGGATGAAGTAGCCCAAGATCTTGATACAAATAAAAGTAAAGTCAATCTGAGCCTATCAACTATGTCCACCAAGTCAACAGTTATACCATGTGACAAGCTGGTAAACCTTCAAGTTAGAGGATATAAGGATGAAAAGAGAATTACATTGCCACCAGTCTACACAAGAGAGTTTATCCCTGTCAACAGATCACATATCCCAACGTCTGAAACCGCCTTAAAGTGGCCTCATCTGGAAAAGCTGGCAGATAAGTTACCTCCACTGCTTGAATGCGAAGTTGGTCTATTTATCGGCTATAACTGTCAACAAGCTCTCCTACCACGTGAAGTTCTTGCAGGAAAAGAGAACCAACCTTACGCACAGTTAACCGATCTCGGCTGGAGCATAGTCGGTTGCTCGTCTCAAGTTCAAAATCACAATGATGTCATCGGTACAAGTCACAGAATCATTGTTCGTGAAGTATTTCCTGTTTCACAACTAGCAGGTGAACTCAAGCAGCAAGTGCATTTTGTATGCAGAACTCAACTAAAGGAAGTCAGTCCAACTGATGTGATAAAGGCTTTGGAATCTGATTTCTCTGAACATGCAACAGATGATAATCCAGTTTCACAGGAAGACATTTTGTTTATGTCAAAGGTGACCAAAGGCATAAAGCAAAAGGAAAATGGTCATTATGAACTTCCATTACCATTCAAAACAGACAATCCAAATCTCCCAAATAACAAGCAAAGTGCTGACCACAGATTGTCTTTATTGGAATGCCCAATCAAAAAGGAAATGCTGGGAGAAGTTGAAGAGACAGATCCTGAACTCCGCACAGGTCATGCACACACCGTGCAGTCAAAAGAAGGGAACCCAGTTCTAGAGCGTCTAAAAAAGTTCTCTGATTGGTCGAGAGCAGTAAAAGCTATTGCCAGACTCAAACGATGCATAAAAGAGCTCAAAGGTGTTCAAGAAAGAACAAACAAAACAACAGATCTCGAAGAAAGAAGAGACGCAGAAGTGTTCATTATCAAGCTAGTGCAAAGAGAAGCTTTTACTGAGGAAATACAGAAAATCAGATCTCAGAAGGGAAATTCTCTGCACAAGCATAACAGACTAAAGAAGCTAAATGCTTTCTTGGACAAGTCCGATGTTCTCAGGCTGGGAGGAAGATTAACCCAATCAGCCTTACATCATCATGTCAAACATCCCGCAATTCTTCCTAAGGAGTGTCATGTATCAGCCCTCCTCATTAAACACTACCACGAACGTGTACATCACCAAGGAAGAGGCATGACTGTAAATGAATTGCGTGCAAATGGCATATGGATTCTAGGATGTGGAAGTATGGTCTCTTCACACATTTACCATTGTGTTAAATGTAGAAGATATAGAAAGGCCACAAATGTCCAACAGATGGCAGAGTTACCAGAAGTAAGAACAATACCAGCACCTCCTTTTACATATTGTGGTGTCGACTGTTTTGGTCCATTCATGGTGAAAGAAGGAAGAAAGGAAGTCGAAAGATATGGATTATTGTTCCCATGCTTATGTTCACGAGCTGTGCATATTGAAACACTTGATGACTTATCGACCGATGCTTTCATGAACGCTCTTCGGGTCCTGATTGCCATAAGAGGTCCTGTCTGACAATTAAGATGCGACCAAGGGACAAATTTTATGGGAGCCAGAAGAGAGTTTTTCGAGCTAATGAAGGACATGGACCAAGAACCTCAAAGAGCTATTGGTTGTGAGTTTGTGATGAACGTTCCATCAGCTAGCCACATGGGAAGCATCTAGGAACGGCAAATTCGGACAGTACGAAGCATACTAACAGCGATGTTAGATAAGTTCTCAAACAGACTCGATACAACTAGTCTAAGGACACTTCTTTACGAGACAATGGCCTTCATTAACAGCAGACCCTTAAGTGTGGAGTATCTTAATGATCCCTTGGGTCCAGAGCCATTAACTCCCAATCACATATTGACGATGAAGTCTTCAGTTATTCTACTGCCTCCAGGACAGTTTTGCAGAGAGGATTTGTACTTGAACAAAAGATGGAGAAGAGTACAATTTCTAGCAAACGAGTTTTGGCAAAGATGGAAACGAGAATATCTGCTAAATCTCCAACAGCGACAGAAATGGCAGAAAGTTTCACGGAATCTGCACATTAATGACGTTGTGATCCTACAAAATGATAATGCTCCAAGATGTAAATGGAAACTAGCTCTAGTTGTAAAGACTCTAGAAAGCTCAGAAAGTTCGAAAGGTGAAACTGAAGACAAGTGAAACGACATTTGACAAGGAAAAACCATTGACAAGGTTGATATATTTAGAAAGACCTATTCACAAGGTAGTGACTTTACTCGAGACTAATACAGAGTAAAACAGTCTCTACTTCTGACACTCTTTGGAAAATTACATTGAGAACCAATTAGTTATTTTGGTGGGAGTGTGTCAGTGAAATAATTTATGTTTTGAAAAGATTTGTTTATTTCTGATAATTAGGATGATATATTTAAGTTTGGTTCAAGTTCAAGAGTTATGTGGAATAATTGTGTTTAATGTCGTGTTGAACTGTTTGTCGGGAGTTGTCGCAAGATTTTATGTATGTGAGACTGCGAGATTTGAAAGAAAAGGGGAAAAAAAGGAAAAGGAGCAGAAGCCTGAATAGAGCGACAGCTAGCAGCCTCGTGCTTATAAGGTATTTTCCAATTATGTTTGTAATTTTTGTTAATTTATCGATTATAGTGTTTAATTACTTGTCATTTTAATTTAGAGTGGACGATTGAGTTCTGATAACTTGATTTGTGAAAGCCCTCCGAAGTGGCAGGCGGCCATGAGGTAATTGTCAAAACACGTGTCACCTGTTTTTGTAAATGTGTCTATGTCTAAAGCTGTTTTTTATTTCTGTAGTTTTCACGGCGTTAAATAAAAGAGCCCGTCAAAAGAAAGCCGTGCCAGTGTGTCACTTTGGAGTTACACCCATCCAGTAAAACCACAGCCAAGGGAACGGGCTTGGCAGAATCAGCAGGGAAAGAAGACCCTGTTGAGCCTCACTCAACAGGGTCAAGCTCAACAGGGCTTTAAAAACAAAGACCGCATTCTTGCAATAAAATTGACGGATACATTTTCTTATATGTGATGTTTATATTTGTAAAATAAAAATTCTTTATTGTGTTCTTTAAAATTTATTTATGTGTACTTCATGTTGGTGTGTGGTGAGCTTTGGAAATCTACGTAAAAATTGTGTATGGGAACACAATTTTGCCCTGTAATGCAGTTTTTTAAAATGTACTACATTTCCAACTTATAGGACTATTTTACTCTAATAAAACAAACAGACAAAACAGACACCAGGGGGCGACAACACAGATTTATTATCACTTTACCTAATTTGTCCAGCAGACGGCGCAATCAACTGCTTCGGGTCTCTTCGGTATTCTTCGGCTGTGTTCGGCAGGTAACGGTCGGTACATTCAAATGTTCGGCCGGAGCTCCTCCAGAGAGTGAAGTGAAGAAAGAAACGGACGAACGGAGCCGATAGACGGCGTGAGGAAGCGGAATGACGGTGCTGCAGGAACCTGTCCAGGTAGGAACACCGTGTTCTAGTGCTGTCATGACCCGGGAGGGCAGAGTTCTGGAGCCGGCCTGAGCGGCTGCTTTAGTCCGCGCTCTGTGAGCTTCTCCCCGCACCAGGCCGCAGCTCGGCCCGGAGCTTTCCTGGTTGTTTCACCTTTTCATATCCACATACTTCGGCTTCCTCAACGGTCAGTCTGGGGTTAACCCTGAACTGATCCTGCTACTATCTGCTCTGTGTTAATTGACCCAGAGGGAAGAGCCAGACTTCTTTAAAAAATGTCTAATTTAGGATGTTCTTCGCGGCCAGGAAAAGAATCCATGTACTGGACAGGATCTCCTGACCTTTCCTGACATGGATGGTTTAATATCTTTAATGAGGCCTGTTTTCAAGTTTGAGTGCTCTATTTTTAATGTCAGGAAATGTTCTGAACATATTGGTGTTGTGAAGAATCAGGCTGGTTGAGGTTTTATCCTGGAAGCCTCACACTCAGAAACCTGTTTTAAAGTCCAGATTTAGACCAATCTCAGATTGTTTGGTTCACTGTGTGTTAGCCGAACCCTTCAGCAGACCCGGTGTCTTTTATATACTGAGATGTAACATTATTGTTGTTCGATTTATGGGCATAATTTGCATAGTCTACTATATTTTAAACAGAGTTCTGAACATCAGCCTAGCTAGCCCTGCAGAGCTAACTGTTAGCTTACTACAGCCGGGTGTTAGCCTTCTCCAGCCGGCGTCAGGTTGCAGGATTGAGTCGGTAAAGCTGTCAGAGGCCCGGTTCTGTTCTTCTGGGGCAGTCCCTCCTGTTCCTTGGGTCTATTCTAAGCCCAGCGCCTCCGCACGGAACCGAATTAGCCCGCAGCTGGTTAGCTGCAGCGGCTAACATCAGCTAGCTGAAACTGTTCACGCTTACCTGGACACCGTAAGCGTGTCTGTGCTGGTGACAGAGCAGTCATTCACGTGCGTGAGGTTTGCTGCTGGACAGATGGTGTATGATAAACAACAAACAAACACGTTTATTCGGAAGAAATGACAAGAAATCGCTGAACCATTCAATTTCTTGTGTTTACCTAGAGCAGGGTCAAGGTCTGGAGAACCCCTGAGGGGGGGAGCGGGTTGTGGTAAACACAAACAGAACCATGTTCTGGTTGTTGTTGTTCTCTGCAGTGTGTGGGTGTCCCAGCTCCAAGTGGGTCTGGAGTAAAGCAGTGGGATAACTGGGCTGACTAGGATTGATGAGCACAGAATCACCTCTGTTTGGACTGAACCCCCCAGGAGGGGAGACTTTCTTGGTCTACCAGAACTTGTTAAAATGGTCAAATCCGGTTCTGGCTCTAGAAGCCAGGAACATAACGATCCAGACCCTGTTTGCTCCCACTGTGACCAAACTACAGTCGATTTTCCTGTCGGCGAATCCGCCTGGATCAGGGTGTCCTGACATCTTGTGACACTGGTCAAAATCGACAATTCAAAAGTACTTGTGGGCCAAAAAAATGTAAAAGAGTCTGGTGGCTCGTATCGCTGCGTTTACGACCGCATACTGTGTGAAATATTTCAAGATTTTATTTCTCATGACTTTCATCGTAGCTTCATCTCAGAAAATTAGAATATCACATCAATTTAAAAAAAAAAAATTTTTTTTGTCCATGCTCTCAGTGATTGGTCTGGATTTATTCTCAAAACAATAATTACTGAGACAATTATTGTTCAGTAAATTATGTTACTGTGACAGGCTTAGTCTAAAAGGTCAACGTTGATTTGACTGTGGACTTCAGAAAACCCAGTGGACCAGAACCTGCTGCTGCCATGGCGACCCAGATGATTGCTGACTGAGGAAACTTCCAGAAACATGGATTCTGGTCCTCTCCACTTTTTCTCCAGACTCTAGGAAGAGTGGAGCGGTTCTAAACACTACAGATACGAGAACGTTGGTCTAAAACTGAAAAGTAAACACTGAGCGACAGTCCAGTTTCAGGAGTTCTGGTTCTGGAATGGTTTGATACGAGGAATGTAACTTTCGTAGCCCAGTTGTGGGATGTTGATATTCTAAGGTTGTCCTTGTTCCTGGTGGACTTTGTCCTTCCACTCAACTTTGTATGAATAGCAGGGTCACAGCATTC
This sequence comes from Poeciliopsis gracilis, assembly GCA_911649635.1. Taxonomy (NCBI): domain Eukaryota; kingdom Metazoa; phylum Chordata; class Actinopteri; order Cyprinodontiformes; family Poeciliidae; genus Poeciliopsis; species Poeciliopsis gracilis. The sequence goes on from CAJVRI010001527.1 coordinate 2,224,023, forward strand.
AATGTCTGTCTCGTCAGCATCTTTTCCCTTGACAGCAATGGTCAATAACATGAACAAAACATTTACACATTAAAAAGGCTTTTTATTGATAATCCAGGAGGCGCTACCAAATTAAGTTTGAGTTCTCTTTCATTTTCTCTCTGTGTTTTATTATCGGGTAGTTGATTGCTTATATCGGGGCTTTTCTGTTCATGACATTCCAGCACATTTCCACTCACATGAACTCAGGGCAGATCTCTCTATCAGTCGGTTCTTCCTGTCTCAGTTGCTGATAAATCTTTCAGTTTTATTTACCAAATGAGATGAAGGATCAATAAAGTTCATGCCCAATATTACTACTGGGTCCTCATCAATGTTTTTCCTGTATGCTGCAACTTGTAACAAATAAAACTGCTACTCTATCAAAACAATTAAAAATGTTGTCCACCAGCTGTTGCTGTGTCCATTTTGGTGATCTTAAATTAATTAATTAATTTTATTTATATATATTTTTTATAAGACGTTGAAAAATTGGGTTAAAAACCTCCAAAAACGTGTCATGTGTCCCTCAAACGTTTGTTCAATGTACTGTTTGTCCTTTTTAGAAAATATTTGCCTCTTTGTCTTCTATGTTGCTGAGCCAGAGTTAGCTTTCCACTCGGGTGGCCAGTAGAACTTATTCTGTTCTAGCTGATGGTTCTGGTTCTGTCTGTGTTCAGGCTGCGGTGTGGCAGGCTCTCAACCACTATGCCTACCTGGATGCTGTTTTTCTTGCAGAGAGACTCTACGCAGAAGGTAAAACCCGTCTTTCTGTCTGTCCAGTTAGTTTTCTAGAGGTATTCCAATCTGATACTGATATTGGAAATTGGTTTTCCCATCTGTTTACCTGTCTCCATGGTTACCTGTCTGTCCTCCCAGTGCGTTCAGAGGAGGCCCTCTACCTGTTGGCTACTTGTTACTACCGCTCTGGGAAACCGTACAAAGCTTACCGACTACTGAAGGCTCACAGCTGCTCCACGCCGCAGGTTCGATTCCTGCTGGCCAAGTGCTGCGTAGAACTCAGCAAGTAAGAACACACACAAACGCCTTCACGCACACAAACGCCTTCACGCACACACACACCTTCACGCACACAAACGCTGTCAAGTTCTTTTCTTTTTTGTGCAGCTTCCCCACTTGAGAAGGGATGGATGAATTTATGTAGACGTTTAAGAACAGGATTTTACTCCAAGGACCAAACGGTTTTCTTCATTTTATCCTCTGTTTATTTGTGCATATCAGGATATTTCCATTTCTGGTCCAAAAACAGGTAAAAACCTTTGAACAAACCCAAAAGAAAGAAAAAGATAAATAATTACTTAATTGTTTGTAAATTTACACAAATTAATTTTACTCAGACTACAAAAAAAAAAAAAAACAAATATCGGTCATAAATAGTAAGTTCATAAATATAAATAGATTTAAGTTGTTAATAAATAGCTAAACTTAACATCTGAATTCATTATTCAACAATACAATAATCAGTTCGATCATAAAATGCTTCAGTTCAGGCGTATGGTAGTTGATTGTGTTAATGATCAGGTAAAGTCCGACAGAAGGATCGTAGGTAGCTCTGCAGTCCGATCTTATGAACACCACAGTTTGAGTCTTACCGGCTGCCTCTCTGCTCGTCTACAAATTCATCCAGATCTGCCGCTTTGAACAAGATCTTTGGTTAGGAGAGTCCACAACTCCCGTCTTCTTTGTCTGGCTTTCCGCTTTGTTTTCCGCATTGTCCGTCCCTCATTTAAGTCCGTGTGGAACACAGCGAGCGCAGTTTCTTCTTCTTTTTTTTTTTCGATTTAACTTCACAAACGCCTTCACGCACACACACACCTTCACGCACACAAACGCCTTCACGCACACACACACCTTCACGCACACACACACCTTCACGCACACACACACCTTCACGCACACACACACCTTCACGCACACAAAACGCCTTCACGCACACAAACGCCTTCACACACACACAAACGCCTTCACGCACACACACACCTTCACGCACACAAACGCCTTCACGCACACACACCTTCATGCACACACACTTTTCACGCACATGTGTCTGCCTCTCAACCCGTCTGACCTTCCAGGCTCGCCGAGGGAGAGCAGGTTCTGATTGGTGGTGTCCTGAACAAACAGAAGAGTCAGGATGACATCATCACTGAGTTTGGAGACTCCGCCTCCTTCACGCTGTCGTTACTGGGCCACATTTACTGGTAAGCAGCCGGTGCTCCCAGTGTCTTACTGGTGTGCGAGGCCGTCCAGCTGCTGACTCCTGTCCTGTTCCTGAGCAGCAAGACGGACCGAGCTGCTAAGGGTGCCGAGTGCTTCCAGAGGAGTTTAACCCTCAACCCGTTCCTCTGGTCGCCGTTCCAGAACCTTTGTCACCTAGGTAACACACGCACACACACACACACTCTCTATTTCCTTTATTTATGACTGTGACTTCAGAAAACTTTGTGGATTTTATTCCAGGAGAAAAGCCGGATCCAGATCAGGTTTTCAGGTTGTCGGCTTTGCAGAACTCCTCTTTAGCCCCGCCTCCTCCTCACATAAGCCCCGCCCAGAACCCGTCTCATCGCCTTGACACTGCACTGATGGAAACGCCGCAGGACACACTGGTACAAGAAAATGCACATCAATTATCCGATTCAATACTCAGATTTCATTATGGTCAGAAATTCCTTTTCTTACTAAATCTGATTTTAATCCTTTTTTCTTGATTTCTTTTCCAAAAAAAGAAACGATGACAGAAAATATTTATTTCAGTCTTCCCTCTTGTGAGGTTTTTGGGCCACACTACCAGAATTTGTATTTAATTACGAGAATATATTAGCAGAAGGAGGACGTAATTTTACCAGAAGAAATATCCTAAAAATCTGTAAAACCTTTATGAAAGTATAACTTCACAAGATGCTCAACATTTCTGATTTACACTTTTTATATTTCATATTAGAGTTCTCATTAAATTACTATCTTATTCTGCTGATGTTACATCCAAATAAATAGAAGCTGTAAAACACGCTTGTCAAACAAGATGGTTGCTTGCGTGTGGTGACGTCACTCTGCGCTATGAAACCCGAGGAGTGCATTGGTGACAACAAAAAACATTTAATCTTTAAAAAAAAAAATTAGACTAATCAATAAAATCGACTGTAATCTGATTGTGTTCCAGTAATCAGATTACATTTGTCCCTAAATCTGTCCCTGTCCTCCAGGAGTTGAATCGTCTGAATCTGGAGTCGTCAAACGGGAAGCTGACGTCTGATTTGTCGATTTCATACATCGACTCCTCCCTCATCTCCCCGGAAACCGGCTCGCTATTGGGCAACACGGTTTCCATGGCATCAGCTGGCACTCTGCTGGCTAAACAGAACAAGCCCAAGAGTGGGCGGAGTTTATTGGGGGGTCCTGCCGCCCTCAGCCCCCTGACGCCCAGGTGAGTGTGCCGGAACAGGATGCACACCTGCTCAGGTTTCAGCTCCTCCCCTTTGCTTTGATTACTGTTTTCTGCACAGTTTCGGCATCCTGCCCCTGGAGCCCAGCCCCGGAGACCCCACATACCTGCAGAACTATACGGCTACAATGGAAACACAAACGACAGCTCCAAGCAAGAAGGTGAGAACTCAGCTGAGACCAGGCTGTGATTCAGCAGGAAGTGTTTGACCTCACCTGTCTGCCTCCCCGCCAGGCCGTCTCCAGGATCAGTCAGTCCAAGTCTGTCTTCAGTCAGAGTGGGAACAGCAGAGACGTTCTTCCCATCCCTTTCAACCAATCGCAGACCTCAGCACCTCACACCAGGTAACTGCAGCAGCCACTCGCATCGCCCTGGAGCCCAGCATCTTCAGTTTTGTGCCAGAAGTTATTACGATAAATGATAATACAACATGTTTGAGAAATCCTTTATTCTGCATGGCAACCATTAAGCTGTGCAAAACACCTGGGTGGCCCTAGCCCCGCCTTTGTGGCACAGCTCCTCCGCAGAGCTGCAGCTTCCAAGCTTCAGAGCTTCACACTCTGTTCCTTCAGACTAGCTACCAGCAATTGGCAAACACCTGGTGGAACTAATGAGCTCATTATAGGAGCTCTGCTCACAGCAACACTGGTAAAAACAATAAAGGAGCCATGTTATGATGACTTCCTGGAGGCAAAATTTCAGAAAGACGAGAAGTTTAAAGAGACAGAGGTCCAATTTCAAGGCATTAAATTATGAAGTCTTATTGTTTTTTAAGTCATATTTGATCTATGCAACATTTTTAGCACGACTGGAGGAAATATAGTTTCGTGATTGTGCTATAAAATCGCTCTGTACCTGGAAAATGCATAAAACTGCCTCTTTAAACATCCCATTGATCGTAGACAATCAGTAAGATGGAGACACTATAAAAACAATCAATCATTGAACTGGAAATTATGAACTAATTTTAATTTATCATGTGATTAACTGGTTTGTAGCTTATAGTTGCCTGTCTGTCCCACAGTGGTTCTCCTCAGGTTCTCAGTCCCAGTATGTCTGGTCCTCCTAACGTTCAGCCCAGAAGAAGCTCCAGACTGTTTACCAGCGCCAGCTCCACTGCCAAGGTACCCGCCTCCCGCCCACCGTCCGGTTCCCAGTGTTCCCAGTCCAGGGCTGCAGAGACCCGGTGAAGTAACGCCGATTCTGTTTCCGCAGGAGAACAGCAAGAAGCTAAAGATGAAGTTTCCTACGAAGATTCCCAACCGGAAAACCAAATGTAAATCTGCAAAGACGGCAAACAGCAGCAACCTGAACGAGAGTCTGGACATCCTGAGGCTGGATCCCAGTTTGAACCTGCCAGACGCCAGGATCCCCCAGTACCAGAGGGCCGCTGCAGGTACCGCCAGAACAAACGGCTTCCTCTGGGCTGAGGGTTCACACAGTCCTGGAAATAGGGAGAAGGGAGAAGGGAGACCAGAAAATGGATGGATGGATGAATTATAACTGTCGTCTTTAGTTCATGTTTGCTTTTATCTGCAAAGTTTGGAAACGTCCCTTCAAAAGCTTTTGAATCAGCTGATCTATCTGCACCTGAATAACTTAATATTTATATGTTAATATTTAATTTCCCTTTGGGTTCAATAAAGTACTTTTGAATTTGAATGGTTTTTTTTTACCTGTTATTAACCTAAACCTGAAGCCCAGGTCTGATGGTACCACGCGCGGTTTGTGTTTGTGTTCAGACAGCGTGATGGCGTTGCTACGGGAACTGGGTCGGGGCTACCAGGCGTTGTGCTCCTACAGCTGCAGAGAGGCCATCAACATCCTGACGTCTCTGCCTCCTCAGCACTACAACACGGGCTGGGTCCTGACGCACGTCGGCCGCGCCTACTTCGAGCTGGCCGAGTACATGCAGGTGAGTCCGTCCGACCCAAACCCAGCAGACTCTCAGGGTTCATACGCGTTCCTGAAATCCTGGGAAATGCTTCCATTTCAATTAGGCGTTTTTAGGAAATTATTCAAACGCTACATTTTGTAATAAAGTGGAATTGTGTGATTAAAAGCATGTTTTAAGCATTTCGTTTGAACAGGAAGATAATTTACTTTAACCCAATTTGGATTGTTTTAATGTACGGAGTGTGTATTATTCTCAGTCACTCAATAACTTATTAATCTGTTTCAACAACATTTATTTTAATGAAACAACTTTTATTGTTTCATTAAAATAAAAGTTGCCATATCTTTCATACATTAAGCAACATTATTGAAATTTTTCGGTTTGGTCAGGTTTTTAGGTTGAATAAGACACATTTCAAAACATACATTTTTACATTTCGGTTTATTTTGTCCCTGCTATAAAATGTAGAATACTATCACAAGACCTTTTTTATAACAGTAGTAAATTATGTCACATTAAAGTGAATTATCTCCAAAGTTTGGAAACTTGCCTTGAAAATGCTTGAAAAGTGCTTGAATTTTACTGTGGAGGGAAAGTGTATGAATCCTGGATTTTGCTCCACCTGTGCTGGTTTGTCACCTGGTTCCCATGGCGACCTGTGCTGCAGGCGGAGCGGCTCTTCAGCGAGGTGCGCCGGATCGAGTCGTACCACGTGGAAGGCATGGAGATCTACTCCACCACGCTGTGGCACCTGCAGAAGGACGTGGCGCTGTCGGCGCTGGCCAAGGACCTGACAGACATGGACAAGAATTGTCCTGAGGTGAAGAGCACACCTGAACGCTCAACTGGACCCTGAGCTGAGCTCAGGTGAGCTGGCCGCTCAGGTAAACGCTGTGTGTGTCTCTGCAGGCCTGGTGCGTCGCAGGAAACTGTTTCAGCCTGCAGAGGGAGCACGACATCGCCATCAAGTTCTTCCAGAGGGCCATTCAGGTGAGCAGCTTTAAAACGGTTAATTGAAGTTTTAGTTTTTGAAGATTTCATTTTTAGAAAATTTTTAGGGTTTCCCGTGGCGGCCATCTTGTTTGACAAGCCTCTGTATTTGAAATATCTAAAATAAATGAACGAAACAACAAATAAAAAGAATTATGAAGATTCTGTAAACAAAATTGTGACCGAAGACCAAATTTGGCAGCGAGAAAAAGAAAAACGGTAAATAATGCCGATGTAAATTATTGAGATCGTTGTAATTTATCATGTGATTAATTTATTGTTTATTTTGACAGGCCTAACGCCAACAAAAAAACAAAAATTTAAGAATGTTGAGTGCCTTGTGACGATGTATTTCCGTGACTTGCTCGCTTACTTGCTGGCTTTTTTGCATAAGTTAATCTTTCTTGCCAGGTAGTTGGATGAACTTCGTACATTTCTGTGGAGAAATTCATTAATGAATTTTGAAATCTGAGTTGGTGAAGCCTGCAGAAGCCCCGTGCAGATGTTCCCGAGCTGCCAGGTGTTTCCCTCACCTGCCTGCCTTTCTCACCTGTCTCAGGTGGACCCAGGTTTCGCGTACGCCTACACCCTGCTGGGTCACGAGTTTGTTCTGACTGAGGAGTTGGACCGAGCTCTGGCCTGCTTCAGAAACGCCATCAGAGTGAACAACCGACACTACAACGCCTGGTATGGTAACCATGGAAACGCGCGACAAGGGCTGTAATCAAGATGTGAGATATAAAGTGTGTGTGTGTGTGTGTGTTCAGGTATGGACTCGGCATGATTTACTATAAACAGGAGAAGTTCAACTTGGCAGAAATCCACTTCAAGAAAGCTCTGAGCATCAACCCTCAGAGCTCCGTGCTGCTCTGCCACATCGGAGTGGTACGTATGTTCCCTCCACCTGCGCAGCCGTGTGCAGCCTGGCTGTAACTCTGTGTGTGTGTTCAGGTGCAGCATGCTCTGAAGAAGTCTGACGCTGCGTTAGAGACTCTAAACAGAGCCATTGGCATCGACCCCAAAAACCCTCTCTGCAAGTTCCACAGAGCCTCCATCTTGTTTGCCAACGATAAGTACAAGGTAAGCCAGACCTGATCAAGCGATCAGACCTGATCAGTCGACACAGAAATGAGCAATCAGACCTGCTCAGTTGATGCAGAGACGGCAGAGTCGACACTGATTTCTGACCAGACCCGATCAGCTGACATGGAGCCATTGGACCAGACCGGTTTAGTAAAGCAGAACCTACCTGGATCAGTGTAATCAGAAGTGTCTCCCTGCAGGCAGCCCTTCAGGAGCTGGAGGAGTTGAAGCAGATTGTTCCCAAAGAGTCTCTGGTTTACTTCCTCATAGGAAAGGTAGGAGTCGGTTCTGCCAATCAGCTGCTTCTTCTGATCTCAGGTTGCATTTCTTTGTTTGGTTTGGTTTTTCTACCTGTGTGTCCTTTCTTCTCTTCAACAGGTGTATAAAAAGTTGGGTCAGACCCACCTGGCTCTGATGAACTTCAGCTGGGCCATGGACCTGGACCCTAAAGGAGCCAATAATCAAATAAAAGAAGCCATTGATAAGCGATACCTGCCTGAGGACGAAGGTATGGTTTGCTCCACCTATCTTTCTCACTCATCCGTCCCTCTGACTCACCCGCCCCTCCCCTCCCTGTTTCTGCAGTGGCTGAGGTGGATGACAGTCAGGACAGCAGCTTCATGACGGACGCCGACGACACGCAGCTCCACACGCCAGACAGCGATGATGTTCTTTAGCCCTGCCTCCCAAGATTGCCCCGCCTCCTGCTTGTGCCCGCCTCCTAAATGTCAGGAGGAGAGGCGTTGCTAGGCAACGTGCTGACAGACAGGATTTACGTTTAGCTCCACCCAGTTCTCCCCTCCCCGTCCTCTGACTGGCTGAAACAGACTGCTGCTGACCTGAAGCCCCTCCCATTAACCTTGTGACATCACAGCTGTTTTTTTTTTTTTTATTTTCTTTTTATCGTCCTGACGGAAATAAATCAATAAAACAAGTAAACACTGCACACTGCTTTTCTGTCTTTTTTCCATTTGCGGGGCAGAGTAGCTCCTGTGGCAGTTGTAACGATGTCGTTCATTTGTTTAGCACATTTCAGCAACGAGACGCTTCCAAGTGCTTTAACATGATACAGAACCAATGCCCTCTTCAAGAAAATACTGATCAATGTTCAAGTTTTTATTACGCAAAGGCAACTCAAATAAATTAGGTTTTTAGTCTTGATTTAACTCTGTTCCTGCTGTTTTGCACTTTACCCAAAGTTATTTTGGATTTCAGAGGAAAGACTGAATGCTGCTTCTGCATGTTTGGTTCTGGTTCTGGAGATGCAGAGGAGACTAGAAACAAAAGACCTGAATTGTCTTTAATGTTGATACAACAAGTCCTTAACGTATTTTGGTCATTTGTAAACTAACAGAAGGATTTTAAAGTCTTTTCTCCTGCCATTTGAAGACGTTAAGATATGCTCTGTTTTTATAGTGTTGGTGAAAACGCTAACAGCAGTTGACTTTTTATTATTTTTAGACAGATCTGTGAGGACTCTTGCAGTAATCAATGCAGCAAAAGATAGATATGGATTAGTTTGTGAGGAGTTTGCTGGGATATTAGCTTTTTAATCCTGGAAATGTTTTCCACATGATAGAAGGCCAACTTTGAAACCATCTTTATGTGTCTGAAGGTTCAGGTCAGAGTCTCACCCAGATTTCAGGCCCGATCTGGTTTCTAGCTGAAATAACTGAAGCTGACTCTAAGTGGCTCCTTCTTTGGTCCAAAACCATTTCTTTCTGTTCAGCTTTAGAACGTTATGATGTTGATTTGGAATCACCTGTTGACATCATAATGTAGAGCTGTGTATCATCTATGTCGCTATGCTAATCCTGCTAATCCTGCAGGAACACGTAGATATTAAATAGGAGGGGTCCTATTTAATATCTAAATATTAGATATTAAACATCTAATATTTCATACTGGTATTTCAGTATGAAATATTAGCAATTAGGTTCATTCCTAATTGCTTGGGACCCCTCCCAAGCAATTAGTGTAAAGTAGTCCCTGTTCCACCACTAGGTGGCGCTCCACTCCACAAATCAACCACAGACATTTGGACCTAAGAGAAACTTTATTGTTCCAAAGCACTTGGACAGCTGACAGGCACAGACAGAGCAGCGGTTTGGCACCAGGTATCAAACGGCATTCTGGGTAATTATGAGGGGGCGGGGCCAACTGCACAGTCACATTCAAAACTGAAAGGATGGTAATTGGCTAAGAGAGATGACATCAGTGAGAGGTCGTCTGTGATTGGAGAGATTTTATCAGAGTCACCTGATTGGGAGGAGCAGCTAATTTGCTCTGGACACCAGCAGTGGTTCTTTTCAGGTCCTAATCTCTGGTTTTCTTTCTATTCATGAATGTTACCTTCATGATCTTTCTCTATAAAAGGGTCGGCTCTGAGGTCAATCTCATTTAAATGGTAAATATGTCCCGGTTTCCATGAATTCATTCTAAAATCTGGGATAATTCCTCTCTGACTCTGCTCAAGGTCTTCTTGATCATCTGAATCTAACATTTGGTCTCCATATTGCCTCTATTGGTCACCTGGGGTCTGCGTCACGGAGCTTCAAACGAACACCCCAGGTGGCAGGAACAGGTAAAACCAGGTGAAGATGGAGGGAACAGAGACTACCTGAGTCACCTGGCTGGCTGAACTCTGACTGGCGGCTGTTCACTCTGATTCATAAAGCCTCCCCAATCACAGCGTGTCTTTGTAAGATGAAGTTAGAAATATTTTGTTTCTGCAGTCTGTTGGTTTCCTTGGTAACAAAGAAGGTGGGGGAGTTGCAGGCACAGAGCTGGTCCAATCACAGGCCTTGTTTGGCGAGGGATGCAGATACCTGACAGGAGGAGGCTGGTTGTTAACACGTTACCAGACTTTTAAAAGATTTCTGAAGAGGTGAGCCTCACCTGGTCGGCCAGGGTATCGAGGGGAGGAGCCTCATCACCATTGACGCTTCCACGGGAGGAAGTGTTGCTAAGGCGACGGGGGGAGGAGTCCTCCTGAATGACGATTTCAGCACCATGGTCAGTCCGAGCTTTAGCATTCTCTCTGAACATCAGCTTGTGACTCTCAATCTGTGAAATAACCCACCAGAATAAATTATGATCAGTCGAGTAAAATCAGAACCGTTCACTGGAACAGAGTAGTTTTTGCAGTTTGGAGCACATCTTTGGATCTCAATGAGAAACTTGCTTCACTTATGATAATATAGTTGGGAAAAGATCAGCCTGGGTTCTGTGGCCTTGGAAACTCACCTGATTGGTCTGGAAACTCATCAAACTCTTAGTCTAGACCTATTGATGACAAGGTCAAGTGGACTTGCTGAAGCTAAAGCCAGGTAGAGTACTGTGCCAATGAAGATGGTACTAATTAAATGCAACTGCAATGACACTGGTAAAGTCAGCATTTACAGAAATAATGGATGCTGCCATCTATGGATCAATGTTTTAACTTCTTGAGCAATTGGAGTTGACTGTATTGTTATAAAGTCACGGAAAAGTTTAGGACATTAGGAAAAACGAAAACAAATTATAGCAATTGTCTTTTGTGAATCTTCGGTTGAAACTCTGATCCTGGAGACGTAAAAGTGAAAAAATGGGAATTGGGCAGATCAGACTTCTGTGACAAAGTTGACATTTGTTTTGCATTTGGTGCCATGTGAATTTGATGAACAGGCTAATTGGAGGGATAACCCTTGACCTTCATAGCCTGCTCTGTATGTTTTGCTACAAATTGCCTGATGGTCTTAAAAGACATCCTGTTGCCTAATGGGTCTTTTGAACTTCCACTAACCAAGTCTCCAGTTTTGCCTCTTACTTCAAAAACATTTAATAAAACGATAAGCGGTATTTTAAAACAAGGAGATCAATGGTTTTCATGAGTGTCTTATTAGCATGATGCTAGAAAGCACCTTCTTCTTCCCTCCTCCTGGAGTGTGGGTGACATTTTCCAGAGAACCAACTTTGGACTGGACAGTTTTGAAATCCACCTTCTCAGTCTTGATCTCCACCTTCCCTCCACCTGAGGAGCAGAAAAGTTGTGGAGCTTCACACAGTCTGTCACACACAGCACATGTGGAGATGTAACATAATACATATAAAGTTGATAAACAGGATGAACAGGTGAGTTTATTGTTAACAATCCCTGTAAGAAAGTAATCTACAGTCAGAGTGTTTACATGTTCTTACCTGGTTTGTGGTGGAGGTTATCCTTAGAGCCGCACTTTGATGTCACGTTACTTAAATCCAGCTTCTTGTGGAGAATTTGAACCTGCAGGTGGACAGTTGTGGGTGTGAGTCCTTACCAGGCTTTCAGAGATACACACAGAAAGAGGAGTTACCTTTCCCCCTCCCGGTGAGTGCTTCAGGTTCTCTGTGGATCCCACTTTGGACTTCACACTGCTCAGGTCAGGCATAGGATGGGAGGTGGGAGGTGTTCGGCCACGGGCAGAACCAGGAGACCTGGGAGGAGTCCGGACAACAGCCACCTGCAGGACAGCACCAATACAACTAGTTTAACCAACTAGTAGAAACAATATAAACTAATTCAGCATAGTAAATATGGTAAGTGACCTGTACTTGTGTAGCACCTTATCAAGTCCAGAGGAGCACACGGTGCTATACAACACATTCACTCCTCTGACAGAGGCAAGTCTGCCTCTTGTTTCTGACAAGGTAAGGCATATGAAGTGTCTTGCAAGGGGACACAACTATTGAGGCAGACATGGGGGGAGTTCAAACCATCAACCCACCAATGACTGGACCAACTCCTACCTCCTGAGCCACCGTTAGCCTCAGATAGATGGTTTAAATCTATCTGGGAACCAATGAGACGAGATCACCACCAGATGGTGTTCAGTTCATAGCTCTGCCTCTCAATTTGCCATGGGAGAATCTACCATGGGCTGAAGACGCAAACAACATATGTCCCCAGGATCACAGGGCCAATAAACGCCTCAACGATGTTACAGCCGCCACCTCAACAGAAGATCTGTGTCAACCTGTTCTGAACTCATGAATGGTCTTTTCCCAAAGCTTTGGCTCATTAAAGCAAAATTGCTCTAAACCAGTTTGGATGAGTCATATGTTCAGATGCCCTGACCTTTTTCACATCTCGGTTGGGGGTGGATGATCTGCTGGCAGGTGAGCGACTTCCTGGACTGTTGACGCCGTCCATGGACTCTGACACACAGGTGGTACATAGGTGGATTTGTGGCCACTGGTTTTGCTGGTTTCACTAATTACACTGGTTCAGTTAATGTGGTTTACCTGTACTCTTGGCTGAGATCATCTTTGCAGCTCTGCTGCCCCCTGCTGTCCTGGAGACCTGAAGACACCAGGAAGATATTAATGGCGATAAATTTTACTCCCAGACTCGAGATTTACTGTTTTGATCATTTACCTTCACAGCTTCATCAACTGTTGCCTTCACAGCTGCTTTACCTGAAAAGAACAAAACATCATCATCAATGAGCCATCGGTTAAATATCTGCCACTGATTCTGATTGATGAGGCTGTTTCCATGACAACCGGGAGGAAGTGATCAGTCTGTGTCACCTTCGGGGGGAGAGCCTGTCCAGAAATCTGACACAGAGGAGGGAGGTGATGAGGGGAATGGGTGATAAGGAGGTGCAAGCAAGGCAGGTAAAAAGAGAGCAGGAATTTGGAAAAAAGAAGAAGAAGCAGGGGGTGCTGTAGCAAAAAGAAAGGTTGCAACAGCAAGAGGTGCAGCAGGGGGTGCTGCAGGACAGACCTTTGTTGAGGGGAGGAGGAATGCCTGATCTTCTGAGAGGAGAAGAGGAGGCCTTTGCGTTACGTTTTGGAAGAGCACCTGCAGGAGGCGCTGTGGTATTAGAGGAAAGATCCACAGGAGAAGCATTTGTTTTGTTGCCAGGGAGCTCCTCATCAGCTGTGGAAGGAGGTGCAGGAAGTTCTGATTGATTCTTTACTTCAGGAAGTTCTGTTTTTCTCTCCTCTGCAGGAGCTTCTGGTTGGTTCTCCTTTGCTGGAGGTTCTGGCTGGTTCTCCTCTGCAGGAGGTTCTGGTTGGTTCTCCTCTGCAGGAGGTTCTGGTTGGTTCTCCTCTGCTGGAGGTTCTGGCTGGTTCTCCTTTGCTGGAGGTTCTGGTGTTGGTTCTCCTCTGCAGGAGGTTCTGGTTCGAAAGAGGTGCTTGTTTCAAGATTTGAAAGGTTTTTGGACTCCTCCTGCACCTTCACTTCTGACAGCACCACCTCACCTTCCACTTGCTCCTCCTCTTTATCATCTTCATCGTCATCTTCATCATCATCAAGTCCTGCTTCTTCTGGAGGAGATGAAGGGGAGGAACATGGACCCTCCTCTGCTGTCATCTTATCCTGTTCTTCTACATTGTTTTCCTCCTTTCCTCTAACTTCCTCCTCCTGTGGTGGAGGAGAAATGCTGGAGGAGGAAGGAAGCTGCTTCTTGATCTCCTCATCCTCAGTGTGGATAATGTCTCCCTCTTCTTTCTTCGCTACCTGGTTGCATGTTTTCCCATTTTCCTCCTGACCAGCTCCTCGTGTGTCTCCAGAGGGAAGCACTTCCTGTTTTCTCTCTATCCTCTCTCCTCCTCCTCCCTCTTCCTGCAGCTCTGCGCTTCCATTTGGGAGTTTCTCCAGAAACCCGACAGATTCCAGGTCTGACAGAGGAGGAGGAGACGAGAGGGGGAGACAACAGGAGGTGAAAGACAACCAACAACATGACAGATGAGTCGAGTCATTCTGGTTTTTATCTATGTCTGTAGGGGGCGCTTCTCTCCCTCTGGAAACTTTCTAGATTTACCTGCAGCCTGCAGCTGGATAAAACTTAGATTACTACTGTCTATCAGTTACATTGCAAAGCTATTTTCATCCCCATAGCATCTTCCATTTTTGTTTTCTGTCACCAAGAATTTTATTCTCTCTCTTTATCTTAATCTTCCTATCATCGGATGACAACACCATTCAATTGGGAAAAACATTTTTTAGTAGTTTTGGTGCCCCTTCTAGTACAACACCGACAGTGAATACTCACTTTTTTCACCACAGGTGTAGGACATTCTGAGATGTGGAACTCTAGGAACTTCAAGAATTAGGAAAACCTTCATGTGGAAGCTTTTGCAGCCTAACTTTTTATTCAGTCTGTCTCACAGGAGTCCGGCGTTAAAGGAGTTGCTGCTGTTATGGTTCTCTTACACGTGGTTCTGATCCAAGTTCTGTCTAACTTCAGATGGTTGGACAGAACTATAGGAATCTGTTCATGTTCATGAAACATTGAGCTCAGTTTGAACTAAAACCTTCTTGCTCTCCTGATTGATTATTGTTCACAAACCTCCCATCGTGCTTCGCTGCTCCTGGGCGGGGCCATCATTGACGGGGGCGGAGTCTCCATCCATCTTCGCTCCTGCAGAGAACAGGTGGAAAACCATGAGGAACCCGCAGACATCGACAAACCATATGAGGGGCACCAGTAAAGTTACACTGTAAAAAAAATAAAGGCAATATTTATTACTTATTTTGCCTATCATAGAAAAAAAAATTGATTTATTTTTCAGTCATAATGTTATGCAGCTCTGGTGACTGGCAGCTTAAGTAGATGACGTAACAAACAGTAGGCTACATGTCCGTCTTAGCTAGCAGACAAAAGCTACATTAACTGAGCTTATTTTGCTAGTTTGGCAGTAAATACCTCAGTAAATATCACTTATGTTTATCGTAGCATCACACATAGGTGAGTAGAATACTTAAAAATGACAACCGAGTAATATTTTAAATGTACCTATGTGTTTTAAGTTAGGAACTAGGAGAGAACTAGTTCCAGGCGTGGGTATGTTTATTGTTGCCATAGTAACTGCCTGCCAAGATAGCTGTCAGTTACGGGCGTGTGACGTCACGTAAAGCCTATATATTAACAAGGTAAATTAAATAATTAATATTTTGTTCCAAATTGAACATTTAATTTCTTATCTAAGCATTTAATTTTCAAACTAAATATTTAACTTCCTAACTAAATATTTAGGTTGCTAGCAAAATATTTAACTGTTATGCAAATTAGCCTGCCGATAAGGTGGAATATCAAAATAAAAGCTTTACGGACCTCTATATAAATCCCGCTGCAGGTCGAACTGAATATCTTCATTCTTCGCTCCATTTACGGGTTTTCTGATATATATAATTGATTTTTTTGTTCTTGACATGTCCAACTTGAAAAATAGGACGTGCAGTTTTAGGTTCTATCAAAATGTTTATTCATGTCTCTATAGCAACAGTTTCTTCAACATGAGGCAAAGCGCGAGCCAGAACACTTCCGGTTCCTGTTGGTCACGTTTAGAGCCGCTAAGAACGTTTAAACACAATCAATGTATTGATTCAATTTCTTATTAATAATTTTGTTTTAGGAATGAATAAATAAAAAGTGTTAAAATTCGACAGACGCTGTAAACCGCAAGTATTGAATGATGATACAGAAACTGTTAAGGCATAAACATCTGTTAAAACACGGTGGACATATCGGGAGGAAAAGAATCGATGATTAAAGAAACGATTCCTCAAGGCCAAGCTTTTATTGTGATTTTCGTCTCCCCTTCTCCTCAAGCTGCATATTTATGTAATAATCATTTAGGTCACTAATTATTTCACCATTTAATTAATTAGAGAATTTGATGTTTAGTTTGGAACTTTGATGTTTATGAATGTATGAATAACATGATGAAATAGTTTATTTCTCTGACATGCTGAATAAAATATATCGGTCTAAATTTCTTACTGTGTAACTTTCCCCATAAAACCGAACCTCAGAACCACTTTTACTGCTGTGTCTCTGACCCGGTTCAGTTCGGTGTCTAGTCAGAATCGGCCCATCCATTTATCCATTGATTTCAGTTTGAATTTAATTTCCAGAACTTCACAGAAATATATTCCTACTGGTCCGACCCTGTTTGATACCCTCCCCGCTCCAACAGAACCCTGATTTAATTCGGTCTAAAGAAACAGGGTCATGGTTCTGTCTCCGGTTTTCTGAACTCGGTACCTGGTCCAGTAGGCACCAGTCACGTGCTCTAATCTGATTATTGCCTGAATCAGCTGCAATGAAGTACCGGGTCCAGAACTAGACGGACTCAGACTCATAAGAATGAATCCGAACCGAACCGAACCAGCCCGGGCCGAGGACCAGGAGAACATGTGGAGGAGTTGATGGGCGGAGGAGGCCTCACTG
The DNA here is from genome assembly GCA_911649635.1 of Poeciliopsis gracilis. Taxonomy (NCBI): domain Eukaryota; kingdom Metazoa; phylum Chordata; class Actinopteri; order Cyprinodontiformes; family Poeciliidae; genus Poeciliopsis; species Poeciliopsis gracilis. The sequence goes on from CAJVRI010001527.1 coordinate 2,240,674, forward strand.
AGCATGCTCACAACCGTTTCCATCATGATGCAGCAGTCAAACATAAAGTCCGGCCCGGTTCGGTTCGTTTCACCTCCTCGGTATCTCTTCAGCGGCTCCTCCTGTCTGCGCCTGACCGACCTCTTCCCTGCGGCGCGCAGAGCCGCAAGGCTGCAGCAGCTGCGGAGCCGAGCACCGCTCCTCTGCTGCGGCCTGCGGAGCGCCGAACCTCCCGGAGGAGGAGGAGGAGCGGAGCAGGAGGAAGATGGAGGAGCGATGGAGGAAAGACGGAGGAGAAAGGTGCGGGCCTTACCTCCTGCTGCTGCTGCTGCTGCGGTTCCGACTGCTGCTCCACCCTGCTGCCGCTCCGAGGAAAAAGGGAGGGGTCGCTGTTGCCATGGCAACCACGCAGCATCACTAAGGCACATGTTTCTGAGGAAGTGATGTCATCAGAGGACCGATTCCATTTCCTCTGACACGTTTCTGTCCTGAACAACTGCAGAAGAGTTTGGAGCAGGAATCCAAGAGACTGGAGAACCATCAGCCGACTGGAGAACCATCAGCCGACTGGAGAACCATCAGCCGACTGGAGAACCTCAGCTGACTGGAGAACCATCAGCTGACTGGAGAACCATCAGCTGACTGAAGAACCATCAGCCGACTGAAGAACCATCAGCTGACTGAAGAACCATCAGCCGACTGGAGAACCATCAGCTGACTGAAGAACCATCAGCCGACTGAAGAACCATCAGCTGACTGAAGAACCATCAGCCGACTGAAGAACCATCAGCTGACTGAAGAACCATCAGCCGACTGGAGAACCATCAGCTGACTGAAGAACCATCAGCCGACTGAAGAACCTTCAGAACTATCAGCCGACCAGAGAACCATCAGCCGACTGGAGAACCTGCATCTGACTGGAGAATCGTTAACCAACTTGAGAACATTCAGTCAACATTCATCTGAGTGGAGAATCTTGAAATAACTTTTTTAAATATACATATTGGAATATATTTCCTGAGTATTTATTGTTTCTCCCTGCTGAATAGTTTTAGACATTGAGATCCAACCGGTCGTCATGGTAACCCCATCATCTGTTCGTTGTTCTTCAGAGACCCAGTAAAAACAGAAGGCCGAGCTGCATTCTGATTGTGTCCACCAGGTGTCAGTGTTACCCTGAGCAACAGATCTGCTGTGTAAGATTTGGACATACTTGAGCTGTAATTGTTTTTTACACTGACAAGAACGTTGTTTTTGACTAATTTGCCTTATCAATTAACGTCCAGTTTTTAATTAGATTGATTGTATCTATAGTAACGTGGCATAATAATAACTCTGAGTTAATTAATTAGTAATAACTTTGAATTAATATGAGTTACAACATTTTAGGATAAATAAAGTTTTTTATTAAAATGTTTGTTTTTTGTTTAAACTGAATTAAGGTCTTGTAATTGTTTAGTTGAGAGAAAGGAACTTGCATGTAACTTTTAGCAAGATGTATGATCTTGTTTTTAGTAAATTCATAATATGGGTTAAAAAAAAAAGTACTAGTTCCACTGACAGATTATTTCACTTTAAACAAGAAAATTTTTTCCATTTTATAAGAGAAAAAAATCTGCCAGTAAAACTAAAACTTTTTTAATCCGTATTGACTTAAAATAAGATGAAGAGTAAGTCAGTTTTGTATTATTTAAACTGTAGATATTTGCACTAGAAACTAGACTAAAAAATCTTGGTAAGAATTAGTGTTTTCACAGTGTTATTCATCGGCGTAATGAGATAATCTCAGATTAACGACCCTGTTGTTTCAAAGTTTGCATGATAAGCTCCACCTGAGCTGATTGTTGCTGTGAACGAATCAAACACTGCTCAAACGTCATTAGGAGTTTAATCTGACACGAACAACACAAAGTTTATACAGTAAATGCAGCAGCTTTCAATTAATCAATCAATCATCAATCAATCAATCATTAGCTTAATAATCACTCACGTTGTTAGGCACAGGAACACAGTTCAGAAAAAAGGAGGAAGAGAAGCAATTTTCATCCTGAGTTTCTTTCTAGACACCTACTGACTAAGGTTACTATGGTTACTACCAGTTTTCTCAGGACCGACCAGAACTGGGTAGGATTAGTTTATCGACTAATGGACTCAGCTGAGCCCAAACGTGCAAAAATATACAGTTTATCAGAACAAAACGGGATGTAAACAGAGTCAATGAAGTGGAAAAACTACAATGGCCACGTCATCAGGTAAAGAGCTGGGTGGTTACATCAAAACACAGAATATCACAGTAATATCACTGTAATACCAAAGTAATATCACTGTAATACTAAAGTAATATCACTGTATTACACGTTATTAATGCAATAACATTCATACCTCTGTAATACCTCAGGAGTATCACTGTAATATAAATATTACCGTTAGGAAAACAAATCTGACAAGTTGAATAAAGTGCAAAAACGATGAAAAAAATTCAACTCATGGTTACACTGTAAAACTGAAAATGACTATAATAACTGCGGACACTGAAGTAATGCTGCAACGTTACGGTAGTAATACTGTACTATTACTGTTATAGGTGTAATAACACTGCAGTAATAATAATAATAATAGTGCATTCCACAGTGCGATGAAGGATTACTGGTACCAGAATATTCATCTCTGGGTGAAGATTTGGGGACACAGGAAGTGCAGTGACATCACATCCTGCAGGACAAATTAGAAAAGTAGATACAAAACCTGAGAGGGAATCTGAATCCGTAAAACCCTATTCCGACTGTCGGGTCGGTTCTGGTTCTGGACCAAACTTTTGACCTTGAGCCTCCAGCTTGGAGGTGCGGTGCTGAGCCTCCTGTTTCCTGGTTCCAGCGGATCGTTCAGGTTCATGGAGATAAATCAAGCGGAACGCCCGTGTTAGCCGGCCCACCGGGTTCATGGGTCCTTCTCCCCAGAGCTCCTCAGCGCCTGGACGGCGACAGGAAACAGTGAAGAGCTGGATTTTATCAGCAGGAAACAGAGTGGCGAGGAGGAGGAGAAGACCTGATTCCAGGTCAAGGGTGTTCAAAGTAGGGTCCGGGGGCCGTTTGTGTCCCCTGAACTGAATTTGTGCGGCTCGCCTGATCACAATTTTTATTTTTTCTTCAAACTACTTCCTTGCATTCAAAACTTCTCTGTGTTAAAACGTGTCCATTTTAAACGGTAAAGTGAATGAATTACAAATATATAATAATAGAAAGAATAAATTAAATAAATTAGACTTTTGAATTAAAATCAACTTACAAAATAAATGCTAGAAGCAAGACATTTTTTTCCATGCTTTGTTGTCATGGTAACTAAGACAACATCTACTCATTGACCTGTACTCTAAAGTACAGCAAGCCTGTTTTTAACTGTTGTATTAAGCTTGGCTAAAAACACAAATGTTTTATAAATTCTCCTGTTTTTATTGCTGACAAAAGATTAATTATTTTTCAAGCTTTGTTCATTCAAGTCCAGAATAATAAGTTTTGGACCTACAATCCCATTTCCATTACAAAAACAAAAAATGTATTGTTAAATTAAAATAGTAGGTGGTAAGTTACGGTCGAGTAGCTAAAAAAGTTTTTAAAAATAATATCTGAGTACATTTGAGGATTTTGGCCCATCAGACAAAAGGTTTGGACACCCCTGTTCTAGATGTTGAGTTAGCTTTAGCTAGTGGTTTGGGGTTAGATTCAAACGAGGAACATCTCCTTGTTTATGATTCCCGACTCTCAGAACCTAACAGAACCTCTATAAGTTTGTGCTTTGATGTGGCAGAACAGAACCAAGCTCAGCGTGATCCTCAACAGCAACACAAACCAAAGAACCAGGCTTCACATGTTCAGCAGCACCCCCTGCTGGCCCGCAAGAGAAAAAGCTGGTGATTACTATTATACACACACCTGATCAATAAATACATGTAGCTGCCTGGTGCGTCATGTGACCCGTTAAAAGCAGCTGAGTCATCGAGTCCAATGATTGGTCAGCTTGTGAGCCAATCAGAGTCTAGACTGACAGTTTTCCTTCTGATTGGCCTCGCAGACGCTTGTCCTGCTCTGTGATTGGTCCAATCCAGGTGATGGTTCACATCAGAGGCTGTGATTGGACAGGGCGGCGTGTCAGAGGTTGGAGGACTGTTTGATGCTGTGGAAGGATACCCTGCTGGGCGACGTGGGCAGCGACGTGGCGCGGACCGTCCGGCTGCGGATGGAGTGACGGTCGTGCCAACGTATCCATCGCTTCTTCACTGTGGAGCGCACCTGGAAACAGACGGACAGGTGGACAGTAGATCACATGATCACACTCAGAACCAAGTGATGCTCACCACATAATGTCTGGGTTAGTTTCAGAGTTTGGTAGTAACTAGTTACATTTACTCAATTACATCTATTGGGTAACTTTTTGAAAAAAATCTTAATTATTATGATTAGTAATTTTGTTATGAAGTATTTTTACTCTCAGTTGAGTAAAAATACAGAAACACGCCTGCAGTTTCTGTTAAATAAGTTTTTATTCAAAGAAATTGATTTGGGAAAATGATTTAGTTACTAATATGAATTGTAATTTTGGTCCTTAAAATACCAAAAATTTCCCTTTAAATTTATATTTTGGTTCTTCTGATGATGTCATTTTAAATATGAACTGATTGATAATTTGATCAGCTACTCAGCATTACAATAGACTTTTTTACTCGAGTAATTTCTCGACGGCTACCTTTTACTTTTTTATAATTATTGGATTCTCTAACCAGCTCTGGTTAGTTTAAATTAAACTGACGTTAATCAGCTTTAGTGTCATTAGGACTGATGATCTTCTCAACATCTCACAGTTCTGTTTTATGATTAATCCAACAATTATTCAGATAATTGATTAATCGGACAAAATATTTGGCACATTCTGCAGCTTATTCTGATATATGCTATATGATATCCTGTTGTAAAATGTTTTAATGTTTTCTGAAATTGTTCTTAATGGTTAAGTAAAGACTACATTAAAAATAATATATTACATTAAAAGATTAATAAATAATTATTAAATTCCTTTTTAGATAATAGAATTAACATTTTGCTGCCTATTTATGTTTTTCTTATAGTTTTGGCTTAATTACTGCTTTCAATATGTTGTTTCTTGAGCAAATGACATTTTTGAGTTAATTAATTGATTCTAATCAATTGCTGTAGCCCTCATATAAACTTGTTTTTTTTTTTCCCAGTTTGTTGTTCTGCCTTGCTCTCTGGAATGAGTTTGTTTTCATTTGAGTTGGGGAAACTTCTGCAGGTGGAAAGTTATCTTGAATTACCTCACTGTTGAGGAAACAGTAGAAGACGGAGACGAAGAAGCCCTGCAGAGACAGACAGCAGGACGTTAGCTCAGGTAAACAGACTTCTGTTCATACGGTTTGATCAACAGAACCCAGTCATGATCTGACAGGAAACTGTTTAACTTTATTTCTCTAAACTAAGGAACTACCCAGCTCCACCTACACCACATTCCCTCTTAAACTCTGACCCAATCTGTTTGAATGGCTCTGGAGAATTTCCAGATGTTGCTGCAGCAGTTCATCCTGACCAGAACCAGGGATACGGACCGACACAGAAGTGGCTGCTTCCTGGAGGATGTTTGGCTGCAGCCTTGGATTTTAGAAGAAACTCAACGAACCTGGAAAGACTCCAGGATGGAGTTAAAGTAGATGAAGACGATCTGAGCCACTTCGTCTTCTCCTCCTGGATTCACAAAGAAAAGCATGTAGGTGATTCCCAGCAGAGGCAGCAGCACCAGAGTGGCCTTCACCGCCTTCCTGCAGGGCACAAGAGAAAACAACTGCAGTCACTGGAAATGTTCAACTGCAGTCACTGGAAATATTGTGATCTAATTGCAAATATTTATTTGCATTTGCTGGAAATTCTCTGCTGGTTTCACTGTAAATATTTAAATGGGATACTTGAGTGGATACTTTCTACTGGTTTCATTGGAAAGATTCAGTCCTTCAGTATGTTCCACTGGAGCCACTGATGAGCCTCACCTGTGGGAGGGTTTGTTTGTACCTGTATTGGATGGTCTCTGAGGTGGTCGACGCCCTCAGTTTGGTCATCAGAATCCGAACAATGTTAAACAGGAAGACGAAGTTAATCTGAGGAGAAACCAAGATGTTTGGACTTTATAGAAACTCTGCTATAAATATGAATCTGATTTGATATTTCTGTGTTTTTTCTTGAGCTAGGCCTGGAGGTGAGAGAAAGGTGAAGGTTCAGAAACTTTCTGGGTTTAAGGTAGATTGGAAGGTTTGAACATGCACTGGTACCATTAGAAGAAGACTTTCTGCATGGGTTGGCTGAGTTTAAGGTAGACATTACAGATTAAAAGTGAATGTTGGTTGGGTTTAAGGTGGACTGGATTTGTTCTTACCAGCAGGACCAGGATCATAGGACCTTGGTAGATGTAATCCGTATAAACGCCTGTCTTTTTGCCAAACCAGCACCTGGAATTCAATCAGGAGCCAATCAGATGAAGAAGGTGCGGTCTTTAAGAAAGTGACATCATAACCCGTTGATTTTTCTTTATGTTGGCTGTTATCACATCAAAAACTGCTCTTAGCTGCTTGACTGAAAAGTGTTTGTTGAGATCACAAACAATCAAGCTGCTGTCATCTGACTTCAGACAGGTACAGGTGTGTTAAATCCACCTGAGGAGAAGATCAAAACAGTTGAGCGACTTACTTCTCGTTGTCGTAGTACAGCTTCCCAAAAGCCCACGCCACGATGATGGGAAACGGAATGCCTGGAAGCAGGAGCACAGGTGGACAGGTGAGCTGAGAGGGCAGACAGGTAGATAAATACGGTCGGTCTGAAGTCTGACAGGTGTAGAGAATGTGAAGAGCTACACCTCCTTCACACAGACAGGTAAACAGGTGGACAGGTAAACCGGTGGACAGGTAAACAGGTGGACAGGTAAACCGGTGGACAGGTAAACAGGTGGACAGGTAAACCGGTGGACAGGTAAACCAACCCCAGCCGATGCAGATGAACATCCACTTTCTGAGTTTGTCGGTGGAGTAGGTGAGCACCACGGCGGTGTGCAGGTAGCATCCTTCCCCAAACATCCAGAAGAAGTTGGTCACATGGAAGTAGTTGTAGGCTGCAGTCACCAACCTGCACCACACCTGAGGAGGAAGACAAGGATGAGGAAGAGAAGGAAGGTTGGTTTCCATCATCAAAATGGCCGCCATGCTTGTAATGGAGGGTTCACACTGAAGTTGGGAGCAGCTATTAACCACAGATAACCAAAAAAGTTAAGTTTGCTAGCCTTTAATTTGCTAAGAATCTTAGCGGACGCTAACGCTAACCATTAAGACGACTGTCTTTCTATTTGTGTCAAACATCTTCATCTTCTTCCAGGTGACTGCTGGTGTGAGACTTTCAAACAACAAAGTCCTTAGTTTCAGTTTTAGCGTCTGATTTTAAGGCAATATTTTGGTTTGAAAGGCTCATAAACCGGCAGCCATCTTGAAAAATGGCCATCATTCTGACATTCAAGTGGTAAAATATGAAGAACATCTGAACTGAGGGGAGAGCATATGCATTTTTATGCTTTCATCCACACTTTTAAGGTTTTTACAGAGTGGCTGTCACCTGGTTGCTCTCGGTAACTGATGGGTTCATGGTTAACTGGACGATGAACCAAGTGGCGTTCCTCAGGATGAAGGCTGAGATCAGATTCCAGTGAATGATGTTCCTCAGACAGCGGATGCTCCTGCAACAGACCATTAACCAATCAGAAAATATGCACCTGTGTCTTTAAAGAGGCAGAATTATGTGTTTTCCAAGTGTCACTTTATAGCGTAATCACAAAAGATTGTTAACTTCAGTTGTCATAAAAAAGCTACATACTTTTAGGTCCTAATTTAACAGCTTTAAATTGGTCCTGTCTCTTTAAAACTCATGCTCTTCCTGAAACTTCGCCTTCAGGAAGTCATCACAACATGGCTACTCTATTAACTCTTTAACAACGTTTTTACTTGTGTTGCACTGAGAATAATGAGCTCAGCAGATATCCAGTTTCACCAAGCGTTTGCTAATTGTTGCTGGCTAGTCTGAAGGAGCTGAATGGTTGTCATGGAGATTGAAGGATTTCTCCAACATGAGAGAATCAAATCAATACTCCAGGTATACTTTAAAAGAGGGAATAACATTATAGCATGATATAAAGCTAAATTTGACATAACACCGCCCCTTTAAAACACCTGGATTCCCCTGAATATGTGGTTACTAAAGGTTTCAAACTGAACTTCCTGGCTCCTACCAGGTTACCAACAAAACCAACATGCTAACCTTGAGGCGCAAAAACAGAGAGGTGAGTCACCTGAGTCTCATGAAGAGCATGAAGGCGAGCAGCAGAGCCCCCAGAGAGATGCAGTGACCCAGGTAGTTGATGATCACGGCCACATGATAGTGAACTTTACTCTTCCTCTGAAAACACAGAGACCATCTTTAACATCAGAGCTGCTGAGATCAGATCCATGACTTCATCTGGGTTTTCTCAGATAAAACTGGGCCAAACTTACAGCGCTATAACAGTTTTTTAAATGATCATACTTTAGTTTTATTGGTGTGAAGCTTCAGAACCGTCAGATCACATGACTCAGGTCACATGATGCGGACGATGACTCATCAGGTGGCAACAGGGACTTGGTGACCAGCTGTTCGAATCTCTGATTTATTTCTTGTTCAATCAGTAATTTGACTGGCAGGTTATGAATAAAACGGTCTTTTCATTAACAATTACTTTGGTCGCTTTAATTAACTAACGGAGCTGATTAAGACACATAGTTCTGTCACCGGGTGGCTGTCAGAGCTCGTTAACAGAGACTGAATAAGAACCTGACTGACAGGATGTGACTGAAGCAGATTTCTTCATTAACTTATTGGCTAATTATAACCGAGCGCCGAATGCAGTCATTACATTCCTCATTTCAAATAAACTGGCTAATTGGGGCTGTCGACCCAGCATGCATTGCGCATGTGGAACAATGGCGACTGAAATAAATACTAGCCTGAAAGTTATTGGCTGGAATATGTTTATGTGAATCCATTTAACTCAGTGGCATCAAACCGTTAGATTTTGTCAGAGAAAGATTAGAAGCTGTGTGGACCGTCCAATGCTCCATGCAGCTCCAGTTCTCTTCATCAGAACCGACCAAAGTTCTGCATGAGTCACACGACCATGGACCAGTGTGAAGCATCGTCCCTTTTGTCACTTGATTTTACGGCCACAGAGAAACTGACTGAAGAATTTTTACACCAGAGAACCAGAGAGCAAACGCCCTGCGGAAATTAAATCAACTGATCTACAGATCAGGAGACATTAACCACAGATCAGTGTTTGGTCCCAAAGCCCTCAGACACAACGATGTCTCTGTGAAGTCTTTCCACTTTATTGACCACAGAGCTGTGATTGGCTGACAGCCAGCTCTGCCGTCCAATCAGAGGAGAGCAGGAAAAAGGAAACAGATTGCCTCAGTGGGACAGAGAGACGACACATGGACCAATGGACACACCCCGGCTGCTCTTCATGTCTCCGTAAGGACACATTGCAGGTCCAGAGGTCGATCCACAACTGGAGTCCATGAAGGAGACATTTAGGTCTGAGAGTAAGGAACGGATATGTCTTCACACACACACACACACGCACACACACACACACACACACACACACACTGAGGGACACGCAGAGTGAAGGTCCAGATGGTTTCCTCGTTCCCGCTGACATTTGGATCTCGGCTGCGTTGTCACACTCGTCTCTGATTGGCTCAGGCCGTTTCCTCCTCTGTGGGTTTCTGGGTCTGTGTGTGTTCAGGTCTGTCTGACAGGATTTCTCCCTACAGAACCAAAAGGTTCTGACGTATTTAGTGACTTAAATTAGCAGAATCAGTTCCAGTGTGTAGCTGCATTTCCATTTACCTCAAATTCCAAGTGACCTTTTGTAATTACAATTTGTGCAATTCCGATTGCAAATCTTGGAATTCCTAAAACCCTTAATGGAAACAGTCTAATTTGACAAAACTCACGTTTGTCACTAAAAACTATTTTAATGCTGTATCAAAGTAAATGTATTTCACAAAAGTGCAGTGGAAACACTTTTTTTGCATCACACAAGTCATGTGATCAACAACTGGCTGTTACTACTGCCGGAAATGACGAAGAAGACGACAGGAAGTGGTAGGAGGAAGATGGCGCAGCTTGGACAAACTCACTCACAGGCGAGTTTAACTGCATTTATCATTTAATGGAAACAGTTCAATTGTGAAATTGTGTTTTTTCGACATTAATGAAATATTGACAAAGTTCTAGAAACGTTGCATTTGACCGGATTCCGATCCGGTTGAATTCTGACCTTCTGCTCGACCTTACAAACCAGATCTGCAAACCGAACCTCATAAACTCATCTGAACTGTTCCACCTGACCGGACTGTGACTTTGAAACAAACTGGATCATTGGACCTGGACCCGTCTGTGCTGTGACCAAACACTCTCCATGTTTACCCAGAAGTTCAGTTCAGCTGCTTGTCCTTGTTTCCTTTCATTGACTTTCAATTGAAATCAGTGAGTCGCCGTGGTAACCGGAGACAAAAACATGTCTCAGGGTCATTTTTATCAGCATAATCAATGGTCTAATGTGATTTTATTAATACAGATTTTCCACAAAGAAGAATAATATCAGTCATGAAATAAAGTTTGCGTTTGAATCAGTAGCCGACAGCTCTACACCGATGAAAGTGTAGAACTTGAATGCTTAATCATGATTGGTCAGTTTGGCGATTGATTGGTGTTGTTATTGGTCACTTTGTGATTGGTGCTTGTATTGATGAGTCTCACCAGGACGATGATCTCGGTGCACTGACTGTAGTTTCCTCGAGGCGCCCAGGTTCCGTTGGATTGGCACTCTCTGTAGACCCGGTCTGAACACAAACAGAACAGAACCAGTTCTAGTTCTCTTTCAGAACCGGTTGTAGTACAGCCGGTTCTGAAACCGACATGGTTGAGGATCAACGACTCTACGATGGCGTTTTACAGACATTGTAGTTAGAAAAAAAACATTTCCGCCAAAAAAAATACAAAATTTGAGATTACTATCAGAAATTTTCTATAAAAGAACAAGAACATTTTGAAAAAACTCTGAAATTTTGAGATTAATCTCAAATATTTTCCAGAAAAAAATTTATTTCTTAATTTGAAAAGTCAAAAATCTTGGAAAAGAACTCGGAAACTTTTAGGTTCATCTCTGAATTTTTCAAGAGAAACGTCTAGAAAAATTTCAGAGTTTGAGCATAGGAAAAATATATTTTATAACTGAAATAATAATTTCCATCAATATCAAAGAATTGACTCAAAACAAGCTCCTACATCTTCGTCTTATTTCAGGTGAACTGAGATATGTGTGTTTTTGCAGTTGCATCCTGGGTTCTGCTCTGAGTCCTGCATCCGTGAGGTTTTTTTGGTTCTGGGTTCTATTCCTGGTTCCGGTCCGGGTTTGTTGTTCTCTGTTCCGCGTCCGGTGTTTTTGAAGTTTTTTTGTTCTCGCACATCGGCTCCTCACACTCACAGAAACACAGTTTGGTGTTAAACTCCCACACTCCGCTCTGACGAATCAGCACGCAGCCGTCTGTGTGCAGCTTCTGTAACCACGGCAACGCCAGAACCGTGCCTGACTGGTACCACCCCAATCCAGCCCAGTCAGCCGAGTCGGGGTTGGGGTATTGTTCCGATCAATGATCGGCTGCCTGAATCAATAACGCGACACCTGAGGCAGCAACCAGTCAGAGACCAGCGGCTCGATGACATCACAGCGCAGAGTTTGAAAGAGAGAGGATGAGGATGCTGGTGGTGATGAAGATGGAGCGAGAGAACTCCAGCTGGGTTCGTACACACACACACACACACACACACACACCCCCACACACACACACACACACACACACACACACACACACACGTGGATGCAGAAACACACAGATGAGTCATCCTTTAAAGTCAGAACGAGAAATAAACCACTAATTAGATGGGATATTCATGGCCACCCACTCATTAACACACACATTAACTCACACGTTAACACACACATTAACACACACGCTGCCAACACGGTGCTCTCACGGTGCACCTCCCCGCTGTGCGGATCTGTAAGGAGCCGGCTGGCAGGAAATAAGGAATTGGATCCTCCTCAGACTAAGATGTTGGTCAGTGAAACTTGAGCCTCTGACTGAGGAAACATGGCGGCTCGTCTTCGCTGCTTCTCAGTCAGGTCGAAGAGTTCAGGAAGAACTTCCTGCAAACCGACTGAGACTCTGATCAGAACCAGAACACGGTGCATTCACACCAGCCCTGGTTAGTTTGCTCCAATCGAACCCTGGTTGGTTTGGGGAACTGTGAACCGGACCAAAACCAGAACTCTGGTCCGGCGACAAACAATGTTACCGCTGATTCGGTTTCAATGCATATGTTGATGCCAGGTGACCAGAGAGGGCAGGGCATTCTGGGTAAATTCAACCAGAGGGTTTGGTTTGTGTGACTGTGCAGTGGGAATAAAGTCGAGGCCTCTGCACTGAACCCCACTGAAAACCTGGAGGTTGTTTCACCAAATGTTGATTTCTCAACTCGTCCTGAGGACAAACATTAGTTCTGTTGTTTCTAAATGAATATTAACTTGTTTTCTTTGCATTATTTGAGGTCTCAAAGCATCTTTTTTGTTATTTGGACCACTTCTCAGTTTCTGCTTGGAATTTCAAAGACATGTAGTTCAGAGAATAAAAGGACAATGTTCATTTTATTCAAACATATACTGATAAAAAGGAAAATCAGATCATTTTAAGCAGTTTCTTAATTTTTTCCAGAGCTGTATTTTCTATATATAATAATATCTGCTTTGTGTTTGTCGTTCTGTCACCAAATTACCTTTTCAGAGTCTGTATCCTCCAATCTATCAACTACCAATCTATCACTAAATTAGCTGATGATTACTCGAATAATTGATTAATCACAATGAATTGAATTAACCGCTTCAGCTGGAGCCGTTTCGTTTCAGAATGGAACGACGTCGGGCTGAAGGCGTTTGTGCTGCAGCGGTTCTGCTTCCAGCCTCCCAGTCAGTTCGGTTCTGATCTTCCTGCTGTTATTTTTACTCCGCCGGTGGCTGAGCAGAAGTCGGCCTGCGGCACTCGCAGGCGGCTCTGCCTGCAGCACTGGATCAAACCGCAGAACTCCGTGGGCGGATTCTGGTGATCCGAGTGTTGCAGTTAGTCATTCATACCAGACTTCTTCATTCACTTCATTTGAATTGTTGCGTTCTGATTCTGGAATCTTCACCTAAAGTTTTAACATTTGTAGAACTTGTAGCTGAGGAAGCGGTCAGAGTTCGCTGAGATGTTTTCATATTCTGATTTAATCCTCTGCTCTCAATCAGTCAGATGTAAGTTCTCTCGTTTCTCACTGAAAGGTCAGAACCAACACAGCACCACTATCCCTAACACCGGCGTCCCTCAGGGATGTGTTTTGAGCCCCCTGTTTGACGCCTTTGTACCGCCTTCAAAAATGTCACAAAAATAAGAAAACTGGAGGAAAAAGCCAAAAATGTGTTAGACTTCATGCCGTTTCCAATCTTATAGAACAGCAGCGTGTTTACGAAGGTGATATTATGTCCTCGAGGCGCCCCCTTGTGGTCTGGAGGATTTCCATTTTGTGGAGCAATTTTGCAACATTTTATTGTTGCTGTTGTTTTTATTTGTTTCCCTTTTGGTTTGCAGAGTTTTCTGTTGCATTTCTTTTTTGTGCTTGTGTGTTTTAACTACAAGATGAGTAATTTTTGTTTAGTTCCTTGTGCAAATATTTTAGTACACTTGGATCAAGACAAAGATAACTCACAAGTAGCTTTTCAGCAAGATATAGGAACTTGATTTAAAGTTATGCCACTGAAATTAGCACTTTTTATCAAAGTTTATCAAATAATCTCCTACATCTGGTTGAAAAGTTACTTTTCAGTTAGTCTTAAGATATTTGCACTAGAAATAGATTTTGTCTTTGCAGTGTTGGAGTTTGCATCATTTATGTCTGCAGTTCCTTTACCTGCTGCTCACTGTAGGTTTAATGCTTGAATATCAAGAGTTTTAGCTTTCAAATGAAGCATAGAGTATTTATGTGCGTATAAAATGTGCTGCAGTAATATTATGAACCACACATGGTTTTTCTTTAATCAGCCAGAATATATTGAACTCCAGATAGAGTTTGGCAACCAGGATACAACTGGTGCGGGTCAGAACTGACGGCGAATCCGCAGAGAAAACCGGGGATGAAGAAGAATCTGAAACGCTGCAGTAATTCCTGCTGCTTCATCAGGAGTCGGACGGCAGAGGATGGAGGGAAAGAGAAACGGGTGCAGATGGGGGTGGCGGTGAAATGAATGTGTTTTAATGAGGAGGAGAAACAACAATCAGATGGAGGCGTTCAAAAGCTGGGAGGATGGACTAATATTTCAATACAGCTTTTACTATCAGAGTCTGGAACTCAGACTTTCCTGTTTCTATTGACTATTTGTTTGTGCAATTTGACATTTTGAAAATGAATCGTTTTACAATGAAAAGGACAAAACAGTTTTTGTTGGTTGTATCAAAACTGGTTCACTGGAAAAACATCAACTCTTACCAAGCATTTCTGATCTAGTTTCTAGTGCAAATATCTTAGTACTCTTGAAATACAACAATATTAAATGAAATCCAAGTTTCAACAAGACATACAAGATTGCTTTAAGTCAATAATTCCTTAATGTTGATGAAAATGTTCTTGTTCCACAGTCAGATTCTCCACTTTAACATGTTTCTATTATAGTTTTGTGAAATAAACGCTTCAAAAACACAAAATCTTACCAAGAATTTTTGGTGTATTTTGTAGTGTAAATATCTTTAATTAAGACAAAACTGACTTATAAGTAAGTTGATGAAAAAGTTCTAGTTCCATTAGCAAATTATTTCACTTATAACCAAACATGTTTTTCATGTTATAAGTGAGATAATCTGCCAATATAACTAGAACCTTCCCATCAGTATTAAGGAATTATTTATTTAATCCAAGCTCTTACGTCTTGCTGCAAAGTTACTATGGAGTACTATGTATTACTGTATAGTACTCTGCTGGTCCTCTGCTGGTACGTACTGGTGGTGTTGTAGTGGATGCCATTGAACTGCTCTGGACAGGGTCTGGAGATCAGCTCTCCAGCTGCGCTGCGAGGCCAGCAGGTCCCGATGCCGTCCACCGAGAGGTCACAGTACACACCTGCAGACAGGTGAGAGTCAGACCCTGACGGCTGAAATCCTGTTCTGATCCAGTCTGAGACGGCCGTCAAGAAAAAATATTTTCTCACTGAACTGATCGGAAACACTTTGGTCTGAAATTGTACTGAGTTGGTTTGATACAAGTCATATTGACTGAAACATTTTTTTATTTTTTATTCAATTTAAAATAAATTTTTCTACCAAAATTGGCAGCTGACTGTACAACAGTGTCTTTAGGCTGCTGTAAATAAAAATATAAAACAAAACGGAGAACATTTTCACCAAAAAACTCTGAAATTTTAAGATTCATTTCTGAAACTTTCTAGAAAAAGAATAAGGAAATGCAGTTCAAAAAGTTGAAAATTTGCTAGCAAAAAATTGAGAAATTTTCAGAATAATTTAGAAATTTTATAGAAAAAACATGGAAATCTCTGAGTTTGAAATGTTTTATTTTTGAAATTTCCAAAGTTTGCGAGCAAGTTTCTGTCATTGCTTTCAATTTTATTTATTTATTTTCTAGCCAAGTTTTGACTTTTCAAACTCAAATGTCCATATTTTATCTAGAAAATTTCTGAGATTAATCTCAAAACTTCTGAGTATTTTGACAAATTACAAATTAATCCTTCTTGGCCCTAATATGCTGCCATATGAATGTTTTTGGGGTCATACCATATTTTGAACCACATAAATCATATATAATGTCTTAATTTTATGTTTAATTTATCTGTGGAGATGAATCAAAATGGCTGCCAGGGTTGTAATGGAGAATCAGCACTGAAATCAGCAGTAGCCGTTAGCCACTGCTAGCCAAAAAGTTAGGTTCACCAGCCATTATCGCTAAATAAAGATCTGCCAAAGCTAAACTGCTAAACAGGAAATGTAGCGGAGTGGACAGAACTCTGCAGTAATGCTGCACAGGTGAGCCACTAGGGGGCAGCAGGCAGGCAACGCGTTCTGTGGTTTTGTGTTACCAACCTGAGGAGTTGCTGATGGTGAACGTCTGGTTGAGCAACACCAACATCCTCGCTGAGACACACAGGAAGCAACAATTAGCCGTCAGCCTCAAACAGGACGGTTCTGATCCAGTTCGGTTCTCATGGCTAACAGAACCAGATACCTGTCAGGTTGGTGGACAGCAGGATCAACGTGTCACAGGTCAGCTCCAGCGAGGAAACTCGTCCACTCAGCAGGAAACACACACAGACCAGCTGAAAACAGAAACACAGCAACAAAATGAGAGCCAACCAGGTCCAGAACCAGGTCCAGAACCAGGTCCAGAACCCGTCCTGACGCTTCAGCAACACAAAACATGGAGCTCCAGGTCCAGACAGCTGGATGGAACCGAACCATCAGTAAGACGATAATGAGATTTTGGATTGTGAACATCCTGATCAATCTGAAATGTTTTTCAATGTTTCTTTGAAATGTGTTCATAAAAATACTTCAATTAAAACAAACTGGTTTGTTTCAACTGAACAAGTTTGATGTTATTTTAAGAACTCAAACATTATGCGCACAACTTTCATGTTATAATACAGAATGAATGTCGTTTCTAAAGACTTTTGTGATTTTTGTATATTTTTACATGTAGATGTTTTTTTATCCTTGTGACCATAAAGGAAAGCAAAACAACACTTATTGGATTAAATCCAATAAAAAAAAGCAAAAATGTGAAATATTGTGGAATTGTTGATCTCTTTTTTCTTTTTTTTAAATATCGCTCATGCCTGGTGAATGAAAACAGGAGCGTTTATTTAATTTCCCTTTTGTATCACTGAAGTATTTTTGAATTGCAAAAACACAAAATGTCACCCAGTAGTTCTGTGTAGTTTAGTGCAAATATTCTATGATACTTAAAATAAGACAAATATAACTTAAATGCAACTTTTCCATGAGATATTTGAGCTTGTTTTATGTAAATAATACTTTTTTTTTCTGTTGCACTTTTCCAAACAATAAAAACATTCAGCAAAAATGTTTCACTATAAGTTAGTGAAACTCTACTTCACTTCTTTACTGATTTGCATAGTGTCCGTGACGTCACGCCCAGCGGTCACGTGACAGGAGCAGAACCTCTGACTCAACAGCTCAACAACGGGCTCCCTGATTGGATCAATCTGTCACCAATTAGCAGATGATTGATGATCAATCAGCCGCTGCTGGTTAGGAACTGATGACTAAATCGCTCACGCAGCAGGACGGACACACACACACACACACACACACACACATATATATCCAGAGCCGAACAGAACCGAGCCGAGCCGAACCTTATGAGATTTACCGCCGTGACTCTGCAGCTAAAATTATCTCCGAGCTCGGAGAAGCGATCCGCCTCCTGGACGTAAATTTGGTGTTGGCAGCAGCGCAGAGGTTCGAGCTGCAGCTGCTTCATTTGGACCGGGTGGTTCTGTCTCAGTCATCAACACCAAGAGGAGGAGGACTGGACTGGAACTGGACCCCATAACATCGCATTTCTGCATCAAGCGAAACAGTTTTAGGAAGAACTGAAGAAGATCTGTGTTTGCGCTGAGTCAGCGTTTTGTCCCAGCACCATAATTCATTAATAAATGAAGATAAAAAAACTTTTAAATCAAAATCTACTCACAAAAATGTTATGCAATGCAAATTGATCATCTTGTCCAAGCTTATTCTCTAAAATACAACAAATCTGCTTTAAATTGCTGTATATATGCAGCAAATGTTTTCAAATGAAAACTCGCCCACATCCTGTTTTCATTGCTCAGAATAGACAAAGGATTTTTCTTCAATTTTCACAAAATAAAATGTGCCAAAAATATTTGAAATTTTGGATAAATGATCCAGATCCTACAAAAAAAAAAAAAAAATTAATTAAATTAATATGAACTATTTTGTTGTTTTTGTTGATTTTTAAAAATACAGTTTTTGTCCCACTGAGGATTTTGGACCATGTGACAAAATAACCGAACACCTTTGAAGCTGCATGTTGGGCCCAACCAGCCAAATCTAACTAAACATCTCTAACTAAATATTTAGTTAGTAAAATGCAGAAACTGTGAAGGTGTTTGGTCAGATTTATGGAAACTGCTGAAAAACGTCTGATTGTCACAACTTGAAAGCATCTGAATCTGACATTAAACTTTGACTAGATTTCTGATTGTTACTGAGGAATCTAGTGATGAATCGATTCAGAGAATTCTGGGTAATCAATGACCGGTGGGCGGAGCCTGAGAGCAGCTGCTGTTCTGAACCTGCAGCTGCTAACTGGACCAGAACCACAGAGCCGCTTCCAGCATCTTCTGACCCACTAACATTTCGACTGTCCGCCATCAGTCTGCAGCCGTTTCACTGCGACTCGGGTCAGTTTGGATGTTTCAAAGCAACACGAACATCTGCAGGAACCGGTGTTTGAACTGCTCCGCTCCTCTCTGAGAGGATGATTATAAGATGAGCTGCTGCTCCCAGATAATTACTGATGAACTCAGTGAAGTGTGGAAACAGAGAGCATCTGCAACGCTGACTGCTTTGAAGACCAGATGATCTGGTGGGGTTTTGTTGGGCATCACTGTGATAGCAGCTGTTAGGGATGGAGGCGGTCTCAGAGGATAGAAACGAACTCACACGATGGTAAAACTTGGAGAGAAGCGTCCAGCTGGCGCTAGCAGATGTTTTCCTCATGTTCCCTCCATGGAGATCAGCTGATCTGACGAGAAGAAACAGATCAGAGTTGCTGCTGAGCGACTCTAAGAGGAGGGCAGGAAGGAGTTTAACTCTTCCAGAGGAAACGGGAACGTGTTGGAGCAGCGGATGCAAGGAGGAGCTGCAAAGGTTGCAGCCAGCTGCAGCTCAAAATGACGCTGGGCGGTGAGTCCAACACAAGGTTCAACCGGGGACAAACAATGTTACATTTCAGCTGCACTGACTCAAACAATCCAAAACATCTGAGCAACCTGTTCCCCTCCTCACCTGTGGGGGCGCTGCAACGAGAACCACTGAGGGAAACGACACAAAAACATCTGAAGAGAGCAACTTCCTTCTTCATGAAACAAACAAAAGTGGAGCAACATCAGATTTCAGAGTCTTTCTATTCTGTCTTTGATTAAAAAAAAAATCATGAGCCATTTCCCTGCTCATGATGTTTGTTTTGATACCCAGAATGCACTGCAGTATGTGAAATTTGTACCAAACTATAACTTAACAAGATGCTCAGTAGTCCTCATTTTAATATTTCTCTTAAAGATCTCACAAAATTATGACTCTGTTATCATAATGTTCACACTGAGCCTGAAAACAAAGGAACAAAAATTAAAGTCAAACATTTTCAGTAAAAACTGAAAATTTATGAGATGAAAAAAATCAACAATTTTCAACTTTACGATCTCAGAAAATGTTTTTCCTAGAACAATTCTGGGATTAATCTCAATTTGAGTTTAAGATGAAGATTTTGTTTTAAAAGTAAATATTTTCTGCCAAATTTAGTTATTTGCCTCTAAATATCTTACAAACTAAATATTTCTTTAGCCAGCGAAATATTTAGCTAAATATTTACTTTGGAAAACATTTATTAGACTTTTAGTTGGGAACTAAATATTTTACATCCTAACTAAATTTGAAACACAATAAAATATTTAGTTTGGAATTAAACATGGTGAAAATATGTTAAAGCAAACTTAGCTGTTATATTTTGCTATAGTTATTTCTTTCTGCTCAGAATCTGCAGAAACAATGAGTTTTATTTTGAAAATTCAGGCTTCCATCATCTTTTATTCCTGAAAGATGGATCTGCAGGCTGCAGACGTGCTGAGCTCACAGCTGGATGCTTCCCAGCAGCTTCATCCCAACGCCAGGAAGCTGTTTCCATCCCCTTCCAGTTGGCGCCACTTCCTGCCGTCAACAGGAAACCAAAGAAAGGCAGCTTCCTCCCGGCAAACAGAAACCAAGCTGAGCAGAAGGACGACCAACCCGGACCCGGGGGTTCTGCTGCAGAGAGCTGGATCCTGAACACATTAGTGCGACGTCTATTAGTGCATCCATGAATGCAGACGCTGCTGCTGCTGCTCAGCGGGGGAAATAAAAACCTCTGGAGCTGAAGGTTTAACCAGCGCTAACATTTAAACATTCCCACAGCGGCTCAGTCAGAGACAATTAGACACCAAGACACCACCGGTCTTTATTTAACCAGGCTGAGAACGAGAAATAAAGGCTTTGCTTCATGTGAAAACTGATGAAATTAGTTTAAAGCTGAAATCGGTTTCCTAAAAAGTCCAGTTCGCTTAAGAAGGTGTGAACACAATCGAACCAAAAAGGGGACCCTGATCCGCCCTAAAACCTACATCTTGATTAAAGTGAACAGTCTGGAGAAAGCAGGAAGTTAACTATACTGCAGGGAATTCTGGGTAAATATGACCAAAACAAACAGGCTGGTGCAGCAGGAAAAATGGTCTGCGAGGAATTGATGCTACTCTATAATGGAGGAAGTATTGTTTGCTGTTTGAAGGAGGAAGTTGTGCTCAGTGTCTTCTTCAGAGGTTGGTGTGTCGTTTCCTTCAGTCCTTCTTGATGTAGCGCCCCTAGAGGCGAACAGGGGAACAGGTTTTTCAACTGGTTAGGTTTGTTTGACACAAATCGCACCAGCTAAAAATGTATCAAATGTTGCAATTTTGCTGCCCAATCGAACCCCAAATACTGGACAAACAGGTGTGAAAAACATCCTTAAATAAATCCTAAAAGGAATGAGACGCGTTAACGTAGGTCTAGGTCTCTCAGTACGGCCTCCAAAAACAAAATTTCTGCCTTTTTCTCTTTAAATATTTAAAATTTTTAGCACTTTTCAGGTTTTAATGTCATCAAAGCACAGAGGGGTATAATATCCATTCAAATGCATATAATGAGATGTTTTAATGGGAGAGAGGAAAAGAGGAAGAGGCCCAGAACTGAGCCCTGTGGGCCACCAGGCCCAAAACGTTCATTTCACCGAACAGAACCTGGACAAACAGAACCTGAACCACTGCAGTGGCGGCTGCTTCCAGCTTTCAGTCTGAAAGCTTAACTCTGAGAAACAAACCGAACCGCTTCAGAACCGAACAGAACCGAACAGAATCTCCTGGAAGCTGCATCTGATCTGAGCCCGATGGGCTGCGGCGGGTCAGGCGGTCGGTATTTAATCTGCGATCGGAGGAAGCCAAACAGTTTTAGTTTCCACAGACAAATCAAAGACGTCGGAAAATCTGAGCTTCTGAACACGAAACAAACCTTCATCGCTCCTCCTCATCGTCATCTCAGAGAGGTGAGGAAGAGGATGGAGGGATGAAGGATGCAGGAAGTGATGGATGAGAGCGCCTGTCGTCTCCTCTGCTGCTGCCAGTCACCCGACCTCGTTAGTGCCGACACACACCTCATGTTTCAGAGGCTGAGTTAATGTGTGTTCTGCAGGAGGTGTGTGTGTGCGTGAAGGTGTGTGTGTTTTCTAAAAATAGGCCCGGTTCCCAGAGGAAATGGATCCGCCTCCGTCTCGGAGTTTCTGAAAGTTTTACAGATCCAGTGGCAGGTAGCCGCGTTCTGGATTATGAATCATATTTTATGAGTCCAAAGTTTTCCATAATTCTTCCTTCTTTACATGAAAATAAAAACAAAAAGGGAAAAAGTTTAAATATGGAACCTGCAGAAAAATGGAGGAAGGAAGCAAGGAAGGAAGCAAGGAAGGAAGCAAGGAAGGAAAGGAGAACATTTGTTTAAAATCTCTAAAAACATCTGTATTTTTTCTCCATATTTATTTTCTTTTTGAAAAGTGAATCAAATTGATTCTGTTTGGAGTCGCTGCTCAATGCGACTCCCTGTAGACGGACCCAGAACCCGACCAGCTGCTCACTCACACACACACACACACACACACACACACACACACACACACACACACACACACACACACACACACACACACACACAGGAACTGATCCAGATTTCCAGATTTCTTTTAACAGATGGAAATCTGAAAAGTGCGGGAGGCTCAACAAATGCTGTACCCCTATGATTTGTTCAAATCAAATCAGAACTTTTGCCCTTAATGTGAATGAAGCACCTGAACACACCGTCCCTGCTGAGAAACCCGGTGGTGGCAGCATCATGCTGAGGGCAGCAGCAAAGCTGAGCATGTGTTATAACGGCCTAGTCAAAGCTCAGATCAGAACCAGGTGATCGTTTGGATCTAGTTATTCTGGTTTATCGGATCATTGTCGATATTCTGCAGAACCAGAACTGCTCCGGGTCGGGTCGGTCCGGGTTTCTGAAACAGAATTCTGTTCTGATGATGCTGCATCAACCTGGACCGGGTTTATCAGAACCAGATCCAAACAGCAGAACTCAGAAAGAACTCCAAACAACACCAGAACCAGAAAGGAACTGATCCGTTCAGTAGAAAAGAACGACACGGATCCAGGAACTACCTGCTGATGATGGGTACTGGTTCTGCTCCGATTGGGTCCAGTTTATCCAGTAAACAGCAGCTGATTTTTTTCTGCAGCACGAGCACGTGCGTCTCTGCAGTGACTAGAACCGGATTCAGATTCTTCAGAACCGGGTTCTGGACCTCACAAGGTCAGACGATACAGCAACAGCAGCACGCACGCACGCGCGCTCACCGGCTGCGCGCTCCCGTCATACCTGACTCAGGACTTTTCGCTCCATCTCTTCATTCACGCGCACGGCCGGGGGCGCGCGCAACGGCACGCCGTGGTTCTGCGTTCACAGCCCTGTGCGGTGCGCTCCGGTCCGGTTCGGTTCCCCGCACATGTCGGTCGGAACCGGGACTGAACGAGATCCAAGATGCGCAAAAGAGCGAGAAAAAAAGAACAGGAGGAGGAAGAAGATCCGAACCGAACCAGGAAGGGTTCAACCGAACCGAGCTGGAAGAGAGACAGAGGAGAGTCCAGTTCGGGTCTGTTCCGGCCGGGATCCTTGCAGGTTCTGGTCCGGGTCCGATATGACTCCTGGATGCGCGCGGGTTCAACCTGGATCTGAAGAGGAGCAGCGCCTGCTGCGCGAGAGGAGAGAGGCAGCCAATCAGAGGAGAGAACGGGGGGGAGGGGGAGGGCACTGACCGGCCCGGTTCCCCCGCCCCGCCCCCCCCACAAACACTCTGCAGACCGCTAAACACTGATCAATGCACACTCTGATCAATACACACTCTGATCAATACACACTCTGATCAATACACACTCTGATCGCATTGATCAGCAGCTGTGACCGCGCTCACCTGTCCACCTGTTTCTACGGAAAGCCTGAAGTGTCAGAATTATTACTGCGACTCACGATTCTTTTAGTCACTAGTTAATCGATTGATTACTTTGACGATTAATCGGATAATAGATTTTTAAAAATTTAACCTTTTAAGCTTTTTAAAAGATGCAAATAAACAAATAATTAAATTAATTTGTTTCAATGAGTAAATAAAGATTTTACTGCCTAAAATTCAACAACAGTATTACTTTAGTGAACACTTAATTTGTAGCAAAGGAAATGAAGAAAATATTTCTAACATGTGAAAATCTGTTGCTTGTTTTATGGATTAATTATTAGCAAAAAGAAATTAACAGGTTTTTATTTACATATTTACAAAAAATTATGTTTCTCCAACTTAAATGCAAAATGTATATATTTTTGTATCAGTCTTCATTCCTGCTCTGAGTTTGTTGTTCTTTCTGCAATGATTCTTTTTCTGAGTCTTTTCACTCCAGCGAACAGTTCATCGATTACTACATCAGTTGACGATTATTTAAATAATTGATTAATTACGATTAATCGTTTGAGACGAGTGAGAATTCCGGTTTCAAACACCATATGAATCATTTCAGAACCAGTTCAGAACTCGTTCAGAGCCGGTTCAGAACCAGTTCAGAGCCGGTTCAGAACCAGTTCAGTTCACAGCAGCAGGCTGCGGTTCCCCCTGTGGGCAGTGATCTGCTCAGAGAGCCATACATCCCATTTGGACAGCGCTCTCTGGGGATTCCACCAGAACCAGAATCTCATCTCAGATCATTTGTCTCACCTTCAGGAAAATGGGTCAGGCCGAGGAGAACCGGGCATGAATCACGTCCGACCCAGTTCCCGCTCCAGGTGTGTTTGTTGTCACTTTCATTAGGAACCATCTGTAAGGTGAACTCTGGGCCATCTGGGCCGGGCTGACTCCTGGGGGGTCCACCTGCCTGAACCTTTAAGCTGATCACTCACACATTCAGAACCGGGTCGGCGTGTCCCAGTTGTGGAAAGATCACTCTGGTTGTTGCAGCTGCTGCAGGGAACACACACACACTAAAAAAACAGAGTGTATTGAATTTTTCTAAATAGCCTTCAGAGATTAGAACAACCTTTTAATTTCTATTTTTGGGTTTAGGAACTAAAAAAAAACATTTTTTTAAATTGACCTTTAGATATTTTTGGAATTAATTAACTTAAATCAAAAGTACTTCATTTATCCCAAAGAAAATTAAAAGTTGTCATAGTTGTCAGACTACTTCTATTTTCAAAAAGTCATAGTCGATGATTATTAGGAAGCATCTCCAGTAGCAGTCAGTCTTCCAACAATTCTAAAGAAGCCTCTGACTGGAGACAGTTACTGTAAGTCTAATGTTTATCAGGACATGCTGACGTCTCAGTATCCGAGCAGCAGAGATGATATTCCACTGTAAAATGTACTAGATTACACAATCAGTTGTTCCCAAGCTCTGCTCGTCCACCTCATTTGCTTTTGCCACTTCTCTTTCTGGCCTTATAGTTAGAAAGATGTTGGAATAGGGGATATGAGCTCCTCTTTTAGGTTGGTAGACTACCAAAAAATACCAGTCATTAAAAAAATACATCATCAGTTACAAAGTAACAAAATCAAACATTTTTCCAAATCACTGTTTTTCCAATACCAGTTTCAGTTTTTGAAACTTTAACCAAACTCTGGATGTGTGGGTTTCATTCAGTGAAGTTAATCACACTGGGTATCCAGAAATGTTATTGTCTTCCAAATACTTCCTGAGGTAAATATGGTTACTACGCAACTCTTCCAATTAGTAACGGGTCAGAACCTGGCGGTTCGCTAAGCTGCAGATATGAACGGTGTAATATCTGCTGCCCTCTGCTGGACAGAACTTAAATTGCAGGACAATTTCGCTGATCCATTCATCCATTGTATCTGATCAGGGGCGCCAGATCCGGAGCTTCTATCCTGCAGAGAGTCCAGGCAGATTGGAGCAGGGCTGCGTCTACAGGTGGCAGGTAGAGGCTCTACTCATGTTTTAGTAGTTCTTCCTTTTTCTACAAAGTATGTATTAACGTGATTTATGTGCATTTTTTCTTAATTTGTGTGTTTTTTGATGTAAAGCTCTTTGAACTGTCTTGTGCTGCACAAATAAATTTGATTGACTTAATTAAATTGCAAAGAAAAACCAACACAGCGTCTTTTTAGAGGTAGAGCTGAGAAATGCAATACAAAACAGAGGCAATCTGAAATGAAAGTATTAATACTAGCAAGCCAGTGTTGATCCAATACTGATACTTATGATCAATCCGCCCACCTCCAGTGACTTCTTTTCACAATGATCACATTTTGGGATTTGTAGGAAACGCAGAAAACAGTTTTAAAGTATTAAAAAATAAGACAATGGATGTTAACACTTTAAGATACTTCTGTCAGTTTATAAATCATTGAACAGGTTGCCGCCTGAAAACATTAAAATTTTGCTGTTGTTGCCATAGCAACCTTCCAGATCTCTCAGGTTCTGGTTCTGGATGCAGAGCAGAACCAGAACAAATCTGGAACAAACTTCCATAAAACTGCAAAACAGCCGAAACACTGAGTTCCTTTAAATCTAAAGGAAAAACTTACCTGCTTAGAGTTTCCTTTGCTGAGTAGCAAGTAAAACATTGATTGATTATTGAATCTATATTTGGTTGATAATTTTGACAAAATGTAAAGTTACTTTTTGCTCCATAATTGTGATATGGTGTAAAGCACTTTGAGGTGCTTTATTGTTAAAATGTGCTGTACAAATAAACTTCACTTTGACTGAACACATTAGCTAAAGAAAATCCAACTTCACTGTTTAAAACACACTATAATGTCAAAAATAACACAATGTAGGTTTTATTGTTTTTCCTAAACGGTAAAAGGGTTTAAAACAAGTTAAAAGTGCACATATTATAAAACAATAATAATAATAGATTTAATTTATAATGTCCTCTATAGTTTTAAAGCTCAAAGGGCAAAAACAACACAAGCAACAATGACTAAAAATAATGAAAATAATTCATAAATAAAAGAGATTAAAACCAGTGTCTACAAAAATGAACCAAAAACAACACGGAGGCTGTCGAGTATTTACGTCTTTAACGTAATTTTAACTGAGAATGGGTGAGATTTACAGAAACAGTGTCAGATTTAACTGAGTTGGTTTTACTGTGCTGGAGGAGTTTTAACTCTGATGAATGCAGGAGGCGCTCAGCTCCGGGATCAGGAGGCGCTCGGCTCCGGGATCAGGAGACGCTCGGCTCCGGGATCAGGAGGCGCTCGGTTCCGGGATCAGGAGGGCGCTCCGGGATCAGGAGGCGCTCCTTCAGGATTCTGTTTCCGACCTGCGGCTCCTCAGGACTCATCAGATGTCTCTAATGGAGGGACTGAGGCGATCTGCCGACACCTGCACTGCTAAATGTCAGCCAGTCGCACGGCTGGATGCCTCACACACCTCTCAGGTATCTGAGCAGCTTAAAGCTCCTCTGTGTGTGTGAAACAAGCCTCTGCTCTGTTCTGAGTCTGCATGACTCGGGTTTTCCCGCTGAAACATCCTGCAGCTCATCGGCTCGTCTCCAGACACGAGGACGCAGAAAAAGGTTTTCATTCAAGAATCCAGGACGAACCGCAGATCTGATTCTCAGAGACTCAGCAGCTCTGTCCTGTTTGCTGACATCCTGTCCACTTTTACACTTTCCTTAAAGTCAGACAGGCTGAGGTTATCCGGAGCCGTTTCTGCAGTCATGCTGCTACTGACACACTTGTTTTTCTTCCTTTCTTTTTTAGCAGGTTAATAGAAATGCACTGCAAAAGTACAAAACCTTACCATGTATTTTCTGTCTATTTTAGTGAAAATATCTTAAATAAGACCAAAGTAACTTTTCATCAAGATGTAGGAGCTCATTTTAAGTCAACAATTGTTTAATGTTGATGAAAAATTACGGGCTCCACTAGCAGATCATCTCACTTAAAGCATGAATTTTTACCAGTGAAATAATCTGTCACCAGAACTAATCATTTTTTATCAATATTAAGAAATTACTGACTTCCAAAAAACTTCAGTCTCTTGTTGAAAAGTTACTTTTAATTTAGTTTTGTCTTATTTCAAGTGTACAAAGACATCTGCGCTCAAAACTAGACAAAAAATACTTTATTTAAAAAATATTTTCAGCAAGACATAAAAACTTGTTTGAAATCAATAAATTCTTATTATTGATTTTTGTAAAAGTTTCTATCACATTTTTTCATGTTCTGAGTTATTTTTCATCAAAATTAAAAGTAATTATTGACTTAAAAACAAACTCCTATATTTTTTGCTTAAAATGTAAAGATATTTTCACTGAAAGTGTAACATTTTGTTTTTGCAGTGTAAGCTGTTCCAATCACCTCTGTATGTGAATCTGATTAAAATTGAAAAATTAATGTTATTTTTTTGGTTTTTCAGTTTTCAGTTTTTTCAGTTTATTTTATTTTTGTTGTTGCTATTTATTCTATTATCCTGGTATTTATTTTGTTAGTCTTTTTTTTTTTTTCGATACATTTTTTTACATTTTTATTTTGAAACTTTGCAGCTTCCTGTGTCTATAGAGGGATTCTTCTCAGGTTTCTGAGGGTGAACGTTGGAGTTAGAGCCAGATCCACCTGGAAACAAAAGTCCATTTTATCTACGGTGAAGATGTTTCAACAAATGGATTTTTTTTTTCTCCCGACAGGTGAGACGCATCCAGGAACAACAAGTTACCTGTGTGATGACTCCGCCCACACCTGACCCAACACCACCCACATTAACTTTATAAAACACAGAGACTCACACTCTGGATGTAGGAGACGTCGTTAACCTGCAGCAGCACACCTGGGATCCACCTCTCGACAGGTAAGTCCTGAACCGTCAGGAGTTCAAGGTGTTTGAGATTTTGATCAAATAAGAAGCTCTAAACCTGATCTGTTTACCTGGATCAATTATACGGAAATGTTCACACCTAGTGCAGTAAATTCGGTTCAATTGGGGATCAAAATTACAACATTTGTTACATTTTCAGCATCTGCTAAAAAAAAGAAAACAAAAAAAAAAGTTCTCCTTCTTGCCTGTGATGGCGCTTCACCAAGAACCACTGAAGGAAAGGACACAAAAATCCCCAGAAGAAGACACTGAACACAACTTCCTGCTTTATGAAATGACATCGATGCGTTCTAGTCCACGTCCTGCGTTGTTTGGAGCGGTCTCCGGTCCGCTTGGCGTTCACATGTGCATTCAAACCGCACCAGAGTTCACTGCAACCGGACCGAGACCAGGGTCTGTAAGCGGACCAGAGTTAGTTTTTATTACGCAGCCACGCCTCTCCAACCGAACCGGCCTTTGTCAAACGGACCAGAGTTTGATTAAACCGGATTAAGCAGGTCTGGTGTGAACGCAGCCTGGAGTTGTCCCAATAGACTCCCAGCCCACCTGGATCTCACCTGTTTGGTTCTGACCTGCTCTCCTTTCTCGCCACAGATGATTGTGATCAGCTGGTCCAGTCGCCGCTGTGATGTTTGTCTCTCGTTGTCTCCGTCTCGTCCTGCGAGACGTCCTCTCCCAGTCCTGCCTGCGTCATTTCCTGCTGGAGTTCGTAGGCACCGCCCTCTTCCTGTCTGCCAGCCTATCAGCTGTTCTGATAAAGGCTGACCTGAGGTCGACAGGTCCGACCAATCACAGCCGTCCCCCTCAGGCTCCTCCACCCTCTGGGTTTGTGGCATGTCCCCTGCAGGTTGTGTTGGTCTTTGGTCTATCCGTTGCCATGGCAGCGCTGTCCGTGGGTGGAGCAGTTCACCTGAACCCTGCAGTTTCCATAGCGATGGCTCTGACCCTGAGGCTCCGGCTGTGGAGAGCAGCGCTGTACGTGATTGGCCAGCTCCTGGGGGGCGTGGCCTCCGCAGCGCTGCTGCTGGGGCTGATGGGAGATGTGGCGCCTGCCGTGAACCAGGTGAGTGTTCGTCCCACAGCCAATCAGAGAGCATGATCCTCTCTGACTCGCCCCGTCTGCGTCCAGCTGACCTCCGGCATCCGGCTGCATCAAGCCGTCACCGTGGAAACGCTCATCACGCTCCAGCTGGTCCTGGTCGTCATGGTGACCACAGAGCTCCCTATGCCTGAGGTGGCCACGCCTCTGTTGGTCGGTCTGACTGTCAGTCTGGGTCACCTGGTGGCTGTAAGTCCCGCCCACCTGTCCGCTGGCCCTTTAAGCAGCCAATCAGCCAATCAGCTTGTTTGCTCTGCAGGTTGGCGCCACAGGATGTGGGATGAACCCAGCGCGCTCCTTCGGTCCTGCCGCCGTCACACTCGACTTCAGGAACCACTGGGTCAGCGTACACACACACACACACACACACACACACACACACACACACACACACACACACACACACACACACACACACACTTTATCCTTATCCTAACCATCACATACATCTTCTTTAACATTAATATTAAAAAGATTTGGCCCCTGACCTTGAGTTTCACACATGTGCAATAAATAATTAATCAACGGTTAATTGTAAGTTTAATTGTTTGCGTCCTAAACGCAAACGCACTAACTTGTCCCTGATTGGTCGCTTCCACCGCAGGTGTTCTGGGCGGGGCCTATTCTCGGGGCGTGTGTGGCCGCCCTCCTCAACGACCTGCTGCTGCGGCCGCGCTGGCGTTGCCTTGGAGATTGGTGGGCGGAGCTAAAACAGCTGTATGTGCTGACAGACAAACAGCAGCAGGGGGCGCTGACACAGCTTCCGTAACGCACCTGAGCAGCGAAGAAGATCGTCCTCTTCATCGTCGCCATCGTAAACGCTTTCGAAGGAGCTGGACTAAATTCATTCTCGTTTAATGAGGCTGAAAGATATTTTTAAACCTCTTTACCTCACATATTAGCATCGATCCAACCCCAGCAACCATGCAGTCCAGAACTTTATGATTTCTAGTTTTATTTTATTATGTTTTTATACAACTATGCATATTTTGCAAATCATGCATATATTATGCACAAAATATATTACATCAGGTGTTTGTCTGAACCTGATAAAAAGAACTGTCAAATATCCAGAAGCTTGTTGTAACAGGTGCTACATTTAATCAAATATTAGTGGACGTGTATGCTTCCATTTGAGCTTGTATGTATAGTTTTTAACCTGTATGGATCAAATCTGTAATAAATTTAAACCTGAGCACCAATTTTTGTTTAAAATGTTCACAGTTGTTGGTTTTGTTCAAATCTGTTGCGTGAAACGGCCGACAAAAAAGAGGCTGAGAAATAAAATGGATTATTAACGAGAATAAAAGATCAACCGAGAAGGTTTTACTTTCCGGGATGTTCCTGAACTCACCACCCACAGAAAACTAAACTCAGCAGATAAGCCAGCTTCTAGTTTTATTTTCTATCAGCAGGAAACAGCAGCTCAGAGCGTTGAACACACACCGCCAGCTGTCAGTCATCTGTCAGGACACACACACACATACCCACACACACACACATATACCCACACACACACACACAGACAGACAGACAGACTGGGGTTATAAAGGCGTGTTGAAGCATCTCTGCTTCAGTCTCCAGACAGGTGAGATGTGTGTGTTCAGGTGTGTGTGTTGCCTGCTGTGTGTCACGGTGAGTGTGTGTCTGAACCTGCTGGAGAAACCGGTGATGTTCAGTGGACCAGCGGGAAGTTTGTTTGGATTCTCCATCGACTTCCACTCCTTCAACAACATGTAAGTCCTTCACGTCATCTGATCTGTTTACCTGAAACGAAGAATAAAATCGTCATCAGGTGAGTCACACCTGAAAAAATCGTTGTCAGACATTTTCACTTAAGATCTTGTGAGGTTTGTCTCCAGTTGCTATCTTCTCACCATTTCTGTTCTTGCAACAAAATACTTCACTAAAAACTCATTTTTTAGTGTTGCCACAGATTCTTGGTTTTATTTAGTTTTTGACTTTAACTAGGCCACTATAACACTTGATATATTTTGATGTGGAGCACATAGTAAGAAGGTGAGCTCGATCCCAGTCGTCTGCGGTTTCTCACTGGTTTTCTCCAGGATTGTCCTGTGTTTACTTTGCTTCATCCTCTAAGTTTTTACACAGATTCGCGTTTGTCTATTCTGAGCAGGTCACATTTTTCTACGTCTGCTGTGTTTCACACACCAGCAAACAGCAAACAGGACTTATAAATTGACTATAATGTTTGTCCAAAAGAAGAAAAAAATGTGAACTAAAAAAAAAAAAAGTTTTTAATCAGTTTTGTTTTTTTCTTTTGTACAAACTTTGTCCCCAATTTATCTCCATACTTCCGATTCTTCAATAAGTGTCCCACATCAGTGGCCTAATATGGTAATTATGGCGCCATCTAGAGGCTTTGCTGTGAAACTGATGATGTGAAAAAATGACTAAGTCAAATTCAGCTTTATTGCCACTTTGTGATCTATTCCACATTTAACATTTTTAATCCTTGAGGGTTTTTGTATGTGAGTCTCCAGTTTTTACTAAAGCAAAGTACAGCTGGGTGTGTTTCACCAAAACTGCCTCTGTTGCTGGTTTGGCCTAAATGACCCCAGGAGGGCTTTGGTCAGAAAGCATGAAGGACAGGAGTAGATTTTAAATGGTCTCGCAATGCATTCTGGGTACAAAAAAAAACATAATTAGCTGCACCTCATCAGAATGTGAGGAGAAGAAATGAACGAGTCTCCATTTTCTTCAAAATAAGAGCATAAATATAGATTTTGATCTTTATCCAGCTGAATGTTCACAAAACAACCAAGTAAATTAGCGCTTTAGAATTTGTCCGGAAATATTAACTTAGTGGAAACTAAGTGCGCTAAAAGTTTTTCAACTTTAGTAAAAACGAAAAAGTGCTAACAGGAGAATTAGCTCTGCTTTTAGCGCATTAGCTCTGGTGTCACTGTGATGGTACCAGATCTGTGTTCGGGTTTGGAGGGTCAATGAGACGAACAGAGAAGATCCGGTGATTCACGGCTGGAAGGAGCTCAGAGGTTTTGGTTCTGCAGGTTCTTCGTTGTGGTTGGAGCTCCCAAAGCCAACACCAGCCAGCCTGGTGTGACAGAGGGAGGGGCCGTGTTTCTGTGCACCTGGTCACCTGGTGGAGCCTGTGACATCATCGATTTCGACCTGACAGGTGAGTTTCTGATTTGTTCTGCCCAGAACGTCTTCAGGAAATTCTGAATGCTTGGACCAGAAATGACCGGTCCGATTTCTACACCTGATGTCATGATGTCACCTGTCTCCCAGGTGATGAGGAGCACATCCTGTCAGGTCTCAGGTTTCACTCCTTTAAGAGCGGCCAATGGTTTGGAGCTTCTGTTCGCTCAGTCGGCAGCACACACCTGCTGGTGAGAGAACATCGGGTCAAAAAGTTTTCCATGTCATGAGGCCCAAACGGCTTTAACCCCTGAGAAACATTAAATTTTCTATTCGTTTTCCTCACTTTTATTTACATTTCTGTAATTACTACTTTAATTTAGCTTCTAATTTTAGTTAGAAATAAGGTCTTTAGTGGAATTTTTTGTCAGATGATGAATTTTGATATTATTAATGTGAATTTTAATATATTACCAGTTAAAATTTTACAATTACCAACAGAATTAGTGTCAAATGTTTGTGGAACATACATTTTTATTTGTGCCGCTGCCATTTTACAGATATTAATAGATTTTTCAGGAGATCATAAAAGGTCAACCAGAGCATTTTTATGCTGCTTTCGCTGAGAAGATATTAATGAAAGTTCAAAGGTCAACCAGCCCCTCCCATCATCACCCAAATCTAACAAAACTGGTGTCAAATTTCTGTGCTCGCAAAAATCTTTGTTTGTGCTGCATTTATTTAGAAGATTTTGACGATTACCTCTGGAAACTTTTAAAATAACATCTTTAAAAAAATAGCATTTTTTTCTAAGGACTCCTAGCGCCCTCTGGCGGCCTGACTTTGAAAAACACTTCACTGGAACATGACTGGCTGTTTTCTCACCTGTACTTGTGATTTGTGATGTTTTTAATGGAAATAAAGACTTCCTGTGTGTTCCTCCACCTCTAGGCGTGTGCGCCGCTCTTTCATTGGAACGTCAACCAGAAAGAGGCAGAGTCCGGGAAAACACCTGTAGGAAACTGTCTCCTATTGGACCAAACGACCAGGAGGGCCACACCTTTCTCTCCCTGCAGAGGAGCCTTGATGGAGGACGACTACAGGCAGAGGAGCAACAGTAAGAAACACGAACATCTGGAAGGAAAACCTCAAACCGCCTCACACTGTCTTTTGTTGTCTAGGAAACGATCAGCGCTACTGCGAGGTCGGCTTCAGCGCTGACATCACCAAGGTGACGTGGTCTTCCGGTTTCCTGTCTGGGATTCAGACGTTCATCAGTTGTGTAGTAACTAGTTACATTTACTAGTTACTTGTTTAACTTTTTCGAAAAACTTTTTAGGAATGTTTTTACTACGCTGCACTTTTTACTTTTACCTTCCTAATTTTATTCTGAAGTATCTCTACGTTTACTTGAGCACAAATTCTGGATTTTCTGCCCACCGACTGAAAAATAAACACAATTTAAGCAAAAATTCACCAGATACAGACACACACCTGCAGTTTTTGTTAAAGTTTCCAAAGTTTTGTTTTAAGTGATTTGGAAACTTTTTCTTTGCCTGATTTTATTTTTTGTTACTGATATATTAAATGATTGTTAATTTGATTAGTTACTGTAGTAGACTTTTTACTAAATACTTTTTACTTTTACTTGAATAAAATATGTTCTAGTTGAGTACAACTTTTGGTTTCTTGATCTTAAAGTTTCATAAGTTTTTCAGGATTTCTGTAGGTTTTTCTTTGGATTTTAGCAGCTTTTCCTCTCATCTACTCTCTGCTATTCTTCTACTGGAAAAAACCTTTTGAGTCTGAAACACTTTTATCCTCAATTCTCTAAATTTCCCAAGGAATTTTAGGGAATTGTGTCTTGGAGTAACTTTAAACGCTATAAAGAAAATGTTGCTTCCAAAGAATGAAGTTATAAAGAAATGGAGGATGAATCTAAACCTTTAAACAGGACTGATGATGACCTTTGACCTTTGCCCTCTGTGTTTAGGATGGTCGGTTGGTGCTTGGAGCTCCAGGAAGCTTCTACTTCCAGGGTGAGGGAGACCTCTACTGGCTGTTACTTGTAACTACACCGGTTTGCAAATAGTTTTCGGGAAAATCTTCTGTTCATTCTGAATGATGTGACGAAGGATAATTAAATATCTGCAGTTACCAGCAGTGTAGCCTCAAGAAGACCAGTTTAACAGCTAAAACCAGTTAGTTTAATCAGCTGGATGTGAAATGCAGCAGTCAGACTGACGGCTTTCAGTGGAATAATTTTCCATCAGTTTAACACTCATTGCTGATTTCAGGTCAGGTGATCACAGTGGGTGTCAGTGACATCGTCAACGGTAGTCAGAGAGACGAACCCATCCGGTTTGTGGCTGGAATCCAGCAGACAAATGAGCAGGGAGGTTACGACCTTTACCGAGGTGAGTGACACATTAACAGGGCTTTTATTCTGAAAGGTAAATATCTTTCATTGGTTAAGCTTTGGTATTTGAATAGACTTTTTTGTAAAGGGACGTAAGGTTTTTTATGAACTGTCAAAAAGTTCACAAAATATCATTAAAAGCCTGAAATACTGCATTTCATGTGCTGATCTGATCAGCTTTTATTTTGAAGGGCTAGGGATGATGCAAATCTCCTATGTTTAAAAAGCAGAAAGAGACCAGTGTTTCCAAACTGCAACAGGATTTTCTAGAAGATCTTTAAAACTGCACAAAGAAATATCTGCAGCTGAAGCGTAAAGTTGCATGAGAAAAGCTAAAAAGGGTTTTTGTTTTTTACTTTTTCCTGTTCTGCTGTGCAGCACATATTGTAGTCGTTTTATAAAAGCGATGAAATGTAATGTATTTCTACATGTGCGTTTGTCAGGTTACTCAGTAGCCAGTGGTTTGTTGACTGGAGATGCAACAACAGGTGAGTAAATCTAATCTAATCTCATGAGATTTTTCTTTTCCTAACCTTTTTGTGTTCACCAGATTATGTGATCGGGGTTCCAAATGACAGGAACACGGCAGGAACGGTAAGTTTTTCCCGTGTTGTTTGGGTTGTAATGAACTGAGTCTGTGACTGTAATGTTGGTCTGCTCTTCCAGGTGAAGATCTATGATGGCAGAATGGCCGGCTCCCTGAGAGTTCACCACGCCTTCCTGGGGACTCAGGTGAAAACTGTTCTGCTCTGTTCGGATGCTAATGAACTGGAGCTAAGATGTCTCCGTTTCCTGCAGGTGGCGTCCTACTTTGGTCACAGCGTCGCCGTGGCGGACGTCAACAGTGATGGGTGAGAAGAAACACATCTGGGAGATTTACTGTTTTTCTGAAAAGATGGACCTGGATCTATTTTCTGGTGTGACTTTGGGTGTGTTATTGGTTTTTGGTGCAGCCTGGACGACGTGCTGATCGGAGCTCCTCTCTTCATGGACAGAGTGATGGGGCAGCTGCAGGAGAGAGGCCAGGTCTGAACACCTGGTTTCCAAGTTTTCTTACGTCTCATTTTTCAGTCTGTCTGTCAGCTTTTCTGTGGCTTTGCTGTTTCATTTCAAAATGCTTCACAGGCAAAAGTCTTTAACCTCAGTAGCATTGACTGGTTTGAACAAAAATCCTTAGTTTTGTCCTTTGGCCATCCATCCATGGTATTGATACTTTCCTGCTCATTCTGGAGTATCACAAGATGTTCTCCTGTAGTCTCTCTAGAAACGTCTTGGTCTAACTGTTGGGTGTAAGCACCTGAACACAGACACAAAGAACAGAGAGGAGTCAGAATCTTAGTTTTTACCTGCAGGGGGCGCACAGCTGAAACTCAGTTACAGATTCTCGGCCTTTGCTCTGAGCTTCAACTGGGCCCCCGTCCTGCTTTTATTAAAATTAGGAACGCCCTGTTTACATGACGAGTGTGCAGACCTAAAGGGGAGGGGAGCAAAGCACAGCAGCACACTGAAATGAACTTAATTATACAACCTTCAAAAACATTTCATAAGATAAGAATATCAGTTTGCAGTTAATCTGATAATGAGCTCTGGAACTTCCCATTCTTGCTACCCTCCTTTTCACTCCTCGGCAGGCAGGCCGCTTCTCACAGCTTTCTGTTCTCTGAAAACACTTCCAAAACACTGAAAGCAAATGTAAATATAAAGGTGAATAAATGGATGATAATATAAGATAAAGATGAAACAAATAAATGATAATAAACTGTAAAAATTCTTCCAACACTAACCCATAGTTCCTTTCCAGTGGGATGTGCTTGGAAAATCTCCAAAACAATCTATTTGTTATTCTTGACCTCATCAACAGACTTGCTGCGTTTTAAGTGAATTTATTTGCTAGTTTCAGGATAAACAATCTGAATGTTTCTCTGTTCAGGTCCTTTTATACCTGCAGAAGAAAAAGTCCTTCTCCTCACAGCCTGACCAATCACTGATCGGTCAGTCGATCTATGGCCGCTTTGGCTCCGCCCTCTCCGTGCTGGGTGACCTGGACATGGATGGTTACCAAGGTAACCAAGTATCCATCTTTTCAACATTGTAAACCTTCTAGCTTCAGGGCGCTAATCCAGTACGACCCCTTTGTGTACAGATGTTGCTGTTGGGGCTCCATGGTCAGACGGAGGCGGTGGCCAGGTGTTTATTTACCTGGGCAACAGCAACGGCCTGTCAGCTACGCCTTCGCAAATTATCAACAGCCCATTGCTTAGCAGAAGGTCAGCGTTTGGATTTTCTCTGAGGTCAGGAGTGGATCTCGATGGGAACGGATACCCAGGTATGTTCAGGAGCTCCGGCTTATTGTTTAATAATTACTGATCAATAATCAGCTGCTGCTTGTGTGTTTGTAGACCTGCTGGTTGGAGCGTGGGATGCAGACCAAGCCTTTCTCTACAGGTGATTCTCCACAGTTTCAATTTATTACAAATAAACTTCATGTTTTAAACGGTTAACATCGAGTAAGGTTATTTAATAAAGCCATTATCAATACTTCAATGCTGATTGGCTGATAAGGCCCTTGTGTCGTCTCCTTCCCCATAAGGAAAACCGACTTCGTGTTGCTACTTTGGGTTTGTGTGTTCAGGTCTCAGGCTGTGATCCGGTCCAGAGTTTCTGTCTCACTGCTACCAGACTTCCTGAATCCAGATGTCAAACTGTGTCATCACAAAAACGCACCAGTTTCATGGTAATTAAGCAACTATTCAAGAGTTTTCAATGACTTGGATTTTTAAACCAGGAACAACAAACTTCACTCTAAAGTCGATCTTTCTACAGCCAGTTGTTCCTGCTCAAGTTTGAGGGAAAATTGTGATCGGTGTAATTCTGCTCACT
Organism: Poeciliopsis gracilis; assembly: GCA_911649635.1. NCBI lineage: Eukaryota > Metazoa > Chordata > Actinopteri > Cyprinodontiformes > Poeciliidae > Poeciliopsis > Poeciliopsis gracilis. Next base: position 2,278,671 of record CAJVRI010001527.1, read on the forward strand.
CGATTTTAAACCATGACTGTCCAGTACAATCCAAGCCTCCACAATCACTGGTTAGTACAAGTTAGTTTCTGTTCCCAGTTTAGACTTGGTTTCATCTAAAGATACAAGAGTCTTGGTTCAGAACAAGACACATGAATTGCCAGCTGAACATCTCTCAGCATACATATGCATGGACTTATCTAGCTCAGAGATCTCCATCCAGTGCAGATGTAGGTAAATTTCAAACTGATAAACCACCTCAAGAATCTCCTGGAAACCAGTTCTGATACTTTAAGCACCAGTTCTGTCAATGGATAGATTCCCTGAATATCTGATGAGGAGTTATTGTCTAAAGGTTAGTCTCTTTTTATGCTCCCTTAACTCACATAGTCAGTGTGTTGACTGACTGTCAACATTTCTGCACTTTAACCAGTGAAACAAAAATGTAAACTCAACTTCCCTGGAGTCGATGATGGGAGGTTTATATCTGTATAAAGATACTATACCAGTATCAGGATAAGTATCTAAAATGCTTTCTGTGCAGAAATGTCTGGTATTTGAGTGTTAAAGCCCTATATATAAAGTCGTATATCATCTGCATATCATTAAACATCAGAATATTATTCTATTTTTGCAGGGAAGACATACCTGATAAATCTATCTGCATTTTTGTTGGTGTATCTCCTCAGTTTTGCTGTCCAAATGTGCGTCCATGTCTCTGGTCACAGAATCCCTCAGCAGACAGGTAAAGGTGTCTTTAGGGGTATTTCAGAATACGTTAATATCAGTAATCTAATTCTGTCTGCTGGCTGGTGGTGGCAGCTCTAAGGATGGAGCTACACCTGGACACGATGAAGCAGCCAATGGCACGAAGAACTCTGCTGCTGTCAAACAGTCAGCCTCAGACGTCAATGGAGCTGGTTGTAGAGAGGCAGGTGGGCTTGGCCTGTACCAATCACACAGCGTACCTGAGGGTGAGTGGACAAACTGATACAGTCACACCTGTATCTGCTGCAGGTGGGATTAATGTTGTAGGGACTTGAGCTCTTTGAATTGTCACATCGTGGAGACGTGTTGAGGTTTGACAATAATGTGGCTTTACGCTGTGCTGTTTGTGTGTTTAGTCTGAAGAGGAAGTTCGGGATAAACTGAGTCCGATCTTCATCACTGCCGAGATCAGCCTCCTCATCCCTACCCAGAATGCTCTGCTGCATGGTCAGACACACTCAACAGTCCAGGTGAGCCAGTCTACTTCCTGCCAGAGGAGGAACTGAACCCAGGACCTGAGTTTCAGTGAACATAAAGATAATCAGAGTATCTGTGTGTCTTATAGAGCCGTTTGATTCTGGACTGCGGGGATGATGACATTTGCATTCCTGACCTGAAGCTGAGCGTTAAACCGTGAGTCAACATGATAACATTGATGAGGAAATCCACCAAGAATTTCAGTAATTGGAAGAAAGCCTGCAAAATACACAAAGACGGAATAGCTACAGAAATAACTATATCATCAGCATATAAATGCATCCCTGATTTAAATGACCAATTTTTGCATAGTGGACTGAAGTGCTGACATATTGTATTGTGTCTCATGATGTGTGATGTTAGTGCATCAGACAGTGTGTTGATCGGAGACGATCAGTCCCTGTTGCTGTTGGTGTCGGCTGCAAATGATGGCGAGGGTGCGTATGAGACTGAGCTGGTGGTCCAACTCCCTGAACACACACACTTCCAGAGCTGTCAGGTGAGATGGTCTCACACACGCTGATAAAAATGGACCGCTTAAACAGCCAATAAGAACAGTCCTGTCGGTTTTTCCTTTGTAGGGCGAAAACCGACTGGTGTGTGTTCAAAGGAAAGAAAACCAGACGGCTGTTGTCACCTGTGACCTCGGGAACCCAATGAAACACAGACAGAAAGTGAGTGAATCTCCAAAGCATTGTAGCACTCATGATGCTAAGCAGAGTCTAATCTTCAGTCTATTGGGGTTGGGGTCAAACCAAGCCCTAGATGAGGAACTTGTCAGTGTAGAACTATCCTTTAGTGGTTATTGCTTCTTTACCTGCAGGTCCAGACCGGTCTCCTCTTCAGCGTCGGCAACCTGGAGGAGGTGGACAGTCACATCACCTTCAGCCTAAGAATACGAAGGTACAAACTCTGCCTGGCACCCTGGGTTTACTGCCAAAAGCTCATATCCCTTTGTCTCACTCTCTGTCCACCTTTCTGTACCAGTAAGAACTCTGTGAACTCCAGCAGTAACCGTGTGACAGTGAAGGTTCAGGTGAAGGCCGAGGCCACGCTGGAGATCAGAGGGTATAACTCAAAACTTTTCTGGATTTTAAACCAGATATACAGATTGACTGTAGGTTTTGGTGTCTCTGCAGGGGATCTATCCCTCCAGACGTCCTCTTGCCCCTCCCGGACTGGCAGCCTGTAGGTAACCCTGGAAGTCTGGAGGAAGTTGGGCCACTGATGGAGCATGTGTATGAGGTGAGGTTAACATCTGGTAATGAGGTATATGAGCAGGACTTGGGGGAAAAACAAGACCAGCACTAGACCCAGCTCATAAAACTGATTTGGTGGGAGGTTATCCAGTTCAGAGAATCACTCCTGGTTAGGTAGACGTCAGGTAAACATTTCTGTTATATCTTGTTGAGAATCCACTGCTTGATGTTGCTTTGACTTATCTTTGGAGGCTTTAGGACAGACTGGACCTGAACATGAGGTAGAGCAGTAGGAGCTCTGCTGGTTTGCTGCTATGGACTGGAAGTCCAGGTTCTGGTGGATCTGAACCTCCAGTCACCAGCTGGTGAAGCCCAACATGCTGTTCATCATCTGACATTGATGTTATTGATGATTCCGGTTTGCAGATCAGGAATCAGGGTCCCAGTTCTGTCAACGCCCGACTGACCGTGGACTTCCCTTCTACCTGGCGACATCACTTCCTGCTTTACGTCATATCCACCCCGTCAGAAGAGTCCTTGAGTTGTCAGACACTGAACACATCAGAAGTGATGCCTTTAGAGGTAAAACAGCATCATGTTTCTTTTCATTCATGGAACTTAACCCTCACCTGTCTGTAGCTCACCTGTCTCATCTGTCTGCAGCTCGTAGATAACTCAAGCCTTGCTGTAGTTTCTCAGTCCATCCAGCAGGAGGAGACAAACTCACTTGGACAAACCGTCTATGTGGTAAAAACAGTTTTATTCCTGAATGGTCGCTTTATGAAAGTCACTAATCTATGATAACTCCTTCCTCTGCACACCTTCAGGTCACTGAGAAATATTGCAGGTGTGTGTTTCTCTGATCTGAGGCTGAGTTACGTTTGTTTCAGAACTGCAGCAACAGTGAGACAGGGTGTGTCCGGTTTGAGTGTGATGTCATGGATTTGGGGCGGGGCTTTAGCGCCGTGGTAAAAATCTCAGCTCGGCTTAATTTGCACACACTCACACAGGTATGTCTGAACACACACACACACACACACACACACAGGTGAGGGTTCTGTTATCATTTTATGTTTTGTCCTTCAGACCTCCTACCTGAACTATGACCTCATATCTTCTGCCTCTTATGATGTCATCAGTGCACCATCAAAGGTCCAGCCACTGCTGCTTACGAGTGGACAAACACAGGTAATCAATAACCAGTAAATCAATAAATACGACCCAGCAGAACTCAGAAGTGTGTGTGTGTGCGTGCGTGTGCAGGCTCAGCTCAGGGTGGTGTGGCGTCCTCCTGATGGGGAGAAACCCGTTCCTATTGGCTACATCATCTTGTCAATCATCTGTGGATTCGTCCTCCTCTGCCTGCTCTGCTTCATCTTCTGGAAGGTATCAATCAGTCAATCAGTTGGTCTGTCTGTTTGTTTGTCTTAATTAATGAGTTTCTAGTTGAATCAGTGACGTTTTGGTTTAATCTCAGTAATGGCTGTTGCTCTGACCTTTGACCTTCTGTTCAACCTGAAGGTTTTGGTGGAGAACTTGATGGAGTTGAAGCTCACACTATTGGTTTCAAGCTGTTCTCCGTCTTAGTAAAGCTTCCTCCATCTGTGTGTGTGTGTGTGTGTGTGTGTGTGTGTGTGTGTGTGTGTGTGTGTGTGTGTGTGTGTGTGTGCGTGTTTGTGTTTGTGTGTGCGTAGCTGGGCTTCTTCAGACGCACCAGACCCCCCACTGTTGATGATGATGATGGTGGTGACGACGATGGAGAGTAACAACTGGTTGAGGAGAGTCGCATGACTGAGTAACGTGTCTTCGCCTGAAGTGCAGCGTCTTACTGCTGCTTTAAACGATCAGCCCTAAATAATCGAGATCCTCCAATCAGAAGCTCTCAGATTGGAGGTTCATGCTTCGTTTCCATGGTCACTCATCACATCATAATTTCTTCCTTCTTCTTCTGCCACAACACGAAATAAAGGCTGATATATTGTATCGTACATGTATTTTTAGTGTGCTAGTGCTAATATCCGACATTAAGTCGTCCAAATTAAACATGTTCAAGTCACAAACTAAACACACAGATACTGTTTATACTCAAAAAATTAGATAATAAACGTATTTGACTTTGCATGCATCCATTTTATCATTTTTAAGACTTAATTTCTCAATTGCATTTTGAGTGAATATAATAAATAAAAGCATGAAATTGACGGCTTCTCTCAACCTGTTTTTATTTGTAATGATGACTTCAAGTTTTACAGGGAATGATTATTTCTTGACATTTTTTAGGATGCACCGGAAGTTAGAATGTGAACGTCGATCACATGTTCACATTGATCGACATGAAGGGTCGGCAGCCCTCCTGACCCTTGCTCTTCGTGGGGTCAGGGGTCAGGAAGGCTGCTGGTGTCTTCAGTGAGACATTTCGGGTGGGAGTCGGGGTCACCCTGAGCAGCTGGACCCCAACAATGTGAACAACATGGAGGAATGAAAGCTGACAGACAAATTCCCCAAAAATATGAACACATCTTCCTCTAGAGAGTGCTTGCAAAGTTTCTCATACTTGGTTTATTACGTCTGTTTGGCATCCTTTAGCTTCTAGTTTAAGCTATCTTTACACCATTGTGTAAAGAATGCCTTGATCTTTACACAATTGAGGCATTCACAATTTCCACTCTGAGTGTTTAAAATATGCTGCCAGCCCAAACTGATGCCTTATGATTGAATGTTTTACCAGACAGCATCACTCTTGTTTTCCGATATCTCTATAAACACATTAAAAGTAAAATAAATGCATATTTCTGATGTGTTATATTAGATGGGATTTATCTTCATCACTATTAGAAAATATTTTCCCAACTGTTGACGTATCTTTTTCAATAGTACCGCCTCCTTCAGTCTGATTGGGTGATTGTACCCACAACCTGAACCCATGATGCATGGTCCTGTGTGATTGGTGGAGCTGGTTGGAGTCCTCAGCCTGTCAGACAGAACTGAGGGAAGTAAAGCCCTGAAGGGAGGATGAGGAGGATTACAGCAGATTACTGAGCAGTTTATAACAGCAGACAAGAGGAAGAAGCACAAACACCAGTTAGGAGATAAATCCTGACCAACTGGGTACACTGGTCCAAACTGATGCAGTGAACTGGGACCAGTCTCTCAAACAGACTCTTGGAGGACGGTTGAACCGCTGTGAGCTGGTCTGGGGTCAGCAGGCGGCGTGGATGGACGGGTTCCAGGCGTATGGAGCGGGGAAGGCCGGCGGCGCCTTCGATCCCCTGACCTTCATCAGGCAGCCTCAGACCGTCATCAGGATCCTCTGCTGGGTGAGGCTCACCATGGTTTGGTTTGGTTCCCAAGTTCACTGGGCAGCTTGTCCTGGCGGGATTTCATTGGTCAGGTATGGGAGGTCATGCTCTGATTGGTCGGTTTGTCTCTTTGCCCAAACTAAAGCTAAGAGTTTCTGAACATCTGTAAACAAGAGTGGACTGCAGAACATCAGACATATTTAACTGAACCATTGTGCAATTGCAAAGCATGATGGATGGATGGATGGATGGATGGATGGATGGATGGATGGATGGATGGATGGATGGATGGATGGATGGATGGATAAAATGATTCTAAGCAGGTTGCTTGATGAATTGCCCCAGAATTTATTGTAAGAAACAATAATATTGTTGTTTTGAAACCATTTCCAAGTAATATAATGGTAACAATGGTAAGAACACATTTCTGATTGATTTCTGATTGATTTACCCAATAATCAACCAGATTTGAAAATCACTGCTAATTGGAATGAAAGCAGAAAAATATCAGGATGGATGAATCCAAAAAGACAAAAATTGACAAAAATTGTCTTTTTGTGAAATGTAAATATTTAAGAGTCTATAAATTACAGAAAGATTCATTTAAAAACGTAGATTAATGAATTGAGAAAACATATTTCCTATGGCTGAGTTGAGTTTACTGAACATATAGTGTAATAAAATAACAGTTGTAAACAAATAAAATAAAAGCAAACAAGAAAAAGAGAATAACACTAAAGTATATTTACACATTCAAAGCAGCAGGTAGAAGGATAAACTTGTTATTTCTCTCATCTCTCTTCTAGCAGCAGCATCCAGTAAATTACATGTTAACTTAATAAAATTACTTCTTAGTTAATATTTTCTATATCCATATTTATAGTGAAATTTCCCCTTTATTTGCTGTCATCTTTAACATAATTGTTTTTATATTAATATATTGTAATAATAAGATGTTTTTTGTGTTTCCTCTTGTATTTTGCTAGTTTTGGTACCAGTTCAGGTTGTGTGATTACCTCTGCAGAACCAGCAGGATTGGATGATTGTTGTGGTTCTGCAGAGAAGACTGCAGGTCCAGTTTGTGGTTCTGTTCGCTGGTCGGTTTCCTGCAGCATCTGTGTGACTCAGTCATGAGACCAGCTTTAACATTCCTGAGGCTCAGCACAAGACTTTTAGAACAAAAGCTTGTTGTCTCAGACTCTCCGTTTCGATGGACCAGCCCGGTTCTGATAAACACCAGAACTTTGATCAGCTGTCGGAATATTTGCATAAGTTGGTTCTTTGAGGAGGATTCGGGTTAGAGACTCCCAGTGAGATCATTGATGAAGAATGATCTGATTTTGTTGAAAAGATGGAGTCATGTGACTCTGAGCGCTACATTTAGAGATAACATGACTGAGGTCACATGATCACAGCAGGAGTCTGGAAAAATAACAGGAGAAGAAGAAGCTCGCTCTGCTAACGTTAAGACTTTATTCTTGTATTATTATGACTTTATATTTGTATTAAAAAGTCTCTTAGGCTACATTCACATCACAGACGAATGCTACCCAATTCAAATCTTTTTTTGTATGAAATTATAAATGTGTCAGTGAATTGCATCGCATCACAATCCCACCAGTCTCAGCTCTGACTCCACATCCAGACAGACTTCTCTACAGAAGCTGCAGTCGATGCTCCGTTACAGGCAGTTGCTGTTAGTTGTTTCTTTTTCTTACTGTCAGCTCTCACTGCTGAATAAACTTTAAAATGGACCCATACACAGCTGATCCACTTTTATTTCCGTAAACAATGTGCTGCTGTGTGCCGTTAACGTTCTTCTTCTGTGTTGCTTCGGTCTGATTGTCTGGCATTAGCTAGTTAGCTAGCAGATGCTTTTATCCTGAAAACTATTCTGAGGTTTATATGAGGTGGAGGAATACTCCAGAAAACTATTCTGGATAAATGGTTTTCCTAGAATGTTAAGTTGTTTCTCTGCCATTTGTACGTTAACCAGCATTGATTGGCAGCACTAAGACTCGCCCCCTTGTTCTAATTGGTTGTTTCTGACCGGAGTGGTTCAAGGAGATCTTTTCTCATATTATTTGTTTTAGAAAAGTTGCATAAAGCACTTTAAGGAAGAATCGACATTAAGGTTCTCTATCCTCGCTGCCATCAGAGCATCGTAAACTCAGGATTTCTATCCCCAGCCTTTGTCCTCTGCACTGAATCAAATCAATTCCTCCTCAGCAGACCCTGAGGAGGTACATCCTCCACGTAAATTTGGGAGTTCTGGTTCTGGTACCAGAGCTAACCGCCTCCTCCCTGCCTGCAGCTTTTCTCCATTGTGATCCTGGGATGTGTCGCCAATGAAGGTTACGTCAACCGTCCCGATGAGGTGGAGGAATACTGCATCTTCAACCGCAACCAGAATGCCTGTAACTACGCCATTGCCATGGGAACGCTGGGTTTCCTCTGTAGCGCCGGTTTCCTGGCGCTGGACGTTTATTTCCCTCAGATAAGCGGGGTAAAGGACAGGAAGAAGGCCGTCATGCTGGACATCGGGGTGTCAGGTGAGACTCCACCTGGCCGGTTTTAGAGCCCGAATGTCTCCATGTGCATTTATAAATGCAACATGCTTGTTTTCCCGCAGCTTTCTGGTCTCTCATCTGGTTTGTGGGTTTCTGCTTCCTGGCCAACCAGTGGCAGTTTTCCAATCCTGAAGACAACCCTTTGAACGAAGGCGCCGACGCCGCCAGGGCGACCATCATCTTCTGCTTCTTCTCCATCTTCACCTGGGTATGTAGCAGAACAGTATGTCTGCTGCCCCCTGCTGGTCAGATAGTGGTAATACTAGTTCCATCTGAACCACCATGCCGGCACAGCTAACTACTGCGATCCATTACTGAGGTTCTGTTCATTCAGTAATGTGCTGGTGATGATCAACATCAACGTATCTGCAAGACTTTCTGAGTCTTCGGCTTTAATCATGTTTTCTTTCATGAATTGATCATTTAGATTTGAACTGATTCTTCTCCTTTTTCCTTGTTTTCTTCTGTTTGTTATCATGTTGCCTTTCATCTGGTCTTTTTGTCCGATATTTCTGATGATGTCCTGTCGATACGTTCCATGATGTCTTTGTTACTTTTCTCCATTCGCTGATGTTTTGCTGTCATTGGCTCGTTTTTTTTTATGTTCTATGTTTCTGGTTTTGTTTCTTGCTATGTTTTGTTCTCACGTCGTTCTATGTTCTGTTTCTTTTATCATGCTTCTTGTTGTTTTATGTTCCTTGTTATGTTGTGTTTCTCATTGTTGCACGTTTTTCTTGTTGTTTTGTGTTTTTTGTTGTTCTGCTTCGTTTCTTGGTGTTGTGTTGTTTTATGTTGCTATGTTTTGTTTTCACCTTCTTCCATGCTGTTTCTTGTTGCTACATGTATCCTGCTGTTCCGTGTTGTTTCTTGTCGTTCTTCCATGTGCCTGCAGGGAGGCGTCACGTTAATGTCACTGGAGCGTCTGAAGAGAGTCTCGTACGAAGAAGAATACAATAAACTCTTCACGCCGCCTCTCTCCTGAAACAAAGCCTCACCGTTTTTTCCCTCGGCCAATCAGGACCAAGCATCCCCCCCATTAATTCCCAGAATGGACCAGTCTGAACTCTGATTTAAATTTCTGTTCCACCCAGTGCCTTACTGTTGCCACGGTAACAGAGTGATGAGGCATGGACTCCAAATGTAAAGCAGGATACTGATTTTAATTGCAGACTGTCGCCCCCTGCTGGCCTGTGAAACAATGCATGTTGATAGGTGTTTAGACCAGAAGGTTTGAACTATGCAGCAGGAACTTCATGGTGACAGAGACAGGCAAGCTCAGCTTCATCACCCCATCTCTGTCACCATGGCAACTAATGTTGGAAGCAGGTCCAGACCTCCACCATCTGTAAAATGTTTCTGTAAGTTCTGTAATGAAATAATGATTAAACCGCTGAACAGTTGAAGCTTTTTCCTGCTGTCCTGGAAACCTGTTAATCATTTTAAAGTTTTATTTTCCAACCACCGCTAGGTGTCACTGTCTCACCGTCATTTTACCTTGGTTTGTTCTTCTGTTGCTGCTGCTCTGCGCCATCAGGGCCTCATCCATTCAGCCTCTATAGAGGTCCTTTAATTAATTAGTTAATCACAATTAATCGCATTTTATTCAAAAGCAACAATTTCAATTCAAAACCAATTGTTTCTGATAAATGATTGAATAAATAGACATATGAGCTCAACAATAAAGATATTTATCTGTTATTCAGGTTCTGTAACTACTAGATTGGAGCAAAGTTCAGGTTCCCAGTGTTTCAGGAACTCTTCATCATTTATGGAGCTTCTTTAGAAATGTCTGTGCTGCTGCTACATGTTTAGCATTGAATAGCTTCATTGATAGACTAACACCTTTTAGCACAACAATAGTCTTTTCCAACAACCCATCAGATCGCTGTTTGAAGCAAAAATGAAGCCACAGTGGGCCAAGAGAAGCGGTTTTATCTTCCATTTCTGTTCGTGGATGTCGATTTGCCGGCGGACCGGAAACATGACACAAAGATTTCGGTCTGTGGACTTTGGTATGTAAAAAAGAAAAATGTGATGAATTGAGGTAAAAACATTAACGAGTTAAAACCTATGTACTTAATGGATGAAAATTAACACGTTAATGGCTCAGCCCTAATTTTCTCCTCTACTTTTTAGTGGTTGGTCCTTATTAAAACGTTCCTCTCATTTCAAATCATCCTTTAACATTTTCACTCTAAACTCTTTACCTCCATGGCAGCAGTTCCTCTCATTTTTTAAATTTTTATTTTTTATCACATTTACTACTGTCGCTGTTATTGCATTATCAGTGTTAAAACACTTGTGTTGTATTTGTTGCTGGCATGAAGGTGTTTCATGAACCACATGACCTAAATTATAAACCCTGCTTCTGGTTTCACCCATGACCTTCTTCCTGGGGCCAACAGGAAGTGCTGCCATGTTCTGATCAGCTGTGAGAGTAAGCTACACCTGTAACATGTTGTCTGTGACATGTGTTGCTTTTAATTGTATTAATTTGCTTCATGTTTTTCTGATGTGTTTCAGGTCTTCATGAATTCTTTATGAGACATGAAAAGGGCTGCATTATGTAAATGTGACTCTTTTTTAGCTTTACATTATGTTATAATGCTTTTCCCTCATCAAAAATATATCTGCAGTGTTGCCTTGATTCTGTAATGTATGTTTGATAAATCATTTAATCTCCATGGCAACCATTCAGCTGTGCAAAACGCCTGGCTGGACCTAGCCCCGCCTTCAAGGCGCATCTCCTCCTCATGGCTGCAGTTTCCAAGAGCTTCCATCTCATAGAGCAGCCTACTCCCAATCAGCTCCTTCAGACTAGCCAGGAGCAATTAGCAAACACCTGGTAGAACTGTGCAACTTCTCAGAGCAACGCTGGTAAAACTTTGTTGAAGAGATAACAGAAAAGCCATGTTGTGATGAGTTTCAGAAAGAACAGGACTTTTTAAAGAGGCAGAGGCCCAATTTTAAGAAGTTAAATTACACAGCCAAATTTCTTTTAAGACATATTTGATATATACAACATTTTTAGAACAACTGAAGGCAACATGGTTACTTGACCATGTTGTAAAATGCACAAAACTGCCCCTTTAATGTCCTGCATAGTTATGCCTTTTAAATGTTTTTCCTAACATGTTAACATTATTCACCTCCTGCATGCTCAGACATGTTAGCATTCTACATGTTCATGCTATGATGTTTTGGTCATAATGTTGCTCCTCTTTAATGTTCAATCATTTTCTTGTGTTCTAGCATGTGAACATCATGTATGTACTGACTCTGTCTTGTTATGCTCTTGCTATATAACATGTTGATGTTTTACTGAAAAAAAAACATGCTAACATGTCTAACTGTTAGCATGTGACAGTAAAACATGCTGTGTCTTGTGTTGTTTCTCAAATGTTCATTACTAATTGCAGTCATGCTATTAACATTTTCAGACCTTTTAACAATTGGTCTGTTTTTCTGACATGTTTTCTTCCCGTGTTTCCTCGGCGTTGTTCATACCTGACCCCGTGTCGTTCTGTGTGCCTGCAGGCGCTCCAGTCTCTGCTGGCCGTCCTCCGGTTCAAACAGGGAGCAGATACCGCCATCTTCAACCAGGACTATGTTGATCCAGAGCTACAGGAGCCGGTGGAGGCTCCGCCCACATATGAGTAAAGCCCCGCCCACATCCCGATGTAGAGGCGGGGCTTAAACATTGGAGGGGGATTAATGTGAAAGTCAGGAAATGTAGTCCTGGTGCGTTTAGGAACGAGACATTTAGTTTGATGATGCCACTCAGCTTGAAGGCGTGGCTTCTGTCTTCACAGCCAATCAAAACCCAGAACAGTTAAAGTTCTGGTCTTTAAGTTTGTTCTTATAAAAGTGTAAATCTGCAGGTATTTTACACCACATGTGGCCGTGTGAGATCAATAAACAATGGACATTACTGACCAAATGTTAGTTTTCTTTTAGAAAATTAGGGTTTCGTTTTGCTTTGAAGAACCTTGAAAGAATAATGTGTTGAAATGTTTGGAGCATCTTCTTTGTATAACTGAATTGCTGTGAGGCACAGCGCCTCCTGCTGGTCAGTGACTTCTTCTTTGTATTTATGGTGCTGTATTCTGTTATAATAAACTGCTATTAAATTATGAGCTGCGTGTTTCAGCTTTTCAAGGGCTCAGTGTGCGGTCGGTGCAGTAAAACTGATTTATTGTTTATTTATCGGTTCCCTGAACGTGCTGCGACATGCAGGATTCAGAGGAATTCTGGATCTGCACCTATTTATGGATTTATCATTCTATGACTCAGAGTCAGACTTTAAATTGACCTAGTTAAAGCCTCCAGGCTCCAAAACTGAGAAAGACTTTATATAATACTCTCGTTGTACTGTATTTTGGTTATTGTGTGGAAGTTTGGGGCAACATATACAAAACAAACATAAGAAAACAGAATGCTATCAAGAGGCATATTATAATGAACAGACAAATCCAATATTTTTGAAATTCTAAATTGTGCAATTTATTTTCAAAGTAAAAAAACATCAACATCCACACAATTTTCCAAAAATTGTTTGGTGTCATAAAGAGGCGTTATTATTTAAGAAAAGAAGGAAATAATAATTAGAAAAAACATTGTATAAGAGCAACCAAAAAAGAGTTTTTGTATATGATATTGTGGGGGAGATTTATGGAATAGATGAAATGATGAGCTCAAACAAAGTATGAACCAGTTTAAAAACTGTACAAAGAAAAAGGAGCTTTCTGAATATTATGTTGAATAGGATGGATGTCTCAAATAACAAAAATGCTATTATTGATCATAATATGTAAATAATTATATATTCAATGATGAAGATGTAAAATGAAAGCATCATTTAATGTGGGAGGATTTTAACAGTTTTATGTTAAAGTGCATGAAAGAGGCAAGAAATAAAATTGTGTAAAATTGCATGTCAGTTGTTATGACATTTTTTCAGTTTTTTTCTTTTTTTCTGTTTGAAATAAATAAAGACGTGGGAATTAAAAGTAAACTTTGACGTGACTCGACTGCAGGAAGCAGCGTTGGGTCTGATTCCAGTTGCTTTTCATTATTTGTTTGAACAAAAAAATTATCATTCGATCTGATGTTAACGTAGCATTGGTGTTGGTCAGGAGATTCAGCAACCCAAGCTAAGGTTTATTGCTTAATGTATCATTCATATGTTTAAGCTGAGGTTTGCACCTCATTGTGTTCTTCTTCCTGTTCCAAACCTTTAAATAAGAGCTAGCGCGGAGCAGAGGGAGCTGCTGCAGGTCAGCAGCAGTTATGAACCCTCCATCTGAGTTCAGTTACTACTTTGATAAACATAGATGCAGAAGGACGTCTATCAGCTGCATGATTCACTTCGAGGCTGAACTTGATGACTCAGCAAGAAAGTTTTCCCCAAAAGCAGTAGGAATGCGAGTGAGTCGCTGCCGACACAGACTGTTTATATTCTGGCTGTTTCACTAATGCAAAAAAGACAGAAGACATTATTAGACACATGAAATGGGGGTAACATTTAATTTTTCTGTAACTTATACTGATTCAAGATTTGATTTTCATTCTAATTTCTCTGGGGGGGATGCTCTCATCCACTGGTGGGTTTCTGCCTTACCATAGGCATGAAACTCAGAAATGCTTCAGCACCTTACATGGGTTTTTTTTTTTTCACAGTTTTTCATAATGTCAACATCTGGTGAAGTTACATTTTCGTGGCCTGATTGATTTGTTTCAAACCAGTGGATGTAAATGCGCCCAATTCACATTTTATTTTTCTGCTATTTTGCATCACAACTGGATGGAAATCCTAGAAAGATTGAATCTGAATCAGAAAGATGAAAAATTTCTGATAACTTTCCAAACCTGCCTACATTAACACATCAATGATAAATGCATGGTGGACACATAATCATCATTATTATTGTTATTATTATTATTGTTATTATTATTGTTGTTATTATTAGTGGAACCTGGATTAGGGCTTATTTATATATATGAAAAGATTAATCCTTATGTGATTTCTCCTCTTTTCAAGGTGTGGCACAGTTTTCATCGTGCCCAACAAATTTAATCTAGAACGACAGTCAGAAACTCGTTTTATGGTTGGACAGTGGTCGACCACATTGCTGCACCGTGATCTTTAATGAAAATACACCTGCGCTTCAATGAGGTGGCTGTGACGTTAATAAACCTCAGTGTTTCCCAGTGAACCACATTACCTCAACAGGTCAGATGGTTTAAACAGAGGAGGTTCTGCTGGTTCTGAGCGCCGTTGGTCAGAACATTCTGACTAATAGGTTGGAAACATTGGTGGGAATTTCTGCGGTTGAGTTAAACTCAATCTTCAGGCAGATAGGGACTCGTTGTGGCATCTGGAAATCAAAACTCTGACCAAACATCTCATGCGTGATGATTGGTATGAGCTTGTTTACCGATCCAAACAAGGTGGCTGTAAATGTTCATTCAACCTCTGGAGGCGTGGACAACAGGACTGAACTGGTTTGTTCACTTCTTCTGCTGCCATTACTAAAACCACAAGGAGATTACAAATCTAAAAACCGAGAGCATTGTTCACAACTTCTCCTTCTGTTTGCTGATTGGAATGTGCACCACACGTAGAGTGATTGACCGCGCTAAGACCCGCCTCCTGGCTCTGATTGGTGGGAGAAAGCAGCGATTGATATTTTCAGATCATCTGTCTCATACTAAACTGTCATGAAATGGCAATAGTTTCAATAAAATACGTAAAACATCTTTTCTTATCAAAGTTACACTATATAAAAAAGCTATATAACATTTGACTATTTATGGCAAATTTTTACTGTACATGTACGGCACTGGTACCATATAAATATGGTAAAAGTCTGGCAGCCACAGCTGCTGGTATTTTACCGTATGAGAGATGGTTTTAGTTTTACAGTGTACATAGTGCAGCTCTAATTAAAAATTTATCACATTATTAATTAATCTGCAGTTTAAATGCCATGTCAGGCCTGATTTTTTTTAACTGTTTGGTTTTTACAGTAAAACAGAAACTTTTGTTTTCTTTTTTGATGCTTTATTAAACAACTGAACAATTAAAAAACATACAAATACTTTTTTGGCACAATGATGTAAAAGAAATTCCTTTTTGCAAACAATAAATAAATAAATTAATTAACTTAAATAAATAATGTGATATAAAATACTTGGAAAAAAATGTAAACGGAAGTGAGTGAGGAAGGTTGGACTGCAGGTCTCTAGTGGGGTCTGGTCCAGTTGAAGCAGCCGTGGTGTTTGTGCAGCGCCAACTTCAGAACCTGGAGCAGATTGCTCCTCAGAATCTCCCAACCGCAAGCAGAACCGTCCTGCAGGAGACGCAGAAACCTTTTAGATTACAGTTCCAGAAAAATAACCCAAACTAACCAGAATCCTGCTCCAGAACAATCAGCTTCAGAACCATCTGCCCAGAGCAGGATACTATCCAACTACATTCAATCAATTACATTTACCTGAGTAACTTTTTTTGGAAAAAGTCACTTTTAGGAGTATTTTATTACTTTAGCAATTTTATTTCGAAGTATCTCTACTCTTACTTCAATAAAATTAAAAAACAAACATGTTTTAACCAAAAGTTCACCAGACAGATACACACCTGCTGCTTTTGTTAAAGTTTCCAAAGTTTTTTTTATTCAAAGAAAAATGATTTGGAAACATTTTCTTTTGCTTGATTTTTTATATTCATTTTGTTACTTATATGAATCATTTTCATTTCCATCCTTAAAATAGAAACATTTCCTCTTAACTTTACATTTTGGTCAGTCTGATGATGTAAATTTCAGATATTAACTGGTTGAGAATTTGATTTGACTTGATACCAAATACTTTTTAAATCTAGAGTCATTTCTTGGATGGTTCCTTTTTACTTTTACTGGAGTAAAAACATGTTAAAGCATTGCTGCTGTCACTGGAGTATAATTTGTGGGTACTCTGCATCTGCCCCATTGCCAATTGGGTTAATGCTAATGCTAATGCTAACTCCAGAATAACCACTTCCATCAGTTTCAGAACCAGCTGCTTTATTTCTATCTTTTCTCTAAATAATCGCCTGACCCGGATCGCCTGTTTCTAGATTTTCTTAGGAGCTGTAGAAACTGGATGTTTGCTCACCTGCTGCTCAACAACAGCCGTGACGTTTCGGAAAAATGGCGACAAAACCGCCGAAGCCTCCGTGGTGTTCAGCTGAGGAGAGAAAACCCCATTGCTTATGAGTGAAACTGAACCCCCGATCTGGTTTCCTTTGGTCCAGTCTGCGCTGGCTGGTACTCACACACTGATGGTCCCACACCAGAGTGTCCTGCAGGTTCTGGTAGTCTTCTAGTTTCTGCTGGGACCATGGGAGTCCGCCCTCCCCTTCCGGCACATCGTACTCCGTGAACAGAAGATTCGCCTCTCGCAGACACTCGTACACCACCAGCGACGACCAACGGCACTGCAGAGGACCAATCACGGTTAGCGATAAAAATACCCAGGTCTGTGATTGGCTAGACGGCTGTGTGAGGTCATAGCTGTACCGCGCTGTGGTGGTTCGAGACGCCAGAAAGGACAGAGTCTGACAAGTGGATTTTACGGCTCAGCTGGTGACAGTGAGTCGGTAGCCGCGGCCCCTGGAGAATAGAAAGAAGGATTTAATAATAATAATAATAAAGACGCTTTTATGTACATAAAAGTTCTGTTTCTTTCACCTGGATCATCCTGGTTCAGTGGGGAAAATTTTAACACTTTCTTCACTGCAGAAGTACAAAACCTTACCAAGCTATTTTTGAACACTTGAAATAAAACAAAGCCAACTTACAATTAATTTTTCAGCAAGATATTGGAGTTAATATATTGGAAAAGTAATAG
Source organism: Poeciliopsis gracilis (assembly GCA_911649635.1). Taxonomy (NCBI): domain Eukaryota; kingdom Metazoa; phylum Chordata; class Actinopteri; order Cyprinodontiformes; family Poeciliidae; genus Poeciliopsis; species Poeciliopsis gracilis. Next base: position 2,295,852 of record CAJVRI010001527.1, read on the forward strand.
TTCCACTTGCAGATTATTTCAATTAAACATTTGATAAAAGTTTTATTACGAGAGAAATAATCTGCCAGTGGAACTAGTACTTTTAAAATTAATTTTAAGAATTTTTTTTGGCCTTTATCGGATTAAAAAAATTACTTCTAGTATTTTTTGCACTAGGAACTATAAAAAAATATTTTTGCGTTTTTTGTAGTGCTGTTCATCAGAGCATGTCTGCAGAATTTAAAGTGATATTCCCCTTTTATAATTCATAGAGTTGAGAAAAGATGTTTAGGCTGTCCTCGAATCTAAAACGAAGTTCTGCTGATCTGAACTCAGAACCAGAACCCTGTGTTGGCACTTATGAACTTACCATGTTGTCAAGCAGGTCATGGGTCTCCTTGACCATTTTCCCTGGCAGCTTACAGGTTGGCATGGAGACCAGCATCATCTGGAGGCAGCAGAGCTGCAGGAGGAAGAGGAGCACTGAGGTGGGCGACATGGTTCTGGTTCTGGTCCCGGTAAGCTCTGAGTAGTGTTGTGTGGGAGCCTCAGGTGAGTTCAGGTAACCTGGAAGAAAGAAAAGCAGCTAATTGTCAGGATGTCAGGACCAATCAGACCCGAATGAGTCAGAACTGCAGCGCCAGAAACCTGGACCGGGACCAGGTGAGTCAGATCGCTTCAGGGTCTAGACGAGGTTTTTCGTTGACAAGGAAAACTTTAATTACAGTTTGTTTTTATTTGATATGGAAGTGTTTTTTTATTTCACTCTGTATTTAACATAGAATAACTGAAAATACTTGAGTTTGATTATTTAATGCATATTACAAGCCTTTTAAAAGCAGATTTTGCAATAATAGACAGTACAGCAAAAGTAATCTAGGAAAAAAATAAAATAAAAAATAAATGACTACATAAAAAGTTGGTTCAGAAATTCAGAAATTTTGATTAAGTATTTTAACAAAAATGATTATGCCATTATTTTAGGAAGGTGACGATATATGATAGTAAAATTAAAAATATGTTCAAATTAAAATTTTCAGACTTGAATGAATTTCAGGATCCGACCAATTTTAAAAAAAATTTGTTATACCTGAAAAAAGTAAATGAAAATTGCTTCTGAGTTTTTTTGTTTACAAAAAAAAAGAGTCAATAACATCTGCAACAACATGAGGATCGCGACTTGTCCAGGAAGTGACGTCACAGACCCTGACCTATGCGACCTACGAAGGGCACGACGCCGACGCCGCTCTGCTGCTGTAGGGCGTAAAAATGCAACTCTTGCCATGATCGCATTTCCACGGCAATAGCAGGCAGAAAGCGCCGGCGACGAGTTGGAAACATTCGTCATGACCGCGCGGTGGGTTTCAGAGCCGCCGCCATCAGCTGGCGAGGCCCGAGTGGAAACTAATAAAGAAGGCCTGAAAGCGAGAAGGTGCGAGTGAGTCACTGAGATCATCACTGATTCCCAAACTGATCTAGTCGCAATGAAATGAAACCTAAATCAGAGGCTCCTGCTGCTGAGCCTCGACTGATGGAGGGACGTTCTTCTTCCGCAGAGTGGAAACCGATCCACTCACGCTCCGGTCACCAGTTCATCATCTGCTTTCCATTCCGTAAACTGGGAGGTAAACTGGGAGTTCATCAGTATTTTTCTGAGCTTGTTTGTTCTCCGAGAGCGGTTACATCATAGTGAAACTTCACTGCAGTCTGCTGAGCTGTTTCTACTAATTAGCATTTCAAGATCATAGATCAGCTGAATCTATGAAATTAGAAATTCACTGAACTGGACCTGGTCGCTCTGTAAAGGTCTGCAGATGAGTTCTGTTTGAACTGGGCCCAAACCAGCAAACAGGCCTGCAATAAAATGAACCATAAGTTTGAAACAGCTCTCCATTTTCTAAAAATAAGTCTTATTAAAACTAAAGTTTTGGTTCTTTGACTGTAACGTTAAAAACTGCAGCTTGGTAAAAGTCGGGATCCAATCTGAACGATGCCAAGATTTCAAAAAATTGTGAAGAGAATTTCAAAAGGAAATGGAGCTGATATAGACTCTACCAGCAACCAATCGTTTTAAAACATCACTTGTAAAGATGTCAAAAACTTACAACTCTATATTTAATTTTAGCTTTGCTATGAATTTATACATAAATTATACAAAATAAAATTTCATTAAATTCTTTGTGTATCAATTAGCTCAAAGATGCAAATTTAAAAAATTCTGTCATGATTTGGGACAAAATGTTAATAAATAAATGAAGAAGTAGTAAATATCGGATGAAATGATTGGAATTAAATTCAGTTATTGCACTAATTTATTCTTAACTAATTTTTAAAGCTAAGTTTCTTAAATTCTCATCTTTGAAGGAAGCATTTGTTTCTGCTTTTTAAAAGTATTTTATCTTATCCAATAGCTTAATAAAAAACCCCAAATAAAACTGTATGTGATGTTTACGTGAAGTAAAAATTGTGTTATTGTTTCTTTTAATAATTTTATTCAATTCTTTTATTCATTTAACCACATTAGTGTTTGTTCAATCTGTATGTAGACCAAAGTCTCTGCAGAACCAGTCACAGGTTTCCTGCTGACCGCTCCCTGCAGCAGACTGATGAGTGGACTAAAGCTTCACCACACGTACCAAAGCAAGACACCAGTGTTTAGCAGATAAGAACAGTTAGTTAGATAATTACAGTGAAATGGAATAAACCATAAGGTTTAACAAATTCCTCTACTAAATGTCACAAGCTCAGAGCACCTACAAGATCCTATAATGTTCTTGTTAAGCAAAATTGTTCCATTAGCAAACCTGATTCTTGAAACTCACTTATTTTGAACAAGAAGATGTTTATCATCTAAGTAATTAACTGACCCTTCAGTGAGGATGACGTTGCTCCCTCTTCACCCTGTTAAGAGTGATTGTATGTGGCTGTAGCGCAGAGTAATTGTCTTGCAATTGGGAGGTTGTAGGTTCGATTCCAGCCTCCTCCTGTTTTGGTGTATAAATGCATATCTGTGTATAAATGCGAATGGGTGAATGTGACTCTAGTGTAAATTGCTTTGAGTGGCCAAAATGACTATAAGTTCAGTCCATTTACCATTGTGCATGAAACTGGATTATATATATTGTTTACATGAAAAGTTCATTTTAAAATGCATGAAAATAACTTACTGGTTCTGGAGATTGGACGGGCTCTGAAGGTTCTGGTCCTGAAAGATCGGGTTCTGTCTCCGGCAGCTTGCTGTTGTGGTTCTGATGATCGTCGCTGTCATCTTGTGGCTTAAATAAAGCTTCAGCCCGGAGTGGCAGAAAATGAAACTCGCAGTAAAATTCGTAGAAATTTGGAAATTTCCCTTTCATGTCCCCTCTCTCCTTCAGAGCCACAAACACCCGGCCCCCACTCAAACCACAGGCAGGTAGAGAGGCTTCCCCATTGCTGCTGACTTAGTAAAACGCAACGCACATCAGAAACAAAAATACACCTAATAATGTTGAATCAGATGTTCCTTTGACGAACCATGGACTTAAAGTTAAACAGAAAATACACCGTTATACTAAAATAAAACCATATTCATTAAACTTATTCTTACTTTCATTCGCTGCAAGTTTCAAACTTATCTCACATAAACTTTCTACCAAGAAATGTTCTTTATTAAAGAAAGAATAAACCATTATTTTCAAAGGATAAATAATGTAAATGCCATGAAATAAAAACACATGTTAACAACCTCCCTTTCTTATGTGAAATGATCTTTTTTGGTTTTTCAGACATTTTTATAAATTAAAATAATCAAATTTTCATCTGTAATCCCTTTAGGTGTGGTTAAAACTAACCTAAAATTTAACTAAATTAGAATCACACATCATTTACAATTAAGCAATAAAATTACAAGAAATAAAACATTTTATAAACAAAAAAGCATCTAAAGAGTTTAAAACGATACAGGAGGAAAACAGTTTTTTAGATTTTTTTTCTCTTCTTTCTAAAAGGAACTTATTGTGTAAAATCAACTTTTTATGTTTTATATCATGTTATGAAGCTATTTCCTCATCAAAAACATTCCTCAAACCATACTTTCTTACATTATGATTGTTTTTGTTGCAGATATCCAACATTTCACCAGCTTGATTCAAAGAATGCTCTGTTGAATAAGTCACAGTATCATCTGCATAGAAACTCATATTTGAAAAGTTAAATTAGTTTTTACTGGATCTCGGAGTTGGTTGTAAGTCTTATAGTGTTAAGTCAATAAAACAGTGATATTTACAGCTTATATTAGCAACATGAATGCATTTTATTGATCCAAACAACACAGTTTATTAAAGGATTTTGGATCTGAGACGTTTTCTTATGAGAATCAAACCATCAGAAATTAATTTCTGTCTACAACAGTTTGTCGCTTAAATTGATGTTAATTTTCCTTTCTGGAATTTCAACTTCATGGACGTTACAACTAATTTTTGAACTGTCAGTTTGGAAACCATGAGTCAGCATAAAACTCACAGTTTCCACTTGTTCCCAAGTCATATTTGAAGCTATTAGACATAATTAAGAAACACATTATAAAGAATAAATAGGGCTGGTGTGGAGTTTTAAAACAGAAAAAAACACAGAAACTCATTTTTCTGGACTACTTTTATCTGTCTTTAATAACTTATTGCTGAACCAGAGTCATCAAATCAATCTGCACATCCAGGTTACTCCTAAACACTGATTAATTGGACTAAAATATGAAAATCAAGACTAAAACCCGCCTGTTAAGAGTTGCTTTATAACTATAGTAAATGAAACGTTGACCAATATATTTTATGTGTATGATTTTGGTGATGTCAGTCATCAAAATGTGATGTTTGTTCAATTGTTGACTGTACGATGTTTTCCTTATGACTGTAATTTTGTGTTTTTGTTATGAAAAGCACCTTGAACAGTGTTGCTGCTGAAATATTGTACAAATTTAAACTTGATTGATTGAAAAACAGGGGAACTTTATGGATAAACAGTTAAAATAATGCATTTTTAATTTAAATATTTGAGAAAGTCTGGAAAAAAATGTGAATTTTGAAATGATTGAACATTTATTCAAAAAACTATCAGAACATGATTAATGAGTTGTGAAAAACACAATTTCTTTCTTAGATTTGAAGTTTGATTCTGTGTCCTACAAAATAAAAAAGTGATTTCTGCAGACATTAATTGCTGATGTGATTTTTTAAACTCTTGACATTTAGACATGTCATCCTGAAACATCAGGATGGGGGTATTAAATGAGCAATATGATTTTTTTAAAACCATTTCAGGGTTTCCCACTGCATGCTGCAGTCATGCTGCTCATTTCTGTTTTGCTGACGTGTTTAGTGAGTTCACATCAGTGAAACGCAGAAACAGGCTGGAAACGTTGAACTAAATCATCTCTGCGTAAATGTTTCCTCTCAGGCTTTGCGGACATGGCTGTCCACAAATAGTTAGGCCACAAACATGCAGATTTTCGCTCTGCATGTCTGTGAATCAGAGTAAAACCACGGTTCAGCCCTCAAGCGCTTCAGTTTAGGTTTACAGAGAAGACGAGTCAACAAACAACAGGAAGGAGTCCCGACGCACATTTAGACAGAACAGAGAGAAGGCAGGAAGCTGCAGTTGTAGAGAAATGTGACAAGAAAAGTCCTCCTCAAGGCTAGTTTCCACTTCAGCTGCAACAGGAAGACTGAGGTGAAGTTTGGATCAGATGATGCAGAATGTTTCTGGATAAGTCTGAGGTTAGCAGCCGTCAGCATCATGATTCTGCAGCTGAATGGTTTGAATAGCAGTTTGTAAATAACAGATTAAAAATAATAAATATCTTTATTGTTGAGCTCATTCATCTATGTATTCAATAATTTTGAAGCAAAATGAGGTTTTGAATAGAAAACGTTGCTGATTTTGTAGATGTATAATTTTCAATTTGCATTTAATTAATTACAGAACCAGCAATTAACTTGATTAAGTGTGCCTGCCAGCCAGTCAATACATTTACAGGGCTTTTACCATGAAATAATTATTTTGTCTATACATGACTTTTGGTGTAAATGTGATTATTTGCTTTTACTATAATAATAGTTATTATTATAATAATAATAATAAAAATAATAATAACCATAATGATAATAATAATAATAATAATAATAATAATAATAATAATAATAATAATAATAATAATAATAATAATAATAATATACATTGTGTACGTGCCATGAAGTTATTTATGCCGCACTGCTGCGTCACAGTCTGATCTTTAGTCTGATTGGTTATCCGTGACGTCAAGACCCCGCCCATCGGATTCAACCCAGAAACCCGCCATTTTGAACCAAACCGGGAAGAAAATACTCGGGCATAAGATGTTTAACTTTCTTTTATTTTTCTTCTATGTGAATGTGTGAGCAGTCGAGCCTAATGCCGAAGTGTTTGCTAGTTACTCTCAAACAGAACCCTGCTTCGAAAGGCGGTTTGGAGAATCCAGATTTCAGTTGAAACGGAAACGAATTAAAAACGGTTTGGGTTTAAATGGAATTTGGTGGGGTTTTTCCTGGGATGGAGGTGGACATCCTGGAGTTCAAGGTTCCTACGGACAACAACAAAACCGTGTTCGTTTGGGACATCCCTCCGGTTCTGACGCAGGATCAGGTTTATGTAAGTCCGAACTTAGAGCTAAGATCAGAATCGGGATGAAGTTACAACAGAACCCAGATTGAGGGAACAGCTGTTCTGTTGAGAAATCAGATGTTTTTAGGTCAAAGTAAAGTTAACTTCTAAATCAGGGGTGGGCACTCCTGGTCCTCGAGGGCCGGTCTCCTGCAACTTTTAGATGTACCTCTAAATCAACACACCTGAGTCAAATAATGAGGTCATTAGCAGGACTCTGGAGAACTTGACTGCATTTAGCAGGTGATTCAGCTGTTGGATTCAGGTGTGTTGGACCAGGGAGACATCTAAGAGTTGCAGGACACCAGCCCTCGAGGACCAGGATTGCCCACCCCTGTTCTAAATGGTTTAATTTATTTATTTATTATTTTTTTCTCCGTTTTTTTTTCCTATGAACAATATTTATTTTTTTTTTCTAAGCTCTAGTTTCCATTTTATTTTATTTAAATATTTCAGTTGATTTTTATTTTGAATATTTTCTTCATATGGCTTCCACATATTTTATTTGTTGAGTTTTGTAATGATTCTGTTTAATCAAATATTTTCCATCTTCTCAGTATTTATGTCACAGGCATCTACACTGAAGATGTTTTCTGGAAGCAGCTTCCTGTAGGCGGAGCTTTGTGTTAGATCAGCCAATCAGATGCAACGTTTTAGTCTGACACAGATCTGCTGTTTGACACTTCAGGAGCAGCTCCATCATGTCTTCTCCTCTTTTGGACCACTCTACCTGTTGAAGGTGTGTCCTAACGCTCCGCTCCACCCACCTGGTTTCTACGCCATCATCAAGTTCTACTCTGCTGCTCACGCTGCCAACTCCCAGAGACTCACAGACGGACGCCCTCTGCTTCACAACTCCGCCCTCAAGGTGACCCCCTCCGTCTCTGGATTATGCTGTTACTTGTTTGTTACTTCTGATTGTCTCACCTGTGTTTGCTCCTACAGGTGAAGCTGAGTTCCAAGCAGACTCCCCACTTCCTGTCTGGCAGGAACTCTCCTCTGAGCCACGCCCGCTGCCTGGAACTGGCCAATCACTACCTGGGCTTCAATGGCTGGACCTCTGACATCATCACAGTGAGAAACGCACTCCTCACCTGCTGGTCCAGGTGAGTAAGAGCAAGCAAGATCAATTCCAGTCTGTGTGTCCTCAACAGTTGAAGGAGCTCACCAATGAAGAAGAAGGTGAGGATGAAGAAGAGAATATGGGTGGAGCCAGACAGAGGATAAGGTTCGGCTGCATGATGAAGCTCAGCTTCCCGCGTTACGGCGTGACAACCAGAGGAGCAGCAGTGGTGGAGGAGACCTTCAGCTGTACAGGTGAGAAAACGGCATGTTGTTTTACCTGCCTGAACGCAGATCAAAGGAGCTGAGAAGTTCAACCACATCCCCAACTCCAACATCCTTCTCACCGTACAGCGAGACAGGGATGTAAGAGAGGTGGCAAAACCAAATGAGGTGGATTAGCATTCCTTGTTGGCATCTCATCACAAAAGTAATTATTTCTGAACGGGTAGGACTTTTTATGAAATTTGTGCAAATAAGTTTGTATTTAATTGGAATTTTATTTAAAAAAAATGTTAATTGACAGTTGTGGAGTGAAATCTGTGTCTTGATGTTTGTTTATAATTTTTTTCAAATAGAATATTAAAATAAATATGGAATGCGGTAAATGGTAACCTAAACGATGTCATGGTGGATCATGTTGGCCCGGGGCCCCAACCAGGCTGGGGCCGCCCCTGGGTCTGATGTCTGAGCAGAACATTGAGTCAGTGGCTGCTGTCTCCGTCGTCTCTCTGTGTCCAGGTCCAGACGTCCTCCTGCAGAGGCGCTGCAAGCTGCAGCGGTCGGTCAGAGAGAAGGCCCTGGTCCAGGCCTTCTCCTCCGTGCTGCTCATACTTCTGGGTAAACTGAGCTCATGTTACAGTAAAACTACAGAGGTGTGTGTGAGCTGATCCCAGATCTGCTGCTGCAGGGAATGGTAAGGTGATGGTGGAGCTGAAACAGACCTCAGATCAGTTTGAAGCTGATGAGACTGAAGACGTCCTGGAGGTAAGGTCACCTGTCCTCCCCTGCACTGCAAAAACACCAAACCTTACCAAGCCAGTTATTTAATTTGGTCTTATTTAAAATGTATAAAGATATTATATGATCTGAACACAAATAACTAACTTCTTAGCAAGATGTAGGAGCTTGTTTTAAGTAAATATTTAGGTAATATTGATTAAAAACTCTAGTTCCACTGGCAGATTATTTCACTTTTATAAAGAAAACAATGTTTATGTTTAATTGAAAAATTCAGCCAATGGAAACTCATATCAGTTTTAAGGATAATCTGCCTGAGGAACTGGTTCTTTTTAAATTAATATTAAAGAATAATTGACTTAAAACAAGCTGTTTGTTTTTAAATGTACCAAGATGTTTGTGCTTGAAACTAGACAGAAATATTTTGGTAAAATTTGTTGGGGTATTTTTTCAGTGTGATTCCAGGTGTGTGTTTCTCCTCTGCATACTGATGGCGTGTGTTTCAGGTGAATGAGTTTTCCCTGACAGAGGCTGATGATGAGGAGGCTGGTGATGAAGACTGGGATCTGACCGTGTCTTAGACTCTCAGGATTACAGTTTGGACTGATCTGAGGTCGGCTGCAGGCTGACCAGCCTCCTGCCTTCCCGATTGGCTGGTTCTGCTCAGGTGTATCAGACAGAAAACAGACTCTGAGATGCTGAATGGTTTTATTTCTGAACGAAGCTGTGGTTCTGCACAGGAAGGTTCTGGTCTGAGCTGTTTATCTCCGAGGACCGCTCACCATTTCTGCCACTCTCTGCCTCCCAGTTGGAGTGGAGCGCAGGTCTCCTCCCACCACCACGAAGCCCTGCGTACAGGAAGCAACAGGCAGGAAGTGGTTAGAATGATGATAGATGAATGGAATCTGGTTAACCATTAATAACAGGCAGGAAGTAGTGGAATGATGAGTAAAGGTTGGACATTTGCAGAAACATTTATAGTTTCCGATCAGTGTGCAACACATGGTCAGTTTTGGGGTTTCAATCATTAACTGATGTTACAATAAATGTTTTTCATTTTAGGGAAACTGAAAATTAAAATTTTTCTGTTAAAATAAAGATTTCAGAAACAACAAACTTTGTTTTATTGGATCACTTATCAGTTCACATGATATAATCCAGGATTGACCAACTAGTTTAAAGGAGTTTTTATGTGGAAGATGTTGAGTTAAAAATACTATTTATGAGAGAATAGTACACTGTAAAAACTAACCCAAAGTAATGTTGGGTTAATTTCTAATGCAAATATCTTATAACACTTGGAATAACATTATAACCAGCAGTGAGACAGTTTCAGGTAAAAAATTGTTGAACAAAACAAATTTACAGGAAAAGTTCAGACAGAAACATAAAGATATAATCCTTAATAAACAATTTAGAAAGTTTATCAGCAGTTACACTGCAAAAACATAAATTCTTACCAAGTAGTTTGTTCTAGTTTCATTTCAAATATGGTAGTACTCTTGGAAAACGACTGAACTAATTTGCAAGTAACTTTTCAGCAAGATGTAGGAGTTTGTGTTGAATATTGATGAAAGTTTATTCCAATGGCAAAATATTTAACTTTCAACACATTTTGTCCATGTTTTGAGTAAAATAATCTGGCAGTGGAGCAACTGATCAACTGATGTTTGATCATAAATTAGCTGTTTAAAAATTAGATGTTCTGACTCAGAATTATTGAATATTTTTACAGAAAAATTTTAGTAAATCTGAACTCTTTCTGTTTTTGATGCCATTAATCCACATATCACAGATTGTTGCCTCCCAGAAAGACTCACATCTTCATACTGGATGTTTCCCTGGATGAAGTTAATTTCTCGAGGAAAAGGAATCTCAACTCCTTCACCAAACCAACCTGCAGAAACACAGTTCATGTTCATGTCACCTTCTGTCATTAGACGGCGACTGACAGTCAGATCTTTTCCTCTCCATCATCTCACCTGACAGGAACTTTGTGGCTTCCTGGTTCACCTTCATGTTCAGAGGAACTGCCTGCTCAGCAGCAACACAACACAAAAAAATCATTACTCAGCAATTACTGCACAGAGGTGTTGGCACAGAGGTCTGTAAATGTTCTTACCAGAACTTTTCTAAATTTATTTTTGGTTTCAATTCGACATCTGAAAAAAAAAAAAAAAACAGTTTTAAAAGGAATCAGAAACTCCATCTGAAAGATCTGAAGAGTTTTCATGCTTCCATACTTGATGTCTGTTGAAGGCAAAGTGAGACGATTCTCCTGAATAGTAACCGTCATGCTGGCGGGGCAAACCTGCAGCAGAAATGGAGACGGATGAGGAGAAAACCCCGATGGCTCGCCTGAATCTGCTCTGTGGGTCTGAGTGCGTTACCGCGGACACGGAGAAGACGTCGGGCGTTTCAGTTTCAGGGGCAATGACCTTAACTCTGAGTCTCATGTTGAAGACGAAACCGTCACGCTGGGTGATGCTGATTGTTGGCGCTTTGGTGAGCCCCACCTCAGCTTTCAGAGGTTTGTTCAGGTTCCACGGTTGCTGTGGAAATAAACGTGTCATTATTCAGGTTTGACTTCAGAACATCACTAGAGTATTTATTTGTATAAATCGTATTCCACTTACTGTGAAGAACTGCTTGACTCTTAAAACGAACTTTAAGATCTTCGAGTCAATCTGCCGTAAAAGAAAGAGGATTCTGAAGCTTTGAATAAGGAAACTACATAATCAATGAGTTTTCTTTACGGAGGATTGGACACGTCAGCATAACAACATCTTTACCTACCGTATCAAAGTTTTTCGTTAGGTATCCTGCTTCGTAGAGGCATTTAGCAGCAGAGTTGAAGAAAAATTCAGAGAGGCCTATATAAGCCATCATGGTGTCCTCTGTGAAAACCGGCTCCACGTCGTTTTCCACCACAAGAGGGGGCTGTTGCTCCCTGAACGCCTGGCCCTGGTGGATTTAACACTGAATCTGTGATCATGACACTAACAGGAATAGCATGTCAGCATGCGAGCAACAATGAAGGTAAAAGTGAAGTGAAGCTTCCTGACTGATGAGAGTTTGTAGAAGGATCTGGACAAGACAAAAACACGAGACAAAACAGTCTTCGCCTGTATTAAGCCTCATTACCAGGTAATTCCTGAATTTTAATATGAGACAAAATGTACAAGTCTTTCCATTTCAAGCAGGTTGTCAGTTTAAAATCTTGACCCAGATCTTAAAATCAACAAAGCAAATCTTTCCTCACTTTAAAAGCCACGTCCAGGCTTGTAGCTGTCACTTTGATGTCTCTGGTTAGGGTATAGTCAAAGTTGATGCCCAGTTTGAGGGGTAGCGGTGCAACCATTGGAATCTTGTTCACAAAAAACGGAGCAAGTCTCTTGAAAACGGGGCAGAACTGCAATCAGAGAGAGTAGAGAGTCCTATTAGGCTTCATACTGCTGGTTAACACTGGCTACTGCAAAGATAATTAAAGTCTGTGATATCTGGTCACTATTCATCAACATTCAGGTTCAGACAGAAGAGGAAGAAGGATAAAAACCACAGTGGAGATGAAGGAGGCCGCAAGACTTCGAGCTCTCTCCTCAAGATTCCTGGAAACAAAACACAGTTTTCAGAACCTTCACAGACCCAGAATCTACTTCAGATAGTCTGGATCTCAGTTACCCGAATCGCGTTGCTCCAACAAATCCAATTTGGTCGGCTGAAGCCTGGCAGGCCCTCATGTCAGCTGCCAGCCCTCCATCACGGTTTCTGACCAGACCGACCTCCATGTTGGCGGCTACGCCTGTAACGATGAATTCTGGAGACATCTCTACTTCACTGCAAAACCAGAAATGGACCATTTAAGTCATGATGATCAGAAATACAATTTAACATTGAGGCTTCAGAGTAAACCCTGAGGAATTAAAACTCTTCCTTTCTAAAGTCCTCATTAGATCTGCTGATTTACTGATTCCCCACCTGTTTGGACACTGAGTCTGACGTTCCACTGAAATAGGATTAAATACTTACAAGAAGCAAAGATTAACGGTGGTGTCAAAGTTCAAGGTAAAGCCGAAGTTCTGAATCATGAACTGGAAGCCATAGTTCTCCACGAACGAAAGATGAGCTTCATTGACGTTGACCCCAGTTAACCTCACACTGAACAGAAGAGAAGAAAAGAAACTTGCATTTGATATTTGATTATTTAGCATGCAAAATAATAGTTATCTACCAAAGTTATCTCAGCCAGTTCACAAGTACAACTTTATAAATGGCACTTCTTAAGTTAATGGAATGAATCAGACTTTGTGTCAGTGGGTGTCCAGGAAAGATCGTCTCTTACTTGGTGACTTTACAGTTCAAAAACTGGAAACCTTCAAACACTTTTCCTTCCAAGTGCTCCTGAAACATGGCCAGAGCTTCGTCTCTCACTGTGGAAATACAAACAGCTTCATGACATCACAGGAGCTCAACAACCAGAAATTACAGCTCCGTTCCCATGTTCCAACTCCAGGTCAACAGGAACCGTACAGATGTTCAGGGCGTGGTTGGTGATCCGGACTTTAAGGGCGGTGGGATCGAGTCCAAAGGAGGAAAACGTGAAGCTGAGGAAGAGGAACAAACAGGTGAAGGAATTCATCCTGACGACACCTGGAATGTCAGAAGAAGAGAAATTATTTTTAGAGAATCAACATCTTCTTCTTTGCATCTGGAAGCATTTTAGGACTCTGGTCAACATTGTTACCGGTTTGAGTCTGGTTGATTGTGAGTTCAAGAGTTCCTGTTCTCGAACCAAACCGTCTGTGCATTTGTAATGCAAATGGGTGCATTTGCATTACAAATGCACCCATTTGGAAATGCAGCTCCAGAGCTCTTCCCACCTCGTGGACAGAAAACGGATTCATCTTACAGTAGTTGTTGGTATTAGCACTGACCAGTCTGAAGCTTCTGGAATCAATCGGATCTGAAGCGGACGGCTGCAGCCTCTGATCTGATCCTCCACAAACCCACAGCTGTAGTTTTCTACTATTCAGCATTTCATCACCGTGAGCAGACATGATGGTTGATTCTTTACTTCCCCTGATTGGGTCAAATGTTTATCCAGCCTTGAGCTTCCATCATGCTGCAGGTTTTCCCACAATTCCCTCATCACTGCAAAAACACAAACGTCCGTCCAGTCGATCGATCGATCGATCGATCGATTGATCGATCGTCTGCCGCTTATCCGGGGTCGGGTCACGGGGGTAGCAGCTTGAGAATGGAGGCCCAGACTTCCCTCTCCCCAGCCACTTCTTCCAGCTCCTCCGGGGGAATCCCGAGGCGTTCCCAGGCCAGCCGGGAGACATAGTCCCTCCAGCGTGTCCTGGGTCTTCCCTGGGGCCTCCTCCCAGTGGGTTGTGCGCGAAACACCTCACCAAAGAGGCATCCTGACCAGATGCCAGAGCTTCAACTGGCTCCTCTCAATGTGGAGCAACAGCAGCTCTACTCTGAGTCCCTCCTGGATGACCAAGCTTCTCACCCTATCTCTAACTCTTAGCCCAGTCACGTTATGCAGGAAACCCATTTCGGCCGCTTATATTCAAGATCTCATTCTTTCGGTCATGACCCAAACCTTATGACCATAGACGAAAGTAGGAACGTAGATCGACCGGTTAATTGAGAGCTTTGCTGTTTGGCTCAGCTCTCTCTTCACCATGGACCGGTACAGCCCCCGCTTCACAGTAGAAGCGGGGGCTGTACACAAAATCTCACCAACTTCAGAAAGACATAGGAGCTTGCTTTAAGTAAATGATTATGATTATGAGATTGGCATTCTTTGGTTCATCGCCAGATTATTTCATTAAAATGTGGGAAGATGTCTCATTACAAGTGAAATAATCTGCTAAGCTTATTAACATAATTTTAATTTCATTTCTTATTTAATGGAAACAGAATATAAATTAAAATTTGCACATGTTTATAATGGAAATGCAGCTACAGAGCTCTTTCCACCCAGTGGACTGGAAACGGATCCATCTTGCCATAGTTGTTGGGATTGGCACTGATTGCCTCTGGAATATCTCAGACACTTCTGTGGTTCAAGGTTAAAGCAGAAAACTGCAGCTGGTTGATGCTGGATTACTTCTGTGGTTTAGCTTCAGGAGGAGAAAGGAGAAGTCGCAGTCTGCATGAACATGATTAAGTTGTTCTGATTCTTGAAACTGATCAGAGCAAAAAGAGAAGCACAACGTCTGCATCACCAGTGAGAGCAAGAGGCAGACCTTATCTCCTCTGCACAGCGTCTGTCCTGACAGGATCTTACCCAACAGCTTTTCTACAGAACATGGATGTTTACTAAAATCAGAAATGGTAATCAGCATGAGAAAATCATTATCTGATCACATTTCTCTTTCTCAGCAACAGAAATCCACTGAACTCCAATGGAGGAAGCATTAGAAAAGGGAAGCTACAGTGAAAACTAGAAAATTCCTGAAGAAATTTAACAGGAACCTGCCAAAGTGTGTCTGTCGGTTTGGACCCAGCATTCTGATGCTAAAAATTAGCATAAATGCTAGGAATATTAAAAAAATTACAAAGTAGCCAGTGGAGAGTCAAGCATGTTGACTAACATGAACTTGAACCATTCAGTATGTTAAAATGAGTGTGTAACCTTTTTAATTATAATGGCTTATCATCAGCTCTGCGTTGTGTGAATACGAGTCCAGGACACAGGATGAGACAAAAATGTAGTTTATCTGTATGAAACAGAATATAAAATAATCAGGGACCAGGTTCGTCACAGGCAATACAGCACCTTACGAGGAATAGTATTTTGTGTTTGCAACAAACTAACAGAACATTTTACAGGACCATTACAATGTTCTCAGTCAGGCCCGTGCAGAGGGGGTGCTATGGGGGCTTGAGCACCTGCCCCTTTTGCTCCATGACCCCAAGTGCCCTTTTGGTCTTTTTTTTTTTTTTCTTACACATGTACTACAATTATTACTATTATTACTGTTATTATTGTTTTTATGATTATGTTTATGATTATGTTTATTATTATTATTATTATTATTATTATTATTATTATTATTATTATTATTACTATTATTATTATTATTATTATTATTATTATTACTTTGCAAGAAAAACAACACAATAAGCCCTCCGGTTACATTGTTACCTTTGACCTTTTGCCCGTGACGCACTTGCCTCTCGCGCGATGAGATACTGCGGCTAACTGCGGAGCTCAAGCTAGCAAACGTCTGACTCCGGTGGAAAAAACTGGAGTCGGCTTGCTGCTTGTCAGATAACGGAAAACGTTAAATGTTGTATCGTTTCTCCTTCAGCATGGACTCGCGGTTTAAACAGAAATGAAATAGAACAAGAGGAAAATATAGTCCGCTCTCTGAGTCCGCCTTTCTCTGAATATCTACTGAGCGGGAGGAAACGCCAGGTGAGCAAAAGCTGTTCTTATCTATCGATCCATTATTTTTATCATACAGACATTACGCTGCTGTTGTTGTGCTATGAGCTAGCTGCTAGCTAATGACTTTGCTAGCAAAGCAAGATAACTAAAAGCTTCCCTGTATTGTTAATGACAGCAGTCATTCTGCAGTATTACTGATGCAATAGCGGCACATCGCCCGTCCAGAACCAGAATCAGCTCCATCATGGATATATGTCCGATTTTCTCATTTTCTTTGGTGAATGATGTACATTGCATTTATTCTAGCATTAGGTAAATGTCTCTCGAAGGAGAATAGTACTTAAATAAAAGTCCAACTAGGACATTCATTTAGAATGAAAAATAACTCATCCTGAACTACCATGATAGATATAATGTCTGTAATAATCAAACTGCTTCTGTCATTAATGAAGGGGAAAACATAAACTTTTATTTGCACACATCAGAAATCTTTGGTTTGATTTTAGGCTCTGCCAAAGCATCATGTGAGAATTGCAAGCAAAACTTTGAATAGCAAGCAAAGATTTCTGACATGCGCAAATAAGTTTGTTTGATTTGCAAATAATTTTTTTAAGTCATGAGATAAAAATTTGTGATTTCAGTTTAAAAAAAAAATTAAGCTAAACATTTTTTTGTTGAAAAAAATGTTACAATTCAAAATGTCTTGATCACAATTTTATATTATTTAATTGAGGTTAGTATTTTAATTGAATAATTGTGAAACAAATTGAACTCCATAGGAGAGGTCTCATTTTCTCTGAAATTAATATTGTTATGCTGTGAACTGAAAAACATATTGGTTTAAACACAACGGTAAAGAGCTGGTAGTGTGGTTTATTATAGTGTTCTGATCATAATTCATTATGTTTTGCTTGTTTCAGTTCAAAGACGCCACATAAAGACAGACGTCAGAAACAAAAAAGAAAGGATTTGCTAGAAGCAGCGAAAGGTACTGGATTGTTGACCAACTGGGTCAGAACCAGTACAGCAGGTAAGAACAAAAAAGTAAAGGTTCTGACCATCATCAACCTGCAGTGTTTGGTAGTGAACACATATTTAATATTACAAAGCAGCTATTATGCTTTTATTATGTTAAGAGCAGTCTTTTCTCATAGTGACATGCATTAATTATATTTTTGCTTTTGTTTTTTTTCTGCAGTTCCACGTTAAAGTTTGATGCAGCTGTTTTTCTGAATGGACCGTCTTCATCTCCACTGCAAGTACAGCAACCCAGGCAGATGATCTTTGATGGTATGTCTCACAATTTTGTAATTTATCATTGTTAATTAAACTCTGAAAGCTGGGTGACTTTGTTAATATTCTGTCCTAAAATGCAATAAGATGTGCCCTTTTTTTGTTTTTTTTGTTTTTGAGCACCTGCCCCTTTAGTGGTCTCTGCACGGCCCTGTTCTCAGTGAACCTACCTCGCGCCCATCTCTCGTGAACTGGTAGAGGAAGAGTGACAAACGGACAAGAGATGCCAGCCAGGGAGAAAGAGTTGGCAGTTAGCAGGAAAGTGGATCAAAACCTGAGATAAAGTTTTATGATCCAGAGGAAGCACAAGAACTGTGGGCTTTACAACGGTTACAGATGCAAAGACACGATTTTGAGGACAACGGTTACACAGACTTGTGACAGCTGTATTCACGGTTTGGCACTCCTTTTATGCAAATGATTTCTAACTAAGCTATGCATCAATGTAATAACTATTCAATTCAAAGGAACACGTTAGAACTACTCTAAAGACAGAGATAAAGGGTTGTCCCAAGGCTGATTCTCTGTTCACTTCTATTGCATTTAAAAATTCAACTGTTTCTCTTTTGTTCTTTATTTAATGTTTGATGAAATGTTTGGGTTTAGATCTAACACACGCTAATCCCATGTGTAACAATGGTTGGTAAAAATCAATTATAAAATGCCCAAAACACAAGTAGTTCTAAAGGCCAGCTGAGAGTTCTGCCATAGTTATAACTACAGTGATGCCCATTTGTAGTCCTAATCAGCTGCTCGGCCCTGCTGTGTTCCCTTGCTATGGTAATGGCAATTCATATGTCGCTCACTCACATTAATAGCAGCGATGAGAGAAAAATTGTGCACTGAGGTCTGAGATTTTTCAGAAAAGTATGAAAACGAATGGCTCAGAGCGTCAGTTACCCTGGCGCATGATTTTGTTCTGAAGCACCTTGTCAGAAAACCGTAAGCCCTAGTGAAATTTTGAAAACATTTGACCGAAGCAGGCACTCATATCTATGTCATGACCAAGTTTGCTACTGATAGGGAGATATTTGTGGGCGTGACGGCGATGGAATCTGAAAACATTTATTTCAGGAAAATGTGGAGATTCCATGTTAATGTATTAAATTTGGGCTAAGTACAGATTTTTTTAGAGAAACATACAAATAATAGTTATCATGACAACAATTTTCATAAATGCTCAAAATAATAACATTAATGTTATCCTCACAACCTAAGGTTCCTGAGTTTGCTGTGGTGTGCTAATTTATGTATGTTGTATAATGGTTAATAGATTATTTTGATAACTGTATTTGATATGTATCCTGTGAAGAAGTTTTATTCGTATTAAATGATGATCCTTTATGTGTCATATAAATGTAATGTTTTTTGTATCACAGTCAAGGTGTTTTTCTGTGCAGCTGGGAGACAAACTAATGAAACAAGATGTGTCGACTGAAGTAAGTTTCCCAGGGTTGCTGAACTTCCCCGACAGTTATTTGGGAACTTGCTGTTTTTCCCGTGGCCTTCCCTGCATGGAGATGATGGAGTATTTAGTTTTCACATTTCGTAGACATAGCAGTGAATGAGCGTACAAGGTTCTGTATGTTTTCCTTTGTTTCTCTTGTTTGGTCTTAGAAGATTGAGTCTCCGCCTCGGTAGTAGAGAGAGATGAATAAAGTAACTATGCAACTCTGAGTTCGTCAGAGCAGAATGATTTGTCGCCTAATGCAGTGTGTTTTTGCTCTCCGTCTGAAGATGTATTAAAGATTGTTTTTGCTCCCTGACTTTTGTCTGGACCTCAGTCTTTGAATTGTGCACTTCGCAATCCTTACAAGACTGATATAAGACAGCTATGGAAAGATAGTTTAAATCCTAAGGCCCCTTACCTTTGAGAAATGAAGAGAACATTTTTCTGGTAAATTACTTGGTTCCCATGTTTTCGAGGGGACAAAAATTATTTCAGGTGGCTAAAATATATGGTTCCCCCTCATATCTCTGGCAAATAAAGAGCAAATGTTTTCAAACTTACCTGATTTGTTGTTGATAATGAGAGGAATAAGCACAATTAAAGACTTGTTGGTATATTAATTTGTTTCCATGTTTTGGAGGGGGAACAGGTTATTTCAGACAGCTAAAATATATGGTTCCCCCCTCATAACGCTGGCAGAGAAGGAGCAAATGCTACCAAAATCACAGGATTTATTGTTGATGAGAGGAATAAACAGAGAAAAAATCTTGCTGGTAAGATAAGTTGTTCCCATATTATGGAGGGGGAACAGATTATTTCAGGCTGCTGAATTATCCATTCTTTCCTCTCTGTGATGGACCGAGTTAATAAACAGGAGGAGTCACAGGATATATTTAGAAAAAATAGGGTTTTTATTTGAACCCAAAAATCATAAATGACAAAAGATAAACTGAGCTCATAAAAAGAGGTCAAAGAAACAAAACTGAACTCAGGCAAAAGTGTAAACAAACTAGCTGCACAAACAAACACAACTGACCTAACAAAGAAATGACACACAGGGGTTTTTATACTGGCTGATCAGACCAAGACACAATAGGGGTAACTAAAAAGAATACAAATAACACAAAACAAATAGTACAGCTAAGTTTGGCTAAACTAAAGACCCAAAAAATGAAAATCAAAAATAAACTTTAAATACTAATGCTTACTTAAATACAAAACTTATCTAAACAAAGCTACCATATCCCCCTGCCAGCAGGAACTAGTGGTGTATTCCAATCAGCACTTAAGCTTACTGAACCCTGGCCCTCATCCTTTCTTGACCTCAGGGTGTGGCCATAGATTTGGGCATCACACTCTCCTTACCCCATAACCTTGCGGAATAAAGAACAACTGTTTCCAAGTTCTCAAAAATCTTTACATATACACTACGTGTTGGGAAAACTGTGTTTGGTGACTGACTTTTATTTCTGCCAGGTTTACGTGAGAAAAGTTGTAAAAAGAGCGATTCTCTTGGCGTTTAAAATAACACAAAACATCGTCAGAAGACCTCGTTTATTTATTTATTTTACAATTTTTTTAAACAACAGCTGCCAATTAAACTGAATGTTACAACCTTGGCATAATTATATGACTTGTTTTACCGAGAAATCGATCAGAAGCAACGTGAAAATGATCATATCCGCCTCATTCGCCCCGCTGGCTGTAATGCGCGCCCCCGACACAGGGGGAACAGATTTTCATAGGGGAACCAAATTTTGCACAAGACGAACCTGGCATCGAGCCACATTTTTAGTGGGTGTGCACGCAGTGGTACGAGCCGCATTAACAGTAAAGGAAGAAATAATTAGAAAATTCCTGAAGAGAGTATATAAGCTAAAATTAGCCAAAATGCTAATGTTAGCGTGAATACTTTCAGTAACATGAGGGATCACAAGCATGTTGTCTATATTTCACTTCTTACGCCATTCTCTATCAATACTGTAACGATTCTGTGTTTTAATTCTGCTGGGGTTCACATGGTTATGTGTATTTGTTATAAGTTCATTGTGTTCCATATCATGTGCTTCCCCTGTCTGACTCTGCTGACTCCCACTCACATGTAATAGGCCTGTCATGTGGGTGGGGCTTGGGGTGAGCGGCAGTACCAGGACTGGAAGTGAAGGGAGTTGAGCGTTTGGTTGGGAGTTAAGCTGTCAGGAAGTGTATTGGCTTGTTAGGGGCGTGAGTTGCAGCCTCAAGAATAGCGGCTTGTATTCTTATTTCTAATAAACCGTGTTCAGCGGGACTACAGTTGCGGTGTTGGTGTCTTTACATTACTAAACAATACTAAATACTAAACAAATTCTGCCTTGCGCCACAATTACTTGAAATGCCAACAAAAGTAATCTCCCCTCAGGGGAACGAGCCGCACGTTTTGATATATATTGTGAGGGGGCACGCAGCGGTACGGGCCGCATTAACGGTAGTAGGAAGCGGCAGTTATTTTGAGGAGCAGAACAATAGATGTCTGCCATGCAACACATGGAGCAGTGACTGACTAAGCAAATCAGTCACTGCTCTCCCTATGAATTGCATGGCAGGCCCCAATTAACTTGCTTTCCATCCATCCATCCATTTTCCGTCACCCTTCTCCCTAACGGGGTCGGGAGTTGCCGGTGCCTATCTCCAGCTGCTTTCCGGGCAAGAGGCGGGGTCACCCTGGACAGGTCGCCAGTCTGTCGCAGGGCAACACAGAGAGACAAACAGGACAAACAACCATGCACACACACACCTAGGGAGAATTTGGGAAGGCCAATCAACCTGACAGTCATGTTTTTGGACTGTGGGAGGAAGCCGGAGAACCCGGAGAGAACCCAGCATGCACAGGGAGAACATGCAAACTCCGTGCAGAAAGACCCCGGGCCGGGAATCGAACCCAGGACCTTCTTGCTGCAAGGCAACAGCGCTACCCACTGCGCCACTGTGCAGCCTTAACTTGCTTTCCTCTGAAGGAAACAGTGGAGTCAAACTCTAGGCATTGAGGGTCAGGCTCCTGCAACTTTTAGATGTGTCCTTTTTTCTACATACTTGAGTTGTATGTGTGTAGAATTTTGTAAATTACAAAATTTTGTAATTTTGTCAGAAATTACAAAATTGCTGAACTGTCTCAAGTTGAGCTCCACAGAGCTCTGCTAATGAGTGGGATGTATCGATACATGACACAATACTGATGTCTCAAGAACAAGACAAGATGAGATGTTAATATTTTAAGAAAACTTCAAGGAAGATGATGGCGCCACGTTTTTTTATGACTTATGATGCGAACAAACTTATTCATGTGGGACTTTAATTTTCTTAATTAGTCTGAAATATTTTGCTCAGATTTCCAACAGAAACAAAGCTAGTGAAAACATCTCTACCAGAAACATTTCATCATCCTTCTGAGTTTCTTTAGTGATCACAAGGATGTCACTTCCACATCTCTCCATCCTCAACATTGTTACTGAACGCTCAATAATGTTCGGCTCAGTTGATTATGTTTGGTAACTCTTGCATCCCATTTAGAGGTAAAATTATTCAGTCTTCAGGCATGTAATCAAAGGAAAGATATTTGGCTATTGGGTAAATTAACTTCGGGAAAAGTTGTTTTCTACAACTCAGAATCATTTCTAAGCTCAGATGCATGGAATCAATGAACAACATATCACTGCATTAGTTACTACTTCCTTACTTTTTCTTGGCTGAGAAGCTGAAGCTCCCAAAAAATGAGGATGAATCATAATCAGTATGTAGCAGTTGTTTGTCTTCTCAGGTGTGATGGACTTGTGATCCGGTCCAGGGAGTCAGTACGATCCAGTCAAGCACCTTTGGGATGTACTGGACTAAAGAAAGTTTGTTTTATGAACTTTACCTTCAGTCTTTCAGGACTTAAAAGTATTTGCTGCTGATGGATCGAATCTGAAACTGAGGTCCGAGGCCAGTCAGCGATCCGGAGGCTTTGAGAGCCAGCAAACAAAACATCATCATCACTGCACCACATTCCCTTTAGGAGCATCACAATAAACCAGTGAATAGTAAAAAATAGTAAAAAAATACTTTAATATCATCAGCATACACACAAAACATCCATCGACGCTGCAGGGAATGCTAACACACACAGACTACAGCTGCTTTCAGTGGCTGTCAGAAATGACAAAACTGTACACTCATCTCTACAGCACGAACAACACTGGACCACGCAGCACCCGAAGGCAGCAGGATGAATCTACAGACGAGTCATGAAGGCAGCATGGACAGAAACGCTGACCCTGCACAACATCCGGTCCTTAAAGGAGTAATCCAATATTTATAACATAGCCCTTCAAATTAAAACCTTGCTGGATGAATTGATCATTTCCAATGGCTAAGGGCCAATCACACTCAGGTCAATAACAACTGTACCAATAAGAAATGTCTGCGTTCGCAGCTCCACCTCTGAATAACTCAGGGTAAACGGGGGAAGCGAGTGGCAGCAGCCTGGCAGTGTTGATCAGATTTGGTCCGGATTGGTTCAGTTTGGTATAAGATCCGTTTCTATGGAAACCAGAGGTCTCTCAGTGGCTTTCAGTCCAAATAGTGACCCAGTGTTTCTGGATCTTCCGGTTCTGGGTCGAGGTCACTTGTTCCTGGATCAGGAAACCATCATCATCGACATGCTGCTCGGTGTTACCCATAATCCTCCTCTGCTGGAGCTCCGCCGTCTGCCACGCCTCAGGACGGACAAAGAACTGACACTGCAGGGGGAAAAAAACAGAAATACTGTTTCCACTCAACCACAGCGGACAGGAGGGCAGGTGAGCAGACTGACTGGTGAACAGGTTAGTAGGCGGACAGGTGAATGGGTTAGGATTAGGGCAGGTAAATGTGCAGCAGGTGTGTGAATCAGAGACCAAACAGCCTGAAAGGTCTTAAGCTTTATGGTGAACCTATTCTCTGATTGGTTAAAAACATCCAATGATGGGCGTGGCCATATCTGCAGACAGATACTAACCAAAACATGGCTGCTAAATTGGATAAAGTATAAATTCTAAAAAAAAGAGATGGACAGAAAACTATGAAGTAAGTTTGTACAATCAGTAACCAGATTGTAAGTTGTTCAGTGTTCCTTAAAGCAGAGTTTTCTTGCAGCAGTCAGTAAGTGGTAAACAGTCGGACTTTGCAGCAGGAGCCACCTGGAGCAACTTGTGCAGTCAGTAACCAGTCAGTAAACACAACGTAAGCAAGAGCAAACAGTTGGGTCCTTTAAGGGTTTTCGAACAGTCAAAGTAAGCAGTAAACAGCTGGTCAGTGGTCCTTACAGCAGGCCTCTCCTGCAGCAACATGTGCAGCCAGTAAGCAGTAAACAGCCGGTCAGTGGTCCTTACAGCAGGCCTCTCCTGCAGCAACCTGCCTGGCCTCAGAGCTCCTCGGTCAGCTTGTCCATGTCAGACGGTTGGCTCTTCATGCGGGCCCTTTGGGTTTTGGCCTCGTACATCTCCCTGGTGCTGGCTCTCTTGAAGAAGCCACACTGAACAGCAGGGGGCAACATAACAATTTACCAACCGGCGTGAACGACGCCATGGGCATGAGATGATGAGAATGTCTCATGAGGTGGATCCTGAAAACAAGCGTCGGGCTTCACAAACCTTCCAAAGCAGAATGCAGATCAGAGCCAGCAGCAGAACTCCAGCCAGGACTGACACCACTATGATCCACCAGGGGGCGCCAGAGTTCAGCTGCAGCTCAAACTCTGGGTAAATGTTGACCTCAATCTGCAGACAGGAAGCAGAGGCTCAGGGAGCGTGCACCAGGCCGTCAGCTGGGATGGGAGCAGCAGGGTGTTACCAGTGAGGGGGACGACTTCATGGTGACGGATCTCCTCAAGGTCTTCAACTTCAAAGTGGCCTGGCCTTGAACCAGCACACTGCTTGCATCTCTGTAGTCCTGAAATAAAACAGGAGGCATTCTACTCAGTGGCCACTAGAGGGCACTGCAGCCCAATGAAGCTCAAATCTACAGTTCAAATGCTAATATTCTTTAGTCAAGCATTTTATTCACTCTTTTGTGTTTAGGGTTTGGTATGGATTGGACAGGAAGTGACCATGACACTGGCTGAACTGGTGAAGCTGGTGATGTTGCTCAGAACCAGTGGTGGGCACACTTATGCTAATCTGCGCTATTTTTTATTTGGCCAACTTTCATTTATCTTCCACTAAATTTCGCAGGATAAATTCGAAAGTGCTAATTTATTTAGTTGTTTTGTGAACTTTCAGTTGAATCCAGTTCAAGATCTTTGTTGATTTAGTAACAGAATATTTCATAATGAAATAATTAAATATAATTTTCTTCATGACTGAAAAAATATACATATAAAATTACATATAAATGATGGATTATGATTATAATTACAATTTTGATTAGAGGATGACTGTGAGTGATAACAGTATTAGCATCATGAAAAAACATGTACATAAAGCAAATGGCTCAATCTTTGGTTAAGATTTCTTCAACTTGTTAGACATTTATATTCATGCTCTTATTTTGAAATAAGTGAAGCCTGTTAAGGCAGCAGTTCTGTTTCCTCTAATTGTATTTTCTCTCTTTTGTCTGCATTAACTTTATTTCAAGCAAGAAACATAAAGGAGGAAAATAAAAAAGAACAATAGAGAATAAGCTACAACAATAAATGCAATTTCTAAGTATTTCTTTAGCATTAGCTTCCATTAAATACCATGTAGCACTTTAGCATTAGCTAAACTAATATTTATGGTTAGCACTACTAACATTTTAGCTAGCGGTGGCCACAGCTGGTGGATCTGACAGATGATCACCGCTCTGGGTCACGGTACCTCAATCATGGTGGAGTTCCACAGCCGGCTCTTCACCGTCAGAGTTGCAGAGTTGTTCATGTTGAGCAGAGGACATGAGAACTTCACACACCTGGCCCCACTGCTGCAGCTCTGCAACACATGAGGATGATCACGTCCATCAGGAGGTTTCCTCTGTTTAGCCTCCAGTGCCAACCACATTTTCAGAAGTCTGGCTTTTTAGCTGAAGCTACAAAGTTCAATGTGTCAAAGTGGAAACCTTCACTTTGTGGACAGTTAAAGTGTCCATAGTCAAGTCTTTACCAGTTTAAAGGTCTTCCTCTGTCTCTGCATGCTGAGGACTGGGAGAGTTTTCTCTTGTTTCCTTTCCTCCGCTCCCTTCATCCCCAGGCTCCTCCTCATCATCCTCTCATCATTGGACAGCTGAACAAACAAATGCACACATCAAGCATTTATTCTGACTGTTATTTTGAAAGCAGTGTCTGAGGCAGGCGTTGCCGTGGTTACCACAAGCTTCAAAGGGTTAATGATGTCGCCGTGTGTGCATTGACGATTCGAGGTGCCTTCCAGGCGGACCTCTGTCAGATACAGCAGCCACTTTCCGTTCGCCACCTCCTTCGGCCAATCGAACTCGACCTCCAGGTTACCAAGGTGACCCAGAGGCTTCCCCTGGATGTGAACCTGTTGGAGAACACCTGGTTACACCTGTCCAATCTCTGGTTTGGAGCATCCGGATCATCCAAACAAACCTGAAAGGTGAAGATCACCAGACTGCCCACGTCCTCCGTGGTCTTCATGGCCTGCTCACCAACCACATGACCACCGAAGAAGACTGAACCCGGTTTGATTCTAACAGGAAACAGTCGGAGGTCCGCTTCAATTAAACTACTTACTTTGATTCAACAGGACAAAACCTGTTACTCTGATATGATCCATCAAAAGTAAAGAAATAATTCACATGTTCAGTCTGAAGCCACTAGATGGCACCCTATCACTAACCTTTCATGAGGTTTGTTTTTACCCCATGAAGCAACATTGGGTCAACCTACTGAAAGCAGAATTGTACCTATTTCATTACCAGCTGCTCATCAGTAAACTGAATCAGGTCTTACAGCGTGAGAGTCGCCTGCAGGGAATACTCCACCATCAAGGAGACAAAGACTGGAGACAGATCTGACTGGTCGCTGAGCCTGAAGACACAGAGACACATCAGCATCCGGCGGCACAAACTCAGACCGAGACGTGTGAGTGGACGCCCTACGTGGACAGCACCAGCTGGGACTGGATTTCCTTGGTGTCCAAAGCGATCGCAGATGGCTCAAATTTAATGAACATCTGAATCTGGAACACAGGAGCAGAAAGTGCAGACAGATTGTGGTGCTACAGCTGGAACGCCTTATGCAGGATCGGGTATTTACCTTCTGGTTGCTTCTGAAGGGATTCCCCAGCTGACAGAGAAGAGTGGCCCCTTCAACAGAACACTCAATGGCTCCTGAGCTGCCCCCCTGAAACAAACAGAAACACAAGAAAAAAATAAAGACCCAGATCCTTTTGGGTTCTCTCAAATCTCCTGTGGTTTTGCATGGGGATTAGATCAGTAGGCAACTAAATTCCAGTGCTGAAACGTGCAAGAAATGTTCTGTATGTGACCAATACCCAATAAAATCAAGATTCATTTGGAAATCAACGTTTTAGTGAAAGATCTCTCTTTTGTAGTCAAACCAAACCCATTCCTTCTGTCATACTGGAAGACTCAGGAAGTTTTCAGCCCTGATGCTACGGTATAGTTGGTTGGATTAGGGATCAAAGTGGCTACACTTTCACATGGTGCCTGTTCCTGTGGCGGCGCTGCACCAAGAACCACTGAAGGAAACGACACAAAAACCTCCTAAAAGACCTGAACGCAACTTCCTTGTTCACAAAATATTAACAAAAATGGAGTGGATTTAAGAGATTGTACGATTTCCCTTTTGTCTTTGGTATAAAACCTTGAGCTATTTCTCCAGCTAGTGCGAGACTACCATGTTTGTTTTGGTTGAATTTACCCAGAATGCCCTGCGCTATATTCTGCTCCCTGCTTTTGGAGTGGTCTCCGTTCAGATGGGACCAGAGTTCACTTCAACCTGACTGATATCCGGTTTGATCGCTAATTCACACAAAGCAGACTTTCTAGGCAAATGAACAGGAGTTGGATGAATGCAGACTAAACAGGACTGGAGTGAATCCACTTTAAATCGTCGCCACAGGAAATAAAAATCTCTTCTTCATTGCCTTTTTTTGGACTCCAGAGTAAACAAGCGACGGCGGGACGCTGACGTTGAGGACAGTGTTGTGAGCATCCTCTGCTAGTCGACCTGGTGACGCCGTGTTGCTGACGTTGACCTCCAGAAGTAACCTCCTGATGCTGATGTTGTAGTTCAGCAGCTGGTTGCCGTCCTGCCTGGAAACAAACGATGAACATCAGGAACCTGATGCGGCTGGAGGAAGTTTTAGGTCCTGGTTGCAGGACGGACTCCAGCTGGCGGTTGTCATAACTTCTTCATCTTTACCCCACCTCTATTCATCTAACCGGTTCTGATCAGATCAATATCCTGACCTGATCCAATCAGCTGTGTCACTCACATGGGGAAGGGTTTGTGGTCCTCATCTGTGAACCAGGCCACCATCCGAAGGTTACTTTGACAGACGTTATCAGACCCGCAGGCCTTCTTGATGTGAATCTGAATGGGGAGAAAAACAAAAATCAAACAGTGTAACAAAAGATATTTCTCTTGAAGCAACCGGATCTGACCAGGGTTCTGATGAGTTGAGGTGTCGGGCTCAGGATGGGGAAGCGCTTCAGGTCTTGAACAGCGTTGCTTCTGTTGGGAAGTTTCTCATGTAGGGAGACGTTGAGGGAGAACACCAGAGGCTCCACCACGTTTTGGATGGTACTCTGCAGAACACAGATAAACAGAACATTTTATTTAGTTTACCAGGATATGGGTCAGGTTTTCCAGCTGGTAAAGAGAAAAACAGGGCAGATGTGGAAGTAAAGTGGTCAGAAATCTGGTGCTGATGCTGGACCTTCAGGATGCAAACAACACCGACAGACAACAAAGCCGCTTCTCTTGATTCACGAGGAGTTAATTTTTGCTTCAAGAAACGATCTGATGGGAAGCTGGACAAGATTATTGTTGTGTGCAAATTGCGCTGAAAGCAGTTAGCTTAAAAAACGAAGCCTAAAGTAGCATCGTAATGCTAAACTTGTAGCAGCACAGACGTTCAGTTAGAGATGATAAGGTTAACACATTACCAAGGGTCATATTGTTGTGTGTGATGAGCTCAGGAGCCTGCAGGTGGCGCTCTGCCTGTGTGTGCATATCTCACCAGCAGTCCGGCTTTCAGGGTTTTACACTTTCCGTTCCCCACTGACAGGATGCTGGAGTACACGCTCTGCCCGTTGTCATGGAAACGGAGGCGGGGCGAGAGACTGGTGACGTCTCCAGTCACAGTGAAGTTGACAGCTGTGAGAAAAACAAAACAAAACAACTGAAAACAACTAAAGTTTCCATTTTAAAACAAGACTTCAAGTTTTTGGACATTAGAAAAAATGGCCACATTTGGCTTTTTTTTTTTTAAATTAACCACTTAAGCATTTTTTAATACAATATTATAAATACATTAGAAGATGCAGATAAACAAATAATTCAGTAATTAAAGTAAAAACTAAATGAAATGTAATGAAATAGCATTTCTTTTGGCTAGGCATGAATATGCAGCCCATAAAAATGAGCATTTTAAATGGTGCTTAAAGGTTTTATTTTCTTTTTCTTTTATAGAGTTTGAAACCAAATTCAAATTCTTAAACTTGTTAGTTGAGTAGTTTTGTGTTGAACATATTTACACCCAAGGTTTTCATTTTTTTTATGTGTAGAACTTATATTTATATTGTTTGTACAGTTTTTTACTTCTGTGAATATATTGTTCTTTCAGCTAGCGGTATTGTTTGAGTTAGTTAAAGATTACTAAATTAGTTGACGATTATTTCAATAACCGATTAATCGCTTCTTAAACTTTCTCCAACGTTTCAGGAACAGGTTGGTGGTGATCTGTGGATTTTCCAGGATGACTAAAAGCAGATGAAATCTGAAGGACAAAACAGAAGCCAACATGCTGGGATCAAACCCTCAACAGAACCAGACTCGGTAACAAACTGAACCAACTGTCCCAGATGTTTGGTGTGTTTCTGCCGCGGCCTGAAGACGTTTGTGTGATTCATCAGGTCTAATACTGTTGGGAATATTTAAAGGCTGTTTCTCACTGAGACAGCCAGGGGAAGTTAAGTCCAGAACATTTTCCTGATCTTCATGTGACAAAGTGTCTAATAATCTAATTAGACTGAGAATTGCAGCATTTATTACATCTAAATCAGATTAACTAACCCAAAACTTCAGATGAAGAACTTCAGGAAATCAAGAGGAAGCAGGAATATTAAAAATAATTAAACTTTAAACAAAATGTGCATGAGGTGACCGTTTTACTCTCAGATGATGATCACTCCACCTCATCTACGACCGATTTATGCACCTCATGAAGGGGGTCACCTTGACTCTGATTGGTCGGATTAACGACACACACACTCACACAGACCTCTGTGTGTGTGTGTGTGTGTGTGTGTGTGTGTGTGTGTGTGTGTGTGTGTGTGTGTGTGTGTGTGTGTGTGTGTGTGTGTGTCAGTCGGAATAATATCCGTTTGTTTAATGCGATTTATCATCCACAGAAACACCGGGACACTCAAGGACAAGCCATGATGTCATCTGCCGTGTGGGCGGTGCAGGTGTTGTCATAGCAACAGGGTGACCTTTCCTCAGATTGGACAAATTAACACAATGAGGACATGCAGCTCATCAGATATGCTGATTAACAGCGGGGGTTGATTTGCAGCACGCGCAGGAAGCAGCTGTCATTACGCTGGAGCTGAGCTGGTTGCGTCTCCAGCTGCAGGAGACGCTCCAGTTTGACTCCACCAGCGTGGCGGCGGGGGTCAGTCGGACCTGCTGAGTTTGACCTGGAAGGCCGAAGCATCCAGGTGAAACAGCAGCAGGAGGACGAGCGCTTCTGGAAGAGCTCATCAAACCATCAAACCAATGCATCTCCAAGTCTCATTCGCAACATTTACAGGAAAGAGAGGAGCTTTGGGAATGAGGATAACAAGAACGACTGGATGCATGTTTGCTTTAAGACATGCTGATTTGCAGTAAATATATAGCTGAATATCATTCCAACTAACAATTATTTCAATAATCGATTGTTCTGTTTATTATTCGGACAATTAACTGATTAAAAAATTGGCACATTCTGCTGAATTTTTTAAGTTTCCTGTTTCATCCTCACAACTTCGGCTAATTCTACCCAGATTTACTTGATTTTCTTCACCATTTTAATTAGGACTGAAATGATTAATCAGGTTAATTAATCAAGAATAATCAACTAACTTAGAAATTGATTAATTAGAGTATTAAGACTCACAAAAATCCATTTGCTGAAAGAACAACACTGTCAAAGCAGTAATTAAGTGAAAACTACAACAAATAATCAGTGGATAATTCTGCATATGGTTCTACTTTTTGCATCTTGTTCATCACGAATGAACTGCAAACTCACAGATGCTGCTGATGTTTTCTCCAGCGTTGAACTTGAAGAAGAAGCACACCTTCACCTTGATGCTGAGAGACAGACCTTGTTAATGATAATTACCACAACAGCAACGATGAAGGCAAACTTGAACAGTTTCCTCTGATTCTCACTCTGTCTCATTTCGGGCGACCACACCTGGAGAAACTCTTAAGGTGGCGTTCAGCTGGACGACAGGGCGAGATCTGAGGAACCAGCAGAAAATACAGACCTTCTGCGTTAGAGCTTTACCTGCTCTAACGCAGGTGACGTGTTAGAGCAGGTAACAGTACCTGAGGAGGGCGACGGTATCATCCAGAGAGCCGACCAGCAGGTCTGGGTACTGGTTTCCATCAACATCCAGTCCTGCAGCCAGGGAGTACCCGAAGGTCTTGAACCCAGGAGATACAGAACGTCCTTCGATCATCTGAGGGGGGCAGGTGAAGGGTAACAGGTCAGGTGGTTGAATTACCATCTCAGTTTAATGGAAGGGTTTCAGTATCCATACAATACTGGGGTCTGAGTTGCTTTCTGGCATATATATGCTCAGATGCTTGGGATCATAATCTGGTTTAGGGCATAAAGGAAGTCACCTGACTGGTTTGGGATTGAGGTAGAACCTCCACACTCAGCTCAAGCTCCTCTTATCTCCTCTAGATTGAATAAATCGTCTCTTATTCTGGAGTAGGAGTTGCCCATGGAGAGCAGAAACACTCACAAGCTCCTTGGTGTTGGAGGTTTCTTTGGACAGTGAACCAAAAGACGAGGACCGAGGGTGAACCGGGCAGGTCTGGCAGAGGATCCCAGTAGAAACGTCTTCAACTCACATGACTGGGGAAGTTTGCCTTGTGTTCTTGTGCTATTTGGGGACCCAGAAGCTAAATGGGCTTCAGGACCTCAAAGTCTAATGGTGCATGTCATAGCAGAAACTAAAATACAGAGTGGTAGCGACACCATTGATGATGGAAGTGTCTGCCCTGGTGGAGAAGAAACTTCCCTGAGGGATGTTGTAAGACTTGGATCCTCAAGAAAAAGTCAATTACAGGGTACATTTATGTCTGTGGTACCCTCTTGGACTTGTGGATTAATGGATGGACCCATTGGAAGACCGAGGACAAGTTGGAGGAAGGATGTTTCTCAGTCACATCATTCCCCTGGGAGAACTGGCCCAAGTGGCTGAAGAGAAGGAAGTCTTTGTATTCTGTTTATTCTGCTACCTAAATAAAATACTGGAGGGATAGATGGACACAGACTGATGGATGGATGGACAGACGGACTGGCCTGTGGGAACTTTTGCAAAGATTTGACAATTTCTGCATTATATCTCACAAGTCCTGCACCAGGACAGCACCAGGTCTGGTTTGATACCTGACTCGGTTCTGCAGAGATTCCCTCTTTGCTCCCAGTCCAGATCATCACACATCCGGTATCGTGAAAAGGAGCTCCCACTGCAAAGTCTGAAACACAACATCACATCACCCCAACTGATTGCTGCTCATTAGACGTCAGCATTGAGCTGCTGCCTCACCCTGGTAGCCATCTTGGTTGAGGTCCCCTGCTGCAGCAACAGCCATTCCAAAAGCAGATCCAACTGAACCCATCAGAACCACGGTGGGCTCAGAGTGGAACCTCCCTCCTGCGTTCATGTAAACATAAACTGCCCCGCCCACCTCCTGCTGGCGGTTGAAGTAGAACGGAGCGCCCACCAGCAGGTCATTCCACCTGCAGGCCAAAACACCAAACAGGAAGTGAAGAAGATTCATCGACCGGATCAGAATGCGGGTTCTGCGTCTGTCAGTGCTGCATCGAGATGATTTCTCACCCGTCCCCGTTGAGGTCTACGGCTACCACGACGTTACCAAAGTACGAGCCGACCTGTTGACCTCGTAGAGTCTGCTGAATCACCAGATTATTGGATCGCTTCACAGCCAGCATCACGGAACCACGGGCGTCCATTTTATTGTCTCTGGGAGCCCCTGTTCACAAACACATCAACACGCTGGTGAGAACGTCAACAGACCCCAGGAGCTGATGAGGAATGAAGGATGGCTTCACCTGCTACGATGGTTTGACTCTCTGCGGACAGAAGGTGAGGAGCCTGAGTGACCGAGTATCCTGCAGGAACACAGTTTGGTTTTTAAGATGCTTCCTTAATTTCAAAATAAGAGCAGCTGTGGTTTTATGTGTTTGAATCTCTATCATTCGTGTAAACATCACAGATCAAAGGATCATCAAAGTCCTTCTGAGCTTCCCTGATTCCTGGTTGCACATCAGAGATGGATGAAGCTCAGACCAGATTCTCAGGAGACTGAGAGATATCTCACCTAAGTAAATATTCCTATAACTTGAGTTCTTGTAGTCAAAGGAGTTCTTTGTTGAAATAAAGTCATTGTTCGGATCCATCCAGAAGGCATAAACATTTCCTGGAACACACACATTAAAAAGTAAATGACACTGGAGAAAAGAAATACATGAAACAAGAAAGGAATTGAGTTTATTCTCATTTGACCAGAACACATCCGTTACATCTATACATGCCTCTGA
This sequence comes from Poeciliopsis gracilis, assembly GCA_911649635.1. Classification (NCBI taxonomy): domain Eukaryota; kingdom Metazoa; phylum Chordata; class Actinopteri; order Cyprinodontiformes; family Poeciliidae; genus Poeciliopsis; species Poeciliopsis gracilis. The sequence goes on from CAJVRI010001527.1 coordinate 2,329,702, forward strand.
TTTAAACTTCAATGTATCTGAGTTTGGACCAGATTAAGACAAACCAATTTAGTTTCTATAATACTTAAACTCTTATTCTTTTGGCAGGACTTTGGCCCCGACCCAGAGAGGGCACTCCACTGTCTCCTTCTCCAGAACGTTACCTCCGACATGGAGGTGCTGATTCTGATCCCTGCTGCTTCACACTCAACCGGGAAATGGTCCAGTGAAAGCTGCAGAACCACATCGTCTGCAGAACGCAGAGACCCAAAAGGCCTCAGAAACGGTCACCCTTAACACATTGGCTGTGTTCATGAACCAAATCAGTGACAAGGGAAACCTTGACTGAGTCCAACTCTTGTTTTGTGACTGAGTGTATAATAATGGCGTCTGCAGGTGCGCGTCACTCGCTATTGCGGCTAACAGGTGGCCTCCTGTACAGGAGTAAATATTAATGGGTCTGAATGCTTGAATGGTTGTGAATGTGGAAACCTGGAGGTGAGGAAGTAACCAGACATGTGATGGTGACATCATAGAGGGGCGGATTGAACAGAACAGGTACCTCGCCAACTGAAGCTCCCAGGTGAGCCAAAGATGGCGTCGGTGTGCGTGATGAAGGCGGAGATTCCATAAGTACACATGCCCTCACCGTTGTGATCCCTCCTGTAGCTAAACACACACACACACACACACACACACACACACACACACACACACACACACACACACACACACACACACACACACACACACACACGCTCAGGTAAAACAGGTAAGTGTAGCCTCTCCCACAGGCTAAACATGGAGTCATGTGACCTACTCGCATTGCTGCTGTATTTGCTCCCAGTTTAGTGGCTCTTCATCACGATGTGGGCCGTTTCTATGGAGATAGCACCGACCAATTATCTTTCTATCTCCTTGGTACACCTTAACGAACCGGTGCCCACATGCCTGCCAAGACACACAGTTAAATTATTACAGTTGGTGGTTAACAGATATTTTAATTGCAGCAGAAAATTTGTTTGAAATAATCAGCCAATGAGAGCAGAGCCTCACCAGGACCCTCCCTCCAGGTCGGCCCTGACTGGCTACTGTGACGCCCAGCCACATGTCCTCCAGCAGGTCCTGAGTGGGGTCCAGGTCTGCAACAGCACAAAGACAGAGAAATGGTAAGTCTGTCCCACTAGACAAAAAACTTCTCAAATTAAGGTCTGGAATTGGACTAGGCCGTTGCAACCCATTTGATTCTTTCATTTATCAGTTGGAGATTTGAGTTTAGGATCGTTATTCTGTTGATGGCGGTGGTTGGACCAACCTTCAGCTGTTGGACATTTGATTCTAGAGTATTTAGGCATAAAGAGGAGTTAATGGTTCAATCAGGTTCCCAAATTTACTTAGAACAAGACATTTTTCCCATGTTATGACAATCTGCTCATAAACAACGTACGTTTTCATAAATATTAATTATTAACTTAAAAAAACTCCTATATCTTGCTAGCAGGTTCGTTATAAGTTAGTTCTGCCTTATTTCAAAGGGAAAAAGATGTTTGCACTAGAAACTAGACTACAATAGTTGGTAAGAGTTTATGTTTTGCAGTGTATTCCTATTTCCTGTGGCATTCTGTCTACATTATCAGTCATCATGCAGCAGCTGTCATGCTTTAGTCTATCAGGATCTTCATAATGGGAGTTTGGTTGTGTTGTTCTGAAACAGACAGCAGCTGTCACAGCTCAATGACTGATGGACTACCCATAATGCACCGAGATGGCGATAAGATCACAGGCGGCAACGAATCAGTCAGCTAATCAACTGAAAGTCCAGAGCCAAGAAGCTCAAATGGGTTGTTTTCTTCCTGAGTCACGGCTGCCAGGCTGATGGGATGATTCACCTGTTATAGAGGAGCTGCCATTAATCAGCTGTTTGGACTCTCTTGTTACTTTCTTAAGATGTATTAAAACTACGGTTCGTAACTGGGCTGATGTCATTTCAGTGCGATGTTCTGCCAGGACGTCTCGGATCATCCGTGTCGGTTCTACCACCTGCACTGCAAAACCAAGTTTCTTGTGTTTATATTTATATTTCAATAAGACAAAAATAACTTTAAAGTAACTTTTTTAGTAACCCAAATAAACTCAAGTCAGAAATTCTTGACTTTTCACTGAAAACAGAAAAAATTTATTTTTAGAATTTAAAAAAAAAAAATCAATGAAACTAATACATTGTGCTCAAGAATTATTTATTAAACAAGCACAAATATCTTGATGAAAAGTTATTTTGAAGTTATTTTTGTTGTATTTCATGTGTACTACAATAAGACTGTGTGTTGGTTTGATTTTATTTAATGTAGTACACTTTTGCAGTGTACATTAGTGGCATTATTTTGCAGATAAAAGTCTTTAAATGTAAAGCCTCTGCAGTGGGAGCTGTGTGTCAAACCAAAGTTCACTTCAGGCTGAAGTCCAAAATCCAGAAACCTCCTCTAAGAATAACCAGGATGTTCAGATCCGGGGCTCTGAGTCAAAGCGGTTATTCAGGATTTGTTTCTATAAAGCTGAAAGTCTTGGAGATCCTGAAGGATCTTGTGTCCGTATCACGTGGCTTTATGGGCTCCAAGCTTAATTTGCTCCTTTCTTTTAGATGTTGTTTTTCTGAGAAAGGCCAGAAAGGATCAAACTTCCATCTTATTCCCAAAGATCTGTTCTCCACTCCATTGGGAATTTGGGAACCAAACTTCACAAACAAACTGTTGGCCAACGAACAATGAAGACATCCGCGGCCCCTCAGTGTGAAACAGGAAGTAGAATGACATGTTAAGAGGGAAACTTACTTTGATCTATGAATTTTATCCTACTGCACTCTGACGGGTTAGCCGTGACCGGGCAACTGTACACGCCTCCTGTTCGATTGGCTGGAATGTGAGGCTCCGCCTTCTCCCTGGGCGCGCCGACCAATAGCCTGTCAGGAACAGGTGGGCAGCGTTACCTGTTGTCTGATTGTTTGCACTGCATCTTATTTTTCACATGTTCATGTTAGTAACGAAAATTGTATTTCTTTTGAAATACTATCTCAGGAGCAAAAAGTAAAAACAATTTTCAGACAAATAAGGTAATATTTTCTCATTTAAAAAAGGAATTGAATTGTTTATTTGAATGTAAAGGAACGGTAGTTGTTGCATTTTAAGCTAGAACATGTTAATTTTCTTGTTTAAAAAATAATTGATTGATTTGTTTAGTTGCAAATTTAAAATCTGCAGAAAGAGCCAATTTTTAAGATCTGATTAATCAATTAATCGCAAGGATTATACTGACGATTAATCAATTATTCTGATGATTAATTGATTAATTGTCATACTAATTAATCAATTTAGGAATTAATATTGTCAGAAGACTAATTGGTTAATCATTACTGAAATAATAGTCACTTGCAGCCCTGGTGTTAGATGTTCGCTGTTGAAGGAACGATGTTTTCCTGATCTTGACTGATGGCAGAGACCCATCATGGTTCTCTGGATTTCCAGGAATCCCAACCTGAGCTTCCCAATGGAGGTCACTGATGATTTAAACCGGCTGTTTTTATATTTGAGTCACATTTCTTTTGAGTCTCAGGATAAATGGAGTCTGAAGGACAGACGGGACACCCAATGACACAATGACAGCCTGAGGACAAGTGTCTCCCTCTGATTAGCTGAAGTCAGATGACATAAATCAGCTGGAGGACAACAAACTGTTTGGAGGTCAGAGTGAGCCAAGTGTGACCGGATAGGACCCATCCTGACTGGACTGGACTGGAAACACTGGAACAATGAATCCAACCAGCTGGGAATTCATTTAAAGGTGACCTGATCTGCTTCCTTGAACAGGTTAGGACAGGTTTAAGATGTAAACAAAACATGTTTACTGCATCTTTTGCACAAAATCATTATTCAAAAATGAGATTTTAGTGTTTTCGGTTCAGAATGAGTTGCTTTAGGCCGACTTGTCACCTTAAATGCAAATAGGCTGCAAACAGATGTGTAGTTATACATCCATACATTTCTGAAAAGCAGAAGTGGAGCCTCCTGCGTAACCAACAAGAATGCAGCAAATGGTTTCTGAAACCAAAACACGTGTCTTTTCCAGCAGTGAAACTTTCTGAAGGTCTGTTTTTAGAAGCACTCGCTTGTTCGAAAGGAAGTACAAAAATGTACATAATGTGAATTTTGCACAATACGTTCCACCATAGTGAGGACTGGCGGTCGCCATGGAGACTAAACGACGCAGCATTCACGTCTTTAAATGTCAGACGGATGGGTGGCGCCTCTTACTGGCAGGAAGTCTGTGGGTGTGATCACTTCCTGTGTTCACTCAGATACTTTAACTCTCTGTGACCTCTGACCTGCCAGGTAGGTTGCCATGGTGATGGAGTCAGAGCAATGTCAGAGAAGAGCGAAAGCATCCATAGGAGATAAGTTATTGATTCCAGGATTGTTCTCCATGTCTCCTGGGAGAACTAATCCATGTCTCCTGGGAGAACTAGTCCAACTGACAGGTCCAACCTGTCAGTTGGACCTACTGACAGGTCCAACATTAGTCAGTCCAAAAGGGACTTCAGAGTCTCCCGGCTGCAGTCAGAGTCCATATTCTGCCTTCAAGAACCAATAAAACCCCATCGACCCGCCGGACAGCCAACCATGGCGCGCCGGGAGTCTGACTCCGGCGGCAGGAAACTCCGACCTGCAGCACCTGAACCTCCAGAGGAACATCACTCTGTGCGTGAGCTACACCCACAGCCAATCCAATTAGCGGACATAAAGAGACGGTAGCCATGGCGACCCTGGAGACAGACAGCTGGGTGACCTCCGGTTGAGCTGCGTGAGGATCTCCTTCAGGAAGCAGCAGCGAAGGAGGCGATGAGACATGTATGTTCAGTCGGAGCAACATGGAGCAATCAGCAGCTCAAAGGGAGGGGTGTGTGTGTGTGTGTGTGTGTGTGTGTGTGTGTGTGTGTGTGTGTGTGTGTGTGTGTGTGTGTGTGTGTGTGTGTGTGTGTGTGTACCATGTGACCTGTCAGCGTCTATAACTGCTTAAGCTCATAGTGAGGCTGTATGTGATAAACTGTCCTCCAGAACCAGTTCAGGCTCCCAAAATAAAGTTTGTCCTCTTCCTAATGATCCTTCTTCTTAAAGTTTACTCTGCAAAAAAACTAAATCTCAGCAAGTACTTTTGGTCTGGGTTCCAAGACTTGATTGAAATAACACAAAACTTACTTACAGGTATTTTTTCATGGAGCTACAGCAGATTGTTTTCAGTCAAACATTTCTTAATATTGATAAAAAATATACATACAAGTTCTTATGGCAGATTATATCACTTATAACATGATGTTTTTCCAATGTTATAAGTGAAATAATCTTAATTTTTTATTTATTTATAACAGGCAAAGTTATTATTTATGTACATTAATATACACTACAAAAACACAAAGTCTTATCAAATAATTTATGTCTAATTTCCCATAAAAATATCCTAAATTTGTCTTGTTTCAAGTTCACTAAATCAGCAGGAAATGCTAGCTTGTTTAAATGAACAGTTCTTTTATATTGATGAGAAAGAACCAGTTCACTTGGGAGATTATTTCACTTATAACAAGACATTTTTCTAGTGTTATAAGTGAAATAATCTGCCAGAAGTTTTTCATCAATAGCAAAGAATTACTGGTTTAACAGAAACTTATATATCATGCTGTAAAGCTACTTATTAGTTAGTTTTGTCTTAAAGTGTATTAAGATATTTGCACTAAACAAACATTGTAAGATTTTGGGCTTTTGTTGTCCAACTAACCTCCAAATGAACTTTTTTGCAGATAAACTGTCTCAAAGGATTATTTATGGCTCTATTTGTATGTTTCTGTGGTATATTTGTAACATTTGTGTGTAAATTTGTTTTGTTCTGCGTTATTCTCCCTAAAACAATCTCACTGCAGGCTTAACTTTGTTTCTCTCTGCGTTCGGATGTAAAACTGTGTCAGTCAGATTTGCACGGCTGCGGCGGCGAGCACAGAGCGACACCGGAGCGGATTCTCACTCCTGTCCCATGATCCCACTCCCACAGAAAAATTCCTGTCCATCAATGCTGGTGAAATTACTTCACTCCCACTTATTTCTTCCTTTAGTCTTCAGGCAATGCATTTATGCCTTTGATCAAAACAAAAAAGCTTTTGCTAAAGGGCTCAAAGCAATAAAGTTTTCAAGAGAGATTTATCTGTCAAAATATGCTAGAAAAAAAATAAGAAATTATTAAATTAATTTCATACATTTTGGAGAACATGGAAGTTTCTGATTTCAGCTGTTGAATTTTTCTCTACTTTTGAAATTCAGAAAGTTTAAAGTTTTTGCCATAAAGTTTCTGAGATGAGTTTCAAAATTTCAGAAATTTTTCCAGATTATCCTCCGTAGAAAATGTATCATTTTTATTTTATTTTTGTTCTCTTTAGTAAAAGTTTCTTGTTTCGATGAAAGTTATAACTACGTCCCTATTGAACATGTAACATAGACACGCAATTGGTGTTAAGAAAGCCAAATTTCTTCTGCTTTTAAAACTCAGAAAATTAAAGTTTTTCCCACAAAATTTCTGACATTCTCTTGCAAATTTCTGGCTTTTGTAATTCTGAAATTTCCACGTTTTTTGTGCAGCAGCTCATGGTTGCATAAAAGTCTCCCACAACAGTAACAGAGTCGCTGGGTTTATCAGTAGATGTTTGAGGGGGGAAAACAATCAGAAAAGTCAATAAATAAAGTGTCTAAGTGGATAAGAAAGAACCGTATCATTTTCTGGAGAAAGCTTTTGTTTTCCATTGTGGGTTTTTATATAATCGTTTCTGATCTGAAGCTGTTGCCTGATTCCTGCGGCTCCTTTCTGCTCGAGCTGCTGCTGTTTCTCAGGCTGCAGGAGAATTCAGCCGCATTATTAACACTGCAGGGCATTCACCTGACTCCCTGTGCTGCACATTCACACACAGATCTGGTCTGATGGAGCCTGCTCATCCTGGACGGTTTTCCACTTGAGTCTCATGGAGCCGGATCAGCAGCAGCTGGATGGAGCCGGCCTCCTCGGAGGGAAACCACTTATCACAAACTGGGAGATTAAACTGCACGGAGTGGAGAACCAGGAGAAACTGCATGGAAATCTGAGCTCCAGACTGCTGAGGAAACACAGACAGACTGGTTCTGACCCGGTTGTAGTTGAGCAACAACTCCTCCAACTCTCAGCTGGTTTCATGAATCATTGGATATTTCTTGGTGATGATACTGGATGTGTTCTGATGCGTTGCTGCTCCATGTTTTAATACAATTTGTTTGGGCGTTACAAATCCATCAGAATAGTTTTTATCGGGTTTGATGAGCAAGAATCTGGTGAAATAATATTCACCAACAATGTTAAAGCTTTAAGTGTTTGGTTTGATCACCCAGACCAAATAGAAACATAATTCATTAAAAGTGATGTTAGGACTGGTTTATGGTCTATAAAAACAAATTTAACAAAAGTTAAACCATTCTGGTCAGTTCAGAATGAGCGTACTGTCACTTTAAATCTATAAGCTGCTGCTGGCCACGCTCCCCGACTCCATGTTTACTCTCACACTCAAACAGATGCACAGTTCTGCAGCCGTACGTCTTTGAAAAACAGAAGTAGAGCCTCCTGCGCAAACAACAATAATCCAACAAGTGGTTTCTGAAAATTCACAAGGACAGAACGGTTGTGTTTTCACAGAGTTAAAACCAGCAGACTAAAGGTTGTAGACCGCCACTGGGGTTGCTAGGTTACAGGGCTGGGGTTGCTTGGTAAGTACGTTTTGAAACAGCTCATTTTCCAGACACCAAAAACACTGACTTATTGCCAGAAAAAATAGTTTGTGTTTGTTTTGGTGTTTGTCTGGTTTTTGGAGCAGTTGAAACTCAAATGAAAGTAGAAAAATGTCCAAAATGTGAATTTTTGCATAATAAATCTCCTTTGAAGCACTTCTCTACTGCAAAAATAAACACATTTTCTGTGGTTTCACTGCATGGGTTTGATTCCAGATATGGACAAGACAACGGAAAGGAAATAATAGTGCAAAGTGAGGAAGTTGGACTATGAATTGAGGAATGGCTGTTATGTGGGATCTGAACTCTGCAGTGCACTAATGAACCGTAAATCCACTCAATAAAAATTTCCCATCTCTAAAAAATGAAGGTGTAATAACATTAACTCTGCTGAGAAACATTTCATTTCTCAAACATTCACAGGAAACCCAGACTGCTGCTGTCACAGTTCCAGTCACGTATGTTTCAGTGCATGAGGGAAAAATCAGATCTCAGAACAGGAAGCTGAGGTTTCACAGGGCTGTGAGCAGCGGCTCGTTTCTGAACGGCAGTTTGAGTTTATGTGGACACACCTGAGACGTTCAGAGGAACGGAGAGCAAAACACAACAAACAGAAACAAACTCTCCCAGCCTGTTCCTGTGAAAATATTCATCTAATGAAGGATCTGATTCAAGCAGCTTCTGAACAAATTTATATCTAGAATTACTCAGACGATGACATTGGATTATGACTCAGATTATGTGAGGCTTTCTGGATTTGAAGGCAGATTGTGTGATACTGTGAGGAGTAGAGGAGCAGATGTGTGCAGGTGTGTGGATTAGAGATACAGGTGTGTGGATTAGAGATACAGGTGTGTGGATTAGAGATACAGGTGTGTGGATGAGGTGTTATCTCACAGGTATTTCCCCGTCTCCAGATCCTCATGCAGAGCGACAGAGAATCCAAACAGATTCTTGCTCCCGATTGCCTTCAGCACCGGAAACGACGTGTCGATGTTGATCGCCAGGCTCACACTGAGACAGACGCTCAGCAGCACGAACATATCTGTTGCCATGGAGACCCACACCTGAAGAGAACGAGAACCTCAATCAAACAGTTTTATCAGGCTACGCTTCCCACTGAGCAACAGAACTGATGTGTAGAGTCCTATAAGCTGATTGGCTGATTGGATCTCAAAGCTGATTGGCTGATTGGATCTCAAAGCTGATTGGCTGTCACCTGTCTGCCAATCTGTGAGGTAAGAAATTTTATCCAATCACCATCTCTACCTCTGCCAGTTCCAGTTATTCCAGCGAGAAACTAGAGATCAGGCCTGGAATCTGAGTGTAGCGCTGAACCTTCAGAGTCACATAAAGACGGTAACAAAGCCAGCCTTCCTTCACCTGAACAACACCTGCCTGGTTACAGCTGCCTTTGGTTCATAATGTCTGTAACATTGATGTGTATTGATGACTTTTGTCTTAATGCATTTCATAAATATATAATCAACAGATGAAAGATGGTTTTGTCCTGTTTTATTCCATACTATTTGGGTGGAGATCTATTTAACCCCTTCGGGCTTTTTACCCTCTTTGTACTGTCATCATTACTTTTCTAAAAAAAATGTGTGTGAAACTAAACAAACAGACGTGACTAAGACAGTTTCCACTCTTCGTATTTATGCACATTCAGAAACGTTTGATGCTTGAATGTTTAAAATAAGAAGGTGTGAACATTTTAGTCGCTTGTAAAACTCGCCTCATATTTGATTTAATGTTTTTTTTTTTTTCCAAGTTGAATCTCAACCAAATGTTTCCTGGATCCACAAATCATTTATTTTAACTGGTTGGACAATTTTACCAGTTTCCCTGCTGAAGAAAAGGTTTCCAACATGCTGATTGATCCCTGCTCTACTTTCATCGTCTCCTTTTGGTGAAGGACACCTGCAGCCTGTGAAACAGTGATGGCAGCTGGAAAATGACTGCTGCTCGGTCAGCTGACAGAAACAGGATGAACTCTGACCTGATGCTTCTGGGTGAAGGGATCTGTCCAGATGTTCTCGTCCTCCAACTGTCCGAGTGCGGCTCTGCTCCGTCTGACTTCTCCGTCTGCTGAAAGACTCTTCTGCACGCGCTCAGATCAGCCTCTCTCAGTATCAGGTCTCCCTCCCTCCCTCCCTCCCGCTCTCACTCTCTCTCACTCTCTCTTTCTCTCTCTCTCTCTCTCTCTCTCTCTCTCTCTCTCTCTCTCTCTCTCTCTCTCTCTCTCCTTCATTCTTATTCTTCAGCTGTGCTCGCTCGCCCTGAAATGAAATCATGTCTGAGTGAGTTAACCCACCCACACACACACTCCTGTTAATAGTGTGTGTGTGTGTGTGTGTGTGTGTGTGTGTGTGTGTGTGTGTGTGTGGGGGTGTGTGTGTGTGTGTGTAAAAGTGAATGTTTTTGTCTCACACTCTCCACTCAGTTTATTTCAGCTTCCTGTCTTTGTCTTACTTCCTCTCTCCTTTTTCTTATTTTCACAAAGACACACACACACACACACACCCCCACACACACACACACACACACACACACACACACACACACACACACACACACACACACACACACACATCCCTACAAACCTCTGAGCATGCTCAGTGACTTTATCTCTTGACAGGTGTTAATCTGGATGTTTTATCTGCATCAAGGACGAGTTTATCAGTTTCAGCTGATAAGAAAATGTAATTTCTGTGCTTATCATCGTTTTTAAATGTTAACAGTCAAACCGAGGTTCTTCTGGGACAGTTAGATGTTCAGATCCGTCATGTTTTGGATCCTCATGGTCACTGTGAGAGGTGGGCAGAGCGGCCGAAACATTTCACTACTTTAACATATTTTTACTCAAGTAAAAGTAACAAGTTACTATCCAGGAAATTACTCAAGTAAGAGTTAAAAAGTATTTGGTAAAAATTCTACTGAAGCACGGAGTAACTGATCAAATTATCAGTCGTTTGATTTTTAAAAATTAAACAATCAGACGGATCAAAATGTAAAGTTAAGCGGAAATTTTAGTATCTTTGCAGATCTGCTGGTGAAAACAGGGTTTTATCCTGCAGCCCCTCATCATCACTCTCCCTCCTCCGTGCTTCACCTGAGCAAGACGAAGCTGCATCAGTACCTCAGGATCAGTTTCCTCACAAAGATGAACTGATAAACCTTGCAGGTTATCTGATGCTGCACAAAGCCCAATCAGAGGAGGCAGCTGGCCAGCCTCAGGATGAAAGGCATCAGGTGAGCTGGCAGGAAACGCATCAGAGAGCATTCATCACTTAGCCTCACTGCTGATGTCACCATGGAAACCAGAAGACAACTGAAGGTGCTGATGCATGAAAACAGCTCAATGGTTCCCGGTCTGTGTTTAGGTAACATGTAAGAACATAATAAGTGTTTAGAAACAGAGCAACGTTCCTGCTCTGACCAAAATCAGCCACCCAGAACCAGAAAAGACCTGAAACTTCCTGAAGCAGTCAAGTGTTTAAAAACTTACTGGAACAGTAAAGAAGCTGCAGCCACGAGGAAACAAAAACTTCCTGAAACAGTCATCAAGAGTCCAGACTAACCCAGATCATCAAGAACCGGACGCTAGCTAATTGAAGCTAAACTTCCTGAAACAGTCATCAAGAGTCCAGCACTTCCTAAACGGCCCTTAAGAGCTTAACACTTCCTTAAATAGGAAGTGTCAAGGGTCTGAAACTTCTGGAAACATCATCTAAGAATTTAAAACCTTATAAAGTTTTAAAAGTCATGGATGTTCTAAAACTTTGGGAAATAATTTTCAATAGAAATATCCCAAGACAGCAATGAAGGACCTGAAACCACCCAAAGACTTTAAGGGCATGAAACTTTCTGAAACAACCATCAGAAACCTAAAAAGTCATGAAGGTTGTGAAAACCATCTTCAATATCCTTACATACTTATGAAGGACCTAAAATCACTTTAAAATCTGCTGTGAAACTTCCTGAAAAGTTATCGAGGGCCTAAAACTTCCTGAACCAGTCATCGAGGGCTCAACTCTTCCTGAGACAGTCAACAATGGTCTAACATTTCCTGAATAAGTCACTGAGGGTGTGAAACTTCCTGAAACCGCCTTAAATGTTCAGGAATGGAAGACAGGAATCACCTGAAGGATCTTTGAGGGCGAGAAACTTCCTGAAACACCCATCAAGGGTTCAGCACTTCCTGAAACAGTCATCCAGGTCCTGAAACTTCAAGGAACCAATGTCAGAAATATCCCAAGAAGGCCTTGAAGGTGCTGGAAAATCAAGACACTAACACTTTCCAAAACAGTCATGAGGGTTATGAAACTTCCTGAAACCGTTTTCCATGGTCAGAAACATCCTGAGGTAGCAATAACAACCTAAAACAACCAAAATCTGCTGCGAAACGTCCTGAACCAGTCATCTGGGTTCTGGAACATCCTGAAACCGTTTGGAATGAAAACAGCAACCCATAATTATTAGCTTATAAACTCGATTAAAGTTTAAGTTTAGGATGCAATTGACAGGATGCAATTCTGTCAATTGCATTCTCTCTCCTATCAGTTTGTCTAAAAATGCATCATCAATACCAAGAGTTTCGTCGAGCGTTTTTAATTCCTAAAACAGTTTCGATGATCTAAAACCTTTTGAAACAAACGTATCAAGGACCTGAATGAACTGGTCTGAAATCCCAGGAGAGAAGCACTGAAGAACTGAAACTGTCCAAAACAAAAGAGCCTTCAGAGGTTTAAAGCTTCCTGAAACAATCTGACCTGATGACCCCAACGTGACCTGGCCCATCGGAGGAAACTTCCACTCCAACAGGTAACCCTAACCTGTAGGTACGTTCAACCATCCTCATTCCTAATGCCCAGAATCAGAACTAATTCTGTTTTGGAGCTCAGTTTCTTCAGACAGGACCAGAAACAGGAACGAAACAGTGACGGTTTCAGCAGGAACCAGGATCAGGCTGTGGCGTGAAGTTCTTCAATCATTCTCTGTTCGGCAAATCCCTTCAGGCCGAGAAGCAGAGAGGACGCTAACTGAGCTGTCAGACATTTTTAAATGTATTCCTATCATCAGGCATCCAGGCTGCAGGCCAGGAAAATCTCTATATTCTCTGATATTCATGGACTCTGTGTCTAAATCTCCAAACCAAACTTTTACCTTAAATCAACACTTAAAAAGTCAATTCCAGTGTTTTTCAGCTTCATTATGTGTGTGAGCTGCGTTTGTCTCTTGCACCCCACTGGGGTTTAGTTACTGGACTCATGGGACTCAAAGGTCAACTCAGGTCACTCAATGGTTAGTTTACAGCGACGTTAGCAGATTGACACCAAAACCGGTTTGGGTAACCTCCTGGGTGTACTGTATCATCACAAATAAAAAGTAATAATTAAACTTTTTATTTGAAGCATTGTTTACAAACCAACAAACCATCAGCCATTACAGAGGCGAAGGCCAGGTAGAGCTGGGTGTCATCTGCATAGCAGTGAAACTCCATGTTGAACTGGTTGAAGATGGAACCAAGGAACAGAAGGGCCCAGAACTGAGCCCTGGTGAACACCAGGAGGGATGTGGGTTTTGGTGAACAGGAACCTGAGCAGAAGCGAGAGATTTGCCGGAGGGAGGGAGCCGGGGCTGTTAGCCGGAGTTGTTAGCCGGGGCTGTTAGCCGGGGCTGTTAGCCCGGGCTGTTAGCCGGGGCTGTTAGCCGGGGCTGTTAGGGTGAAGGTTGAGGCTGTTTAAACGTTTTCTATGATAAACTCTGCTGAATTCACAGGCTGTTAACCACAAACATGAGGGCCCTTGTTGTGCTCCTTGTGTTACATTTTAATCTCTGTGTGTTTCTACATGCAGATCTGAGCTCTCAATAACTTTATCTTCTTAATCTGATAGAAAAACATTCCTTTCTCCCCTTATTGTTGACATGCACTGGTGTGCAACTAAAAAAACAAGAGTCAGAGTGAATCCAGGGTGAGGAACATTAGTTTCTCCAACAATGTGAGCCAGTCGGTGTGGGACTTTGTGTTTCCGAAGGAAGTTTCTGTGTAGATAGAGAAAGATGGAGGGCTGAGCAGGAAGACCCTGATTGCTGTGTGATGACAGAGAGGTCAGATGATAACGAGGACCCAGCAGAAAACTCATCTGATGTCAAAAGCAAACAGATCAGGATCAGTAACAAAACTCTTCCTGCAATTCCAGGAGAAAAAAACAACCGGATGTTTCCTCACAAACACGGAGCAGAACTTTGTTGATCCTGCAGAGAATCCAACCCAATTCATTCCAGAATGACTTGATTGATCCCAAAGCGACATTTAAATGTCTTCCTGACGGATCTCCAACAAATCTGAAGTTTGCTTAATGATGGTGTCATGACATGCTAACAGCTCGACATCTGAGCAGCAGAAATGATATTCCTCAGCATCACGCGATGACATCATCAACTGCTAATCCAGGTTATTTGATTTTGCCGCTCCAGGTCATAGAGTCAAACGGCCGGAGGGAAAGATGTTGGAGTCGGGGACACGATCCGAGCTACAAAGTTCCTCTTTCTCTCTCTGCTCTTTGGTCCTGCTTCAGATATCATTTGCTAATCAGATACTCCTGGTGTATAAACAACCAAAAATAAATAAGAACCGAACAAAAGTCTGGAAGAAGAAAACAGAGCTTGCTCCCACATGCTTCCACCAAAACGCTTTTGTCCCATTAAACGTCTGTTGTGTCTGATTTGTGAAGGTGAGGATCCTTCCAGACTGGAGCAGCAGTATGAGGATGGCCCAGTTCTGCAGGTGGAGGTCCAAGAAGGTGCGAGAAGTCCTTGGACTCCTGCAACTAAAAGGTCTGATGATCCGGACAAAGAGAACAACACACACTCTGGCAGGTTTTATTTTTTTATTTCACTTTAACAGTGATCCCTATTTTTGCAGAACCTGCAACCCAACCTAAGAAAAACAAACATTACTCCAGTGTTTACTAGCCCACACCTTCCTGCATGGATGATGGATCATCTGGGCAGCTGTGGTTCTGTTAGCAGCCTGGTAACAAAATTCAGATTTTTCTGGACATTAAAGTTCCTCAGTGGTAATTATTTGTTAAAACGTTCCCAACATGCGCTCCCTGAAGGACAAAACGTCCTGCCTTTTTAGAACAAGTCCATATAAATCAGTTTGAATCACCAAATGGACATAAAGACATACAAAAAAGTCCAAGAACTTTATCAGATATATAAAATGTTACACATTCTGCTGGTAGGTAATATTTATTGGGGCCATAAAGTTTTGAAATGGCTCCCCCTGGTGGAGGCAACTGCCTCAGACAGAACCTCTGGATACGAGAAGAACTGCAAAGATCCAAAAATTGCAGAGCTGAAATGACGAAGGTTTTTGGCTCCAGGACGGAGCAGGAGGATCCAGAGCAGAGCTGGTCAACTTCCTCCTTCCCCAAGAAAGTAATAAAGTTACTTTACTGATGACTTATTTCAAACAGTAATTACTTCACTTAGGTGCTTTTCATAATTGCTGAATAAAGCAATATACCTTTCAATGTAACTTAATTTGTCATACAAAGTTTAATTAAAACCGTTTTTTTCCAAAACTTGTGTTTTGCTCTTAACTCCATGTATTAAGCAAAGAAAATAGGAATGCAACAATCTGATTTGAAGAATTTTGTTGAGTATTGAAACTTATTCTTAGTGCATTTCACCATATTTAAAAAGTTAAATTGTAATCAGCCCCATTCCACCATTTGAATAAAATTATTTGAATGTTTACACTCTTTCACTCGCATAAATTACAAGGATAAAATAAAATAATTCAGTAAGTTGTACTTCCAAGCATTGAACGTTGCAAGTCTGCTTTCGGTGAAGTATCAGTAATCTGATTACTTTTTTCCAAACGTAATCCCTTACTTTACTCATTTGAAATAAGTAATTTCACAAGAAATTTAAGTTCCTAAACACACAAATCACCAACTGGGAAATATGGAGCGTTGGGAAAATCAATGAAGTCGGGAAAAGGTGCAACTGAAACCTCCTAGAGAGTGTTTAACGTCACTCTGCCTGGTTGCTGATACATGAGGATGTTTCCACGTCACACAGACAGTAGACTCAGAAAAAGATGCAACATTTGTTCAAGTGTGCAGTTGGAGCTGCAGTTTTGCACCAACAGTGTGAAACACCAGATATACACATTAGCTCAATGTGGTTTTTTTTTTTTTTTTGGTTTATTTTTAAAATCACATTAAACAAAATTCCTGCATGGCTGCTGGGTTTGACTGCACAGCATCAATCCAAAAGTTGCTCATGTTTCTGTTGCTGAAGATTCTCTACAGGCTTAAACAGAACCTTTTATTCCCTTCTGGTCCATCGGTTGTCCTTATTTGCTGCTTATTTATTAGTATAAATGTTTACTAGGGCTGAAACAATTAATCAATTAATCATGACAAATTAACTAATTAATAATAGATTAATTGTTAAATGAAGCATTCAGGCTACTTGGAAGAAGAACAACATACTCAAAGCAGTAATGGAGCTAAAACTGTACAAAAATATACATATTCTGCATTTATATGTTCATTATATGGCAGTTTCAACTGGTTCAAATTTTGAAAAACAAAATCTCCAATTAAGCACCTTTTTCTGTCCAATTATTATCCGATTCATTTATAAATAATCAACAGACCAGCCTGCGCTCTGCTGATGTTAAGTCATCAGAAAGTGCTGAGCTTTTCACATGTTGGTGTTAAAAGTATTTTAATGCCACATGTCCCAGAAGCTATTGGAGAAAAATACTAAATTGTAACTAAAAAAATGAGCTAAATGAGCTAAAATGGAATAAAAAATTATTGTGGCTCATCTATACACTTTAGCAGAACAATTTCACACTCATTTTGAGTCAATGGAGCTCATGACTTGGAAACTATTGAAGAAAACGTGATATTATTTAATATTAAAATTATTTAAAATATTAAATATGTGGGCTGCACAGTGGCGCAGTGGGTAGTGCTGTTGCCTTGCAGCAAGAAGGTCCTGGGTTCGATTCCCGGCCCGGGGTCTTTCTGCACGGAGTTTGCATGTTCTCCCTGTGCGTGCGTGGGTTCTCTCCGGGTTCTCCGGCTTCCTCCCACAGTCCAAAAACATGACTGTCAGGTTGATTGGGCTTTCCAGATTCTCCCTAGGTGTGAGTGTGAGTGTGTGTGTGTGTGTGTGTGTGTGGTTGTTTGTCTCTGTGTTGCCCTGCGACAGACTGGCGACCTGTCCTGGGTGACCCCGCCTCTCGCCCGGAACGCAGCTGGAGATAGGCGCCAGCACCTCCCGACCCCGTTAGGGAGAAGGGTGACGGAAAATGGATGGATGGATGGATATTAAATATGTGTGTGTGTGTGTGCGTGCGCTCCAGCGGCGCAGCTCGGGACCAGAAGACAGTTCTCCAACCCAATCTGATGTCAATCTGAGACAAAATTAATTTATCTGCAGTTATTTATATTTAAACAGAGAAGATAAAGATTGAATTATTAAAAGAAAGTCATTTTCTGGCCCTCCAACCTTAAATCCATACCTGTTGCAAGTTTGTAGACGTTTCCTAAAAACATTTTATTGTTTTTTTTCCACTATTAGAAAGAAAGAAACTTTCAGCTCAGCAATTTTTTGTACCTGAAGTTCCCTTCCAGACCAACAGAGGGCGCCACAGAAACACGTTTATCTTTCACACTTTTTCCAGCCAATGGTTGCCTTTATGATTGTTCAAAAGAAATATATATAACATTGGTAAATATTGTGTAACACTAAATATTCATAAACATTATTTTGATTAGCAGATAACTTCAATTTTTGTTTCAATGATCTCAATTATTTGTACAAAAATTAATATGTATCTTCTATTGTGAACATTCCTCTTCTGAGAACAGCTGAAGGTTCAAAATGAAAATGAGAGCAAAGGTATTAAAAGTTTTGAGAAGAAAGACGTGTAATCCTGCTTTCAGACTGAAAATGTGTTTTCTCAAATTATGGGAGAAAAATTCCCCCACAAAGGTAAATTTTCATGTGTTTTTTTATTCACTCAGTTTCCAAGCAGAGTCCTGCTGGATTCCAAGGAAAACCTGCCACTAACAATATTGTGTCTACTTTAAAGAGATTTCACAATTTTAAAAATGATAAATTAATGAATGTGTGTGAAACATGCAAACCAAAGTAGAGAAAAAATAACATCTATCTTTCTTTTTTTTTATAGTGATTTATTCAAGCAGGTTGCAGTGGGACAACCTGGATAAGATATGATGAAAGAAGCAACCTTTTGTGGTTAAGCTTGGTTAAATAAAACCAGATGGCGCTGGTACTGGTCTCAGTCTTCGGATCAGTTATGCGGCATAATTGAATACTGAGCCTTTCTTTCTGCTTTAATATAAGATTATGTCAGGTTTTTTTCATAAATGTTAATATCTCTTTGCGACATATATGAAGTTTTATATGATCAGTACAGTTATGGGGAAGCAAGACTGCTACGCATGCGCAGACTGACGAGTCGCTCACCTGACAAAACTCACATTGAGCCTAACTTTACCTTAGTCTTTTCTGAAGTTACTTTACTTTTCTTGTCTTTAGGTTTCCATATTAATTTAATATTTGTAAATTCACTCTGATGTCAGAAATATCAACGTTGTTCTGCATGTTGTAAACAAGAAGGGACTCTCACTGATGCAGTGTGAAGATTATGATTGTGAAAATCATCCGAGATGCAGAAAATAAATATAAATATAAATATAAATATAAATATAAATATAAATACGAATATAAATATAAATTCTACAGCAAATTAACTTATCTGATTAAAACATTTATGATCACAAACAGTTAATTAATGGATGAACTCAAATCTTGAATGAAATATTCTTGGTGATCACATGATAAAAAGTTTTTTTTGTAAAAATGAAAAATGTCTCATATCCTGTTCTATTAAAGATATTCTCAACATTGCGTCATTGCTTGCAGCTGCTCCAGGTTTGCAGCTACGTCATTGCGTCACTTTTACTCCACAATCAGAAACTGAAGGTTGTGAAACCGAAAATAATGAAGTAACCACGTTCACTGACAGGGCCCTTCAAAATAAAAGCCTTTCACTTTGAAATAAAATGCTGAAGGTTCGGATCAGTCCCAAAGTCCAGATCAGAACAATCCCGTCTTCTCCGCCTTCAGTTTGCTTGTTGGTCTTTCAAATGTTTCGTGTTTTTCGTTTGTTTGTTTTTGTTTTTGTGACTTTGTTTACAAACTGAGAGGCCGCCATCACTGTTTTCACTTGCGGTGAGGTTTGGAAACTGGATGGCAAAGAGGAAGTTCCCGCGCGGTTCCGGACCCGCCGGCTGGTCCTGGACCAGGAGCTCAAACTGACACAAAGAGTCCAATCACACTGATTATCGGTTATTGATCAGAGGCAACGACCCCTGGGGATCATCCAGCTGGGATCTGATCAGATCCGATCAGTAAAGAAATCAAGTTTGAGCCGTTTATGGCGCAGTATATTGAGCTTCCAGCAGAGGGCGCTGGAATCAAAAGGGAAAGTGGGACTTTTCCTCTACATTTCATTTTTCTGTCTCCAGGAATAAAATGACCGTCTTCAGTCAGACCAGCACAATGTCAGCTCAGCAACTCAACACATCCTGTGCATCATGGATCTCATCGCCTTCAGGAGTTCTGCAGCCATCCTCGTCCTCTGGAGCCTCATGACCTCTGCACTCTGCTGTGATTGGCTCTACCACCACAACGAGCTGAGGAACAGCTCTCTGGTTCTGGTCAGGACCATGGTGAGTAAACAGAAATTAAACCTTTATTTATATCAAACAAGTAACATGTCAGAGAAAAAATAAGAAGGAAAATCAAATTTTAAAAATAATTATCTTAATAAACAAAACTTCTGTATCCAGTTTGAAAAGGAAGAAAACAAAGTTTATTAGATCTAAATTCTGTATTTACACATTTGTTAAGGAATTGTTGACTTAAAACAAGCTCCTTTTGCTGATAAGTTACTTGCAAGTTAATTTTGTCTTATTTCAAGTTTACTAAAATATTTGTCTTTTTACCTACTCTATCATAAAGTGAGCAGGAACTACACAGCTCAAAAAAATAAAGGGAACACTCAAATAACACATCCTAGATCTGAATGGATGAAATATTCTCATGGAATACTTTGTCCTGTACAAATCTGAATGTGCTGACAACAAAATCATTGTTGATTGTCAGACAGTGTTGCTTCCTAAGTGGACATTTTGATTTCACAGAAGTTTGATGTACTTGGAGTTATATTGTGTTGTTTGAGTGTTCCCTTTATTTTTTTGAGCAGTATATTTTAATTAAACTTTTTTTATTGGAAAACTTCAAATGTTTTTTTTTTTCAGTTTGTTTATTATTCTGGGCTCCATTGAAGAAAACTGAAAAAATATTTGATCTTATCGTAGTTATAAAAACAGTATAGATCCATGTTAATTGGAAAATTTGCAATTGAAAGCAGATTTTGTGTAGAAACGTTGATCACTTTGTGTGGCAAGTAGCTTCTAATAGAAAAGTTCCAGTTCTGTGTTCATTTATTTGATTTATGCCTGAATTATGATTGAAAAAAAAAAACAATCCAGGGTCCACAAATGGCCCCTAAACCTTACTTTGAACACCCTCGTCTTAAAGGGACTCCTTGTGGAAGAAGTCAGTATCAGCGCTTGACGTTCAGAGTTTCCAGTTAAACCAGTTCAGCAGCTGTGGTTTCTAAAGTGACGCTGAGAAATTGAAAGTTGTGTCAATGTTTTCCAGGGAGGTCCGTTCCACACCCCGATTCCTCGGCCATTCCCAGACAGACTGTACAAGGAGATTAAGAGCAGAGAGGTAATCAATCGATCAGTCAACGTAATCAGTTCTGTCAGCCAATCAGAGAGCTGCAGCTCACACCTGTCTTTGTGTTTCCAGGAGAACTCCCAGCTGCGCTTCATCAGAGACAATCTGGAGCAGATTTACAAACTGTATCGCCATGAAGACACCTCAGCGGCTGGCTGGGACGCCGGGAAGACAATCAATTTTCTGGAGAGCATCAACAGGCAGATCGTGGAGCTCAATGAGTGTGTGAGTGCTCTGCAGCCGGAACAGCGCCGCAGCGCTAACGACAGGAAATTACACTGAAAAAACAGAATGGAGGTCCAACTTTCATAAAATTAGAAAAATTTAAACTTACTCCACCACACATGCATACAAGGCACAGCAAGCTAGTTACTGCTGACAGATGATGTTTTATTGTCCGCCCCTTTCTGTCGTCGCCCTGGAAAACTGCCCATATCAATCCAAACATGTCTGAAGATTCACAGTTTCTCCAGGTTTTTATATTTAAAGGCAGCCATTTGGGAAACGTCTCTCTCCATTCATTTCCTATTGAACTTGAGTGATGAGGCGACCGGCTTCATTTCTGCTTTTAGGTCAAAATATGTTGTTACAGCTCTAGTTAACTTATGTTTATCCAACTTCATCTATTTACGTTTTTCTTAAATTGGAGGAACTCACTTTTGTTACTTGATACAAATTAATTCCTGTTTTTAAGTTGGATCACCTGTTTTGTGTTTTCAGTGTTGAGTCAGATGATAGTTCAGCTTTATGTCAAACTTAACCTGCTTTGGTGTTTCCAGGTGAAGGCAACACACAACGAGAGAACAAGCAATCATTATGAGAGTTTCGAGAAACGACTGAAGCGTTACTACCGATCCCTGAAGAACCGCACTCTGCTCCAGCCTGTGAGTACAAACACTTCACCTCTGAAGTACAAATACATCACTTCTGAAGTTCAGATGTTCAATCCTGCTGAATTTTCTCACATTACAGCCACTAAAATCCATTTCAGTGAAATTACACAAGACAGAAAAACTCCTAGTTTAAAATGTTTAAAAACAAAAATCTGAAAAGAGACTTTGGCCGATTTTGACCCACTAAAACATGGACGTTTAGACCAGAGGTGTCCAAAGTGTGGCCTGGGGGCCATTTGTGGCCCTTGAAATTATTATTATTTTTTGGCCCTGGCCTGATCATAATAATGGAAAACAATCAATGACCCAAATATTTTTGAGATAGTCTGTTTTTCTTTTAATAAGCCATTCTTTACATTTGATACACAGATTCCATAAAATATTTGACTACTTTTAAGCAAACTAAAAAAAATTCAATCGCAAACAAATTTTGACATTTTGCTAATTTTTAGGCCCCAGGGTGAAAAGTTGAGACGCCGCTGACTTAGAATAACTGAATAATGCTAATCAGAAAAGCAGCCTGTAGTAAAGCGATGGACAGAACTGTTATCTACTAACACATGGTGGTGGCAGCATCATGCTGTGGGGATTAGAACCTGTTGGAGGTTTAGCTTACACCAGGACAAACACCCTAACATCCAACCAAAGGTATTATATGTTAGTTTAGTTCAAATCAGATTCATTTTAGGATGGCCTAGTCAAAGTTCAGACCTAAATCCAACTGAAGATCACTGCAGTACAAAATTCATGTTCACTGACGATGAAAAAAGTCAGCCTGGAAAAAATAAACCTCACAGCAACTTCAGGGAAACACATATGCATGCCACACTTTTCAGATTTCTAACCATCATAAAAAAATAAAAAATAAAATAAAAATCCTTCCACTTGACAACGATGAACTAATCGTGTCAGTCTGTTACACAAAATCCCCAAAAATCCACTGGAGTTTGTGGTTGTGTGACAGAAGGAAATGGGACAAAATTCAACAAGTGGGAATATATTTTTTTTAGTGTCTGACATTTCAGCTGAAGTAGTGACAGGTGTACTGACCCGGGTTCTGCTCCTGCAGGGCGGCAGAGACGGCTGGGAGATGCTCAGGAAGTGGACCGAACAGAACCTGATTCGACTGGACCACCTGGGGAACCGGATCAAAGCCACCAGGGGGCAGCATTGAGCGATTTAACATTTCCACCACTGAAACCAACTCAATACGCCTTTTCTAATGTTTTCTATTTATTTTACAGTATTTATAAATAAGCTGTTATTTATTTATATATTTATTATTTTGTTATTTTTATATGAAAATAAATTATGGAACATCTTATTTGTTGAATGGTTTTGTGTTTTTTTTTTTTTTTAAAAGCTGTGAGTTAAGCAGATGAGAAATGAAAATTAGTTTCAATTAATTATTGAGTTTATTGAGATGAAATCATGTCAAATATGGGACTGAAGTGAAACAGCCTCATATTCAAATTTGTTTTCCTTTGACTGAAAACATGACATATCCTCACTAAGGTCTCAAATTTATTATTTTAACTCCAGAGAACAAAAAAATCATGTAAAAAAACTAGACAGATCTAAAAAAAAAAAAAAAAAAATACTCCTGAAATTTAAAGGGATAATTTTACATTTTAATCATATATTGGTTGCGTCCTGAAGCTGTCACTTATAGCAGTGAGAATGTTTTATAATGTGAGAATGTAACAGAAATATCACAGCAAGACAATGGAAAACAGTGATAAAGTGTAACAGGTGTGACAAATGACACTATTACAGAGAGCTGCACTGTAAAAAACAGAACAAAGGGAGACAATGTTCCTAATGAAACAAAGTAAAACTAAAACAGCAAGTGTAATAGAGAGAGACAGAGTATTTTCACAGGTCCAACAAAGGGAAAATATGTAAAAGAGTGAAGGTAAAAAATGAGACAGTGTCCCAGATGAAAAAGCATAAAAAGTGGAACAAAGTGAAAGTGTCTTACAGGTGCAGGACGAGAGTGAGACAGAGTGTAACAGAGTGTGACGGCCTCACAAGTGTAAAACTGTCCCTTATTTTCATCAGTTTTGAGTTTTTAGGAATGTTTTCTCTTGGCTGCTGCATCAGTTGGAGATTCTTTGCTGTTTTAAGGATCCAAAGGAACTAAAAGTCTTTTTCTCCAGTTCAGAAATCTTGAATTTCCAAATTTTACAGTCGACTGATTACTGAACAGAAAATATCAGGGTTGGCATGGCGACTCTGGTTCAGACTCAGACCAATGTTACTTTTTTCAACTGGGAAGACTGGAAGAATATAATACTGGATAACTGGGCAACATTTGTGGTGTTCTAGATAAAGAAATAATGGAACCTCTAGATTTAAGATTGTCAGACACTTTTGGTCTAATTATGCTCCAGTGTGTTGGAGGCTGTTTGGTTGTAAAATCTCAAGGAAAAGGAAATATAACAATTCGCCATTGGTGGCGCTCTTGCTGTGCACAAGTAGAGGTGAGCTGAACCTGTGAAGAAGAAGAAGAAGAAGAAGAAGAAGAAGACGGGTTGCCATGTGCTACTTCCAGTTATCTGCTTGAACATTGTTTTATTTGACCTGGTGTATCATACACGATAACATTATATTTGCATAAGAACCTAATTATTTAATAAGTACATCAGAGACAGGAAACATTATTCTATGTTTAACTGGTAGCCAAGCTGCGGATGCAGGGAGGTTAAAGCAGAGCGTAACCTTCCACTTCACAAAGTAGGACCAACCAAAATACAGAAGTGGCAATCGATACAGATGATGATGGTTATGCTAACTGATAAACTGGATACACCGGGCAGAGGGAAGCAGCCGCTCTCAGTTGTCACAGAGCTCCACCTTCAGGACGGGCTGGTAGCTGTCGGACATGCTGGCCCTGATGGTCACATGTCCCGCTCTGTGGGTCAGACTGGGCCCTTTGGCTTTCCCTCGGACAAACCCGCGCTGCGAGGCGTAGTACATCTCCTTGTAGAGCTCCTCATCGCAGAGTTTGTCCTTGCTGAAGGCTCCCACGGCGTACCAGTTGGAGTAGATGTTGAAGTCGTAGGGGACGGAGAACATGACGGCCAGGCGGCCGCGGTTCTGCTTGGTCGACTCCTGGAGGATGTCGTAGGTGAAGACGGCCACCGAGCCGCAGGCCGTGTGGGGCGTCTTGATGAAGAGCGCGGTGCAGGATTCAGACGGACGCAGAGTTGGAGGCAGAGGAGACTCACAGTTCCCACTGAAGAGATGAACACTGAACACAGACAGAAACAGATCAATAAAACCTGATTCTCACACTCAGAGTATCATTCCACCTTCTGCATCAATTTTGAGTTTACGAGTTTATTTCAGCTACAAAGTCACAATTGCAGTGACCAATTACTAAACAAGTTAACGTCTAACAGAAAACAGTTCTACCAACTGCACCAGTGTGCAGCCACATTTCTTTTTATAGAATTTAATGAACCTGAATTCGAGTTTTAAGCCATTTCTGTCCAAACCGTTCAACACAAAATCAGTCTATCGATCAGAAAAACTTATTATGGAAACATGTCCTTCTCTCTCTCTTTTATCTACTAACATGCTAATATAGCCAAAACATCTAAGACTGGCGACAGTCGCACATAAACAAAACTGATCAAGGCAGACCAACACTCTGCTTTCACCTTCTCTGCAGAAGATAAGTTGATTTTGTTTTATTTCAAGTGTATTAAGACATTTCCATTGAAACCAGACGGATATGTTTTGCAGTGCATTCCTAAGGTTTGCTCAGTGGAATCTGAATCTCTTCTAGTTGTGTGATTTGCAACATCGTTGTTTTATTCTGAACCAAATCTCATTTTCTGTCAAGGTAACATAGCCTTGAACATTCGAGACCTGAAACTGGTAAAACCACCTGGTAGTTGCACAAACCACAACCAGGTTGTTGCACAAACAACCAGGTTGAAAAACCACTGTTTTTCAAAAACAGAATCCTGATGAGGATTTTTTTAAACTCACAGCGGCTCACACAGTGTGAAGCTGGACGTCTTGTTCTGAATCTCCACTTTGCACTGGCGGTGAGTCGGGATGGACATTTCTAGAACCTGTTCAGGGAAACAAACATGGAAAAGTTAAAGGAAATGCACTTGTACATCCAAAGTAAATGCTACAAACTAACCAATAAATGAGTCTATATTTTTACTTAAAGAAATTAAAACTAAAAACAAATTAGTTAATAGGTTACTGTTGATGGTGCAAAGGATTGTGGGATTATTACAACATATGAAAACAACTGAAGTCATGTTAACAGTTTGCAACCCTAAAATAACTTGATAAATTTAGTTGAGATCTGCATAAATTGAATAACTTCTACTAGCTTGGTGCCTGGGAATTCTGGGTAATATTTGGTGTTTTTGAAACAACGAATGAAAAGCAGTAAAGATAACAAGATTGTTTTTGTTGTGTGGATGAACTAAAAAGACAATTTATTTTCTGAAAAAAATTACAGCAAATATTTAAAACCACATATATTTGTCTGAAGATTCCAACTTGAATTTTTATTGTTGATTTCACAGATTCAGTTGTTAGATTTACTTCACCATAGAATCAATTTTTTTCAGTTCAGAAACGTCGCAACATTTTTTCAGTCTGACAACAACATCCTGTTCCCATTAGCTATCAAATCATGCTTCTCAATCTTTCAGTTACACAATCAGCATCCTGAGAAAATCCCACATGTTGAGTTCTGCAGCTCAAAAAGCAACAAATCATGCAACAGAGAAGATATTCCAGCTCCCGGAGACCACAGGCTTTGTGGATCTTTGGTTCTGGGTCTATTCTTGAAGAACTCTGTAGATCACTGAAGTTCTTGGATGAATTCTTGCTCAAACTTGGAAACACCGACCAGAACCAAGGAGAATAATTCAAACAGAAGTTACTCACTTGTTTGGAGCTCCTGAGGAACAACAGCTTTCTGCAGGCCTCTGTGTCTCAGAACTGGGCCCGGATTCTGGTCGGGTGTTTTTTTAGGGGGGCGGGGGGGCGGAGTGGGGTGGCGGGGGGTGAAGGCGCGGTTTCCTCAATACATGTAAGTCTTAAAGAGACACTGAGACAGAATCAACTGAGGCAAACAGGCCAGACTTTAACCCCTTAACTGCCTCTCCAATGCCAGGAGGATGTTATCCTCACTGTATGTTGGGTGTGATGATCTGTTTTTGTTATTTCATTACCCAACGCATTCTGAACTGTTCATCAGCATCTGAACTGTTCGTGAATGTCTGCACATTCTGAACTGTTCGTGAATGTCTGCACATTCTGAACTGTTCGTGAATGTCTGCACATTCTGAACTGTTCGTGAATGTCTGCACATTCTGAACTGTTGGTGAATCTTCTGGACTGTTAATGAACATCTGAACATCTGAACATTCCTCCTGTTCCTTGGTTCTGCTCTGACATGGATGAATCCTGTGTTGGTGTTTTCAGAGTTGCTTACTTCAGTCAGAACCATCAAATGAGTCAGTGGATCTTGGTCACCATGGAAACACCCAAAAGGCTGTGGTTTTGGAGATCCCCGGACTCAGTGCTCCAGCCTTCACAGACTGACCTTTGGTTTTAAACTATGATGCTCCTGTTCGCTGCGTTCTAGAACAAAGAGTTGGTTGCCTGACTGGTTTCAAGCTTTTGGTTTTCATGTCACTTTCTAGGTGAGGTTCCTTTCGTTTTCTAGTTCGTGAGAAAGCCATATTTTTCCACAGATTAAATGAAGCCACAGAAACCTGAAGAGAACCATGAAAGCAACATGTTTGAATCTGGGATTTGATGGATTAACAGTCTTTTTATGGCTTTAATTTGGTTATGAACCTGAGAAACAGAAAACAGAAGTGAAGCAAATTTTTACTGCGAAAAAAGCAGAACTTGTTTCTTCTCACGGATTTCTGTGGTTTGAGCCTCTTAAAACTCCAGAACCGAGCCAGAATCCATGATTACATGAAAATCAGCTTCCTCTGATCGCCCTGCCTCACTTTGCTCAGTTAGAGGAAGTGAAATCGTCACATTGCAAGGCTGCAGCAGCTGCAGGAAGGAAACCAGCATAGGAAACCTGAACAAGCAAAACAAAAAAAGTAAAAAAAAAAAAGCTGAAACTCCCTTGAGAGTAATGAAATGAAAGGCATTGGTTTATGCAACTCACTAGAATTTATATGGAATTCAGTGGAACAGATTGAGTCACCTCTCAGGAACAAATCTGAGATTTTTGTGGTGAAAACTAGAAAATCAAAAACAAAAACCACTCAGAGTGAAACAGCTGCTGGCATGAAGGGACTGAACGTTTCTCCTCATTAAACATGTCCAACACGTCTGTTGTCCAATCAAACGTCACAGTTTTAACCCGACAGCTTGAGCTTCTCTGCGGGGAATCCCAATGCAAACCAACAGAAATATCAACTTTTAGAATGTTTTTTCTTACTTTTATTCATTATTCAACTATTTTTACATTTGTTTAGCATAAATGTTGCCTCATGCCTTCTGGTTTTGGTTGACCAGGGTTTTTCTCCAGTAGGATTCCTCAAGTCTTAACAGAAACGTTTCTGTTTTTCAGGAGCAAAGTAGCTTCATAAATTTGACTGGTAGCCAAGCAGAAACATAAGCATGTAAAATCAGTTTAACAAATTATTTTTAATGTATCATGATTAAAATATAGACCAGACTGAGATTTATTTTTTAATTATGAATAAATTAGAATGAAGTTGTAATATTAGCAAAATAAAGATGAAAATACCAGAAAAAAGTAAAAAAATTTTAAAAAAATTTTTAAACTTATTGAGATCTGATTTGATTGAAAATAATGTAATAGTTTGAACAACCATTTCAAAGTACTGCTGCTGATAAACGTTTGATGCTAAAATGTTAAAACGTTAAGTATATCACGATTATAAAATTATTACTTCATTCTACAAATATTCTGTCATTTTGTCATGATAAGTAAATTTTTCTTAATTTTTGACTTGATTCATGTATTATGATTTTATTCTCATATTTATAAGACTTTTTGTCATGCAACTTTTTTATTCTAATTTTTTTATTATGTTTCTTATTGTGTTACTATTAACTGTTTTGGTAATTATGACTATACTTATTTTATTATGACTTACTCTCATATGACTTAATTCTCATAATATTATGAATTTATTTTCATACAACGTTTTTCTTGCAATATGTAATATTTAAAGATTTTATTCTGGTTATATTATGACTTTATTCTCTTAATTACTTTTTTTCTAAACTTGACCCTAATACTCCATTAAAAAAAAAAACAGATCAGATTTTATTATTAAAAAATAATAAATGTATATTTTATTTTAGTGATTTAAAAAAAATAATTCTGAATTGGGACCATTTCTCTTTCTCTCATGGCTTTGAAAAATCTTTTTTTTTTTCTTTGACGGTAATAGTTTTGCAGTTAGAAAAGAGAGCAAACAGCGCCCTCTGATGGTCAGAACAGACAGAACCACCTGGGAGCTTTTCAGGTAAAACACTTTTATTTCCGTTATTTACACAAATATTAATGACCTACTAATAGATGGAATAATAATGTTTCTCTATAACTTGCTTTGATGAGTAAAACAGAACAATAAGCATCTCCATAGCAACAGAAAAGGGGCGTGGCTTCATCTAGTCACATGTCTGGACGTAGTTGTTCGGGAAGAAGCCCTCCCGGCCATTACAGACGCCCTCATACCAGCCGTCGTCATGGCGACGCATCACGTAGATGATGTCCCCCTCAGTTAGAGGGAGGTCGTCAGGCTTGGAGGCCTCATAAGTATACAGCGCCACCACTAGGACAAAAAGAGGAAACGCATCATAAGTGACATCTCACTGTGATAGTGCAGCACAATGGGGGGCAGCTGGTGGCACCTTTCTCCAGGTAGTCTGGGGGAGCATTGATGTCATAGTCCACTGGAGGAGGAAGGGGTGGCGTGATGTCATCAAATTCTCCAATATCATCCAATGGAAGAGGAGGGGGCGGGGCTAAGATCTGAAGATCTATGAGAGTACAGGAGCCATGAACAGAGCAGCTCTGTGTTACATATCTGTGTGTACTACATTTGTACTACACACTTAGAGATGAGTAGCACTGCTACACAATGCTCTTCTATAGTTAGCTGTGCTACATCTACAGCAGTACCGCTACTGGTTCCTTACCCAGGTGTTCAAGACGAGCAGGTAAGCAGAGCCGAGGGGAGGCGGAGGAAGAGCGAGAGAGCAGGGGGGAGGGGGAAGGAAATGAGGGGGAGGGTAGGGAGGAGGAGGGGGAATCCTGACTGACAGACAGAGAGAAGCCGAGTCAGTTTAGAGAACCAGGAGCCAACATCCGACCTGAAACCGACCTGAACTGTTCATATGGATATTCTAAACTGTTCACCAACATCTGAACATTCTGAACTGTTCATTAACATCCCAATTGTTCATTAACATCTGAACATTCTGAACTGTTCATCAATATCTGAAGTTTTAATCAGTATCTGGACCATTCATAAACATCTGAACATCCATGGTTCAGATGGGATACGGGTCACCCGACGGGCATTTTCCTAAAATGTCCTCCAACTTCAGTCACTCCAGGAATTTAATCCAACACCGTTGAAAACTATAACTGGGTTAGTTATGAACAACCTGAAGACCCTAAAACTAATCAGTGATCCATCCTCTCCTGAGTTCTGATTGGACGACAGCAGCTTACACGACTGGACTGCAGGCAAGAAGAGAGAGCGAGTGTAGCGGCAGCGAGAGGCTGGGCCTGAGCGGACCCTCAGAGAGACAGAGCGAGTGGTCGGAGGCGAGCGCCGGCGGCGACTCCTCCGAGATGTGAGGGTCACTGAAAAACACCACAGAAGAAGTAAAAACTGCAAATAAGCAGCAGAGAAGAAGCAGAAAGTGAAACAGCTGAGAAATGATGAGTCAGGGGTTCGATTCCCCACTTTGAGACCTTTGCTGATTGTCTTCCCTGCTTCCTGTCTGATTACTGTTTATGATGGACCCAAAAAAAATTTCAAAAAGTTGACAACTAAAATATGGTATTACCGTCTCCTTCCTGGGGAGGTGGAGGCGGTGGGGGCGGGGCCAGAAAATCTGAGCCGTCATTGGGTAATGGCGGGAAGCCATCATTATCAGAGGGAGGGGGAGGAGACGGAGGCAGCACGCTCATCTCCTCCACCACTGAGGAAAGACAATAGAGATGATGTCATTATGATGTCACATGTCTTCTTTTTGTTTAATCCACAAAGACAAAAATCAGCTCAGATCAGATGAAGATGCTCAGTTATTTCATAAAATCATAACCAAAGTAGTAAAATCAGGATCAGAATAATTTATTTGTAATAATTACTTGAGAGTAATATTAGCATTAATTTCTTGCAATACTGGAATTGGTATGATTACAATGCAAAACCCAGATTATTTTGAGATTTAATTAATTTTAATAAAATAATATTTTAAACCTGCAGGGGGCGTCAAAGTACAGAGTACATAAAACACAAAGTTAGCTTGCTAACTAAATATTTATCTCAGTGTAAAATATTTAATATTTATTTCTAAACAAAAGATTTAGCTGTGAGATAATCATTTACATTGTAATTCAAATATTTAGCTAGCTCATTAAATATCTAATTTTAAAATATGAGATTTAAGAAGATAGCAACATGGTGGAAACATTATTTTAGGGTTGTTGTTGGGGTCAGGGGTCAGGGTTGGGGTTAGCTTATAACAGAAATGGAGAAATGGCCAGAAAAAAAAAAAAAACAATTATGACATCTGATAAAAAATAAATAAAATACAACAGAGATCCCTATTGTGTTTCTTTGACATAATATGGCTTGTTTTCACATTTAAATTTTGGGTTTGATGATTCAGTTTGTCGTGGGAACACGTTCTGATTTTATCACCTGTTTCTAGGGCGAGCGGTCCGATTGGAGGAGGATCAGGAGCGCTGCTATTGATCACAACCCCAGAAGAAGAAGGAGGAAGAGGAGGTGGTGGAGGAGGGGCCCCTGAGGAGCCAGGAGGAGGAGGCGGAGGAGGAGGAGCCGTTGGAGCCACCATCACCCCGGAGGAATCAGGAGGCGGAGGAGGAGGGGGCAGGCCGGAGACGACGTCCCCACTCTGAGGCGAAGCCTCGTCAGGGAGAGGAGGAGGAAGTGGAGCTTCATCCAGCAAATTGGTGAGGATGTCACAGTCAGGTGGAGCCTGGCCAATGGTGGGGATAGTGGGCGGAGCTACAGGCTTCCCAAAGCTGGACCTGAGAGGGAGAATAATGTTGATTAAATAACTGAGTCAGATGAAAATGATGACTGATTAATTGATCAGTCATCAATCATAGCTACAAGAAGGAAACTGACATCAGGGAAATCTGCATTTAGAAAGTATTACCTTCCTACAACAATAGCATAAGTAGTTTTGATTTATTTATTTGGTCTAAAGTGATTTTGTCAAAATCACCATCTCAGTTTTGGCAAAAAAAAAAACAAACAAACAAACAAGCAAACAAAAAAACATTGACTTAGAGCCAGGAAGGTGATGAAATATAACTTGTGGAATACCTCAAGGATCACTGATTGGTTCATTCTTGTTTCTTTATATTCATGGCAATTTTGCTCTAATAAGTCAATAAAACATGCATGTTTTCATTGATTTTCTTCATCCTAACATCCCAAATTGTGGGTATCCAACTACAAGGACTTCAAACCCCAAAAATCAAAATTTTGGCTGGAGATTTTAAAAATATGAGGAGAAAATAAAAAATCCATCTCTTACATGTTGAAATTAAATTTTGGTTATAGACCTAAAGACGGATACAGTGGTTATGAATTGCCCAGAAAGCATGTTTTTATTAAAATATTTCTATGCCATTTTAATTTATTATCCGACTGCAATTTCTGAGGAAGTTATACTATCAAATTTAATTATTAGAAAAAAATAAATAAAAAACGTTTGAAGACCCGTCTTTATATAAATCAGCATTATCACCAAAAGATCAGACTTATTTTCTGGAACTGTCAGTATGATTAATGATAATTATTTTTGTTTTACATACCAAACAAAGGAGATTTATTAGTATTGAAATGGAAAATTAAGTGAAACAATTTCCCCAGCCACACAGGCCTCATCAGGCTGAGACATGAACTGGCTCTTACCCTCCAGCAGGGGGAGCCACAGGGCACTGAACTGGCTCAGGAGCTTTGTTGGACCTGAAACAGACACACATGAAACTGCAGTCAGACTTCCTGTGTGAGTCTTTGCTGCGAAAACAAGAAACTGCTGAGCACAGAAGCTCAGCAGAGGAGGAGAAGCAGACCTGACGGAGGCTCCGTGTTTCCGGATTGTTCCCGTTTTCTCCGGCTGTTTCCCAGAGACCTGCAGGGACGAGGGGGCAAACACAGAGCAGGGTGAACATGAATGGAGCCCTTAGCTTTCAGCAGCTCTAATTAGTCTCTCCAAACATTTTCCCACGGCCAACAAAGAGCCTCAGCTCAGGGTGTGTGTGTGTGTGTGTGTGAGTGTGTGCATGTGTGTCTATCTGTTTCTGTGAAGTCCAGCGGGACATTCAGACCCTGTGGGCATCACAGGGACAGACACTGTGTAGAGGTGGATGTTGGTGCTAACAGGGCTGTCTGAGTGTGTTTTTCTGCTAAATTAATCAGAATTAGTTAGAGTCTAGGTTGGTGTCCTCAAAGAGCAGGGGGTTTATTGAGGCCTCATGAAGATACACAACCGCGCATGTGTGTGCGTGTGTGTGGGTGTGTGTGTGTGTGGGGGTGTGTAGGGGGGGGTTAAGTTAAGAGCTTTGTCCTTTTTTTGTTGTGAACTGCAAAGAAAATTAATCCATCTTTAAAACTCAGCCTCTCTCAACTTAGTACACATTTTTCCAATGTTGCAAGTAAAATAAATCAGTCAGCAGAACTATTTCATCAATATTAAGGAATTATTGCCTTTAAAAGAAAAGATATTTTGTGCAATAATTTCACTTCCTTTTAGTGCAATAAGCTTTTTGCTTCCTAGTGCAATAAGCAAAAGGAAGCAAAAAAAGAATTGATAACATGTTGTGTTTTTGCAGTGTCACCCCTACAATCCAATATAGTAGCTTAGATTTCAGTTTTGATCTCAACTGTTAAACTGTGTCAGAAGAAAAATTAACGAAGGTTTAAAATAAGTTTAATTTGAGTTTTAAAATATTTTGTAATATCTTCTTTTGCTGGTCTCTTTCTTCCCAGATTAACATTGAGAATCCTTGTTTCTCACTTTGCCTTTGTTTTTAGAAATGTGGCAGCTTTAATGGGAGAAGGTGGCCCAGAACTACGCAAAGCAAAGTTTTGATGTTAAGGTAAATAGCTCAAAATTAGTAGCAGAACAATGATGCGGTGACAATGCCACTCCTGAATGGTTGGTTTCAATGTTTTGGAACTGAACTGATATGTTAAGAAAAGCCACCATAGGTCCTGGGTCAGGTCTTTCAGACAGTCTCCTTGAGAAAATATTATTCATCTGATGCAAATTTTTCTTGGCTTATTTTTATGAAAACTATTTTTACTCAGGTCCACTGGAAGAAAACTTACAGGTGGATCTTTACTGAGATGTTTAAGCTGTATCAGTTTTGCTGCTGCGTTGTTTTGACACTGTTTGTTAATTTTCAAATGAGAACTGATAAATCTGAACAGAGAAGTAGAGTCACTTGGAGTCTGAAAAGGGAACTTTTTGCAGCATTAATTCTGCTTCTGTGGTTCTGTGCAGAAGAGACTTCCTGTCAGCTTGCCGTTCACAGCTAACAACGCTTCACTTCTGCTCTCAGCTGCTAATTTTTGGGTGTAAATGTTGCTTTGTTTATCTTTTAATAACCAGAATGCTGACTCCCACCAACCAGCCTAAACTGGACTAACCCTCCTGCTCTATAGCTTTTCATCCAAGGCAGTAAGATTTAAGCTAACCTACTCTAGAAGAGCTACCAAAGGTCAAATAAAAACATTAAACTCTGAAGGTGAGTGCTACCTTTATGCCGTGGCCGATCTCGTCTAGCTGCTGGTAGTTGATTGGTCGGCGGCTGTACGATAGGCGGGGCTGTGTGCCAGTTGGAGGGATGATCTTATGGTTGCGAGGAACTCGTCTGACTGCCGTGAAGGCACCTATTTCCCTCCGTGCAACTTTCTCTTTATGCATTTCTATGGTCTGTGGAAAAACAATTAGAGATGTGAAAATATTCTGAACTACAACCATAATGAGAGAAAGTCTGGAGATCAGTCATTTCTGGTACTATTGAACTTTCCCTTCAAAGTTTGACTAAACGCAGACATGACTTTGAAAAGATGAAGTGATTAAACTTCATGAGGAAGTTTAGTCTGACCTTCGTTTTAAGGAAGCAGTCACAGCAAAAGATACCTTCCCTCCGGTCAGCTGATATTTTATGAGATATTTTATTAATGACAACACATTTGTCCTTCCCAGTCAAGATCATGGAGGATCCTAGAGGGTAGCAGTCCTGGATGAGAACCCAGACTTGCCAAGGTTTTCCCAGGTCAGAAGGGGAGTAGTCCCTCCTGAGAGAGACTATTCTCTCTCAGGAGGTGACTATCCTTCTCATTACCTCCTTTTGGAGGTAATGAGAAGATCAACTGATCATTTTGTGGCTCATTTCACAAAATGAGTCACTTTAAGTGACTTGTTTTGATGCAGAGGAGTTGGAATCCAAGGTCCCCCCAAGGTCAACCCCTTATGAGGCACAACCCTTAAGGGTATTCTAAACCAGACGGTCATCCAGGTCATCCCAGGTGCTTGTATTAGTTCTGTAGTCATGATCCATATCTCGATACTGGATGAATTAGTGAATCCAGATCTTCTGGACCTCTTCCAACTGAGGCAAAGAGGCCACTAACCCAACAGGAAGTACTCCACTGATCCAGGAAGTGGCTTGATGCAGAGCTTCATCACTTCGTTGGGCGTCACTTGTCAAATTTGCCTCATGGTAAGGGTGAGAGTTTCAGACTAACAGCCATTCACTGAATTGGACCACAGGAACATTGATACCAAGACTAGAGTAAGCTAACCTTGAAACTTGTCTGTTGGCCAACCTTGTGACCGTTAAGCCTCAGCTTATAGCAAAGGTTATGCGTAATGATGTTTCCCAACATAAACTGACAGAAGGAAATACATTTTTCAGATTTTTCTTTAAAAAGGTCATAAAAAAGAAGTTAGAGAAGAGTGAAGAGGTTGTAACCAGTCAGGAAAATATTTTGCGAAGAGTCTTAACAAGACACTAACTTTCAGTTTAAGATAAACATTCATCAGAAAGATCCAGCTGATGAATGTAGATCAAAATCTCAGGACAACAAAAAGAAAATGATCACATTTATGTGAACTTCTGAGAATAAAACATCTTCAGAGGGTTTTTCTCCCCATTCACTGATCTTTCCAAAGCACCCCCTGATGTTTAACGCTATCATTCACAGAGCGGTCCTGGTCTGCATCATGGATGCTTCTGGACAGCTCCTTAAATCACAGCAGAGCGTTGAGCAGATCAGAAAACAATAAGGAAGCAGCAAACAGAGACTCCATTCATCCATCCATTCAGACCCTGGTTGCTCAGGCTGTCCCTGTAAACAGCCTCATGGCTGGGACGACCCTGAACTTCAATCAGTCCAACCGGAGGAACAGAATCCTTCTACTGATGCCCTTAGTGAGAACATTTCAAAATATCTTATATTTACCGCTCCACACTGGTAAATATAATGTGTTTTAATTGAGAAGTTTATACTCACCTGACCAATCAGATTTATGGAGGACTCCATCTGGCGCAGCTGATTGGTCTGAGCGTCTAGCAGACTCAGGACGCTGTTAGCCAGAGTGCTGATCTGATATGCAACACTGGCTAATGACTGGGTGGCAAAGTTTTTAGTTTCCTCCAAAGCCTTCTTGCTGTTTTCACCTGACTGTTAGAAACACCAGAGAAATAGCTTAGCACAAAAAACTAAAAACAAAGTGAGGAGTTAACTCAACTTAGAACAATGATAGAAACAAACATCGAGCCTAGCTTTGTTCAAAGACTGAAAGGAACAAAAGAAACTAGTTTAACACAAAGACTGAAAACTAATAAACAATTAGCCTGCATTAACACAAAGACTGAAAATAAAAGTGTTAGCTTTGTTCGTCGATGTTCAAAACTAAGATACAAATTAGCTTGGCTTAGCACACAAAAAGACACACAATGGCATTAAAAAGATGTGTGAGCCAAAAAAAAAAAAGAATATAAATTATACAACCAAAAAAAAAATCCAATAGAATAAAAGTTTATATGAGATCAAAAACTGGGATCTAAAGTCAACAGGCATTATTTTGAATTATCCTTCAGTTTGGGTCCAAAATGTTTTGGAATTATGATCATTAAGCAAAATGATCACAAATGCAATTTGCAATGTTTGAAAACTGAGGAAAATCTGCTCTAATAGCATGCATTCATAGACTTCAGAGTCTCAAACAATTTCTAACCAAAGAACAGTTGTACAAATGACCAGAGAGGTTATGATCAGTTGGTTTCAGCAGGTGGTATTTAGATGTTCTGGAGCTTTAATGGTGGCGGTACCAACCTGGGTGTAGGTGTTGTAACAGTAATCGGCCACATTGAGCAGGTTTTGATAGTTTTCCTGCAGAGCTTTCCTGGCGCCTGGAGCTTCCTCCAGAATCTTGGTCACCTCGTCCTTATAGTTTTGGTCCTTCATGATCTCGGAGTCGATAGTCCACAGAAATCAACTGGTTTGATCTGCAGGGAGACAGAGACAGAATGAACCCACTCAGAACCACAGCTCAATGGGTGCTGGAAAAGTCCAGCTGGGTTTCAAGCCTCAGAGTGGAGGGAACCAGCAGAACCAGCTGATTGTTAGACATCCTCCATTCTCTATTACCAGTGTTGGTTAGGTCTGTTTCTGTTTGAGGAACACTTGCTGCTGATTTGACCACATTCAGGAACTACTTCACCCAGAAGTCTATCTGAGAACCGAGTGACATTTTATGCGGCAACACTCTGCCACCTCATTTACTTCATTTTCAGACTTATTTTAGCTCTTCAAAAGGTGATCTGGGTTTAAAACTGGTTATTTAGGCTTCTTACACAAATACAAGTAACTTTCCTGCAGAATAAGTTAAATTTGTCAAAAATAATCTCATCTGCCGTCACTGTTTCTAACTCAACATGCAATTATTTTTACAGAGTCCAACAGAACCAGAAGGAGGTTGTGGCTCTTTGCCAGATCTTCTGTTATTTTTGAAGCTGTAATTGATCAGAGACTCACCAGAAGCCAGAGGGGAACAGAGTGATGAAGTGATGAAGATCCTCCTGTTTCTGACAAACTTCACTCTGCAGCTCCAAGTTTCCTCTACTGCTGCAGCCAAAGATCCTCTCTGTTAGACAGACCACTCACTCCTCACAGCAACCAGAAAGAGCCAAAGCACCAAGTATGAGCTTGCAGAAATTGGTCAGAGTGAGTGCTCCTCCCTGTGTTTCTAGCGCTCGGTGTGAACCTGCTCAGTTTAAACCACTTCCTGTTCCTCATCAACTCAAATTGGGTCATCAGAAGCATCAAGGAGACTTTCTTTCTACTCACTTCCTCTAATATTTAAAGCCTCCTTGGCTATCCATTATCCATGAACCCCTTTAAAAAACCGACACATTCCTTAAAGATGCTCCTAATCAGATGAAGGAGGTAAAACCCCTTCAGATACACGTCGTCCCATTAGACTGCAGACCTGAATCGCTCTAAAAGAACCCAAAGCTTCACTAAAAGATATCTGAAACGCAAATCCTTTTGAGAAACACCTTTTCCAAATTACCTGGAGCTTTCTGTGAGTTACCTGAACCAATCTGGAGAGATACCCAAAGGCCTCTGAGAAGCACCTTAACCCGCTTAGCTACACTTACGTCCTAAGCAACACCAGAATCACTTCAGTTACCCAACTGTACTCAGAGATTCCTCATACCTGACTTTCTCAACTGTTCTGAGTTAAACATTCATACCAAACACCAGAAGTGACTGCTGCAGTGCCCCCTACTGGCTTCCTCTGCATGGTTGAAAAAATATCCAGAACTCTGTGAAACCTTCAAAAAACGCCTGAAGACCTGCATCGATTTCAAAATGAGAAGTTTATTAGAAACCCTGAGATTACATCTGAAGTTCTTGGTGTTTAATAAACAGATTAAAATCAAATCGATGTTTAAAATAAAACATCTGAAGCTAAACTTTTCATAAATGAACAAACAGCAGAATCACGGCAGAGGGTTTATAGTGGATGGAGATCGGTCCGTGCCGCCTGGAGAGATGGTCCATCACGTGTTTCCAGGAGCGACAGGGTTCCATGGTTGTTTCCGTGGAGCTCCGTCTCTGTCCTTCTTGTCCAGAGGCTTCAGGTGAGAGGTCAGAACCAGACCTCTGAGGGAAACAAACACACATCATTTAACTAGAATCGCCAAAAATGTATAAATTACTACAGCTTAGAAGATCCAGGAGACATCACAGAACATCCTGGTGTTACTGGAACTCATCCAATAAATATCTGGAAAATTATCCTGATTATGACAGTAAAAATTCCAGGGCAAGATGGAACTTTCTCATATATTCTCGTAAAGCAATCCAAGGAGCCATCAATAGAAATGTAAATGTTTTTCTTACATCCTGGAATATTTTAGATAGAACTCTTCATTTAAATAAATGTCATGTTGGAATACAGAACACTGGGATGTTTTAAAGACTCTTGAAGCTCAGTAGAAAACTCTCGGAAAAGATTCAGGAAGTGATTCCAGGAATACTTCCAGAGATCCATCAAGCTTCCAGGAGAGTAAATTGACCCATTAATCTTTAATAAATCAGAAACTCTTCATATTCCTGCTGACATTCTGCCTCAGACTCTCCTAGATCTTCTCCTCCAGACCTAAAACTTCCTGACGATCCACCTGAACTGATCGTAATCCACTCCCTGGCTCACGGCCCGCAGCTTCGCTTGGTTTTCCCGCTGGTATTTTCTCTCAGACTCCACCGCCGCTTTGAGCTCCTTCTCCAGCGCAGAAAAATCAATGATGTCGCGCTGTGACATCACTACACCTGGACATACAGGAGCTCCGTTAGTCAGGTAGAAACTAATGTGAAAACACAAGAAAGTTCAGTGGATGGACGACCACATTTCATACTTTAAAGCATTTAATTTCTGTAAATATAACAGGAATTAAAAATTAAGAAAAAAATACATTAGTGTTTATTATTTTATCTACTAGTGAAGTTCATGCATAACAGATAAGATCAATTAACTGTTATTAAATCAACGCTTATTCAACTTTACATCAATAAGTCATAATGTAAAACAGTAAAAATGTAAATATAGTAACAATAAACAGCATGTATTATATATCAAAGGCTCACATTTTACTGTAATTGCTGGTCAATGTGTTACGTACAATCATAGCCAGTGAATCAGGATATCTATAATTATTTCAGCGAAGAGAAAACAGATTAATTTCACCTGAGATGTTTTAAGGCTTTTTATTTTGTAATAACAATTTTCTTACTTAATATATACAGACATGACAGAAGAAGAAGTGAATCAACGCGGAAAGGACTGGAAAATGAAAACTTACCTTAAAAAACGCTCTAATGAGAAGAGAGACGGTCAAATCCCCAATTTAAAGAGGACGTTAGTACGCATGCGCAAGCTTCAAATCAGGGGTCAGAGTTTAGCTGATCTGACCAGAACTGGGTCGAATCAGAACCAGTCGGTTCACAGAAGTGGGTCGATTCAGCAGCTATGAGACTTTGAAACAGAACAGTGAACCGATTCCTCCGCGTTCAGTTGAGTTCAAGCTCGGAATCAACAAAACGTCTCCATGGCGACGCTTGTTTTCCACTGCTGTGGTCTCTGCTGCCATCTGGTGGTTGAAAGGAAGTACAGCACAGAGAACTGGCGGGAAAACCTGATTCTGCTTCAATCAATTTAGAACGTTCAATTTCTTCAGTAAAAGACTCTGATTGTGATTTTCTGTGATTTGCTATGTGGAGAAGAAGACTCTACATTCATCATTGTCACGTTCAATGTTTGTGTTTATTATTACAATTAAGTGAAACTTCACAGATCCTTAAAGGAATCCAAAACCCCTTTAAAATTGGACACAACAACCATTCCTGGTTTAATAATGACTTTTATTTCTAATAAAACTCAGTAAAATTCCCTTTTATTTACAGAAACTCTGTATATTCTGTGTTTACCTTGTTCTGTGTCTCTAATACATTTAAACAGTATAAAACAAAGAGCGAATGTGCACCAGATCCATAACAAAACTCATTACAGCAGAAACGTTCCTGGAAGACTCCTCCCTATTGACCATTTAAAGTAGTTTGTTCTCTGAACTTTTGGGAGTCCCTCAGGGAAGCATCTAAGAGCTTTTACAACACCATCCTCAGATTTATCAACCTTTCATGAAGCTTCTGTCTCTTTTTAAGAGCTACATGTTTTCACTCCCACATCCAGGACATGTTGAAACTCTGGAAATGATCAAATGATTCCTTTGAAACCAGAATAACAATTACAATTCTTTATGAAAAAAACATTTTAGAATTAAATCTGAACTGATTTGGTGTTAAACACGATGGATCCGGATAAACAGAAACCTGATGTTGACGTCAGGGAATGATTCGAACTGACTGATCCAATTGGAATTTTAAAATTCCAGATATGGATTCTCAGATTTCCCACGTGATCTTCATGCTGTTATTGGCCTTAACATACATAAAACTCACATTAAAGTGTAGAACTTCCTCCTGATGAAGCAGATCTTCAGAATGAGCGTCCTGCTGTAAAAACAGCCATTTGCTACAAGTGCATTTCTGAAGCAAACAGGTTCTTTGTTAACTTGGATCAATGAAACATGGAGGTTCTGGAAGGATCCCAATGACTTTAGAGCAGGTTCCAATGCAACTCAGGTTCTACATTCTGGCTTGGACTTTTGGACATTTGGACTTTGGTTCTACCAGGGGATTCTAGGCAGTTTGACTGATACTCCTCAGAAAGTTTTAGAGGTTTCTCTCAGGTGTGCAGTTTCCAGGAGTTTTCCAAGCTAGAGTCTCAAATAGAATCAGTTTGTGATGTTTCTTTAGCGGTTCAAGTGACTCTTGGTCCAGTTGGTTTTGTTCTTCAACAGAAACCTCTTTCAGAAGTATCAGAACCAGTTTTTGGTGGTTTTAGAGAGTATTAGGGCTTGAGGTCCTACAGGTTTGGAGACGTTGTTGTTCAGTTCAGCATATGTTGCTCAGAAGCTTCTGAAAGGTGACAGAGGGCCTCCTTCTACGTCTCAGCGAAGATCTCATTGAATTGGTTGAGCATGAGCTCGACGATCTGGCTCTGGAAGACCATGTGGACCGTCATGTTGGCGGACTCTATCTGCGGCCGGAGCAGCGTGGGCCCAAACACGATGGCGACGCTCTGAACCGACATCCTGTTGGAGTCTTTGTGGTCGATGACCCTGAAACACACAGAGATGGAGGTAAGAACCGGAGGAGTTCTGGTTCTGGTTCTGCTTCAGAGCGATTGGTCTCACCTGCGCAGGTGCTTGAAAAGCAGCTTCATGGTATTGTAGTTCGGCAGCGGCAGAGAGCGGACCAGGTCCTTCGTGTAAGAAACCCTCTGGCTGTAGTCAGAAAGTTCTGCACAGACACAAAGATGGAACCAGAGGCCCGTTTGGACTCATCCAACACAATCGGACACTGGTTGTTCCTCAAGCACTTACAGCTTGTAAGGTAAAACTACAAACTAATTTTTAAAGTCGGGTTTTTTTCAGTTTTTATTGCGGAAACATGAAGAGTTTGGTTACTGAAAGGGATAAGAAAAAATTCTAGCAGAAAAAGCAATGTGAAGTAAACTTCCTCATATTTATCAGTTAATTATGAGATCATTATCAAATCCAAACATCCAACGATGAGGAGGCTGGTTGGGATTGTGGTCTGTTGTGTGTGTGTGTGTGTGTGTGTGTGTGTGTGTGTGTGTGTGTGTGTGTGTGTGTGTGTGTGTGTGTGTGTGTGTGTGTGTGTGTGTGTGTGTGTGTGTGTGTGAACTAACGGATGGTGGCGATGAACTTGTCAAAGGAGCAGAAGGGAAACAACGGTTCTGGAAGCTCCCTGAAGAAGAGCTTCAGTGCTCCGGTGATCACGTGGATTTCCTCCCACTGTCCGTCCTCCAGGTCCAAATGTTCCTCTGCAGGGACACAGAACCAGAGTTAGATGGACAAGCTTCTTCTGGACTTTAACTCCTGGTACTGATGATGCATCAAGTTCTCCTGCAGATCATTCTCCATATTTGTTCTGGTCTGGACCCCAGTCTGAACTGGGTTTATTGGTTCTGTCCCAGCCTGATGGGTCCGTCGGACAGAAGCAGCAGGATTCTAGTTACCGTGATCGGCTTTGTGTCGGAGTCTCTGGATCACAGCCAGGTTCCCGCTCACTCTGTAGATCCCATCAACATTCAGACCTGAAGGAACGGGAATGTTGAGCGGACAGAGAACAAGTCGAGGTCAAAGGTCAGAACAAAAACACATTCTGCTTAAGCAAAATCCTCCTGACTGAATTGCTGATGTCCAATCCTGGTACAACAGAAAGTAAAACAGTTTCCTGATGTTTACCTGCCTGAAAACAGAAATATTCACCAATCTGGGGACACTTGTTCCCACCTGGACCAACCTTTGGCAACTGGATCCAGTTTTGATGCTGTTTTCAGAACAAACTTCAGCTTCCTGAAATTACTTCTATTGATTGCAGATTTCCACACTGATTTTAGCTGAATTGGTTATTTTTAACTGTAGGGAAACCGTTGTGATCATGTTGGGAAGGTAACAGATTTCTAGAACTTAGTTTTCACTAAGAACAAATTTTAAACTCTAAAATTGGCTGTAACTATCCAGTCCAAGAGGGAATATTTTTGTTTTTGGGAAGTTTATAATTAATCACCTCTCCTCTCCACCGTTTTGATGCATTTCTCCACAAACTTGGGAATAGTGGAGTTTTCCCTGTGACAGAGAACATCCAGGTAGCAGCCAAACACGTTGTCTGCAGGAGAAAATCACTCATTCAGAACGCAAAATAAACATTTCATCAATCAAAAACATTAACATAAATGTTTATTGTATTTTAACACTAAAATGAAGAGCAACAGGACCAGGAAAAATCTTGAAGCTCCCTGATGTTTCCATCAGAAACCCAGAAAGCATATGAATATATCTGGAAAAGCAGTAAGTTCCCTTATGTTCCTGTTGAACTGATCATAACTGGGTCGGTGTTCTGGTCCGTTCCGTACCTCGGATGTATCCCTTCTCTTTGACGCTCTGCAGCGTCGGTCTCCTCTGCAGGAAGCGTCTCAGTTTGCTTCGGATCCGGCTCTGTTCTGAGTCCGGTCCTAAATTACTCCTGGTGGCTGAAAAAATAACATGAGACTCAACTTTGGGAGAAACTGCCAGCTACACAAAGAAGCTCTTATTTTGAAGGAACCACCATATCTGAATTATATCCAGCAGTTGGATTTATTTCAACATAACGGCTAGTTTCAGGAAGACTCACATGCCCTCTTCCTGTCCTCTCTGTCGGAGTCATCCTCATCATCGCTTAGATGCTCCGGTTCCTGAAAGAAGTTGCAAAGCAAAAAGTAAAATTAATGCAAGAACCACAGGAGTGGAGTTACTTGGTCCTGCAGCTTTAATCTAGTGAAGGCACAATGGATTGGAACATTACATCAGTGGATCATCAGTAAAACAATAAACTGGGCACTCTCTACGTGATATTTTCAGTAAACACAAATATGTCTGCCGACAGGACGGGTGAGTTTGGCTGTGGGGTGTGTTGCTGTACCAGCTGATGAGGCGTCAGCTGCTGGATGGTTTCCTGGATGGCTTTGTGCCAGTCCGAGATGATGCTCTCCGTGTCGTACTGGATCAGATACTCGCAGCCCTGGCGAGTCTTCAGCTGCACAAACAGACGCATGACACAGTTACCCCTGGCCCATTGATCTGTAACCGTGGCAACAGAGATGCTGCTGTGGCCTCACCTCCAGAACAAACTTTTTGGAGGACTTGTCTTTGGCGGCCCAATGGACCGACGCTCCTTTCAGGTCCACAGTGTACTCTGGAACAATCTGCGATGCTTTGCTCTGGGAGAAAAGCAGAAATCCACCCGATCGTCACTAAACCTATCATCTCTGCTCGTATTCAGTCCTCTGGATATGTCATCAGCTTGACGGGACATCTGCGTCTGGTTGGCACTAAAACTGTAATAGAAGAAACTCATCTTCCAAATCATTTTATCTGATCT
This sequence comes from Poeciliopsis gracilis, assembly GCA_911649635.1. Lineage (NCBI taxonomy): Eukaryota > Metazoa > Chordata > Actinopteri > Cyprinodontiformes > Poeciliidae > Poeciliopsis > Poeciliopsis gracilis. The sequence goes on from CAJVRI010001527.1 coordinate 2,374,639, forward strand.
GGATCAGATCTCCAGGTTCCTCCTGAAAGTCTCTGTAGAGTTGTTCTTCTGACTTACCTACAGCCCAGATCCGGTTTCAGTTTTTTAATTTAAGATGCTTAAATTAAAATGTCTAACTTTCATATGATCAAAGAATGACGCAAATCTCAGATGCCGTGGCCTAATAAAGTCTAATAACCTTATTAAAGCCTCCAGAACTTATGGTCCAGACTTATAAAATCAAGTTGCATACAGAGAAGTTGTAAGAAAGGTTGGATGGATCAGAACTGTCAGGATGGTTCTTACAGTGTTTCCAGCTGGGGCAGATTTGGGATCTTTGTGAAAAGTAAGAATCCCACCATGAAGGACTGTCCAGGACTGAGTCCAGTTCTTCCTGTTCAACAGAAACGTCAAATATGGAAAACAATCACCTCTGAGTTCAAACATCACTCAAACAAATTCCTGTACACAGTCAGTCAAACTGAGGCAGAATCAAAGCTGAAGTTTCTGGATCTCACCTCATCTTTTTGCCATGATCAACCAACTTGGTCTTATTAACAATTCCTGCCTTTTCCAGCAGATGGCACTGAAGAGACAGAGAGAAAGAGGTGAGTTCTCATGTTTCTCGGGTCAGCTTTGAAATGCGACTCCTTGGTAAACATGGGAGTGGAGAGTGAGAGTCTACCTGAGTCTACCTGAGGGCTTTTATCCCTCAGTCCCTTCATTCAGCAGTCTGTTCCCTTCTGGTATCATTTTCCCACTGATTCAGGAACTTAGAACAACTTCAAAGCAAAGGATTTGAGCCAAACCTACTTTATTAACACTACTTCTGGACTTTATAAGATTTTAAGCTACATTACACCTTTAGGAAAGTGTAATGTAGCTTAACAGTGAGCAAAACCAGTCTAGGTTGGTGCTAGAGATGAATGCTGTAGGATTTACTGCCGCCTGAGGCGATCCGATTGAAAAAGGCCTTCAGGATTTAAATGTTGTGCTTTAGGCAAAACAAAAGTAGAATAAGGAAAACAGCTAAATTACAGAGAGGTTTCTGTGAATCACAAGCTCAGCCTTTAGGGAACATCTATGTAGGAGTTTCAAAGTGTCAGACTTCAAGTCTTTACAGCTGCTGGAGGAAAAGCAGCTCTGAAGGGGACAAAACCTCTGACTGGTTTACACCAAGGTTTCTTTCCCATATTGCTTGAAACCTGTGGCCTGCTGAATAATGTGGAACATCCTTCTTAAGTAATTTCCTTTAATTTAACTCACCAGACAAACTAATCAACCCAGCTCTCTGAAATGAATAACAGTGATTCAAAGAGCCCTAACAGACAATACCATCTGTAAATTTAATAGCACAACAAAAATTTTTATCTTTGTGACATTTAAATTTAATTTGCATAATAATTTGGAACACGGTCTGATCTTCAAGTTCTGCAATGTTTTGGACTCTAGTGAATGTCATGGATACGTTGGGTCTTGCTGGACATGTTGGATGTTGAGGGACATGTGGAAGGTTGGTGAACGATGCTTAAAATGATGGATGTTGAGGGACAGAGTCAAACATGTTGATTGACACACTGGATGTGAAGGGACATGTAGAACGTTGAGGGAGATGTTGGATATTTCTACTTATGTTGGATGCTGAGGAACGTGATCAAACGCTTTGAATGACATGCTGGATGTTGACAAACATGTTTAAGGATGCTGAAGGACATGTTGGATGTAGATTGAAATGTTGGATGTTGAGTGACATGTTGGATTTTGATGAACATGTTCAAATATGGTGAGGGATGTTGGATGATGATGAAAATATGTTGAATAACATGTTGGATATAGTGGATGTTGATTAAAATGTTGGATACTGATGGACATGTTGGATGTAGATTGAAATGTTGGATGTTGAGCGACATGTTAGAGACCTCTCAGGGTGAACCAGAGTTCTGATGGTACATGTAGTTTTTGTTCTTCAGTTTGGACCAAACTGCTGAATGAAACAGAACCTGACTAGAGAAAACAAACAAACCCTCCAGAACCAAGAGTAGAACCAACAAATCCAGCAGTTCAGAATTGTTAGCCGACAGGATGAATGGTTACTGATGAGTGGTTAGTGGGATTAGTGGGATAACACTCAGAAACTTTCTGGGCAAAAGTCTTACTACCAGAGATGAAAATTTCCAGAAGGAATTTGGGACAAACTTGTTTGGTTAAAAATATTTTAGATTAGAGCCACAGTACTGCGTTTACACAGCAGGAGGCGCTAGGACGTCTAAGCTGCCCAAAAAGTTCCCTACTGGTAAAAAAAAAAAAAAAAGAGAGAGAGAGGTTAGAACAAAATGTTAGTACATTTCGCAACGGCGCCTTGAACTTCCACCAGCCTCTCAGAACCTACATGGTGCTGGGGTTTGCCTGTGCTGTGGTTGGACAGGTTCCTCCTCAGCTTGAGCCTACTAGGAAACTGGAAGGAGGAAATAATGGGATGAGTCGATGGATGACTGAACAAGGCAGGAAGTCAGTCAACACATGAGGAAGTCTGGAAGTTAATGTATGCTTTAGTCAATGAGTCAATGAATGGTTTAACAAACCGTTACATGAATGAACAAGTCAAGAAAAATCTGATGAAATGGTTCAGAAGATGGAAGAACAGGTGTGTCAGGGCCTAATAGGGTTAGGGAACTGAGACAGGTGAGTCTGTACCTGCGGACTGTCTGGCAAATGCTTCCTAACGGCGTCCGTGAGGTCCGAGGATATCCTTCTGTGTCCCGGGGTAAACACCTGGAACATAGCGGCAGTGTTAGAGAAGAACGCCTTAGAGCCGTTCTGGATCAACATGTTTCACTCACATCTTCACCGATACTGTGTCTCATGATTCTGACTTGTGCAGCTCCTCCCTCCGCAGGAACTCCATTACCCATCAGCTTCTGCTGCAACACAATAGAACCACCTGATCTCAGCAGGTTTAGGGAAGACAGGATTGATGCTCCTGTGATGTGACCGCTCACCTCCTGCTGCTTCTGCTGGCCGTCCAGCTGGGCTCTGGGAATCTGCGGGAACTGCTGGGAACATAAACTGGAGGTCAAACCAGAGAAAGGCAGGGAATACTGGGAAACTCTGAGATTCTTCCGTACCGTACAGACAGAGTCTCCATTGTTATTGTGTCTGTCCACGGGATAATCTGGCTTTGGTAGAGGAGGCTTCCAAACATCAAACAAATAATCGTTAAAGGTGCTCTACTATGCTTTCTTCAACAGGTTAAGATACATCTGTGGTCTACACAAAACATGTTCATTAAATTTTTTGCACAAAAGCATTTGTAGATAATGAGATTTTATCCCGATCAGCTCAGATTGACCTGTTTTAGGAACCTCTTGCCACTTTAAATCCAAATAAGCTGCTGCTGGCCAGGCCCCCCAACTCCACTTTTACACTCACACATAAAAATGGCTGCAAACAGATGAGCAATTATACATCTGTACATCTCTGAAAAGCAGAAGTGGAGCCTACTGCATAACCATCGAGAATGCAGCAAGTGGTTTCTGGATGGTAAGTCAACAACAAAACACTTGTCTTTTCCAGCAGCCATTGTACAGAGCATACAAGCATTCTGGAATCCAGGATAATCTCAGACTCATACCGGGACGCCGTCCTGGTTTCTGCTGCCTGTGGATCCAGCAGGAGATAATGGGGATGTTGGGTCAGGGAGAGCCCAGGACGTGGTTCCGGTTTTATGGTTGTGGTAGTAGACTCGCCCTGATGCTTGGTCTGTCAGCTCCTCCCACTCACAGGAACCCTGAGAGGAAGAAGAACCAGGTCTGACACCAGAATCATCCACTGTTACCAATCAGGGAGGAGCTGTGGTACCTGAGAGGAGGCTGGGGAGAGCGGACTGGATAGGTCCATGTCTCCGGCCGGCGTTTGGCCTCGGTGGTCCGACCAGGTGGTCTGTCTGGTCAGAGGGTGGTAAAAAAACCTCCTGCCACTCTCCTGATCAGTGTGAGCCTGAGCAGACAGGGATACATACATCATTCTACACTTTAATATTCAGAATGTCACAAAATTATTAAAATGTATTCCTTTTGTATTAATTAGTGCTGAAACAATTAATCAAATTAATCGTGATTAATCGATTATTGACATAATTATCAACTAATTTAGTAATTGATTAATTGTGGATTAGATTAAAAAAAAAGGCAATTTGCTTTTTAAAAAAAAACCATCATTCAGGGAGGTAATTTAAACAAAACTGTAAAAATATACATTTAAACATTTAGAAATGTAGATAAAGTTTTTCATTTGAGCCATTATTATTTCTAAAATTAAAAAAGAGCAAGAGAACAACTTATATAATAAAAATAAAAAACTTTTATGTTGTGCAGCGAAAATTTCTGTAACAGTTGACTGACACCAAATTTCACTTTATTTTGTAAATGTCGGGGGTTCCTGGATAAAGTAGTCTGACAAAGTGGCTAGTAAGTCTCATTACTGAAGTGTCTTTGAGCAAAGCATCACAACTTTAGCTATTCCTTATTAACACCTGATCCCTTCAGAGGAAACCTGATGATCTCAGGTAACATCTGAACAAACATTAATTATTTCCGTGTAACATGAACTCAGAGCAGAGGAGGCTTAAACTCAAGCTGTGTTCAAAACAAAAAACTTCAAAGTTTAATCAGATGATTTTTCTTTAAATCCACTACTTGTTACTATTTTTCTCCATTTTCACCAGCAGCTTCTTTTACCAGCAGTTATTTCTCTTTATCACACCTGGATTCAGAGGTCATCTCACCTGCCATTGGTCTGGGCTGAGAGGAGAGGCGGGGCTTGGCGATGAGAGGGCGTGGCCTGCTTCCGATTGGTCAGGGTCTACACTAGCCGGGGTGGAGATGGAGATCTGAGGAGTAGACGTTTTCTTGAGGGAGCAGACGTTGGCGTAGATGGGTGTACTAGGGTTGAGCGAGCTTCGGTCCTACAGAGAGAGAGAGAAAAGAGTTTACATTTTTAATTTAAAGACACACTGCGCCATATGTGTTTAGGAATCCCACCAGAACGTCAATGAGTCTTGGGAAACCGACTGTCTGAATTTCCCTTAAAATCCCTGGTACTTAATTTTAGGATGCATTCACACCAGCCCTGTTTAGTCCGCTTTAATTGAGCTTTAGTCCATTTGCCTAGAAAGTCCAGTTTGTTTGTGGAGGTGTGAATGAGTAACTGAACTCTGATGCAGACCAAAAAAATTAACTCTGGTCCACCAACCAAACCAGGTCTGAGTTCGATTAGCATATGTAGATGACAGCGGCTGGAAGAGGAAAAGCAGGAAACAAACTGACGAAGTGTGCTATATAAACAAACTTGACTTGACTCATTGACAAAGCTGTGGTCCCAGCGGTTCACAGATTTTCATTCTGATCTCTCAACCAGAACCAGTTTGCATTGAACCAATCTTCCTCAAACAACATCTTCCCATTTTCTGTGAGGGTGAAATGAACAGATTTTAATCCTTGCTTATCAACAGGAATCTTCTCATTCTGTTGAATCCTACGTTTAAGTTGTAAATATGTTGGCCTACAATGTCCTGCTACAATGTCCTACTGACCAACCAGCCCAACTTAAAAAGGCCGCACATTCATAAACAATACACAGACCAGTTTACAACTGCAAGGCTATGTGGAGTGAAAAAAAAGATAGAATCAAACCCACAGCTTCAGGAATGCAAGAAAACTACTCTTCCCACTGACCCACAGCCAATCCTGAGATCTGGTTTCATCCAAAGGTTTTATTAAAAATATTCCAGTTTCTCTGGTTGTTCCCTCCTGGGATTTCCTCAGACATCAGTGAAGGAACCCTGGTTTCTCCATGACAAACCAAGCCTGACTGAACCAAAATGTCAACACAAGAATCTGCCTCTCTCTCAGGTGAACCCGGTCAGTCTAGTTTAGTTTGATTCTCTTTGCCCTTCAGGTTTTGATAGAGTCCACTGTTATCTCCCAGTTCTTCCAGTAGCTCTCCCCGTGTGCAACATGAAACCCCAACATAAGTTGAAGAAGGTTTGGGAACGTCAGCTGTTCCTAGAACAGTGGTGGCAGCTTGTTGCTTCAATTCTTTCTGTAGACTTTTGCTTTTGAATGGTCACTATGATGCGTAACCACGGCATTAATGCATTTAACTGGGAACAACTAATTAGTATGTCAAAAGTTCCAATTAACTACGACCCCAAGGACCAAAGCGCAGAGAGAGGAGAAGAAAATTCAACTCATCCTTCATAATGGGCCACTATGGTATCCCCTACTCCAACATCTTTCTAACCAGACGGGCAAACAGAGATTTAAAAAAGAGCGGCAAAAGCAAAGGAGGTGGATTAGCAGTGTATGCCAACAACTGTTGGTGTTACTGTGGGATATCATTTCTGTCCCTGTATAAATCATAACAGTTTTAATCTACTCTGAGCGGCTCTGCTGAAACTCTAATCAACTGCTCTGAACCACATCTGATTAAATGTTTAAATTGTCCGTTTGAAACGTTTTGGTTCTAAAGCTGATATTTAATCTCCATAAACAGGAAATTGAGCAAACACACACATTTGTGTTGTTTCTGTGTTTAACATGAGTTCATTATTGATGTTTATGGAGAAAATCAAAGTGTAAAGTGGAGTTTTTCTTAACCGGGCTGCAGAAAAATCCTGTTATGACCGGAATCTCTGTCTGCCTGGGTGGATGGAGCTGCAGACCAACAGGAAGAACTCCTCCCATATTGTATAAACACAGAAGCAAATGATTCCCATTTTCATCAAATGGTAAGAGCTGACTGAACATCTCCATGCGGTTTTAACCCAAGAAACCCAAACAGGAACCTCACATTTTCACTCAAACCGATCAGAACTTCAAACCAAACAGCTTCTGAGAAGATTATCATCTCCATCTGTGACTCTGTATTTTATATTTCAATTATCTTATGATGTTGTGTGTCATGCGATGAAGCAAACCTACAGCAGCTCATCATTGAGTTTGTCTCAGTTTTCGCTCTATAACAGTAAATCCCTCCTCGCCTGGTTCAAAGTCCAGACTTCCTGCCGGTTCTGTTTGCAACTGCAGATTGAGGCTCCCAGAAACAAAAACCAAGGAGAGCCTAACAGGAAGTCGACTCACCTCTCAGCATCTCTCTGTGTTTGTCCTGAGGTCTGGGATACATTATCCTCCACCAGGAAACTTCTCATCCTGTTTCTGATCTGCCTGCAGTGGAGCTGGGTCATGCTGCCAGCCTCAATGGCTCTGCCAGTTGTAGCTCCGCCCCCTCTCTATTCTCCAGTCAACTTAGGCCCCGCCCCTACTGAACCATAAGTAGTGTCACTTTTTTTGGCTTCGGGTCTTCAGGATTTGTCTGAACTTGACTTTCATTCATGGCTCAAAAACTCTTCCTGGAAGTTAAATGTTGATTGTTTCTAAGGACTCACCCAGGAATTTTGCATCTCGTAGACAACCATCATGGAAACGTGAAAATGCTCCAAAGAACCAGAATCGCTTCAAACATTTGCGTCACGGAGAGATTTTATCAACATTTTGATAACAAAAACACAGAAAAGATTCTGTCAGAAACTGTCAGTCTTGATTGAACAAAGTCCTGATTCAAAAAAAAAAAAGTCCAAATCACTACCTATCCAATGCCGTGCTTTGCTGCAGAAGGTGTTTGTGGCAATCGGCTGGGTTTGGTTTTCTCCAAACATGGTTCTCTGCATTATGGTCAAAGATCTCTACTTTGGTCTTATCTGTCCAGTAGACATTGTCCCAGAGCTTCATTTGTTGCAGCTTTGCAAACTGAAGACCTGCCACCATTTTGTTTTTAGAGACAACCCTTCAAGCCTCCATCTACACTGGTTCACTGTTTTCAAGATATACTCAGTCCAAATTTATGTTTTATTCTTGTCTGAAACTGAGGAATTATTTACATCTATACAATTCTTCACTACCTAACTACAAAGATTGTCAAATGCTCCTGGATGGAAACTGCTACGCTGTTGTCCACGGAGGAGGACGCCTCGTTTCCTGCAGAAAGGTGTCGCTCTGTCTGTGACTGTTTCATTAAAGTAAAAGGAAGATCCAAGGATCCTGCGCCATGTGTGAAAACCACGTGGAAATGCTAATGTCCACATGCGACTGTGCGTCGAACTGAGGCAACAGCTTCCTAAGAAAACCTTTTCAGGGTTTGTCACAGTTGTGTCAGAGACTTCCTCAGACCTGCCTGTGTTTCCCTTCCACCCCGTGTTAGAAGCTATCTGATCAACTTGAAAACACAAACATGTGGTATCAGCGCGATCAGGTCCTCAGGGAGCTGCAGTCTGTTTACCGCCTTCAGGAAGCTTCTAGCTGCCACTGAGAACCAGCTGCTGGAGATCTGAAAGTACTCGGTTTCACACAGATGACCCCATCAGTCTTCATAAAGTCACATCTTTCATCAACCAACTAAAAACCTTCTCATAGGCTCTCCTTAACTCTGATTTATCTGATCTCCTGACCTTTCAGACCATGTGAGATTTTACAGATAACCGCGGGAACATAATGGTTTTATGTTTTGATGGAGGTTCACTTTGATTATGCTGCCCCCTGGTGTTGTTTAAAGCAAAATCTCCATCTGTGTTCTTCAGCAGGGTCCAAAGATATAGTTCAACACCCAGAATGAGTCCTGATGAGCAGGAAAAGATCTTAACTGAAGTCACTCACCTTCATATCAATCTCCCAGTGGAACACCATCATCTTCTGAATCCACAGTTACCAGTAACTGTTCCAATCAACAACCAGTCCTACCAGAAACAGGTCAGTTTAACAGCTAGTACAGTCAATAACTGCACTGGTCACTAGCTGGTCAGCTCAATAACTGGTTCCACTCAAAACCTAATCCAGTCAATATCTAGATCCCTAAATAGCTGGTCCGGTCAATAGCTGGGTCAGTCAATAGCTGGGTCCGGTCAATAGCTGGGTCAGTCAATAGCTGGGTCAGTCAATAGCTGGGTCCGGTCAATAGCTGGGTCAGTCAATAGCTGGGTCGGTCAATAGCTGATCCGCTCCGTTGATAGCCTGTTAAAAGTGGGTTAGCCCAATACCTGTTCTATTAAATAGATGATCAATAACTGGTTCCACTCAAAAACTGGTCCAGTCCATAGCAGGTCGGTTCATTAACTGATCAACCAGAACCTAACTCTGACCTAAGTTAGAAGCTGACCAGGAAGAGCTGCAGACAATCCACCAATCAGCAGTGACAGGACTTTGACCAGGAAGATTTTGGTCCTGCTGCTGGAAGGAAATTCCTGAACAGATAGCCGGAAAGGTAATAAATGTTTGCGGAGCTTTAGGAGGAGTTGCCCCACTACAGCTGATTTACAGCAACAACACTGGTGGATTTTCTGGGAATCTCATAAACAACTCCAGGACAAAGATACAGGCGAAACCAGGTGACCCACTGTCTGAGTCCAAAGACCGTCAAATGAATCAGTAAAGGAAATGAGCTAATCAGTGATCAGCTGGAATCAGACCAACCGAAGGTATAAACATCAACATGGTGCAAATTTAGACCAGAAGAAATCAGAACTTTACACAAAGCTAGTCATAAACCAGAGATTTATCTGAGCCAGCTCATGAGGGACAACTCGTTAAGAGCTCGTTAAGGAGAAGCTCTTGTTAAAAAGGTCTTGTTAAGGTCTGTCAACTCGTTAAGAAAAATACTAACCTCCCTTAGATTTTCCTTCAGAATCATTAACTACTCAGAAGCATTTGGAAATAAAAAAATAAACTGGCAACAGAGAAAGCTTTGACTCAGTTTCCCACAATGCAACACATGACAGCTTTAAGACCAGATGAATGAAGCTGGGAGGTGAAGTTCTGCAGCTTTCAGAGTTTTACTCAGAGAACACAGTCTGGGTTCTGGTTCTGTTCCCCTTCTGACCTGCAGGTGTCGCTGCACCGTCACCGCTGCCTCATGGTTTCCTGTCTGACCTGACCTCTTCCTGTCCGCTGTGACATCATTGCTTCCACCTGACCTCATCACATCCTGTTCTGACATCAGACGTTCTACACCGAGACCCTGAACTCGTCCAGAACCAGCTGCAGAGCGAGAATCATCCAGAACTTGCTCATCCTTACAAACTCTGACTGGATCAGAAAAACTGCATGAGCACCAGTAGATAAATCACAGTCTGTTGTTGACTTGGTTCATCTTGAAGTTCATGATAAACATCTAGATAAACCCACAGCAGAACCACAAAAACATGAAGCCAGTTTAGGAGTAAACAGCAAAAGCTTCGCTGGGTTTTTTTTGTTTTTTGGAGGGTGGGGTTTTGCTCTGAGGAGAATAAAAAGAGGAAACAGCTTTTTCTGCTTCAAGCTTCCTGTGCCGACTCTGCAGGAAATAAGCCACGGCTGCACAGGGCTTTTATTTTGTAGGGAGACCAGCAGCCTCTGAACATCAGGCTCTGATCTTCAAGCTGCAGCAGATGAAACATCCAGAACATCAACTCTGATCCTGCTGATCAGGAGGTCAAAAGAATCCAACGAAGCCATGTTGACCTGAGCAGCACACACAGTTTGTTTCCTCCAGACTCCAACAGGAAATCTGGATCATACAGGAAACACACACAGGAACTAAACCTTCAATCTGAGCACGCATGCTGCATTCAAGGACTTGTCTGGGTCAGGATGTGTTCAAGGACGACAGAAAAAAGAAGTGCCACAATGTTCCCACATGGCCGAATCAAAGCTACTGACATTGCAGAAGGCTATTGGCTGACAGAGTCATGTGACATTAGTTCACAAACCAATGAGCAACCTGCAGTGATTAATGAGGCTGAATAAAGACAAGAGTGTAAAGCAGTAACTTTAATTGCATCATTAAAAACTGATGCAGATCGGAGGAGACATTTGTGTTTGTATGTGGCCATAAAAAAAATGGAGATTTAAGATCCAGTGAATTACAATCTACAACAAATAATGCACCAATATATTAGGATTGTCTCATTTTTGATTAGCTTTATATTCAAATGCTCGAATTAAAAGAAGTTCAAACTTTATTTCAGTCCACACAAATAAACCTCTTGCTGCCATGTTTAATTCCTAACAGGACATTGGGTTGTTTTGAAGGATTCTGATTGGCTGACATAGGTTTTAGCTTAGCACAATACTGCCCCCTATGGGTCTGGAGTGTTTAAATCAATGGAAATGGATGAAATCGATGGGAACTTTTGTGAAACGTGAATCACCAGAAATGTCTGGAAAATAAAAACCGAAATTAGGCAGGAGGCTGAATAAGCGGGCGGGTCTTACCTGTGAGGAGAGCGGAGCCGCAGCAGGAAGTGAGGACTCAGGTGCTGCTGAAGGAGCCTTCTGGAGGCTCAGAGCCTCCAGGTCCAGATTCAGGTCCTGGATGGACTCGTAGATGTGGTGACCTCGGACACTCCTCTTCCTCGCTGCTCTCTGATGTTGTTGCCTCCTCAGCCACTTCCTCTTCCTCCTCTGGCTCCTCTTTCTGCTGCTTGTTGTCATGACGACCCTCAGATGTTTTGCTGTGAGGGGGAACCACGGGCATCTCCACAGGGATGGGCTGGTTCTGATGCCGGCTCGACGTCCGTGGGTCCGCCGGACTAAAGCTGGGAACTCGCGGTTTCCCAGAATCGTGTTGGTCCTCATGCTGGCCCTTGACCTGGGGCTGCTTTTTACTATCAGCCATGTTTGTGGTCCCAGCGGAAGCTGTGGTTCCAGTCTCAGCAGAACCAGCAGAATGGTTTGTATGGACCCTCGGCGATACATGTGCCAGGTCCGGTAAGTCTAGATGTACGCCGAAAGTGGACATGCGGTTCTCATTGCGGTGGTGCCGGTTGGAAGTGTCAGGTCTGACGCGGATCGTCACCTCATCATTTTGCTTGGTTCTGGTTCCTCCAGGCTCCTCCAGACTCTTTGGAAGCGGGACGGGAACAGGAACAGGAACTGGAGCCACCACAGGATGAGGGACCGGTTCTGGACCGGGTTTTTCAGCAAAGTCCAATAGCGACGGGAAGTTGGTGGGTAGCTCCTTGACGTACTTGGCTGGGATGTAGAAGGCTTTGGAGCTGCTGTCGTTCCGGACGTGCCACCAGTGGTCGTTGGTCTTGGCCAGCAGGACGTAGCGCTCATTGGGTTTGATGGTGACCTGAACCCCGTTCTGATCTTTGTATTCGTACTCAAATTCCACCAGAACCAGACCAAGACCTGGAAAGTTAGATTGCATTTAGGCCGTTTCTCCAAATCTGCTCAGTCAGAATCTCTCAGGTCCGGTTTGCTTCTACATGACTAACACACTCACCTTTGCTCGGCATCAAGGACGTCGCTGCCATTTTCCCCTCCCTGTTCTCCCCAAGCCCCGCCCCCTCAGGCACACTCTGAAGGTGAGGGGTCAAAGGTCACCGCTGGTTCTCAGCGACCCTAAAAGGAGAAAACATTCCATTAGCGACAATTCGAATCCGGAAGCTAAGTAAACTTAAAATCATGATTTTGTTCAACTGTAAATTATCAACAGAAAACATCTTATTTCCACCTCACCATAGATTGTGAGCCACCATCAAACCGGCTCAAAATTAGCATTAGCATCTCTGATGCTACCTTCACACAGCAAATCTTGACACTCAAGTTGAATGTTTTAGCTAAAATACATTTTTGGCGTGGTTTTTCTTCCTAATAATAAAACCCGGCTGAAAACAGACATCTGTATGAACAGTTACGGACCAAATATGCCAAATCTGGTCCCTCCAAACCTCGGTCTCGGTTCGGTTGAAGTGAAGTCTGGTCCGAATTCAAGCGGATCAAGCGGATGAGAGAGCGCTCCAAAATAGGACTTGAACTACAACGCAAGGCATTCTGGGTAAGTACTACCGAAACAAACGGGCTAGTCGAGCGGTACCAGGAGAAATGACCCTTGGTCTTTAGCCAAATACAAAAAAGAAATCTTACAACTGCTAAAATCAAACGCGACTCCGCTTCTGTTAACATTTTGTGAAGAAGGAAGTTGGTCTGAGTGTCTTTTTCTGAGCTGTATGTGTCGGTTCCTTAAGTGAAGCAGCGCCCCCACAGGCGAGGAGGGGGACAGGTTTGTTAAAGGTTTGGTACGAAGCCGTATTGGGGCAATTGTAGATAGGGGGGGAATAAAAAGAGTGCATTACTGCCAAAAATAAAAAACTCAGAAAACACGAGAAAATTTTCCAGTTTAAAAAGTTAGAACATTTCTCGAAAAAACTAGAAATGTTTTGAGATTAATCTAAAAAATATTCTAGAAACAGTTCTTGGACATTTCTGAGATTGAAATGTTGAATATTTGCTAAAAACTTAAAAAAGAAAAGAAAACATGGATGTTTTAAACGTTTATATTTTAAGCTTGAGATTATTCTTAAATTTTTTTCTAGTAATTTTTAACTTTTCAATGTCAGAAATTTCCAAATTTTTTTCTAGAAAGTTTCAAAAATCCCCAAATTTTTAAACTGTTCATAGCAATTGAACCAATTCTACCAGGTGTGAAAACACCATCAGATTTACATCTAATAAGTTGTAAGACAAATTTACATTTAAAATGCTATATTATGAGTTCTGTTCAGTTTTATATGTTTTTATTTTCAACTTCAGTGTCTTCTCTTGGTTCCGAGACATTCTGGACCCACTGTTTATTATGCCTCATTCCTTCAGGACCTCCTGATTCAGAACTCATAAAGACTGAACCAGAACATCTACAACGAACAGCAGATCCCAGAACAGTACAGCTGATGATTGTTTTGCTCAGGATTCCTCGAGTAACAGCAGCTGCACACAGAACCCGTCAGGAATGACAGCAACAAGCCGCTCTTCATTTCAGAACCTGTCAGAACCCGTCTGAACACGTTAACCTCCTCCTGACTTCAGAAACACGCAGCTCAGCAGAGATTCGCCTCCGGGTGGCGGTTCTGGTTCTCAGGCTCTCTTTGGATCATGATTGCAGAATAAGATTCAACTATTTAGTTCACATTAGCATCTTTTATGATTTCTTTATTTCATGGTTGCTGGTTTGTTTTTGTTTTGTGTTTTTTTTTTTTTTTTACACTTTTTAGCATTTATTTTGTTTTATAGAGCAATTTGTGACTTTTATCCTACAAACTTGTGACTGACAGCTAATCTAACAGAATGCCAAGTTAAAAACCCAGCTGCTGTTTTGTGTCCGACAGAGTTTCCGGATTTCTCCACATTCTTCAGGTCTTGGACAAAGGTTGGACCCCTGAAGGAACTGGAACAGCTGCAGCAGCTGATCAACTTTTGGCCTGGATCCTGACAGAAAGCGAGAAGCCCCATCTCCAGCTCTGGACTGCTCCTTTCTGAGTTGTTCTGCCCGGCTGCCTCCGAGCCTGGCACTCTGTCTCACAGAACAATGACAGGAGGTTGATTCCACGCCAGCTCTGTTTACTAAGGGAAGTCCTGCTCTTCCTGTCAGCTCTAAGCTCCGCCTACATTTCTATGTGTTGATGACATCACATTGTGCGTTTCCTGTCTTTGTGGAGGAACAATAGTCTGACCACAAGATTCAGACTGCAGAGAGACTGAAATCTGATTCATATGTCATCAAAATGTGAGATCTGGTAGATTTTAATGACCTGTAATCAAAAGGGGCCCAAGACCAAGGTGAAGTCAAAACAACACTGACGTAGAGGCCTATTGTTAGGTTGGACCGCAGGCCACAGGACTCGGAGGCCATCCAACCAACCATTCCTCTGTTCAACCATCCATCCATCCATCCATCCATCCATCCATCCATCCATCCATCCATCCATCCATCCATCCATCCATCCATCCATCCATCCATCCATCCATCCATCCATCCATCCATCCATCCATCCATCCATCCATCCATCCATCCATCCATCCATCCATCCATCCATCCATCCATCCATCCATCCAATCTGATTTTTTTCACTATTCACTCTAAAACATCCTGGATCACCAGTTGAACTGATCCAGTTGAACTGAAATCGACCAGAACCTTCTGAAGAAGAATCTGGACCCAGATCTGATCTGTTTCAGGTGTGTTTGAGACTCCATGTTGGAATGCAGCCACTTCTCACTCTGTTCTCTCACTCACCGTTTGTCTGCATGACTCAGTGCCTCCCTTCAGCAAACTGCCATGTAACTCACACACCCCCCTACACACACATATACACACCCACACACACACACACACCGCTCTGTGCAAGCAGAAAATAAACAGAGCTGTCAATCATCAGACCAAGGTTGAGGTTTGTGGCCGGAACATCGACCAATCAGAGCAAAGCAAACATTCCTTCAGAGGACCATCCCCTACAACATGGTGGGATCCACAATGACGGTGTGTCATGTGACATCACAGACCCAGCAACCAATCAGAGTAGAGCACATCTGTAGGAAACCCAACCTTTACCCTGTGGGTGAGTGTGGGTGTGGTCACGCTCAGCACAGAAATAACCGGGTTGAGCTCATAAATCCTTCAGCCGAGTCTTCCTACACAACACTGCAAAACAAACAGGAATGTTGAGAAACTCTGACCACACGGACTCGACGTGACACCGAGTTACACGTTTACTATCTGACACATGATCAGCTCAGAGACAGAAAGATGAGACGACTCTGGAAGTCTCTGAACAGACACGTTCAGGTGTCCGATTCACCTGTTCAGTTCAAAAATCTGCTCAGAAATGTTGTATATTTCTGTTGTTGATGAAGTTCTTCTCTACAACTTGGAAACTTCCAGCACATCTTTCTTCAAGATGGTTCCTCCAGTTTTCAGGGCCTCAAGTGTCCTCCGTTTTTCATTTCCTGATTTCTTCGATCCCTCTAGGCCTTTTAAGCATAAATATCGGTCAAACCTGTTCTGGGTTTTCTTATGGTGTTACTCAAAAAAAACACCATAAGAGATCTTCACACATCCTCTCAGATTTTTCCAACCTAAAACACCTTCAGACTCCTGTTAAGTTCCCTTTAAAAGATCTCCACAGACCTGCTGAAGTACTTGAAATGATTCAAAAACTAATCCCAAAGGTCAACAAGACCTATTCATGTATCCAAAACTCCAGAAGAAGCCAAGAAGCTCAGTCAAAACTACAACCTGTTCCTGAATCGTTCAACCATTGGGTCAGATGTCAGTCAACAAGATGAACCTTGTTGAACATTGTCTGCAAAGTCTCATCTTTGCATCCTCCTTTTGATCCTCCACACCAATCAAAAGACCACCATCCATTGTCATTGGGAGGCTGGTCTCTATCTTTACCTATCATTTTGTTGGGTCCATGCTAGGCTTGTCTCCAATCCGTTGCAGAGTGACACAAAGAGACATAGGACAGACAACTATTGCTAAATTATTAAGAAAGACCAATTAACCTTGCAGTCTAAAGGTGTGTTTGCCCAGAAAGTCCAGTTTGTGTGGGTAGATGTGAATGTTTAATTGAACTATGGTCTGCCTACAAACCAAAGTCTCAGTTTGGTTGAAGTGAACTCTGGTGCGGTTTGGATGCATATGTGAACACCAAGAAGACCAGAAAAGCAGGAAGCGGACTACAGGACAGTGCATTCTGGGTAATTACAGTTAAAATCTGACACTACTTTAATTTGTTTATGTTTCATGAAGAAGGAAGTTGTGCTCAATGTCTTGTTTAGAGAATTTGTGTCACTTCCTTCAGTGGATTTTGGTGCAGCGCCACCACAGGTGAGGAGAGGAACAGATTTTTCCAAGAGTTTGGTTTGTTTGACTCAGTGCAGTGAGAAAGTGAACTGCACCAGCTGAAAGTGTAACAAATGTTGCAATTTTGGTGCCCCTGTCAAACTCAATTCTACCACAATATCTGGGTGAAAACACCCCAAGACCATGGCCTGAAACCAGAATAGGTAAGCTGTCAAAAGAACATTAGATGTCTCCAAAACAACCAGAACCGTTTTCTCACAAACACCCAGAACAGAATCCAAGACCACTTACATCTCCAGGAGATTTTTGTTATTTTTGAAGGTTCCACAAACTTCATAAAGACTTTCACTCTTACTACATTACTACATGCTTCCTGTTGGTCAAAGTTCAAGGCTAATAAAGCAACCAGTTACCATGACAACTGTAGTTAACTAACTAACTAATCTGCCCTCGTTAAACCAGAGCAGAGACGGGTCCAACTAGAGATGTTCTTATGTTTCTAGGGACTCAGGTGTCCTGCAGTCTCAGTCTTTGGGACTCCTAAAGTCGTTTTTCATGAATCGGTACAATAATCTTGAAGAAGGTGATCTGACTATGAACCAGTATTTTCAGTTTCTATCTCCAAGGCAAATTCTCCCGACTGCAAAAACTGTTCCTGTACAAGCAACACTTCATTACCGGGTCAGAACAACGTCAGGAACTCAGGGCAGGTCCAGGAGAACACCCAAATCTGAACCCAACATCCGAAAATGAATCATTTTCCAATCTCTCTCAGCCACTGCGCAAGGCATTTAGCCTCCATGTTGCCCACTAACATGTGCCTCGTTGAGCAACCAGCTTGGAAAAACTGTTTTTAACTACAGCTGTCAAAACAGAACCAGTACAGTCTTTCTTTCCTTCAACAGTAACACTCTCACCAAGACTGTTTGGAAAACCCAGATTCTTCAGAGCCAACCCAACAAATTCTAGAAATATTCCAGATTTCACTGCAAAATACAGTTTTCCCCATTTTCATGGATGTTTTTTGTGCTCTAGAAATCTGGATCTTAAGGCTCTGAGACATCGGTTTGCAAGAAGTCGGTTGGATTGTGTGTCTCTGCTGTGGTTGCCTACGGATATCTGAACACACCACAGGGAGGGGAGGATCAGACAAGAACCAGAACACAACTGGATCCACCAGCAGAACTTGGTTGGACCTGTTATTATACTGCAAAAGCAAAAAATCTTGCCAAGTAATTTTTGTTTACTTTCTAGTGCAAATATCTTAGTACACTGGAAATAAGACAGAAATCACTTATAAGTATCTTTTCATAAACGATATAGGTGCTTGTTTTAAAGTAAATAAGTGCTTAAAATTGATTTAAAAAGTCCCAGTTCTATTTCTTCTTATAAGAAGAAAAATTTTCCAATGTTATAAGTGAAATAGTCAGCCAGTGGAACTAGTACTTTTTCAGCAATAAACAAACAACAAGGTCACATAAGCATTGAAAAGTTACTTGTAAGCTAGTTTTGTCTTATGTCAGGAGTACATGAGAAACTAAACACAAACACTAGGTTTGTTTTGTATTTTTGCAGAGTAAAAACAGTCTACTACTCTACTGGACCAAGAAGAACCAGCTGTGGTGGAGGTTCCCTGTGACTGGGTCAGACGGGAACCAGAGGACTCAAACTTTGACCTGAAACGCTCTGAAACAACTTCCACTCCTGGTTCTGAAACATTCTTGAGGTCCAGTCAGTGGAAATGTGAAAAAATTAATGAAGACTGACCCATTAGAGAGAAAAGTGAGACGTTGAGGTCCTTAAGGTGTCTTCAGGAACTCAGCTTGAGAAGCTGGAGCCACATTTCCAGCAGAACTTCCCTGTTTCATGTTCTGCTGGGTTCAGTGTTTGCGGCATGGCAACAGAGAAATGTGCTTGGACTGGTTCCTCTCCTGAACTGTCGCCGTGTCCCATACGAACCGAGAGGTAAACAACACCTGACAGCAGAAAACACATGAAACCTTCCTGATCTCTGGGTCCAGCATTGTACCGGAGAACCCGGGGATTTCTCCTGGAAGCAGAAACGAGTTGAGGCTCAGCTTTGGTCTGAAATCAGAACAGGGTGGGTTTTCTTTCAGCTGAACACACCCGGCCACAGAAACCAGCCAACAACACACACAGACAGTACCAGCCTTGAAGCTCAGCAGCAGAGTTTCTGTTAACCGGGCCATAGAACAGAACTTCAGTCAGGTTTACTCCAGAAGAACCATTTTACCTTTTTTCACGTGGGAAAAACAAAACAACTACTTCTTAATAGCATTTCAGGTGCAATTTCAGCCTAGAATCATCCTATAGTACATTCCTATTGAATCCAAAGGGAGAGAGATGGTTTTACCTGCATAAGAAGTTAGATCCAAACATCCTGATCCAGTTTTTCTCTGATTCTGAATCTTTCAAACAGGTTCCTGTCTCTGAGGCTCCACCTCTGGCCGACCTGCCAGTCCCAGCATGTCCTCCTCCTCCTGCTCCTTGACTTGACATCCTGTTCTTCAGAGGAATCCACACATGGAGCTGGAGTTCAGCCTGAGTTCAGCAGCACCATCTTCTGGCTGTCAGTAGGTGGTGCACCTTCTTTAAAACCAGGCCCATTCAGTGAGTGTTTGCGCTACACTCGAGCACTGGTGTCACTGGTGCATTTTATGGTTCTGATTAACCATAAAATGCAGGAAAAGTTGTGATATTTGCACTTCTGTCTGACAATGGAGTGTTTACAACAGTGTCAAGAAAAAAATTAATAAAGTAATAACATTGCTGCAAGAATAAAGCCATAATATTCAGAGAATAAAGTTGAAATATTACGAGAATTAGTTTTTTGAGAACTAGACTAAAAATGATTTAAAATAAATTAATTAAATTAGGAATGTTGAGCATCTTGTGAGCAAATGACTATTTCGAAGAAACAACCATTCTTTTGATAATCAAATGGAGGCTTTGCTCTCATTAAAATGACATTTTCTTGTAATTTCAACTTTCTTCTGGTAAGATAGCATCTTTATTCTACTAATATTATTATTTAATTCACATAATATTATAATTTCATTCTCGTATTTTTTTTTTTCTCTTTGTCTGGCCCTATTACTCCTTCGTACGGTTTTCTGCAGCCGCAGCTGAAAGCTGTGCAGCTGTGAGTTGAGCTGTTTTGTTGTTGCGCTTCTGAATCTGTCCAGCAGAGGGCGGTGGACGCATCGCCGCCTCATCTGAACTCCACACATGAAGCGGAGCCAGCAGCCAATCAGCGTCCCGCATTCAGCCTCTGAGCTGTGCTAATTGTGTTGTTATGTCAGCCGCTAGGTTTTAACCTGCCTTCCTGCGGGCTGAGGCGATCCAGACAGCGGCCTCCTGTGCGGGATTTGGCCCCATGGAGACCCCCAGAGACCCGGTGAGTCCCTGCCTCCTCTGCCCGGAGACAGACCTCTGTTCCCGCTTTGTTATGCTTGTTCGAGCCGCTTCTCCAGAGAGCAGCGACGATCGATACTGACAGACTGATTCCTACACATACCGCCGTTACAGAGTCAGGTCATGTATGCCGAATAAAGCGATGAGTGTAGATGAGTGAAACCAAGCTGCGAGTTGAACTCCAGAACCTTGGCGCTGGATTCAGAACCGGCAGGAAGCTTGAATTAGAGGAATGCTGAAGGGAGTCTGGTGTGGTGCCCTGCAGAGTCAGAGCACCGCAGTGCAGAGCTGAAGAAACAAGATCTGATCATTAAGATGGTAATGAGCTGCAGATGCCTGACAGATCTAAACATCTGATGAGGTTAAAATAAATCATACCGATGGGTCCAAAAGTGTTAGAGAGGGAGGAACCTGAATGACCCAAAAACCCAACTGAAAACATGGTCAGGTCCAAAAACTGCCAAAATTCAAAGAAAACCTGGTAAATTGTTGTTATCTATTATACTAGAGGAACTTCTCAATGCGTAGAGCTTAGACTGAAAGAAACAGAAGCTAGCATTTCTGCTTTAACTGTAAATATTGAAGATTTTCCCAGCACAAAATGCACAAACAGAACAGGATGTTCACTTGTGGGATCCCTCAGGGGTTCGTATTCGGTCCTGCCCTCTACCTCCCTCCTCTACAGCGTGAATCTGCCACAACTTTCCAACCTCAACTTTAAATTTCATGTGAAGCAACTGTGGAAGATCTCCTTCCATCTTAACATTACCCAACTGTTCTCCACTCTCTCTACCAGATGTTGAAAGACAAATCCACACTTTTATTTATTTATTTATTGAGATTTCAAGAGTCTTCAAAGGTTCAGTATTATATTCAAAACTCTTCAGCTGGGATCCTGATAGCAGTGAGAAAATATGAACATCTCATCATCTGTCTGTCCTCAGATGGAGCGTCCGTCCAGGAAGCGGCAGGACTCCTTCGGGATGCTGGACAGCCTGGAGGAGGACCGCAGCAGCTGCAGCTCAGACTCCAGCGCCGGCAGCGGCGCGTCCAGCCCAGAGGACAGCGAGGACGAAGACTTCGGCGTGGGCGGCCTCGGCCATCAACTGACCACCTCTTCATCCTCCTCCTCCTCCCTGATGCTCATCAAAACCAACGGACAGGTGTACACCTACCCCGACGGGAAGGCGGGCATGGGTCAGTCAGAAGAGTTTCCAGAAAGTTAAACTTGTTCTCGAGCATCGCAGATACACTAGCGCAGTGTCTTTCCACCAGGGGGCGCCACAATAGGGGAGAAAAAAGGCAAAAATAAAAAAAATCTAATAAATCTTTTATTAGAATCAAAAATGTTTGGTGCTTTGCTCCTTACAGTTAGCTTAGCAATCGCAAAATGGAAACATTTCTGCCAAGAAATATGACAGTGGAGGACACTGCTGCACAAAAATCTTAGAACTGAAATCAGAAGTATGAGTTGGCGTTTAATTATCGGAAAGTGATAAAAAATATTCTGAAAGTTGATGTTTGTTTGCATATTTTGTCTGTGGGATTCCTCAGCCAGAAGCTAATGCTGGTTGGAGGCCATGATGTGGAAAGTTTGGGCACCAATGAGGCAGCGGACCTTATTGGTGCCTCAGCAGGTGGTCGTTTTTCCTCATAGTTTTTCTCTCCTCCGTTGTTCTTCAGCCACCTGTGAGATGTGCGGGATGATTGGGGTCCGGGACGCTTTCTACAGTAAAACCAAGCGTTTCTGCAGCGTCTCCTGCTCCAGGAGCTTCTCCTCCAACTCCAAGAAGGCCAGCATCCTGGCCAGGCTGCAGGTGAGCCCGACCCAGTCCGATCAGAACCTTCCCGAACCCGGGAAGGTTCTGATCTGCCTCCTGTCTGTTTGAAAGGGGAAGCCGCCCACCAAGAAGGCCAAAGTTCTGCAGAAACAGCCTCTGATGACCAAACTGGCTGCGTACGCCCAGCACCAGTCCAGCCAGCAGGGCGGCGCCAGAAAGAGCGGTGGGTAGCAGCAGAACCTTCCTCACTCATCATCATCATCGTCATCACAAACATGGCGGCTTTCTAACGCCTGCGGTGCGTCCTGCAGTCTCTGTGGACGTGTTTGACTGGGGGCGTTACCTTGGAGACGGGGAAGTGACGGGCGCGCCGGTCAGCTGCTTCAAACACGTGAGTTCATCTCCTCCATCTTGGTTTCCTCTACATGCGTCTAACTCGAGGTCCGGGGGCCAAATGTGGCCCGCTGTAGCTTTTTATGTGGCCCTCTGGACTCCAGATGCTGAATTAGATCAAAGCCTCCAGTTTTCTGTGATTCTGTGATTGTGGAAATTCACTGCATTTTTTCATCAGTCTTGAAATGAAAAGCCAAGTCCAAAGAAATGGGTTCTTTGGACTTGGCTGTTGTTTTGGAGTGTTGGTCGGTCCAGTGAGCTCTTTTCATTCCTCACTGGATCCTGGTGAAAGTGGATCTCGTCAGGTTCCAGCAGATTCCTCCTGAAGAAAATGAATAAATTCAGCCTGGAGAAGGAGGTTTTGTTGCTTCCAGCCCAGTTTGACGCTCCGTCTGTCCAGGTTCTGATGGGGAAGTCGTGGGCCAGCGTCAGTGAAGGAGTCCGGGTCGAGGTCCCGAACACCGACAGCAGTCTGCCCATGAAGGTTTACTGGATCGCCAGCATCATCAAGCTAGCCGGTTAGCGCCTAGAGCTCAGTTCATCCGTCTAAAGCCTTCGTCTGGGGAGGTTCTGCTTTAACCGGACGGGTTCTGGTTCCTCCCACAGGTTTCAAGGCCCTGCTGCGCTACGAGGGCTTCGACAGCGACTCCACCAGGGACTTCTGGCTGAATCTGTGCGTGCCGGACATCCACCCGGTGGGCTGGTGCGCGGCCGGAGGGAAACCTCTGGTTCCTCCTCAGAGTGAGTAAATGATTCTGACGGACCCGATCCTGGGCGGTTTTCTGCTGCAGACCGACCCATTTGGTTTGACTTCTGATTGGCTGGCACTTTTCTGTCTGCAGCCATTCTGCACAGGTTCACCAACTGGAAGACCTTCCTCATTAAGAGACTGACCGGGTCCAAAACTCTGCCGCCGGACTTCTCATCGAAGGTGACGCATGTATCCGAGGCTTTCAGTTCGGTTCTGCTCATTCAGCTGCCGTCTTTATGGAAATTATTATTTTTTAAAGATTAAACTATCGATTCTGCACAGATTGACGGATGTCCTCGTCCTCCTCCTGCAGGTGCAGGAGAGCATGCAGTTCCCCTTCAAGAAGCAGATGAGGGTGGAGGTGGTGGATAAGACCCACCTGTGTCGGACTCGGGTGGCTCTGGTGGAGCAGGTGAGCGTCGGCCCGGTCGCACGGTTGGGGCGCTTCCGTCTCCATGACGACCGTGTCGTTGCAGGTGATCGGCGGGCGGCTGCGCCTCATCTACGAGGAATGCGACGACGGGACGGACGACTTCTGGTGCCACATGTACAGCCCGCTGATCCACAGCATCGGCTGGTCCCGCTCCATCGGACACCGCTTCAAACGATCAGGTGGGCGTGGCTTAAGTCCGGCGGTGCGGAGGAAGGAGGGAGGGGCAGACGGAGGGTGACGGTGTTTCTGTTTTCAGACGGGACGAGGAAGCTGGACGGACAGATGGACGCGCCTGGACAGCTGTTTGCCAAGGTGAGCCTCAGCTGGGCTCATCTGTTTTTCATGCATTATGAAAACAGATTGATTATTGATTATAAAATCGATTGCAACCATATTTTACATTGCAGATTTTTAAAGTTGTTCTCTTATTGAGCTGAAAAGTTGCTAGAAAATATTTCAAAACAAATTCTTAGGCTTTCTGGATATTTTTCACTAACTGACCTGATTTTAATTGGGCTTGAAACGATTAATTGTGATTATTCGTTTCAAACCAAAAAACTGTTACTTTTCTTATTTTAAAAAAAGAATAGAATGATTTATCTGCATTGCTAATATTGTATAAAAACGGTTAAGTGTTTAATTGAAAAATCTGCAGAATGTGTCAATTTTTTTGTCCAATTAATCGATTAATTGCTAAGATAATCATTATTTGCGTCCCTCATTTTAATCATTATAGTCATTACATCAGACTATTCCATCTTGTGACCACCAGGGGGCAGTTTAACACCTGTAGACCTCAGAGCGATGTCCTCTGTCCCTGCAGGTGAAGGAGGTGGATCAGACCGGACTCTGGTTCCAGGACGGGATGAAGCTGGAGGCCATCGACCCACTGAACCTGTCTGCCATCTGCGTGGCCACAGTGAGGAAGGTGAGGAAGAGGAGTCCGCCGTCCCGCTCAGACGGCGACTCAAACTCCTCCGCCTGACCTGCAGCCTCCGTCGCCTCCCGCAGGTTCTGGCAGACGGATACCGGGGGGAAGGCCGGTCACTCCACGTCTCCGTCCATCTTCCCCGCTGGGTTCTGTGAGATCAATAACATCGAGCTGACGCCCCCCAGAGGTACGTCCGGCTTCCTGCAGCCGCAGGTTTGAAGAAATGTCGTTAAATCGGATGGTTTCTGAAAACCTGGAAATAACAGAAACAGGAATACACTGTAAAAACTATTGGCAGATTTTCCACTTATAATTTTTTTCCCGGTTTCATAAAGTGAAATAATCTGCAAGTGGAACTGTTTCATAAATATTATTGACTTCATATGAGCTCCTATATTTTGCTGAAAAGTTATTGGTAAGTTAGTTTTGTCTTATTTCCTGCTTTTACACGGTAGACTAAGCAAAAGAGATTTTGTGTTTTTGCAGTGTATCGATTTAGACGCTTTTCCCAATTAAACTAACGTGTTTGAAGAAATCAAATAATTTTTTAAATCAAATTCTTGATAAAATTTTTGATTGGAAAAGTTTCTGTAGGTTCAGGGAAGAACATTAATATTGGGAAGTAAACGAGAAGCTTTTGGAGAAGTTGTGAATTAAAAGATGGAGATGAGAGGATTTGGAAAGTTTTGGAATATCCTGGAAGCGTCCAGTGAGATCCGGGATGACGGACGCTCCGCCTGTTTCCCCTCCTCAGGCTACGCCGGTCTTCCCTTCAGGTGGTTCGAGTATCTGAAGGAGAGCAAGTCGGTGGCCGCGCCGGTCAACCTCTTCAACAAGGTCAGACCGACAACTGATGGATTCTAATCAAAGTGATTAATCGATTATTAAAATAACCGTCTACTGAAGGAGTGTAAATACTAAGACTGAGTTTTTCACTTGTTGATATTAAAAGTGTTTTTTAGCTGCATTAAATAATCTGGAACTAGAACTTTTTCATCAGTTATTGTCTGAAAACATTCAGGTATTTCTTGCTGAAAAATTTGCTTTAAGCTAGTTTTGTCTTTTTTATAGTGTAACAAGATATTTGCAGAAGAACATGGACAAACCTTTTTTTTTAACTTATTTTTTTGCCTGACTCCTGAAAAGTGGCTCCACACGATGATCCTCCTTCCACTAAACTTTACCCATGGAGTAATTTCTGATTTTAAAGTGCATTTCCAGCATTGTTTGGACATGGAACAGATTATTTTAATTTTGTGGTTAAAGTGTGGCAGCAGAATGGACTCTCAGAACCACAGGAACCCATAAGAACCCATAAGAACCCGGTGGAGACGCCGTGACGAGCGTTTAAACTCCCCTCTCTTCGCTCCAACAGGAAGTCCCGAACCACGGTTTCCGTCCTGGGATGAAGCTGGAGGCCGTGGACCTCATGGAGCCGCGGCTCGTCTGCGTCGCCACGGTGACCAGGATCGTCCACCGGCTGCTGCGGATCCACTTCGACGGCTGGGAAGACGAGTACGACCAGTGGGTGGACTGCGAGTCTCCGGACCTGTACCCGGTGGGCTGGTGCCAGGTGACCGGGTACCAGCTGCAGCCGCCGGCCGTTACCGCGGGTAACCCTCACCTGGTGGGAGGGGGCTGAGGGAACATGCTAACCCAACATGCTAACCCAGGTGTTTGTTGGCTCCAGGGTCCAGAGATCTGCAGTCTGCCGGGTCCAAACAGAGGAGGAAGTCCCAGCAGTACCGAGGACAGAAGAAAAGTGGGTCGTTATGAATCAATTTTTAATCCCACTGATGGAAGTTTTACAGATTTGATTCTCTAAACTTAAGTCTGTCACTATGACAAATTTTTCTGGATGATTATTTTGTGCGATAAACGATAATATTTGACTATTTTCAACTAATACGATGCAAGAAGACGTTCTCTAAGATCAACAAACTTTAAATACTAATGAACATTTAACACCCGAACTGGAAAACATTTTAAATATCCAAAATAAATAGAACAACAAATAAAATTAATTAGGAGGTCTCTGTAAATTAAATTGTCCTTCAAATTAATGTTTAGTTGAGACCAAAGAACCAGACTGAAGACTTTTATCATCCAGTTCTTGGTTGAGAGAAAGAATAGAGGAAAAACGATAAATTGTGCAAATTTTGTTTTAATTTATTACACAATTAATTGGTTTATTGCGACACAGCAGAGTTCTGTTTCTGGAAGTGATGATGGACGGAGCCGACAGGATCAGAACAAGATCAGAACAAGATCAGAACAAGATCAGAACAAGATCAGAACAAGATCAGAACAAGACGGAAAGGAAAGCAAAGCGAACAACAATCTGCCTTTAGTGGAGAGAAGTTAGTTTTTCTGTCAGAGCCGCGGTTAGGATGCGACGCACTACAAATTCATAAAAATAATCATTTTCAGACATTTTTTACGTCCTGATTTTCAGCGTCTGGGTGTGTTTGGTGCAGAATTATGACGGGTTTCGCATGACTTAAAAGATGGATAAAGTGACCGACACGTTTTAAAACAATCTCATACGGATCCAATTTAGTTCCACATATGGAAGAAGCACAAGTCCTTTTGTTTTGGTTGAGAAAAATTTAATTTGTGTCGCCTTCACCTGCACAAGATAAATCTAAAAATGTTTATTCGACTGTCTCCCAGAGAGGAAGTTACCCGTTGCTAAGCGCCCCGTCAGCCTCTCCAGCTCCATGGTAACGGGAGTTCCCAGGAACCTATCAGGAGACGAGAACGAGACGCCGCCTGACTACCCGTCGCCGCCCCCTCCGGCCTCGGCCGCCCAGCCGAAGTCCGCCAACCCCGACGCGGAGGGCGGGGCAGGTAAGCACCGCCTGACCAGCCGATGAGACGCTTTGCTGCTCCAGCTGCTCGGTCGGCGGTTATTCTGACGGCCAACGTGTTTTTTTGGAGAAACTGGACTTGACTGATGGTAACTGTGTGTCTTCAGGTCTACAGATGGAGATCCACAACAACACAGGAGGAACGAATTCCTCATTCCAGCGAGCGGCGCCGGAAACCAACGGGTCGTCCCGAGACTTCCTGGCCAACAAAGATCAGTAAACTTTGCTTCTTAACCATCGAACCATTTACTGTGACGAACTATTAACCCGCTTCACTGGTTTCCTTCCACAAACCCTCCCACTTTTTATTCTTCTGAACCAAAACGGCCTGAAAAGGAAGAAAATTTAAGCTGATTGACATGATGCATTCGGGTGCTATCAGGACAATGCGCCTCTCATGAAGTGTTTAAAGTTTTGAAGTTTTCTCCTTATTTAAAACTTTTTTTGCCTTTAATTTTTCCAACAGGAGAGAAAATTTGAAGGGTATCCTGGAAATGCCAACTAACTTTCCATAACTTTACATTTTGATGACTGAATTTGCTTTTTGTTACCTGATATTTCCCTGATACCTACAAAGTACTCAAAGGAACGAGACTTTAATATGAGGTGACTTTAACCTGGCAGGAAGAGGACAGCTCAATTATAACAGGTACTCTGACTGACAGAGACTTCATAGCACTGATGAGTTTCCAGTAGCCTTTCGCTCATTTTGTGTTTGTCCCTCTAAGCTGTGAGGAGGCAGGATGTAAGTTTTAGACAATAACAGAAAGACAGCCTCCACATTTCAGAAAACCGCCCCAAAAGTCTTGGGGACGTTGCATCTGCCTTACAGGAAGGTCAAGGTTCACGAAGCTAACTTTTAATTTATCAGAGGGGAACTTCTTAGTTACATTAATGTAACCTCTAAGGTGCTGAACGACGGCCTCAAAGGTTCAAAAAGTGACACTTAAGTTAAAGTTGTAGAAAAGAAACTTAAATTAAAAGAAGGTGACCTCTAAGTTTCAGAAAATAAAATTCAAGTTATAGGAAGGTAGCAGAATAGTAGCCTCTTAAATTAAAAAAAAAAACGTACCATATAAAAGCAGATATATTAACTACAGTTAGAAAATATTTAATAAGTTTTATAAGATTCTTTTGTCTTTAAATTTCTAAAACAAAAGTGAAAATTAAATTACATATAGAAGAAAATGTTGACATAAAGCAAATTTATCTTTAAAGTTGAACAACCTTAAAAATATCCAAAATTCTTCTGATACCTCAGAAACCAGAATTTAAATAAGCTGCAAAACAAAAAGGTTTAATTTGATTAAACAGTTTTTAACAAAAATATATGCGATTTAAGAAGAAATACTTTATTCTAACATTTTATTACCTGTTCGGTCTGTGTGGCGTCCATGATATAAAACAATCCAAATGTAAAGTTTGATGTGTTTTTGATGGTCAGTGAAGGAAGTTTTTATGTTTTCATTCATTCATTCAACTCAAAGTTCACAAGTTGAATTCTGCATCCGTAACGTTAAACGTCGCATTTTCTAGAAGAAAATAAATCTATTGCATTTCGTGAAGCTCTGAAGGTTTTATAGACTGAATTAAACTGATTTTATGAGACATTTATTTTTACATTCTAGTAAAAATGTCAGAATTAGAGCCTAAAATTTAAATTAAATGTAAAAATGGAAGCCAGTTTCTCCAGAGGAAAACTTGCATTTCTTTCGGTCGGAATTATTTTATGGTTGTTTGTTTCTTTTGTCAGAGACAAAAAAAAGAGAAATAAAAAGAATAAAGGGAACTGGATTTATTCATTATTCTAGTTTACATTTACTCGTTTTTATTTAGTAAATCCAAATTTTATGGAAGCTTTTAACTGCCATAATCTTGGAAATAGATTTAGGAGCGGTATCTTGTTCAAATGAGACATGTTTTATATCTCGCTATAACGGACAAATTTTGCATCTCTTTTAATGAGAAACTCTTTTTTTTTTTTTTCGTTATAAGAAGAAAAATTCTCATTTTGACAATTTGCATTTAATTTTCTCGTTATAGCAAAGTTTCTCATTTTAACAAGACTGATTACGACTTGATATATTTTGTTTATAATTTATGTACATCTCATTATAATGAGATTTTAAAATTTTGCTTCTCCTAAATTTATTTCCGAGTTTTGGCAGTTAAGCTCTTCCAAAATTAAGTCAGTGACATTTTTAATATTTGCTCATAACGAATGTCTGAATCTCCTTTTCCTGGGAGAAAAAGGCTTCCTCTCATCTCATCTCATCTCATCGATTGTCTGTCGGTCAACCTGGGCCCGGCTCCCAGTTTAACGTGAAGAACCGGAACCATTGCAAACTGGTTTCTGTTGTGAGAAAACAATCGTGTCCTGGTGCTTTATGTGGAGGATTTGAAGCTCTTTCTGGGAGGATTTCTACGCCCTCAGCTTGTGTTTTTATAAATATGTCGGATTTTCTAAGAGCTGAACATGTTGAAGGTCTTCCTCGTCACTTTCTGGCGCCGGCGTGTCGGACCGAACCAGTTCCTCATCGAGCAGAGTTCGATCCCACGGAAATGTATCAGAATGACCTCAGAGGCTCAGAAATGATCAAAAACACAAAATCTTACCAACAGTTTGGTTTAGTTTCTACTGCAAATATCTCAGCAACCTTTAAATGAGACAAAACTAACTTTTCAGCAAGATAGAGGAGCGTGTTTTTAGTAAATAATTCATTAATACTGATTAAAAAGTGCTAGCTGCACTAGTGACAACAGAATGTTATAAGTGAAATAATCTGCCAGTGGAACTGCTACTATTTTCTTCCACGTTAATAAATTAAAACAAGCTATTTTGGTGAAAAGTTGGTCATAAGTTACTTTTCTCTTATTTCAAGTTAAATAAAATATTTGCATTAGAAACTAGACCTGGATAAATGTTTGTGTTTCTGCAGTTCAGGCGATAAATCCAGAACAATTTGGTCGAGTTTTAGGCTGATTTACTCATGTTACCTCAAAATGTTGAGTATTTATTTCAAACACGTGGAAATCTTTCTGATTTCATTTATTAAAAATCTAAAAACTGCAGTCTGAACAGCAGACGAGTCTTTTACAGACATCCTGGTTCCCTCTGAGGGTCGACTTCTGCTCTTTGTGCTGATAAATGTGAAAATAAAGCTGAAGATCTTCAGAAAAGAATCATTTTTGGAAGAATCTGTTGATGTCCGTGGATTGTTGTGAACTTTTCTTGATTCCCCATCAGTTCGAAGGTTTGAAGACGACAAACAGATCTGGATCAGCTTGCTGTAACTGTCTGACTGCCGTCGTGTGTTGATGTTCTGATGAAGGTTTTTATACGTTGTGCAATTTTTGGCAGCATGATTGTGAAGAAATATTTCATCTAGATGTGAAATTAATGACTTTTTATGCAATAAAAAGAAAATATCAAGACTCTGCTAGAATATCTATTTATTCATGCATGAATGATGAGAACTGGTAGATCGTGGGGTTTATTGCTTTTTACTAAATATTCATGTTTTAGAGTTGGATTTTCTACCAATAAGGATCCGTCCTATCCGGTTCTGGTCGGACCAGAGAAATGTGACATGCAGAACTTGGTTCCACCTCGTTCCTCTCAGGAGAACAGCTGCTC
Organism: Poeciliopsis gracilis; assembly: GCA_911649635.1. Taxonomy (NCBI): domain Eukaryota; kingdom Metazoa; phylum Chordata; class Actinopteri; order Cyprinodontiformes; family Poeciliidae; genus Poeciliopsis; species Poeciliopsis gracilis. Next base: position 2,405,526 of record CAJVRI010001527.1, read on the forward strand.
GTTAGTTTCTCCTCATCCTCGCTCCATAAATCATCGGAGCTCCTTAACATGCCTTCTGGGCTGGAAATGGATCCTAACACAGTGATTTATTACCGGGTCAGAACCAAACGGGGCATCTCCTGATCTCGTGTCCAGCCCACTGACATCGGCCCTTGCAGAACAGACTTTATGAATCGAGTCGGGGAATAAAACTTCATAGACCAGAGAGTCCAACGTGTGGGGCGGGGGCCATTTGTGGCCCCTCTGCAGGATTTTGGGAGTCCAATAGAGGAACTCTGACCTGATGCAGATGGACGCTTCCTTCAACAATCTTTACAGATAAATAACATCTTAAGAAAATATTTGGCACAAAAAAATAAATTTACATTTATTAATGAGTTCTTTATCATTCATGTTAATTTTGGAGCAACTAGAATAACAAACATTGACCTACTTTACCTCAAATGTAAATCTTACTTCTACAAGAAAACAACTAGAAGAATTAGAAAATCTTGACATAAACATCCAAATTCATCAAAAATGTAACTTGTTTGTTCTTGTTAATATAATTAAAATTGTTTATTTTATTACTGAAAAGCTACAACAAACAAAAGGCTGGAAGAGTTTGTTTTAAAAATGAATAATTTCGGTTTTCCCAGGAGCTTTCAGCTTAACATTGGCCCTCGTTACAATAATTGGTTCTGAGCCACAGAAACGTTGGATGAACTTCTGCAGCTCTGCAATAATTGGTCCTCTCTCTAATTGCGCCGAAGCAACACGGCGGTTGCCCTTGGTAACGGCAAAGACTCGCCCGATTCAAAAGTACTGGAAAAACTTAAATCAGCTCACACTGACATCAACTGCAGAAAGACTCAAAGTTGAAGGAAATTGTCTCTTTTAATGTATTTAAAGTCACTATTAATCATTTTGCAAATGATTTGACTAATATCTAGTACTTTAGTCTTATTTTTCTTTTATGGGTGTGTTTGCTTTTCATTTTCTTATTACTCACATTGTATTTAAGTAAAGTTTTGATATCAGTAGTTTTCTGATTTTTAACTGTCAGCTGCTGTTTCTGGCCAAACATCAAAAAGTAAAATGGCCAGTTGCAGCTTAATAGTTTCATTAAAAAGTAAAATTTCATTCATTGAAGGATGAAAATGAAGGACATTTGAATGTGATGCACCAAGAAGACCAAACATGGTTCTGTGAGGTTCTGAAGGATTGGTTAAGTTGGGTTTTGTTCATCTGGTTTGCATAAATACAAATTAATTTGCCACCTGGAGCTTTATTATCAACCAACTGGATGTCAGACTGAACAAACTGCCTGAGTTATAAGTTATAACTCTTGGATCAGCAAAATGTTCTTCCTTCTTGATCATGAACTCTAAATTTGAATTTGCCTCAAGTCTGATTCTGTCCTCATTTCGTCTGCCTGTAAAAGGAAAGTCATGCCAGGCCACAGCGCTCAGATCTACCTGGACCAGAGCCTGATGTGTTTCCCTGATGAGGGAGGATAGGATTCAGCTGATGGTTCAGCATCCGCAGCATGACTGATAATCTGCCAGAAACGTGTAGTTCTTCCCGTCCCGCCGTCTAAAAACAGCTTCCTGGACCTGCTGACACCAGACACTCGCCGTTCTGGCTGGACTCGCTGCAGTCTGACGGTCAGATTTATGCAACCCAGGTGAAACTCTCATGTAAACAAGAGGACCAAGTTTATTAACGCAGCAATATTTCATTCACTGCAGCCACTTCTGTTGTTTGGAAGAGGTTTGGTCCAGTTTTTGACTCATTCCTTGATTTTAGCAGCTCTAACTTATATAACATGACCTGAAGTGCAAAAAACAAAAACTTTCCGAGTGTTTATTAGTCAAGTTTCTAGTGCAAATATCTTAGAAAACTTTAAATAAATCAAAGTAACTTTTCAGCAAGATGTAAGATCTTGTCTCAAGTCAGTAATTCCTTCATGCTGATGAAAATACTCTTGCAAATTGTTTCACTTTTAACATGAAAAAAATATTTTGGTATAAATGAAATAATCTGCCAGTAGAACTGATACTTGCTTCTGTTATTATAGCTAGAAACTAGAGATCAGGCTGCAGCCAGGGTGTAGTGATGAACTCTGACCTGAACATTCAGAGCCACATAAAGACGGTTACAAAGTTGGACTAAATTCTCAGCAAGATCTGGACTCTGCAAACTGCAAGACAAAGAACTGGAGAAACTGAAAATGGCAGCTCTTTAACTACCACCATTGTAATTTGAATTTATTTTACAAGGAACCGAACATATAAATCAACATGAGGAAGTTAAAACAACCATGTCAAAACGCCAGATTTAGCTACTGGGGTTCATTTTCATCTGTTGTTTCCTGGCAGTTCTGGTTCTGGTTCTGCATCTCCAGAACCAGAACCCAAAATGGAGAAGCAGAATTCAGCTTCTACGTTCCACAAATCTGGAACAAACTTCCAGAAAACTGCAGAACAGCTGAAACATTGAGTTCCTTTAAATCTAGCCTGAATTCCCCGTTTTGAGCTGCTTTTGATTCATGATAATTAGAAAATTGATCAATGCATTTCATGTGTATTTGCTTGATGTTGGCATTTGATCAAATGTATCTATTGTGTCATCATTTATTAAGTTTTTATGTTTTAACTGCGTTTCAGCTAAAATGTGCGACACAAATGACCTTTTAAACTGTAGAACGATCTTTATGCTGCTTTATTATTTTTGTTTCTGACAGTTTTTTCTGTTTATCTGATACGATTGAACATCGACACTCAGACACTTTGTGGTTAACATGAGACTTTATTGATCAGTGCTGCATGTTTGGTGGGACAGGTAAAAACCAAGGTAGAGGATCGACTGTAGAGTGGGCGGGGTTTAGTGGATGGGTGGGCGGAGCTCCAGAGGGGCGGGGTTTACTCGTACAGGAAGGCCTGAGTGCTTGGGGTCCAGTTGACGAACTCCTCTGCCTTGAACCAAAGGTCGACCTCCATCTTGGCGTTATCCAGGGTGTCGCTGCCGTGGATGATGTTCCTGAGGACACATCGGGTCCAGATCAGTGACTTACGCTTTTATTATCTGCTCGATTCTGTCTGGAAATTTTAGTTTCTTCTAAAAAAGAAGAAGTTATTTTCCCCATTTCATTTATAGATTTTGTGTTGCATTATCATTTATTATTTTTACAACTAAAAATAATTAGTGGTGATTTCTACTTATTTTTACTAGTGAAGTATTTTTATTATAATTAATTAAATAATTTTTAAAATATATTTTACTGCCTATCTCACATATATCACATTAACAAGATGCTTTTGTTTTATATTTTATTTAAAGCTTTTTCTGTATTTTAGGAATGTATGGCATATATATTTTTATTTCCAAATCCAGAAATTTTCTAATGTTTTGAATTTTTATTCATAACAAATGTTTTTAATGGACAAAAATATTTTTTTAAATTTATTGTAATGTAAAAATGTGTTTTAATATTTATTTTGCTGTTTGTTCCCATTAAATTTGACTTTTTTCCTTATTTTTCTGGATATTCTTTGAGAACAAACCTCTTCTCAGACCTCAGTAATCCCACTTGTGGTTAAGTTTTTGATTATATTGAATCTTTGCAGTCATTTTCTGGTGCGATGTGGAGGTTTTGCAGCGTTGCCATGGTTTCCTCACCTGCCGATGTTGATGCACAGGTCTCCACGGATGCTGCCGGGCTTGGAGTCAGCGGGGTTGGTCTCACCCAGCATCATCCTGGCCAGCTTCACAATGTTCTGACCCTCCCAAACCTGAAGCACAAATCAAAACACAAACATCTGAATCAGGTTCAGATTTCAGGAGAATTCTCAAACGTAACGTGGCTCTAACAAGTTTTTATGAAGTTACTTAAATGTTTTTAAAAATTAAAAGAAAGCATCTAAAATAAGCTCAAGCGGGCGCCAGTAAACACAGAGCCCTGAAATGTGTCATCACAACAATGCGTCAAAACTCTTGAAATGATAAACGACACGATTCATTAAATATTAAAGCATGAGCAGCGAGTTTCACGCTGTACTCGCTCTGTGTCTCCATGGTAACACTTTGTGGACCAGCAGCTGTCCTCTGCGTCTCCATGGTAACACTTTGTGGACCAGCAGCTGTCCTCTGCGTCTCCATGGTAACACTTTGTGGACCAGCAGCTGTCCTCTGTGTCTCCATGGTAACACTTTGTGGACCAGCGCTGTCCTCTGTGTCTCCATGGTAACACTTTGTGGACCAGCTGTCCTCTGTGTCTCCATGGTGACACTTTGTGGACCACCAGCTGTCCTCTGTGTCTCCATGGTGACACTTTGTGGACCAGCAGCTGTCCTCTGTTGGCAGCTGAGGCCTTGAGCACCAGCAGGTGTCAAGAGGTCGCTGACGCAACGGAAAAACAAAGAAGGAAGTTATGCGCGGCCATGTTTGTGTTGGCGTTACCATGGCGAAGACTGGTCCGGAGGACATGTATTTGCAGAGTCCTGCGTAGAAAGGCATGTCCTTCAGGTCCAGGTAGTGCTTCTTCATGTGGTCCTCAGAGGCCTGCGTACAGAGCGGGGAGAGGTATGCATGAAACACAGCAAAAAGTAAGTACACCCTGCTGACCACACACGATTTGAGACATTAACTAACCAATCAGCAGCTTTTTTACTCCTCTGGAGCAGATAGGTGAGGTAAAAATCAGAAGAAACTTCAGTTGCTCATCAATCTGCACTGCAAAAACATTTTTACCAAATACTTTGATCTCATTTCTACTGCTATAATGTTAGTTCACTTAAAACGAGACAAAAGTAACTTTTCAGCAAGATATGAGCTTGTTTCAAATCAATAATTCTTTAATATTGATTAAAAGGGTTAGAATATAAGTCAATGGGTAAACGTGTCCCGAGTTACCATGACAACAGAAACCAGAAAGCTTGGAAAAGATGATCACTTTGTGTTGCATCTAACATTTTTTGTCAGTAGATTTCAATGTAAAAGTTACAGTTTTGTTTGAATTCATTTAATTTACCTTTGTATTGCATGAAATCAGTCAACGGACCAAAACTGGCCCCCTCCCCCTACTTTGAGCACCGGCTGCTGGGGAGACAAACCCGCTGCTGCTGATCAGGGGTGTACTTAGTTTCCCTCCTGGTCGTCATTTTGTTTCTCACCTGGACGAATTTGGCAGCGACCAGCTTGAAGCCTCTAGTCTCGAAGCGCTTGATGATCTCGCCACACAGTCCTCTCTGGACGCCATCAGGCTTCACAGCGATGAAGGTACGCTCCATGTCTGCTGAGGAGGCTGCAGAGAAACACGCGTCTCATTTATGCACGTCTGAACACATTCATGTGACTGAAACACGGGGTTAATAGACAGTGCTGAAAAACAGGGAGAAAAGAAAAGAAGCAAAACAAAAACAGAAGAAAGTCTTTTAACCATTAAAGAGCAAAAACGTAATGAGTCTGGAATAAAAATAAAAACATCCACCGGGCGTCCTGGAATAAACACATCATCTGGTTTTAGATCCTGACCCAGTTTTTGGTCCACTTTCTGGTTCTGTCTGGACCCAGAAACACGTTGCTAATTTTACAGCTGCTGGTATTTGTCGTCGTGCCGCCGGCAGCAGCTGAGGGTCAGCGGGAGACGCTCCCACTTCAACCCCCTGCTGGGTATTATTAGGATCCCAGTTTGGGTTCTGCTGACCCTTCAGACGGGTCCAGATGAAACCAGAAACTGGGCAGGACAGAACCGGTTCCAGGCGGGAGAAACAAACAGGACTGGGGGAATTAAAACTCGCTCTGAGCCACAAGGGTTACATAAACGTCTGTAAAAAACTTTAAAATGTTTGATAAATATCTGCTGTTGGAAAAGAGCCGCCATTTTATTTCTGTTTTGAGGTTTTAAAACCAAGAAAAACATAAAATCTTTACAGAAACATAAATGTTAAATTAACTTAAAGCATCTAAATTTAGATTCATTTTGAATAAATGTTGCACAAATGTGAACCTTCAGAGTTTGAAAGGCATTTTGGAAATCTGGGGACATTTGCACTTAGAACCTGGAGCAGAACCTCTAGGACATAAAAATCACAAAGATCCTGAATTTATGAATAATTATTCATGCATTAGTAGATTTAAGGAAAAATCAAAACTGTAAATGTTAAATCCAGGCTCTGATGTTCAGATTTTGAGTAAAAAGTTCAGTTTTTCTGAGTTTGGCTGAAGGAAAATGAATCTGAAGTTTCATTCAAAAGATTCCTGCAGCTGCCAGCAACAAATCAGACTTTGCTCCAAACTTCCTCCAAATGTTCTACAGATCCGATCCGGAAAGCAGCTGCAACGAAACGGACGAGGAAGAGTCCAGAACCAGAACCAAATCAAGTTCTGCTGCAGGAGCTTTTCAGTTTCAGAATGAATGGATGCATTTTGCATGTTGGACAAAAGTTCAGAGATTCTGCAGAATCAAAGCTCTGAAGTTTTTGGACTTCCTCCACCTGATCCGAACCAGAATCTAAAAGCATTTTTCTGCAAACACAATTAAGGATTTCTGTCAAAACGCTTCATGTATCAGAGTTTTAGTGAAGCTGAAAACCCGCAGGACGCAGCGGTTCGGGTCCAGTTCAAATGTTTCTGCCGGGTCCGAACTTCTCGTGCCGGGTCCGATATCTACCTGAGTTCTGGGACTTGAGGAGAACTTGTGAAGTTGAGTTGCCGGCGGCTGGGATGCGACACCGAGGCCGAGGACGCGAACAGCGGCTCTATAAGGCGGCCGAACCGCGGGCGGGGTGGGGGCGGGGCGGGGCCGGTCCGTGGGCTCGGTTCTGAATCGCTGGAAGCCGCTGACGGATCCTTCATTTGTGCATGTTTGTCTGTCACTAACTGGACCGTTTTAGAAGCTGCTGTCAAAGATCCAAAAGCTGAAAACGGAGAAAGAAAAACGAGGAAATACACAAGAAATTTATGATTTTTAAAATGATCTTAAAATAACGAATAAAATAAATCTTTAAAAATAAACCACGTGGATGTTGATGAAACATCCAACTTCTGCAAACTTTTTAAAGTCTCTAAGTTTTCTATGGATTCTGTTTTATTATGAAGGAAGAATTTATTTTATTTATTACATTTCTAATTGTTTTCCTATAAACAAGTGGAATCATCATTTCCAGAATATCCTCCCAGGTGAATCGTGAGGCTTGTTGCTGCAGCAGCGTCACTAACAGGATGGATGATGGACCTGTGACATGGCCGCGTGCTTTCAGCCAGCTGACTGCCAGGTCGGGGCGCAGCTGAGTATTTTCTGAGGTGTTTGCAGACACATGATAGTCGGTTCCAGCACAAACAGCTGTTAATAATAATGGTTTGATTACATATTTAATAAAAACTTTCTTTAAAAATGACATGAAACCTTCGGAACCAGGAAAAACCAAAATATCAGCCTTTGAGTTTGTCACGAGTGTAAACACTTCACTACCCATAATTCAATGCTCCCCGTCGCTATGGCGGCGACTGGGTTGATCAGAACCTAAAGCTGCGGGTTAAACTGGGATCAGAACCAGAATCCAGCTGGGCCGACTGTCGGTTCTGATCCAGACCCAGATGAGGGGCAGCGCGGTTCCGACCCGCACCTGATAAATATAACAGTCCTTCACCCTTCCCCCAAATTTCCCACTAAATATAAACCTTCTCCTTATCAGGGATGGAAAACTGACTCCTCTCAGAGGTTCTGTCCACTCTGCAGCCCTGCATCCTGGGGAGGTTCGGTGGGTGTGGAGGGGGTCCAATCGGGTCACATCCAACCAAACATACCCCCCACCCTGATTGGTCCCTTCAGGAATCAAACATCTGAGCTGCAGGTTCGGGTTGCTCTCAGGTTCGGGGTTGTCGGTTCGTGTCCCACGTCCTCACTGTCCTCATGTGTCCCCGGTTCCGTCCAGCCTGTCAGCAGAGCGACCCGCGGCTTAAAGCGGGTCAGTCGGTACCGCTTCCATAAACTCTGAATTGTTTCCAGAAATCTGATTTAATCTGAACTAATCGGATTATTTTCCAGATTTTGTCACATAGTTTTATGTTTTTATCATTTCTGGTCCAGAACCGAACCCGCTTCACTTGCTGATGGCGCCACCTTCCGGCCGGAAAACAAACTGAGTCTGATTTGAGTTTTTTTGTCTCCAGACTTTATTTCAGTGTTTGTAGTGAGACAGCAGAGGGAGGAGCCGTCTGCAGGGGGCGGGGCCACGTTCTCCATAATCAATAATCACCAATAAACTCCCCGGTTCTGGTCATCAACTCATCACTGATGTTAAACTGGCAACGTTTCTAAAATCAAATCAATCCAAAATCTACATCTGAAAAATGAGAAAACAAGAGGAAAAATATGAAATTAAAAAATAAATAATTTGGAATAATTACAATTATTTTAGTTTAAATGTGAATTATTAAAATCACATTAATGATCAAATATTGTCAAAGACAATCCTGAAAATCAATATACCTAAATATAATTTCAATTGTTTTAAGTTTATAAAGCAAAGCTCAAATGATCTATTAATGTATCTTTAACTTTTCTATTATCAATTAAAATCAAATAATGTGAACTTTAAGGCTCCGCCCCCTGCCAAACGTCTCCTCCAATCACATTATTCGCAGAAGAAAAGGATTCGTTTCCATGTAAACAGCCACTTCTGTACAAATAAAAAGCGAACAGAAACAAAGTTTAGATAGAAAACAACTGAAACATCAAACTGAAGAGATTTCTGTACATTTCATAAAGTCATAAATTCATTTTTATAATTTCTCTCTGTTTCATCGTCTTAAACTTTCTGAGTTTTACAAATAAAAGACACCAAATGAAAGTTTTTCTCCTTGAGGTGGCGCTGCTCTCCCTCCGTTCATACATAAAATAGAATCTCCGATAGTTTTTTATTTACACACTTCAGATATTTACAGGGTTTTTTTTAGTTTTCAGACCAGCGACACGGCGGGCGGAGGAGACCGACCGTGGTGTCAAAGCTCTGGATCCCGGAACGGTTCTGGGCCAAAGCAGTGATCCATCTTTGGACCAGAACCGGACTCAGAACTGGACTGGGATCCATGACGTTGCGCGCCTGAGACCCAGAAAGTGGTCCTGAGAGAGCCGTGGGCTGACTGGTGATCGTCCACCTGAACTGGGCTTTTGGACCGCCAAGAAAACGCTTCAACCAGACCAGAACGAGAACTTCGTCTCAGTGGGAAACCGTCCTGATGGTTCCTGAAGACAGAAGCTTTTATTTTGGAGGTTTACATTTAGATTCATGATGCTGATACTATCTGTCTCCTTTTATTTTCTGTTGAATGTCAGATAAGATTTGTGTTTTTGTTACTTCTGGTCAAATTTTAGTTCAAACTCTGGATTTGGAACCATTTAGGGATTTCCGGTGATGGTTGCTGTTAAAGAAATTTAGACTATTTGGTTTCAAACCAACCCTGGAACTTGAGATCAAGGTTTTCTTAGAAAGTTGGAATTTCAGCAGTTTTTCTTGGAATAAATTCCTGGCTCTGTGTTGGATAAAAGGTCCAGTCAAATCATTTTTGTTCTGTCCAGAGTCAACTGGTATGAGTTCATGGTTCTGGAACCTGTTCCAGTTTAAGTTTTTATTCTAATTCAATTATGGCAGCAAAACCCCAGGTTCACTCATTCATGCTTTTCATACCTTCCTGTAAACATAAATTATTGAGCCAGAAGTGCTGGCCAGTGATACCATTACTGTTCCAGAACCTTACTGGTTCCCAGTCAGTGGAGCCGATTGAGAAGTTTCTGAACAGGAACGGCCTGAAACTGGATGATATGGTACAGATGGAGAATAAAAAAGATCTCACTGTCCACCAGAGCTGAGAATGGCAAGTATTTATTTACCAACCAACCAACCAACCAACCAACCAACCAACCAACCAACCAACCAACCAACCAACCAACCAATAAATTAACCAAACAGCAATCCAACTATCACCATCATTCATACTTCCATCCATTCATTCTATCAGTCCAACCAACCAATGATTTAACAACCAAACAGTCAACCAATCATTGATCAAACCAACTAACCAAACAGCAATCCAACCAGGACCATTATCCATCCATCCATCCATCCATCCATCCATCCATCCATCCATCCATCCGTCCATCCATCCATCCGTCCATCCGTCCATCCGTCCATCCGTCCAGGAGTTAGAAAAAGACAGATCAGGCTTCCTGCCAGGTCCGTCAGCTCTGGTGGTGATCAAAACAACAACAACTCTTTAGATTTCTATAACTGGAGTAAATATGGCAGCAGCGTGATGAGCTGTACAAACACAGAACCAAGCGATCCAAACACAACTGGACTGAACTGAACAGAACTCTACTGAAGAAGGAGTAAACAGAACCTCTGTGTGTCTCTAAGCCCTGAGGTTTGACAAAAAGTGCTTCGACCAGCCGGCGCCGCTTCCAGCCGCCTCGGTTTATTGCCTCAGACCCGTCAGAACTGACCAATAGGAGGCCGGCTCTGGGCGGGGGTAGGCGGGTCCTTTGTAGAGCCGGCTGGTCGTTCAGGTGTGTCAGCAGGTAGAGAGAAAGAATTTGCTCAATTCTGAGGAGTGATGTCATCCCATCAACACGACTGGTTGACTAAAGGTCCGACCAATCACATTAAAGAGTCACGCTCTCTTAAAGGACCATTCCTTATTTTTTTACTCCATATTTAACCAATCAGGTGGAGGTTTATGAAGTTTATATATTCTGATCTGAAACCCAGAGATAAACAACAAACTGGTCCTTTAAGAGGAGCCTGATCTGGATCATGTGACCCTCAAACACTGTGAGATGTTCAGGGACCATCATCATTGTCTGGAAACACACAGACTGTAGCGTCTTCAGACGTTGTTCGGTAGAAAACCAGCATCTACTCTCTCTGATCCAATCAGGTGAGTTGGTGCTCCGTCGGCGTCCACGAGTCCGACCGTCAGTGAATGCATCGTCACCTGCCTGGACTGTGAGTGGAATATGGCAGCAGGTATGAAGCTCGGATCGGCCCCAACATCAGGACCGACCCGAGTCTTTCGTTAAAAACATGAAATCCGCCTCAGCGCGAAACGAAATGATGGCTGTTTTCCTCCTCGCTTTGAACATTTACAGATCAGTTCTGGACAGAGAACAGCTGTCGGTCTCTGTTCGCGGATCGGGTCAGACGATCGCTCTGCAGCAGCCCCAAAAGTCACAGTACCATCAGCCCTCTGTGGGGGGCGCTGTCCTGCTGCAATAGCTCTTTATCCACGACCCGTTTGGTCCATGAAGTCAGTGAAAATAGAACCTGAAGTCTGGAAAATCACAACACGTTAAATCTCGCAGCCTGACTCCGGCTGAAGGAAGCCGATTGGACAATGCCTGCTATTTATCTGCATTCTGATTGGTCCATGCATCAGGGTCATCAGTTGCTAACACACAGCAATGAAACTTCTTAATTTTTTTCTCCAAATTTGTTTCAGGAGAAACATTAAAGCTCAAGGTTTGCTCTTTAATGCGCCTTATGAATTTAAAGGAACAGTATTTGACATCTACTGCCATCTGCTGGTCGAGAAAGATAAACATTTGCTTGATGCTTCACTTTTTTATAATTTCTTGCTGGATTTTATAGCTGGATAATGGCTGTTCTCCTGTTTGGAAATACATAAAGAGAAAAATCTCAAGTAAGAAAGACAAAGTTTTATCATTTTGTAAAGAGATCAAACTAAACTATTTTAATAATTAAATATTTAAAAGATACATTTGTTTGATTCCTGATAATAAACTTTACTATCATGACACAGATGGTAAATTTGTTTATTTAGTTAAATTCTGCATATTTTCAAAAAATTTTAATTAAATCTTTAGAGGGTACAGACAAAAAAATAAATGTATGTTTATATATATTAACTTATTTGGGTTTATATGTATCTCTTGAAGAAGATAACATTTTATGCCTTTCTATAACATAAAGATGATTCTCTCGGAGTGCATGAGGGTGGCAACCATTTTCCAGAAGGGGGACATTGCCCCCCTGAGCCCTCCCTCAGGAGCGCCACTGATTTTCTGCTACTGCAGCTGAAAATACGCAGAATTTGAGGTAAACATAAATAAATATGTGATTCCACTGGGTAAACTGGTTTGTGGAGGAGCCATAACTCCACTATGTGTTCCAGCTGTGTGTTAGGAACCAATGCTTAGGTTTCGGGTCGGTTCTGGTTCTACAGAATCCTGCAGAGACGACCAGAAACAGTCGAATGAAACCAGAGTTCTGGGTCTCCAGGTTTGGCGGTGTGGCAGAATGTTTTATGTTATATGATGAAGAGGAGCAGGTGTAAATCTAACGTCCGGGTCGTGAACCTCCTCCTCTTCCTCGCCGCTCCTTCGTCCCTCTACGTGTCTTTGGGCTCCAGCTTGCAGGACATGTCGAACAGCAGGTTCTGGTTGTCGATCACCTGCAGCTGACGGACGTAGGCCTTCGTCTGCAGGTGGGAGGGGGACGTCTCTGTATCTATGGCTACCAGGAAACACATCACAACATCAGCGAGCAGTCGCAGCTGCAGTGACAGAAACCTGCCACCAGGTGGAGACAGACAGGACGATGAGGAAGAGTTTGGACTCACCCAGCTGGGAGCTGCGGTACCGTCTGATGGTTCTCACCATTTCAGCCACTTTATGCTGCAGAAAAACAATAAATATGAGATTAGTGAGGCTCTGCGGGTCGTAGATTAAATCTTACCAAGTATTTTTGTATAATTTTTCCTGCAAATATCTTTTGTCAAAACAAAACTAACTTTGACGTAACTTTTCAATAAGAATCAATAATTCCTTGTGATTGATGAAAATGTTCTATTCCATTAGCATATTCATTCATGGGAATGAAATGAAATGTCTTGTTAGAAGGGAATTTATCTGCCAATAATAATTAAATGAGAGCTGGTTTGGTGCTGCAAAGTTTTTGGTAAAAGTCTGAATAAACTTTCTACTTTTTATAAAAGCTGGGTTGTAAAAAGATCAAAGGTTTGTGTTTTACTGAACAATTTCCACTGCAAAATAATATTTGATTAAAAATATAAAGTTTAAGTAGAACTGCAGTTGGGGCCCGAAACAAATCAATCCGAGGGCCACACATGGCCCGTGTGCCGCTCTTTGAACATCTGGATCTCAATCTTTTCAGTTCACTTACGCCTCTGGAGTTTTATCACCAAACTTCTGCAGTTTTCAGTACTTTTTCTCATGCAGTGATTGTGAAACAGTTCTGAGTCTTTTTCTGTCACTTTTAAGCTTTTTAACTGATGAAAACTGCTAAGGTAACGTAATTTATTCACCTGTAAAAATAATTAAAACATCTGAACATTATGTCATAAATGAACAACAAACTCACCATCTTCTCAAAGTTGACAAGTTCTCCGTGGAACGTTTTGCAACTCTCGTGAAGAAACGTCAAATCTGCAAACGACACGAATCAGAACGGTCAAGAATCTCACTGATGCAGAAAAACGGATTCATCAGACGCGACCTTTGTTACAAATGATCAAGAATTCAATAAAGGAATGGTATTTTATGTTTATTAAAGGAATTAAATTGTTTGTTAAAGTATTTATAATATTCTATAAAAAAAAAGCTTAAGAAATAATTTAAACATCTGCAGAAAGTGCTAATTTTTTTTAATTAGCACTTTAATTAAAAATTGATTGATTAATTGATTAATCAATCAATTATTGATTAATCAATCAATTATTCTATTGATTTATTAATCAATAGAATAATCAATCACTACAATAATCATTAGTGTGTTCCCCTTTTCAGCCACAGGGGGCGCCAGATCACAATTCAAAAATAACAGTTTTCATCTTTTTTTCCCTTTAACCTACTTTCATCCGTCCTGTTCTCTGACTGTGTTGCCATGGAGACGGACAGTTTCAAGCTCTCCAGCTTGTTCTCTCTAATAATGAACAGTTATTTGCCTCAGATTTATTTAAAACACAAAACCCAGTGTAACGTTGACTGTTGGAAATCATAAAAAAACAGATTTGGTTTGAAAAATAAATGTGGAAAGAACAGAAGAATTGCTGAAAATCTGTTATAAAAAAAAAAAAAAATCAAATTTTTTGACTTTTCAAACTCACTTTTTTTTGTTTTTCTTGGGAAACTTAAAAAAAATGTCATAAATTTACTGCAGATAAAGACAGCAGAACTTTTCCATCTTCATGATTTAATTAAGATTTAAAAATATTGGTCAACTTAAAAAAAAAAAGGTTGGTGCAAAGAAAGAAATAATAACAACAGTATAATATATATATTAAGACTTCAGGAAATGAGTTTTTATAGTTTTCTGTCACAAAAATTCAGTGAGAGGACTGGAAAAAAAACAACAAAACAAAAGAATAGTTAAAAACCAGTAAAACCCAGTTTTCTGAGTTCTGGTCGGGTTCTGGTCACCTTTCAGCAGCAGCGGGGTGAACGGGATCAGCGGGGGTCTCAGGCTGGTGATCAGGTCTCTGTAGGACTTGTGGTTCCTGGACGGGTCCTGCAGGAGAAGGAGGTCAAAGGTGAGCATCATGTTTCTGAACCGGGTCGGTTCTGATTGGCACAGACCCAGGATCGGCGTGGGAAACTCACAGCGATGCTTTCGAACTGCTGGAACTGCTTCCTGAACTTCCCCGGAAGACCCTGAGAACGTCAGAGGAGATTTTGTTATCAGATCCAGAGGATGTGGTTCTACAGACGGACTGGGTTCAACAGAACCGCCCTGTCTGTTCTGTTAAAAACCCGGCGGGTCGTACCTCCCAGGTGAGCCGCAGTCTGCTGACGGCCGGGTTGTCCAGACCCAGAACCACCGCCAAGAAGGACAGCAGGTCCTGCTGCTGTTTACAGCTGGAACGGAGCAGAACCCGGTCAGTTCACGGCCTGAACACCAGGAGGCAGCAGAGAGCTGCAGAGGACTGGTGGCGTTCAGTTCAATTTCAATACTGATTATTGATCATTTACCCCTGATACTGATCACAGTATATGATAAATTCATCTGTGTGTTAAGTAGAAAAAAAGAAGGAAATTTACACCAAAAAACTGAGTTTTATGAGATGAAAAGCTGAAAATTTCCAAGAAAAAAACTCAGAAATATATATAAAAAAAACACATTTTAAATATTTTCTTTCTAGAAAAAACTTATTGATTAATTGCTGATGAAAGTTTTTGTGAAATAAAATGAACACATTAGTGACAGTGATGTCGATGATAAACTCACAGCGCTGCGATCTTGATGAACTTGCGCAGCAGCTGGATCCTCTTCGGCAGCGATTGGCATTGCAGGATCTCCGTGGCAACCCAGTGCTGCACCTCGCTGCAGCGCTGCAGTACCAGCTCCAGGTTGAGGGGGCGCCAGCGCGACTGCTCGCCGTGAAATACGTAACAGATGAACTCTACCTGCAGGGGGCGATACGGTTGTTACATTGGATGAAAAAACTGCAGATTGTTTTTTTCAGCTAATCACGTTTTTAAGATTTTTTAACCAAACGTTTTTCTGACCTCATGAACGCAGCTGAAAAGTTCCCAGTCGAACACCACCAGCTGATTGGCCACTTCCTCCGCCGACATGTCGTGAAGTTTGCTGTCGCCGGGCGTCCAGTGGATCTCCTCAGGAAGAGGAAGCTGCAGGAAGTGACATCAGAATTTAGGATGGAAAAAAATCCAGACAGAAATCCATTTTCATTGTTGAACTTTGAACCCAATGATGAGAAGCACTTATCAGTAGCTTGCTTTAGTTTTCCAAAATACGGGAACTAAAATAGAGGTTCCTCAGGGCTTGGCACTTGGCCCCCTTTCTTTCTCCTACTTCAAACCTTCTTGCCCTTTACTGAAAAGTGTTTTTTTTTTTTTATATATCTATATATATTTTCCTGAATCTTGGAAAATGTCACCAGTTCATTTCTTTGTGATGAACTGGTGACATTTATGGGGGTTATTACACCTCTAACCCATTTGAAATAGCTTAAATAGAATAATTTTAAATGTATTTTCTAGAAAAGAGACAGATCTCCTTTTGAGTTAAAATCTGGACTGAACTGGATTCATTATAAACTGAACTGGATTGATTTTTGACTGTACTGCTCTACATCCGTCCCCATGCTGGTAGTCCAGTTAGGAATGGTGTCAGTTATCCAGTGTCACCAGTTTGATTGATTTATTTGTAGGATTTCTTTATGATATATTGTTAAACCAAATCTCCATGAACAGAGTCAACTTTGCCCTGAGCCAGAAAATGTTCATAAAAACACTAATTACAACTCATGATGCAATTTTCCATGGAAGGAAAACCATCCTAATCTGCTTTATTAGGGGTAATTCCAGTCATTACAATAAATACTTCTGGTTAATTATTCATCAAATTAATCAGGTTAGCATAGCGGAGACCTAACTGTCCTCAATAAATGTCTGCAGTCTGATCAACACAACCCGACATTTTCTCTGCTTTCATTGGCTGTTGCTGCTCTCCAATCAATAACCCTTCAATCAATAAGCATCGATCCTCACCAGAGAGTCGAGTTCAGAGGGTTCACAGGCGAACAGGTGGGTGTTGACGCCCAGCGTGGTGAAGACGGCCTCGTCGCTGGGGCGAAACACGGCTTTTTCTGCAAACACAGCCACCGTCAGTCACCGCGGAAAAACCCCCAAACATCCACAACCTGAGGGAAGACGGACCTCCAGCTGAGGTGACGGCCACCAGTATGAGGTTTCCAGGCAGAACTGGTTGGTCCTCGCTGTACTGGAGCTTCTCTTTGACCAGCGCCAGAATCTCTCCGACCCGGCAGGACAGGCGGCTCCGGATGGTGACGTAGGAGTGATCCGGGGTGTAGACCCTGCAGAAGACTGCGAGCGCGCAGGAAAATCTCGCTGAGCTGGGAATCTTCCCCAAAAAGTCACATTCATTTGGAGATTTTCAAAGTCCAACAAACTTTACAGATTGTAAAATCCCTTCATCAAAATCAAATCAAATATATTGATCCATTTTCCAGTCATTATGAATCAAAGGGAAATCTAAAGACAGACACTCATGATGCTGCCCCTATAAATCAATACTTAAGGAGATTCTCGGTCCGTCTGCCGGTTATTTGTGGAACTGCAGCAGAACTGGTGGGTTGGTCCTTTGTATTCGAGTTAAAAGTCCAAACCTCTGATGTGTTGTGTTCAGGGTGTGTGTGTGTGTGTGTGTGTGTGTGCGTGTTGTGTGTGTGTTGTGTTCAGGGTGTGTCAGCCAGTGATTTGTATATTCCAACCGCAGATTGCAGCTGTGTTTGCATTTCAATTGTGAGCGTGTGTGTTTAGAGATCACAGCCTTTATAACTCAGGTGTGTGTGTGTGTGTGTGTGTGTGTGTGTGTGTGTGTGTGTGTGTGTGTGTGTGTGTGTGTGTGTGTGTGTGTGCGTGCAGGTATCTGTGGGCGTCGTACTTTCGTCTGAGCCTCTGAAGGCCTCACGGGGCTGCAGGCAGGCATCGATACGTCTGAAGTGTCTGAACAGCGGACGGACCTGCTTCTTCCTGCTCTCTTTCTCCTCGTCGGAGCTGAAATACACAAATATCCCGAATGAAAGGGCAAACAGCGAATAAACGTGATGAACGTCCAGCAAATTCAGCAGAATATGTCGTTAAAATATGGAGAGTCTTCACAGCCTTACGGGCAGTGCAGGATCTCAGACCATCGCTGCAGCTTGAGGACGTCCTCTACCAGCTCAGGATACCGGGTCAGCTCCTGAACCGCACACAAGTACAGCTCCTGCACACAGACACACCCACAGTCTGAGCCCAAACAGAGACACAAGCAACCCGCCGGCAGCCGCAGGTTCAGCTGCTTCACTTTCACTTTCAGGCCTTCTTCTCAGAACCAGCGTCTGGAGATTCCCATCAGTCTGCTTTCCAGACCGTTACTGCCATCGCGTGAACGCAGGGATTGGCCGATAATCATCAGGAAGTCGGGCATGTTGAGGCCTGATGGCGTCTCGCTCTTTGAGACGGATTACGAGAGATTACGTTGTTTTACTGAAAGGCTGGGAAGTCTCCTTTTGTTGGTTCTGGAACAACAAAAGGGTTGTTCCAGAACCAACCTCCATACTGAACCGTTTCAACCGTCTGGATGAAGGCTGGACTGCGAGGTGGTCTGCGAGGTGGTCTGCAAGGTGGTCTGCAAGGTGGTCTGCAAGGTGGTGCAAAACAAATAATCTGTGGAAAAAATAATTCAAGCTCCTGTCTTCACCCAGTGCGAACTAGAAACAACCAATCAGAGTGAGGAGGCGGGTCTTAGTGCCCCCTTCCTTCCCCACGCGATCTCTGTGACGCTACAGTTAGCATAGCCTGTCATGAATGCTAACGCTACTTAGCACGGACACCAAAAATGGTGAATAAACGGTTTTCCTGTAATGGTGAGTTGTTTCTCTGCCATTAGCACATTTAGGAGCACATTCAAGAGATTGATTAACAGCGCTAAGACCCGCCTCCTGCCTCTGATTGATTGTTTTTTAGTTGAGAGTGGTACATTTCTTCAGATGGAAAAAATGGCTCTGGGAGGAGATGGGGATCTTTTTACAACATGGTGATAGTTTTATGTAAATAACATATTTTTTAATAAAAGTTACAAACTGCAGCTTTAAAGCTGAGATTTAAAGGAGGAGAGACATGTGGGCCAAAATCCTCAGCTCAAAATGTTTTTAACCAACTCAACAATAAACTCAACATGAACTATTTTAATTTCTTTGAAGTTTTTCCTGCTAAATGAAAATCATCCAGTTTGCTTTTTATTTATGTAAAAATATTGAATCTATTCTCAGCAAAAAGGATCTGAGTCGTTTTGTTCTATTTTCAATACAGGAATTAAAATCAGATTTGGAGTTTAGAGAAGCATTGAACAGGTCACCACGTTTCAGTGAGTAGATTCCAATTTAAAACTCGTAGTTTTGCCCTAATTTGTTGAATTTCTTATTTTACTGTGTTGCCTGGTCTTGCAGTCGTTGGTCTAAGTGGAGGTGAGTGTGTGTGCAGCTGAACGTCGTTGACCTTTGGCCTCACAGCGGTACCTTGGGGAAGCTGTTGCTGCGCTCTCCCTCCTCCTGCAGCAGCTCTCTGTAGGTGTCCAGGTAGCGGAAGGCCATGTTCAGCACCGCCTGCTTCCTCTCGGCGGCGCTCATGGCCGCCTCGGCCTCGCCGTCCCGCCGCTCGCCGCCGCCGCCGCCACCGCCGCCACCGCCACCGCCGCCCTCGGCCTCCAGGGAGAATCTGGAGGAGCGTTTGGGTTAAGGAGGAACCAGGCTGGATGTGAAACACGTGTTTCTGCGGCGCGTGGAAACCTACATGCATCTTCTGTGTTACAGCAGTAGGAGCATCGTTTTCAGCTCAGAGAGAGACGCCGCCATGATGACCCACATTACACCACACACACACACATCCTCATCCAGCTGCCTCACCAACACACACACACACACACACACTGCTTGTTTCATCCCCTCTGCCTGGCTGATGAGACATGCTTTTTCTGCTCTCTGTTTGCCCAACACTGAGAATTTCAGCGACATTTCCCATGAAGCTTTGCTCTCCTTCGCCATCAGCTCCTTGTTCTTCTGATTTTTAATCAGGTCTATGACTATTTAATCCTGCACAGAGGACAGATGTGCACATCCTGAGAGGAAAAGTCCCTGAATCTCTGCAATACAACAAAGGGAGATTTATTTCTGTCCGTTTCTTTCACTCTTCTGCTTCCGCCCACATCCCTCTCTTCCTCTCCATCTCCCTGTGGGGGAGGATTCACGTGGCTGGATGTTACAAACTGGCAGTTTTCATATCAGCCATCATGAACTGAACTAATCAGAACATAACAGAAAAAAACGGCTTCACGTCCCGTAAAGATTTCCAGTTCAGCCGGTTTCAGAAAACTGTTTGCAGATGATGCAGTCGTGTTCAGTTTAGACTTAACTTAACAGGAGAACAGGAAACAGTTTGCGTGACTCAGATTGTAAAGTTGTTTGCAGATGACGCACTCAAAAATCAAGGTTTAAGTGGTTATGCAATAATTAGCAGGAATGTATGAAATAGTTGGCATCAGATTGTAAAGTTGTTTGCAGATGATGCAGTCGTGTTAAGCTTAGAAAGTTCTATAAAAACTTGCAGGATAACATGAAATAGTAGTTCAGGTTGTAAAGTTTTTTGTGGATGATGCAGTCGAGTTAATCTTTGATGGTTCTGCATTCATTTGCATGAGAATGTGAAACAGTTGGCATGATTCAGATCGTAAAGTTGTTTGCAGATCGTGTTTGTGAAGAGACCTTTAGATTGAGTCATTTGTCGCCGAAGATGAAACAGTCAGGATTCTAATCAGAACCTTCTACTCTGAGGAAGGTTCTGAGTGGAAGAACCTACTCTTCTGAACAGAATCATCCGGATGATTCTGGGCAGAATCATCCGGAAACTTTGTTTCCACCTGCAGGTTCTGAGTCACGATTCAGGGGGAATTTAAAAGCGGATCTTCCAGTCGGTACCGTCCAGTTCCTTCACTCAGTCATTAGTTAAGCATAAAAGCCAAAAGAATGTGATCATGAATGTTAATAGGTGAAATAATCTCCTCAGGCTGGGCTCACCCTGAGGAGAGGAAACATTTCAACATTCTGAACATAGTGATGCTCATCAAAGGTGCAACATCACGTCAGTCACACTGTGTTTCTGATTTCCACACAAACAGTGTTTATGTGACACAGGAGGGTGAGACGAGTCACAAACCCTCAGACGCATGAAGACTGGACCCAACACTGGCATCTTTTCCTCACTTTACGTTTCTACTTCATTTATTATTCTATTAATAAGATTGTTTCAAATGATGTCAAAGGGAACTTGTGCTGTTCAAATTGTGGTTTTGTTTTTTCTGAGCATATGAGAATTTATTTTTGTTTTTTTTTAAAAACTGAACTTAATGGATCAATTATAAAAGCACAATGTTTCCTGCTACGCATCCTTCCTCCGAGTTTTCACAGGAAAACTTGGAAAAAAGATTTGGGACACAGTTTGTCTCCCTTCTACCAAGAACCAAGATGTTAAAATGTTAAGACTCGTTCACACCAGCCATGTTTAGTCCACTTTAATCCAGTTCCAGACCATTTGCCTGGAAAGTCTGGTTGCTATGGGGATGTGAGGATGCGGAATCGAACTCTGACGCAGACTGAATGAACGAACTCTGGTCCGTCTATAAACCTCGGTCTGGATTCGGTTGAAGTGAACTCTGGTGCAGTTCAGATGCAAATCTGAACGCCAAGTGTGCCAAAAGCAGGAAGTGAACTATATCGCAAGGCATGCTAGCAGGCTAATGCTAGCAGGAGAAATGGCTCGTCTGAAGCGACTCTATTTTTGTTTACATTTAGCGAAGAAGGACTTTGCATTCAGTGTCTTCTTCAGAGGCTTTCATGTTGCTTCCTTTAGTGGTTATATGTGCAGCGCCCCCACAGGTGAGGAGGGAAACTGTTTTTCAAAGAGTTTGGTTGGTTTGACTCAGAGAACCACAGCATCTGGAAATGCAACAGTTTTGGTTCCCGGTCGGACCGATCCGCCAGACTATCATTTATGAAACATTCTTAAAAAACGGCTCCTGGATCAGGCTGCGAGTCTCTGTTGTGGAAGTGTTTTTCTCCTGAACCTGAATGTGGTCAAATGTTCCTTCTTCTCTCCTCTGGAACACAAACAAACAGAAAGAAGGTGGGGCAAAAAAAAAAAAAAAAAAGAAACTCGGTGACAAACATGAGGTAGAGTCAGCAGGCTGCAGGCGAAAAGGAGGGAAAAACACGACTCGCAGCTACACAACGGGAACAAAGCCGCCGTTAATACCCTGGAATCAAACCTGCAAAGCTCGTCCCTCATTCCGATCGCATTAAGCACACCGGTGCATGCACGTCGCATCGCAGCGCCGTGAGCGCATTCAGTCAGGCCCAGGACAAGGATACTGCTGCAGCAGGACTTGCTGGAGCCTGTCGGCCGTCAGGAAGATGGGATGTGTCAACATGAAGTCATCCAGCAGGGTTTCTGCACACAGACACATAGAGAGGTTAGATGTTACATGCTGCACCTGAACGCAGCACAGATGTTTCAAACTGGAGCCAGAGGACTCCACCTCTGATCTGCAGCATGTTCATTACAGCAGATGAGCCAGGAGGAGGCTGAGGGATGCCTTCACATCCTCCAGCCTCACAGCTTTTGGTTTTCTACATGCAGAGTGAGTCCTGACAGGACAGCAGCGTCTCTGCGCCTCGGAGGAGGATGCAGAGACGAGGCCGCCTCTGATTATACGTTAGGCCGTGACACGCAGCGAGCCGAGAGGCGGCGGCGAGGAGCTGCTGCAGCCGACGGCTGTAATTTAAGATGCTGAAGCAGCACGACGCGCCTCAAACCTGTGGTCACATTTACTAAAATACACTGCTGCGCTGCGTGTGTGTGTGTGTGTGTGTGTGTGTGTGTGTGAGAGAGCCATGCTGCAGTGGGTGTGTCCAGTCCAAGCCCGCCTCTCTGCAGGCGGTTACCATGGAGACAACACGTCGCTGACAGCGAGAGGATGGAGAGAGAAATGTGTGAGAAGAAGAAGAAACTGATTAAAAAAAGGAGAGAAATCAGTGTGAGCTGCAGGAAACCGGATCAGAACCCATCAGTTAAACCATTTCAAACTAAAGATGGATTTAATCTGTAGGGAGACAAAAAACACCTTCAAATCAGACCTGCAACTATTGATTCTTCTAATGACTCATCAATTAATCGGATAAAAAACATGTCACATTCTGCAAATGAACTAATTTCACTCCTTTCATAACCAAACATTTTCTTACCTAAAATACAGAAAATGATGCATCTACAGCCAAAAAACCGCTTCTATGAAGACATAAAAACTCAATAATCAATTAATCCTGATTAATCCGATTAATTGTTTCAGCCCTTCTTCAAATATAATTTTTTTGTGGCTCATTTTAAAAGTTATTTTGTACCATTGGAGGCTTTGAGCTCTTCAAACTCTTCCCAGATTGACGAGCAGCAACAATTGCCTCTCTAAATTCATTATTCAGTTACTAAATTAGTTAACGATTATTTCAATAATCAATTAATCACGATTAATCCAATTAATTGTTTCAGCCCTACTTAAAATATTTAACTTTTTTCTTCTGGAAAAGATGCACAGAAATGCAGAGATCATCTGACCAGTGCAAAAACTCCAAAAATCAGATCCAAACCCATTTGGACACCAACTGGACTCTATATTGGTACCAAACCCGTTTGGTACCAATTCTACCTCAAAACCCAAAATGATTTCAACATAACAGTTAATTCAGAACAGGAAGTCCCACATGTTGTCAAATCTGGACCCAGAACCCATCCGGGTGACCCGTAGATCCATCTGGGTCCACAGTGATCAGCAGTGATCCAACTGGATCCCAGTTTCCCTGCTGGGATCTGCAGGACATTTGACTGATTCCATCCCTACAGGCTGAAATTTCACCAGAGATGGGAATGTTTTATAAGTGGCTTTAGAGCCGGAGACGAAGCGAACGGATAAAGTTCTGCTTGGCTGGCAGAGAGAAAGGTCCATTCACAATGTGAAGCCGAGCAGAAAGTAAAATCTGGGATCAGAGCGGAGGACGACGCAGCGGCGCTGCACTCACACCTACTCAGAAACACAGAAATATCCACTAGAACATCTAAAAACCAAAAACTAGAAACAACATAAAAAGAAACACTACAGGTTCATTGGACACAGTAAAATATTTCAAGCTTTTATTATGACTTACAGGAAACGATTAATCAAATTAAACATGATTAATCGAAAACTGAAATAGCCGTCAATTCATTTAGTTGATGATTATTGGATAAGAAATTAACTGGGATATAAAAACTCTAAAAATACCATTTATTTGAAAAACAACATATTGTTGAGCATATCTTATTATATTATTGAGCATATGTTATTATATTATTGAGCATTTGCTATTTCTCATATAGCTGAGCAATAATTAAACCAAACCTGTATAATATCTAAACAGATTTTATTTGTAAACACGTTTTAGCCAAAACTCCTCAGTTTTAGTTTCTCCTGGTTCAGATTTATTTTTTCCTCAGACAAACTGAGCTTCGGATCTTCTGAACGTCTAAAACGTTGCATTTGTACCGTTTATTGTGAAAAGAAGAATGAAACTGTTTTTGGAGAGCTTGCCGTTTCTTTAGACGTCTGGGAGCCGGACAGCAGATGGACACACAGACGCAAAAAGGTTTTAAAGTCGCTCTGACCTCGGGGTCTCATTCTGAACACATGACCGAATCCAGGCTCCACTTCACCGCTTTTCTCCACCAGGACAATAAAATACATTAAAAATAACATATATTAGTTTCTAAATACCAGATCCAGGTTACAATTTTAATCAACTTGCTGGAAATTTTAAAAATGGCTTTTATTTTAAGAGAATTTTTGTCTAAATATGAGAAAATATTAGCAGAATAAAGACTCAATACATTAAAATGAAGAGAATAAATGTTTTTATCAGGATCTGATGATCAGCTCAGTTCATCAGCTGTTTGAACGATTGTTTGTTAAAAGATGTTTTCTTTTTTTAATATCATCTAGAAAACTTATACCAAAGTAAAATTTTTCTGCGTTATTTCCCATGTTGTAGTTCTCATAAAAATACAACTTTATTCTTCTAAAATGAAAACCTTAAACTCACTTTATTGAGATTTGACCTGAATTCTGCTGCAAACGCGTTTTCCAAACAAGATGGCGGCCTTGGAGCCACTGAAGGAAAAAATCTGTATTTAACAAAACTTAAATCTTCAAAAAGCAAAAGCTCGATTAATCGATCAAATCCAAACCGTCCAGGAAGAGGCTTTGGGTTGATTCGACCCGTTAATTCATCCTGGATGCATTTTGCTCAGGATGAGCAGAAGTTTCCCAGCTGAAGCTTTAATTTCACCGTTTTTCCTCCCACCTCCTCGGCTCGGTTTCTCTTTCCGCCTCCCACTCCTCCTCCCCTCCCAGCGTCTCGCAGAGAGCCGGTTGCTATGTGAACAGGTGCTAAAAGAGCCTCTTGTGTTTCTGCACGTCCAAATGGAGCGCAAGCGGGACAAACGTGCAGCTCGGAGGGGTCGACGAAGGCGATGAAGAGGAGGAGGAAGAGGAGGAGGAGGAGGAGTGAAGGTAAACGCATCCAGAGAGGTAAACGAGTGGGATCGTTTCTCTGAAGAAAACCTTCCTCCCACACAGGATTCACTCGTTTTTGCTCTGGAGCCACCCGGCCGTCATTCTGCCACCGACTGCTGCAGAAACACAGAATCTTCCAAGCATTTCGGGTTCAGTTTCTACTGCAAATATCTCACAACACTTGAAATAAGACAAAACTAACAATTAACTTCAAAGCGAGCAGAATCCCAGAAGCCAAAACCGGAAACAGATAAACGGCTGCAGGACAGAGACGAGTCGGCTGAAACACCAAACCAAAAACTTTTCCTTCCACATTAAATCCACAAAAAGATTTTATGAGGCCGGAGCTGAGCTCCCATTACATATGGGAGCAAAAAAGTGCAAAAATTGAGTAAATTGTAGAGATAAAAAAAACATTTTCAGTTTCAAAATTAGAAAATGTATGAGACAAATTTTGGAGGAATTTTGAGGTTAATCTCAAAAGTCTTTTGTGGGAAAAATTGGACATTTTTTAATTTCAATGGAAATTATTTGAGTTTTAAAAGTCAAATTTTTTTCAAGAAAATTTCTAAGATTCATTTTAAAATTTCTGAGATTTCTCTTGCTAACTTTTGACTTAGACATAGAAGCTTGTTGTAAGATTATTTCTCTTAATCTAAACATTTTTCTCATAAGTGACATAATCTGCTAGTGAAACTACTATTTATTTAGTTACTGGTAAGTCAGTTTTCAAGTGTAATATGATATTTGCACTGGAAAGTATAAAAATATTTGGTAATATTTGTTTTTTCTGCTGAACTCAAAGGACGTGTGACAAACAAACACTTCCTGTTTTATGACTGAGGCCTTAAAACTAGAATAAAGTCAAACAGTTCTGGATTAAAATTGGGATGAAATCTGGGTTGAAGCAGGATAATTCAGGAATAAAAAGCTTGTTGGTCCTGTGGACGGACGGTTTGGGTCGAGTTCTGACGTGTCGCTGTCTGCTGAGCCTAAAAGTTTCAATCTGTTGTTTCTTTTTCTTCTCCAGGACAACGACTGAAACGTCTAATTAGAGCCTCAGAAAGAGGCTTAATTAGAGTTTCTGGAGGCCAAAAACACGCACGCACACGCACACACACACACACACACACACACACACGTAGAAACACACAAACACACCCACATGCATGCACTGAGCTGTGTTTGTGTCTCTGTGCAGAGGATCTGACTTTTCACCCTCTTATGTAACATCTTTCTGCTTTTGCTTTCACTCATTGTGATTCTGCAGGTATTTTCCAGGTGAGCCACCTGTTCCCACCCTGAACTGTGTTCTGTGTCAGAGTACACCAGGAAGTGATGTCACCAGGTGAGAGCATCGTACCTGCAGAAGGATTTATTCTGGTTCTCTCGCTAAAAAAGATTAAACTGTTCAAGGAAGGTCGAGGCTCAGGGAGCCAATCAGATCGCAGAAAGGGCGGGTCTTTGGAATGCACACGTACAGACACACCCACCCACCCACACACACACACACACACACACACACACACACACACACACACACACACACACACACACACACACACACACACACACACACACACACACACGTGTGTGAGGCAAAGCAGAACCTTGAACCTGGATTATCAAAACAAACGTAAAAACTCTCCTTCCCTGCAGAAACAAGCGTCCAGCTCTGATTGGCTGACGGTTCAAACATCACACTCCTCCTCTTCATCAGCTCTGGCCCCGCCTCCAGCAGGTAAAACCTGCCAGGTGAGAGAAGAGCCTGCTCTTCAAACCGCCCAAATGTCGGCCAAATCGGAGATCCATCAGAACCGAGCAGAACCCCAGAACCTCCTGGACACGTCGGTCCGTCAGCGGAGAACAGAAACGTTTCGCATTAAACCCACAAGAAGGTTTATGAGGCAAAACTCCGGCAATATTCTGAGCTTTAGGGTCACAATAAATAGAAAAGCAAAAACAGCAAAAAATTTCCACCAAAAATTTCTGATTAATCTCAAAATTTTATAATTTTTAGAGAAAGAAACAGAAGACATGAAAAATATACCTAAAAAAATCTTAATTTATAATCAATACCAATTATCCTAATGTTTTAATGTATATTAACTTTATTTTTGGTAATAATTTATTAATATACAGATTTAAATTAAATATATTTATTATTTTTGTAGGAGAACTAGAGTATAATGTAAACAAAATATTGAGATATTAAAATCTAGAAACATTGTTAATTTATATAAAAATTTATATATTTATATATATTTAAATATAAATTTAAATTAAATTTATATTTAAACATTTATAATATTTGTAATAACATAAACTACATCCAACGTCATTCTTATATATTTATATTGATTTTGTTTTTTTCATATTAAGCATTTCCATAAATCATTCAGATTCTTCTTCAAAAATGCCTATATTAACAATACTTAAATAATTGTCTTTTTGTTTAATTTTTGTATATTTTTATACATATTCCGGACCGGATCGCCTTTCGGCGGATCACCGGATCGCCGGATCGTCAGATCGCCAGTTCGCCGTATCACCGGATCGCCGGATCGTCGGATCGCCGGATCGTTGGAGCGTCGGATCGTCGGATCACTGGATCGTCGGATTGCCGGATCGTGGCGCTCGCCATCAGATCAGAACTCGTCACAGTTCTGCAGCTTTCAAAGACAAACTGTGAAGCTCTGATGAAGCCGGTGAACAGAACCCGTTGCATAAGAACCAGACGAACAAACGAGCGGGCGGATCATAAAGAGTCCTTTGTGAAAGTTTGTTGAGGCGACAAGAAGCTTCCTAATTATTAATGAGACTGAAATCACCTGCTGGTGGCGAGAAACAAACACAAACTGCACAGTAATAACAGTCGGACTCTTTAATTAAAGGAAATTATTTAGGTTAGAAAATTTAAGATAAATTACTAAGACATAACAAACCTTCACAACAAAATTTAAAAAATGTAACAAAACAAGCATTTAGAGCAAAATTTAAAGCTAAATAAATAGGTTTATGATTGGAAGCTTGGAAATTGTTTTAGATATTTTACTTTAAATTTAATGTTTATCTTATTTTATTTTTCTATTATTATATTAATTTAAGAACCTAGATCTATGTGAATCAGTCAAACAAAATGGACGATTTTGGAAATATTATTATTTATCCAATTATATATTTAAATGTATTTTAATTTGCTAAAATTTTAGGAATTTTGTGGCATTTGAATATTTTTCCTTTTTAATATTTGCTGCTTTTGTGTTTGTGTAAAAAATAAACACTGAGAGAGAGACGGAGGCTGG
Source organism: Poeciliopsis gracilis (assembly GCA_911649635.1). Classification (NCBI taxonomy): domain Eukaryota; kingdom Metazoa; phylum Chordata; class Actinopteri; order Cyprinodontiformes; family Poeciliidae; genus Poeciliopsis; species Poeciliopsis gracilis. The sequence goes on from CAJVRI010001527.1 coordinate 2,434,030, forward strand.
AGCCAGAAAGAAAGAGGAGGAAGAGGAGCAGGAAGAGGAAGAGGAGCAGGAGGAGGAGGAGGAGGAGGAAGAGGAGCAGCAGGAGGAGGAAGAGGAGCAGCCAGTTGTATCAACCAGCCTGAACAGATTCTCATTATGTAACCTATGAAGCTTCCAGCTGAGGCTGCAGGAAAATCCTTCTGCACGCCTCCAACAGAACCAGAACCAGAATCAGAACCTGGACCAGAACCTAGACCAGAATCTTCACAATCACTTCCGGTTCCACGGTCAGAGCCTCTGCTACAGCTTTCAGAACAAAACCAGAAAGAACAAAACCATCCATCCATCCATCCATCCATCCATCCATCCATCCAACCAACCAACCAACCAACCAACCAACCAACCAACCAACCATCCATCCATCCATCCATCCATCCATCCATCCATCCATCCATCCATCCATCCATCCATCCATCCATCCATCCATCCATCATCAGGTCTTACCTGAACAGTGTCTGAACCGTTTTCCCGCCACCCCGTCCAGAACCGCTAACGTCAGGTTATCTGGCGTGTCGGGATGAAGAGGCGTCCCTCCTCCTCCTCCTGGACCGGATCCAGGACCTCCTCCTCCTCCTCCGCTGCTCTCTGTGATCAGGCTCGCCTCGGAGCTCTGCTCGTCGCTGGACAGAGACGGACTGCGGACGTCTCCTCCTCCTGAACCAGAACCGGAACCCGATCCGGATCCGGATCCAGAACCGGAACCGGAGCAGGAGCCGTTGGCGCTGCACGGAACTGAGGCCAGCCCGGTTCCTGCAGCGGAGGGCCAGGACGGGGGGTCCTCGCTGTCAGGGCTGCAGGGGTCAAAGGTCAATATTTAGACTTAATCCATCTGAAGAAAGGAGGAGCAAGTTTGGTCTGATTTCTGACAGGATGTGACATCACCACTCATCAATTCCCCTCCTTCTGTGTCGTGCCACAGTGGGCGCCATCCTATAGTGGGCGCCATGCTACAGTGGGCGCCATGCTATAGTGGGCGCCATGCTACATTGGGCGCCATGCTGCAGTGGCGCCATCCTATAGTGGGCGCCATGCTACAGTGGGCGCCATGCTACAGTGGGCGCCATGCTGCAGTGGCGCCATCCTATAGTGGGCGCCATGCTACAGTGGGCGCCATGCTACAGTGGGCACCATGCTACAGTGGGCGCCATGCTGCAGTGGGCGCCATGCTGCAGTGGCGCCATCCTATAGTGGGCGCCATGCTACAGTGGGCGCCATGCTACAGTGGGCGCCATGCTATAGTGGGCGCCATGCTACATTGGGCGCCATGCTGCAGTGGGCGCCATGCTACATTGGGCGCCATGCTGCAGTGGCGCCATCCTATAGTGGGCGCCATGCTACAGTGGGCGCCATGCTGCAGTGGGCGCCATGCTACAGTGGGCGCCATGCTGCAGTGGCGCCATCCTATAGTGGGCGCCATGCTACAGTGGGCGCCATGCTACAGTGGGCGCCATGCTGCAGTGGGCGCCATGCTACAGTGGGCGCCATCCTATAGTGGGCGCCATGCTACAGTGGCGCCATCCTATAGTGGGCGCCATGCTGCAGTGGGCGCCATGCTGCAGTGGGCGCCATGCTGCAGTGGGCGCCATGCTATGGGCGGTGCCAAAAAGAGGCCTTTCCTGTATTAAACAGCTGTTTGTCCTTTGAAAACCTGAATTCATCACAATGGTTTCTAGATTTTTGGTAACTTTTTTTCTGTAATTGAACTTTTTCTGTTTTCTACGGAGGGAAATCTCTGAGCGGCTGTTTGACATCCCACTTAAGCATCAGCCTCTGGGGCCTTTTCATTTCCTGCTTTCTATCACGGCTCTGTACTGAAGAAAGCCGAACATTAAATGAGTTCAGAGCCGCTGTGAAAGATGAAGAACCACTGAGCTACGGTGGCTGAGAAGGATCAAACCTCTGGAACAGAAACTCAAACTAAACTACAATAAAACAGATGCAGAAAACTTTCAACATAAATTATGTCACTATTATTATTATTATTATTATTATTATTATTAATAATAATAATAATAATAATAATAATAATAATAATAATAATAATAAAAAGCAAAAAATTCATAGAAAGACTTTTTTTCTTTAGAAATTAAAATTTTTTCACACTGAAATTAAACCCAGTTAAAACTTCTGGCCACTTTATTAGGAACACCATTTCAATTCAAACACAAAAAGCTGAACAGCCAATCAGATGGCAGCAAACCAATGCACATATTCATCCAGATGTGGAATAAAAGATGAGCATCAGAACAGAGCAGAACAGAACCAGAGTTCTGGTGCTGGCCAGACCCATCCATTTAGGACCACAGTGGATCCATGTTTTGATGATAAACTGGGTCAGAACAAACATCAACTAGAACAAGGAGGTTCTGGTTCATGCTGTAATGGACCAGAACCTCCATACAGAACTAAATGATCCGATCCAGAGCTTGCATGGTGTACCTAATAAAGTGGCCAGTGACTGAAGATGTGAAGATATTTTTTCTGATTTGGAACCAAAACTGTTATTTTATTCAGACTGTAGAAAAACAGTCTTCAGTCAGAGGTTCCTTCAAAGTCGCTGTAACATCGACTGCTACAGGAGATTTCTGAAGAATTTGAATTAATAGGAATCACAACATTTCATTTCCCTTTGGGATCAATAACTGGGATTATAATTTGAATTATGCATCTAAATGACATCAAACTTAAAGCTTTACTTTGGGTCCGCCTCATTTATTTATTTCTAATAAATTTAGGATGCAGAACCGAACTCACCTGAACACCTCCCGCGCGTGGCCGCTTTCAGGTGAGGTCTCCCTGAAGAACGGGACGACCCGGGACAGGCTGGCCCTCCTGCGGGACGCCCCGGTGCCACCGCTGGCCTTGTCCCCCACCCCGCCGAACCCCCCGGCCCGCGTCAGCGCGGTGGTCTGCTTCTTCAGGAACTTCTCCAGCGGTTTCATCCCCGCCGGCATGGTTCTTCTCTGGACCGGGGACCTGGGGGGCTGAGACCTGGGGTCCAGAGACCTGGGTGGGTTGCTGAGACTCGGGATTCGGTAGCTGCTGCTGGGGCAGCGGCGCCTACATCATCCGGCCCCCGCAGGTCGGGTCAGGAGCGCAGGTGCGTGCAGGTAAGAGCGGACCCTCCTGGGTTCTGCAGGCTGCTGTGGACCACCAGTCCGGGGCTAACCCATGGATGATCCACTCGGTCCCCGGAGCTCCGCGCACCGACAGCCGCTCCTCCCCCAGCTGCTCTCCGGCTTCAGTCGCCGCCTCTACAGAACCGCGGTGGTTCCGAGGCGAGTACAAAATAAATACTACTAATAATAAAAAGCCAAAGAGAGATCCTTCAGTCCGCGCTGCGCCTCTGCGGCTCCGGGCTCAGATCCGGACCCGAATCTCTGCGGATCGCTGGTTCCTCCTCGCTCACCTGGCCCGGTGCGTTTGGGTGCGGTGGGTTTTCCGAGCCTCGCCTGCGGTTCTCCGGTTCTGCAGGCTCTCCGAAGCGGTTCAGTCGGGTTTTGGGTTCCCCCAAACCGATCTCCGGTCCCGGTCCTCCTGGTGAATTTCTGGATGAGCAGTGATGAAGAGCACACGCGCGCGCTCCCCGCCCGACTGACGGACGATCTGCTGCAGTTGCGCGTTCCCGACACTCGCACTGCACGGCGGCGCGCAGGCACGGTGTAAAATTAATGGAAATGGAAATATCCCTGACGACAGAGCGGAAACACCGCGAGATTTCAGCGTGAGAGAGCGCAGGTTCTTTTATTTAACACTGAACTGCTGCACGGAAGTTTTCTGCAAGATCAGCTGGAGATTCTGGGGAAACCCAGGATTGATCTAGAACCGGACACCTTCCTCCTCCTCCTCTTCCTCCTCCTCCTGCTGCTGCTGCTGCTGCTGCTGCAGGTTCAGGTTCATTGAAACCGAACCCAGCAGAAGAGAAACACTTCAGGATTATCATTTCAGATCAGATTCTGTTTCAGGCTCAGGTAATATGAATCATCTGTGGAACACCACAGGGAGCTAAACTAGGCCCATGTTATTGTCTTCCATTCAGCCTGATCTGTGCAGGTCAGGCTTCATTTTCTCAGGATCTGTGTGTTTCTTTTCAGTTATTAAGTTTAGAAACTCCATTTCTAAGTGATCTCTTCCACTCAGTGAAAGATTTCAAGCAATCTTTAAAGTACATTTAGATAATACTGTCTTCCAGAGAGTAAAAACACAAATATTCAGTTGTTTTTTGTTGGAAATCCATCCATCCATTTTCCGTCACCCTTCTCCCTAACGGGGTCGGGATGGAAATCTAGAATAATGTAAATAATATATATATTTTAAGAACTGCAGCCCTATTGTCATGTTAAACAAATGTAAATAAATTCAATTTGACAAACTTAATTTGATTACTTTACAAATCATTTAAAGTTTTTGTAAGTTGGAGCTTCTTTCTGTTTTTTCAGTGCAGGTTGTTCTGGTCTTCTATTGTTGGTTCTGATGTTTTATCTTCCTCTTCACCCACAAATCCTCTGTGAGGTTCCAATAAGAGAGGTTTGCTGGCGTTACCGTAGTGATTGCAGAAGGTTTTGGTACCGTTAGCAGTTTGGGTCGGAACAGAGTCCTGCTGGAAAAATAATATCAGCATCTCTGTAAAGCTGAAACGTCCCGGTGGATGTTTCTGACGTCATCTGAGGTTCTGACGGCTTATGAGTTTCATAAAGTAGAAACTGGAGGCCTGTGATTTAACCAGCTGCATTGCTTTACTAATTTATTATCTCCCTTCAAATAAAACGATCAGTGCAGAACAAACTGCAATATAATGCAAAAAAAAGGAAATAAAGACATAAAAGATGGAAAGTGACATAAAAAAGAAAAGAGAAAAATCAAGAAGCTATAAATAAATAAATAAGATGAACAAAGACAAGAAATCTGATTGATTTTATTGATCCTATGATTGTAATCACGTCATAGATTCAAACCAGGAAGTGAAGAGAGGCTCCTTGCCTCTCATTGGCTGGATATCTGCAACTCTGCAGTTTCTGGCCAATCAGAGCAGACCTCCTCACCATCCTCCTCTGTGGTGCATCAGTTAACAAGCCAATTACTCAGAAAGCTCTCCAACATCCTGATGTCCATCACAGGCGGAAGGCGTTGCCATGGCTACAGCTGCAGGAGGTGGGAGGGAGGGTGTAACAGCTGAGGCTCCTTTTGTGTTTGAGCTGCAGATGAATATTCACGAGGCCGTCCGGCTGCTGATTGGTCGCCGGGGTTCATATAAGAGCCCCGCCTCCTGCGGCTCATGAATATTCATGTTGACATAAATAAAACCAGCAGGTGTGAAGCTTCAGGGATGAAGAACAAACCCATAAATCAAATCAAATCTCCGGATTCCTGCTAGTAACTTGATTATTTGACTCAGATCAAATAGTGGTGTCTCTCTGAAACACAGAGACGCCACTAAAAGCTGCATTTTAAGACCTGGAAGCTTCCCAGCGGCAGCATTTAATCCTGGAAAAGTCGGAATGTGTTCTGGAAACCGGTTCTGGTTTGGACAGCACAGGGAAGCAGATTGGTCCATGGTTCTGTTTAAAAGGGGGGGATGTTCTGTAAAATTTTGCTTTACATCATATTAATGGCTGAACTTGATTAAAATTAATCTGTAATTAATTGTATTGTAATCAAAAACTACATAAGCAGAAGTATACATTTTTGCTGCAAAATTCTTGACCAAACAGAAATGTGACATTTTTTTAATGTGGATTTTTAAAAATATATTTGTGGAAGCTGGCTTATGTGCTAGCTGCTACATGTTTAGCATTCTTCTGTTATTTTAGGCTTGAATAGCTTCGCTGACAGGCTAACCCCTTTTAGCACAACTTTTCAGCCTCAAATTGGATTTAAAAAATAAAACTTAAACTCCTAGTGGACAAAGAGGCTTGTATGAAACATCATAATTAACAGAAATGAATTCTTACGACCATCAATCTGTGTAATTAATCCTGAATGTGTTTCATGCAGTGATAAAGTTCCTTTTCAGCAATATTCTCATTTATTGGATGGATCTGTACACATAAAGACCGAGCATCAGGCTACAGATATATGAAATATATTCTAATGAGAATTAAACTGATTTAGTTAATAATAGAATGTTTATAATCTGCCATTTTCTACAGGAATTATTTTTTTTGTACTTGAAACTCCCCAGCAGAAATTTAACTGAAAATGTGATGCCCTTCTGGTGACCCAGACCAAAGCAATCAGCCCTACATCTAATCAAGCGGCTTTTAGCCAATCAAATTAGTTGGGCTGGGTCAGAGGTCAGAGGTCAATGTGTCTGCAGACGGGGGTGGTGCATTAGCTGTCATCAGGTCAAACATTTCTACCAGATTGACTGGATAAAACGATAACGACTCAAATGGGCGTCAAGTAGTACAAGACATAACTTCTGTTTAGGAGAAAAAGCTCCTCTTTATAACTAAGAGACGTACCGCTGGCATCACATGACTGAAGGAACCCGATTTGATTGGCTAAAAGCCGAGCGACTATTCATTGCCGATAGCTTCGGTTTGGGTCGCCTGAAGGTCATCATGCATGGAGACAAAGATTTTGCTGAAAAATTTGGAGTAAAACAGTTTACATCCATAACTGCGCGATACATTTCTTCCTTTTCGAAGCGTCATTGCAATAATTAAACAGGTGGTTTTACTCCAGCCCAGTTCAGTCCATTTCAATCCAAGTTAGTTTGTCTAGAAACTCTAGGCTGCCTACAAACCCAGATCTCTGTTCATTTGAAGTGAACTTTGGTTCCAATTCACATGTGAACACCAACCAGTTTGGGAAACACTCTACAAGCAGGAAGTGGACTGCAGCACAGGGAATTCTGGGTAAATACAACCAAAACAAACATAGCACTAGCAGGAGAAATGGCTCTTTTTTATATACCAAAGACAAAGTTAAAAATATTAATGCGGTACTTTTACTAGAGTACATTTTAGTCTGTGTATTTGTACATTCTTGTTTACATTTTGAGAAGAAGGAAGTTGCGCTCATATCTTGACGTTTTCATGTCGTTTCCCTTAGTCGTTCTTGGTGCAGCGCCCCCACAGGCGAGGAGAGGAACTGTTCTTTTCTTTTAAGGGTTTGGTTGGTTTGACACAATGCAGTGCAAAAGTGAACTGCAGCAGCTGAAAATGTAAAATGTGTTGCAATTTGATTCATCAAACAGAGTTGATTTCGCTCTGAATTTCACAAGAGCTTTTAGTGAGTTTTAGAGAGAAATCTAAAACGATTCATCCAGAAACCAGTAATCATAAAAGCAACTTTGACTGCTTTATGTTACACCAGTTAGTCTGCAGTTGGAGATATTATCCTGAATAAGATTACCTTACCATAAGATTCAGGTGAAGTCAATATTTTAAGCCTTGTTTCTTTAATAAACAAAAAAAGACCCAAAGAAGTTCTGGTTGTGTTTGTCTGGGTGGGTCAGGGACGGCTCAGAGACGTGCAGGACAGTATCAGAAACTTTAATCTGACAACAAACCAAAGACGTTCCAGAGAACTGAGCAGAAAGAGATGAGCAAGAAAAAAAAAAGAAAAAAAAAAAAGGACATTTTTTTCCAGGAAACCGTAAAATTCAGTTAACAATGGGTCCGTCTGGGTTCTGCTACGCTCTGGTCCAAACATGAAACCAAAAATCAGAGAAGATGGTCGCCTACTGCAAATAATAATAATAAAAATAAGTAAAACAGTATGAAAATGAAAGATTTAATAAAAGGAAGACATAAACTATTTCTCTCTCTAATAACTCCACCGTTAATATTCAGGTCCCTGCCGACGACTCAGCAATAAGTTCACGGATCTATTTCATCTCTTCCAGATTTTATTTACAGTTAGCTTCTATTTACAGCAACACTAAGCAACACCAGGTGGCGCCAACAGAGGCAGGTCTCAAGATCTGCGCTTTTTAGGGTTTTAACGTCGCCATTTACCGGGAAGGATTTATTACGTCATAAAATATCTGCATCTGAAATATGTGACCCGATCCAGTTCTGGCTGTCGGATCATGTAGAGCTATAACTGTTGGAGTAGATTCAGACAAACCGGACAAGAAGTCGTTAACGGATCCGCTCCATCCGTCTAACCGTCAGTGACTGAAAAGGGAATAAAGGAAAGTTCTGATCCAGAGGAGTCCGTCTCGTTCTGCCCCCCCCGGCCCCTCACGGTGTCGTCTGATTGGGCCTCATTGCCCCTCCCACCCTGCTCCTGCACACACAGACCAATCAGCAGTCAGAAAACCTGGAACAGGAAGTAAACATGGCGCAACACTGGAGGAAACATGACTTCAAAACAAAATCTGATTATTTCCATTCCAGATCAGGTTTTAATCTGTTTTTTCTCACTTTTACTAAAAAATTTGAGTTGTACGGCAAGTATTAGGGATTTTTTTGTTTAATTTAACATATTACTACAAAAACATCTTAAAATTACGAGAGAAACAATTAGGTAAAAGCCTGAATAATATTCAATGTTCTGATTAAAAAAAAAACTTTATTCTCCAAATATTACAACTTTATTTGTGTAAAATTATTTTGTAAACTTGTCACTGTTATATTTCCAAGTAGAATTGACCTGAATTCAAAGTCCAAATAAATAGACACTTAATTAAAGGATTTATCTGCAGCTAAAAATACTTTCAATGTAAAAAGCTCAGATTTTTCTGCTTGACTTATCAATATAGAGTATTGATCTACCGATTAAAGATTAATGACTGAATAGCAAAAGGTGCTTAAAAGGATTCTTTATTACAGAATTTGAACGAGATGAAGCTAAAACTGTAACTTGAGGCATTGTGGGTCGATCAAATTTACAGAAAAAATTTTGATTTTAATCTTACATACATAATGTGTACATGTATTGTACAGTTTTGGTTCAATTCCTGATCCGAGTGTTTTTCTCTCAGCAAACTGCCTTTCTTTGAGTTTCTATACTCCAGTTAACGATTACTTGATCAGTACATGAGTTGTCAGTAATTTCAATTAATCACGATTAACTTGATTAATCGTTTCAGGCTGAACTGGCATCACGCTGAACTACAGAAACACAACAAGCATTTTGGGGAAAATACAATTCAGATTAAAAAAAAAAAAATTTATATTCATAAACCAAATATTAGATGAAATGGAATTTCTCCATTAATCGCCCAGAGGAATCCGTTAAGGCCTCACCTGCAGCTGTGAGGTCAGGGTGGGGGCGGAGCCTGGGGCGGGGGAGGAGATGAGGGCGGAGTCACTCGGGGGCATAGGAAACCTCTGGGGGGGGGTTGGGGGGTGCGGCGGGGCGGCGACGGTTTGGGCTGGGCCTGCTGCTGCATGGTGTCGTAGTACGTGACGCCGCCGTACGTCACCTGGGTCTGACCCTGAAACGCAGCAGAGGTCAAACTGAGTCCGGAGGTTTTGCTGGTTCTGATGAGCAGCGGTTCCATCTTACCTGTGGGTTTGGATACATGGCGGGGTAGGGGAAGGTCATGACCCCAGGAGGAGGGTAGAACGGAGGAGGCAGCAGCTGCTGTGGTTGCCCCGGCGACAGGGAAACAGGTGGGCCTCCGTAGAGGGCGGGGTTAGCGATGGGGCCTCCTGATTGGTGGGGATGGAGACCTGCAGAGAGACAGAGGCAGCAGAGTGAGAGGGCGACCAAGGAGTGTTGTGAAAAGGTGAATTTAAAGAAAACCCACCAGGATGAGGGATGTGCATCTCTGGTTGGACCAGCATGCCCTGGGGCGGGATGGGGGCGGGGCCTTCTCCGTGGGTGTAGATTGGTCCCTGGTACGACACTGAGGGGGCAGAAGAGGTGATCAGAGGAAAACATCAGCAGCTGCAACACAGGTATTAAATAAATAATCTAGAACTGAAGCGATTAATCAATTACTGAAATAATCAACTAATCAGTTATTCATTAAATGGAGTATACAGACAAAAAAGACTATTTGCTGAAAGAACTATACCCTCAGAGCAGTAATGAAACCAAATATAAACAAAAAAAATGTACATTTTGCTTTAGCGGTTAAACAGTTCTTCCTTAAACTCCCCAATGGGAAAGTTTTTCATTCACCTGGTTAACAAAAAATCTCATTAGGAAACTTTTTTATCCGAATAGTAATCAGTTAAACAAATAACTACATTGTATCGATCAAGTCAAGCAGTTTTTTTATGCATGTTTTTTAGTTGACGAAGCATAAATGAAACGAATACGGTTAATAGACAACGAAATGTTTATTTTCTTATGTAATAATGGAATTTATTAAATTATTTGCTCTACTAACATTGGATAAAAATGCATAAATGGTTAAATGCCGAATTTGCCAACTTTGATTGGTACCAACAGCTCAATCCGAGGTTCTGACTGCAGTTCTGACCCTGAACAGACACTGCTGAAGTTTTGCTGACCCCTGCTGGTGACACAGAGGAGGTGCAGCAATAATGTGAAAACTGATCTGCTGCTCTTTCAGTTCGGATTCTAGCAGAAAACTCCTGAGAAGCAGCATCATCAGGGCCCGGATGGGCCCGGATGGACCCAGATGTAACGCCGATGAGCTGCAGCTCTAGCAGAATCAGAACCGAAAACAGAACCCAGCTAAAACCTCCAAAGGAGCAGTCAGAACCTTGTTAAAACATAAAATTTATTTTTCCACAAATGTCAATAGAACTGATCAACTGTGACGGTTCTGATTGATCGGGTTTCATCAGAACTGTATCTCCAGTTCTTCAACTCCAGCTCTAATGTCATACTGGTTGAACTGCTGGGAATCTTACTGGGCTCGTAGAAGTGTCCAGCCTCCATCACTCCCAGGTGCATGGGTGGGGTCGGTTCTGGAACGGCTCTCTGACGCTGGGAGGAGTAACGCTTGGCCCGGTTGGAGCCCACACCCATCTCCTCCATGTTAGAGTACTGAGGCGGCCCACCGGGCATGTGGATGGGGTTCGGAAGACCTGCAGAGAGGTATACTGGTTTAACTGGGACACAGATCACGTAGACTGGGAAAATAATTGGTGGGACTGGTTTAACTGGGTCTCTGTACTCCCAGAATGAAGGGACTGGTTTAACTGGGTCTCTGTACTCCCAGTATGAAGGGACTGGTTTAACTGGGTCTCTGTACTCCCAGTATGAAGGGACTGGTTTAACTGTGTCTCTTTACTCCCAGTATGAAGGAACTGGTTTAACTGTGTCTCTTTACTCCCAGTATGAAGGGACTGGTTTAACTGGGTCTCTTTACTCCCAGTATGAAGGGACTGGTTTAACTGGGTCTCTGTACTCCTAGTATGAAGGGTTGGTTTAACTGGGTCTCTGTACTCCCAGTATGAAGGGACTCACCTCTCATCTCAGAGCGTACGTACGACGTTGGACTCTGACTCCAGGTCTGTCGGACCAGGTTGAGCCGGGCAACTTCCTGGTCCAGCTCGGCGACCCCTCCCCCGCCTGTTGCTGTCTGACTGCCCCCATCAGTGCCCCCTGTCCAGCCCTTGCCCCCTGCACTGCTGGGTGAGGAGCTGTTTCCCCCTGTGGCCGACTCCTCCACTGAGGCCTGCTTGCTGCCGAGGTCTGACGGCCGCGAGCGAGTCCTGCGGGCCAGAGAGTACGATTTACGTTCAACGGGGCGCTCAGCCGGCGGAGAGGCTTCCCGATTGGCTGCTGAAGACTGGAGGGTGGGGTCAGAGGTGGAGGCAGCCAATCCGGAGGCAGGTCTGTCCCCACTGCCTCTTCGTTCCTGCTGCTGTCGTCTCGGTGACTGATACCCGCCCGGCTGCCCTGCTGCAGCCGTTGCTGCAGACTCTGACCTCGGATCCTCCTCCGCTGCGCCTGATTGGCTGTCTGAAACCTCCTCAATGACCACAGAGGAGCCTCCTCTTCCTCCGTGGCCCCGTCCACCTCTACCTGCCCCGCCTCTGTCTCCGGATGGGTCCAGTTGAGTTTTTGGGGCGTGCCGCTCTCTGGGATGAACCTGAGGTGCGTTGGATTCATTGTTCCTGTACTCTGACTGAGACAACGGGTGCACTTGGCTGTAGTGAGGCGGTCTGCTGCGGGAGGGCGGCGGCCTGGAGTTGTTGCTCCGCTGAGCAGCAGAGAGGGGAGGAAACGCCGAGGAAGAGGAGGGTGGAGGGACAGATGAAGGTGGAAGCGGTCCTCCTCCTCGGTTCTGCCAGGTCCGGGCCGGTCTCTGCCCGTCTCTCCACCGCTTGTCTCTGCCGGGAGGAGAACTCTGCCTGCAGGAGAGGAGACGGGAGGATGGTGATACTGGCAAAAACCACGATAAACACAAACACTGGTCTTGAAAAACCTTCCTGTTTTTTATTAGCTTCTACTTAAAGTGCGATTTAAATCACTAAACTGCACATAGAGACTTTAGTTATTCGGTACGTTCTCATGGCAACCAGCTCACCTGGGTCTGCGCTGCCTGTACGCCCGGTCTCCAGGGCCGCCGCCGTTCCGGATGTCGTAGCCGTAGATGGCGATGAGCTCCTCGCGGCTCTTGGGCGCCTGCTCCTCCTCCCTGAACTTGTCGTGCTCCCAGCGGCCCTCGTCCTTCCACAGCTTCCTGTTCCGACCTTTAGGCCTGAGAAGAAGAAGAGGAAAAGGTGAACCTCCTTCTGGAGACGCTGAGGCTGAAACGGAAGCGGCGGCTCACCTCTCCTCCTCCTGAGTCTGTCCGCGGACGTCGTGCTCGAAGAACAAACCCTTCCTGGGAATGTAAGCCGGGTTCTTCCGGTCCTCATCATCGTCCAGCTGCTGACCAGGCTTCCCTCCAGTCTTCGTCTCTGGGTCGTCGGTGGACTCCTGCATGGAGGTCAGGGACAGGAGAAGAAGAAACCATGACGACCTTTTCTTCAACCGGAAGCAGAATAGGAATCTGTCTGGAGGCGAGTCGTATTCCCACCTGTCCATCTCCGCTCTGCCTCTCTCCTGCCAGGTTTCCCTTCTCCTCCGTCTTACTCTCCTCCTTACTGGACCCTCCTGCCTCCTCCTCCTCTTCCTCCTCCTCCTCTCCCTCCTTCTCCTCTTCCTCTGCATCATTCTGTGTGGGACCGTCAGCAGCAGCAGGTTTGGGTTCTCCAGCTGCTGCAGGAGCCTCTTCCTCGCTGAAGCCCTCCTCTTCCTCCTCTCCTCCCTGACAGAGAAACAGAAACCAGAGTCATCCTCCCGGCCCAACAGAGTGGAACCGGCCTGATCCGGTTCTGTTTACCTCTGAGTGGGACGCGTTCTCCTCCGGATCGGCGCTGTCGTAATCCGAGAGGACGGCTGGAGGAAACAGAACCGGGCGTCATGACAACGGAGCGGATCAACAGAACATGCAACGGGCCGCGGATCGGGTCTTACCTTCTCCTGCTCCGTCTTCACTCTCCTGTAAAGACAAACAGGATCAGAATCAGAACCAGAACATGAAGGAGATCAGAAAGTCTCAGTTTGTTTCTGAAAAGCAGTAAGCTCCGACCCAGTCCGGGCTCGGATCTGTTCTTTGTTCTGAACGCCACAGAAACAGAACCAACCCATAAATCTGTGCTGAGAATCCTAAACATGAAGCGGGTTCTACAGAACAGAACCGTGGAATCTCTGTTCAATAATCTAACTTCACCAGAACGGACCCAAATTCTGCTGACCCAGTTTGGTTTGGTTTCTTTGGTAAAACCTTCCTTCAGAAATCTCTGGTTCTGGTTTCAGCGTCTCAGCTTCTGCTGATGGTTCTCCAGACTGAGATGAAAACAGAACCAGAAGTTCTGATCAGTCCAGACTCTGGCCTAATTAAAACATTTCTTTTTAAATCCTTTTTCTTTTGATAATCTCAATATTTTTATGCATTGTTGCCTCTATTTTTATAAAGAACGTTTTAGTTATTAATTCAGTCATTTACGAGGCTGGTTAAAAAAAAACTATAAATAAAAACATAAAAGTAAATAAAATCTTTTTCAGCTGTTAGACGTTGCTGTTCGGCTCCGAGCAGAACCTCTGACTGTTGATTTAATATCTTGAAACTGAAATGTTTCACACTGGAGTTAAAAAACAAAAAACAACTGAACTGCATCCTTCAAAGAAAACAATAATCAATAAATAAATTAATCGCAGGATAAATTAAAACGAGCTCAATAATTTCCATTTTTATGATCGGTTATTTCTTTTTTCTCTCTTTCTACCAAAAACTGGATGAAAAGTCCAGTCTGGCGCTGCGGTTTCATCTAAGCCTTTTTATATAGTTTTACTCTGAAATAAGGCTGAACAGTGAGGGTTCTGAGTCATGACATCACAGGGGGCCACAGGCTGAGGGGACCACCCGGCGGGGCCACAGGGACCAACCATCGGGGCCACAGGCTGCGGGGACCACCCGGCGGGGCCACAGGGACCAACCATCGGGGCCACAGGCTTCGGGGACCACCCGGCGGGGCCACAGGGACCAACCATCGGGGCCACAGGCTGAGGGGACCAACCATCGGGGCCACAGGGTGCCTCTGGATCCACTCATCCGCCCAAGCTTTGTGGCTCCCCGACAGCCTGAACAATAATGTCGACATCTCTTTCTTTCTGCCTTACATTCGTTAAACTCGGCGTAACCACCGGCCGCCAGAGCAGGTGTTATGTCGCATTTAGTCTCCCCTATAAACGTGTTCTAACTGGCGCCTTTCGGTCTGGTTCCCTAAAAACATCTCATCGTCGAGCTATTTCTAAACAACATTTGTTATTTTACTGTTAACAGAATAACTAATGTTCTCCTGACGTCGTGCTGAGCTAACACGGAGCTAACGGTTCTGAAAATCCTTCAGACAGCGGGGAGACTAGGAGATCTCTAGCCGTATTCAGAGCTCTCAGCTCCGGGAACCACGGTTAGCTTCTTGGGGTTAGCCCGGACTGATACTCACACACTCGGACTCAACGTCGCTTTTTGCCTCGGACCGGCTCACTGGCGCCTCAGCCGGATCGGGTTCTCGGCCTCGGGCCTTTGTCGCTGGAGAACCGGACCTCCCGCTGTCCGAACCCGAGCCGGACTCGTCGTCGTCCTCGCTGTCCTGAGACGCGCGCCTCCTCCTCCGCCGCCGGTCCGCCATCTTAGAAATGGAATGGCTGGAAGCGGAAGAAGCGACGCACTATGGGTAATAGAGTTTCCTTTTATTGACGTTACAAAACGGCGTAGCAGCGCTAAACTACATCTACTGCCACCACCTGGATAGTCTCATATTGCTCTTCACTCAGAAATGTTAAAGTTACCTAAATTTTTGAAATTTAGACGTTAACATTTACTTTTTTTAATAATTTAGAGGATAAGTTATAATATTGATCTAGAAATCATTTTCATTGCACTCAAGATGACTTTACAAAGAAATTTAAAACATTATGGTTGGCTTTACATTTTTACCTTGTTGCACAATCCAAGTGATTTTGAGTTGTAGGCCACAAACTGATGACTTTCACTGGTTTAAAAAAAACAAAAACGCTTGTTTCCACCAGTTACATCAAAAGAAGCAAAGTTGTCAATACCATCACACTACCACCACCATTTAAACGGCATCATGAGTGGAAAAAAGAAAACAAATGAAAGAGAGAACAATACAGAAAATGAAGTAATAAGAAGCGCACAATTTGTCAATGAATGTCATAATGCATCTAAACAGTGGTTGGGATTGAATGATTTCTCCTCGCCTTATGAATGCAGAAGGAGTTCCTCAGAAATGTTGGATGAAGTTGCCTCATGCAGGACATCAATGAGATCTTTTATTTCTTTGGCCGTACAGAGCATATTGTAAATCCTAATCATATGATCATTAGAGCTCATAATGGTTGAGTAAAAACATGATTGTGTTTATCATGTTTGCTCATAATAAAATAACTTAGTAGTGCATGTTAAAGCATCTTTCTCTGTATATGCATGAAATACTGCAAACAATAACTAGTCCATTAAATTAAGTACTGATTTAAATTTGTAGTGCTGGTTATGGGACACCTGGAGCTTCAATATTAGCTGCAGTTCTTCATCAACCCACTACGTGGAGCTGCAACACTAAAAAAGTATGTTTTCTGTGGTCTTGATGTCTTAATGTTAAATATTTTAAAAAAAATAAATAAATATTTAAGCAAAGTTTGATTTCCATATTGGGTTAATATGCAAATCAATTTGTTTTCCTTACCTAAGCAGAAAATCAGCAATCAAAGAATAGAAAACATTTTATAAATGTAATTTATATCAATATTTCTGTCCTGCTTGTTTCAGATGTTTCTCTACTTTAACAAACTCGATTCAGATGATTCCAGTTCATTAAAACTCTGTTAGGTTTGCTGAAGAAGGGAAATGCTTAAAACACTCCATCCATCCATTTTCTGACCCTTCTCCCTAACGGGGTCGGGAGTTGCTGGTGCCTATCTCCAGCTGCGTTCCGGGCGAGAGGCGGGGTACACCCTGGACAGGTCGCCAGTCTGTCACAGGGCAGCACAAAGACAAACAACCATACACACACACACCTAAGGAGAATTTGGAAAAACCAATTAACCTAACAGTCATGTTTTTGGACTGTGGGAGGAAGCCGGAGAACCCACGCATGCACAGGGAGAACATGCAAACTCCGTGCAGAAAGACCCTGGGCCCGGAATCGAACCCAGGACCTTCTTGCTGCAAGGCAACAACGCTACCCACTGCGCCACTGTGCAGCCCGCTTAAAACACTCATTTATACAATGTGTTTCAGTTAGTGATGGAATTACTGACACAAATATTATTTTCAGCTTTATTTAAGAATTTCTTTAACACCAGCCACAGCTGAACATCAGAGATAAATAAGAAAAAAAGGAAACATCAAATAAAATGAAAATGGTAAACACACCACAATGTAAAGGAATTAAAAACATAAAAATAAATCAGTACAGATCGAATCAAATAAAAGTTGGGTAAAATAAAGTCTCAGTTGGGTTAAGAGGTCAATGAGGAAAAAAGTTAGCTAGACCTTGAAACCCTAGATAGATATTTTATTTAAATACATCAGAAATGTTGTTTTTTTGTTGTTTTTTTTTTTAAATCAAAAATAAATTTCATTACTCAAACTTAGACAAGATTTTTCTTCCAACCTGGAACAGTCAATATTTTCATCTTGTTAATCTAATTAAAACATTGAGAAGAAACAACACAAATTCCTGTTTATACTGTAAAAAACCAAACACATGAATAACTTTACTGTATTTTTAAATTAGTAGACATTAAACAACACACCACCTAAGTATTTGATCTCTGCTCAGCAGCAGCTTTGACTAACGGTGAACAAATGGACACTGAAGACCTAATTTTGAACCAGTCAAGTGCTCTGTCCCGATCACATCCAAAACCAGCATAAAGCGGTTTGGTGAATGTGGTGTGGAAGGTGTGGAGGTGAATCAATGCGTCAAAGGAGACAACATAGTAGGACAGAATACCAGCAGGCTGGTCCACATAGACGCCTATTCTGTCATAAGCATGGGAGGACAAACATATTTCCTTTTTTTCTTTGCTATGGAAGACAGCAAACTTGTTGAGGGAGCAAGACAGAACCCAGGACTTGTCATTTCTTCCGAACAAAGATTCAAAATTGTTTCCTTTTCTTCTGATTCCTCTGTAGCTTACAGCTATGTCAACCAGTCCTTCCCGTATCACCTCCCAGTAACAACGATCAGGCAGAGCATATTTACACAGCACCTGGGGCCAGAAGTCAAATCTTTCACAATGATCTGGATATTCCTGGTAACCTATAAATACTTTCCTCCTGCTTTTGGACAGTTTGAGGTTTTGGTTTATTGTGTTTGAGTCCAGCTCAAGTTCACAGGTATCTGATGGAGAAAATCAGAAACAACAGCTGTTAAATTCACAGAAACAAAGATTCAATTCTGATGATGCATGTAACATTAATCTGTCTGTGTAAAAAAAAAATGTAAGTAAAAATAAATAAGTAAATTAAAACTAGGTAGATAAAATAAAATTTAGATAAAAACTTATATCACTAAAACAAGTAAAATAAATCAAAATAGTGAAAAAATTAAAATAAGCAAAAAAATTAAAATAAAACAAGAAAATTAATTAACAAATAAAATTGACTAAATAAAAAAGTTATTATTTCCAGCTAACATAAAAACATTATTCAAACAGACCAAGATTGTGATCATACACTTTGTTCCAGTTGTTGTCTGGACAAGGGAGATTCCGACTTCCTAGATAGAACAATCCTACGCTTATTTTAAGCTGTTCATCCATTTATTGGCTTCACTGGCAATTAAGTCAATCAGAATATTTTCATTGTTTTTTTTAAAAATTATACTAAATATATTCCTCCTTCTTAACTTTTGTAGATATATTTGTAATGTACATGTATTAGATATGTATTGTTAAATAATAAGCAGAGCAAACTATTCTCATTTACAAAAATACTCAAGAAGAAGGAGAGCTATTTTGTGTTATATTTTGAGGGAACTGGAACCAAGGTCAGAGTTCCCACTGGGAAACTGGGAGGAACTCCCACTGTCCCCAGTTACAACGTGTAAAGCGGATTTTGAGTTTCAATGTGGCCGCTCGCATAAGAGATAAACTGTGGTACAAACATGTTTATTTTGCAACATACACATTTAATAGCGCATCTTAAATTAGGGATATTCTTTTCCGATCATGTGATCCGAAATCGGGCTCGATCATTTGGTTTCAGACGCGATCGGATTCTGACGTCAATTCTCTATCGGATATTGATTATAAATCCAAATAGGAAATAGGAATTATAACAGTTAGTATCCGAAGTTAATCATATGGTGGCACGAATCTGTGGAGAGCAGAAGCTGCTTTCCCAGATTCGTCTCAAAACAGCATCAGCGCGGCACTTTGCAGCAGTGACTGCCGTAAAGCGAAGCAGAATACGGCAGCAGCTTGAAGTGGGAGCGCTGTGTCGCTGTATTTAGCTACTTTCGGACCCTATTTTCCTTTAGAGTGACACATTTAGCTACTTTCTCTGGTTTATTTGGGGCTTTGGCGACAAAACTGAAAAGGCAGCGCTACCGTGGATTATGGTAAATACGGTTATTCTATCGCACCACAATAAATAACTGCATTTTATTCACGTAGCCTCCGTGGGAATAAGGTGGATAAAAAACAAGGGACTTGTTGGATCTGTTTCTTAGCTCTTGTGACGCGATATATATCTAAAATCAATGCTACTTGTAGAGTATGAAAATATAAACTGAAAAAATTAAAAGTGGTGTTTGATTATGGAAAGTACAGCATAAATTTATGTTTGCAGAGTCATGGGCGTCACCATGTTGAAATTAAGACTTCAACTGTAACATCAAACTCAGCTCGCAGTTTCCTCTTTCCTGTTAACTGGAACATAATTAAAAAGTTGAACATTTCTCCTAAGAGTTAAAAAACAGAACAAGCTGTTTTTTTTAAGTCATAGAAGTTACATTTTGATGTATGAATTACCTTTTAGATGTTTTGAAAGTCACAGTGATCATAGAAACTTACATTTCCTGATGTCAGGAGGCAGCTTCTGCTCTTCACAGTGGTCCAACCTAAAACAAGAAACCCCCATCAGCTCAGTGAATGAGGCTCATCAAAACTATGAGAACTTTCACTTTCAACAGGCCGCCATGTTTGTCCACATACCTAAGTGTCTGTAGTCTCCAGGTTGGGTGCTCTAGTCCAGCGATTAACTGCTCCATCCCTGACTCTCCTGGGTTGTTGTGACTCAGGTCAAGTTCTCTGAGGTGGGACGGGTTGGTGTTCAGAGCTGAAGCCAAAAAATTATACCCAGCTTCCGCAATCAAACAGTTAGACATCCTGCAAGAGTACAAAGAAGCTTCATTTTAAGAAACTGAACATGACAAAAGAAACAGTCATACTGTTAAAATAACAATAAATAGCTGTTTGTTTCAGCATTCAATGAGTCCATCCATTTTCTAACACCCTTATCTCTAAAGGGGTTGGGAGGTGCTGGCGCCTTAATCCAGCTAACGTTCCAGGCGAGAGGCGGGGTCACCCAGTCAATCGCAGGGCAACACAGAGACAGACAGAACAAACAGCCATGCACACACACGCCTAGGGAGAACTTAGAGACCAATTATCCTAACAGTCATGTTTTTGGACTGTGGGAGGAAGCTGGAGAACCTGGAGAGAGCCCACAAATGCACAGGGAGAACATGCAAACTCCATGCAGAAAGGCCGGGAATCGAACGCAGGACCTTCTTGCTGCAAGGCAACAGTGCTATCAACTGCGCCACAGTAAGTGCTTCTTAAAATGAAATAATGTTTAGCACCTTTGCAGTCCATCCAGGATTTTGTAATTTACAATATTTGCTTATAATGTATGATGTTAAATGTCACTTTTTATTGAAAGCCACAGACTGTATCGATCACGTACTACAACTTGACATTAAATAAGGTTGAGGCAGCAGTCACTTAAACGCAATGTTTTTGGAAAATTTTGAGAAAAATTTGCAGTAAAATCAGAAAAACTTTGATTTTGTGTGAATCTTGCGAGAGTTTTACGGATTTGTGAGAAACTGGAGGGACTTTTTGATGTAATCTGAAGTGTGGAGAGCCACATAAAAAGCTCCAGTGGGCCAGATTTGAGCACGTTTGACAGATGTGTTCTTTATCACAATTAAACCGGTGCACTAACCTGAGACTTTCCAGTTGACAGTTTGGACTCTGCAGCCCAACAGAGAGCAGCTTCACTCCTGAATCCTGCAGGTCACTGTTGCTCAGGTCCAGTTCTTTCAGATTGGAGGAATGAGAACTGAGAACCAGAGAAAGAGCCTCCAGGGATTGCTCTGATAATTTGCAGCCTGTTAACCTAGAAAAGAGACAGTCGAACTTAGAATTTTTTGAGAAATCACCGTGGTGACAGCGACAGTTTTAGCAAATATGTCAAAAAATGACCTTGTTTTTAAAAGTTACACTCTACACATTTCAACTTTCAAAGACAAAGCTGAAATTTGTCAGCAAAAATAAGAACAATAACCTTTGGATATCCGCTAGTTAGTTCCAGTTTTTCTCATTTATTCAAATGTTCCTCCTTATTTACATCCTGATTTCTGTTACATACACATTTTACATAAACCCCCAAATGTAATTTTCTTAGATTCACTGTGCAATAATTGCAATAATCTTGTATGATTTTGTGTTTATGCCTGTTATTTTTGATATTAAAATATGTTTGATGAGCTGAAACAATATTGTGGGACAAAAACATTAAAAGAAAAAACCTTTCAGAGAGAAATATTTCAAACAACACTTCCACATCATAATTAAACCGGTGCACCAACCTGAGACTTTCCAGTTTACAGTTTGGACTCTGCAGCCCAACAGAGAGCAGCTTCACTCCTGAGTCCTGCAGGTCACTGTAGCTCAGGTCCAGTTCTTTCAGGTTGGAGGAATGAGAACTGAGAACCAGAGAAAGAGCCTCCAGGGATCGCTCTGATAATCTGCAGCCTGTTAACCTAGAAAAGAAAACAGTTTAACTTACAATTTTTCAAGAACTTAGCACGGTTTACTAGATGTTTTTCCCTTTAAAATAAAGTTAATTTGTCAGCAAAAATGAAGATAATCGTATACAATATGGCTGCAACTAACAATTATTTTAGGTGTTGATTGATCTATTAATCGACACCTGACAAGTGATCAGATAAAGTATTGGCACATCTGCAAATCTTTTATTGAAGTCTTTTTCACATGATATTAGAAATATATAAAAGACAAACAAAAAATTGATTCCCTTTCAATGGGAAAATGAACATTATTGTCTAAAATGTGATAACAGCATTTTTGACCTCTAGTTAACGCTTCATCACTCGTAGCAACAACTTAAAAAATACCTTCACCATCAACATGTGAAAGAAGATTTTTTTATCACAATTTGAATCAGTTGAAGGGAAATCTATTTCACTTGAGGAAATTTGGGTAGAATATTTACAAAGAACGATTTTATTCATCTATAAACCAAAATGTATATTTTTGTCCAGTTTTGGCTTAATTACTGATCTGAGTATTTTGTTCTCTCAGAAAATAGGTATTTCTAGAGTCTATATACTCCTGTTGACAATTTACACTAACTTAGTAGACAATTGTTTCAATAATCGATTCATCACGATTAATCTGATTAGTCGTCTGATTAATTGAACTGTATAACCTCTGGAAAACCCTCCTGTTTGTTCCAATGTATCTTCCCCAGAATTGACCCAAAGTACTGAGAGAATTGAAAACACACTTAATGTAGGACTTTGGAAATTGGCCTTTCACAACCAATTCCTCCTACAAATAAGTCAATTAGAAAAACTCATCAGTTTTTTAAAGTACTCCTCTTTGTACTCACAAAGCTTTTCTGGAGGCTTCCAGGACAGGCATGAGCTGCAGCAGAACCTCCTCTGACGCAGAGTATTTGTTCAGGTCAAACTCATCTAGATGTTTTTCTGATGACATTAACATTGAGATCAGAGCTGACCACTCATCAGGTGATAGGTTATCTAAGGTAAGACGTTGTGATCTCAGGCACTGTTGGATCTCCTCCACAACGGAGTCATCCCTCAGCTCACTCAGACAGAGAAACATTACTAAGATCTTTTCTGGTGATGTACTCTCACTGATTTTTTTCTTCATGTACTTAATTATTTTCTGGTTGGACCATGAGGTACTTCTTGTGGGTGGCAGGAGGTTATGTAGGAGAAACTGATTTGTCTGTAGAGAAAGACCCATGATGAACCGTAGGAACAACCAAAGGTTTCCATTTGGAGTTTTGAAGATTCTCTTCAATGCTGTTTTATGAAGTTTTGTTGTCGAGGTTCTTGCGAAACAGGGGAGGCAGTTCTCAACTGTCATCCATGACTCATGCATCACATTTTTGTTGTTGGAGAAAAGAGAAGTGATGACATGAACAGCGGCAAGGAACTGCTGAATGCTGGACTGAGTAAAACAAAAAATTATTATCTGGTCATTGTCTAACGTCGTTCCAGAAAATGTCTTGAAGATCTCTTTGAATCCTTTGGGGGGCTCTGATGTCATAAGGCCACAGCTTCTTAAGTCCTCCTCTGTAGCTATATTGTTATCTCTGAGGAGCTGCTTGAAGGCCAGTTTGGCCAGAGACTTGATGCACATGATGCACTTTCTAGCATTATAGTTTTCCTTCACATGGTTGATCTGAACCAACAGAAACTCGATGAACATCTCCGTCAGGGTGCTGGGAAGAGCTCCCCTCTCTCTTGTTTCCCACAGGTTCTCCAGAACTACAGCAGTGATCCAGCAGAAAACTGGCATGCGACACATGAAATGAATGATTTTTAAGGTCTTGATGAAGGAGATGATTTCGCTGGCCCGTGGCTCATCTCTGAATCTCTTCCTAAAGTACTCCTCTTTCTGCGGGTCATTGAACCCTCTGAGCTCCGTCACCATGTCAACAAAATTAAGAGGGATCTTACTGGCTGCTTTAGGTTGCGTGGTTATCCAGAGGTAAGCAGCAGGAAGCAATTTCTTCAAGATGAGCTTAGTAAGAAGTACTTCTACTCTACTTGACTTTCTTGCGTTCGATTTATTTGTCCCGCTGAGAAAATTAAACTCCAGGAGATCCTGATCCAGACCATCAATGATAAACAGAAGTTTGAATTCACTGCTGGTTTCTCTCACATTTTGTAAATCTGTAAAGATTGCGCTAAGATTCTCCTCCGTAATGCCGCTGGACGGCATTCCCGGAACAACTGTGTGAATTAGCTCTGCCAGAGTAAACCTCTCTTCTCTCCATAAACACAGCCGACGAACATCAAAAGGGAAAACGAGATGAAATTCTTGATTGAACCTTTTTTCAGCCCAATCTAACATAAACTGTTGCACTAGGAAGGATTTGCCAATGCCAGCACATCCTTTGGTCACCACTGTTCTGCTGGATTTGCCTCTTTTGGACAGATGTTGAAACATGTTGCTGATATTCACTGATTTAGATGTTTCTGTTTCTGAGCCTGTGACCTTATGCTGACCCCGTTCATAGGTGATGAACAGCTCTCGATCCATGTAGCATAGAGTTTCCTCGTCATGCTTCTCTAACCAGTCATCTTTCACAGATAGGAACATGTTCTGGAGGTTGGACTGCAGCACGGCCGGGCTTGATGTGGTTTGTGGACAAGGCAGTGGTGACATCTTCACACCTGTCAAAAACCAACAAGTCCTGAGAAATCTGGACGGTTGCCACCATAAATACTTACAGACACATGAAACATGTTTTTTCTAAACCTTAGGATAACTTCCAGTCTGACATCTCAGTCAGTAGTTCCTGATTCTGAATGATTATCCTAAGGTTGGTTACATTTAAAAGTAGTTTTAAATGTAAAGCCTGTAAATTTACATGGTTTTCTGACTATTTAAAGTACTTTCTCTCGACCAACAGTCACTCAAACTCACAAACATGCACACAATCATTCACCAATATGCAAATGAGAAGGCAATTGCAAGTGCCTTGTCCAGGGCACACCAATTATAAAGAACCTTGTTTTTAGTTCAAACTCTTTTAAAGAAGATTACCTTCAGGTTGCTTTGTGATTGACAGAACGTCTGATGGATAAAGAAATAAACTTTTATTTATTTCTTCATTCTCTTCATTCTCTTCATCAATGCTGACCTCCACAGAGACAAGAGAAAACTGATTGTTTGGTGTAGAGTCCATTAGTCCTTCAGCTGCTGCAGATTTGGCAGGATCTGGCTCATCAGACGGCTGTGGTGAAGGTGGATCAGGAGAGTCGAGTGGCTGTTCCTCAATTGACTCAGTGGGTTGATTTCTTGCTCCGTTGGATGCCAACGTGTTCTTGGGCAGGACCTCAACCCCCTCATTGCCAACAATGACCTCGTGACTGCAGGTTTCTGTTGGAGAAACCTCCTCTGAAGCCTTGAATGCAGCATTTGACAACCTTTCTGCCAGATCATTCCTATTTATCCTCTGTAAAACCAGTCTGGCCACATCCACACACTGACGGCTGTAGGTTTGCACCATCAGGTCCACGGTATCCACACGATCTGAACTCTCCAGCTGGTATTTTGGGATGGATGGGATGGTTTTCAGGAACTCTGCCTGCTGCAGGTACCACTTAAACTTCTTAAATTCTCTGTCTCCCAAGTCCTCCAAAGATTCTAGCAGCTCTATTGCTCCTGCCATCGTTCCTCACAGTTGGACCATGTTGAGGTTTTGTCTCAGAGGACACTCGAAGGTCCAACTCCACTGCATTCCTACCCGTTGAGTCAAGGCATGGATGGCGGACAGCGTTGAAACAAGAGCCTAGAAGCAGAAACAGTTATTATGTTTTTACATTTAAAACCAAATACTTTTTATCAGACATTATCATCTACATTGTTTTCATCTCATTGGAAATTCTGTATCAAAATGAGTTATCTCTAGGAAAAGAATTTAAATAAATTAACCACAGGGACATTTGAAGCTATGGTGTGTCTTGTAATTGCCATTTCAGGTGTCTTCAGGCTTGTAGTCAGTTTGCCTATTTACAATTTTTGTCTTTTGGACATTTTTTGAGTTTCTAAAGTCAAAGATTTTTGACATTTTAAGCTCAGAAATCTCCAAGTTTTTTCTAGAGAATTTCCACAATTTTTTGACGAAAATGTATTCTTTCTTTTCTATCTATAACCATAACACGCCGTTGTGCTTCATCCGTCATTTTTACTTGAACATTTGGATACAACGGGCAGTAAACAACACACAGACTCATGCTTCGAAGGATTTCTGGATCGTAATCGGCCTTCAAAGGAAACCCTTGAATTTGGACACATCTGTTGAACTCTAAAACCAGAGTTCTTCCAACACACCGACTGAGACTTCAGGTATTTTATATTTATACATATGGATTTGCTAATATTCTTCATGAAGAGATGTCCAGTGCAAAAAGGTGCTCAGTCACATTTGGCTCTCTGCAGAGTTTTAATCTCTTCCCTATTTATAAAAATTATTGTTAGGAACTGCAAACACACTTCAGCTGATCCAGAAATAAGTCGTCCAATAAAATCATAAATGATCTATGAAGAGCAATCACTCCATCTTTGTTGTATTTGGAAATGAAGAACTTTGGTGAGAAAACATTAGAAGGAAATTGTGAAATTTTGTTTGCTCACTTATTGAAACAAAGTAAAAATCAATGAATTTAGGTTTTAAATCTGACATTCAGCCTGAAGGAAAAATCATGCATGCCTCTCACTCCAGGAAAAATAAAGTTTGCACAACAATGTTCAAAAATTAAAAGATCCTGTTCTTTTCTATTTTACTCTTGCCAGTAGAGGGCAGTGTAAACAGTGCTTTAGTCAGGAGTGGAAGAAAATACGGAGAGAGAAATAAGACTATAACATCAGTAAATAAACATAAATTAATTTATGTAGCACTGCTGAACTGGGAGGGTGTAATGTTGGAATTGCCAGAATAAATCTATTTGGACTGTCTTAATAAATTATTTCATAAATTAGATTTTTACTAAAAGAAATTTTTCTATGGCTGTCAGTTTTCAGGTTTGTTATAATATCTATAACAACCATAGAAATGTAGAGTGGTCATCTGAAAGACTGAATTTTAACCGTTTTTACCCTGTAAGATGTTCTGCATTGACTGCAGCAAAAGAAAATAGTTGACTGAAGGTTTATGGTCCGTTTCAAACTGCTCACACATTCAAGTCGTTTTCAAATTATAATTTCTCTGCCTGTCTCTTTATCTTCACCAGCATAGCATCTTCACCTGAATCTCATCTCTTATTGTATAAGAGATGAGAGGAAAAGGATTGCTCTCCTTACAGAATAAGCATCATTTCCTGTTTTCATCATATTTCATAACACTTACATGTTACACAGGATTTTCTTCTGATTTGCAAAGCAGAAATTATTTACATTTCATGGCTCCAGTATTAGTTTCTGTAGAAATAGCAAAGTAATAAAAATCTTACCTGCGTAGTTTTGCTTTACAGAAACGTTCAGCAAAATGTTGCTGTTGTTATTTCTTTCAGGAAGCTTAAATTCAGACTGAGCCACATCCTGTCTCTGAAACAGGAAACAGACACGATTGCTTTAGCGTGACAATAATTTTTAGGTAACGGAGGAAGGTACCAACCCACCTGCATGCAGTGGGAATTTTAATAAAATGCTGACCAGTTGTTTTATTATATTAACCTAAATAATTATTTAATTTATGTTTATTTATCTCTAGGCTTGATATGGATCACTGATAAAACTCTGATATTAAATAGCATAACATCAGATCAGCTTCGTTTCATCCAAACGTTTGTATAGTTATGATTTTATTCTGCCTTCTTGTTCTATAACCACCATCAAGATTTGTGACAAAATTCAGAAATGAGACGCCAAAGCTTTCTAGATCCTTCATCAATAGTAGGATGACTTTATTTAAAATGAATCCATACTATTTATATCAAAGAAATTAAATATTTTCTCCACAAGGTCCCAATACATTCATGCATATTCAAATAAAAATACAACTACTGAATCCATGCAAATTTATATTCAGATGATTTTACATCATAAGACAAACCATTGTAAGATACATTCACAAGAAATTTTGTCATGGCAAAAACAAATGATATGATGAAAGTGAAATCTGTTTTTGTTTTTTAAAACAAGAACCACTGAAGGAAACGATATGAAAACCTCTGAGGAAGAAACTGAGCGCAACTTCAAAAGAAAAATGGATCAGCATCAGATTTGAACGTCTGTCGGATTTCAGTGATTGTCTCTAATACATTGACTCAGGTTTATTTCATGGATTTCTACTATCCTGGTGTTCACTGCGTCTTTTTAACTCCAAGCAGGAACCGTTGAGCTGACAGAAAGAACGGTTACAACATTTCAGAAACACCATCAGCACCACAACAAACAGAAGAATCAAAACAGAAATAATAGTTACGATGATGATGACCCGTTTGGACTCTACAGGGCTGCTTGGGACTGGGGCCAGTGTGGGGTCAGGCTCTGGTATGATCATTTGCTTTTCACACGTGTCTCCATAGTAACTGTCAGGACACTCGCAAAACCACTCGTTGGACCGTAGCAGCCTCTTGCATGTCCCATTATTCTTACATTGATTGGTAACACAGACAGGTAAGAGTCTGGAGTAATGGACAGAAGTCCAACTGTCATAGCCACTCCAGGAACATTTTACTCTGTGAAAAGGTGTTGGCACCTCTATAAATTGGTCTCCATAGGCAACGAGTGAAACTTTGGTATATTTTGTCAAAGGAATAGTAATTTCCGCATCATGATCCTTTGGGAAAAAAATATGACTGCATCTCTGTGCAGACATAAAGAATTTTGAAATTGTCTTAGGTTCACACTTCTTATTTTCAAAACAGTCTGTGGCTGTAGTCTTCACCTCTTCAACATGTGTCATGTCTGCCTTTACAGTGTACTGTACAGCAACTACGAGGTTGCTAATGTTGAAGGTAAACTCAGCATTAAGCATAAGATTTTTGTTCTGACTTTTGTCAAACACCACCACCACCCAGTTGTACCAGCTGTACTTGTTGTCCAAAGCTTTTTTCACCTGAAGAGCGAGGGAGTTTTGGTCAGAACCTTGATCTTTGGTGATCTCTACCACATCTTTCTTTAAGTATTGCTTGTAGTTGTTGAGGCAGAACTCCACAGCTGATAACTGAGCTTCAGAGACCTTCTTGAACATCTGCCCAGGTTCAGCTGCTTTGCTTTTGACACCAGTCAGTTTCCAGTAGAACTGGTTGAGTATCATCCCTTTCCAAAACAAGCTGCTAAAGTACAGGTTATATCTGCTGATCATATAAACGTCACATTTAAACTTCTTCTTCAGCAGACTGTTGAGGTTTTCACTCAGAGACGTGCTGTCCACTGTCAGGTAGCGGTAAAGATTGGACACACTGGACTCAGCTCCTGAACTTTCATAGTAACTGGTAAAAATTTTAATTTTCTTAGCTGTTTCTTTGGGACTTTGTGATTCTGTTCTATGCAGAAACTCGCCAAGCTTCTCCCAGGTGTTGAGGATGGTAAGTTCGTCTCTGGAATAGATGCTGGCATAATTGAACCATTCTACGTCTGTTGCCAGGTCGGAGATCTTAATGGACAGAGAGTCCAGTTTCTGGTTTACCTCAGCAAAACCTTTCTGTACCTCATTCAGCACTGGATCATCCTGAGGGATAAAGGCCAGGACCATGCTGATGACAGAGAAGACCACAGCTCCAACTCCTGGTGCGAAACTGGCGAAGCTGGAGATGCCTTTCATTACATCTGACAGCTTCTTGGAGTCCATACTTCCCATGGCATCTTTGAAAAGAGACAGAGACTCTTTTGCAACATTTAGGGTCTTCTCTGTTTTCTCTCTACTTTCATCCGACAGCTGTACGCCGATTGCTGAGGTTGAAAGAGCTGATTGGACAGAGAAAGTCGCCCAGTGAAGAAGAATCATTGAAGCCAACAGCATCGAAGCTGACCTCTGTGGAGCCATAGCTGAAACACATAAACACAACAAGGAATCAGTACCATTGTGTAAAAACCCAATTTTATTGAATTATGACTTAAAACTGACATCGTTAACAGAGTAATATAAATTTAGATAATTTAGTTAGCCTAATGCAGCATGTCTGTACAGCATGTCGACGTAAATCTAATAAAGGATTTACTCTAATCCTTTATTAGAGTAAATAAAGGTTTCAAAAGGCTTACTGTGTCAGTCGACCTGCAGAGAGAGCAGAGCTGGGATTTGGTCCAGTGAGGTTTTCCAGAGGTGATTTGCTCAGCAGCTCCTTTAAGTTGTGCAGCTTGAGGTTGTGCTTCAACAGGAATCCAGCAGGCATTTTATAGGAAGCTGGATCGCCTGACCTCTTCCTCTGACTTACATTTTCCATCTTGCAGTTCATGTGACGTGATAAATACCAATATTTACCAAGTTGTGTAAAGGTTAATCTTATTTAGGGAAAGCAGATGGCTCATATGATTAAACGAGCCAGATTTGATTGAAAAAAACTTGGAAAAGCTCAGAGGGGTTTTCTTTTTGTAATTTCAGAATAAAATGTACAGGATAGGTTGGTGGTACTTTTGTCAGGTCCTGGATTATTTGGGGGTTTTATTCAAGTTTCAACATTCGGTTTTCTTGAGTCTCTTTCATTTAATTATATCATCCTTTTTCTGTTTTCCTTCAGTTCACTGCTTTCTTGGTTATTCTACTTTATGATGTTTATTTCTTGTTTCTAGTTATTCTTTGTGACTTTAGTTATGTTCCTTATGTCTACTCATTCGGTAGTGTTAGACTCATTCCCTCGCCCTCTGTGCTACTTTCTCTCTCTCTCCCCTCACACCTGCAGCCAGGTAGCCAATCAGAACAAGTCCAATTTTCCACATTCACTCTCCCAGGACTTAAAGATTTATGCTTTCAGTTGTCCTTTGATTTATGTTTTTTTGTTCTCCTCTGGCTCCCTGTGCTCAGATTGTTTTGTTCTGGCGTTTTTTGTAAGTTTTGTTCTTAAATACTCATAATCAAATTTCTGCTAGTGCTGTTCCTTCATTTTCGACCTACAGCATTTAAACCAACATGACAACTTTATTAATCCAGAGGAAATTATGAGTTAGACCAAATGTCTCAAACTCATGGTCCAGGGACCAAATCTGGTCCACCGTAGCTTTCTGTGTGGCCCTCAAATTACATCAATAAATCCCTCCAGTTTTTCATAAATTCCCACATTTTTTAGGGTTTTTACTGCAAATCTTTCTCAAAATTGGCCAAAAACATTGGATCTAAGTGACGCTGCATCAGCTATACTTCATGTCTAGTTATAGTCGAGACAGCAATGAATAAAAACTCACATTTATTATCAGAACAAATATTGTAAAAATTCCCTCCAAATATTTCTAATTTATCACCACAGAATCAATTATTTTGATTGCAAAATAAACACAACAATCACAAAATCGTGGAGGAACTGATCAGTGTGAAAAGATGTTCAAATAAATGATTTAATTTTTAGAAAAACTTACTGAAACAAACTGCTATGTTTTAATATTTTACCATTTTAATGGGTTTCATCAATACATTCTGGCAAAACCGGCCCTTTAAAATATGGCCCAAAATAAAAATGAGTTTGACTCACATTATATAGATACTAGAGTAAATGCATAATAAAAGACAAAGTAACAAGGAGAACAATGAAGACCCGCCGTTTCCTGTCCGTAATCCCAACTTCTTTCTGCTTTCATGGTCCTCAGCATTTATAAAGTTTCTTTTAGTTTCCACTTTTACTGTGTATTGTACTTTGTTGCTGGTTTTTAATGTGTTATATTAACAGAATATTTAGATTTCTTCTAAATAAGGCTGACCTGTAACTGCATTCATCTACGTAAGAGATAAAATAAAACAAGCCGTGTTCTCGACGTAAAAAATGTCACATATTCAGAGTCTCTTTGATTGAGCTCACCTCACCTTTGACTGGATCAACTGTTCAAATTCAGTATCGTATTTTCTTTCCAAGCAGATTAACATAGTTTAGGAAAATGTATTTACATGAGGTGCATCTAATGCACCTCATGAGATGCATGAATGAATGTCTCTGTGTGCAAAATAAAACCAAATTTGGAGACGAGGAAGGAGCGAAGGCCAAGACAAACGTGGGATTTCTTGCAGCGAAAGTATTCCAGGGAAGTCACTGAGCAAATATGCACCATAAATAAGAACTCTGGTCATATATTTTATTTCAGTTTGGGGAGATGTAGCAAAACTTAACAGAAAATTAAATCATACATTATGTATGAATCAAACACATCTGATGTAACTTCACCTTTATGACAAGTATAGAAAATATTTGAAAGGAAGAAAAACGCTGCAAATGAATGATTGGTGCAATCTGTTTCCTTAAATAGAAAACTCTTTATTTTTAAACTAGTTTTAACTGGGATGAATTACCAGTAGGTAGACTTGGTTACAGTGTTGACGAACAATAAATATAACATGATTGAAAGTGACTAAGTGCTCAGTAATTTAAAATATACAAACCATAAAAACAATCAAATAAAAACATGCTGGTCTAGAAACCTCATTAGTCAGGATTATTACTTTCACCCATTTCAGCAACAAACCGGTTCATCATAAAAACATCAGAGTCACCAATTATGAAACAAGCAGCAAACATTACATTTCGTCAAATGTTTCATCAATAAACATCAAATTAATAATTTAAAAAGAATAAGAAAAACAATACTAAGACTATGCTGAGTTGAATTTTGGAAGGTTGTGGCAGCAAGAACAAAATTGGTTTTATTCTTACATTTTTCAAATTTTTTCATCAAATATATCCAAATGAGAAGAACCTGAACTCACAGTTCAGAGGTCAAGACTCGTCTATTAAGACTGATGTCGTTATCAGATAACATGACTTGGCGCTATATATATATATAAGTGGAGTGAATTACTGCAGCTGTGTTTGGACTCTACCACATCAGACCGCTGACGACATGTTTACCTGCAAGGCGAGACAAACTGGGTAAAAAGACACACAGCAGAGCATCTAAATAAGTCACTGAGTAAATATGTAGAAGAGAAAAAATCCCTCTATTAATACTGTGGAATGAATGACGACATATTTATCTGCATGCTGCCTTTCAATCAGGTCGTGTCCTGAAGACGATGTTATTTAAAACATTTTCTGCTTCATTATCAACCTGCCAATCATCATATTTTGTTCAAAGGTTCAAAGGTTAACAATATCTTTCTTTTTACTGAGATATCACCTGTTTAGTAGGTAGAGTCTGCGTATGGCAAGCCGTTTTAACATCAAATCGCCTTTGTCTGACAATCTGTAATGATATTATAGATTTATAAAGATCAGTTTTGACTAAAGAAAATGTTGACTGTCTTGTATGGTAACTTAAAGGTAATATTTGTATTTATGTTCTGAATAGTAAGAAGGATAATTCAATATATTTTCACCAGATTTGTTAGTTGAAGCGTCACACTCTCATAAATACAATAAAAACATATGAATATGAACGACAGTAATTATTCATATCCAGTTTGTGTGATTTAGGCTGCATTCACACCAGCCCTGTTCAGTCTGTTATAATACAACTTCTGTTTATTTGCTCAGAAAGTCCACTTTGTTTGGGGAAGTGTGAATGTCTATCAAACTGATGTGGACCAAAAAACTGAAGTCTGGTCCACTTACAAACCGAGGTTTCAGTTTTGCTTCAGCACCGCATCAGTTTTGAAGTGAACACTGATCTGGTTCACATGCGAATGCCAACCAAACTGGAGACCTCTCTGAAAGCAGGAAGTGGACTATGGTGCAGGGCATTCTGGGTAAATATAACCAAAACAAACACGCTAGTCTAACGCTAGTGAGAGAAATGTTTTGTGATCTTTACCAGAGACAAAAGAAAAGTCCTACAAATCCTAAGGTCCAGTTGTCAACATTTTGTGAAGAAGAAAGTTGCGCTCAGTGTCTCCTTCAGACGGTTTGTGTTTGTTCTTTCAGTAGTTTTTGGTGCAGTGCCCCCAGAGGCGAGGAGGGGAACAAGTAGATCAAACGGTTTAGTTTGTTTCACAAAGTTCAGTGTGAAAGCAAAAAAAAACTGTTGTCAGTTTTACTATATTTTATTGATAACTTTCTGGTTGAGACTTCATTCTAACCTGAAACTGGATTCATGTTCCACAAAAAATAAAATCTTAATAAAATCTTAAATTATGAATCAAAAAAGCAAACAGTGAATGTGTGATTCTGCTGATTATAGTAGATAACTGATCACAGATTTTTCTGTTCACTCTCAGTCTTCATGTTCCTGAGCAGTTCCTGACATCTGAGCAAACATGAAAGCAAGTTATTGATAATCTTTTGTCCTTTTCAGAATATCAGTTGGATCAACACAAACACGTCTAACTGAAGAAACTCTTAAAATAATTTATGACTGAGAAGCTGAAGACGTCATTAGAACATTTCATTAGAGTCTCGTCAGGAGCACAGGCGTACTGCTTCTCCAGATATTCCCTGTCAAGCTTCTGTCCTATAGAGTGGTCAGATAGACAGGCGTTCAGGTGGACGGTGGCTTTGAACCTGGACTGGAGCAGAACCAGAGACAGGGCCAAGGTGACCACAGAGAACGGGACGCTCTCTGATTTTTCTTCTGGGAGGATGAAGGGAATGACGATCCGGTTTCTCCCAACAGGACCGTGTTTTTTGGTGAGAGACTCAAAGTACTTCCAAACACCATCGTCTGGTTGTAAAGGACTAACTCTGATGTTTGGGATCATCTGGTCTCCAGCCTGCCTCATTGAGTTCCAGCGGTCCGGTAGTTTTGCAGGTCGGTGTTTTTCATCAGAAACTGGACATCCATCCTTCTTGGCGCAGTAGAAGATTCTGTGGTGAGGCTGCAGCCGTCCTGTGGCGATGGCGTATGCTAACCCACAGGGGACACAGTTCCAGGGAGTATAAAGAACCACGTCCCTGATGGAGGCCAGAGGCAGCAGACAGCAGGCTGGGATCATGAAGTCTCTGATTTCTCCATGAGCCATGAAGGTGATGTCCACAGTGTCGCTGTGGTTCTTCTTCTCCTCCTCATCTATGTGTTTTTTAAAGAAGTTGTAGATGTCCACCAGTTTGGTGAAGGTGGAAGGTTTTTCTTTGAGCCACTTGAGGACAGTTTGATTGGTGCAGTTGTCCTCTGCAAGCTTCATCAGCCTCTTCCACTCATCTGAGCTCTTTGTGTTTTCAACCAGGTGAATACGTTTCAATACTGATGTCCTGCAGAAAAAACAAGAGAATTAAAATATATCTGGCATATTGTTGTACTGTTTCTATTGTATATTGTATTCCTAATAACTTGTGACAATAAGATGATCAGTTTCACAGAAACTGTCTTGATAACATTTTATCAAAAAATTTGATGGATTGACTGTTGTTCTTTTATGTTTACATGAAGTAACCTTGACTTTATTTTGAAAATCAAAACAGAACTAGATTTTACTTTTACTTTTGCTCAGAATTAACAGCAACATGTTTAAATGTCTAAGAGCATTTCTTTCTTGCACATTTGATGTTAAGCCTCTGGAAACTCACAGAATTAAATATTTGTTCATCTCCTCTAAAGAAGCCATCAGTTCTTGGTGCAGATCAGCTTTTGGGTCGCTCATGGTTGATGGATCATATGAAACTGAAAACAAAATGTTTAACCTGAAAACAAAATCAGTTTACTATGAGAAAACACTGCAGTTTGAGAATTGACCAGTTTTTTTTTTATTTTAAGTTTCTGATAGCTATCCTTACATTACATAACAAACTCTGCATGACTGAGCAACTTTATCAGATTCTAATACTTCAGAATAAATTTATCACTAAATATTACATAGTAATATTGTGAATTTCTTAGAGCAAAGCTGCAGTTTGTCCTACCTGTTCCAGGTGAAATCGATTCGGTCATCTAACAGGTGAAGGACCAGCAGTCTTATAAAGCTTAGATCATGTGATGTCATGGCAACACACCTCAATGAGAAACAAACAACAAGTGAAAGAGAAACTTCACAGCAAAAATCCCCGGAGACTCCAGTGTCTAGATATGAAGTTTATTGACCTCAATAATCAACAGAGTCCATCCAGCATTGAGTGGAGAAACCAGTTCATCCTGCAACAGGATCTGATCTGTGATGCATTTAGTAAAATCTGGTAGAAACTCAGCAAATAGAAATAATCATTAGGTTTAGTTTAGTGTATCTGTTGTATTTCTATCTCTGTCCTCTTCACGTCACGCTATAATGATGATCGTTATAATGATGATAGTTATAATGGAGTTTTATTTAAGGTAATCACGATATTATCTTCCATATCAACGATTGATATGAAAACACGCCTCTGACCTGGTTTGGCTCAGGAATCTCTGCCAACCCTCTTCCTTTAAATCAGCTGGTTTACTGTAACCCTCCACGTGTTTTACATGAATTTAGATCCTTCAGCAGAAACACTGCAGCTGCTTCACATGTACCTGGTACTTTAAATGTGCAAACCCTGACCTCATGCATGAATCAGTAAATATAAAGATTATATTAAAATCTGAACCAAGAAATACTTTAGACTTGTGAGCCAGAAACGAAGGTACAATTCAACATGTTCTGTCAGGTTGTAGATTTTTAACTTGTGATTTTTGCCTCTGACATTTTGTATTGAGACTAATTTCTTATGACGTTACTAATCTCAGTCTCAAATTCTCTTCAGTTTTTATTTCTTCCATTTTACTGTTTCTATAAAACTGATGTGTTGCTTTCCTTCAGTGAGAGATTCAGAGTTTGACTCTTTATGATGTCCAGCTCTTTGGGCAATATAAAATATGAATGATTTCTAATCATTCATATTTCTCTTTCTGAATCAGCCATTGTGGATGTAAAAAACAAACTAAGCTAGGAAAATGTTGGGCTCTGATCATCCAGTTAGAGAGCAGAACATGTCTGACATCATGAAGGTCTTTCAGCAGGTGCTGTGAGGACACTCTGTAAGCTGATTGGTTAAAATAACTGTTGCACTTCTATTTCATTGATTCGACAGAAGATTTTATTGTGGACAGAAAGTAGACCTGCTGCACTGACTCTGAAGGCCCTGGGCAGATTAGATTGATCCTAGCAACACATAGAGAATGAAATCTGATTGGATGAAACTTTGCTAATCCACCCAGGCAGGTATGGGAAGCAGACAAGAGACACAATACCCAAACAAAAACCAGTAGATTATTAAAAGTAAATTAAAAGCATGTATTTAAACCAACATGAGAATATAGAGGTTATTGATTCTGATTGTGTTTAGTTGTGCTTAGAAAACTTTGTTCATGTGACGTAGAGTTCACTGTTATGAATAAATTACACGTTTCTCCTTATGTTTATGAAATTAATTTTAAAATATGACGAAGCAGCAGAGGAAAGTATTGAAAAGAAATATTATGGGAGATAAAATAAAATACTTTTAGAACGACTCAAATTGAAAATTTGACATTGATGATAATTACATGTGGTCTGGTGACTCCTGCCACGCCCTCCTACCTGTGAAACACCTACAGAAACTCCAGAACCTTTTTGTTTTCTTCTGTTTCTGTCTGAACTTTTGCTGCATCTTTTCCAGCCTCTTCCACAGAGGAGACTTCACAGACAGATGGTGCTATCCAAATGTAACAGCTTTGTAGTAAAAATATACACAAATATTAAATATGATTACTACTCAGTCTTATGCATTTGATGATAATCCCCAACACAGCAGAATATTTCACTGTAGAAATGCTGGAGAGACAAAAAGTTTATTGAAAAATACCACAGAAGAAGAAGAAATGGAGAGGTCACATTTCCTAAACATGCAGTAGTTGTTGCAATATTAAAAATAATTTAAAAAGCTGGTCATCAACCAGATCGCTGTGACAATCTCAGACAAGTCGAGTGTCTTATTTTCCCCTCTGCATCCTAACACAGGAGTGATCATCTAAATTAGCCGCCTTACAGTCCTTGACTGTTTATAAAATGTCACTGTAGAGGGAAACCACACAAAGTGCCTGCAAGATGCACATTTCTCATTTGTTGACAGAAATTACAGCATATACATAGTGGCACAAAGTGCCTCCCTTTTCCAGATGTGCGATTGGTTTACAAGCTGTTAGAAAATCACAAACAGTTTTCTTATAAGATTCAACACAGCATCACATGAGAGTCTGTTGACTTTCTGACATCAGAATTGGGCTGATCGCCTGTGGATTGGAAGAAAATGGCTTTCTGCAGCATTACCATTTAGCTGTGACGTGTGAAAGCAGGATGTGAAGCCAATAAACAAAATATCTTTTAATGCTCCAGTTGTCTTGGGACATACAGTGTGATATGACACATTAAAACAAACTAATATGCATAAAACCCAGAGACCTGGTACCTGGGGAGGAGCTTCATCTGCATGTAGATATTATAATTTATACATCTCTACATTTAGATTGACAGAACACATTTCTAACAAAATGAACTGCTAATATGACTTATGCATAATCTTTTCTATCCATGCTACACTGAAGATGTAATCAGAACCTCTCATTCCAGTCCCATCAACAGCACAGGCGTACTGCTTCTCCAGATATTCTCTGTCAAGCTTCTGTCCTATAGAGTGGTCAGATAGGCAGGCGTTCAGGTGGACGGTGGCTCTGAACCTGGACTGGAGCAGAACCAGAGACAGGGCCAAGGTGACCACAGAGAACGGGACGCTCTCTGTTTCTTTTCCTGGGAGGATGAAGGGAATGACGATCCGGTTTCTCCCAACAGGACCGTGTTTTTTGGTGAGAGACTCAAATTTCTTCCAAACACCATCGTCTGGTCGTAAAGGACTAACTGAGATGTTTGGGATCATCTGGTCTCCAGCCTGCCTCATTGAGTTCCAGCGGTCCGGTAGTTTTGCAGGTCGGTGTTTTTCATCAGAAACTGGACATCCATCCTCCTTGGCGCAGTAGAAGATTCTGTGGTGAGGCTGCAGTCGTCCTGTGGCGATGGCGTATGTTAACATTGCTCCTCCAGAGACACAGTTCCAGGGAGCATAAAGAACCACGTCCCTGATGGAGGCCAGAGGCAGCAGACAGCTGGCTGGGATCATGAAGTCTCTGATTGATCCATGAGCCATGAAGGTGATGTCCACAGTGTCGCTGTGGTTCTTCTTCTCCTCCTCATCTATGTGTTTTTTAAAGAAGTTGAACATCTCCACCAGTTTGGTGAAGGAGTTTTCTCTCAGCCACTTTAAAATGACTGGACTTGAACAATTTGTCTCTGCGAGTTTCATCAATCGGTTCTTTTCTTCGCAGCTTCTTGTTATTTGTAAAAATTGAACATCACTGCAGATGTTCCGCCTGTTGAAAGAAAATGAATAGGAACATTTAGTAAGAATGTGTGTCTGTTACCTCCTTACTGTCACTGTGCAGCAGCCAGTTTGCCAGATCATATTACAGTGGACCCCGGTTCAGTACCGGCAGATTTCCAAGGCCATGGCTGAGCTCTTTTACTGTTTAATTGTCCTGGGAGACTTTGAATCCATGTAGATTCATCCCCAACAGAGAGGGGGAAAAAAGCCAATAGGTTACGCTAAAAACACGTGAAAAAATATTCTTTAGGAAATTATTAACAAAACCATCAGTAATGCTCTTTGTCACAGTTGTTAGATTAACTTAGATTAATCTTACAGGCTCTAATCTCCTCTCTACCAGCGGCTGCAATGAATTTTACACTTTTTTTACAGAAAAAAAATCTAAAAATGAAATTAATCTGCACACCAACATCCAGGATTGAAGCCATATCCAAACATAAAAATGTAGAAAAAATGGCTAAATTAAGCTCTTCCTCCTGCTGTCTTGATATCCTAGTTATGACTTTAGAAAGTTCTGCCTGTTGTTGAATCCGATCTGATTCAGGCTGTAAACTGATTCCTTTCATCGGGTTTTTCCCCTCAGTCTTTAAAAACAACAATGGCAGATCATGATGTCACCAGGTGACTCTGAACCGTCCAATCACTGAACAGATGCTTAGAACAGATAAATGTCTGGCTGTGCCACAGCTTTCTCCAAATGAACAGAAGCAAAAGTAAAGTTATTTGGACCTAAATCTGAACGATCAACTTCACTTATTACAGCTGGAGACTAGAGATCAACTCTGACCTGAACCTTTAAATCAAGGCTAAAACTCACCTTGATTGATAATAACTGGACCGGTGATTCATTCTGGTCCTCATCCCAACATTTCATTATTACTCTTTAATCATTTTGATGATGGTATTTGACAATATAACTGGTTACCGTGTTGTTTTTAACACAGTTAAACGTCCATGTTGCTGAAATGTGCTACAAATAAATTTGACTTCATCGATTTAATGCATTGACCCAAAAAACAATACATGAAACTAAATAATATTTCTCATAAAAACATTCTGGCGCAGAATAAGATGCTACTCAGTAATTTCTCATTGAACATTTGTCATCAGGAAACTCACAGCATCAAACGTTGTCTTCTCAGAGACACCAGCATGTGGAGTCGGTCACTTTCTGGATCGCTCATGGCTGGAGGATGAACAGGAACTAAAGACGAAACTGTTAGCCTGCAGAAGAAAAACAAAATCATTTTACAATGAGAAAATACTGAAGTTTTTTTTTTTTTTAATTTTGCCTCTAATATAAGAACCAGATTCTGTTAGTTCAGAATGAATTACTGCTAATATTTAATTCCTTAGAGCAAATCTGCAGTTTGTCCTACCTGTAGCAGGTGAAATTGATCCAGTCATCTACCAGGTGAAGGAACAGCAGCCTTATTTATAAATCATATTACGTCATGGGCGACACGCCTCAATGAAAAACAACAAAAATAGTGAAAGTGAAACTTTGTGGCAAAACTCCCCTAGAATTCCTATCCAGTAAAATCCAGGGTTTATTCATTTAATCTATTTAACCTTAATTTCAACAAGAAAATCCCATTGAGATTAGAAATCTATTTTGTAACAAAATCCAAGACTGGCAGCAGCACAGAGAGAGGATACAAAGGCTTTAAAGTTTATTGACCATAATAAACACCAGAGTCCAACCAAAACCTGCAGCAGGTTCTGCTCTGTGAACCAGGCATGGAGTAAAATCTGTAGAAATTCAGCAAACAGAAATAAATGAGGTATTAACATCAGATTGTGTTTAGTCTATTTGTTGTTTTTCTGTCTCTGTACTCTTCATGTGTCTCTGTACTCTTCATGTCACACGGCGTTAGAAAGGAGTTTTTTATTTCCAGAAACCAGATTAGAATCACCAGACATGCCAACAGGTGAAATGAAAACACACCTCTGAACTGTTTGGCTCAGGAATTTATGCCAATCAGTTGGTTCTTCCTGTAAATGAGCCGAGTTATAAGAACCCAGCAGCTCTTCACGTTTTTTACATGAATTTAAATCCTGCTGCTGCTTCACATGCTCCTGCTAGGCTCTACTTGAAATGTGAAAACCCTGAACTGATGCATGAATTACAGTAAAAATCCAGTATCTGGAAAGACTGAGTATTTTGAAGGAAGTCTGAACCTTTAGAAGGAAAATACCAAGAAATACTGAAGACGTCAATTCAGTTTTATTTCTGTAGCACCAATTCAAAACACGTCGTCTCAAGATATTTTACAAAAAATCATTTCAATTTAATCACACATACATTCAAATTCATCCTAATTACCAAACAACACAGAAAGCTCAATTACTCAAAGAAAATAAAAGACAAGAAACAGATGTAATAAATCACATTTTATCAGGTTTTAGAACTTTAACTTCTGATGCTTCCTATGTCTGACATACTCACTGTGACTAAATAAACGAATTAAATTACATTATTTAGTTTAAGAAATAATTAAACCAGTGATCATTTTCATTTGCTGTCTAACACCACTAGATGGCAGTGCAATAAAAGTGTCTCGAAACTGAACAGGAACTAGAGAAACATAATTCTAATGAATGTTTTGTATGACTATCAAAATAAAACCTGTTGAGATGGATCTGAAACCAGAGTCCAAAACATCTAGGTCATAAAACCAGAGACGTTCTGGTTTTATTTATATTTCCTCAGTACCTGTTTTGTCTCAGAGTTCAACCGAACATGGCTTTGAAAGCTTTGGCCAGCCGCTCATGTACTTGGTTTTCTGCACTGCTTTCTGTTCTTCTGAAGAACTTTATCACTGAAGATACTATAGATTGGAACTTGGAGGCCAACATCTTCTCAGTTGAGGTCATTCCTGTGAAGTCGATGGTGCAGGCGTACTGCTGCTTCAGAGCTTCTTCATCCAGGTTCATTTTTCTAGATAGTTTCCCCAGACAGACGGTGAGGTGGAGCGTGGCCTGAAACCTGGAGAACATGAGCACCAGCGACAGAGCCAAGGTCACCACAGGGAGCGGGATGTCTTCTTCTTCTTGTCCTGGGAGGATCAATGGGATGAGGATATGGTTTCTTCCAGGGTTGCCATGTCTGCTTTCGAGCCTCTCAAATTTCTTCCAGACGCCATCTTCAGGTGTTTTTAAAGGAGACATGATGATGTTGGGAATCTTTTGATCTCCAGCTTTCTTCATGGAGTTCCACCCATCAGGGAGACATTTGGGCTGATGCCCGTTATCTGGAACCTTGCAGCCGCGATCAGGTGAGCAGTAAAACTGCCTGTGGTCCGGTTGAATCTTCCCCGTGGCGATGCCGTACGCTGCAGTACCTTTAAGGTAGCAGTTCCAGGGCGAGTACAGGACAACGTCGGAGATGGTGGGCAGAGGCAGCAGGCAGCTGGCTGGCATCATGGAGTCAGTGATCGCTCCATGAGCCACAATGGTGATGTCGACTTCGTTGCTGTGGTTCTCCTCCTCTTCCTCATCAAGCTTTTCCTTCAGGAACTGGAACATGTCCACCAGCTTGGAGAAGATCTTAGACTCTGCGTTTTCCCTGAGCCACTTCCTAACGAATTCATCTTTGCAGGTATCCTGTGCAAACTTCAACAGAGTTTGACTGTCGTCACTGCTCTTGTTTTTGGTTTCAATGCAGCGTTTGACCTTGGCTAACCTCCGGAAGATGGATCTGGAAGAGAAAACGCCAATCAGAGGACAGTTCTCATCAAGGTATTTCTTGTCCTGTTGGATCTGATCAAAACGTTTCACACAACGGATCAATACATGTTGACATCGAGTCAAGAGGAAAGTGTTTGACAGATCACATGACTCTGCTTGCTCACACATCAACGGTTATTTAAATGATTTAATAGATCCAATTGATAGAAATGGGTGGAGAGGATTTTCTTGTCTTCCAAAGAAACTAAACTCTATTTCGCTTCTAAATTACAAATAACCCTAAAAATGTCATTTATGCACACAGAGCAACTTCTTTTTTTATTTCTGTGTCTGACATCATTGGAAAACTTTCCACACTTTCAGAATCTGTAAATAATTTGTTGTGCCTTGGCACATTTACGAAACGGCTCCACCTTTATTGGGACGGATAAAAAAGGCAACAATCAGTGGGTTAAGAAACTAATATTGCTGCTTCAGGTTGCATTTATGAAGATGTTGTGTCATTGCAGGAGCAATTTCAAGTTAATATGAGTTTGTTAAATGAGCCAAATGGTACGGTGGCCCTGAGGTGCAAAACACTACAACATTAACAAAAACACTACAACATTACGCTGCAAGGAAAACGGAAGAGGTAGGTCCCAGTGGGAGACCTAAGAAGTCGCTGATTGGACGACAGGTCGTTTCACTTTTAAACCGGAAGTTATTCTGGCTTTGATTTGATCGTTAAAAACATGAATGTTCTCAGTGATCCAAACCTCAGTACAGCTATTCGGGAATATTTTGAGTCAGGACAAGTGTAGAGGGGTGAAAAATAAGTTACCAGAAAATAAAGAGAATGTGTAAGAAAATAGACACCCCAAACAATTTTTTATTTTTTAATTTCTTGTAACAAATTAAGTGTTGTTTCAGTTTGTCCACGCAATTCTCCACATGACCACTAGGGGCGCATTGCATTGGTGGCATAGAAAAGAGCGAGCTCACAAAAAGAGAATTAATCTTCCGTTGGATGTTAACGAGAACTCAACGTGTGTGTCTGATCTTTCCTGTGTCACAGCAACACACGTTGGAGGAAGATCCTTTATATTACATTACTCTGCCACACAAGGTTGCAGGGCAACACATACATACGAGGTGATACTGGACATGCTACAGATCAACCACGAAGTGTCGGTTAGCATGCGTTCACTAAGACTCATTCCAGAATAACTTCCGGTTCAAAAGTGAAACGACCTGTTGTCCAATCAGTGACTTCTTAGGTCTCCCACTGGGACATACCTCTTCCGTTTTCCTTGCGGCTTAATGTTGTGTTTTTGTTAATGTTGTTGTGTTTTTGTTAATGTTGTTGTGTTTTGCACCTCAGGGCCACCGTAAAATGGTCTTCAACCTGAAACAGTTTGGGAAACACTGAACTGAAAAAGT
The DNA here is from genome assembly GCA_911649635.1 of Poeciliopsis gracilis. Lineage (NCBI taxonomy): Eukaryota > Metazoa > Chordata > Actinopteri > Cyprinodontiformes > Poeciliidae > Poeciliopsis > Poeciliopsis gracilis. Next base: position 2,478,036 of record CAJVRI010001527.1, read on the forward strand.
TCTTCAGATCAGATTATATATAATTCATTTATTCCCATTATTTCAGTTTACTAGTGAGACGTTTCATCATCCAGACTTACTGGATGTTTTTGAGGTCGTTTTCCATCTGGTCAGAAGCTTTCCGAATGTCCACAGCGTTCTTCCTCAGACTCTGACTGGCTTCTGTCTCACAGTTATTCCGATCAATACAGTTGATCACCAGCTCAGGAACTGAAAAAGCCAATCCGAACACTCCTGCTCCGACCTGGGAAAAACAAAAACAAGCAAAGGAAATTTAAAAAAGAGTTGATTTCTGTTTCCTGCCATCTGGAATCAGAGTCAGATTTACTGGCCAAGATTTTGGCATCAATCAATACCTAAAAAATATCTTTTGTAGCGCAATATTCATTGGTATCATAGTAGTATGACTGCGTATTAAGGCCATTGTAAACAGAAAATAAAAAAGTTACATTTGGCCCCAAAAAAATCTTTTTCTAGAAAAATCTTAAAACTCTTCCAAAAGTTCAGTTCAGACATTTAAATCTTTTTTCTTTAAATTTCTGAGATTAATCTAAAAATGTATGCTATATCTGACTGAGATACTCACCCGTCCGACTGCTTTGCCTACAGCTTTTGCTCCCATGGACGCTGCCAGCTTTGGAAGGCCATTCGACATCAGTTTCTTCCCAGACTTTTTAGCTGCGATCATCGCAAACTTGGCAGCTAAGGAAATCCCAAGAAGAGCGAAATCTGCCTCCTTATTACTGTTCAATGTTTTGGAGAAACCAGACAGCGTGCTCTGCAGGCTGATCCTGGCGTTCAGCATCAGCCCCTCTCGTTTGGCCATCGCCCTCACAATGCTTTCTACAACATAATCTTCTGGAGAAAGTTTCTTAAAGGACGAAGCCTCTTTTTCCCTCCGCTCTCCTTCCTCCTTCAGCGTTCCCATCAGTTTCTCAATCCCCTTTTCAAGATTCTCAATCTTCTCGCCGATCTGTTTGGCTTCCTTCATGTTTAGGCTCGCCACAGTGATGTCCACAACGTCTGAGGCCAGGTTAGTGGTCAGACCGATGCTAGAGGCCACGGCTCCAGCCGTGAACAGGAACGGGATCGCAGCTCCTCCAGTGACGAGGGCCGATATGCCAGAAACCGTCATGGCCGCTGCTCCTCCGACAGACACTGAGCTGCCTACAACTTTCCTGATGTTGCAACCTTTCTTGGTTTCCTCCAGCTCAGTGGCCAGTTTGTCAAACTTCTCTGCACCTTCTTTCTGCAGCTTCACCCACGTGAAGATTTTATCTATGAGCATGTCGGCTACGTCCATGGTGGGATCCCAGAGATTTTCCTGAAAAAGATTTTTCAGTTTTATGCATGACCCAGAAGGAAATTGGTTTGCAGCAAGCGTCAAAAATACAAAAAAACAAAAAACATCCACAAAAGACATTGCATTCGTTCCATTAGAACACTTATTAATAGAAATAACTCATGCCTCAAAATAATAAGAATATGTACTTCAAAAAACCAGGAAGTGGTCCAGATAAAACAGTCTGAGCCCGGGAGAATAAGTTCAGCATCGGCTGGCAGAGGAGATTGATGGACACAAAACTGTGGCATTACTTAGTTTCTGGAGGCCGCTGTCGACTGAAGGGCCTTACAGTCTTCCCTTACAGGCTTTGGGAAGACAATCCATGCAGGCATGTGCTGACAACAAGGAAGGCCCAAGAAGACAGAGAGTTCTGGGAGAAAACTGTGGACCTCAGGAGACTAGTGAACACTGTTGAGCTCAAAAGACTGAGATAAGCTGTGCTTTCGGCGGCAGCTTGTCTGCGTCAGGAGATAGGAGTTACTTGCGGAATAGAGACGAAGAAGGTCTTTTGTAACATCTGGTTCTCGATGCTGGAGGAAGAACAAGACGAGTCCCCCCAAAAACAGATTTCCTCATATCACCAAAGTACAAGTCAAGCCCCAAAAACCAAAATGCAGACTGGATCTGGGAGCATGGATAATGTTGAAAATATTAATAAAAAAAAGATGAAAACAAAATCCACAGGAAGCACAGGGAGCCAGAGTAGAACAAAATATATCAAGAACAAACAAAAGCGCAGGGAGCAAAACCAGGGAACAAACTCTAATGGGGTATAAGAGTTTCAATATTGTGAAGGTGAATGCTGGACCAAAAAACCTGGGCTAATTAGCTAGCAGGTTATGTGTGTGTTGCAGGGTCTAATACTCATTTGATCTTGTTAATATTAGATCTAATTGTTTTGATTATCTGCATTAATTTAGTTTGGTTTGGGGTGTGCAAGGAATGCAGAGGTTCCTTTGTCTGGAAGAGGGGTGCGTTGGCGCCACAATCAAGAGTCCCGTAGGGGGACTAGTGCGCTCTTCTCTACACTCAATACAAGAATAAGTGAAAGCGCACTGATTTCGTCTTGTGATCATTTCTTCCCGTACATTTGTCCTTTTATAAGGGCTCTCATGTGAGGGGAGAGGGAGAGTACACAACAGGGCAAAAGGTCTTGCCATACCACTTTATTTCTCTGTATTTAAAGGATTCTATGAATAACCTATAACTAAATGCCAGGAATAAATAAACTAGAATCATTGAAACAGGGACTGGACTAAAGTAACGTAGAAACAAGGCTGATTGCATCAAAAACAATAATAGAGGAACTAGAATGAAACAATCAAAATACCAAAACAACCCAAGATCAAAACAGAAAGTCATTGAATCGCTATCTCTTTTTATCTCCTCTAGAGAAATCAGTTTGTGGAATAGTTCGCTTTTCAGGTCCCTCATTGTTATTGGATTAACAGAAAATTAAAATCAAACTCTAAAATAAGTAAATGCTAAAGTTGTCTTTTACTTTAAACCTGAATTCCCATATTTCTTTCAGCTGTGTGAATTTCCACTAAACAACAGAAACTCAAGACAACTGAACAACTTTGTCATATATAAAAACCAGATGTAGTTCAGAATAAATCTACCGCTAAATATTCAATAATATTGAGAGTTTCTTAGAGCAAACCTGCAGTTTGTCCTACCTGTTGCAGGTGAAATTGATCCAGTCATCTACCAGGTGAAGGAACAGCAGCCTTATTTATAAGTCTTGAATTGTAGTACGTCATGGGCGGCACGCCTCAATGAAAAACAAAAAAAGTGAAAGTGAAACTTTGTGGCAAAACTCCCCTAGAATTCAAAATCCAGGGTTTATTCATTTAATCTATTTAACCTTAATTTCAACAAGAAAATCCCATTGAGATTAGAAATCTATTTTGTAACAAAATCCAAGACTGGCAGCAGCACAGAGAGAGGATACAAAGGCTTTAAAGTTTATTGACCATAATAAACACCAGAGTCCAACCAAAACCTGCAGCAGGTTCTGCTCTGTGAACCAGGCATGGAGTAAAATCTGTAGAAATTCAGCAAACAGAAATAAATGAGGTATTATCATCAGATTGTGTTTAGTCTATTTGTTGTTTTTCTGTCTCTGTACTCTTCATGTCACACGGAGTTAGAAAGGAGTTTTTTATTTCCAGAAACCAGATTAGAATCACCAGACATGCCAACAGGTGAAATGAAAACACACCTCTGAACTGTTTGGCTCAGAAATTTATGCCAATCAGTTGGTTCTTCCTGTAAATGAGCCGAGTTATAAGAACCCAGCAGCTCTTCACGTGTTTTACATGAATTTAAATCCTGCTGCTGCTTCACATGCTCCTGCTAGGCTCTACTATAAATGTGAAAACCCTGAACTGATGCATGAATTACAGTAAAAATCCAGTATCTGGAAAGACTGAGTATTTTGAAGGAAGTCTGAACCTTTAGAAGGAAAATACCAAGAAATACTGAAGACGTCAATTCAGTTTTATTTCGGTAGCACCAATTCAAAACACGTCGTCTCAAGATATTTTACAAAAAATCATTTCAGTTCATTTACACATACATTCAAATTCATCTAATTACCAAACAACACAGAAAGCTCAATTATTCAAAGAAAATAAAAGACAAGAAACAGATGTAATAAATCACATTTTATCAGGTTTTAGAACTTTAACTTCTGATGCTTCCTATGTCTGACATACTCACTGTGACTAAATAAACGAATTAAATTACATTATTTAGTTTAAGAAATAATTAAACCGGTGATCATTTTCATTTGCTGTCTAACACCACTAGATGGCAGTGCAATAAAAGTGTCTAGAAACTGAACAGGAACTAGAAAAACATAATTCTAATGAATGTTTTTTATGACTATCAAAATAAAACTCGTTGAGATGGATCTGAAACCAGAGTCCAAAACATCTAGGTCATAAAACCAGAGACGTTCTGGTTTTATTTATATTTCCTCAGTACCTGTTTTGTCTCAGAGTTCAACCGAACATGGCTTTGAAAGCTTTGGCCAGCCGCTCATGTACTTGGTTTTCTGCACTGCTTTCTGTTCTTCTGAAGAACTTTATCACTGAAGATACTATAGATTGGAACTTGGAGGCCAACATCTTCTCAGTTGAGGTCATTCCTGTGAAGTCGATGGTGCAGGCGTACTGCTGCTTCAGAGCTTCTTCATCCAGGTTCATTTTTCTAGATAGTTTCCCCAGACAGACGGTGAGGTGGAGCGTGGCCTGAAACCTGGAGAACATGAGCACCAGCGACAGAGCCAAGGTCACCACAGGGAGCGGGATGTCTTCTTCTTCTTGTCCTGGGAGGATCAATGGGATGAGGATATGGTTTCTTCCAGGGTTGCCATGTCTGCTTTCGAGCCTCTCAAATTTCTTCCAGACGCCATCTTCAGGTATTTTTAAAGGAGACATGATGATGTTGGGAATCTTTTGATTTCCAGCTTTCTTCATGGAGTTCCACCCATCAGGGAGACGTTTGGGCCGATGCCCGTTATCTGGAATGTTGCAGCCGCGATCAGGTGAGCAGTAAAACTGCCTGTGGTCCGGTTGAATCTTCCCCGTGGCGATGCCGTACGCTGCAGTAGCTTCAAGGTAGCAGTTCCAGGGCGAGTACAGGACAACGTCGGAGATGGTGGGCAGAGGCAGCAGGCAGCTGGCTGGCATCATGGAGTCAGTGATCGCTCCATGAGCCACAAAGGTGATGTCGACTTCGTTGCTGTGGTTCTCCTCCTCTTCCTCATCAATGATTTCCTTCAGGAACTGGAACATGTCCACCAGCTTGGAGAAGATCTTAGACTCTGCGTTTTCCCTGAGCCACTTCCTAACGGATTCATCTTTGCAGGTATCCTGTGCAAACTTCAGCAGAGTTTGACTGTCGTCACTGCTCTTGTTTTTGGTTTCAATGCAGCGTTTGACCTTGGCTAACCTCCGGAAGATGGATCTGGAAGAGAAAACGCCAATCAGAGGACAGTTCTCATCAAGGTATTTCTTGTCCTGTTGGATCTGATCAAAACGTTTCACACAACGGATCAATACATGTTGACATCGAGAGTGAAGACGAAAGTGTGGGAATCATGTTTAGTTAACAGAACAAGATTTTTAGGTCAATTTTTCCCCCCGATTTTCCTTTTTTGACAATCTTAGGGATTCTCCAATTATCGGGATGAATCTAAAAATAATATTAATAGGTTTTTCTTCTGTGTGTACGCTAATGGCTAGAGATAGGTTGAGTTGGCCGTGTGTTGTTTTCCAAGTTGTATATAAATAAAATACATAAAACTTTTGGAATTCAGGCAAAAACATGAAAAAACAATGATTTATGAGTTGGTTTCCAGTGAAGTTCAGCATTTTTTCTGTTTCTGTTATTTCAGTTTACTAGTGAGACGTTTCATCATTCAGACTTACTGGATGTTTTTGAGGTCGTTTTCCATCTGGTCAGAAGCTTTCCGAATGTCCACAGCGTTCTTCCTCAGACTCTGACTGGCTTCTGTCTCACAGTTATTCAGATCAATACAGTTGATCACCAGCTCAGGGACTGAAAAAGCCAATCCGACCACTCCTGCTCCGACCTGGGAAAAACAAAAACAAGCAAAGGAAATTTAAAAAAGAGTTGATTTCTGTTTCCTGCCATCTGGAATCAGAGTCAGATTTACTGGCCAAAGATTTTGGCATCAATCAATACCTAAAAAATATCTTTTTTAGCGCAATATTCATTGGTATCATAGTAGTAAGACTGCGTATTAAGGCCATTGTAAACAGAAAATAAAAAAGTTACATTTGGCCCAAAAAAATCTTTTTCTAGAAAAATCTTAAAACTCTTCCAAAAGTTCAGTTCAGACATTTAAATCTTTTTTCTTTAAATTTCTGAGATTAATCTAAAAATGTATGCTATATCTAGGTTTTTCTAGAAAATTTCAGAATTTACTCCTTTGTTCTACCTTCGATGGCCTTTCGCCATCACACCACTTCTGGATATTTCATATATTTATGAGCCGACTGAGATACTCACCCGTCCGACTGCTTTGCCTGCAGCTTTTGCTCCCATGGACGCTGCCAGCTCTGGAAGGCCATTCGACACCAAACTCTTCCCAGACTTTCTAGCTGCGATCATCGCAAACTTGGATGCTAAAGAAATCCCAAGAAGAGCGAAATCTGCCTCCTTATCAGTGATCAGGGTTTTGGAGAAACCAGACAGCATGCTCTGCAGCCTGATCCTGGCGTTCAGCATCAGCCCCTCTCGTTTGGCCATCGCCCTCACAATGCTTTCTACAACATAATCTTCTGGAGAAAGTTTCTCAAAGGACGAAGCCTCTTTTTCCCTCCGCTCTCCTTCCTCCTTCAGCGTTCCCATCAGTTTCTCAATCCCCTTTTCGAGATTCTCAATCTTCTCGCCGATCTGTTTGGCTTCCTTCATGTTTAGGCTCGCCACAGTGATGTCCACAACGTCTGAGGTCAGGTTAGTGGTCAGACCGAGGCCAGAGGCCACGGCTCCAGCCGTGAACAGGAACGGGATCGCAGCTCCTCCAGTGACGAGGGCCGATATGCCAGAAACCGTCATGGCCGCCGCTCCTCCGACAGACACTGAGCTGCCTACAATTTTGCTGATGTTGCAACCTTTCTTGGTTTCCTCCAGCTCAGTGGCCAGTTTGTCAAACTTCTCTGCACCTTCTTTCTGCAGCTTCACCCACGTGAAGATTTTATCTATGAGCATGTCGGCTACGTCCATGGTGGGATCCCAGAGATTTTCCTGAAAAAAGGTTTAAGTTTACGCACTAGTTACATTAAAGCAACATCTGAGCACTGAACTCTCACCTTTTCCAAGAAAAGTTAGAAGCAGAGTCTCTTGAAGGAGCTGAAGTTTCTGGAAGTTCGTTCAGACCAAACTATCTGCATAAACAACTACAATGTTGCATTGAGGACATTGTAGGAAGAAGAGAAAAAGAAGTAAATTTCTGCCAAAACAAAACCTCGACAATTTTGGGACTAATTTCTAAATTTTTTAGAAAAAGTTGGAAATTCTCTTCTTTTAAAACTCAGAAATTTCCAGGTTTCTTCCAGAACATTTCTGAGATTAATCTCAAAATGTCTATTTTTTTCATAAATTTTGTTTTACTTTCAGAAAATTTCTCAGATAAATAAAAAAAAAAATAATAATTATCATGCAAATTTTTGACATTTTGAGCTCAGAAATTTCCTTCTTTTTTTTTTAATATTTCTGAGATTTTTCTTGAAATTTCTGAGTTTTAGTTCACTCCTTTATTTTCTATCTGGCCCTAATACATTGTCATAAGTACAAGGTGTAAATGCATGTAAAATGAATATTCCAGTCTCACCTGTTCTGTTGAAATGTAAAAAGACTCTTCTAAAAGCTCAGCTTGGGTTTTTATTGTAAGAAAGTTTATTGCCTGTTTCTCTGTTCTGATTGGCTGATTTAAAGACAGTCATTCAGAAAGCGAAAGTGTTTTGTCTTATCCTACTGACCTGAATAGATACATTTTTGAGCTGACCTCAAACGGCCTTTAGCTGTTTAACGTCAGATCAGAACCAGGAGTCAATCATAGCTCATGCAGAAAACTGAAAACTACAAATAAACATCTTGATTTGTGAACTCAGGCAGATTTTTGTCCTGATCTTCAGCTACCCTGGGAAAAGTCTGCAACAAAGACAAAGTTGAGGAAGAAATGGTTTAGTCTGAAATCTTGATCCACCCATTAATCCTTAATAAATAACAACGTTTGTTTCCCTGACATCCTCAGGTGAAGATATTATACATATTATCAAATTTATGTGGATTTCACTTAAAATGATAAAAAATAACATCCAGCGCAAAGGGAGATTTCTCTTGCAAAAGAGAAAGTAAACTCAATAAAAGCAGCAATTAAACTTCCCATCTTATCAGCTGTAAAGTATCTGTGGTTTTCTATGAAGCAGCAGATTTATTATCAGGCTGGTGATGCAATAGCTGGACTGGTTCCATTTATAAAACCTATTTTTTCTGTTCAGAACATCCAAATCTTAGTTTAACTGGTTGATTCTCTACAGAGAAACTTGGCTTTCTACACACTAGTTACATTAAAGCAACATCTGACCGCTTTCTTGGCTTTCTGGTGCAGTAAATATTAGAGGCTGTTTGTGAATCACTTTCACAAATTAAATGACAAACAAACACCAAAAAATAAAAAATAAAAAATTGACTCGTTTATCTTGTCACATAAGAAAACATAGGGGCTTATTTTCCTGTTAATTTCATTCATGCATTTATAAATGTCATCATTTTAAATCAAACTTTTAATTAACAAGCTAAACATTTAGTTTATAAATGAAGTAAAGTTTAGTTAGCAGGCTAAATATAGTATTTAGTTTGAAGCTAAGTGTTGAGTTAGCAATCTCAATATTTAGCTTGCTAGCTACTAACTACTAGATAAATATTTCATTTCTAAGCTAAATATTTATCTTAATTTACTGACAGAATAGCAAGTTAAATATTGACTTATCCACGTTAATATTGAGCTTTTTTAACTAAATATTTAGCTAATATGTAGAAAAGTATTTAGTTTGCAAGGTAAACGTTTAGCTTGCTAACTAACTAGCAAGCTAGCTGTGTTGCTAAGTGTGAGAGTTATGAATGAAAATTAAATAACATGTTGAAAATGTGACTGAAAAATTAACCTCCATGTTTTTCTTGTGGCAGTTTAAACAACCCAACCAAGTATTTGCACTGGTTCTGGGCCAAATGTAGGTGAACATGATATGATTGATTAACAGAAGCTACGTCAACACAGTGATACCAATCTGGTGTCACACCCATAGCAGCAGATAATCTCTGCAACAAGGCCGCTGGTTTAACGGTTAAAGATCCTCCAACATAACCTGCAGCTGCTGCTGCATGCAGTTCGTAAAACAGTTGATACTATTAATGTCTGATACTTTGTTCAATTACAAAACCTTCTGACAAACTGAGCCTTATTTAAATGCTAAGATATTTTTGCAAAAGTCTGAGGTTTCTAACTGATTTAGAAGATGAATTGTTCATTGCTTCATGTTTAAACTCAATACATCTTTGACATTATATATTATATATTGAGTTTTTGTTACTGTAAAGCAGATTCTAGAAATGATTTTTCTCTAAAACATTTTAAAAACTAGTTTAAAACTAAATAATCTGCTAAATCTGTTCCTTTTTAGAATATTTGTACAGATGACTGGTTAATATTTTCACTCAGATTTGGGTGTAATTTCTCTATCAGCCAATAGATGGCGCCGCACGGATTGAGAACAGGGCTCACCTGATTGGCTGGTTTGCAGCCACGTATTTAAAATGAGTCAATTCAATTAAAAAAATTCCTTATTTGTTCCAAAGTAAAATTAAATGTATTTGTAATTCATTTTATCTAAGTATCTTCAGAGAGTCGTTGTGGATGATGATGTCATGGGCAGGAAGGAGCTCCAGTAGCAGTCAGTCTTGCAGTAAATCAAGAGAAGCCTCTGACTGAAGATTGTTGCTGAACAACAACCTTATGCTAACAAAGAAGCTAAACCAGAAGAGAGAAGAGAGTCAAGCGGTTATTAAACTTTAATTAATCTCATCAATCTGCAGGGAAGATTTTACAAAAAAATATGAAGTTCGTCTGAATTATTTTATTAAACCTTTTTAATGTTTCAAACTTTAAAAACCGAAGCAAAAACAACGTCCAGGTTTAATGTTCAGCTTCAGCAGCAATCCATTAAATAAGACACAGATGAGCTGCTGCTGTAACTTCAACCTGATAAGAAACTGAACCAGCAGCAATAAAATATTAACTTATTGACATTTATACACAAGATTTTGAGCAAAAATATGTCAACATGGTGAAGCTTAGCAATAAAAATAAGGATAAATAAAAGGTTTAAAGCTGCCTTCATGACTGGAGTCTTTGTCACACCCAGTTAGCTTCCAGATTTTCCAAATCTCTTAAATCATCTGAAACATGAATCCAGATTTTCTTTAATATCTTCATGATGCTGAACGTATCAGTCCGGTTTGGACCCTGAAGCATCAGATCTGAAACCATCTGCATGAAGCTCCGTTTCCTCCTGAGGAGCTAAAATGTGTCTGCAGCTCTGATGGTCTTCAGGTTGTTCAGCAGCTCCTCTCTCACTGTAAGACAAAGGTCAGGGGTCAAGTATCGATCCTAAATCAGAAGGTGTTCATGTTCTCCATCAGCAATAAGATTATAGCCAAACAAGCTTGGAATCATGTCAGAAAGGTCACCTGAAGGGCTTTAAGTAGGACCTGGAGGATCGGCTGCAGTTATGTCAGAGTTAATTTTTAAACTGTTTAAATGTGTTTAAAAAAATAAAAAACTTTTTGTCATAGTTTTGTTCTCAAATTGGACACTTGTGCTGACCAATCAGAGACAAGCATTTAAACTGCTCTGAAAACTCTTCCTGAAACTTTTCTACATTTTGTCCCAGCAGGTTTTCTGCAGGTTTCATAATCTCAAACTTAAGACTTTTTAAGACCACTATGAATGGAATTTAAGACCTGTAGGGCAAAGATGTACAAAAGAAAATAGCATGTTTAATATTGTGGCAGTGCTAACCTTTTTTAAAACTGAATAGCATTGTATGGGTTAATAACAGAAGTGAGTCAGTGATGAAGGTGAACGTCATCCAGCCAATTTGCAAAATGATAAATGCTAAAAAGTTAGCTAACTAGCAAGAGTTTATAAACAGCTAGTTAGCGGTAGCTGCGACGCCTCGAGTCGCAGGACAGAACAGAGATACCTGCGCACAACTCAAACGTTTGCTTTACAGAAGAGTCCTGCAAGAAAAATCAACTACATGGAAAATAACTGTTACTTGCAGCCCTGAACTTTCCACAGTAGAGCTGCAAACCTTCGGTTCTCTACTCACCATGCAGCTGTGTCCTGGAGCGAACGTCACACCTTTCAGAGCTCTGTCCTGAGACCCACTGCTGCTGCCACTCACTGAGTTCTTCCTCATGATGCCTGAACATTAAACAGATTCGTTTCAGAGAGCCTGAAAAGTTCCTCTGTCTGCACAGTGCAGTGAGCTCATCTACCTGAAGGGGGCGGTATGTCCCGACTCTGTAGGCTGTTTCTGCGAGGCAGGTTGTAGTTTGCTGGTTTGGAGAGACGGCGGTGGCGGTGTTTCAACATGGCCGCTGGAGGGATAATGCTGGGGGGCGGGGCTAAACCTTTCTGTCGATAGAGCTCCTCAATTTCTCGCTTCTGACTCTCCTGCAGGCTCTGCACCTGCCCCAGGTGTCTGTAAGGAGGAGAGAGAAGACGGTGCACAGTAAACAGGCATGCATTGTGACACTTGGTGACACCTGCTGGCCAAACCCAAAACACTGCTCTTTACATGACAGGAAGGTGTGATGGATTTGTTTTTCCAACTGTTTGTGCAGCAAAAGATGATCCCTAATCACCCAGTCACCTCTGACGAAGCTCCATTAGCTCCTCCCACATCTCCTCGCCCTCTGATTCATCAGAGCTGTAGGTGGCAGAATGGCCTGACCCCTCCCACAGACTGACACTCAGCCTGCGGCTCCCCGCCGTCTTCTGCCCCTGACCAGTCAGACTGTCGTAGTTGACAGGAGGGGAGATGGTGACCGTGGGGTTGCTGCTCTCTGATTGGCTTGTCTCTGAACTGCTTTTTGTGTGCTCTGGTTGATCCTTATTGGATGGAGTCACAGACTGGGTGGCGGCGGCGGTGTTGTCTTGAGTGGCTGGTCCTTGATGACTGACAGAGGGACCTCCTAAAGAGGGTGACACCTGGAAGCGTCCAACTGTGAAACCTGGTTCCTTTACTGTGAAAGAAGAAAAGAGGAGAAGATCCCTTAGATTGACCGAGAGATGATTTCATTTTCATCAGGTTCAGCCCAAAGACAGAGCAGAAATACCGACAAAACAATAAAGCCGTGATTCCAACTTAGAAAGGAGCAGTGGAAGAACAGAGGAGGAGAGTGTCTCCAGGGTGCTTTCCTTTGGAGGTATTTGGGGACATCCTCCAAGGAGGACACCCCGGGGAAAACCAGAACTCAGTAAAGGAACAACGCATCCCGTCTGGTCTGAGAATGACTTGGGAGACTCCTGAATGAGCTCGGAGAGGCATGTCCGGTTTCCTTTCTGGACATGTTACCTCCTCAACCCAGTTGGACAAGTGGAGGTCAACAGCGATAGCGATGGAAAGGAAAACTCTGGGAGATTTAAAAATGAATGATAATAGGAAACTTTTTTCTGTTGCTGGTTCTTTCTTCTGTGAACGAAACAATCTTGAGAATTGTCTTTGTTTTACAAATCAGAAAAGTACATTTTACCTTTTAGGGTCGGAGACATTCTTCCTGACGGAGAAACAGGAGGGGATACCTAAAATAAAGTAAAAAATATCTAGTTTAATCAACATGGTACATAAGTGAAGAGGACCAACACAACTCGGCAGTAAGGACATTTGGTCTAAACGTTACAACCAGTTAAAAATATGATTTAATTTAACTGATCATAGACAAAGATACAGTCATGAGAAACTTTAAGGCATTGAGTTACTGCCTTGTCATTGAGCTGCTTGCTATTTGTGTTTGTTTATTGTGAAACAACACAAATTGTAGCTGATGAACTTATGGTTCACTGAGCAAAGGAAGGATTTCCAGAGCTAAACTGATGTGACTTCTCTAACCAATGAGGCATGGAGAGACGGATGTAAGGTTTGTTATCTATAAACAGATATCTATGCGCTGATGACCTACCACTGTTTGGGTTTAGAGTTTGAAAATGATCACAGTCTCATTGGAAAGAGACAAGAAATACCTGGACTGATCAGGTATTGCTTGAGGTCAATGTGGGTGAGACGTGTAAATGCACTGATTATAAAACAGATTTTTTTAAAAACATTTAATGTCTATAGACCTCACCATTTTGCAAGGAGTTGATGCACGAGGAGATGATGTGGAGGAAGAGGTCGATGAGTCTGAGAGCTCTTCTCTGTGATTGGGTCGACTGGTCAGTCTTGGAGAAAAAGATGCACCTGCACCTGTGAACCAGTACGATCAATGTTCAGTGTCTAGGTCTGATCAGCTGTGACTGAAGTCATTATATCCACCAGGTACTCACCATGAGGAGGTGAAGGTAAGTCAGCTGTACGGCCAGAACTGATGAGCTGTGATGAAGGAATGAGAGGTTAGCACAAAAACAAGATGCTTCAGTTCCATACAACAAAACCCAGTAACCCCAAAACTGATTAGCACACCTGATAGTCCATTAGACTCTGTTTCATTTCACTTTCACACTGCACTGTCAAACAACCCAAACCCTTTGAATAACTTGGAACTGCACCAGGAACCACCGAAGGAAATGACACAGTGACATGAGTGGCACTTCCTTCTTCACAAACTGTAAACAACAAACAAGTACTGGTACATTTTGCATTTGTAGGATTTCTCTTTTGTCATTGGCTATTTCTCCCCTTAGCGTTAGACTCTCGTGCTTGTTTTACCCAGAATGCCCTAAGCTATAGTTTGTTTTCTGCTTTTGGACTGGTCTTCGGTCCACTTGGGCGTACCAGAGTTCACTTCACCCAAACCGAGACCTAGTTTTGTAGATAGATCCGAGTTTGCTTTTTTCATCTGCATCAGCAGACCACCACACTAGACTTGTTTAAAGCAGATTAAACAAGGTGGTGTGAATTAATTTTAGTCTTACCTGAGGTGTTTCTGGGATCTTGTTGTTTCTGGGATCCTGCTCACTGTCCCTAAATGAGCCAATCCGAGGTCTTGGTGGGGAGTATGTTTGTTGCAAGGAGAAGGAATTGGAAAATGAACCTTGGTTTTGATGATGGAGACCAGACCCCAAAGACGGAGACCCAGAGGAAGAGAGGGGAGGTTGGGGGTTTGAGAATGGGGGAGATAAAGGCGGAGTGTGGGGATATAAGCCCTGATTGGGGGCCCCAGATTGGGGTAAAAAGGACTGAGCCACACTCATTGCCACAGAGATGACGTTAGCCAAGGAAAAGTAAGGTTGGTCTGGGGAGGGCCATTGGGGAGGATTGGGTGCTGATGGAGAAGAGGTGGGGGTGAAAAGGGAAGGGTTGCTTTGCGCCCGGGGCAGTCGGGAGATGGGGTACATGGTTGGGAAGGAGGCAGTGTAAGTGTAATAGGGGTGATTCTGGAGTTGGTATTGAGCAGCTTGTGGGCGATGAGGTTGGGAAGTAGTGCTGGAGTCTGGTTGGGGGTAGTGGAGGGAGAACTGGGGGTGCTGATAGGAGGAAGCTGGAGAGAGGAACATAAATGACATTTAGTTTTAAAAAAGGTAAACATCTGGGTAATTCACGTTACCACCGGGTGGCACTGTGAATCATCTCTATACTGGTCTACATTTAGGAAATATCCAATAGAAAGAGATTTAGGTTGGATGCCAACCGAAGTGTTTCAACACTACCACCAAAATTAAACAGATTATATCCATATTAGTCTGTAAATATGTTCTATCCAGAACTCTATAAGCACCTTTTACTATCAAATTATCAATCAGTTAATCCAAAAAATAGTCAACAGATGAACCCTACACTGCATTAATGTTAAAATGGCAACAAATAATCAAGCATATAAGTAGATATCAATCACAAGATGATGTGACGGTATTATGTAAAACGCGACTCCATGTCGTACCTGATGGAGTCTGAAAAGACTGTGACCTCAGCGGTCTGACGAGGGGTGTGGCCTCGGTGTCGATGAGGAAATCCACAGCTTTCAAAGGTGAGGGGTCACCGTTATCAATATCTGACAGGAAGAGACAACAATCAGCCAGAGAAACGAATCAATGAACGAGTCAGAACTGACAGAGAAACATCAGCTCAAAGTAGATCTGAGTTTCAAACCATCAGACTGACTTCACAGTACAAATGTTGATACTTACCAGGTAAAGAGGACGAAGACAAAGTCCTGGTCAGACCCTTTGTTGCCTCGTTTAACTGTGAAGATTAGAGAACCAGTCAGAGTATAATTCAATAAAATTCCTGAAACCATGAAGTCTGACTGAGATGATTTTATATCGTAACGCTGTACTGATTCGTGAAAAACTATCGGTTTAAACAATTAAAGGATTCAACTGTTTATGCACTGTTCAACCAGAGGGGGGCAGAACTGAGTCAGTTTTAGGCATAATATTGCAAAACTTAACGCAAAAATTACACAGAAGCATAAAGACAGAACCCTAAATGACCTATTTGATAAAAGCAAAAAAGAGGTTGATTTTTGTAGTTAGTTATCAGAAGAAAAACTTTTAGGGGAGAAACGAGACGTACCTGTGATTGAGGCAATGCAGATGCAGTCAAGTTGGGCAACCTGCTGGCGTCTGCTGGATGCTGCTGATGCATCATTAACTCTGCCCTCTTTATCATTTCATACATGCGTAGAATAAACCCCTCTCTCTCTGATGGCAGGATGAAGTCTCTGAGTAGCTGAAAGTACAGAGTTGGTTGTTGATGGAGGACAAGCTGGAGGAGAAAGCTCAATGCTGATTGGTTGTCTCCTAACCATCACAGAGGCGATGTCCTCTGGATTGTCTCCATCCAGGTCAAACTTGAAGGTCACCATCTTGTTGTTGTGAGTCTGCAGCTGACACTCCACCACTCGGTCCACCTTGTCAGACACCTAAATGCACCAAACACAAACACCAGCTGCGTTTGCATCAACCATAAAATTGCATAAATGGAAACACAAACATTTTTTTAAAACTCATGGTTTTTGTGATGTGGAGTTTGACCAAATCTAAATTAGTTTCTTTCATAAAACTGCAACGGAAACTTTTTTTTTTTTTTTTGCATCACGAGTCATATGACCATCAGTGGGATGTTACTGCTGGCGGAAACGCCAAAGAAGACAACAACAAGAAGTACTAGGAGGATGATGATTTTTTCTTTTTTTGGTGCAAATTTCTTAAAACATTTGAAATACAACAAAGTGTTTTAAGAAATTTGCACTAAAAACTATACCAAAAATACTTGGTGAGATTTTCTGTTTTTGCAGTGTTGTAACTGTTTATTGGCATATTTTTAAATAACGTACCACGTGTAATTTCAATTTTATTTCTTAATTAATGGAAACACAGCAATTGTGAAGTTGTGTTTTTCGACATCAGCGGGATATCGAGAAGGATTTGTTGCCGTTTGTAATAGAAGCTCAGCTTTCGCCTGGAACGGCTCGACTCACCCCGACGATCCTCAGCCGGGCTCTGACTCTACGCCTGAACTGCTTCGTCGCTTCTCTTCTCGCTGCTTCCTGCTTGCTCCAATCTGACTGGCCGTCGTTGCCGTCACTCAGGCTGGATGTGATGTCAGAGGAGTAGCTGTGAGGAGAAAACACAGATTCTAAAGTAAAACACGTTGAAACGAAGGAGGCTGATTGTTTTCTCCTGTGTGTTACCTGTCGACAGGTGAGGAGAAGCCGCAGCGTGAATCAGTGGGATGATTTTCTGAACTTTGGGAAACAGCAATGCTCTGCAGAACACAGTTTCAATTAGAGCCAAGACTAACAATTACATTAGTTATCAATTAACTGGTTACAAAAATGGGATAGTTTGCACATTTTACATGTAATCCTTTTTTTGAAAATGAAATATTGGAAATACATTAAAAGATGCAAATAAACAAACAATTTGATTGCTTTTTGAAATTAGAAAATACACATTTTCTTGCCTAAGATATATTCTTAGGCAAAAGATGCATCTGTAGGTGAAAATAAAAAACAAAACTTCTAACATCAAGATGTGGAAACCTTCCCCCCTCCCAGTACAGTGTAGGGCTGATCTGGTCATTATTTCTTGGCTTAACTGATTAATAATTTGATGAAAAAGATCCTTAATTTTCTTACACAATGTGAACCAGGTGATTGTAAAGGAGATCTGGGTGAACATATTTAGTTTTTTATTATTTTAAATGCAAATTTTCTGTATAGTTTAGCTTAATTACTACTCTGAGTATATTATACTTTCAGCAAATTGCTCTTTATTTAAGTCTGTATATTCCAGTTAACAATTAATCAATTGCTAAAGTATTTTGATAATTGATTCATCATGATTTATCTGATTAATCATTAAATTAATCAGATAAATCAGATAAATCCTTCAATCTCTCTTTGAGATTTTATAGATTTATTTAAATTCATCCCTGTGATAATTTTTGTTGTTGTTTTCTAATGTTTGTAGCTGGACTGAAGCAAATACAGTTAATTTTTATTGTTTTTATCAAAAAAAAAAAAAAAGAAGAAAAAACCCAGATAGGTCCAGCTGACCTTTGGGAAGCGCAGCACCGGGAAGGGCGGAGCTTTGGAAGCCGTCCGTCTCAAAGGAGGCGGAGTCCCTGGATTGGGGGCGGAGCTTAATGAAGGAGGAGGAGCCTCTGGAGCCGCAGGAGGGGTGTTGAAGAAGTTTCCTGTCTCACAGTCGGCTGCCATAAGAAGAAGCAGTTATTAACTTGAACAGCAGCTGTAATAACTATTCAATCAGACGTTAAAACACGTAATTAAATAAACTGACAGGCCGCTGAGGAGTGAGACGCGTGTCTGGTTGTCCTGTCTTGGTCCTCGTCTCCGTCTTCTTCCGTTTTGCTGGACAAGACGCTGATCCCAGAATCTGCCGGGCTGCTGCTCGCCAACGGCATCCCTGCTGGGCTGGGAGCCGTGGGCGGGGCTTGCATGTCATCATTCTGTGAGTTTATTGGACGAGAGTTAAGGCTGAATCTCACTCTGTGGAGCTTCACGCAAACTTTCATTTTCAGGTGCACGTTCTCGGTGGTAAGATCCAACTGTTTTACAGGCGAAACAACCAAACAGGTTGCGAGTTGGCGCCCTCTTGTGGATGTAATTAATAATGTCTTATGAAAGAGAAAATTTAATAAGGGAGGGAATATAAGGACTTTCAGAGAACATTTTACCTTGTAACACGGTGCTCATGAAATAATATTTTTTTTTACATATGCCGATTGGGGGAAGTGCAGATATGCTGTGCACAGTAAAGTAGCTAAGTTACTTATTAAACAATAATAATCAACAGTTGGACGACTTTGTCAAGGTAAGTACGTGGCTCACCGAATACGCAAAGTACTACTACGACTTCAAAACAACATAATGAACGAATTCAATCAATTAAGAAAATAAAAAATTTTGATTGGTAAATAAAATCTTAAAACATTTAATTTGTTGCTTCAGACTCACCTGATTGGCCACCCTCCCAGAAGCAGACGCGTTCAAAACGGATGCAGGCTTCTGATTGGTCGGTTTGGACTGATCAGGGGCGGGCTCAGTCGCCTTTGCGTTGACAGCCACTTTAAGGTTGTTCAGAGCTTCCTCCAGCAGGCGGCGCTTTTTGTCCCGCTCCTGTTTTATGGCAGTCACTCGGTTTCTGATCGCCTTGGCGATCACCTTGTAGTCGGACTTACACACAAATCCCAAGATCACCTGAGAGACAAAGATGACAGGTGAGTCCCGCCGGCAGGTGATTATTGTTTGATGATGTCGCCAGTGTGGCGATGACGCTACCATCTCCTGGGCGACCTCTTCAGGGACGTCTTTGTACAGCTCAAAAAGGAACTCGATGGCATTGTTGTCTTTGTATTTGCCCAGAAGCTTCTTGTTGTCTTCCACCCTGAGCCAGAGTTTCAGCGCCGCCTTTGCACCATCGTCTTCCTCAGCAAGCTCCACACAGTAACCCGTCTTTTCCTGGAAGAACCGGTGCGCCAGCAGGTCCTGAACCGTAAACCTATCGAAGAAATCAGAAGTCAATAAGAGACACAAGTGAAGCAAATGAGAATTATTCAGTTGTATTTTAAAGCTTCTAGAGTAAAAACTGTTCATTAGGAAGCTCTAAAACAAAGATCCAAGAAGAATACAGCTCTATGTTTTTATTCACACCTGCCCTCTTTAATTTGCTTTAATCAAACTCTAGTTTGTGTATCTGGTTCTTTTGGGGAGGTGTGAATGTTTACTGAGTTTTTCCCACTAACCTCTCAAAGCTGCTGGTTCGGATGCAGCCCTCGATTATCTCATTCAGCTCCTGGTTTTGTACTTTATAAAAATTATCCGGTTTGATTCCCTGGAGGACAGACGGTGGGTCAAACACGGAAACACTACAGGAAGTGCGCAGGTGTGAGGTGGGCGTGGCCTTACGTTGGTGACTTTGCGGTAGATCTGGGCTGCGTTTTGACACTCGGAGTACGGATACTCTGAAGTCGCCATCTCCAGCATGCACATACCGAAGGCGTAAATGTCCACGGCCTCGTCATACTTCTCCTCATACATCTCTGGAGCCATAAACTCAGGCGTTCCTGAACGCACCACGAGTCACGGTGTGAGACGCTCAAACAGGACCGTTCCCCCCCACTTCCTGAGCAGATGCTTCTTACCGATGACGCTCTTGGCGAACGAGGCCTTCTTGAGCGTCGCAAGGCCCAAGTCCCCAATCTTGACCGAGGCGGTGGGTCCGTTGATGAAGACGTTGTCGCATTTAAGGTCTCGGTGGAGAATCGGTGGCGAGCGCGAGTGCAGGAAGTGGAGACCTTTCAGGATTTGCAGGCTCCATCTCTGCAGCAGCTTCAGCTTCATGGGGCGGAACCGGCGCACGTACCTGGATGGGTTTAAAGGAAAAAGGACAAGGAGGGTCATGTTCAGGATACGCTCGGGTGGGTTTCCTCCAACTGTCCACAGCCTGAACATTTCAACTGTAATTTCTTCATCTTTCCAAACTCCTTCCTGACTTTCCAAGTCAGATTGGTACCTGGAAAAATGTCTGAATGTCTGAATGAAATAATCTGGTAGAACCATCGATATTAAGGAATTATTAACTTATCTTGCTGAAAAGTTGCTTGTAAGTTAGTTTTGTCTTATTTTGTCAAAATACTTGGTAAGATTTGATGCTTTAGATTTCGTTTTTATGAGGGTTAAAGGTTTTTGTGGGCTGTGTTGCTCACGTTTTGAGCGTCCCAGACGTCATGAGCTCCGTCACCAGGATGATGCACTTCGCCGATTTCCAGGAGTCGTAGAACCTCACGATGTTGGGATGCTGCAGGACTTTGAGCATCTCCACCTCCTCGCTGAAGCGCTGGCGCTCGGATCTGCTCAGACGGTGAGTCTGCGGAGCGTGAACACATGAACGCCGTCAGCCGTTCACCTTGTGAGAGAGAAAGCGCCACCCTGGAGGACGCTGAGCCCTCACAGAGCTGCTGCTGATGACCTGCTGACATGGCAACACAAACGCCTCACTTTGCTGCCAAAGTCGGTTTTCTGTTTGTTTATTTATGATCCGCCGCTTCCTGTGTCTCTGAGTTCATGACCAGATCGCCGTAGCAACCAGACCCGGGAAAATTAAAAAAGGTGAAAATTAAATCATTTTAACACATGAATTTAATTTAATACATTTGATATACATGAAATTAATACAAACAATTGAATTTCAATAAAATTGAATGACATTTAACTGGATAATTTAATATCAATTAAATTATATAAATATGTCAAAAGATACATTTGAAATGAAAGCAAATTTAACAAAACTATTTAAGACATAAAATTATATAAATAAATATAAGAATTTTAATTATCAAATTAAATGAAAAAAGAGTTTAAAAAGTTTATAAATAATTTAAAAAAATATATAAAAATGTAATAAATTTATTTAGTCACGCTTTGTAATGACACTAATATAAAAACATTATTTAAATTTTTATATTTAAATTATAAAAAATAAATATATATTTGTATTAAATTAAATGTATACATTCAAAAATAAAATTTAATAAATCTGTTATTTGCTAATTAAATTATAACAATACATGAAAACATTTGGTGTTAAATAAAAAAATATAACATGGCATTTATTAAATGTATTGAATAGAGCAAAAAAGTAAATAAATATTTTAAAATATATGTGAATGTAAAATTTAAAACCTCTATTTGTTGTCTTGTTCTTCTTGCTTTGTGTTTAGATTTTCGTGAGTTTTTTATTTCTCTCAAATTGTTGCTGCTTATTAAAACAACCTGTGGATTTAAAGTGGAAAACGTCCTTCAGTGGGAGAAAAATCACTTTAAAAACACAAAACAGCAGATAGCCACATGTCAGGCGTGTTTCTGCACCAAACAAACAGCCTGATGGCAACGTCTGCGTCTGTGTGTGTGTGTGTGTGTGTGTGTGTGTGTGTGTGTGTGTGTGTGTGTGTGTGTGTGTGTGTGTGCGTGTGTGTGTGTGTGTGTGTTATCACCAGCATCCAGCCGCCGTGCGCTCGCTCAGATACTGTGTATGTTTCAACAAACTGCTGACTCATGTTTCATCACGCAACACGTATGTGCGTGTGTCTGCAGCCTGCATGAGGCGCGGAGCTGAAGGGGAGCAAACCGATCCAGGAACATATTTCCGGATTTTTCTGGATGTTTTAAACGACGTGAAGGGAAAAACTCTGGAATCCAGCTGGGTTTAATGGACACATCAAAAAATTAGAATATCGCATAAAAGTCATTTTAGAAAGTGAAGATAATGTAGAATCACCACACAGAGAGATGCATCTAAAGCCTTTGTTTCTTGATTTTTGATGATCAAAGCTCATACATAATGAAAAAATGTTAAAATTGGAAAACTGAAAAAGATCACAGTGTCGCTTTCTAATCAGCTAATTAACTCGAAGCTGCTGCAGTTTCCTCGGCCTTAAAACAATTTCACAAGGAGGAGAAGGCTCAGAAAGTTATTGCTAAACAAGCTGGATGTTCTGTATGCAAGCATCTTAGCAGAAAATTGAGTGGAAGGAAGAAATATGATTGCACTATTTTTGCTTTCATTTAGGTCTGAATGTCGGACAGATTACATTAATAACAGAAATGGATGCTCAGTTAATTAGTTTATCTCATTTTAATGTAACAAACCATTAACTGACAATTAATAGTAAGTTGGTTAATGGGTTGCGTCTCTGTGTGGTTCTGATCCATCAATCCTCGTTGACGTAGTTCTGATAAATTACATTCACTCGGATCAGACAACCAGCGAATATTATGGCTGCTGAAGACAGAAAAACAAAGAGGAGAAGTAAATTTCTTCCAAAAATCCAGGAATTTTTAAATTAGTCTCAGAAGATTTCTAGAGAGAAAAAGTTTGAAGAAAACTTCCATCCATCCATCCATTTTCTGTCACCCTTCTCCCTAACGGGGTCGGGAGTTGCTGGTGCCTATCTCCAGCAGCGTTCCGGGCGAGAGGCGGGGTACACCCTGGACAGGTCGCCAGTCTGTCGCAGGGCAACACAAAGACAAACAACCACACACACACTCACACCTAAGGAGAATCTGGAAAGCCCAATCAACCTGACAGTCATGTTTTTGGACTGTGGGAGGAAGCCGGAGTACCCGGAGAGAACCCACGCACGCACAGGGAGAACATGCAAACTCCGTGCAGAAAGACCCCGGGCCGGGAATCGAACCCAGGACCTTCTTGCTGCAAGGCAACAGCGCTACCCACTGCGCCACTGTGCAGCCCACTGAAGAAAACTTGGAATTTAAAAAGTTAAACAACCAGACCAAATATTTTGAAACTCAAAAACTCGAAGGCTTTTGACTTTTGAAGCTCAAATCTCCAAGTTTTTACAGAAAATTTCTGAAATTGATCTCAAAATTTTGACTTGCAAAGTTTCACCTTTTTGAACTAAGAAATTTCCTATTTTATTTATTTATTTACTTTTAAAAAAAATTCAACGTTTTACACTCAAAAATTTCTGATTTTTTTGGCAGAATTTTCTTTTTTTTCCCCATTTGGCTCCATCGGTCGCCATGGTAACGGAGTCCCTGACCCCGTGACCCGGTGGTTACCTGCAGCTCGCACCAGGCCACCTCCACCGTCTTCTCCGTGTCCAGGCCTTTGTAAACCGTCTTGAACGATCCTCGTCCGATCTCGATGTTGAATTTCAGGAATCGTCCATCGGGAGACGAACCCACCGCCTGCGTCTCCTCCTCGTCGCGCGCCTCCTGCTTCTGCCGTTGCCATGGCAACTCCTCCCTGGTGGAGTCGGACAGCGTGACGCCGGATTCCTCGGCCGAGTCCCAGCCGATGCTCATCCCCGCGGCGGTTTTATCGCCGGCGTCTGATTGGCTGGTCGGGTTGGCCGGAGGGCTCCAGCCTTCCTCCTCCTCCTCTTCATCTTCATCTTCCTCGGTTCTCTTCATCGCGTCGATGTCAGGTGTCGACGTCATCGCGGCCCACCTGGGGTCTGAGTTCAGGCGCGATTGTGACGTAACAAAAGTTGGGCGGAGCTTCAAGAACCTATACATAGAGAAAGCCATGCTAATTTTTCACAACTAAAGCATAATGTGTTGGTTAATTTTTCCCATAAACATTTTAAAAGTTTTATTATATAAAATGTTATATTTAAATGTTAATATTAATATTTAAATGTATATTATTTTCACTTTTCAAACTGAAGACGAAGAAAATCAAATATCCAGTTATAGATCTGATTTAATCCCAGATTAAGTACAGATTAAAAACAAGAAAAAGAAGATTTTACAACAAAAAAAAACTCATAAGTTGTTATTTTTGAGATTCAAAAGCAAAAAATGTTTGACTTTTAGACATTAAATATAATTTAACTTGAACAGTTTTTTGTCCTTCTTTATGTCCAAAAATTAAACTCTGAGTTTTTTCCTCCAACTGGATCAGATCCTGATTATTTTCTATTCTTTTAGATTTCTGAATAAAGTTTTCTGGCTATTTTGAGTTTGGTGTAAATAATGTAAATATTTGTGTTGCACTCACTGTGTTTGTCCGCTGTGATCGGCTTCAGACCGGAACCGGTAAATCCACCTGGCGGACCTTTAAAGTTCTGGCTGAGGTTCAGTTCCGATCTGAGTCCAGGTCCTTCTCGTCCTGTGATGTCATCGCCTGACATCCGCGCACGCTATCAGCTCGGAACAGACCGCACGAGCAACAAGGAAGCCCCGCCCACCGGACACCTGGCTGAAAAAGAAAAAAACGGGTCACGTGACTTATCAGAACCGGATCGATCATCCATCTGCTGTCTATTTATTTATGTTTTTATTTTGGTCAGTTTCTGTATTTTTTTGTATCTGAATTTTAATGAAAGTTATTATTTTCTTTTTCCTGTAAAAATTCTGCATTTACGACACAGAAACTTCACTTTTACTTTCTTAGAAATAAGGAAATAAACAAATACTTTTCTTTAAGTATTTGTTATCTGATATTTACTTTACATTTTTATTTTGGTCACAAGTTTTATATATTTGTGTCATGTGAATTGCAATATTATTTTTATTTTTCCTATAAAAGTATTAAATAGCCACAAATTTAACTGTCAACACATCACTGCTACTCTGTCCACCAGAGGGCAACATCATCTTAATTCTGCAGATTCCGTCATTTAATTTAAGTTTTGATATTTTATTTAAATCATTTTCTATGGTAACTGGTGTGTTTTATCATGTTTGAAGAATTCCGTGCATGAATCTATCTATCTATTTATTTATTCATTCATTTGTGTATTTATTTAATAATTTATTTATTTATTTATTTATTTATTCATTCATTTATTTGTTTATTTATTTGTGTGTCAAATCTCCGTCTGCTGCTGCAGAGCTCAGCTCCGTCCTCCGATATAAGGCTGTGAGTATGAACAATCTCTCTTTTGTTTGTCTGCTTATTTATTTATTGTTTATCATTTAAAATGTTTATTGTTCAAAATGCTTTAAGACATTAGAGAATGTGTTTGTTTTAACTAAAAACTTAATGAATGATATCCAATCTTTAATGTAGTTCATGATTGGTTTTTTCCTGTCAATTTTCATAATAAGCATAATAATAAACAACCTGATATGATGAAAGAAACCCAGTTTAAAGTGTTTTGTGTATAAAATCAAGCAATAACCAGGCAAATTGTGTTTTAAATGAAGAAATCTACTTTCTGTTCATATTTTCTTTTCCTCCTTAAAGCAGTAAACCTTTGATCTTTAATCCCAGCTGGAGGATTAAGCAGATTTTCTCATTAATCCGTTTCTTATCTCCATCTTTCCACCTTTATCCCTTTGTCCCGTCGTTCTTCCTCCTCTTCTTCTTGTTTAATTTCCTGTCTTGTAGCTGTGACGTCATACGGTGATAAATGATCGATTCTGTGGCTCTGGGAAGTCAAAGAATCGCGTCAATTCACGTCATGTCCCGCTGTCTGACGCTCCTCATCCTCCTCCTGGCGATCCATTCATCATCCCTCCAGGGGGTGGCGCTGTGGCGCCGGGGAAACCGAGTGTCTTCCATCAATGCCTGCTACCAGAAGGAAGCGCCGGACGGAGGACTGATGGTTCGCTGCAGCGGACTACGACTGACCCAGGTCGCATATATATATATATATATATATATATATATATATATATATATATATATATATATATATATATATATATATATATATATATATATATATATATATTATTGAGTCATTTTTTATGCGGCTACTTTTTTCTTTTACTCGACTATAAATATGTTGCGTAATAAAATGTTTTGGCTGCTCTGTTCACCTCTTATTAAGGCTCCCATGGAAAAAACAGTGGAGAAAATAGAAAAAACATCATTTTCAGTCAAATTGTCTGTTTTGACTTTCAATTTACTATTAATAACAGAAATTTGTCATAACAATAATAAATCATAAAATTCTCATCATGATAGAAAAAAATTTAATAATTGATAAACAATACAATAAGTGTGATTTTCAAGTAATCAGGCTTTGCATAATTTCATTTAATAATATGTTTGAATTTAATTATTTTTATTGTGGAACAAACAGTGGAGAAAATAGTAAAACATAAAATCACACTGGCAGTTTTGATTCTTTATTTACCACCAAAAGATGAAATTTGTGTTGACAATAAATCATAATTCTTATTATGATAATAGATTTTTCACAATAAATGATAAATGATACGATAAATGTTTGTCTCTCCAGGTTCCTGCCGGCCTGTCCAACCACACAACCCGCCTGTTTCTGAACAGGAACCGGCTCAGCTCTCTGCCGGCGTTCTGCTTCTCGGACCTGTTCCTGCTGGACGAACTGGACCTCTCTCACAACCAGGTCCGGGAAAAATTAGCTTTTTCTCCCCAGTCAAAAACACAAAACTAATATGATTATCAATTCTTTCTCTTTTACCCACACAACAATAAATTAATCAAATAACATTGTGATGAAACCTGCATTACTATGACATTAGCCTTAATTTTTATTTTTTTTTTTACTTTTTTGGCCCATTTTTGGTCTATAAAATATTTATAAAATAAGAATTTTCTTTTAAAGACTTTGTTGTGTTTAGCCAAGTATAATTGGATAAGTGTGTCCGGTTGTGTTTCTGATGTTTGTGGAATGACTTTAAATATATATGTATGTATATATATATAAATATAAACCAGTAAAACCCAGAGACACCCACTTCCTGTTTCCTGTCGCAGCTGTCCTCTCTTGAACCCGGGTGTTTCTCCGGCCTGGCATCGTCTCTCCGGTTCTTGGACCTCTCTTCCAACCGGCTCACTACGTTGGACCCGGCAGTTCTGGGTGGACTGCAGGTCCAAGCCAACCTGAGCCAGAACCCGTGGCACTGTGACTGCAGCATGCAGGTGGGCCTCAGGGCGGTGTTGGTGCCCCACACACTGCAAAAACACAAAACCGTACAAAGTATTTCTGGTCCAGTTTCTTAGTTCACTTGAAATAAAACTAAACTAACTTGCAAGTAACTTTTCAGCAAGAAATATGAGCTTATTTTAAGTGAATAATTCCTTAATATTGATTTTTTAAAAATACTTTTTCTATTGGCAGATTAATTCACTTATAACTTGGGTAAAACAGCTTGTTAAAAGTGAAATAATCTGCCAGTGGAGTAAATAGTTTTTAAAAAAGTAAGAAATTATTGCCTGAAAATGTGTTTTTATATTTGCTGTAAAGTTACTTCTAAGTTGTTTTTGTCTTATTTGAAGTGTACTGAGATATTTACCAGAACACTTGGTAAGATTTAGTGTTTTTGCGGTGAGGGACAGGTTGGTGACTTCCTGTCTCTTCCCAGGTGTCCATATCTCAGCTGGACATGGACCAGCCCTCTCTGGAGAAAGTCATCTGTCAGACTTCGGACCTTCCTAACCTCGGTACGTTGAGTCCACCTGGTTCCTCATGTTCAAAACCTCAGAACCTGCTTCTGGTTGTAACTGTGTGTGTGCTTCAGGAGCTACTGGGCTTCCACTGGTCTTACTGGTGCAGGACTGGGATCTGTGTCAGTCTGTGAGGAGAACCACCGACTTCCTGACGCTGATCACTATGCTCCTCTGGTTCATCATGCTCCTTTCCTACCTGATCCACTACATCCGTCATAACAAGGTGGTGGCCCGACGACACATGGAGTACCTGAAGTTCCTGGAGAGCCGAGACCCATTCAGACCCCGGTGACCATGGTGACCCCGGATGACCCCAAGAACGCTCAGCAAACCACCTAAAGGCCACTAAAGCTGCAGTTTGTAACTTTTATAAAGAATATTTGTTAAAACTGCCACCATGTCTTGACTGTCTGAAGAAATAAACCGCTCCCGTCCAAAAACAACCAGTCAGAGCGAGGAGGAGGGTCTTAGCGCTGTCAATCATCCTCATGTGCTTGCAGAAAAGAAAAACTTACTGTTACAGGAAAACCGTTTATTCGTTGTCATCTGTGGCCATGCTAATTAGCTTTAGTATTCACGCTAACGGAGAGCGAAGGGGAAGAGTTGAGAGGTGATTGGAATCACTAAGACCCGCCCCCTGGCTCTGATTGGTTGTTTCTCATTCACATTGGGAGAAGCGAGAAGAGCTCTTTTTATTTAACTGTCATATAGAGCCACAACTTAAAGACAGTTTCAACAAATATGCAAAGAAAGATTTATAAAAGTTACGCTCTACAGCTTGAAGCCTGATTCAAAATGATTGTTTCTGATCCAAAAGCTACGTTCACACAGCAGGCACATGCAAACTATATCCGAATTTTTTACGACTGTCTGAACGGCTTAATTCTGATCTTTTCACAGAAAAAACTATCAGACATCAGGTGAACGAAAAAATATAAGGATTTCAGGAAAAACTAAAATAAATTTGAAAATTAGCATCAAGACTAGCTGTGGGAATTTATTCAAGTACAAGCAAGCCATGACTCCTGCAGAACCTTTCAGAATCATAAAACTACAGGTCAAAGGTCAAAGTCTTACCAGTCGTTAATCCCTAGAAGTTCTGTTTATTGGACGTTTTTAAAGAACTCCCACAGAACCAGATGGACTTTTCCAAGGATGTTAATGATGATGACAACAAACCTGCAACTCTGAAAGTTTTTCCTTGCATACATCATCCTTGCATACATCATCCTTACTTGTATGTACATGCTGTTTCCATGGTAACTGCCTCCCAGCTCAGAGTTCACGGCCTCCTGACTCAGTCTGCCTCTGTTCACCTAATCTATGTGCTAAAAATGTCAAATAAATCCTGAAAAGTCAGTTCAGGTTGGGTTCTTTGTGTCTGTGAGTCAGATTTCTGTTTACTACCTGAACGTCTATGTTCAAATGATTTGAAAGGATGCATCAGTTTATTGCATCCAAAATGAGTGTATTTGTGTTGTACTAAAACCGGTAAATACAAGTGAAACGGATCATTCAGTGACAGAAACCATTTCCTTCAGAATAATTTCAACTTTAGTTTTATTTTTCCTACTGAAGAACTTTTTTGACAGAATTTAATTTATTTGATATTAATTTTGAAATCTTTGAAAATGTAGTTGTCATTATTATTAATATTATATTATTTAGGATAATGATATCTAAAAATAGAGAACATTTAAAAATAATTTGATGTATAATAAATAGTTAAGAACTTATTAATCTTATTGTATTCCTCATATAGAGACATGACATAAAAGGTGAGATTTACCAATAATAAATCTCTAGTAATAAGTAGATAATTAATCATTCTTCTTTTTCTAATAAAATTTGGTTTGTTTCTAATCTGCACTTGCGAATAAAAAAAAATACAAGTACAACTTATTTTATTAATCACAAGATATATTATTTTCAAAGTGAAAGCATGGACTTTATTTGTTGCTCTGTTGAAGCAGGATCGAGTCATCTGGGATCGACTGCCTCTGCCTGCTGTTTCCCCTCCGCTATCAGCTGCTCTGGTCTGCAGAGTGAATACTGTCCAGTCATTGTGAGGATCAGCTTCAGCTGCTCCGAACATCGAACCCCTCGGAACCGCACAGTTCGGCCCAAACACAGTATGAAGGAGACAGCAGCCAAGCGGAGAGACAAGGCGGGCGGTCGGGACCGGGACAAGTCCAACAAGGAGCCCAAAGAGCCCAAGGATGTGAAGCCCGCGATCGCGGCCGCGGAGCCGCAGGACGTGGAGATGCCGGAGGAGGAGACGAATAACGCGGTGAAGCTGCCCAAGGAGCAGGACAGCCTCACGCTGGAGGGTAATCCTGGGTCTAATGTTCGGGTAGAACCGGGGGAACCTGTCCGGTACTGAAGTCACTGTGTTTCTGGACACTTTGCTGCACTTGTTAGCTTTAGCCTGTTAGCATGAAACCAACTACTGCCAGATGCCGTAAAACAGCAGACGGGGACGTAAAAACGTCCAGAGGCTGTTTTTATGTTGTTTATTTTATGTTTAGCGGTTCTAGTTCATGGCCCGACCCAAACCATTTTAGAGAACTAGTAAACAGTGAGACAACATTTCAGTGTTTTGGCCTGAGGACAGTTCAGGATCCTGATGTCGCTTCTGCTGCTGAATCATTGTTTATCAAGGTATCAGATCTCCTGTAGAACCGTTTACGGTTCTGCTGGACCGGTCACTCCAGAATGGACCAGTTCAAGTCCATCTATGTGGTTCGCTTGTCTTCAGATCCTGAAGGATTCAGTGATCAGGGATTAAAATGCAACTTTTAGGTGAAATTCACGACGTTCCTGCTGCAAGGTTCTGGAAAGAGTGAAGGGCTCACAGAATGAAAACAGAGTTTCAATGTTTAAACTCCACTTTACACCTTTTCTTTTTTTATTTCATGTCTTAATGAGTCCCTGACTTGTTCGGCTCTAGAAATCTGCGTTGCCTGGTCTTGTGATCAGAGTTGGATGTTTGTGAAGCTCCTCTCTGATCTTCATCCTCTCCTCTTCCTCAGACATCAAGGAGCATGTGAAGCAGATCGAGAAGGCCGTGTCTGGGAAGGAGCCACGCTTCGTCCTGAGGGCCCTGCGCGCGCTGCCGTCCACCAGCCGCCGCCTCAATACCGTCGTCCTGCAGAAAGCGCTCACCGGCTTCTTCACCAGCAACACCTCCACCAGAGACTTCCTGCTGGGCTTCCTGGAAGAGGTGAGCCACTCTGATCCGTTTATGTCTGGATTCCTGCTCACCCAGCAGCCGGTGATTTCACTGAGCCGTCCTCTGTCTGTGTCTCAGCCCATGGAGACGGGAGACGGAGACATCCAGTTCCGCCCGCGGACGGGGAAAGCAGCGTCGGCTCCTCTGCTGCCGGAGGTGGAGGCGTACCTGCAGCTGCTGCTGGTCGTCCACCTGACCAACAGCAAGCGGTACACCGAGGTGAGGAACACACACTGCTACTGGACCGGACCTCTAAATCATGAATAGATTATTGATTCTGGGCTCGGTGCTGCGTCAGATTTTAGAAACAAATGTCTGAAAATTATGCGTGTTTCTATTAGAGCTGGACAATAAATTGATTTTATTGCCTAATCTAATTTTGAAGATTTAATTTTAAGATTTTTTTTATTATTGGAACAAAAACAAAGTCATGATTTTACAAGAATAAAGTCATATCATATTAAAGATAATTAGAGAATAAATTCTTAACATTTCCAGAATACAGTAGTAATTTTATGAGAACTTAAACATAGAAAAACAAAAAATTAATTATTCAAGTTTTTTTTATCTTCTTAAAACAATTTTAGATTTTTCTGGTAAAATTAAGTAAAGTCACATTTTTGTTATTTCACAAAAATTCTAATGACGTGGCCCCAGTACTCGGTCCTCCAGCTCAATGAGGGTTGAGTTTAACTAAAAGCAATTTTAAAAAAATATAAATGTATTTGTTTCAAATTTTTATTTTAGAAAAGAAAGAAAGGAAAAAGAATAAACTAAAACTGGTAATTGGATCTGGTATGAACAAAAATCAGATTTCTTTTTAAGCTATGTCACCCAGCCTGTGCAGAACCTGATGGTGTCTCTGACCCTCTGTGACCTCTGTGACCCCTGTGACCTTGACTGCTGCCGTTCTGGTTTCAGGCCCAGAAAGTTTCTGATGAACTGATGCAGAAGGTGAGCTCCAAGAATCGCAGAGCTCTGGATCTGGTCGTAGCCAAATGTTACTATTATCACGCCCGAGTGTACGAGTTCCTGAACCAACTCGACACCATACGCAGGTACACACACACACACACACACACACACACACACACACACACACACACACACACACACACACACACACACACACACACACACACACACAAACCAGATGCTTGGCGATTGGGACATAAAAGTTTCTTCATATCAGTTGAAATTAGGAGTTAGTGTGAATAAACTGTTTTAAATCTAAATAACATGTAAACACCGGCAGGAATCATAAACTCTTTAAACAGTTTTCAGCGTCTAAACTACAGAACCTGAGATTAAAATTCTTTAAAAAATGTCAGAAGTCTGACATTTTTTTTCTGATTAAAGTCAGAAATTAAAATAAAAAAGTAAAAATAAAATAATAGAGAATTATGAGAAAAAAAGTCAGAAATTTAGCAATTAAAGTTAGAATTTTGAGACAAAAGGCAGATCTTGTTTAATCCTCTTTCACATAAATTAAATTTAAGGTGGGATTAGAACATCTTACATGTGACTTTGTGCCTCTGTAATCTCAGCTTTCTGCACACCCGGTTGCGCACGGCGACGCTGCGGCACGACGCCGACGGCCAGGCGGTGCTGCTCAACCTGCTGCTGAGGAACTACCTGCACTTCAACCTGTACGACCAGGCAGAGAAGCTCGTGTCCAAGTCCGTGTTCCCCGAGCTCGCCAACAACAACGAGTGGGCGCGCTACCTCTACTACACAGGTGGGACACACACCTGCAGGGGGGTGAGGACGGAGGGTTGGGGGCTGCGGAGGGCTCACCTGTGTGTCATGTGACCCCTGCAGGTCGGATTAAAGCCATCCAGCTGGAATACTCAGAGGCCCGCAGGACTCTGACCAACGCTCTGAGGAAAGCTCCACAACACACTGCAGTGGGCTTCAAGCAGACCGTACGAACACACACACACGCGCACACACTCACACTATCGCGCACACACACACACACACACCAAGTGACACCAACAAACACTGAAGCAATCAGAACCTCCAGGGACCGGTCTGGTCCATAAAAACTCCATTTAAATTCCCTAAGCTGGGAGGTAAAGCTGTGTTCCCCTGTTTGACCAGCAGGCGGAGCTGTTGAGTCATGTTAGATGCTCGTTGTTTGTTTTGGCTAAAAATACTGGAAAATACTTTAATTTTAATCAGGTATTTTCAAAGTGTAAAGAGTGTTCTCAACTGTGGTGTTGGAAACATTTGAAACCTTAAAACGATTGAAAGGTGTTACTGCGGGTAAACGTTTGGGCCCTGTTCCTGGTTCTGTTTGGCTCCGGTTCTGACGGGCCGGTCTCTGTTCCAGGTCCACAAGCTGCTGATCGTGGTGGAGCTGCTGCTGGGAGAAATTCCCGACAGACTGCAGTTCAGGCAGCCGTCGCTTAAACGCTCCCTGATGCCGTACTTCCTGCTGACCCAAGGTCAGTGTCCCCACGCACGCACACACGCACGCACACACACACACACACACACACACACACACACACACACACACACACACACACACACACTGCTTTCAGATCCTCATCAGAACCAGGACCAGGTTCTGACTCCCCTGTCGTTCATGAATGAATCAGCATTTGATAGAACGATGGGAAATGGACTTCTGGTTTCAGTTCCTGATCAGAACCACGTCTACAGATTCTATAATTAATTCCCAGATGATGGCAGAGGATCCAGAAACTACTCAAGAGAACCACTTCAACAAATCAATAATTGATCAAATTATCAGCCATTTTGATATTTAAAAGTGACATCATCAAACGGACCAAAATGTAAAGTAATGTGGAAATTTTGGTATTTTAAGGACCAAAATGACTATAATTTATATAATTAACAAAAAATAACAAAATCAGGCAAAAGAAAAATTTTCCAAATCATTTTCTTTCAATAAAAAAACTTTGGTGTGTGTGTGTGTTTTTTTTGTGTGTGTGTGTGTGTGTTTTTTTTTGTGTGTGTGTGTTTTTTTTTGTGTGTGTGTGTTTTTTGTGTGTGTGTGTGTGTGTGTGTGGGGGGGTGTGTGTGTGTGTGTGTGTGTTTTTTTCCCTCAGCGGTGAGGACTGGGAACCTGGCCAAGTTCAACCAGGTGTTGGAGCAGTTTGGAGAGAAGTTCCAGGCGGACGGGACGTACACGCTCATCATCCGACTGCGACACAACGTCATCAAGACTGGTGAGCCAATCACAGGCCTCCGCTGCTCCCAGCCAACCAGAGCTCCCATCTCCAAAGTGTGGCGGAAAAGTTTGAAAAGTGTTTGAGTTTTACTCTGTGTGTGTGTGTGTGTGTGTGTGTGTGTGTGTGTTCAGGCGTTCGGATGATCAGCCTGTCGTACTCTCGGATCTCTCTCTCTGACATCGCTCAGAAGCTGCAGCTCGACAGTCCGGAGGACGCAGAGTTCATCGTTGCCAAGGTAACCATGATTTAAATTACTCTTAAAGGGGCGGTATTCTGTAAAATTAACCTTTTGTAGCTTTCTACATGATGTTATAAAGTCATTCCCTCATTAGAAACATCCCTGGAGGTAGTGTTGCTTTGATTATTTCATGTTCCATCTCCACGGCAACCATTCAGCTCCCCCACAACTCCCTTACTCAGCTCCTTCAGACTAGCCAGCAGCAATTAGCAAATACCTGCTGAGCTGATTATAGGAGCTACTTCTCAGTGAAACGTTGGTAAAAATGTTACAGGGTCATGTTGTCATGACTTCATGAAGGCGGAGTTTCAGAAAGAGCAGGAGCTTCTTAAAGAGACAGAGGCATTAAATTACAAAATCATTTTTAAAACAGCTGAAGGTGACAGTGTTACCTGGTGTTGCTATAAAATATACCTGGAAGACAGAACCGCCCCTTAAAGGCGAGGCTGGTTTAATTTGACCGTTACGCGCAGGCGATCCGTGACGGCGTGATCGAGGCGAGCATCAACCATGAGAAGGGCTTCGTCCAATCAAAGGAGACGATGGACATCTACGGGACCAGAGAGCCTCAGCTGGCGTTCCACCAGAGGATTTCCTTCTGCCTCGACATCCACAACATGTCTGTGAAGGTAAAGCGGAGGTTCCTCCTGGCTGCAGCTAATCAGAGGAAACTGATCAGCTGCAGCTCCAGGATCTGACTCTCTGTCTCCCCCTGCAGGCCATGCGGTTTCCTCCTAAAGCTTACAACAAGGACCTGGAGTCAGCAGAGGTAACGCAGCTTCACTCCCACTTTTCTACTTCTGTTGTCATATTTAAAGGCAGAAGGTAAAACTGACTTTTTAGCGTTTTACTTTAGATGGGATTTTATTGCATTATGAGGCTAATTTATAGTTGGCACAACTGGTATTTAAAACCCCATAAAACAGTTTTTCCTGTTTTTCTCCAGTTGTTTCAATAAAGGTGCATCAATAAAAAAAAATAATTTTGAAAATATAATTAAACGCAGTTACTGTGTGCATTTTAGTGATCAAAATTAATCTTTATGTAATAGTTGTCCTAAATAAGCTAATTACAAATGTTTTTATGTGTTTGTGAGAAAATGGAGTCACATTGATTCAGTTACCTAAAACAGAAGAAACAGTTTTTATTCTTACTTTTATTGTTTTCACAATATTTAATATTCGTAACAAAAAGCTGCACCAATAATTCAACTGTTTAGGCAACATTCTACCTAAAGAGGGCAGCACTGAGCATATTCAGCAAAACAATGCAGAACTAATAAAATATGCACAAAAATGTCAAAAAATAAAAAACCCCCATAAAAGATAAAACCCTAAATATCCTGTTTACCCAGTTAAAAAGCAAAAATAAAGTTTATTTGTGGTTTAGTTACACTTTGTTATTAAGCCATTAAACACCAATTAGTCAAGTATTTATGAATTTGAACATTAAAAGTCGGAATATTCAGCATGTTTTTAATTTAATGCAGCACAGTGAACAGAAACGGCATCATCAGAAAAACTAAAACCAGATTTAGTTGTTTGAATTTATTTTTAGGACATAAATAAAGTAAAATATTTAAACAATAAGTCTTTATATCAACAATTTATTTAAATTATAATCGTTAACCTGCCTCTGTTTCACTCCGTGGTGCGTTCAGGAGCGTCGGGAACGGGAGCAGCAGGATCTGGAGTTCGCCAAAGAAATGGCTGAAGATGACGACGACAGCTTCCCATGAGCCTCTCTGCTGACTTCCTGTTCAAACAGGAAGTAGTTGTGTGTTAACAGATCACTTATTACCCACAATGCCCTCTGTTCCCTCCCTGTTTTCTGTGTTGCAGCTTTAAACTCTGCTGCTGTTTCTTGTTTCTGACACAAATAAATCCTGTTTTTGTTTAATCTGCTGCTTGTGGTTTTTACTGAGCGCGAACCACCAGGGGGCGCTGCAGAAAACAAAACTGAAATCATGATGACTCAGAACCTGTGGTCAGAGATGAGTAACGCTGCTGAGGACGGATCATTGTGACAAATAAAGTCATCACACGATGAACACGCATGACGAAAAGAACATAGAACCAGAACAAGACGGTCCATTCAGACGGAACCAGAACCAGATGAATCACCTTCTGGATTTAAAACGGCAGAATCACAGTTCTGGAAGAAAATGTTTAAATAAACAAGGAAACAGAACCTGCATTAATTACAACGTGTCAAACTCGAGGCTCAGGGGCCAAAACTGGTCCACAACTGCTTTTCATGTGGCCCGCGGGCTCTGGAGGAACTCGGACAAAACTGTGAAGCCAACAGAGTTTTTTGTTTTTAAATAAGATTTTTCTGTAATTTTTCTTTTTTACTTTTTGGTACACAAGTCAAAAAGGACAAAAAAAGAATCATGAAATGAGAATTTCTTCCACTTTAAGAGCTTTGTAAGGGGGTAAATACTTTTCCTCAGCACTGCACTGTAAAGTCTTGGGTCTAAGTAGTTTAGTTGGGTAGTAACTAGTTACATTTACTCAATTACATTTACTTGAGTACCTTTTTTTTTTTTTTTTTAATAAAATGTACTTTTAGGAGTATTTTTTTATTATCCTGTCCTTTTTACTTACACTTGAGTCATTTCTTTCACTTAATTAAAATATGTTGAAGTGCTTCTACTTTTCCCTCTGAGTGTAAACAAGCAGATGGTTCTGGTTCTGCAGGTTCTGGTGCGATTCATGTTTCATGTTTAATAGACGTTAAAAGGAGCAACATGTTGAGCCCAGTCTGAGTTAATCTTATTTACTGATAACCTGAACTTTTCCTCCCTGGATCCTGGAGCCCAACAAGAGAAGACGGCCTCCCACCTCAACCAGGTCCGGTTCTGGTCCAGTTTCCAAGCACTGTATCAGTCAGAACTTTCTTGGAAAATGTAGCTGTGAGTCAGCCAATTCCCTACAGGATCCAGGTGTCATCAACTTCCTGCCTCTGAAATGCTGAAGAAAATCCTGAAATTAGGAAATTCCTTTTATGTCAAATCCAAATTATTTCTCACATTCCTTCTCAAATTATAAAAAAATGTGAACTAATTATTAAGATCTTCCGAAAGCTGAGAAAGTTCCTCAGACTATTACATTTTGTTTAATTAATGTGTTAAATGTGAAGATTTCATCTAATCTCTGGCCTTTCTATTAAAATCCAAAATTACTTGAATTTTCTAAGAATGAAATTGTTTTTGGGATTTTGAGGAAAGAAGTGGCTGAATGTAAAAATATCATTTTTTAAAAAACAAAACTGTTTCTTTCCCCACTTTTCACGAGGAATTTTGCCACTTCTTCTTATATGGTCAAAAACAAGATCTGCATCATATGATAAACAAACTAAAATCCCCGTAAAACCACAGGTTTTCCATTTTTATGACATACTTTAGTTGCTGGTTTAGATTTTATTGTTTCTGTATGTAAATTTTCGCCTGTTCCTGTTTTTATTGTTTTTGCCAGTTTTGTTTTCAGGTTGTTGAAGAATCTGACATCGATGCAACGTTTGTTAATTATGCTGTTAATTATCAATAAATGTTTAATGGTTTGCTAACTAAACACTAGCTAGGAAGCTAAATAATGAATTTGACATGAAAAATACATTTTTACATAGCAAGCTAAATATTTAGTTTGAAATTAAGTTTTCAGTCTGCGGCTAATATTTAGTTAGGACCAAAACATTTACTATGCTGTTAAGTATTTAGTTATTGAGCTAATTATTTACTTTGAAAAAAATTAAGTATCAAGCTAAATATTTAGTTTTACTCTAAATATTTAGTAATCAAGCTAAAATGAGCTTAAACCAAAACATTTAGTATGGAGTTAAATATTTAGTGTGATGCTAAATATATAGGTTATCATGAATACATTAATGTAACTAGTATTACATTAAATATTTGAATTTAATTTAATGCTACATTAGCTACAAAATATTTAATGTTAATATTATGAGTATCATAAACACAATACTTAGTTGATACTAAATATTTAGTAATCCAGGTAAGTATTTAGTTTCACTAAGTACTTAAAAAGTATTTAGTAATCAAGCTAAAAATTAGTTTAAAGCAAAACATTTAGTACGAGGTGAAATATTTAGTTTGACGACAAATATAAATATTTAGATAGTGAGGTAAATGTTTCATTTGAAACAAAATATTTAGTTGATAATAAATATTTAGTATGAGGCTAAATATTTAGTTAGATAAATAACTAGAAATAGAAACATTCTTTATCACATAAAAACTGTGCAGAGAAACCAGTGATGGATGTAAACACTTCCTGGGTTTGTTGCAACTGTAACCTTAAAAACTCCCACTTTCCTCAGAAACTTTTACTGTAAACGCAATAAAACCAGAAGGAAATGCTGGAATTTTATTTCTCAGAGGCAGGATTAAGGGATCAACTGGAGCCTGCGTCGAAAAGGAAACGATCTGCGTTTCCTGCTGACTCACAAGATTACAGAATTACCTAAAGAGCGACACATGATGACACACAGGAAGACAAAGCACAGTCAGACAATAAAGACACACCCAGGCTGATACTCAAACACACCTTCGGCATTTCCACCAGTTTACCTGCCAGCATTGCAGGAAGTGAGGCGACCTGCCGGGTGGGTTGGGGATCCAGACTCCCTCTGAAACCCCTGCAGTCAGGATGACGCAGTCGCTCTGCAAGGTTCACCTGTTCAGGTGCAGCTGAGATGGAAAGCAGTGAAATTATTAACTTTTCTCACACAAAACCTCTAAATATTTTCACATTTACTGAATAATCAAACCTGCAGAACATAAACATAAAATATCACAAAGAGTTTCTGGTCTAATCTCTAGTGTGAAAATCTGAAGTAAGACAAAACTAACTTCCACTTTTTGTGAGATGTAAGAGCTTGTTTTAAGTTAATAATTCACTAAAATGAAGAGAAATGTTTTGCTGTAAATGAAATAATCTGCCGTTGCAACTGATGCTTTCTCATTTAAAATAAACTAAGATGTTTGCACAAATACTTGCTAATATTTTTCATTTTTGCCATGTAATCTGATATGTTAACAGGATGTTGAAGTTTTACATCTTTTTGATTCTCCACCTTCTTCAAATTAAGCAAAAATAAATGTTTGTGCAACAAAAAAGGTCATTTTTGCCGCTGTCATTTGAACAATATTAATAAATGTTTCCTTCATGTTTACAAAATCAAAAGAAATATGGCGTCAGTCAACTCTGATGCATTTGTGCTGTTAAGATTTTTAAGATTTTGATTTTTTTCAAAATACAGCAGAAATGAACTTATCCTTTTCCCCAAAAGCTAACAAAATAAATATAAATAATTTTTTACATTCTTGTGGAGCTAGACAGTTTCTGCAGAACAATTGATTGATACCAGGTTGCATGATTTTTGTAAATAAATAAATAAATAGTAATGATTAATAATTTGTTTTTTTATTTTTTTTTTTTTTAGTAAAAAGCACAGCAGCACAAACAAAATTCTTTTCTGCACAGTTGCCTCATTGCCTCCTGTCAGTTTTGTTTAATTTCAAGAGGGTGTGGTGGATAATTTCACCTGGATACTCAGAAGTCTCTCAGCAGAAACGGTGCGCAGTCACGTGGTTTACGAACCGCCCACCCTGCGCGGCTCTTCGTGCGCGTGTACAACGGCGTGACGCATCAGAGATTCTGAAACGTCGTAACTTCGTAACTTCGTAACGGAATGACTCCCCGTTACGAATGGGAAACCCCGCGGCGGACCAGAGCGCAGATAAAAGGTCCAAACTGGTCCAAATGGAAGCTGAAAGACAAACTGTGGAGCTGCGCAGCGGACACGCACTGACACACGCACACGCCCGGCCACCTGACAGACATGGACACCTGGACAGGTAGGTTCACAGCTGGAGAGCAGGCCGGCCTCTGAGCTGTCAGGACTAGCAGACAGCCGCTGGTTCTAGACTCGGTTCGTATGGGAGGCTGGTGGTGCCAAAACAAGAAACTACAAAGTAAACATGTTAATTGAATTAACATGTTATTAGCATTAACAAACAGACTGTGGGCTGAAATAAACTGTTTCCAGATGTTTTCTGGGTGCATTTGTATTGTATTTGTAGGCCAAAAACTGGAAGATTAGCAAATGTCAATGAAATGAACGTCCTCAGTCTTCAGCATCACCTGTGTTTCATGAACACACAGGTGTGTATTCATTATCTCAGAAGCCAATTGAAAGTCCTGGAATTTAGTTGATTAATATTATTATTTATTCAGAAATGTGTTGCAGATATGGGTGAAAATTATACCAATGTAAAACAAAATTATACCTTTTCTTCTATTACAAATTTACATTTCTTCCATCTCTCTTTATAGCCAGGAGGCATCTTGGAGTTTGCATGAATGTTGCAATGTCTTTTTTAATTGTCATGGCGTAAATTACGGTACTGATTTTCAGGCATCTTTTCTTAAAGTTGAGGTCAAATTTGCTATTTTTTAAAGCTTTATATTTGTATGACAAAAGATGAAAATGTTGCCAATAAACTGACAAAAAAGGTCAAGATTTTAACATATTTAAAGTGCAAACAATATTTTTTAAAATTGACAATAGAAATAAAATTATTTCCTGGGGAATTGTCAAAGTAATTCCATATATGGTAAATCAAGGCAACAGGAAGTGTAAGAGCAAATTATACGGAACATCTCAAAATGTTTTTTACAAAATAAAAAAAAAAATCACAGGTTTGGCGTTTAGGAGACATAGAGAAACAGGAAGTTCAATTAGAAGGGGTCTAAGAGGTCAAAGTTCAACTGAGTTTTTAGTCAGAAAAGATGGAAATGCAGAAATTCAAATTCCTGAAACTACTTTGATCCCAAAAGGAAATTAAATAAAAGACGGAAATACAGAAAACATTTTGTGAAAACATTGTGATGACTTGTGAAAATTGTGCGCAAAATTTAGCAGATGATTTGCTAAATTGCTCAATAAATTTAGCTAAATTTGTGAATTTAGCAAACTTCCTGCACAGATTCATCTAAAAATCAACTGAAATCAGATATCTTACACCCAGAATCAAATAAGTCTGCGTTTTAGTTTCAGTTCTGGTGTCTTTATGTTTGCAGTCTTACTCCTAGATAAATTTGGCACTAATCTACAGAGTTACGGTTTGTTTCCTTCCTTCAGTTATCATCCTGCTGCACTACTTGCTGTTTGCATCTTCGGTCCGATCGGCTCCGGTCGGCTCCCCGTCCAGCCTGCCGCCTGCGTTCAGAGAAACGGCCATGGAGGCCAAGACGCTCGGTGAGAAAATCCTCAAGGACATTTCTGCAGCGCACGCCGCCACAGTCAAGGTAAAAACAGTTTGGTTGCTCCAGATTGTTGGTATTTTCTTCTTCTTTGGTTTTTAATCCGTTCCTGTCGTCCTCAGGATTTCAGCCTCGATTCGTCAACATCCAGCCTGCAGTTGATGGCGGCGTCGATGGGAATCCCGACCTCTCCTGTCCTCAAGGCGCCGTCCGAACACTTTACCCTGGTCAGTCTTGGGACGGGTGGGTCGGGTCTTTTGGACAGTTCCTTTGTGACTGAAGGATTTTGCGCTGTAGTTTTAAGGGTTTCTCAATGGGTTTTATGGGTAGAAGAAGATTTACCCGTACATTTTTGTGTTTTCAGGAGCTGCTCAGACTTGTTGAGTACTTGTCAGAATTTTATCTTTTTTCT
Organism: Poeciliopsis gracilis; assembly: GCA_911649635.1. Taxonomy (NCBI): domain Eukaryota; kingdom Metazoa; phylum Chordata; class Actinopteri; order Cyprinodontiformes; family Poeciliidae; genus Poeciliopsis; species Poeciliopsis gracilis. The sequence continues at coordinate 2,519,949 of CAJVRI010001527.1, forward strand.
GTAGTAAGAAAAGCCTTTGAGATGTTTTATGTGATTAGCTATTTCTGTTTTTCCAGTGTTTTTTATGGAATGTCTTGTGGTTTTATTGGTTCTTTGTCGCCTTTGAGACGGTTTGCACAAAGATTCTTTGTTTCTTGACAGTTCTGGCGGTTCTTAGGACTCTTTTTGGAGAGTGTACTTTAACTTTCAGAGAGTTTGATGTCTCTGAATGGTGAAATACTTCCATAAATCTAAATCTACAACTTGTTGAGTCATGTTAAGTGTCTTGTGGTTTGGTATGTCCTTAAAGGTTTAGAGATAATTCAGCTTCTTCTCCTCATGTTCATTTGGTTTATGTTTGGTTTCTTTGCGGATGATTTAGTTTATAGTAGTTTGAGGTTAACTCGGTGCTTAATTGGTTGCAGTATTTTACGAGGTTTTAGGAATCCTGGAGGTATGCAGGGTTGGGACTTGGCTCTTCTTCTTTCTAGGTTAATTAGACAACGAGTCATTGTTTGTTAGAAGGATTTTGTTATTGAGTTCCTGATATAAAGAAAAACATTAAATGTCATAATGAGGTGAATCTTTATGTTTGATGTAGTTTCTGTCAGGTTTGGGTTACAGTGGTTTTCAGGTCGGGCTAAACTTGTTTGAGAATATTTCAGCTCAGAGCGTCTGTAGGAGTTTGATCATGATTTTGTTTGTCGCCCCCTGCAGGAGACATGCGTTAGCCGCATGCTGGCAGGTGTTCAGATGTACCAGAACCTGCTGGAGGTTCTGTCCAGCAAAGTGAGCGGTCTGGATGACCTGAAAGCAGACCTGCGTGACCTGCTGAACCACATCAACAAGGTAAAGCCTAGCGTCATGTGACCGACCGCCATGTGATCAGGCGTCTGATTGGCTAACAGCTGTCTGTTTGCTGCAGCTAAAGGAGGTGGCGCAACTAACGGCGGACGTTTCGGATCAGAACCCGAGCACGGACCTGACCTCTCATCTCCAGGACAGCCACAACGTCCAGGTGGCGCTCCACCTGACGTTGACTCGGCTGCGCTCCTCTGTCATGACCTGAACCGGACCTTCAGAGTCCTCTCCACCTACAGGCCGTGAGCTGCAGGTGGACGCTAAGCCCCGCCCACCTGGGACGACTCAGTAGCTGCGCTTCCATTGACTATTACTTTTTTTTTTTTTTTTGATAAAAAAAAACTTTGGTGCCAGGATGAGGCATAAAATTTGGTTTATTTTGCGAGCCTGCAGTCACACGAGTCACATGATCAACAGCAGGATGTTACTACTAATGGAAACCAAGAAGATGAAGACAGGAAGTAGTCAGAGGTTCATGTTTTTAAATAATTTACAGCTTGAACAAACTTATTCATGTGTGATTTTAATTGCATTTATTAAACATGTTTTTGTGAGTATTAGCAGAATATTTGCTGCATTTCTGCACAAACCTTTGAAGATATTATGCAAACGTAAAAAAATGTTTGCAATTAAATTAAATTAGAAAAGCAATTAAAATCACGCATGAGTAAGTTTGTTCACTCTATAAGTAATTTAAAAAACATTTCAACCTCCAACCACTTCCTGTTGTCGTCTTTGTGACAGTAGTAACATCCGGTTGTTGATCACGTGACTCGAACAAAGTTTGCGAACTGCATTGACTTTGATGGAGCTGAAAATCCCCCCCAAAAAATTAAAAAAATTACGTTTTTCCGAATTTGGACCAAAATGGTCCAAATTTAATTTCTTAATTCCAGTTTTCCGGTCAGTGGAGGCGCAACTACAAAGATTTGCGCACATCTGTAGGGGTCTACAGTCAGAGCTCAGTCAGAACAGACTGACGGATCTGATTTGGTTCTGCTAGATAAAGAACCTAAAAGATGCAGACCGGTTATCGGACCAGCCACGCTGAATCAGATCCAGAAGAATCCTGAAACTCGGTGTTTGTTCCGGCACGTCGGGCCTCTGCGCATTTCGAGGATCAGCAGGAATGCGGGCGCTGCCGTGTTTACAAACCTTAAAGGAAGCCACAAAGAGCTGGTTGTGAGTTTTGATGGAGGTTCTGCAGGTCCGAACCCGCTCGGAGGAATCTCCCCTGCTGCTTATCGGCCTCATTAGCGGAGAGGCTGCAGACTGACAGCAAACAGTTTGATGGATGTTGAAGCTTCTTATCACCTGCGGCTGAAATGGGTCAGTTTAACTTTTATTACTGCCGGGACAGTCGGATCAAACACATTGTTTACATCTTGTTAATGTAAACAACCTCCGGACTACATGAGCGTTATGCTGCCACCTGCCTGCAACATGAGAAACAGCTTTTACTCTTTAACCAAAAGATAAATGTTAGCGTAAAAACATTCAAACAACTGGGATCCAGTTATAACGTCCTGTTTACCGACATGCTTTTATTCTGAAGCAGCAGCAGGAAGTGAAAGTATTAGGATTTTTATATATATTTTTTTATGTTTTCAAGGTAACTGAGACTTTTATTCTGAAAATCCCGTTGGATCCAGTCACCAAAAGAAGCTTTTATTTGTTATTTATTATCTGCTGGTTAATTATGCTGTTTTTTTATTTATTGATATTTATTAGGTATTTATTGATGTATTTATTAACATCACTGACGGGTTGATTGTTTTTTTTTAATCATTGTTTATTTATTTGAGTCGGCAGAATCAAGGTCAGACAGCTGATAAGAGGTCACTGAGGGCACGCGAGCCTGACGTCACACAGCGATTACGTAATCACTTCCGCATGCCCTCAGACGACCTCAAGTCAACCCAGCTGACTCGGGTTCAATCATTCTGCTGTGTGGAATAATGTTAATGTCTGTACGTTTCAAAAAACGATTTGATCCAGATTTCAAAATAAAATGCTTTCATTAAAAATATTTATTTGATTGTTGATGATTTTCTATTTAGAATAAATTTTGATGCAATGTTTTATCTGAAACGCAGTCAAATTACTTTACTAATAAAACAGTTGTTTTTAAAGGATATCATATAAAATTAACTTTTTAAAAATTTTACATCATGTTATAATGTTCTTGCCTCAACAAAAAATCCTTGAATCTCAGTTAACCCCTTCAGACTAGCGGCAGCAGCTATTAGCAAACACATGGTATAACTGCACTTCTGCTGGGCTCTTATGAAGGTTTGTAAACGGCAAAATGAGGAGGATTGGTGACAATGGGCTGAGTGATGTCAGAAAGAGTAGGAGTTTCTTAAAGAGACAGCGGCCCAAATTTCAGGATGTCAAGTTGCGAAGTTAAATCTCATTTCAGTTATGTTTGCCATACAGAGATGGGTAGTAACTAGTTACATTTACTTGAGTAACTAAAAACTGCTGTACTTTGTAGTTTTATTTGAGTAATTTATGAAGTATTGTTGCTACTTTTACTTGAGTAAAATGTCTCTACTTACTATAAATTACAAAAATTCACCAGACACACACGTCCAGTTTTTCTTAAAGTTTCATAAGTTTTATGTTGAAAAAAGTTGTTTAAATATATTTAGTTATTTTATTAATAACTAATTATTTCCATTTTGGTTTCTAAAACTTTATATTTTGGTTTGTGTGATGCTGTAATTTTTAAATGTTAAATGATTTATGATTCGATCAGTTACTCAGTACTTTAGCCAAATACTTTTTTATTCTTCAACGGGTACTTTTTAGTTTTACTTGAGTAAAAACATATTTTTACTTGATTTCAATTCATTTGTACATACTTTACTCTCCTCTGTGGATAAATATAACATTTTTATAATAACTGAAGGTAACAGGTAATTTATTGTATTTGGAAAATATGTAATACTGCCCCTTTAATGCGCCTTTTCTGTGAAAACTGCGTTAGATCTTTAGAATAATAGGAAAGTGATCATTAAAATCCGTTTCTGTCCTGCTGGAGTCCAACCAGCAGAGGGCGCTGCTGCAGCAGAAACCGCCTCAGATCCTGATAAGGAAGAAAACAAGGTGACACTGCAGTGAGGTTCATGCCTGGGTTCATATCTCTATTATAAACTGAAACATTCAGGTTTTGTGTCTAAAAGTGCAAGATCAGCATCTTGAAATGATTTAGAAAGAAAAAATGATAAGAAAAAGGAAATAATTATGTAATTATTTGTAATTTATAATTGTTTTCTATTGTTTCTATGTAAAATATTTTTATTTTTAACCTCAAAAAGCCGAAGAATCAGCTGTTTTTCTGAGATATTTCATAATGTTTTTCAGTCTCATCCTCTGCTGTCTTTGTCCATCCCTCCATCTCCTCCATCCAATCATCTTCCTCCTCCTCCTCCTCCTCCTGCTGTCCTTGGAGCTGCTGTTTCAGGACCAGGCTGCAGTGTTCTGCTGAGTAGCGGTGAAACAGCACTCGCTCGTCAGCAGACAACTCTCAGCTGAGCCCCAGAGCCCCTCAGGAGGGAAACTACAGCTCCCAGAATCCTCCGCTGCAGCCCCAAAGTCAGTGCAGATCCGAGAGGAACCTCAGAGGAACTCTGGGAGACGTGGTCCGAGTCCATCAGCTGCTCCCGGAGGCAGAGGGAGGAGAGGCTGACGTGCCATGACAACAGTCGGAGGGAGACGCGCTGAGAGGTGAGACCATCTGTTTGTTTCTCTTTCTGTGTCTCTTCATCGTCCTCTGTCCCTCCTGTCTGCTGTCCAGCCTGTCCAACCCTCTGCGTCTGTCTGACAGCGTGTCTTACAGCCGGGAACATTGTGTGTTTGTCTCAGCACAGCAGAGACAGTGTGTGTGTGTGCGTGCGTGCGTGTGCGTGCGTGTTAAAACATCTCCACCCAGCCTGTAGTATCTCCCAGACCTCCAGAGATGATGCAGCAAACAGGAAACCCAGAAATCGGGACACAAAAATCACAGAAATAAAAGGAAAAACATTTGAACACCATCTGCTACAGCGGTGTTCAAAGTGTGGTCCGGGATCTGTTCATGGACCCTGGAACTGATCTTGTGCGGCCCAGAATTTTTACATTTTAATTCTTATTTATTGCAGACAAATTAAAATTTTATGATAGAAAATGTTGGCTACAAGTTAATTATCCGTGTTTCTTTCCAGATCACTCCTTAATGTTGTGAAATATTTGGTAAACCAGATTAAACTCTCCACCTGCTGCAACAACTTTCAGTCATTTTTAAAGGACTAAACATTTTATACATACATTTTTTTTGTGTAAAACTTTATTTGATGTTTTAACGTTATTCGCTCATCAACAACAAGCATAGAGTCTTGCTTTATTCTCCTGAATCCCATTCAGCTCCTTCAGACTAGCAGCAGCAATTAGCAAACAGCTGGTGAAACTGTGCATCTGCTGAGCTCATTATACAAACAATAACATTGTTTTCATGATATGCTGAAGGCGGTGTGTCAGAAACAGCAGGAGCTTCTTAAAGAGACAGAGACCCAATTTCTAGGTGTCAAATTACAAAATCTCATTTATTTGAAGTCAACAGAAATCAACGATTGTGTTATAAAATGTCACGATGTCTCTGAAAACACAACTTTAAGGCATTTTTTTTCTGTAAAAACCATGTTAGATGTTTTTGCTCCTTAGATTTTCTGATAGGGAGTCATCGTCCATAAGAGCGCCGTCTGAAACCTGCAGATATTAACCAAAACAAGCGTTTCCTGCGAGGAACATCAGGCTTTACCAGAGCAGGACGAAGTGGGTCAGTAGCATCAGCTGAGAGACGCCGTCTCCCTGCTGACTTCTTGCTTCAGGACTTTGTGTGTCTTCACACAGCAGCCGTGTGCTTCAGCTGAATCCTTAATGAGGCTGTTCAGAGGTCAACTGCTCTGGGAGTTTGGAGGAGGAAGAAGAGGAAGAGGAGGAGGGACTGAGATCCTCTGCGTTTCTCCAGGAAGCTGAATGTTTCCCGTGGACCAGCTGGTCGTTGTGGCGCCTTACGTATCATGTCAGTCTTTGTTAAATGCCTGTTATTGCCTTTTTGATGTAATCTGGATCAGAACCTTAACAGAAATGGGGAAGCCGAGTGTTGATGTGTGACATTAACGATAAAGACGTGACATCAGATCCAGGGGTGAAGCTGCTGGTAAAGATCAGATTCTGGTGGAACGTGATGAAGGCGGACCTTCTGGAGTGAGAAAACCTGAAGAACAATGCTCCTCCTGATGCTGTTTATAACTGTTATTAAAGTGTCACAGATCAATGGTTTGCATGGCGAGCTCAGCAGACTCATAGTTCCACCAGGTGTTTGCTAATAGCTGCTGCTGCTAGTCTGAAGGAGCGCTGTTTAGGGTTAGGTGTTCAGAAACCCCTGAATGGCTGCCACAGAAGATTCAGGAGATAAATTTTACAAAACACCTCCCCTTTAAAAACTATTTATCATCAGGCAAAGGTAAATCAAAACTGTCCCAGTGCAGACATGAAATGTTTCTTAGCCGTAGCGTAAACCAGCATGCATTAGCAGCTTTAGCAGCAGTTAATATGTGTTTGAAGCTGTTTGACATTTTGTCCCTCATGTCCCACCGTCCTCTGTCTGTCTCCTGTCTCTGAGCAGATAATCACAGAGCCATGTCTGCAGGCCTGGAGGACACAGACAGCGTGTTCGGTGAGCCTCACAGAACCACTAATGGACTCATTTACACATTAATGATGATCATGCACCTCGTTCTGAGCACATTAGCGCCGCCTGCTGGTCATTATTAGGCTGAACAGGATCAACTCAGCGGCTGTAAAGTCAATGAAATCACTTGAAAACATCTAAACGTCTGCAGGATTCTGCTTTCCTCCTCTTTCTCTTTCTTTGTTCTCCAACATTGTCTTGTTTTCCTCCCCCACCCTCCGGTTCATCCATCCATCATCCCTCCATCCTCTGTTTCATTAAATCTCCATCTTCTCTCTCTGTCGCCTCATTTTACCGCCCAACACATCTTCCCTTCCTCCCCCTCCAGGTTCACCTCCCCCATCCGTCTTCCCCCCTGGGAAATAAACCTTCATCAGCTCAGTGTGTGTGTGTGTGTGTGTGTGTGTGTGTGTGTGTGTGTGTGTGTGTGTGTGTGGGAACCCTTTATTCCTCTGAGGAGGTTGTTCACATCCTGAATAAGAGTTCTCCTAACAAGAGAGCAAACAGACGTGCACTGCTGCCACGCTGGTTGTCATGGAGACGGGAGGTTAATACATCAAGCGGCAGATTGTTTAAATAAGTTTAAATAATCAACAAAACCGAGACAAAATGCTTCAATGCGGAGATATTTTTACACTCAGAATATCAGCAAGACGAAGTTCCTGCTTGTTTTATTTGCCTTTTAGAGGCCATTTAGTCTAGTGTGTGTGTGTGTGTGTGTGTGTGTGTGTGTGTGTGTGTGTGTGTGTGTGTGTGTGTGTGTGTGTGTGTGTGTGTGTGATGGTCAGCATGCTGAATATTTGATGGCGCTCTGATGGACTGAGTGGGAGGAGGAGGAAGAGCTTATTAAGTTAAAAACTTGATGCATCATCAGAACAAAACTGTAGAATAAACATGAACTGGTGTTACACAGTTCATCCATCCATCCATCCATCCATCCATCCATCCATCCATCCATCCATCCATCCATCCATCCATCCATCCATCCATCCATCTGTCCGTTGTGGACGATGGATGGATGGATGGATGGATGGATGGATGGATGCCCAGTATCATGGCGGTATTGAAGCGGGTCATTAAATCTCCATCATATCTTCACTGAGGTTTTTAAAACCACTTCCTTCCGGTCTGGGCTTCATGGCGTCTGTTTATTTTTCACGGATTTCATTTTTCACCTCCAGTTTTCTCGAGCTGCTTCTCCACAGTAACCGAACCAACCCGTCTCCCGTCGCAGACCTGAACGAGGCCGTCCCGGAGACGGAGCTGCTGGACAACAGCATCCAGAAGGGCCGGGCCCAGCTGTCCGTCAAAACGCGCCGCCACCGGCCCTCGCGCTCCCGTTACCGTGACAGCGTGAGCTCCACGGAGGGAGACGACGGCTTCGACAGGAAGGTAGAGTCCGGCTGCAGCTCTGCTGTGTCTCATACCAGCCATGATCCGATCGGCTGATCTTCTGAGTGTGTTACCAGGACAGTCCGGTCCAGTCCGCCCGCTCACCTCTCCACCTGGCCATGAGAGGCTCCTCCCCATCACCTGATTTACTTGTCTCGTCCCGAAGCCCCGCCTTTTCCTTTGACGCATCTCTGGTGAGACGATCAGAAGGATCCATACAGAGTTTTCACTTTTGAAGAGACATGAAGAATCTTTCTGTTGTTTCACCTCAACGTCTCAGGGCCGTCGGTCTCCAGAGGACGAAGGCGCCTCATTGGTCGCTCCACCTCGGGGGCGGTACCATCAGCTGACCAACGCCACGTCACAGGAGGCTCTGGTGACGCCGAGCAGCTCGCCATCTAAGTCCTGCCCCTCCTCTGACTGCTCACCTGTATACATGAGGAGGAACAGGAGGCCGGACAGTGAAGGTACACACACCTGGACACACACCTGGACACACACCTGGATACACACCTGGACACACACCTGAACACACCTCGATACACACCTGGACACACACCTGGATACACACCTGGACACACACCTGGATACACACCTGGACACACCTGTAAATACGTCATTTAGCTTATATTGATGATTATAGGAGCCATAAACACAACTGGAAACACAAAGCAATTGTGTGAGAAACTCACCTGTACCTCACATGTTCCTGCTCCTCGTTTATAATCACTGGTTTGTTTCAGTTCTGGTTTCTGATACGAGTCGAGACACGAGTCCAGCCGATCCCGGCAGTCCGACTGTCGTCTTTGATAAGAAGACAAAGAGACGTTTCCTGGATTTGGGGTCAGTAAACTGAGTTCTGCACAAGTTACGCATAAAAGCTTCGTTTCTGTCCAACCGCCTCGGCTCATCGGTGATGGTGTCCTTTGTGTCTCAGGGTGACGCTCAGACGATCCTACATCAGAGTGAGGAAAGATAAATCCAACAGGCTCTCTGTGGGCAGCAGGTGGGTCCATCGCCAACATGAGCTTCTGCTTCCTCCAGAACCACTTGATTAACCGTGTTGGACTTGTCTCCTGTCCTCAGAGAGCCGTCTGAGAGTCCGTCTCGGTCCTCTGGATCCTTCGTCTCGTTTTCCTGGTTCACTGAAGGTCGGGGGTCCTTCTCCTCCTCTGGGACTCCTCCATGTTCTCCCAAAATCCCCCCGCTGGGCTCCCAGAGACCCAGGAAGTCCCACTCACAGGTACTGTCTTCTTTAAGTCCTGAAGTACAAGGTCCAGAATGAGGCTCTGAACGAGAAGTGAAGAGTTTATGCAGTGTTTTGGATGTACTTGAAGGCATCATGTTGCAGCTGATCAGGATGATTTTTCAGGCCCAGAATAAATTACAAGAAAACATTTTAATAGTCGGAAAGTTATTTTGCGATTACATGAATATGCCTTTCTGAAAGCAGAGCAACGCAAACAGCTAGTTTAGAGAACTGTTATGCAAAATTTACATTTTGCATGTTTTGTTCTTCCATTTGGGTCTCTAGTGCTTCTAAAACAGCCCAAGCAATTAAAAAACCTCACATAGTAACTTTTTGACAATGTGTTAATGTGTTTTGGTGTTTGGAAATGGAGCCGTTTCAAAAACCCAGTGATTGTTAAGCCACATTCAACAGGCAATGTGGCGTTATCTAGCAACCACAGCCGGTTGCTAGGTAGCCCTTCACCTAGCAAGCCAAGTGGAGCTCCAGTACATTTGATCAGCAGGTTTTACTGCTGTATGCGTTGTACAATGGCTGCTGGAAAAGACGAGCGTTTTCTTGTTGACTTACCATCCAGAAATTCTGCATCTTTGTTGTGGAGAAGGCTCTACTTATGCTTTTCACAGATGTATGATTATATAGTTGTGCATCTGTTTGCAGCCATGTTTGCGTGTGCTAACGTTGAGTTAGGGGGCGTGGCCAGCAGCAGCTTGCTTAGATTTAAAGTGACAGAATCTCAGAAACAGATGATTCTGACATGAACAGACTAAAATCACATTATCTAAGAATGATTTGTGAAAAACAATTTTTTTTTACATGTTTTGTTTTGTTCATAAATCTATCCTAACCTGATCAGGGAAACATAATAAATGCTTAGGCTGCATTTTCACCAACCCTGTTTAATGCACTTTATTTGAAGTCCAGTTTGTTTGTCTAGAGCAGGGGAGGGCAATCCTGGTCCAACATTCGTTTAGGATGTGCGAATGTGTTATCGAACTCTGATGCCTACAATCCTGGGTCTCAGTTCGGTTAAAGTGAACTGGTCTGACATCTGATGGAGCAGTGAACCTATTTGCAGCAGGTAGATTAGTTCTGATTGGCTGACGGGGTCACATGACCCGCCAGCTGCGGTTTGCTTTGCGGTCAGTGAAATATGTGGTGGTCAGATTCAGCAGGAAGCTCCGGTTTCCGACTCCATCAGGGCTGCAGCAGAGATTCGCCTCAGAGTGATGTCTCACTCTGAGGCGAATCTCTGCTGCAGTTTGTCTGCTGGGATCTGGGAACGAGAAACCCACCAGTGGGCTGCTGAAGGTTTCCTTTGACTCAGTTCTGGATCCTCGTTGACCATAAATCTTTCTTATTGAAGTATTGAAAATAGTTTTTAAGGAAAGTAAAAGGTTTATTTTATTTTTCTGCATTGATGCTGTTTTGTGTCATCATGTCTGCAGGGTTTTATATTTGCTGTTCTGTTTTAAACTGTTCCAGTAAAATTAGAGTCTAAAATCCAATTACTGAAGTAATTGTCAAGTAGTTTAGTAACTGATTAATTGTTAACTGAAGTATGCAAGGTCTAAAAAAGGTCAGAACAATTTACTCAGAGCTATAATTCAGACAAAATTGTACAGAAAATGTTTGGATTTTAAATTAAAAACCTCTCAAGTGGCATCATTTCATCTTCAACTTGTTAATTTTTTTTATACATATAAAAAAATCTCCTCCAATTATTAAATTGGCTAATCCAAAATATAAACAAAAGATCATTCTAATGGAATACTGATATTTAATTTTAGACAACACAATACTTATTTAAAAATTAATTTAATTAATTGCAGCTTTTAATGTATTTCTATTGTTGAGTAAAAAGGCTTAAGTAGTCAATGAAAAATCAGGAAAATTTTCCAATGTTTTTTTTTTATCTGATCAATCGATTAATCGTCAGAATAATAGATTAATCGGTCACAAAATAAGTTGTTTGTTGAAGCCCAAACACAATAGTTTTTATGCAGATGAAATTGTGATTTTAAAAAATTTGCAATAAGAAAACCTGAATATAAGAGGAAATATTTTATAATGATGTTTCTGCTCTTTGTCCAGGAGTCGGCTCTCAGTGAGGAGTTTTCTCCTCCTCCCACCTCCTCTTCCACGTCTCCTCCTCCAGAGTCGTCCTCCAGATCCTCCCATCCGTACCAGACCCTGTCCCAGTCCTCCGATGAGGTGATGCTCTGAAATCCCAAAACATATCTGGGTTACAGTTCTTCTATAAAAGTATTTGATCAATGATTTAAATTTTGAGTTTTTGAAGATTTAATTCTTGGGAAATCGGGATACTTTTCACCAATGTACCCATCAGGTTTCCATAGTTACGAGTGATGTCAGCATGTCCAGACCGCCATCTTGTTTGACTTGCATGTTGATTAGCTTCTATTTATTTGAACTTTGAATTCAAATCAACTCTACAACAGAACATTAGTCCAGGATGTTGAGCATCTTCTGTAGAATATCTCATAAATGTAGCCATAACTTGGTGAAAATCTGACTTTGAAAGATGAACACCCACATTTCTTTTCTCAATGACAGACTAAATAAAACCAATTATTGCTGATAATGTTTTAGTGTGTAATTTTACAAGCGTTTTCTCCTCCTCAGCCCTGTGACGAGCCTTCCTCCGCCGTCTCCTCCTGGTCGACTCAGGAGGTTTGTCAGTGGCTCCGAGGACTCCACATGGACCAGTACATCCCAGAGTTCAGCGCCAGAGACATCGATGGAGAGCAGCTGCTGCAGATGGACGGCACCAAGCTGAAGGTGATGATGAGGATGGTGGTGATGATGGGATCACTCCTCCAGAGGAACTCTGATCCTCTGCTGTCTCTGTCCTCTGCAGGGTCTGGGCGTGCTCAGCTCGTCTGACCGCAGCGCCCTGAAGCGCCGTATCAAAGACGTCCAAACTGCGGCAGAGAAAGAGAGGAAAGCTCTGGACAAACTGGAGAAACAGAAGGAAAAACAGCGCCGGAAAGACCAAGAGCAGCGCAGGAACTGACAACCACCACAAGGGAGAGGCAGAGGATAGTCCACGGATTTCTGTCAAAGTGAGACATCAACTGCAATGAACTATCTGTGGTTTTTATGGAAATCTGAAATTCCGGGCTGCAGATTTTCAGACCTGGAGAATGATTTCAGGAAATGAGACTGAGAGAAAGTTCTGGAGAAACATGAAAAATTATTAAATCTTTCAAACATTTCTGACCGTGTCTTTATTTAATATTAAGCAGGAAACCTGAAAGGACAAATTTGTGATGGCATATTAGAGTCATAGTAGTTAGAACAAACACCTGCTGAAAAACTAATTAATCCCAGAAATGTTTTTTTAGACAAAAAAAAAACAAACAGTTTTTGTCTAAATAAATATATATATGGATATACATACTTATACAGGTACATGGATATGGATACATATGGATATGAATATGGATATGTATAGCCATATACTTGTATATGGATATATGTGGATATACAAGTATATGTATACATGTACAGGCATACCTGATGTTCAAATATATATATATATATATATATATATATATATATATATATATATATATATATATATTTCCATATGTTCATATGGAAATATATATGTATATCCATACATATGGATATCTGTATCCATATGTATATATATGCACATATGGATATACATATGTATATAAATATACACAGGGATATGGATACATACATATATCCATATGTATATAGTTATACATATGTATATCCATATGGATATATTTGTATATCCATATACCCCACTTGCCAGACAATGGCACCTTGACTGGCATGTGGGGTAACAATGGGCCACTGTGACAACCATGTGCAATAAACATTTAAATGTGTTGTATTCACTGGTTGGTTTTAGAAAAGGTTCCCTGTGTAACTTTATAAGGGCTTGTGGACCGCCTTGAATACAAAAGCAAAAAACTTAAATAAGTTGAATTTATTGATTGTTTTATTATGACTTGGCCCAATAGAACTTTTTAAGTGATTTTGGAAAGCCTTGCCTACAAGGGCCAAGCAATTCTTAAATATGTTGGATGCATAATTACTGCTGGAGGCAGTTGTAATCATCCATAAGCCTCCTGTTTCCTGATAGTCCGGCTGCTTACCAGTCTGACCATCGCTGGCAATAAGGCTTACAAAGATCTAACTTCTCTGTCATGTGGCTGATTACCTAAAAGCGTTCTTGGTAATCCCTTTGTTGACGCCGCCCCCTTTAAAGGGCTGGCAATCCCGGGTGATGATGAAGGAAAAACAGCATAGCCTTCAGGTTCGTTTGGCCTGAGCGCAGTGCTCACCAGAGGAACCTGTGGCCTTTTATTAGAAGATTGTGCCCACCTGTCTAAATCTCCACCTACAACAGGAAGTCAACAAGAACATCAACAATAAGATTCCACACCCTTTCTGTCAATTGCAACCATCTGTTTGTGCTGGGCGTATGGCGATGAGTCATTCGGCGTCCTAACAGAACACGATCCCCCGATGTGACTCATGGTCTCGTGTACCTGCTCGAGTTTCCTGCTTCAGCAGGAATCCTGACTTATTGAACCCCGCTTTTCTTGCTTTCCAAATAATTATTTTTGGGGGGGCCTTACAGGACAGGTGAAGGTTCCTATTATCTACTTCCATTAAGTAGATAATACTTCATTGCCCTTGGTACAAAATGAAAACACTCAAGGACCTCGAGAAACATAACCGTGCATCTATCTGTTGTCGCATTAATTTCTGCAGCAGCGTCTTAATTAAAACCAGGGAGATGCAGCACATCACCCCAGTTCTAAAGTCATTCCATCTGGCAGCACAGCTTACGAACCTGAAACACTGTTGGTTCGTAAATCTCTGATCGGTCCAGCACCTCGACCCATTGAACATCTGCTTTCGTATCATCCTTCTGGTTCATTTGGTCCTCTGGTTCCGTTCTATGGCAGTAAAAGGGTAAAGACATTACCCAGAAAGACTTAACCTCTCTGTCGTGATATGGGTCACTTCCAGCTACCCCGCTGCTGAAATGTAGTACAGGCTACAAATGAAACCTTGATTTCATCACTACCTTTGAAACGTCACAAGGGCAACGTGATTTTAAAGCTATTGTTCACCCTCGTGCCAAACCTTCCTGCATTAATTAGCAGTCGCCATTAACTCAGCTATTCCTGCGGGCTATTTGAACATCAGGTCCCTCAACTTGGCATGGCGCACCTTAAAATTCTGCGCAGCTCTGAAACCTTCTGACAGGGTCCTAACCTTCACTATTTGTTCAATCATCTCGCCATTGAACTGTCAGCTCCCTGGCACTTCAATGGTGACATTTTAGTTTAAGAACTATGGAGTTCTTTTGGGGAATCAATACTTAGATTAGGACTTTACTTTTACCTTTCTTTAGGTTACGTACTTCCTTGTAACGCTCTTTGAACTCCCTAGTTGCCAGAAATGTGCTTTATAAACAAAAATGTTCTGTCCTTGATGAACAATGGGTAAAAATGTAATTTAAATCCATCACCTAATGTAGCTTATCTCAGCAGGTGTTCGTTCGCCATACCATTCTAGTAAATTAGTTTCAGAATGCTCAGAATCATTGCAGGTCCTGCATCTATGACTCTCTCACACCATACTTTTAAATCAGCGAGTTTGGCTCTCAATGCCTTCGTTCCTCTCTCCTGAAGTCCCCACAGCTCTGCCTGGTCCTTAAATATCTTAGAAATCCAAGATTTATGTACATTCCCGTTGGCCATTTCCAGGCCTCATATTGAGATATGAGGCCTCATCAGGAGGGGACTGCCCCTCAACGTTCAGTCATAACTCCCTCTCATTAACCCAGCCACTGGTCATCAGCAGCATCCTCCTCTGGTATTGTCTTTTCTCAGACCCAAAGGCCCCATTTTCACCGCTCTCAGGCATTGGGTAATAACATAAATGACTTGTGGTGGAGTGTTTCAGCAATTCTAACTCCGTTTTGTCAAGATGGACAGCTGCGTTGACTCCGTTGGCCGGCCGGCCGGCCAGCCATCAGCCTACAGGCTCTCTTGGGGGGAAGATTACCCTGAGCTTCACTCTGAGCTGATCATCCAACCTCACAGCGATTCTCAGCATGCAGGTCTTCTGCCAGTGTTCGAGCGCCAAAGAACTTTGGGTCAATGAAACTTTCTAACTGCTTCTTTTTCTCCGTGTGATTCTCTGTACTGAGTTTTGCCATGTTAGCCTTTGCAAAAATTCAAGCTGGGAGACTCTCTTCAGCCTGCCAGCATCATCAATCATCATCCATCTGCTTCTGCTGCGCTGCGACGCGACCCTCCTCTTCCCCGTCTCCACCCTCATCCTCCTGGGAATCTTCCAGACTCCCTCCAGCCTCCTTCCTCCCCAGGCTCCACTCAACACCAGTGCCCGAGCCCGAGCACTGGTGGTCCGTCTATCTGTCCGTCTGTCCGTCCGTCTATCCATTTTCTTCCACTTTGTCAGAGACCCTGTCCGGGCGAAGGAATGCCAATCCAAAGTTGTCATTAATCATTACGGTCTTTGTTCTGTGCTATGTCTGGTCTCTCATCCAACCTCACAGTGATTCTCAGCATGCAGGTCTTCTGCTGGTGTCCGAGCGCCAAAGAACTTCAGGTCAATAAAACTTGCTAACTGCTGCATTTTCTCCGTGTGATTCTCTCTAGTGTGAGTCTTGCCGTGTTAGCCTTGGCAAAAATTGAAGCTGGGAGACTCTCTTCAGCCTGCCGGCATCATCAATCATCATCCATCTGCTTCCGCTGCATTGCGATCCTCCTCTTCCCCGACTCCACCCTCATCCTCCTGGGCATCTTCCAGCCTCCCTCCAGCCTCCTTCCTCCCCAGGCTCCACTCACCACCAGTACCCGAGCCCGGGCACTGGTGGTCGGTCGGTCGGTCGGTCGGTCGGTCGGTCGGTCGGTCGGTCGGTCGGTCCGTCCGTCCGTCCGTCCGTCCGTCCGTCCGTCCGTCCGTCCATTTTCTTCTGCTTTATCAGCAACCCGTGTCTGGGCGAAGGAATGCCAATCCAAAGTGTTCATTAATCATTACGGTCTTTGTTCTGCGCTATGTCTGGTCCCTCATCCAAGCTCACGGCAATTCTCAACATGCAGGTCTTCTACTGGTGTCGGAGCTTCGAGTCAATAAAACTTGCTAACTGCTGCTTTTTCTCCGTGTGATTCTCCCTACTGTGAGTCTTGCCATGTTAGCCTTGGCAAAAATTCAAGTTGGGAGACTCTCTTCAGCCTGCCGGCATCATCTATCATTATCCATCTGCTTCAGCTGTACTGCGATCCTCCTCTTCCCCAACTCCACCCTCATCCTCCTGGGCATCTTCCAGCCTCCCTCCAGCCTCCTTCCTCCCCAGGCTCCACTCAACACCAGTGCCCGAGCCCGAGCACTGGTGGTTGGTCGGTCCGTCCGTCCGTCCGTCCGTCCATTTTCTTCTGCTTTATCAGCAACCCGTGTCTGGGCGAAGGAATGCCAATCCAAAGTGTTCATTAATCATTACGGTCTTTGTTCTGCGCTATGTCTGGTCCCTCATCCAAGCTCACGGCAATTCTCAACATGCAGGTCTTCTACTGGTGTCGGAGCTTCGAGTCAATAAAACTTGCTAACTGCTGCTTTTTCTCTGTGTGATTCTCCCTAATGTGAGTCTTGCCATGTTAGCCTTGGCAAAAATTCAAGCTGGGAGACTCTCTTCAGCCTGCCGGCATCATCTATCATTATCCATCTGCTTCAGCTGTACTGCGATCCTCCTCCTGCCCGACTCCAACCTCATCCTCCTGGGCATCTTCCAGCCTCCCTCCAGCCTCCCTCCTCCCCAGGCTCCACTCAACACCAGTGCCCGAGCCCGGGCACTGGTGGTCGGCCGGTCGGCCGGTCGGTCCGTCCGTCCGTCCGTCCGTCCGTCCTTCAAGTCAATAAAACTTTCTTCAGAGCTTTTCTGTGTGATTAATATAAATCACCAGATTTAATTATTTATTGGGACTTGGAAAAAATATTTAATATAGAATCCCAGAAAGATCTAATGCGGCTGGATTTTGTAGCTGGTTTTACTATTTTCTCTGTGCAGATGGAAATGAATGCCTCCATGACCACTGAACTGTTGAAACTCAACATTAAGAAAAGATCTTTTTTTGAGCAGCCCATTCTTTTGGAGGCTGCTTTCAGAATGTCCTTGGTGAGATTGTTCAGATTACTTTGAATGTCCTTCAGATCTTGCCCCTCTACCTCAGCACAGATCATCTCAGAGAACCTCTCTACCATGCCTTGGAGTTGTTCGTACTTGCAGGGTAACCTTGATTTTGGGATGACCTTGATAAGAACTGCATTAACAAGCAGCTTGATGGATGACTTCTGCTCCTTTTTCTTTGCATCTGGCAGCATTTCAGCGACCTTTGCGGTAACCATTGACTTCTGCTTTGCATCAACTTTGTTCTTCTGTTGTGCAGCTGGATCTCCGGCTGCTCCTCTTCCCATTGAAGAGGAGCAGCTCTCCACTGGGCTCTTCACTGGGCTCTCTACTGGGAGAACTGCTCCCATTGGAGCCTCAGATGACTTCTGCTCCTCCTTCTCTGTGGCTGGCAGAAGTTCAGCAACCTTTGAGGTAACGACTGACTCCTGCTCTTCATCAACTAACTCTTTGTCTTTTGAGTGGGTCGATTCCTCTGAACTTAAATTTTCCTCTGTTGAAATTGTTGACTCTTCATCCTCTGAAGCCAGTGAAACACCACTGCATTGTTCTGTGTTGTCATTTTCCAGGTCCTCCATTTTGACTTCAGCTGCTTTGTTCGTCTCTCGTGCAAAGGGAAGAGGAGAAGCTCCATCTCCAGCTGCTCCTCTTCTCATTGGAGCCTGAGATGACTGCTGCTCCTTCTTCTCTGTGACTGGCAGTGGTTCAACAACCTTTGTGGTAACCACTGCCTCCTGTTCTGCATCAACTGACTCTCTGCCTTTTGGCTGCGTCGATTCCTCTGCAATAAAGTTTTCCACTGTTGGAACTGTGGCTTCTTCCTCCTCTGGTGAAACAGTACTGCATTGTTCTCTGTTGTCATTTTCAAGGTCCTGCATTTTGATTCCAGGTGCTTTGTTCGTCTGTTGTGCAATGAGAAGAGGGGAAGCTCCATCTCTAGACTCTTGTTTTTCAGTTGGTGGAAGGTCATCCAAAGAATCTCCTGGGTTCTCTAAACGCTGCTGGTCAGAGATTGACTGTTTCACTTCCCTGATCTTTGGCAGCACCTCAAAGATGAAGTCTTCCATCATTTTCAGATATGACTCCTTTTCCTTAATCATAAGTTCGGTGGATGTTGTCAGATGTGAAAACTCCTCAGAAATAAATTCATCCACCATCTTTATATCCAATTCCCTCTCCTTAGAGATCAACTCATTTTCATGCGTGGCCTTTGAAAGTTCCTCCAAAATGAATTCATCCACCATCTTCAAGTCTGACTCCTGATCTTCAGAAACAAGATTTGTTGCCACATCAAGGATGTCTGGTTCCAGGTTTCCTCTGTTCTGTGGGGTTTTGGTGGTTTCGTCCTCCGCAGCTTGGAAATGACCAACATCAGAGCTGGCACCTGGGTGGTCTTTTCTCTGTTGCTGTTCTGTTGCAACTTTTCGTTCTGCCTGACGATGTTCTTTGCAGCAACACACGAGCAATTCCTCTATCAGCTGGAGAGCATGTGGAAGGATTGAATCCACTGCGTCCGACCAAGACTTGTGGCCGACCACAGAAGTTGCTGGATCTTGCGTGGAGCAGACAGATTTCAACAATTCTTTGACATATTCAATGAATAGCTCATTGAAACTGTCAAAACTCTTGGGATGAACCTTCCCTGTAATCTGAAGGCAGTCTGCAAATGTTGTTAGCAGCACATTTCCCAAGATCGCGTCCACATCTTGGAATCTGATGCCCTTCTCAGGGATATTGCAGAGAATGAAGGTGCCACATTCATTCAGTAAGTTTAAAAGCAGCTCCTTCAAGGAGGACTTGGTGTCACAATCAGGATTCCCCATGGCTAAATCCAGGGTCTGATCCAATGAAATGGACCTAAAAAACTCATCAATCAACGGTGCGATTATCTCCCCAGAAAAAACCGGGAGCGCACAAGGCTTTGGATTCTCAAAGTTGCTCATGGCTTCTTGGATTTGCAATGGATACTAAAGCAAACTCTCAGATACTTGAAGAACTATTTAGCTAAAACCGCAAACTATCTCAAACTCTCACCAAACTCTCTCAACAAACTCCAGCTCTCTCTCAACGAATGGAACAGACTTGTTGCATATAAACCCCAGAAAGCTCTGTGATGTCATCAAGGACCAGATTCTGTCCATGCGTCAGCTTAGCAACCGTTGCTAG
The DNA here is from genome assembly GCA_911649635.1 of Poeciliopsis gracilis. NCBI lineage: Eukaryota > Metazoa > Chordata > Actinopteri > Cyprinodontiformes > Poeciliidae > Poeciliopsis > Poeciliopsis gracilis. The sequence continues at coordinate 2,539,560 of CAJVRI010001527.1, forward strand.
GTGAGTCACCAGCTGTGTGCCGCTCAGAGAAATAATGTCTAATTTTAAGGAACAAATTAAAAGTGAAGAAAAAGTGAAAGTTTCCTTGTTTTAGAGGCTTTGAGGCTGAGAAGTACTCCTCCACTCACTAAATGCTTCCACTCTCTCCATGTTGTGGTGAGAAAAATCGGTTTAAGTGTTTGAGAAAAGTCTTTTTTATCTAAGCTGCTTAGTTGGACGGATTCCTCCAGCTCAATTTATTAAGATTTCTGTCAATATTTATAAAACAAGGGCCGATTAATAAAAGATAGCTATCAAAAAACCTACAAAAATACACAAAAATAACATTTAAATATAAAATAACACAGTGCAAATAAATGAGACGTCAAATTATGGCCCACATTTTTATAAATTACAGTGAATATCAAGAAAGTTCATCAATAATAAAACATTTGAACAAGAATTAAATTTACTAAAATATTTTAGGTTTTAGGATTTGATTAAAAAAATGGTCAGGATCCTGAAAACGTCTCTGTTGGATCATTTATAGCTGTTGAAAAAAGTCACAAACTTACATTTTTGTTATTTCATCTGAAAATGTCCTGCAGTGCCACATTGTTACCACTTGATGGCGCTGCTGGTTCGTTTGTTACTGTTACAAACGAACCAAGCTGTTCTGTGTTTTCTGTTTTTTGAATCAACAGGTTTTTAATAAATATATAATAATAATAATAATTTCAATGAAATCATAATTTAAACATTAAATAAGCATTAGTTTTCGGTTCATTTATTGAAAGTACAAATTTCTGTTAATTCATTACTTTATTTTTGTTTAATGTTCCTTTATTGTTATTTTTATTGACCAAAATGTGATTTGTTTACATATCTTGTCTCCTCTGTAATAATCATATTTAAAAATCTGGTTTATTAACTCCGTCTTCTAAATTTAAACAGAACCAAACCAGGTGAGCAAAAGTTGCAAAGAGACATTTAACTTAAATGTTTGCATTTAAATGCATTTTTATTCGGAATAAGCAGTTATTTATTCAGAATCATTTTACAGAAACACAAGTGGTTCATCTCAACCAACATCTGAAACGTGACTTTATTGCAACAGGCAGGACTGAAGTTTGTCGCCATCTGGTGGTGATTTATTGAATCACAGTGGGATGCGCTGTGACTCTATCGCACCATGGCGGTAGAATCATAGATTTTCATGATTCTATGAAAATCTTGTGAGAATTGTGACATTGAGTTCTTTCAGGCCGTCCTCTAGGATTTTCAGCCTGTCCTGTACAGTTTTGATGGGGGGAAAGATGGCGTCCGGTTTCGGGATTGTGCTTTTGTCGATTCTCTGCTCACAGAATTCTCCATAGAATCCAGTGGGACATCGACAAACCCATTCGTTTGAGTCCAGCAGTCTGCCGCACCGTCTGTTGATGTTACATAGATAATCTGTGCAAGTGGGCAACTTCCTGGAGACATGTATGGAAATCCTTCCACCACCAGTGGACCAAGAGCATCCCATCCGATGCAGAGGCGCTGGGACCTCTGCAAAGTCCTCATTGTAGGTGACATGTGTTACCTTGGCAAATTCAGTGAATTCAATATAGGTGTGTCCAAAGCGTTCTCCACATTGTGTTTTTTTTATTTCTGTGCAGTATTTTTTGCTGAAACACGTTTCTGCAGTTTCTCTAATATGTGTTTCGTCTGACAGATTAGCATGGGGAGTGTGGCTCACAAGCACAATGATTTCTCCTGCTTCAATCTCAGTTGCATCTAACACAATATGATTGTCCTTGTCTGCCTTGTTGTATACCACCACCACCCAGTTGTACCACTGATACTTCTTGTCCAGAAATGTTTTCACCTTACGAGCAACGGCCATTTTGTCATCAGCGCTGAGTCCTTTGGCGGTCTCCTCCACATCTTTCTTCATGTAATCTGCATAGTTCTGCAAGCAGAAGTCTATGGCTGCATACTGAGCTTCATAAACCTTCATGAACATCTTTACATGTTCAGCTTCTTTGTTCACTGTGTTGAAACCCATCAGCTTCCAGTAGAACTGGTTGACAAACATCCCCTTCCACAACAAGCCACTGAAGTACAAGTTGTACCTGCCGATCTCTTTAACGTCACATTTTAACTTCTTCTTCAGCAGACTGTTGAGGTTTTCGCTCAGTGACGTGCTGTCCACTGTCAGGTACCGGTAAAGATTGGACACACTGGATTCAGCTCCTGAACTATCATAGTAGCTAGCAAACATTTCAGCCAGTCTGAGTCTTTCTTCATCACTTGACACCAAGTTACTGTTCAGACGAAGATCATTTAACTTGTCCCAGGCGTTGAGGATGGCGACTTCATCTCTAGAGTAGATGCTGGCATAGTTGAACCATTCAACATCGGTTGCCAAGTTGGAGATCTGGATGGAGAGAAGGTCCAGCTTCCGGTTCACCTCAGCAAACCCTTTCTTTACCTCTGTCAGCACCAGGTCTTCCTGGGGGATAAAAGCTAAGACCATGTTGAGAACGGACGCCGCTAGAGTTCCGATGCCGGGTGCTAGGCTGGCGATCTTCGAGAAACTGGCCATTATATCCTTGACTTTCTTACTATCAAGGTTTTGCATCACTTCTATGATGGTAGTCAGAGAAGCTTTGACTACTTCTGAAGATGCTTGCACCCGCTCTCTAGTGCTGGCTTCCAGATCTCGTTTAACTCTGTTCTGAGGCGAGGGCACGTTAGGCAGGTCACCAAGAGACAGAGCAGAGACGGTTGTCCAGCAGAAAAGAAAGGTCAGTGAAGCTAACAGGACCAAACTAATCCAGCGTTGGGACGCCATCACTATAAAACAGAGAATAACATTCAGTCTAAAATAAAAAGATGCATCCAAACTTCATTTGCTCAAGAAACTGATAAAATGTCAAAACATGGAGAAAGCTGCAGTAAAAGAATATTTATTTTTTCACATTTCTTGATCTGCTAACGATCTCCTAATCTGCTATTGTCGTCTAAGGAAATAAACCCTCCTGACAGCCAATCAGAGCCAAGAGGAGGGTCTTAGTGCTGTCCATCATCCCCATTTACTCGCTGCTAAATGTGCTAATGCTAGAGAAACTACATAAAGTTCTAGGAAATCTGTTTCTGCCAACTAACCTGAACATTCACAACAAGTTACACAAGCTTCAGCGTAGCACACTGGGAGGGAAAGGAAGGTCGAGAAGCACCTCATGAGTTTGTGATTGACAGCCCTAAGACCTGCCTCCTGGCTCTGATTGGTTGTTTCAGATTATCATGGGGAGAAAGCAGAGGAACTCAATATATTTATGATTTATGAGTTAACATCCATTTACTGCTGTTTGCTGAAACTAAACAAACTGAACCCTGAACGAACACTGAGTCCAGAAGAACCTTGGAGGATCAGAAAGTTCTTGTTTCAGTTGCTACACTTGATTTCATTCTTATTGTGTTGAATTAGATGATTAACAGGAAGCATCTTGAACATTTTCTCCACATTTGGACATCAGAGGATGTCTTTATGTGGACGAAGAAGACAGAGTTTTCTTCTCCTGAAATCTTGATCAAGCAAACACCAAACATGAATGTCTGATTGAAGCAACCCGGTGAGTTACCTGCTGCTCTGATGGGTTTATTCTCTGTCAGCCAGAACTTCTTCTTGTCTGAGGATCAAAATAAAATAAATCATGGAAGCAGCTGCAGTTAAAGTCCTGATTAAATGTGAATATAAACTCTGCAGACCTGCTGAGATGTTTGCGGAGCAGACGGAGGTCCAGGTGGGTGAGCGGGATCCGTCAGAGGAACCTCAGCTTTCTGCTGGACTGATGCAGCTGACCTGAGTTTAAAGGCCTGAGGGTCGCTCCTCCTTCCCGGGTTTGGATTCAGTCCATGGTTCAGACTGTTACTGGAAATGTTCTGATCGACGTTGTTGCAGGTCAAAGTTACCGTTGACTCCGAGCCATAATAATCGACATTTACTGAATCTTTCAATAAAGTCTGAACAGCTGAAGCCACATGAAAGTATTCATACTTTGTAAACTTTTTCTCACTTTGGTTTTTTGAAATCTCTGCATGTTTGTTTGAACAGATGGTGAATCTACTGAACAGTGAGTTCACTGAACTCTGGCTCTACGGGAAGAACTCCTCTCCCTCCCTGCACCGGGTTGATGGATTGAGTCTACGCCCTCCAAGAAAATAATAAACCAAATAAACTACGACTAAATATTTGCCAAGAGGGGACGGCAGTGCTGGTCTGAACTCTCTGATCTGCAGGTTTACTGTTAACCACCTGGTGTCTGATCGATCACTGCAGATGATTAATCACAATTAATCAATACACTTAACTTTAAGCTTGAAATGTGAAAATAAAAATTAAAAAAATATTTAATGTTCCCATTACAGCAAGGCTCCTTTTATAGATGACTAATAAATAGACATAGATGCCATCAATTCTTCTGTAAACAGTAATTAGTAACTGTTTATTGCGCATTAATTAAGGATAAAAAAAATGACACTTATAAATGATTATTGTGCTTATAAGACAGTCTTAAATATTTAATATAACAACCAGATAAAGTATATAAAATTGGCCCAATATTTGGCAGGAAATTGGTAGGTTTTGTGTCCCTCTCCATTATTTAATGGATGACAAACAGTTATAATAATTTGTAAGGTGTTCATAGATGAATTAATAACATATATATAAATTAGTTATTAGTCATTTAAAGTGGTATCTTTATTAACTATAAACTGCCTGTGCTTTGGTGGAAGGGTAATTAATAATAACCATATTTAAGTGCTACTTTGGTTTTATCCAAAAATCGTTTTTTGCTTTGATCTTAAGAATTATTTTGGCCCCAACTTTTGTCATTTGACAGGAAGTCGTCAGAGAGAAGGAGTTTCATAATAAAAGCTCATCAAAGTTCCTCAAAAATTTTATGCAATATATGAAGAACAAAGGAAAAAAAGTGAAATAATAAAAAAGATCCACAAACTTTTAAAGTTTGTGGATCCTTTAATTTTAGTCATCAACTAAAATTAAACGACGAAAAGGAAAATATTCATAAAGACTAAAATCAGAAACAGACTGCAGAGCAAAGAGTTTTAATGGAAATATTTAATCTGTAAAGTACAAAATCATAAAAATCTATCATGTTTATTTCATAAGAAACATGAAATACACAAAAAATAAAAGAAAAAAGTGAATTAATATCCAACAGAATAAAACAACTTCAAACACTTTGAAGGAATTTGTTAAGAAAACATTTTACACAAACAATTAAATTAAATTAGATTTTATTAGATACATAAACATTAACAATATAAAATAAATTAAGTTAATATAATTAAATAAAAAATGAAGAAAATAACTTTTAAAACAAGTACAAGTGAGCTCAAGTTCAAACCTGCTTAGTTTGGCAAACTAAGCAGGTTCAGTTAATTAAATTTAACTTTAATTTATTAAAGTTAAATTTAATTTAATAATTTAATTTATTAAATTAAAGTTAAATTTAATTAATTTAACTTTTATCCCAGAGATTTAAAGAAACTTAAACTGGACCTTATTGAGCTGCTCAGGGCAAGAAAAACATCAAAGTTTTGTCTGTGAATGAATCTAGAACGGTGCAAAGGCGTAAAGAAAAACTCCAGGATTTTAAAGCCACAAAACTAAAATAATTTTTAAAAAATCACAAAACTAAATGATCCAAACCTCTGAGAGGAAAAAGATGCTGAGTTAAAGTAAATCATCGGATTTATGGGAAGCTTAATTCTGGAATATTTTTGGGCAAACGTCATCATCCAGTCGGTGTTTATTTCTAAACCTGTTCAGCAGGATTTCAGCCTCCAGCGGGAAATTCAGGTGCAAGATCAGATTTAAAAATATATTAAAACAAAACAAACAAACAAACATGTACAGTAAAGACAAAGTTATTATTTTATATAACTATATCATCAGAAATGATCAGAAATAGAAAACTCTCATCTAAGGAATGTGCAAATATTTAGGATTAAAGAAGTACATCATTTAAATACATATTTATGCACTTAGACAAAGAGACTATTTATATTACATGTAAAATATGAAAATAAAAAATAAAAGAGTAATTTTCAGCCTTTATCTCACTGTCTAAACAATAAGTAAATGTTTTGTTGCAAATATGCAATATAGGATTATCTTAGAATGAACACAAAAATGAATTTATTCTGTGTTTAACTGAAAAACATTGAAAACATAATTTAGCTTCCTATTTTCATCAAACTGTTAATAGTAAGAAAATGAAACTGTTTTCCTTCTTCAAAGGTTTGAATGAAGTCAGGGAAACACCCACTCAGGTGTTTTCCTGAGTGGGTAAGCACGAGCTCGTCTGAAACGTTTTGCTTTCATTGACATTTTATCTGGAGAAACGAGCAGATCCTGGTTTCCTCCTCAAGCTCACCTGACAGGTAAGAAACAGTCTGGATGCAACTTTAAAACTACTTTATTTTTCTTCACCCATTTTTTAAAATCAGTCTATTTTCATTGATAAGTTTTGCCTCATATTGAAACATTAATATCAATATTCAGACTAAAATAATCACCTTTATTTCTGCTGAATGTTAAGAACATTAATTCACCCTGAGCTGATTATACTTCAAGGTTTTGTTAATTATTTAGATATTTACTGACCTGATATTAATATATATTCTGTGTTTTCTTGTGTTTCCTGGTGAAAACACAGCCATGAGTGATGTTTACATTCACAACCTGATTCATCTTTCTGCTGCCATGGAGGAGATGGAGCGGCTGCTGCAGCATCTGTGAGTTTCTGCAAACTTTGACTTTAAACGCTTCAAATAGATCTAAAAACAATTAACTCTGTGCAATATGGACGTCTGGTAAAACAAACAAATCTTATTTTATTTTTTAAAATACAAACAATCCCTTTGTGTCTGGAATTAGCGCCGATATAATTAAACTTCTGGATTAAAGTTTATAATTCAGTCTATTAAAATCGCAGCTCTCTGTCTCCCTCTGGTGGTTAAACCATAAAATAAACATCAGGAAGTTCTGACGTTGACAGGCAGAACAAACCTGAGTCAGCAGAAAAAGGACAGAAATTAATTTTACAAGAAAAAAAACTAAAAAGAAAACCTGAAAGAGACAGAAAATAACCTGCTGAGAACCAGGAAAATTAAAGACTTAAAAGGTTTGTGTTTACCTCCAATGGCGTTACCTTCACAGCTTAAATATAAACTCCATAATTAAAGAAACCTTTCAAATGATCCTGGTGGTCTGATCTCCAACAATGAAAAGGATCCATCTTCTGGTTAAAATATGTTTTGTTTTTCTTTAATGAGCATTTTCAGCGACGAAGCTTTAAACAGAGCTTTAAATGAAAGCAAAACTATGAGGTCAGAGGAGGAGCTTCTGTCATCAACCAAACATCCTCTTCAGCAGGAATAATCCTAAAATAAAGCCTCTAATTTAGCCTGTAGAACATTTGAGGAACTTTGCTGGTTAATGTCACTCAACTTTGATTAAATCTGCTCCTTTTGTCCAAATAAGGACTTTGTGTTTACTTTATTAAAGTTTATTGATGCTTTTATTTTGAAAAAAAAAACAGGAAATGAGACTGACAGACACATCTGATGATTATAAACAAAGTGATGAATTTTGACCTGAAGTGAATGAAAATGGTTCCGACACAGCAGCCTTGGGGAACGCCACAAATAAAAGATGAAAAGTTAAAAGTTTAATTTGACCAACAACAATCAAATAACTTACAGCTTGTTCCTTTAAAGCTGTTTAACAATAAAAAGCAATGTTCTCCTTCAGGTTTCCACAGGGATTTCAGGGGGTTGGATGTTTGTGTTAAAGGAGGGAAAATAAAAAGTTTGAACCAGATGGATTTACAAACAGAAAGGAGCATCCAGTCTGAAAACCACCGGATCTGGAACAACCTTCAGTTCACGCCCAGCTGTCAGAGGAAATCCCCTCTGTCAGGGAAAACAGGGATTTATAAAACTTTCCCCTAAATGTGAAACTTCCTCAGGCTCCCAGGATCCTGAGACAAACAAACAGCTGATTTAAAAGAAACATATCCCAGAAGTCAAACTCTCCTTCCTGCTTTTGGCCTTTTAAAAGGGGATTTTCGTGAAGCAAAATGTATCTTTCAATTATAAACCTTACAGATCCTGTTGGTTTCTGTTCTGTGTTGCCAGAAACTTCCACCAGGGGGCAGAGTAGAGGCAGGACCAACAACTGAAATTATAAAACAATATTTATCTAAATGGCGGCATGTTATGGCTATTGCCAATCTTCTACTTTTCAAATTCAGAAAACTGAAAATTTCTGAGATTATTCACAAAATCTGAGAAATTTTAAAATGTGTTTTACCTGCTTTTATTTGCAGGATATTCCTGAGATTAATCTCAACATTTTCTTTTCTTTTTGACGGATATATTCACCTCTTTTACTCCATGTAAGGGAATTATAAAATGGCCCAAATATGCTGTTGTATTCTTGTTGGCAGATGATAAGAAATAACAGAAACCGGTTTAGAGACGTTAAAAATGAACTTTAAACTTCTGCTTTAGCCTGGATTCATTAAATGATGTTTGGTGAAACCTGCACTCTAAACACGTGAAACACACCTGATGTGATGCAGGTACTTAAAACATGGACAAAAAGCCTGTTTCTATCTTAAAGTAAAATCTGAGAAACTAACTATTACAGTCACATAATGAGCCGTTTGCTCTGTGCTCTTGTTTTGATTCATTCATATGAAACAATATACAGAATAAAACAAACTAATAATAATCCATTTGTGCTTTTTTGTGATCGGATCACAGAAACAACCAGATTATCTGGACTTTCCCACCGTCTTCTGTCCAGACCCGCAGCGCTGCTGCTGCAGTTGGAGGATCACAAAGAGTTCCCAGGTAGGACTGGTTTTCTGATTCACCTGGAGTCTGGGGGTCCAAACTGCGGCTCAGGGGCCATTTGGCTCCCTGTCAACATGTTTGCACACCAATAGGTTTATCTGAGACAAAACGATGCACAGGTTAAAGCTGCAGCTGATGCTCGGTTTGCTGGTTTCTCCAGGAGGAAACGCGTCAGAGGAGTTTGTCGCTCTGACATCATCACGATTCCTGATGAACGCAGCAGACTGATGAAGCTCGCTGTGGAAAACTGTAGCGACCAAACCGTCCTGACGTGGCTGAGAGAAAACTCAGAATCCAGCGCCTTCAGCAAGCTGGCGGACATGTTTAACTTCCTGAAGACGCACATCGCTGCAGAGGAGAAGAAGAGCCACAGCGACGCTGTGGACATCACCTTCATGGCTCATGGATCAATCAGAGACTTCATGATCCCAGCCAGATGTCTGCTGCCGCTGGCCTCCATCAGGGACGTGGTTCTTTATGCTCCCTGGAACTGTGTCACCTGCGGTTTGGGGTACGGCATCGCCACAGGACGCCTCCAGCCTCAGCACAGAGTCTTCTACTGCACCAAGAAGCTCGGCTGCACAGTGCCTGATGAAAAGCACCGACCCAAGATGGTACCGGATCGCTGGAACTCAATGAGTCAGGCTGGAGACCAGATGACACCAAACATCACAGTTAGTCCTCTTCGACCGGATGATGGAATCTGGAAAAGATTTGAGTCGCTCATCAAAAAACACGGTTCTGTTGGGAGAAACCGGATCGTGGTTCCGTTCATCTTCCCAGGAAAAGAAACAGAGATTGTCCCGTTCTCTGTGGTCACCTTGGCCCTGTCTCTGGTTCTGCTGCAGTCCAGGTTCAGAGCCACCGTCCACCTGAACGCCTGCCTGGGAGACGCTTCTGTTGGACAGAAGTTTGATAAAAGCTACCTGGAGCAGCAGTACGCCTGCGCCATCGACGGAACCGGACTGGCATGTTCTCCTGAGATGTTCAGTCGGGTCCAGTTGAACATCCCTGAGGTTTAAACTCCGAGTTCTTCCCCTCCGTCACCACAGCACTTTTATTTTCTAAGCATTATAACGTTATTTCTGTAGACCTCCAGGTTTTTCACAAACTCGATCTGAAAACAAAGATTTCAGTTTTTATCAGCGTTAAAAACCCATAAATAAAAAATCTCATACTCTTTTTTTTTGTGTCTTCGAGACAAACTTAAAGTCTCAGAACCGTTTGATTTCTCAGGTTGATGGTTAAATCATGGTGGATGGCATCAACATTTATCCTCTGAAAAACACACAAGTCAAGCTGCTGCTGGAAATATTTGGTGGATTATTTCACTTACAAAACATTTTTCCTGTTATAAGAGGAATAATCTGCCAGTAGCTCAAGCACTTAAACTCTAATATCTGAAAAGTTACTTGTAAGTTAGTTTCATCTTATTTATATTATGCTTATATATTTGCAACAGAAACTAGATCAAAGATACTTGGTGATATTTTTCACTGTGCGTAAATGTTTGCTGATATTATCCAGAAAAACACAAACAGGGAAGTGAACGGGTCTTAGTCCAGAACCCTGTGGAACACCAGAAATGATTGAGGAGAAAAAATTGTTTACATCTAAAATCCATAAAGACTTGAAGTGGTTCTGGTTCTGGTTTAACTACTGTAAACGGGTCAAATGTGACAAAAATAAATAAAATACAACACTAATGACTTTTTTTTTTTGTCTGTTTTTGCTGTATTCCTAGTCACTAAACATAATAAAAATGACATTATGAAACATTAAAATCATGAATCTGTAAAACATATCTCTTCATTTCTGTATTTTCTGGAGGTTACCAGAACCTCTGGGCGGTTCTGTTCCCTAATAATCTAGAAAATCTATTAGATCAAGTTCAAGTTACACCAACTGTGCAAAAAATGTGTAAATAACAGCAGATTAATTAATTAATTAATTAATTAACAGAGCTCAGATTAATTTATTTAGACCTTTTTAGGCTATTCAAATAGAAAATATAAACTATAATTTAAACTTAGCTGGAAAAACATTGAAATTTAAAAAATCTAATTTGACCGTATGTTCAATATTTTAATTTTCTTGATATTACATTGGTTTAAAACAACTAAATGCTTCAGTTTTTCATATTTGTACATCCGACTGCTGCTTTGACTCTTCATCGTCTTCACAGAATTGGTTACATTTCCATGACCAATGTGAGCAAAACGTTGTCAATATTCCACTAATGTTAATAAAATGCTATTTTTCAGTTGTGGTGTTTCCATTAAATAAAAGACACAATTAAAATTACAGGGGAATACGTTTGTTTATTCAATAAACTATTTAAAAATATCATCCTTATACCACTTCCTGTCATCTTCTTTGTCGTTTCCAGCAGTAGTAACATCAGGATGTATGAAAAAACTGTTTTCATTCCAGTTTGGAAAATGCAGTAATTTTGCAAAACTTTGGGTTTTTGTAAAGTTGTAAAGTTTCAATTAAGCACATTTATTTCCATAATTCCAGTTCACTCAGTTTTATGGCCAATGGAAACGCAGCTGAGGAAAATGATGAGATCCAACAGACATGTTGATTTGCTGAGCCAAAGCAAATGAAGCTGAATAAACTCAGAAGCCAATGAATTCAAAGTTTAGATCCTTCTAACCAATCACAGCTGTTTATTCCTCATTTCCTTTCAGCCACTTGAGAGCAGCTCTCTGATTGGCCAGACAGGTTGCTGCTAATTTAGATTTCTGTTGCCGCCCAGAACAACAAAAACGTTTCAAAGCCGCAGTTTCCTGTTCAAGTTGAGATCCTCTGAGTTTTGATTCCTATCTCTGCGTCGATTCCCCTTTTAGAAACTTGTGAACTTTGGTTGACCCTGCACCCACCCAACGCGTGAGCTATAAAGAGAGACATGAGCCAGCTGCAGCTGACCAGTGATATTCTGTGCATGTTTTCCTTATGCACGAACTTTCACCTCATTGAGATAACAGTTTTTCTACGGATGCTCTCCAGCTCCTCATCTTGCCATCTCTGTTTTTCTGCTCATTTTAGTCCAATAAAAACTCAGCGTCGTTCAAACTTGTAATTTAATTATTGCAGCACATGTAACAGTGTGCTTGCAATGAAGCAAAAATGTTTCAATATTTCACAAGCTACATTCAAACAATTGTTCAACATTTCCAAGACTACAAATGAACTGAAAAAAGGCCCAGAGAGGGAACCAGAGATAAAGAAAGATGGTCTCTGTGCGTTACTGGGACTTTCACTTTTGTGTTCCAGGAAGTAGTTTGATCCTGAGAAATGCACAGCCTCATTTAACACAAATAACAACTGACATCATGTTTACTGGTTCTGTCAGGAAACAACCAGTTAAAGCTGAACTGGGTTCATTTTTCTCCAGATCACAGAATTAGGACTTTACTCTGAAATAACGTTATTCTAATTAGTGCTGAAACAATTAATCGGATTCATCATGGTTAATCGATTATTAAGATAAGTGCCAACTAATTTAATAATCAATTAATCGTTAGCTGTTGTACACAGAATCTGCACCAACTGTAAATTTCTAAATATTTCATTTTGTCTTCTTGCACTGTCTGTTCTTTGGCCTTTGGGTTCAAGGAGAGAGAGAGAGAAAGAGAGAGATCCCCCTTTGCTCGTCCCGCCTCCTGCCTGCAGAGCCTCGTTATAAGCTGCTGTGTTTCTGACGGGACAAACAGCTGAACCTTTCAGAACCTGGAGACCAGAAACTTTTCTGACAGAAGCAGAACAGCAACAAACTGTGAGTAAAGTCTATTTTGTTTCCTCTCTATTAGTTCGGGTGTAAAATCCCATCAAATACTGACTGAAAATCATGAAATTGTGTTTTTCTTACGTTACTGAACTTAGATATATTTATTAAATATGACAACAGGAATCTATTGAGTTGATAAAATAAATAAAAGATGAAAAGAGAAAAATGTGAAACATTTAATTCCCCCCCAACATAGAAATGTTCTGCAGCTGCTCATGCAGGAATGTTAAAACTTTGGACCATGAAGTGAATTAACTCACTGAGCCATCAGCATCAACCTTGTTCATCGGCATTATGGGTAATTTTCCCCATCATGTTCCAACTTTTCTGCTTTTTGTTTTAATTAAAAACACACCTTTTTAACACTTTTTCTAATCAAGGGTTGACATTGCTCATCTACCTTCATTAAAGTACAACCTAAGAGTTTGTAAATTGTTTAAAATGTCTTAATCAGGGGCCATCCTAGGATCCGACCTTTAGGGGGCCTGAGCCCCCAGCAGGGCTAAGAACCAAGAGAAGTTATTCGTTGGTGCATTTTTCTAAAGGTCACTGCTTATTTACATACATTCACATAAGAAATTTAATAGTTTTGTCCAACTAAAACTGTTAACTATATAGAGGTCTGGAAAAAATGAAGATGCCTCTGCACTGAACCTCCTGGTTATTCCACCAAATATTGATTTCCGAACTATTCCTGAGTTAAAACATTAATTTTTTTTCTAAATGAATCTAAACTTGTTTTCTTTGCATTATTCAAGGTCTGAAAGCAGTGCAACTTTTTTAAATAAAAATTTTATTTACTTTATTTAACCAGGCAAACCCCATTGAGATCTGGATCTCATTTTCAAGCGTTACCTGGGCAGAAGTCTGCAACACACAACCAGGTTACAAAATAAAACCAATTAATGCATATTCACAAGTATAAAACAAGTTAAAAGCAGTGACACTGTTTCATAGACTAATGAAATCATTTCTGACATCTTGAGTTCTGATTGAAGTTGATTCCACGCCAGGGGTGGGCAATCCTGGTCCTCGAGGGCTGGTGTCCTGCAACTCTTAGATGTCTCCCTGGTCCAACACACCTGAATCCAACAGCTGAATCACCTGCTAAATGCAGTCAAGTTCTCCAGAGTCCTGCTAATGACCTCATTATTTGACTCAGGTGTGTTGATTTAGAGGTACATCTAAAAGTTGCAGGAGACCAGCCCTCGAGGACCAGGAGTGCCCACCCCTGTTCCACGCTGTAGGAGCAACACACTTGCTTTCTTTTTTCAGTTCGAACACGTGGAACATGCAAAAGAATGAAGTTGTTAGAGATTTAAAGAACGAGTACGAACAGATCTATGTAAAAGAGTGGTTAAATATGCTGGGGTTAGGCCGAGTATAGATAGATCATCAAATGATTGTTTCTCTGTACACTTATAGGAGGCAATTCAGCTTTTCAATACAAATCATTTTGACCTTTTCACATTTCATGAAAATAAATACTAAGTTTTTTGCTTGGAATTTCAGAGACATGTCAGTAGTTCAACAATCTTCATTTTACTTAAACATGAACCTATAAAGAGTAAAATCAGAGGAGTTGTCGTGTTTTCCAGAGCTGCATCAGACTACATCATACCTGCTAATATTAATGAGACACATGCAGCTGTGAAGTGACACAGTCCTAGTGGGTCTGCTGCCCCAGAAATTAAAACACAATCTACTCAAAACTATGCATTTCCAGTCATTTGACAAGCATTTTACTATTTTCATGGGATTATGTTGAGCTTTCATTGATCTAAGAGAAACTTGCATGATTTTAACAAAAGTGCAGATTTTTTTTTTTCAAAGTCTATATGCATAGTTTTTGATTTTCCAGCCTTCTTCTATTTTGATGTGTTTATTTCAGATTTCATTTGGCCAGTGTGGGGATTGAACCCATGACCTTGGCAACCAAGTGTTGATTGTATTTCAGAACTGTTTGTATTTTGAAGGATTGTTTTTTTTTTAGCCATTTTTATTTAGAAGTTTTTATCTTATTTTCCATAGTTTTATTTTGAAGTGTTTGTGTGAAACCCCTTATGTTTTAGTTTGTTAGAATGAGGGTTGAACCTCATTGACCTTTGAGTTATTAACACTAACCAGCTCAGTTTCACTCAGCTGGTCAGGGCATAGAAATTTCAAGCATTAAAAAAATACTAAAAAAAAAATTTCAGAAGCAAGTGTTTCCATTTTCAAACAATTTTTTACATTTTATTTTGAAGTAGTGATTTTATCTTTTTTAATAAAATTTTATTTTTGAGACATTTTTAATTTTGAAGTGTTTGTATTTCGGAACCATTTTTTATTTGAAATTGTTCAGCTTATGATGCGCGTCTTTTCACTCACGTCTGCACTTTTTAAAGCGTTTTTTCTTCGAAGGACATGGACTCGGGTAGAGGAAGATTTAAAAAGACGCGGGTTGGTAGCAGTTCACCGCACCTGCTTAGTTCCCGTCTCTAGGCAACCGTGGCGTTCCGCGTCGGTCCGTAGCGTTCAGGGGTCCTTCAGCTCCCGCCACGACATGTAGCTGACCTTAATAGCGCCTGTTTTATTTTGCCTGTTATTGTTAAACTTGGTATTGATGTGTTTGTTATAGGCGTGTCTGTCTATCGGAGAATTATGCATCGGTTCAATACGGGACGCACGTTTAACGGCCAAATATGTGACGACCTCGTATTTTACGGGATGGGTGGCGATATTATTCAGTGGTGCTGATACCCACTGGTCTTACTCTAAAATATTTAACATAAATTTTATTGTTTGCCGATAAAAGCAGCAGATTTAATCTCAGAAATAAAAACGTTGATGAAACGGAGATAAAACAGGAAGCAAAGATAAAATTGAGCAATTTTCTTATGATTAGAATTAATAATTATACATGGCTCTTTTTTTCTATTCTGAAACATCATTTTATTTATATAGACAATAACTTTCCTGTTCACGTAACAAACAAGAAGTTGTAAAGAAATTAAAACCAAAGGAATGAAAATAATCTGTCCTGCAGGAGTTCAGTATAAAGTCCAATCTACACTTTTACTTTCTGTTTCCTTGAAGAGACTGGGCGGGGGCAGGGGGGGCCCAGGGGGGGATCGGGGGGGGGGGGGGCAAAGCGGGTTTATCTAAGTTCTGCCGGACCGAGTCGGATCCGGTGGTTCCCTCTCTGACAGGAAAGTGAAGCGATAAAGTTTTCCTGTCTGACCGGAATCTGACTCCCATCATCAGGATGAAATATTCCACATTCTGGAGTATTTTTGTTGAGGCTGGTTCTTTGGCTACATATCGATTAATTGATCGACTAATGATTAATTGATATGCAGCCATTTTCTTAATCTTTTGTCAAAGGCCCTCTTGATGTTTTTGAAGGACCCTTCGAAAACATCAAGGGCAAAGATTTCCATGTTAAATAAAAAAAAAATAATTTTTTTTTACATTGTCATATTTATTAAATTTGCTTAATCGATTTTGAAATTATTGGTAACTGATTTTTATTAACAGTTTTTAATTACAACTCTGACTCCTTTGTTTTGGTGAATTCCTTTTGTTGTTTTTTTCAGTTAAGGATTAGTTGATCACTATAAGTTGACAATTATTTCAATAGTCGATTGATCAGAATCGATCTGGTTTAATTATTGTATTAAAATGATCAGTTTTGGTGTAAGAACTACTTTGACTCCTGTCTTTCAGTGAATGCTGTCTTTTTTTTCTTTTTTTTTCTCTCCAATTTATAATCACTAAATATTTTCTTCTATCAGCAAATGCCTACTTTTGCTTTTTCTCCAGTTATTAATTGATTACTAACTAAGTTGACAATAATCCCGATTAATTGCTATGATACTTTCCTGCTCTTGTTGCAGATCTTCATCATGAGTGAAGCTGATGATCTCGTACGTATAGCTGATGTTCTCGTACGTAAAGTCAATGAATGGGTGGATCTTCAGAAGAAATGTTCCAGGAAGCTGGAGAACCTGGCGGATGAGCTGGAGGAAGCGGTGAAGGCCGCCAACGTGACCAAAGTGGTCGGCAGCTCAGTCTCTGTGGGGGGAGCGGCTGCCATGACGACGGCGGGCGTGTTGACGTTACTGACTGGTGGAGCAGCACTTCCTGTTATGGCTACAGTGGGAGCAGTGGGAGCTGTGGCTTCTTGGACCAGTGCGGTAACCAGTGTTGGTTCTGATGCTTACAGCGCCAGCAAGTCCAAAGACATCATGGAGGAAGCCCAAAAGGTTCTGGAAGAGCTACAGGATCTGGAACAGGAAATGAAAAACCTCATTAAGTCACTGAAACGACAAGCCTCCGGTTTCCATCACCGTGGTGGTTCAGCTGCTGGTGGAGATGATGATGATGATGATGATGATGGCAACGTTATGGAGTTTTTCATGAGATCGATGGCCAGACGGGAAGGGCTGCACCTCCCTGGCATCATGATCAGAGCAGCCATTGGGCTACCGCTTATCAAGTTGTTCAGGATGCTCACCGGCAATTCCAATGTGATCACAGCTTATCTCAAAATCCTTTCCAGAGCTCTGTTTGTGGCAGCCAAAGAAGGAGGGAAGAAAGCAGCTTCTTCTTTGGGGAAGAAAGCGGCTTCAAAAGCAGTTGGAAATGTAAGAATCTAACACCAGTAGGTAAAGACCTGGCAGCACTGGGGGCATCGCCCACCCAGTCAGCTGGGCCGTGTTGGGAGTATAAGTTCGGTTATATTAATTTTAGAAACAGTTAACAGTTAATCTTTGTGCATATGAAATATTAGATGTAGCATGAATATTTTGAGTAGATTTTAAGTTGGGTAGATTTAGATAAAGATTCAAACTAAAACTGACTTTCTGAACTTGCATAAATTACTAAAGAGGGCCTTCAGAAAGGGGGTGTGTTGTACTCTGATAGAAAGCAGAGGTTGAGGGGATCTGCCTGTTCACAAGATGAGTCAAATTCTTTGGCGTTTGTTTAGGAGTTCAGTAAAACACTAAAACCTTTAGAAAACAATTCTTCTAGAAGTATAATCAAATGTATTAAATATTTCTTTTAGGTATTAACAGCAGGTTCTGAACTAGTTGGTGTCTAACTATACTAATTTGCATGGATCTTGGATGACTAAAATAGAACAGGATTAGGAAACTAAAGTTTTAGAAGTAAAATATTTCAGGTATTCTAAGAGTTTTTTCTAAAAGAAGATAATCCTGTAATTTTTAGATCCAAACTCATACTTGTCATCTGACACCAGATTTCTGTGTTAGTGTGTTTATAACAGGAATCAGTTTCTTGATGAATCGCTGAGTCAGAAAAACCACCAGGTCAATAGCTGATGCATAAATGTTGGTCTGGAATGTTTAAAGGAGGAGATTGGTACAGGAAGACCCTGTTTGAGAATGATCTTTGTTCTCTCAATATATTTGCTTTTGGGTTTGAACAGGTCTCAAAGAAGGTAATGAAATTTACTTTAAAAAACTCTACAAGGGGAGGACACACCTTCAAATGCATATATTTAAATTAAGGGAACAAACCTCCTTATAAAATGTCTGTTTTACAGCAGAAGAATGAATTGCTTTGTTTGCAGCCTTGAGAGCAATTCCCAAGAATGCATTCTTGTGTCCTATTGTGTTTTCTTTTCCAACTCGTTGCAGGTAATTGTATGTTTTGTTATGTGTTTGGACTTCTTGATAATCTGGGTGTAACGCTGACGTGACATTCTGTATGCATTGAATTCCCTGGCTAAAACTCTAGATGTGTCTGATGTTGAATGGTTGTTCACTGTGCTTTCCATGCGGAGTCCCTGGATCCGGGAGACTAGAGGAAAATTACCGAGCAAAGCAAATTTTATTCCTCTAAGTTCAACAGCCGCCACTGGACTGGAAGCTGTTTTCTATCATTATTTTTACCTCAGAGTGGCCAACTTTCTGTTATTCCTATCCTGACATGATACAGTAGGGGCTCCTGCAGTTCCTGTATCTGTCCCCTTTGTTCCCCACACTTTTTCCACAACTGTTTAATCCATTGTTACTCCTAAGTTGTTTTTCCGCCTCTAAACGCATCATGAACATAAAGATACTTGAACTGGTTTTACACCTGCAACAGAAACAGGTCTGTGTTGGAATCATGGCAGCAAACCAGCAAAAGGCAAAAACATTTGCAGTTTTTCCCCCAAAACCAACTGAGGTGAATAATTCTGTTGGATGCAGATAATATGATCCGACTAGAATAACCTTTTGGAAATAGATATTTATAAGAGTAGTTTTACTGCACTGTACATTTCTTTTACTTTAGTATTATTTCTTTTCTTATTTGACTAAATTGATTTTGCATTTACAGAATTTGGAAATATTAGACAAGATAATGAGCTAAAGTTTATGCAAGTTTGAGCATAATTACTCAGCATTTTATACATGCCACTGTTTACATCCTTATTGTTTATTTTGCATTAATTAACATGTTTATATTTTTGAGCCCCTGCTAAACTGATCCCAGTTAGGAAAACATCACATTAGTTCAGGCAGTTTGTTATTTTTCAGCCACAGAAAAGATCATATTGATTATTTAAATAATTAGACAAAAGAGATGTTTCAAAGAAGTGAACAGAGATGAAGTGAAGCAGATTTAACTTCAGATTGCTAAACATTTCCTCTGTTTCTTATTAACATGAAGGAAAGACTGACGTCTCTCTGCACTGTAAAAACAAAAAACATCCTGACTCCGTTTGATTCAGTCGAGTTTCCTTGTTGCTTGGACTCAGTTTAAATACATCAACTTTAAATGTTGAGTTCAAAACACTAATTTAATTGAGCAACTATAAGAAAAACGTAAAAAAAATTTTATGTTATGTCAAGTTGACTTATTTTACACTTGATTAACTTTTAACGCATTTCTAAGTTTGAAATAATTTTTACATTGATTTTTTCTGATTAACACTGACTAATCAGATGTGTTGTGTTCAGATGGCAGGAGGAGCGGTCGGGCTCGTGTTTTCTGTTCCTGAGCTGCTTAGTGATTGCCAAAACCTCGACAACATCGAGACAGAAGCCAGTCAGACTCTGAGGGAAAACGCCAGGACTGTCCAGAGCAACGCCGAGGAGACGGAGCAAGAACTGCAGAAAATAAGGTATGAAAATGATAAAACAATGTTTTAGTATGAAAACATATTTCAATCTCCTGTTTGAACTGTCAACTCCTCAGATTTATGTCACTGTGAACATTTTGTATACCACAAAATAAAGTGCCATTAAATCATTGCTACATTTTTTTTCTTCACTTTTTTGACTCTAAAAACTTGTAACCACATTGGGGACTCTTATTTCATGCCATAATTTCAAAATGATTATTAAATAATTTTAATGTTAAAATTTGGATTTAATAGAGATGGTTGAATGTTTGGCAGTTTTGTGCAAATTTTAACTTTCTGTCAAAAAAAAAGAATATTGATGTATGATTTGGAAAACAGAAATTTCTTTGTTTGAAAATGTTTCACCACAAAGTTTTATGGGTGCAAGAAAATATGTAAGAGTATAAAAATGTATTCAAACAGAAACGTGTGGAAAAATAATTTCTTTAAATCTTTTTGCAGAGAAGCTCTTAAGAAGTTGATGAGAATCAAATTCATCATACAGAAGGAAAAGATGACCAGAGATGAGAAGAGAGAGCTGATCGATCACATAATTAATAACACTCCTTCCCCGGAACTCAAACAGTGGTTGAAAGAAAACGCAGAGTCTGATATCTTGGTCCATCTGGTAAATCTTGCCAAATTCATAGCAGAAGAGCTGGAAAAGGAGGCAAAGAAGAAGGAGGAGGAGGATCGGAAGAAGAAGATGATTGAGTTGGTCTTCTTGGCTCATGGATCGATTGTGGACTGGATGATTCCTGCCGGATTTCTGATGCCTCTGCCGTCCATCAAAGACGTCCTGCTGTATTCTCCCTGGAACTGCCTTCTGTCTGCTGAAGCGGCTTATAGCATCGCTATAGGAAGCATCCAGCCTAACCACCGACAGTTTGGATGCGCCAATCCACACCTATGCCCTTTTCCTCCAGCAGCCCATACATCATTTCACCTTCCTCAGCGCTGGAACTCGATGAGGAATGCTGGACTTAACAATGTCCCCGTCATCATGGTTGGTCCAGTAGGAAAAGAAGGAGACCCTGCGTTTGCAGCCTTCACTGCTCTAGCAGCACAATTTGGTGCACCAGCAGCCAACCGGTATCTCGTCCCTTTCCTCGACCTTGGGATCGGCGAAGTTCCCTTCTTTACCATCACGTTGGCCATTTCTCTGGTGCTCTTTTTCT
Organism: Poeciliopsis gracilis; assembly: GCA_911649635.1. Classification (NCBI taxonomy): domain Eukaryota; kingdom Metazoa; phylum Chordata; class Actinopteri; order Cyprinodontiformes; family Poeciliidae; genus Poeciliopsis; species Poeciliopsis gracilis. The sequence continues at coordinate 2,560,567 of CAJVRI010001527.1, forward strand.
CAGGATATGAAGCCATCGTCCACCTGGCTGCCTGCCTGGGAAAATCACCTGAAAACGCTGTAATGCAGGAGGCGTATCTGAGCCAGCAGTACGCTTACACTGTGAACAACACCGGCATGACCGTTCCAAGAGAAACGATTCACTATATAAACGGTCCAGTGTTTAATATGTTCAAGGCTGTTTTTGGTGACGAGTCTCCATTTTTTTAATGGGAACTTTCAGGTCTGAGTCACTTCAGACAGCTTGAACAAATTGATTTATTCCTTCAATTTATATATAACCGCATTGCGCTGGACCTCCTGACAGCCTCTCAGGGAGGCGCCTGATCGACGTGCTGCACATTCATCAGGAAGCAGGAACGGGTGGAAATCTAGAACTATGTGAACAGCACAACCCATGGATCCCAGCCTTTTGACTTCATATCCTGTCTCACCTGTGTGATTGTTCTTGTGCGACCTCTTGTAATGCCCCGAGGCCATTACATCTGCCCTCTGGCTGAAACTCTGAGGAACACTGGATTTGTATTTGTCCCTAAGATAATGATTAGTCCTGTTGCAAAAGGAGACAAAGCGTTCGAACAATTCATTGCTCTGAAACGCATCCTTGGTGAACCACCAGGGAACTGGTATCTCATCTCGTACCTCGAGGAGAAGATCAACACGGTTCCCTTTTTTTTTTCTTTTTTTTTTGTCAGTTGGCCATTTCTCTGGTCTTTCTCTGTCCACATATAAAGCCACTGCCCACCTGGCTGCCTGCCTGGGAAAATCACCTGAAAACGCTGTAATGCAGGAGGAGCATCTCAGCCAGCAGTACCCTGTGAACAACACCGGCATAACCGTTCCAAGAGAAACAATCCCTGATGGAGATGAAACCGTGTATAACATGTTCAGGGCTGTATTTGGTGATGAGTCTCCGTCTTCCTAAAGGCTAATCCAGATCTGGAGTACCAAAGCACAGAGCAGACGTTTTCCTGCACTTGGTTTTTCTGGATGGTTTTCTCTGGAGAACTGGTTAATTTCCCAATGAGTTTTTTAAAGATAAGTTCACTTGCTGTTTTCGGCGTATTATTTATCCCAATGGTTTTGTCATGATCAGTTAATTTTCATCCCAAACTCTCCCTGCTGGACCTCGGTCATCATCACGTCTCGGCCTGCATCTCCCATGTAGCACCATCAGTTTCAGACTTAGATAAAAATATTTTTAGTTAGAATTTATTTTGTATTATAAGCATTAGATTCAATATTATCGCCTGATTGCTGCATCAAGCTGTAACCGACTCTTGCAAAACTATTCTTTACTAATAAACATCGATTATAAAAACATCTAAAAGATGGTGTGGACATTGAACTTTCTGAGTCATGATAATTTATGTTAATTTACTGAAAACAAAGATTTCAGTTTTTAGCAGTGTTAATAACCCATAAATAAAAAATCTCATACTCTTTTTTTTGTGTCTTCGAGACAAACTTAAAGTCTCAGAACCGTTTGATTTCTCAGGTTGATGGTTAAATCATGGTGGATGGCATCAACATTTATCCTCTGAAAAACACACAAGTCAAGCTGCTGCTGGAAATATTTGGTGGATTATTTCACTTACAAAACATTTTTCCTGTTATAAAAGGAATAATCTGCCAGTAGCTCAAGCACTTAAACTCTAATATCTGAAAAGTTACTTGTAAGTTAGTTTCATCTTATTTATATTATGCTTATATATTTGCAACAGAAACTAGATCAAAGATACTTGGTGATATTTTTCACTGTGCATAAATGTTTGCTGATATTATCCAGAAAAACACAAACAGGGAAGTGAACGGGTCTTAGTCCAGAACCCTGTGGAACACCAGAACTGATTGAGGAGAAAAAATTGTTTACATCTAAAATCCATAAAGACTTGAAGTGGTACTGGTTCTGGTTTAGCTACTGTAAATGGGTCAAATGTGACAAAAATAAATAAAATACAACACTAATGACTTTTTTTTTGTCTGTTTTTGCTGTATTCCTAGTCACTAAACATAATAAAAATGACATTATGAAACAATAAAATCATGAATCTATAAAACATATCTCTTCATTTCTGTATTTTCTGGAGGTTATAAGAACCTCTGGGCGGTTCTGTTTCCTAATAATCTAGAAAATCTATTAGATCAAGTTCAAGTTACACCAACTGTGCAAAAAATGTGCAAATAACAGCAGATTTGTGCTATTGGTAGCAGTGATGATTTTAGAGTCTAACTACACATAAAAAACTGTTTTTGGATTTAAATTTTTCTATGTTTGGATTTGAGTTCAGATTAATTTATTTAGACCTTTTTAGGCTATTCAAATAGAAAATATAAACTATAATTTAAACTTAGCTGGAAAAACATTGAAATTTAAAAAATCTAATTTGACCTTATGTTCAATATTTTAATTTTCTTGATATTACATTGGTTTAAACAACTAAATGCTTCAGTTTTTCATATTTGTACATCCGACTGCTGCTTTGACTCTTCATCGTCTTCACAGAATTGGTTACATTTCCATGACCAATGTGAGCAAAACGTTGTCAATATTCCACTAATCTTAATAAAATGCTATTTTTCAATTGTGGTGTTTCCATTAAATGAAAGCCACAATTAAAATTACATGGGAATATGTTTGTTTATTCAATAAACTATTTAAAAATATCATTCTTATACCACTTCCTGTCATCTTCTTTGTCGTTTCCAGCAGTAGTAACATCAGGATGTATGAAAAAAACTGTTTCCTTCCAGTTTGGAAAATGCAGTAATTTTGCAAAAACTTTGGGTTTTTGTAAAGTTGCAAAGTTTCAATTAAGCACATTTATTTCCATAATTCCAGTTCACTCAGTTTTATGGCCAATGAAAACGCAGCTGAGCAAAATGATGAGATCCAACAGACATGTTGTTTTGCTGAGCCAAAGCAAATGAAGCTGAATAAACTCAGAAGCCAATGAATTCAAAGTTTAGATCCTTCTAACCAATCACAGCTGTTTATTCCTCATTTCCTTTCAGCCACTTGAGAGCAGCTCTCTGATTGGCCAGACAGGTTGCTGCTAATTTAGATTTCTGTTGCCGCCCAGAACAACAAAAACGTTTCAAAGCCGCAGTTTCCTGTTCATGTTGAGATACTCTGAGTTTTGATTCCTGTCTCTGTGCCGATTCCCCTTTTAGAAACTTGTGAACTTTGGTTGACCCTGTGTAGCAGTTGCAAAATGGATCACACAGGACTCAGGTTCTGCGTCAGTTTATTCCTATAACACAACGTGGGACACACTCAACCATCGGTGTAGCACACACATCCAGTCAGATCCCAGTAGCTCTACAAACATTTTGGAGGGAAAATTTCAAACAGCTTTAAAGGGCAACAGTTTAATTCTAAATGAACCTAAAGTTTTTTTTAAGACACATAAAAATAATTAACATTATAATTTATGCAGTACAAAAGTGTGAGAACAATTATGAACAACATAAACATCACTAAGAGTGAGGGGTAGCATTAGCACATCTTACCAGCAGCTGTGTAGGCAGCTTCTGCCTGGCTGCTGCAGCTTCTGCCTGGCTGCTGCAGCTTCTGCCTGGCTGCTGCAGCTTCTGCCTGGCTGCTGCAGCTTCTGCCTGGCTGCTGCAGCTTCTGCCTGGCTGCTGCAGCTTCTGCCTGGCTGCTGCAGCTTCTGCCTGGCTGCTGCAGCTTCTGCCTGGCTGCTGCAGCTACCTCACAGAACCCCACTCTGTGCCACATCAATAACCATCCTCCCAGAACAACATCAGGAACCAAAAACAACAGACATCTCAACTCAACAAAACAAGTGTTTTGAGAAGGTTCATAATAATTATTAAAAAATAAATAAATAAAATCAACTCAGCTACACCTGCACCCACCCAACCCGCGAGCTACAAAGAGAGACATGAGCCAGCTGCAGCTGACCAGTGATATTCTGTGCATGTTTTCCTTATGCACGAACTTTCACCTCATTGAGATAACAGTTTTTCTACGGATGCTCTCCAGCTCCTCATCTTGCCATCTCTGTTTTTCTGCTCATTTTAGTCCAATAAAAACTCAGCGTCGTTCAAACTTGTAATTTAATTATTGCAGCACATGTAACAGTGTGCTTGCAATGAAGCAAAGATGTTTCAGTATTTCACAAGCTACATTCAAACAATTGTTCAACATTTCCAAATGAACTAAAGACAGACCCAGAGAGGGAACCAGAGATAAAGGAAGATGACCTCTGTGCATTACTGGGACTTTCACTTTTGTGTTCCAGTAAATAGTTTGATTCTGAGAAATGACAGAAATGGACGGAAATGGACAGCGGTTCTAATTCAAACCTCAGACTGAAAAACTTTTTGCCTCCAAGTCACTTAAAGTAGCTCTTTTAAATACCAGATCACTCTGAGCTAAAGCTCTGTTAATTAATGATTTCATCACTGAGTATAATGTTGATGTTATGTTTCTGACAGAAACATGGTTGAATGACAATAATGACCAAATTGTACTAATTGAATCAGCGCCTCCTTACTACAATTTTTTAAGTGAGAATAGAAAACATAAAAAAGGAGGAGGCGTGGCTTCTATATTTAAGAAAACCATGATTTGTTGTAAAATCTCTTTGGGTCATTTCAGTTATTTTGAGTATCTGGGAATTCAGGTTAAAGGCTACAAACGAACTTTAACACTAACTTTATACAAAACTCCAACATACGTGGAAAATTTCTTTACTGACTTGAATGATCTTCTATCTCTCATATGCATTGATTATGATTGTTTAATAATTGTTGGTGATTTCAACATTCATGTAGACAAACCCCAAGACAGAAGAGCAAAAAACTCTGATATTTTAGAAAATTTTGGTTTAACACAACATGTCAAACAAGCAACACACACTCAAGGACACACACTGGACCTGGTTATCAGTGAGGATGTGAATATTTCCAATGTCTCTGTAACTGATGTCGCCTTGTCGGATCACTTTGCTGTTATCTTTGAAGGCTCTTTATTCTTTGACCCACTTGGACAAACAGCTACTATCACAAAACCTTCTTTCACAGAAAACACAGCAGAAACATTTAATCAGATCTACTCTTCTTCCTCACCCTTTATGATGTAGATCAGTTGGTAGATGATTTTCAGTCTAAAGTTTCATATATCATTGATTCCATTGCCCCAATTAAAGTAAAGGTAGGAATAAATCTCCATGGAGAAATGCACAAACAGTTCGATCTGCAAGACAACTCTGCCGCAGGGCAGAACGAAACTGGCGTAAAACTCAAATTCACGTTCATATCTATAAAGAAAGACTACGTTCTGGTTCTGGTTCTGCTCTGCATCCCCAGAACCAGAACCAAAAGAGAAAAAGCAGCTTTCAGCATCTATGGACCAAAAATTTGGAACAAACTTCCAGAAAACTATAAAACAGCAGAAACCCTGACTTCCTTTAAATCTCAACTAAAAACCCACCTGTTTAGAAATGTAATTGAATTGTAATATGTAACAATGTTTTGTTTATTCTATGTTGCTTGTGTACCCAACTAGTGTAACTTACGCATAGATAAGTTGAGAAAACTTTCAATGTTGAAGTTACAGTTAGTTTATCTTTCTAAGTTCAAAAAAGAGGATAATAAGTACAAACAACCATATTATCAAGAATAATGAACAGACTGTTTAATACAAACTTTAAACAGAATATTATTGTACAATTTTGTTTCAACATAAAGTGCCCAGCCTTGTTATATTAGGCAGTGTATTTTCCTTTAGTTCAGATTCCTTATTGTTCAGTTCTTCCTGTAGAAGCTTTGTTTTTAGTTCAGTAATTGCAATTTAAGTCAGTCAGTCAGTCTTTGTTAAATGGCCATGTGTCTCTTTGGATCCAAAATCTTATCTTATCCAGCGGGTCCAGCGGATCCAGCGGGTCCAGCGGGTCCAGCGGATCCAGCGGATCCAGCGGGGATCCAGCGGGTCCAGCGGATCCAGCGGATCCGCGGGATCCAGCGGGTCTTCGGTTGAAACCTGGAGCTCAGCAATCCAATCCGGGCCTGCGATGCCCGGATTCAGCTGGACAATCTTCCAAGCTGAATGTGGTTCTACAAAAAACCAACCAGAGAAAATCACAGTAAAAATGTTTTTTACTGCCAGGGAATAAGTCACGTATCTTCTTTTCTCTTAACCGTTACTGGAATTCATCAGAATTGATCTTTTAGCAATAATTCAGCACAATGTGCTACAGCTAGCTACGGTTTCTTCTTCTTCTCATTTTTTCTGCTGTCTAAACCAGAGTGTAACTCACAAGCCACCTGCTGGCGTTTTCTGGTATCACAAGAAAACTCAAAATCAAAATACAAACTGAATTGCAGGGAGCATTAAAACAAAATCCTACAGAAATAAAATACTACTAACAATAGTATCACGCATATACATGTGGGTTACACATGACTCTGTGTTTTTGTGTTTATGATGTAAAGCACTTTGAAATGCCTTGTTGAAATGCCAAATTTTATACAAATAAAATTTGATTGATTGATTGATAATTGATTAATCGTTAACTGTTGTATACAGAATCTGCACCAACTGTAAATTACTAAATATTTCATTGTGTCTTCTTGCACTGTCTGTTCTTTGACCTTTGGTTTCCGGAAGAAAGAGAGAGAGAGGAAGAGGGGGTGAGGGGTTCCCCTTTGCTCGTCCCGCCTCCTGCCTGCAGAGCCTCTTTATAAGCTGCTGTGTTTCTGACGGGACAAACAGCTGGACCTTTCAGAACCTGAAGACCAGAAACTTTTCTGACAGAAGCAGAACAGCAACAAACTGTGAGTAAAGTCTATTTTGTTTCCTCTCTATTAGTTCAGGTGTAAAATCCCATCAAATACTGACTGAAAATCATGAAATTGTGTTTTTCTTACGTTACTGAACTTAGATATATTTATTAAATATGACAACAGGAATCTATTGAGTTGATAAAATAAATAAAAGATGAAAAGAATAAAATATGAAACATTTAATTCCCCCCCAACATAGAAATGTTCTGCAGCTGCTCATGCAGGAATGTTAAAACTTTGGACCATGAAGTGAATTAACTCACTGAGCCATCAGCATCAACCTTGTTCATCGGCATTATGGGTAATTTTCCCCATCATGTTCCAACTTTTCTGCTTTTTGTTTTAATTAAAAACCCACTTTTTTTTAAAAACACTTTTTTAATCAAATGCTGACATTGTTCATCTACCTTCATTAAAGTACAACATAAGAGTTTGTAAAGTATTTAAACGTCTCAATCTAAAATATTTAACATAAATTTCATTATTTGCTGAGAAAAGCAGCAGATTTAATCTCAGAAATAAAAACAGAGATAAAACAGGAAGGAAAGATAAAACTGAGCAATTTTCTTATGATTGGGATCAATAATTATACATGAGGGTTTTTTTTCTATTCTGAAACATAAATTTTTATATAAACAATAAAACTTTCCTGTTACAAACAAGAAGTTGTAAAGGAATTAAAACCAAAAGAATGAAAATAATCTGTCCTGCAGGAGTTCAGTATAAAGTCGAATCTACACTTTTACTTTCAGTTTCCTCGAAGAGACTGGGGGGTGGGGGGGGGTGGGGGGGCAAAGGGGGTTTATCTAAGTTCTGCCGGACCGAGTCGGATCCGGTGGTTCCCTCTCTGACAGGAAAGTGAAGCAATAAAGTTTTCCTGTCTGACCGGAATCTGACTCCCATCATCAGGATGAAATATTCCACATTCTGGAGTATTTTTGTTATGGCTCCTTCTTTATCAATTAATTGATCGACTAATGATTAATTGATATGTAGCCATTTTCTTAAAATCTTTTGTCAAGAGGGCCGATTGTCCTTCTAAAACACCAAGGGCTAAAGTTTTCATGTTGAATTAAAAAAAAAGAAATGAATCAAATTTTAACATTATTTTGTATCATATTTATTAAATCTGCTTGATCTGCTTAATCGATTTCGAAATTATTGGTAACTGATTTATATTTTGAACAATTTTGCTTTAATTACGACTCTGACTCCTTTGTTTTGGTGAATTCCTTTTGTCGTTTTTCTTCAGTTTAGGATTAGTTGATCACTATAAGTTGACAATTATTTCAATTGATCTGATTTAATTATTAATCGTATTGAAATTATCAGTAACTAATTTATAGTTTATACAGTTTTGGTGTAAGAACTACTTTGACTCCTGTCTTTCAGTGAATGCCGTCGTTTTTTTTTTGTTGTTGTTTTATTCAATTGATAATCACTAAATAAGTTCACACTTATTCCAATAACTGATTAATTTTGTGTGATCAATTATCAAAATAATGGTCAAATTTAGGTTGTACAGTATTGTCTTAAATACTACTGTTTATTTTCTTCTATCAGCAAATGCCTACTTTTGCTTTTTCTCCAGTTATTGATTAATTGATTACTAAGTTGACAGTAATCCCGATCAATTGCTATGATACTTTCCTGCTCTTGTTGCAGATCTTCATCATGAGTGAAGCTGATGTTCTCGTACGTAAAGTCAATGAATGGGTGGATCTTCAGAAGAAATGTTCCAGGAAGCTGGAGAACCTGGCGGATGAGCTGGAGGAAGCGGTGAAGGCCGCCAACGTGACCAAAGTGGTCGGCAGCTCAGTCTCTGTGGGGGGAGCGGCTGCCATGACGACGGCGGGCGTGTTGACGTTACTGACTGGTGGAGCAGCACTTCCTGTTCTGGCTGCAGTGGGAGCAGTGGGAGCTGTGGCTTCTGGGGCTGGTGCGCTAACCAGTGTTGGTTCTGATATGTACAGCGCCAGCGAGTCCAAAGGCATCATGGAGGAAGCCCAAAAGGTTCTGGAAGAGCTACAGAGTCTGGAACAGGAAATGAAAAACCTCATTAAGTCACTGAAACGACAAGCCTCCGGTTTCCATCACCGTGGTGGTTCAGCTGCTGGTTCAGCTGCTGGTTCAGCTGCTGGTGGTGGTGGAAATGATGGCATCATCATGGAGTTTTTCATGAGATCGATGGCCAGACAGTTAGGACTGCACCTCCCTGGCATCATGATCAGCGCAGCCATTGGGTTACCATCTATCAAGTTGTTCAAGAGGCTCAACACCAATGACATTGTGATCGCAGCTTGTCGCGAAATCCTTTCCAGAGCTCTGTTTGTGGCAACCAAAGAAGGAGGGAAGAAAGCGGCTTCTTCTCTGGGGAAGAAAGCGGCTTCAAAAGCAGTTGGAAGTGTAAGTAAGAATCTAACACCAGTAAAGACCTGGCAGCACTGGGGGCATCGCCCACCCAGTCAGCTGGGACGCCCCTAGACTGGAAGCTGTTTTCTATCATTATTTTTACCTCAGAGTGGCCAACTTTCTGTTATTCCTATCCTGACATGATACAGTAGGGGCTCCTGCAGTTCCTGTATCTGTCCCCTTTGCCCTCCACACTTTTTCCACAACTGTTTAATCCATTGTTACTCCTAAGCTGTTTTTCCGCCTCTAAACGCATCATGAACATAAAGATACTTGAACTGGTTTTACACCTGCAACAGAAACAGGTCTGTGTTGGAATCATGGCAGCAAACCAGCAAAAGGCAAAAACATTTGCAGTTTTTACCCCAAAACCAACTGAGGTGAATAATTCTGTTGGATGCAGATAATATGATCCGACTAGAATAACCTTTTGGAAATAGATATTTATGAGAGTAGTTTTACTGCACTGTACATTTCTTTTACTTTAGTATTATTTCTTTTCTGATTTGACTAAATTGATTTTGCATTTAAAGAATTTGGAAATATTAGACAAGATAATGAGCTAAAGTTTATGCAAGTTTGAGCATAATTACTCAGTATTTTATACATGCCACTGTTTACATCCTTATTGTTTATTTTGCATTAATAAACATGATTATATTTTTGAGCCCCTGCTAAACTGATCCCAGTTAGGAAAACATCACATTAGTTCAGGCAGTTTGTTATTTTTCAGCCACAGAAAAGATCATATTGATTATTTAAAAAAAATAAATAATTAGACAAAAGAGATGTTTCAAAGAAGTGAACAGAGATGAAGTGAAGCAGATTTAACTTCAGATTGCTAAACATTTCCTCTGTTTCTTATTAACATGAAGGAAAGACTGACGTCTCTCTGCACTGTAAAAACAAAAAACATCCTGACTCCGTTTGATTCAGTCGAGTTTCCTTGTTGCTTGGACTCAGTTTAAATACATCAACTTTAAATGTTGAGTTCAAAACACTAATTTAATTGAGCAACTATAAGAAAAACGTAAAAAAAATTTATGTTATGTCAAGTTGACTTATTTTACACTTGATTAACTTTTTAACGCATTTCTAAGTTTGAAATAATTTTTACATTGATTTTTTTCTGATTAACACTGACTAATCAGATGTGTTGTGTTCAGATGGCAGGAGGAGCGGTCGGGCTCTTGTTTTCTGTTCCTGAGTTGGTTAGTGATTGCCAAAACCTCGACAACATCGAGACAGCAGCCAGTCAGATTCTGAGGAAAAACGCCAGGATTGTCCTGAGCAACGCCGTGGAGACGGAGCAAGAACTGCAGGAAATAAGGTATTGGCGACTGTCAAACAAAGTCGCTGAGCGGCTGAATGGGGGAAACCTTGTTGACGCGCCAGCTGATCAATAAACGCAATCCAGGTTGCATTTAAGTTGATTTATTTTCCCAATGTCCAAAGCAGCACAGTGTTCAAACAGCATAAAAACGGATCCGTAGACAAAACAGTGAATAAAGACAAAATATGCTATATTGAAGCGGTCAGCAAAAAGTACACCCCCCATCACCCACTCACTAGAAAATCACCCAGGTGAGCAACAGGTGAGCTATAATCACTAACACCACGTGATCCCGCCCCCAGCCTGTCCACAACATCAGGTATGAAAATGATAAAACAATGTTTTAGTATGAAAACATATTTTAATCTCCTGTTTGAACTGTCAACTCCTCAGATTTATGTCACTGTAAACATTTTGTATACAACAAAATAAAAATTAAATCATTGCTCCATTTTTTTTCTTCACTTTTTTGACTCTTAAAACTTGAACAAAACATGTGATGACATTGGAGACTTTAACCCACCTCTTATTTCATGCCATAATTTCAAAATTATTATTAAATCATTTTAATGTTAAAATTTGGATTTAATAGAGATGGTTGAATATTTGGCAGTTTTGTGCAAATTTTAACTTTCTGTCAAAAAAAAAGAATATTGATGTATGATTTGGAAAACAGAAATTTCTTTGTTTGAAAATGTTTCACCACAAAGTTTTATGGGTGCAAGAAAATATGCAAGAGTATAAAAATGTATTCAAACAGAAACGTGTGGAAAAATAATTTCTTTAAATCTTTTTGCAGAGAAGCTCTGAAGAAGTTGATGAGAATCAAATTCATCATACAGAAGGAAAACATGACCAGAGATGAGAAGAGAGAGCTGATCGATTACGCAATTAGTATAACTCCTTACCAAGAAGTTAAACAGTGGCTGATTGAAAACGCAGAGTCTGGTGTCTTCTTCCATCTGGTAAAGCTTGGAAACTTCATAACACAAAAGCTGAATGAGGAGGCGGATAAGAAGAGAGAGGAGGATCGGAAGAAGAAGAAGATTGAGTTGATCTTTTTGGCTCATGGACGGATTGTAGACTCGATGATTCCTGGCAGATGTCTGATGCCTCTGCCGTCCATCAAAGACGTCCTGCTGTATTCTCCCTGGAACTGCCGCCTGTATGCTAACGCGGCTTATAGCATCGCTATAGGAAGCATCCAGCCTAACCACCGACAGTTTGGATGCGCCAATCCACACCTATGCCCTTTTCCTCCAGCAGCCCATACATCATTTCACCTTCCTCAGCGCTGGAACTCGATGAGCAATGCTGGACTTAACAATGTCCCCGTCATCATGGTTGGTCCAGTAGGACAAGTAGGAGACCCTGCATTCGCAAATTTCATTGCACTACAAGCCTTTTATGGTGCACCAGCAGCCAACCGGTATCTCGTCCCGTACCTCGACCTTGGGATCGGCGAAGTTCCCTTCTTTACCATCACGTTGGCCATTTCTCTGGTGCTCTCTCTCTATGGATATGAAGCCACCGTCCACCTGGCTGCCTGCCTGGGAAAATCACCTGAAAACGCTGTAATGCAGGAGGAGTATCTGAGGTGGCAGTACGCCTACACTGTGAACAACACCTGCATGACCGTTCGCAGAGAAATGATCCAAAACAGATTCAGTCCAGTTTATAATATGTTCAAGGTTGTTTTTGGTGCCTAGTTTCTTTTAATGGCTGGATCAGTTCCTATGGATATGAAGCCACCGTCCACCTGCCTGCCTGCCTGGGAAAATCACCCAGAAACGCCGTGAAGCAGGAGGAGCATCTGAGGTGGCAGAACGCCTGTTGCATTAATACAACAGGTGTTTTTTTTCTTTGAGCAGAAAAAGCTCTGTGTACTTTAGAAAGTCAATTTTCCTTTCATTTGATGCATGAACAAAATTTTTTGTTGAGTAAAATAAAACACAAATGAAAGAAATAATTAATAAATCAAGCTTTATTGTATTTCCAACAAACAAAATCATTTACATTGTTATATCTACTGATTTAATGTTGAATATATTTCATACGTTATTTACTGAAAATAAAAAATATATTGAAGTAAAATTGTGCAAAGCTGTGTGATTATGATAAACCATATTTCTCAAACTTTAAATTCATATCAGAATCTCTCCTTCAGTCTCAACCCGGATCTCCTGCAGCGTTTCTATAAACACAGATCACAAAACAACGACTAAGTTGAAAATTCATTGGAAATTAAAAATTAGCATGACGGGTTTTTCTGATTGACTCACAAAAAGAGAAGAATTAAAAAGAGAAAAATTAACAGTCATCCAATACATACATGTTTTACACAAGTAAAGGCATGAAAGCGAAATTACGATGACAGGTAACAAAAGGTGAGGCGTCCATGTAGAACGACCTTCACAGGCCAGACTAAGGGTTACTCCAGCTGATTAGCCAGCTAATCCCATCTCTGACCTTTATGTTCCCAAACATATATTCCTTCTGGGAATGAATATCACTTCCTTAATGCTCTTGACTGGAAGCACCAGTAAAACTATTAAAGACACAACCAGTCAGCCTCCAGGCATCAGTCTGGCTGCAGGCTCTTTAAGAAGCTCCTCAATCAGTTGCTCAGGACGCAGAAAGACTGCAGTGAAAAACCAAAAATGACTAGAAAAAGGTAAGCAAAATGCATATCTACATTCATAGAAAATTATTAGAGATTAATTTTGTTAAAATTAACGCCAAAAGAGTTAAATGTAACTTATTCTGTTCAGCTGGAATCATTGAATTAAATTTCTGTGAATGCAGGAATTTTAGTTTTTTTTTCTCGTGTGTCTTTCAAATCTACAGAACCTGCGCAGAGATCGCGTTAACGGGATATTTTCCGTATTTGACCGGTTTTTAAACAATAATAATAATAAAAACAAAAACAACGGGAAACTTGAAGCCCCTCCATCATTTGACAGGTTATAATTCACATCCTTAACTGGTCTCATGCGCAGACATTATAGACTTTACGCAGAGTGAGGTGAATATTTACTAACCCGCACAGAAATGGCAGTTTAGTAAATAAATAGCAAATTATAATTTGACAGGAAAAATATGAGCAATTATTTTTTAATGCTTTCTGCACGAGAGCAGCTGAAACAATTTTTTAATCTGGTTTTCTCAAGATAAAGAAATGACTATAGTCTCTCCTGGTTAAAATGTTGATTTAGAAAAATTATCTTTCTGCTAAAATTTGTCCAGTGACCATGCACAGTGTTTACTGAATGTTTTTGACCTTTAAATGTCTATAAAAAACTGACTTCAAATCAGCAAATCAGCAAATTCTCCCTTTAACATAAACGGTGAAAGTCTGAATGTAACTGGTGCATTTTTGGTTAACATGTTTGTTTTACCAAAATAAGAGTAGTGATACAGTAATATTACTCAAGTAAAAGCAAAAAAATGACTAACATTACAAAACATTTCTGAAGTAAGTAGAACAGTAAATAAATTAGTTATATGTTCTCCAAGACACCTTCAATTTGGCTCATGTGGATTTGATTTACAGCTGTACATTTTCCTGCAATAAATCTACTGAGCTATAGATCAATAGATCTAGATAGAAAACATTTTTCTATGTACCAGCACTTTTTTATTTCCAACAAAAAACACTTTAAGGAAGTGAGTCAATGGATTCCAGTCACTGATTGTATCACTGGTTCATCCATTTATGGCAACAATCAACTGTAGAACGCACAATGTTTATCTTGTTTACACTTACACAATTTAAATTATAAAAAGATCTGAAGGTTACATAACTTTCCTTTGCTGTCGGGAATTGGTCTTTGCTTGATGTTTACCACCAGCCTTCTCGTAAATGATCAGAGAGGAATTAATCAGCTCACGTCTCTTTAATCAAAACCAGCATGAAAAGTTTTATATTTCTGACAATTCAGAGGATTAAGTGGGAAACAGTTAAATAGTTAAATGCATTATTAAATCATTAATTAAACGTACCATGAAATAAATGGTTATTAAGTAAATTATTGAAACATTTCATTAATATTATTTCATTAAAGACAGTGGCTCGCAAAAGTTTTCAACTTCCTTTGTGTTTTGCTTCCTGGGCTTCAAATTGATTATTTTAGGGTTTACAGAACAAAACACAACTTTGAACATTTTATTTTTAGTTTGAAGCAAACAACAAATGGACACAATAACAAAACTTCAGTGTGAATATAAAATCACCCCCTTATTGCAGAACATTTAGGTCCTAGTTTCTGATTTGTGAATATCTCAAGTAAAAAATTAAAATAAAAGAATCTCTAAAGAATATCAATCCAATGACTGATTTGCATCATTTCTCATCTCAGTGGTGTCATGGTTGACATTTGGTGACTTCTAATGTGGTCTTGTTGAAACCACCAATAAAATAAATAGTTTTCAAACTATTACTAATAGCAAACATGTTGATCCTTCAAGACTTCTAGTGGAAATGCTGATTATCTACAACAAACATGTAATTAGAGTTGCTTTGTTTTCGTATTTGTTTTTTGTATGCATAACCATAGTGTTAATTTTCTGTCTACAGGCAGAGTCTAAAGAGAGCCTTGAGTCGGTACGTCAGCGATACTCTGACTGACATAGAAACAGCAAAGTACTTTCATGACAGGTTCTCTCAATGGAAGGAGAGGAGAGAGAGAGAGTATACGCAAATGATGCGCATCAAAGAAAAGGCTCTCAAAATTGATCCCAGTCTCACCATGTCAGAGGGGAAACACCAAAAAGGTTCTAACAAACTGAGGAGTCATTTCCAGCGCCATAAAAAGAGCAGGCTTGAAAAACGAGAAAATGAGCTGGAGGAAGTGTTGGAAGGAACGCTGAGCGGTCTGGAGGAACTCGACACTTTCTTGGATGCGATGGAGAAGCTGGCGGTCACTTCGCTTCAGGTGTTTTCCAGGAACCAGATTGTTTACCTTCCTAACAGGATCAACTTAGATAATGTCAAAGATATGATCAGCACTGCACGGCAAATCTGTCCTCTCCTCCTGACATTCAAAAGAGATGCAAAGTCCTTCTTCCTCCCTGACCTTCCCAATGTGGAGATTGTGACAAGCTGCCTGCGAACTTACATAGACACCGCCACCAGGATATGTGTGGATCATAGATATGGGTAAAATTATGTTTATAGTATTAAACATAGATAAACTTTGTTGTCATTTTCGATAAAAAAGTAATACTCCAAGATGTATCTAACTTTGTCTTTCACAGCTTTCACTTTGAGAGGTGCTTGAATATTACGGATCAGGAAATTGGGGTGAATTCTGATTATCTGCATGAAGATCTGAAGTAACTTCTCACCAGTGGCTGGATTTTAAGAAAATCCACAACCTTCACTGCGGTCATCAGTTCTTCCTCCTGAAATTTTTAATAAACACAAAATCTCCAGACTGTAGGTTATGTAATGGTTTGCTCGCTGGCACAGGTCGTCCTCCTCGGGCCTGTCGTCTTTAATCGATCTGTTAGAGAAATTCAGTAGTTAATCATGTTGTCAATACATGTCGTTAAAATAATTCCAGGTTTCATCGGTGGTCCTATTCCGATGTTTGGGAAATCTTGCAAATAAGATTGTGTTTTTATCTTCTTCACATGCGCATTGTCGATGCCTCCCCCTTCCTTCACTCTCTACTCTCTCAGTCACTACTTCCTCTTCTGAGAGGGGAGATGTGCTACCAGCTCTCCATCTAACGGGTAAATTGAGTTTCCTAAATCTGCTGGGATTTACCCTATCCAGAACTGAAGTAAACTCTATTTAAGCTGGTTTCGAGAAAGAATTCGCCTGATTTCTACGGCCTCCATCCAGATGTTTCGCCCTTCTTCCCTCTGTGAATCAGCCAGACTGAGCAGCATACAGCCAACTAGTTCCACAGAGCACATCTGTTAACGGTCGCTTCTTCTCTGTTTTGCAACTTGCACTTGTTACTGAATCAGGTTGGTTTTAGTGACTCGGGCGAGTCCCAAGGATGATTTTTAAATTTGGGCTAAAGCAACCTATAAAACATTTCATACTTTTCTTCCCCAGAATCAAACATCACAGCTATTTTACTACCATCAAAGAACTTTGATGTGACTCATTAATTGAATGTCCACAACATCTTTTAGATTTTCTTAATGCTAAATATTTATTAGTAAAGCAATTTTGCAAGGATCAGTACAGCTTAATTCAGTAGCAGAAATAATCAAATAAGTAAAATCAATCATCTAGCCTATCTTTCCCTAATGCTGATACTAAGAACTAAAAAGGGAGCCTTTGAGAGAGACAGACGGAGTTTGGTGTTTCCAACCCCAGAACTGGTCTGATGATGAAGAAGGTGTTGCAGCAGGAGGAGGAGGAGGATGATCGATGAAGGCAGGGATCTCTGTTGGTCTGATGAGCTTTAATCTCTGCATTGATGGTGAGTCACACAGGACTTGGGTCTTTATCTTTGCCTTGATCTTCATCCTTTCCTTGGTCTTCATCTTTGTCTTTGGGGTCTGAACCCAGCCGATGAGAGAAATGCGATTTGAAGCCACATGTTGAGGGCTGATGGGTTGGTCCCCATGCGCAGACAGTCTTCGGCTCCGTGGCCCCGGCTCTTCTTCAGCTGCAGAGTTCTTTGTCCATCTCGGTCTTGACTCGAAGCTGCCTGGAGGATCCAACCAAAGGTTCCTCTTTTCCCCTAACCTTTCCCCTACTATCCACCTCCAACACATCATCAGTGATCTTTAAAAGCAGTTACATGTTTTACACCATTTCAAGTTCAATGTTAGAATCACATTCATGACCCTTTTAGTTTCTCTGATTTAGCATTCATTTATAATTTTATGAAAATCACAACTTATTACTCTTTTATTATTATTTGATACCAAAGTTAGTTACTTGTTTTACTTGTAAGTTTTCTCACGAATGTAAGTAAGTATTGTTATAAGTAACCCAATATTAATATAAGTACTTTACTTTAAATCTTATCTAATTACTCAAAATGTTTAGATTTCATCCTTTAAAACTTTTATGCTTTTAAACAAGGACTGGTCTCAGCTATTTTTATACAGCTGCAAGCTGGAACCTTACTTCCTCTTTTTTCAGGAAACCTGCTCTTCCTGTCTCATCTCTTTCTCTCTCTGACTATCATTTCTTATGATTAGATAGAAAAAATAAGTTTAATTTTAGCTAAGTTTGCAGGAGACAAAAGCAACACACACAACCAGGTTTATTTTATTGCAGTCTGGGTCAACTGTTGGGTCTAGATGTGATTTGTGTGACTTATTTTAAAGGTAACTTTATTTATTGTTACTGTTAACTAAATGATGATCTCGGATTTTCTTGACAGCATGTTAGTTCAATGTTTATTAAACACAGAACATGTAGACAAACATTACATGTAAACAAACATTCACTCCAACACGAAACAGACACAAACAAACGTTGCACGCCATCAGAATTCAGACTCAGTCAAATTTGCATTACAGTCAAATATTTACAGTCAGTCCTCATTTTACATACATATTTTCTAAATTGAAATGACCAAATTTACATGAAGATTCAAATAGTTTAAATTTCCACCTAACATATATAAATGTTTGAGTTCAACTCTAATGTACAGGATCCTGTTTTAAAGTTTAGTTATTGTACACATACAGAAGAGATCTCAATATAATTTAGAATTACAGCAACTAATTTATCATGTTTCTGCAAAAGCGCTTCATTAATTAAAAAAAAACGGTGGACTCATTGTCAAGTTAAACCACCTTCAAATGTTTCACAGTGTACAGATGGCCAAACCGTGTCTGTCCTGGAGGGTTTACTAAGAAGCTGGTTCAGTTGTAAAGCAGGTTAAGTTAACCTTGTGGTTTCGGTAAAGCACCTAATTTTCTTAACTAAATGATGCTGCAGGTTTATCTATTAGCAGGTTTCATTTTGCCTGCACTTGGTTGTGTTCATTATTTTAAGTGTATTTAACAAGTTTACCAAAATATAAAAAATGTCATTCAAACTGCATTTGCCTTGTTTTACTTTTTACTTGTACTTTTCATTACATTACTTGAGTACATCCATTTTTACAGTACTTTCCATACTTAAGTACAAGACATTTCAGATACTTTAATACTTTAACTCAAGTAACATTTCAATCAGTGACTTTTACTTTTACCAAAGTCATATTTTGGAGCGGTACCTATACTTTTACTTGACTCTGAGATTTCAGTACTTGATACAACACTGATATTAGCATTTATCATAAAATTATTATCATCAGTATTATTAATATTATTAGCATTATAGATGAATAGTTTTTAGTTTTATAATTAGTATAAAATAATGTGGTAGCACCAACCGCATCACAAAATAAAACATAAAAACAACTGAACCAGCAGCTGCAAACGCCGTCTCACATACACAGTAACATACATACAGCCGCAAAAACACACACAGACAACGCCACAGCGAATACACACAGACAGACAACAGCGCATTCACATAGACACACCACATCAAACACACACAGACAAAAACGGCTCAGTCACACAAACACACCACAGCGAATACACACAAACAGACAATGGGGTCAACTCGCAGGAAGAAAAAGAAGATTAAAGATCTTAACGAATAGAGACAAAAGAGACAAACAGAACAGTACAATAAAGCAAAAGGATAGATCCTAATGTTGCCGGCAACAAGAAAAAGGGCCCGTAACCTCAAATCAACTTTATCTCTTCAGATATTTCCAGAGTTTTATCCAAAGAATTCAATGCAATACAGAATGTTACAACAGCATTACACCCGGATTATCAAAAAGTCCAACACATGTCTCTACAGTTATGCTAAACAAACTTATATTTACCATACAAGTCCCACAGCTGCATCAGATGGGCTAAAGGGACATCCAGAAGCTTGCTCAGTTCTTCACGGTTGCTTAGCACGCCTGCATATCCGAGTGCCTTATGCACGCACCGTACTACTTCACTAGGACCACCCATCCTTAGGTGTTTTTGTCCCACCTCGACTCCAGCAGAGACAATCTCTTTGGTTGCATGATGCGATTTTCATCCTTGCCCCTCCGTAGGGCTTCTTTTCAAGTGTGCGCCCTGTCGCTGCACCTCGAGTTTCAGGCCGAGCCTCAGTTCAGTTCTGCTTTCTTCTTCCATAAGTTGTGATGAGCTACTTGTTTTCCTCTTGCGCTGTCAAAGAGCTTTTCTCGGGTACTTGTGGCCTGGACTCCATGTGATGACTTTACCCGACTTTTTGTGTTGATTGTGTTCGTTCCTCTGTTGCTGGAGGTCTTCTCGACGGCCGTGGTGGAGGATGCCGTGTACTTCCTCGTCATCATCAGCTGCTGATACTTTTCTCTGTTTCTTGTGCATGCTTACAGGCTGGTCTTTTCCTTGCAGCGATATATCACAAACGACTCCAGCAAGAGTGAGCCAGCATTTCTTTGTCATGGGTTGAAGTCTCAGTTCCTCATTTTTGGAACCAACTTCCCACTTGCTTCAGGTCTTGATTCACAGCAGCTGTGCAGAAAGCTGTAGCAGTTCTGTCATTTTCCAAGGGATCTGGGCGGCCGGCTTTCTCCAGTTTCTTCACCAGATTCTCCTCCCCGAAGTGATCATCCATCACTCCGTCTCTCTGTCGGTTCGAGTTGTCCTTTTGCAGAGCCCCCTTTAGCACCTCAGGTGGGGATGCAAAATAGACGACTTTGCTGCTAGCTTCACTGTCTGGATCTGGTCACTTATCCTCAGTGAAAGCACTACCTCACCTGCACGCTGTACAGTTAAAGCGAGGGTGGTGACTGCGGTCGTCTCTCGGACAGTCACCGATAAGCCTACTCTCTTAGGATTATCACACTAAGTGTGCTATTCAGAATCACATTTCTGTTTTTACACCCTTCCTGCTATCATATAAAATATATAGTTTTGACAGATGTGCTCTGTGAAACTAGTTGGCTGCAGGCTGCTCAGTCTGGCTAATTCACAGGGGGAAGAAAGGTGGGATATCTGGATGTAGGTTGTAGAAATCAGGCGAATCCTTTCTCGAAACTTTTTCTTGCAGCGATATATCACAAACGACTCCAGCAAGAGTGAGCCAGGAAGTTGTACAGGGTAAATCCCAGCAGATTTAGGAAACTCAATTGACCCGTTAGATGGAGAGCTGGTAGCACATCTCCCCTCTCTACTCTCTCAGTAGTCACAACTTAACCAAGAAATCATGACCTGACATAAATTAGTTGTAAAAGTATAACTGATTAAACTTTAGCTTTAACAACATAAAGCCACATAATTTTTAAAGTTTAATCTGTAATACTTTTATAACATATTTATGTCAGATCACGGTTTGTTGGTTAATGTCAAAATGTTATAACAAAGACATTTTGAATAATGTCAACTTTGTATTAAAAGTGTTATGATTTACTGAATATACTTTATGACAACAGTCATAAACGTTCATGAAGACTAACTCGTGTTATGACATGTTTGTGTTTATGTCAACTTGTCAATTAAAGTGTTACCAAATAATTACAGATTTTGGTTCTAAACTGACTGAAATGTATTCTAACTGCCCAAAGAAGAAAACTAAATTGGTAGAAATTACAATTCACAAAATTTAGTATAAATGGCTACAACGATAACCAGAGCCTCTCTCACTATAGGCTTCATCAGGAAGAAAATGTAGTGTGAAAACTAGACAGGGTTTTAGATTCAGATGTTTTATCTTGTATTAACTTGTACCATGTCATTTTCAGTGATATTTTAGTTGTTATTCTTATATACACATACAGTATATTGTTGGTTGCTATGTTCTAGCTATAGAAGCTAACTTCCAGGGTTTTCTCATGTATTCTCTCTCTCTTTATTTCTCCTCTACTTTTATGTCATTTTTTCCCTTTAAGCTTTTCAACTTTTATCATCTTCATGTCCATTACTTTCACATATTTTCCATACTTTTTGTAAATGTAAAGTTAAATCAGATTAATCTAAAACTATTACTGAGACTTATTGTATAATTTCATTTTTTGTGAAGTTTTACTGTATCTCCCCAAACTGAAATAAAACATGAGAGGCTTTATACATATTTACTCAGCCACTTCTCTGGAAGATCATCTGCAAGGGAAAGTAAACAGCAAAACAAGTCATTAACATCAATATGTGACTTAATGCAGCGCAGTAGTGATCTGTTGATTATTTTGGATTAATTAATTAATAGCAAAAGATGCTTAATATGATATTTATAATTATTTAAACCTGAATCTTTAGGGCTCAAGTCCAGGTTGAGTCTAAAGTCTTTCTGTGAAACTTGATTCTCAGACTCTGGTGTTTCTGTTTACCATCTTCAGTTCTTCACATTAAAAACATTCAAACTGAGACATTTTCTGATGAAACATGATGCAGCCATGTTGACCTGATATAAACTGTTCTGTTAAGCCACAAATAATTTTACTTCCCTTGGAGACGATTGATTAACTTCACTGATTATATAAACTGGGTTTGATTTTTACTTTCAGTTTCCTATGAACCAACAGAAACACAGAAATCCCTCCTCCTCCTCCTATAAGAATAAAGAGTTTCAGATTAGATTGACAGTCAACCAACAGAGACGCTGCACTGTGAGTATGAATCAATCTGAATTTATTCAGCATTAATGTCTGATTTATTCTTTCTTTTATTAATCAGGGTTTTCATGTTTGTGTTCATGGTTGAATGTTTTTATATTTACAGCAGCAGTTCAGTTATTCTTAAAAACTTTGAGTATCACATATTCAGGCAGGGCCGTGCAGAGACATTTGGAGGGACGGGGGCTCAACATTAGAAAGGTTCACATTGAATATCTTAAAACAGCATACAACTATATATTAATCAATAATCTCATATTTAATCAGATCAGATCATGATTTATCATTGTCATCATGTGGGGACAATCCAAAGCAAATTTAGTCCAATGGGTATAAAGTTGCTGTTTCTCCTGCTGACAGTCCTGGAGGACTGAGTTGACCTGATACTGTAACTGTTAAACAGTCCAGAGGAGAGACAGTCTGTGGTTTGAAGCATGTTATAAAATAACCAAATTTTCTGCTGTTTAATTAAATTAACACAATAAGATGTGTGTTATGTGCTTTGGGAACATTCTAATTATTTTGTGTCTATTTTTCTTCGTTGTTGCTTTTGAAGACTTTAGTTGAATAACTTTTTCTGTTGTTAAATTTTTTATTTTCTGTAATTAATTTGATTATGTTAGATTGTGGCGCTGTTGGTCTGACTATAAATAGGCTGGTTTTCTATACCAGTGTAAGTGTGTGTAGACCTGCCCTTTCTCTCGCTTTCCTCGTTCCACCACCCTCCTGATGTGCGCCTGTAGGCCACAGCTGACGTGTCCAACTACCTGCCACGCCGTAGTTTCTGTTAGCCTTTGTTTGTTTGCTTTTTTGTTGTGATTTTGGCCTGGTTGGACCAGTTTTCCTGTTTTTAATTCTTTCTTTTGCAGTAGGTTCTTTTTGCGTTAGTCCGGTTCTATACGGTTGGCCCTCTGCTGTACCGTTTTGTTCTCTTTGATTGGCTCTCCAGATCCACCTTTCTGTTAATACTTTGGGGATTTTGTTCTTTCTCTTCTTGAGCATGAGGATTGAGGGTATTTAACTTGCTCTTTTTTCTTCATCAAAGCAGCTGAACCAAAAAAGAAATTCCAAGACAATTTTAAAATAAAAAATATTTTGAACTCTCACTCTTGCATGTTGTGCCCTTTCTGGACGCAACAGTCTGACTGTTTAACCTCTTTAACAACTTGGCTGCTGACTGATTTAAAGATTAATTAAAATTTAATGCTTGTCATATCTATAACCCGACATTCTCTGTAGACATTAATATTGAACGGAGAACTCTGTCCAAAGACATTTCTCTGTCTGTCTCTGACCAGTGCTGCTGCGCTCCCTTGCCATTGCATATTTATTACATCGAGCCGTTGCTTAGGTTACAAATCATTTGCATAGGAGGAGGGGTAAACAGAAAGCTGCCAACACAGAGTCCCAAATCTCTAAATACAATGAAGTTATCCTGCAGTTGTTATGTTAGAGCTGTTTCCATGGTTCTCCGAGTCATAAACTTTGACCCTTAGTCTTTGATGTCCTTCTGTGACTCCAGGCATTCTGCTTCTCCAGAAATAAAAGAAAACATGCAACCCGAAGCAAACAAAAGATCTCTCAATCATTCATATTTTTATAGATTATTAATTTAATCCTATCAGCAGTACATAATTTTTTGATTTTAGCACTTCTGAAAGGTCTAGAATTATAAGACTGAGATATCAAGGCAAAGAAAACTCATTAGGTCAGAAGGTCTGGTGATCTGGTTGGACCGGTTCACCAGTCCAACCAGTGAACTGATAAAAAAACCTGCCAAAACAAACTCAATGACCTGTATTTTAGTTTCTGATCAGCAGAGGGCGCTATTAGACAAACTGTATTGTTGAAATACGACAAAGTAGGACTAGAGCAAAACATGTGCTAGTCTGCTGTTTCCATCTCAATTTCATGATTTGATGGGTCTGTTTGACCTTTTGACCTTTAAACTTTAATATCTTCAAAGCCAAAGCTGCACAAAACAAAAAATTTTGCTGCACAAACGTTTTACACCAATTTTGTCTGATTTGAAGAAGATCTGGGTAGAGGGGGTAACTTCACTCAGGTAATACACCTTGAAGGGCTGCAAGTCCCCGATGGAGTTTGCTCCTCTGACACAGCAGAGTCTGATGACTGTGTCACACTTATCTTGTGTCCTTGATGCAACTTATCTTGTATCAAAGACACAAAATAAGTTTGTGTTCTTGTGATTCTTTCAGAGTTTATTTGAAGAATAAACCTAGCAGCTTCAAACAGGTGTATGACGCAAACTCCAAAACACGCAAACACAAGAAAACAAATGCAAACAACAAGGTAAAGGTTTGTTCTCATGGGTCTTGATAATTTAATATTTGTAAAAAAAAGCTAATAAGCTATCAAGCTAATAGAAACTTAGCTTGATAGCGACCTTTACTTTTACATCATTAAATCCTACATGTACCATTTATTTATTTTTCTAATTTTATCTCTGCTGAATGCATTAAATAAAATTCAATTGCATTGCCATTCTCAATAAAAGTTTTAGACATGATCTGTGTTACAATTCAACCATTTCTTGTGGCCCCTGAATGTCTTTAGGGGCCTCCTAGAAGCTAATGGGTTTTTTTTGCCTTGATATCTCAGTCTTATAATTGTAGACCTTCCAGAGGTGGCAACATAAAAAAATGATGTAGCGATAACTCCTCTGAACTTTTAATAGATCTTTAAACTAATTTTAAACTAATCTGCAGCCAAATACCTATAGAGGATAAAGCTAACTTTGCTTTTCTGTTTTTCTTTTAATAGCTAAAGACACAACAAGCGAGAAGATGTCTCAGAAAAGGTAAAACAAACATACATGTATGTATGTATGTATGTATGTATGTATGTATGTATGTATGTATGTATGTATGTATGTATGTTTTGCCCAGTTTTATTTCTCCTTATTAGGAGGAGTTTGGTTTGATGTGGTAATGTTTATTTTTTACAATTTAGAGTGACTTTTTTTCAAGTCAAGGTTTATTTATATAGCACATTAATAACAGCCTCAACAACACAACATCACAGGTAGGTGAATGATAAAATAGACATAAAATTAAATTTAGTAAAAAATAGTAAGACAAATATAAAATTGGCAGATAAGCTAAAAGCTAATAATATGAATAAAACTCCAAAATTTTGAAATTTAGCTGCAGCAATTATCTTCCCTTAGAATTTGATCCTAAAAGGAAAAGCTTCACTCCTCTTTGTTTTGGTCAGCAGACCAGCTGCAGCATTTTGGACGCCCTGCAGTCACTGCAAGCAGCTCTGGTCCAACCCTAAATACAAAGTTTCAATAATCTATTGTAATCTTTTCTGCAGATGGAAATTGCAGAAGACTTTGCGTCAGTATGTCTCAGATACTCTCACTTACATTGTAACTGTGAGAGATTTCTGTAAGATGTTCCCTGGATGGAAGAAATGCAGAGAGAAAGAAGTGGAGAAAATCAGAGATATCAAAGAAAGGGCTGATGAGATTGACCCGTCTTTCACCAAGTCAGAGGCCAAAAAGAAGAGCTCTCAGAAACCAGTAACAACATTAAAAGTAAAAAGTGTTGCAGAGCTTGAAAATTTACTTGGTGAAGTGTTGAAAGAAACACTGAAGGGTTTGGAGAAACTCTACAGCTTCTTGGCTGCAGTGGAGAAGCTGGCGGTCACGTCTCTGCAGGTTTTCACTGAGAACCAGATATTGTTCCTGCCTGAAGGAATCAGCTTTGATGAAGTTCAGGATTTGATCAAATCTGCACGACTGATCTGCCCTCTGATCCTGGAGTTCAAAAGAGACGCAGCGGCTTTCTTTGCTCCCACAAGACACAATGTGGAGGTTCTGCTGTATCAGCTGGAAAAACACATAGACACCAGCAAGCAAATGGTTGAAAACGTTGCTTACAGGTAAATTACTTTTCATCAAGAAATAACTTATTTGTTATGTATATAACATGTTCATAATACTAAAATATTTTTAAACAAGCAATCAGAATTTTTTCTCTTTTTCTCAGCCTGAGAATCAACATTTGCCAGGAAACAACAGATGATGTTGGTGTTGACTGTGATTTACCTGCTGATGACATGCAAAAAATGACTGATCAGGTTAAACAACTTGATGAAATCAGGTAAGATCCAAAACCCAATAAATTTATTTTTACTTAATTTTCCAATGTTTTCAAATTAAAAACTAAACTTTCTTCTCTAGGATGGACGACGACTTTCGGATGATGTTCCTGTTCCAGAGGATCAGATACTCAGAATTTGTTAAGAAGTACAATGATGAGCTTCCTGAGATGCTGCAGTTTCTTGATCAGATGGAGCAGTGTGCCGTTCAGTTAGACAGCATGAATAAGGGAGCAAAGATCTCCAGTGTGGCTGGGAGCTCAGTGGGAGCAGTGGGAGGGATCCTGTCCATTGTTGGCTTGGCTTTAATTCCAGTTACTTTTGGTGTGTCTTTGGGGTTAACCATTGCTGGTGCAGCCCTCGGAGCAACCAGTGGAGTGAACAGTTTGGTAACCACCTTAGTAGAGGCTGGAGTTAATAATAAACAAACAAATCAAGCAAATACAGCCTTTCAAAACTTTATGCTTGGTGTTCAGAGAATCCAGTATTGTCTGGAAGAGGCAGCCAAACTACCACATGCTGGAGTTACACAAAGCAGTGGAGGTGTGCTTTACATGGCAGGCAAGGTTGCTGCTTATGTACGTGGCATTGAAAAGGCTGGTGACTTCATTGTTGATGTAGCTGCTGCTGCAAATGCAGGTAAAGTTGTTCTACAGGAAGGCAAAGCATTGGGTACTGTAACCAATGTGGCCTCAGATGTTCCTGAAATTGGTCAGGCAGCAGTTAGAGGGTCTCTTGCTCTCTCCCAGGGAGCTAGAGCTGGCTTTATTACAGCCAATGCCCTCTTCCTTGGCTTTGATATCTTCTTTATTGCCAAAGACGGCATAGCCCTGGCTAAAGGGACAGAGACTAAGGTCTCCAAGTTCCTCAGAGCCAGAGCTGCTCTTTGGCGCTCAGAGGTCGAGGCCTGGGGGAAAATCTGCAACTCACTGTGTCGCAGCAAACTGACTGCTGAGGAAAACAGAGAAATACTTGAGAAGCCATTTTATCCTATTAAAGAGCAATCTGTCTGTCAATGGGTGCATAAATTTTTGCTGTGGGGATTCCCTAAGAGAAAAACTAAAACAACAAAAAGGGATTAAATTTTTAACCCAGTTTTTCTACAAGAAATGCAGATAGACTGTATTGTATGATTATAAGTATGTTAGCTTAGATATAGTTGCCTGTTAGACTCTAGCATCTTATCAAGATATTCATGTTTAAGTTGTGTCTGCAGACCAACCGATGAGTCAGTCAGTAGCAGCCATGACCTCCATGTCCCAGTGAAACAGGTCAGCAACTCTGTTCAATAACACACTTCTTGGTGTCACTCCAGGGAATCAATTGGCGTTTCTCTGTCGTTGCTCTTTCTGCAATTGGACAAAACCTGTAGTATTTATTCCTGACAGAAATTTAAACAATATTAATGAAAAACAGCCTCCGGTCTGGACTGGACACTGAGCAGTTTGAACAGTGAGTGACATAAAGCCACTTTCCCTCCTAACTTCTCCCCTCGTATTTGACCAGGATCAATTTACAAAAAGTCTGGATTTATGTGCTTTTTGTATGTTTCCTGTGAATGTTGCTGGTGGAGAAACCTTTCAGTAAACTAAAAATCCCTATTTGAAGTTCACTATGCAAGACAGACTTTCTTATTGTGATGCAGGTTTGGTTAAACAGCTAAACTTCAAGAAATTGACCTGACTTAATGTAATTTTAACGTTACACAGGCTCGTTCTAATTTCTAATTATGCTTTATAATTACTAATGTATGTTAAATGACTTTTATATTTCAAGAATATTAAGAGAATTTCTTTTTTTTTTTTCCAATAAAAGATTTATGCATTTAGCAAAATGTTTAAGTTGGCTTTTAATCTTGCTTCAAACAGTAAATTGGATCCTGAATGAATAATTGACTAGCAGTAAATATTGAGCTCATCCCAATATTCAACTAAAGGAAACAACAGAGTTGTGAGCCTTTAAACCGAAATGCAGATACGTCTCAACAATCACCTGCAGTTTTCTACAGTTGAATTGCCTGAAGGATCAAAGTGATGAGGTTAGCATGGAAATAAAAAAGGTTTAGTCTGACCTGCTTCCCACCAACTTTTCAACAACCAATCATTGTAATTTTGTTTCAAATCTTCTGCCGTATAAAACGTGAATGAACTGAATGATTGTTGCTTTTTCTCCTTTGTGTGTTAAGTGTGCAAACAAGCCAAGCAGAAAAAATCTGTGCTTGTGCAAGTAAATTTGAATCCTCAATGAATTCTCAGCAGAGATATTGTTTTGATTTGTTCTCATACCAAGAGATCCAGATTAAGATCATAATCATATAGCTATGCATGATTTTACTTCAGTATGCAGACTTATTATTCAGTGATGTATAAATATCTATATAATCCAACATTAAAGCAATAAACAATGTAAAGGGAGCTTTGCTGCACATATAATAAAACTTAATTTCTAAATCATTTTTCATTTGTTCTTTTTTACTCAACCAACAGAGTTTATGCATCATAATGATGGAGCAAATGCATTTTGTTTCCCTGTTAAGCTGAGTTTCTTTTCTCGTTTGGTTTCCAGGCTTTTCCATGAGATCACCTGTCCTCTAACATTTAGCGCCTCCCAGAGGTCGGATCTTGTAATACACAGAGTGCTTTTGATTGACAAATATAAATTTAGTGTTTTTTAATCTCTTCTGTCGACATCTCCATTTCCTTCACTGTAAAAATTTTAAGCTAATAATTTTTTTTGTCTAATTTCTAGCACAAATATCTTAGTACACTTGAGTATTTGGAGTTTGTTTTAAGCCAATAATTTCTAAATATTGATGAAAAAGTACTTTATACATTGTTATTTAGACCAAAAATACTTGGTAATATTTGTGTTTTTGCAGTGTATATTTAACTCTAGATATGATGCTTTTTTTCTGAAACAGTTTTGTGAAATATCTAATTTAAAGAAAGAAGTTTTTTTTATTATTATTTGAATAACATTTTGCGATATGAAACAGAACAAATCTGTAAGGAGGAATACTTTTTCCCAGCTATATGAGCATTAACTCCAACTATAACAGAAATGTGTATTTACAGTCAAGAGAACCAAATTATCAGCTGGAATTAATAAATGATTTACCTTTTTATCATCTTCTGGCATTCCAGCTGCAGAATTACATCAACACCGCCAACACAATATGCCAGAGGTAATCTATATTATCAGTGAACTATTATAAAATAATAAAAACATTTTAAGCTTTTTTTCTTTCGCAGCTTTAACTTTGATATTTGCATGGAAATGGCTGAAGAAATTGAAGTGAATGCTGACAACCTGTGTGAAAACAACATGCAAAAGATGATAGATCAGATTAAGCTACTTCACAAAATCAGGTAATTTTTAAATATTTTTTCAGTTAAATATTTGCAAGGAAGCTGGATCATTCGTAGATTCTTTTAATATAAAAAATACAAGTAGAAAACCTGATAACGTCACTTTACAGCTGGGATTGCCGGTTACATTCTGCAACTTTAAAGCTACTGCATGTCATTTTCATTAAAAAAAGAAAATCCACACATTTGTTCAAACTGGAGTGTCTTAGCGCTATCAATCAGGAAACAATAGAAACAACTTATTGTTGTTTCTAATGATAAACAGGAAAACTGTTTATCGTTGAACTAACCTAGCATTCTTGAGTGCACATCCAAGGGTGATTGGCAGCGCTAAGACCTGCCTCCTGACTCTGATTGGTTATTTCTAATAAGCGTTCAGATAAAGCAGAAATTGATTTTTTTTTTCACAGATTATCTCATATTTTATTGTCAGGACCAGAGTTAGATAGTAACTAGTTACATTTACTCAATTACATTTACTTGAACAACTTTTTAAAGGTAGTTTTAGGAGTATTTTTACTATGTTGTAATTTTTACTTTTATTATGGTAAAATTCTGGATTTCTACCCACTGATTGAAAATACAAATTCACCAGATACAGACACACAGCTGGAGTTTTTGTTGAAGTTCTATGAATTTTTTTATTGAAAGAAATTGATTCGGAAAAAAATTTTTTTTCACAGTTTTGTTATTTATTTGAATTAATGTTATTTTTGTTCTTAAATTACAAAACTTTCCATTTAACTTTACATTTTGGTCCATCTGATGTCTTTTAAATGCCATATGACTGATAATTTTATCAGTTACTCGGTACATGAGTAGACCTTTTTTATTATTTCAGTCTTTCTTCAGTAATTTCTCGAATGGCTACTTTTTAATTCTACTTATGGTGGGTAAAATATGTTGAAGTACTTTTACTTGAGTAATATTTTTGGGTTCTCTGGCCACCTCTGGTGAGGACATAGTGATAGCTTGGGGCTGTCTTCAGTCTCCTCCTTCATTGTGTGTATTTGACTTCACCAAAACTAATTTTTGACACCAATCTTATTTGTTCTGTCCAGTCACCAGATTGTTTACAGATAATTTGGCCCTATTCAGGGCTAATTTTTTCTTGTTTTAATGTGCGTTAAAAGTTTTAAATAGTCTTCCAACAATACATTTCTTGAATGAATTATTATTATTATCTTGTACTTCTTTTTTATTCTGTTTTTTTTTCTTTTCCACTTCATGTTAGAATTATATATTGAATTAAAATTTGTTCCACAGGATGGATGAGGACTTTCGGATGGAGTTCCTGTTCCAGAAAGTTTCCTCAGATGATTTCATCAACATCTTTAATGAGCGAAAACCCAAACTGCTAGAGTTTCTAGATGAGATTGAGCAGTGTGCCATTGAGTTAGATAAGATGAACAAAGGAGCAAAGATCTCCAGTGTGGCAGGCAGCTCAGTAGGAGCATTGTCAGGTGTGCTCTCCATTATTGGCTTGGCTTTAATTCCGGTAACAGCTGGGGCGTCTCTAGTTCTGACAATGACTGGTGTAGGGCTTGGTGCAACCAGTGCAGTCAATGGCATTGTCACCACTGCTACAGAGATGGGAGTTAATCACACCCATCAAAAAAAGGCAAATACAGTCTTCAAAAGCTTTATGGAGGATGTTCAAAATATCCAGGATTGTTTGGATGAGGTGATCCAACAACCAACATCCAACATGCAGCTGAGTGAACTAGATGTGGTAGTGGGAGTGGGAACGATTGCTTCTAATATAGGTACTGTTGGAAGGGGTATTGATTCTCTAGTTGATGCTTCTTCAGCTTTTAGTGCTTTATCAGTTGAGGGAGTGGCAACTAGAACAGTATTTCAGGAGGCCAGAGGAATACGCAATGTACCCAGGGTGGCCTCAGATGTTCCTGATGTCGGTCAGGCAGCAGTTAGAGGGTCTCTTGCTCTCTCCAGAGGAGCCAGAGCTGGCTTAATTGTAGTCAACACCCTCTTCATTGGCATGGATATCTTTTTCATCACTAAAGACAGCATGACCCTGGCTAAAGGGACAGAGTCTAAAGTTTCTCAGAGCCAGAGCTGCTCTTTGGCACTCAGAGGTCGAGGCCTGGGGGAAAATCTGCAACTCACTGCATCGCAGCAAACTGACCACAAAGGAAAACAGAGAAATGCTTCAGAGGCCATTTGGCCCACGAAAGAAGATCTCTGTTTAAAGTTTAAGAAAGAAAATTACTTAAACGGTGGGTGGAAAAAACTGGATGGGTGTAATATAATCACAAAGTCATTTTTACTAGTGCAATATTAATTAGTGATTGAAATCAGGTAACATACAATATCTCTAAACTAACTAAGGAGCTAATGACTAGACTGAAACTTGATTCAAACAAAGATGGACAGGGAAATCAAAGATTTGATTTAAAAATGACTTTTTCTTAGATTAATAGAAATACTGGAAGAATAAGGTATATTTTCTGATTAATGTTATGGCTTTTAGTTTTGTGATTTTTTTTTTATTTTATTTTTTTTCTGTAATCAGGTTTATAAAATTGTGTCTATAAAGGAACTGAACAGAAAAAATATAATTTTATACACATAATCAGGTAAATAATTAGAAGAACTTTGGGATTTTTTTTTCAAATCTACTAAACATTTATGGGTTTCATTTACCTCAATATTCTAATTTTATCTGAAACTCAGGACCTTGATTTGTATAGATTGTCACGGTGAGTGGTGGAGCAAAGGATGCAAATGTGGTGAGGCAGAGGCAGCAAGTAGATTTAAGAAGCGTAATGAAAAAATTAATAAGCTACAAAAATCAGAGGAAACCCAGAACAGAACAAAAAACAGAAACCAGGAATAAGAAGCCAGTAAGGCTCAACTGGGAAGTAAAAGAAACAAACAGGTGGAACCAGTGAGGAGTAAGGGCAGGAGAGGTGTTTATATTGGAAGGGTGAATACTGGAATAATAGGGAGGGGATGATTATCTAACAGGTTGCAGCAGAGAGAGGAGAGAGCAGACTGAAGTGTCAAGAAAACCTGAGATCATCTCATTATTCTCATTATTAGCTCAAATTATTCCCAGGTGTTAAACAGCATTTTGCCTTGTTTCCTCCATGACAACCCTGAAACTGGATGATTGATTGCCAGGACCTAAAACATTGAAACACAATGGACATTTTATATTGTAATTCTCAGTTCTGCCGCAGGATAGAGCAGTTTCCCCCATGGGGTGAAAAATTAATAAAAAGCTGAATATTCTAAAATGTATGAAGCTTATGAATACCAGGAGATATGACCAGCATTAGGAGAGCAAGCTGAACAGTATAAAAGTTGAATGATAAAAATATCACAAGTATAGGAGAACCCAGGATTACTCTGTTTGTCCAGAAAGTCCAAGTTTTTGAGGAGGTCTGAATGCAAATTTGAAATCCAACAAAGACTTAAAATCCAAACTCTGATCTGCCTAAAAACCTATGTCTCAGTCTGGTTGAAGTGGACTCTAAACGGTAGAAAACCTGTCTGAATGCAACCGGGCTAGAAACCGTTTCAAAAGCAGGAAGTTAACTACAGCACAGGACACTGTGGTCAATGGATCTTACCCGTTTCATTGGCTGATGCCCATTCTGCGTCATAGCACCGCTCCAACGTGCATGGCAGTCTCACAAAAACAAGCTAATGTAAATGCATTAGTAAAGACATACTAACGTGGCGCCAGGCTACACTGTGGACTAGCAGACTGTAGAGTAAACTAAGGTTGAAAAAAGGCAGTGTATGTTTGATCTGAGCTCTAAGGGGAGCAGCTGGGTCTACATTACTATGGTGGTCCAGTTTTTCTGTATGTTTGCCCTTTCTGCTGAGTAGTTTTGCTAACACTGTTAGGAAGGCAGCAGAAAGAAATTTTACCGTTAGAAGACGTGGAATAACAAACTTAAAACTAAAAAAAAGTATCCATGTTAGAAGCGAAAATGACCTGCTGTATAAATAAGTCTTTCGCTGAGTTTTATATAAAAAACATCAACCAGCAGTGTTGTATAAAGTACTGAAATCTCGGAGTCAAGTAAAAGTATAAGTACCGCTCCAAAATATGACTTTGGTAAAAGTAAAAGTCACTGACTGAAATGTTACTTGAGTTAAAGTATTAAAGTATCTGAAATGTCTTGTACTTAAGTATGGAAAGTACTGTAAAAATGGATGTACTCAAGTAATGTAGTGAAAAGTACAAGTAAAAAGTAAAACAAGGTTTTGAATGACATTTTTTATATTTTGGTAAACTTGTCAAATACACTTAAAATAATGAACACAACCAAGTGCAGGCAAAATGAAACCTGCTAATAGATAAACCTGCAGGAATCATTTGGTTAAGAAAATTAGGTGCTTTACCTAAACCACTAGGTTAACTTAACCTGCTTTAGGTTAACTTAACCTGCTTTACAACTGAACCAGCTTCTTGTCCTGTACCCTCCAGGACAGAAAATACAAAGTTTCTATAAGCCTTAAGTTTTCCCTTTCAGTAAGGTCAGTGCTGAAAATGAGAAAAATAAATTGTCAGTACAGAAAACATGAAGAAAAAAACCGTTAGGATTACGCCACTTCACAAACTATAGGTGCCACAACTGGTCATTATGCAAAAGAAAAAAGAATTGGGAGGGAAATGCAGCTTATTTGGCATCTGAAGAGGGAGAGCTTTTTGTTAACTTGGTGTTTAATGGGAGAAGCGAAACAGACCTCCGTGAAGCTGACACCCCACCCACTCAAATAATCCAGCAAATAGTCTGATTAGTTAGAGCTCCGTTTGTGCAGCTTTGGTTTCCGAGATATTAAAAATTATATTTTAGGCCATCCAAAATATATACTTTTTAAGATTAC
Organism: Poeciliopsis gracilis; assembly: GCA_911649635.1. Classification (NCBI taxonomy): domain Eukaryota; kingdom Metazoa; phylum Chordata; class Actinopteri; order Cyprinodontiformes; family Poeciliidae; genus Poeciliopsis; species Poeciliopsis gracilis. The sequence continues at coordinate 2,595,110 of CAJVRI010001527.1, forward strand.
AATTACTGAAAATATTGAGTATGACTACTTCATACTCAATATTTTGTGTCATGAATTTTGTGTCAGTTGGTCACAAGGCAACAAATCTATTTCCATTAGTTTCTCAGGAGAGTTTGGATGTAAAATTTGTTGACTCTCCCTGAGTGAAACTCCGACACATTGAGGAAGAGGAGACCTAGAGAACGGCTGGCCGAAATTAGCGTTCATGAATCGGATCAACCTTGAGTAAGGCGCCGCTTACACCGGATATCGGAAGAGCCAAAATCCAAACTGAAAACAACTTTGCTGCGTTTGTTTTAACGGCACAAACGGAGCATTAACTAACCAGCCAACTTTGGTTTGTTTTGGAGCAAAATGCGGGGATGGTAAACTCTGGATGGCCTTAAAAAAATCATTTTAATATCTCGGAAACCAAAGCTGCACAAACGAACATTTTAACGGCACAAACCTACACAAACGGAGCTCTAACCAATCAGACCGTTTGCTGGACTTTGTGACGTAGTGGGGAGGTGCGAAACCTGTGCATCCTATTGGTGGAGATGAACACCAATAGGATGCACGGCTACCGATTTTGTTGCAGTCAATCAGTAGGTGATCAAAACATTTGCGTTTCTCTCTCGCTTTTTTGTAACGAGTAACTAAACCACACATTGAAAATGTATCGGAGTAAAAGTATGCAATTAAGTTCGGAAATGTAGTGAAGTAAAAGTGAAAGTTATCAAAAATTTTCATACTCGAGGAAAGTATGAAGTACTCCAAAATATACTTAAGTAAAGTAGTGAAGTATTTTTACTTCGTTACTATACAACACTGTCAACCAGTTAGCACTGTGCTGCTAAATGGCAGTTACACCACTCTCCACCGATTTCTTCTACATATTTCAATTATGAATTTATTTAATTTTTAAAACAACAGGAGCTGAGTTGCTCAACTCGGACATAACTGTCTTTCTAAGAGAACTACGCAATCAACCAACTGAGGAGTGATTCCTTCCTTTGACGCTAAGCTAACATCTCCGTTACCTTTTGTAGCTGTCAGGCTCGCTCCACAACTCCTAACAGCTTGCAAAATGAAATGCTAGGACATGAACTTGTTTGATCCTCTGTCCATTGTTGTAGCTGATATTTGGTGAAATGATGCAGTAATTTACTCAGAAATACTCTGCAGTCCAAGTGGAAGACCCCATGTTTACATAGAAACAAAGCGCCGCTAAGCTTTGTTTGTGAGACTTCGGTCACATGGGATTTTCTAGGTCCGTTGTGGGCGGAGCTTTGTAAGGTTCATTCATTACTCTCTGCACTGGGGTTAACGAAGATGTGTCGGTTGTCATATCAACGGGTTTGCATGCTGACACTAAGCAAGGAAAAGCAGAATATAAATGGTCTGAAGTTGTTTTGCAACTTTTAATCAGCTTATTGTCCCATTTACCTTTAATAAGTGACAAAAACTGAACAAATTGTCTTGTTTGTTTGAACATTTAATCATCAAATAGGATGGAGGAATTTGCTTAGTCCTCTCTTGCATCTTGATAGAAACCAAACTGTTTACAGATTTATATCAAGGGAGAATATTTACAAACATTAGACATTTTCTCAGCTTTTAATTTAAGCCATGTTTATAGAAATCGGATAAGAAATAAAGGCGCTGCGATCATTTTTGGGATTCCTGCTCATCCTGCATCGGAACAGCCTGGTTTTGTGAATAGACTCACTGCGTAGTAACAGCGCTTGCAGGAGTGTCGCTAGCATTAAAGGCTAACAGGCAATGTCCAAAACCAGTAATGTATATGAATGAAGAAATCCTGCAACCGCTAAGATCTCACACTGCTCCATTTTTGTTTACTTTTTGTGAAGAAGAAAGTTGCGCTGGCCTTGTTCAGAGGTTTTGTGTCGATTCCTTAAGTAGCTTTTGGTGCAGTGCGATGGGGAAATTGGTTTTTCAGTTAGTTTTAGTCGTTTAACAAAATGCAGTGTGAATGCAAACTAGAGTTCTGAAAATGTAACAAATGTTGCAATTTTAGTCCCGAATTGAACCGAGTCTACCGGACTATCCGGTATGAATGCACCCTTAGAGTCCCCTTAGAGCACATGTCATACTAAACGTCTCTGTGTCGCTGACTGATATTAACCTCATAGCAATGATACCTGCTGCTGTGTGTGTTATCACACAGATTGTTCAAGTCTGTGTCAAAGTAGTCAGGCTGGCTGCTGTTTTGGCCCCTAAAAAATTATTTTCACCACTTCCCAATATAAGTATTCACACCCCCTCAAAAAGATAAACTGTTTTCAGCTGATAGGATAAAATGTCTTCTTAAGCATTTCTCTGTTTTCCTCAGCAGTCAGTTTGCTGAGACACAGTGAGTTGCAGATTTTCTTCCAGGCCTCGACCTCTGAGCGCCAAAGAGCAGCTCTGGCTCTGAGGAACTTGGAGATCTTAGTCTCTGTCCCTTTAGCCAGGGTTGTGCTGTTTTTGGCAATAAAGAAGATATCCAAGCCAAGGACGGAGGCATTGGCTGTAATAAAGCCAGCTCTAACTCCCTTGGAGAGACCAAGAGGCCCTCTAGCTGCTGCCTGACTAATTTCAGGAACATCTGAGGCCACATTGGTTACAGTTGGTTGGTTAGTTTGGCAGCTCTTACAAGCAGAAACACCACCAAAGGTGCCTTCAACATTCTTTTCAATACCACATAATTTCCTGACTTCCAGGCATAGCACACCTCCACTGCTTTGTGTAACGTCAGCATGTGGTGGTTTGGCTGCCTCTTCCAGACAATCCTGGATTCTCTGAATACCAAGCATGAATCTTTGAAAGGCTGTATTTGCTTGATTTGTTTGTTTACTATTAACTCCAGCCTCTACTAAGGTGGTTACCAAACTGTTCACTCTACTGGTTGCTCCGAGGGCCGCACCACCAATGGTCAACCCCAAAGACGCACCGAATGTAAATGGAATTAAAGCCAAGCCAGCAATGGACAGGATCCCTCCCACTGCTCCCACTGAGCTCCCAGCCACACTGGAGATCTTTGCTCCCTTATTCATGCTGTCTAACTGAACGGCACACTGCTCCATCTGATCAAGAAACTGCAGCATCTCAGGAAGTTCATCATTGTACTTCCTAACAAATTCTGAGTATCTGATCCTCTGGAACAGGAACATCATCCGAAAGTCGTCGTCCTTCCTGGGATACGTTTTTCTTATTGCTTACAGTTGTAAGGATTATTTAATGTTCAAATAAGTAATAATACTGTTATTACTGTGGCTAGTTATCTGATTTTATCACGTTGCTTGACCTGATCAGTCATGTTTCGCATGTCATCTTCAAATAAATCCCATTCAACAGCAATTGTCCTCCATCATTTTAAGACAAATGTTTATGTTGAGGCTGAGGAAGACAAATGTTTCTGAATGCTTGTTCCTTTTGAAAACATATTAATGTTATAATCATGTGACAAAAACAATTTATTTCTTGATTAAGGCAAATTTATCTTTCAGGAAGGTTTTCAAAGATCATCTCGCTGGTGTCTCTGTGTTTTTTCAGCTGGAACAGCAGAACAGTATGCTCCAATTAAACTTTTGGTTTATTATAATACTGATAGCAGCAAAGCCAGAGAAACAGCTCAAGAACCGAAACTGCTCTCACTATAGGCTTCATCAGGAAGAAAATGTAGTGTGGAAACTAGACAGGGTTTTAGATTCAGAGGTTCTATCTTGTATTAACTTGTACCATGTAATTTTCAGTGATATTTTAGTTGTTATTCTTATATACACATACAGTATATTGTTGGTTGCTATGTTCTAGCTATAGAAGCTAACTTCCAGGGTTTTCTCATGTATTCTCTCTCTCTTTATTTCTCCTCTACTTTTATGTCATTTTTTCCCTTTAAGCTTTTCACGGTTTTTTATCTTTATGTCCATTACTTTCATATATTTCCATACTTTTTGTAAAGGTAAAGTTAAATTAATCTAAAACTATTTTTTAGACTTCATGTATAATTTCATTTTTTGTGAAGTTTTACTGTATCTCCCCAAACTGAAATAAAGCATATCAAAAGAGGCTTTATTTGTCGTACATATTTACTCAGCCACTTCTCTGAAAGATCATGTGCAAGGGAAAGTAAACAGCAAACTTAGACTTGCAGGCGGCGAGGCGTTTCACAAATCTGGTTTCATTTTGCACAGAGATATTCATTAATACATCAGATGAGTCATCACCACACGTCAGATGAGGTGATGCCTCATCCAACATGTGGTCAGATGAGGCATCACCTCAAGTTGGGAGGCGCTTAAAGGCCATCACCTCCAGTAGCCTGAGATGATGGCAGCATAGAAAAAACTCTAGATAGCTGTAGCGGCCTTCTGGGTCCCAAACTACACATTTCCATTGAAGGTTATTGGTGGAAACGGGTGGCTTGATTTTTGCACGCACTTATGACTTGATTGTTTGAAAAAAACATCCATCCATCCATTTTCCGTCACCCTTTTCCCTAACGGGGTCGGGAGGTGCTGGTGCCTCTCCAGCTGCGTTCCGGGCGAGAGGCGGGGTCACCTGGACAGGTCGCCAGTCTGTCGCAGGGCAACACAGAAACAAACAGGACAAACAACCATACACACAAACACACACACACACACCTAGGGAGAATCTGGAAAGCCCAATTAACCTGACAGTCATGTTTTTGGACTGTGGGAGGAAGCTGGAGAACCCGGAGAGAACCCAGCATGCACAGGGAGAACATGCAAACTCCGTGCAGAAAGACCCCAGGCCGGGAATCGAACCCAGGACCTTCTTGCTGCAAGGCAACAGCGCTACCCACTGCGCCACTGTGCAGCCCTGAAAAAAACATATGTGCTTTAATTCTTGTAAAAATATCAACAAAATAATTACTAAAAGTCTTTTACAACTTCGTTGAAAAAAAATGTTAACTTATTCTGACATCTCAAGTTCAAAAAGTGGTTAAAAAAATATTTTACAAAACCTCCCGTCATCACACCGGACATTTGCCAAAGAATAAACCTCCATCAATCACCGGATGTATTCATCACTCAAATTAATGGGAGGGTCAAACTTACCAAAGTAATCTAAACAATTCCAAACTTATAAAATAGGTAACACTGTATTTGACGGGTTGTGAATAAGTCTTTCATAACAGCATCATAATCTTGAGTTAGTCTTCATGAATATTTATGACTGTTGTCATAAAGTGCCATTTGGAAAATTATGACACTTTTAATACAAAGTTGACATTATTCAAAATGTCTTTATGACAACTTAACCAAGAAATCATGATCTGACATAAATTTGTTATAAACGTATTACTGATTAAACTTTAAAAATGATGTTGCTTTATGTTATTAAAGTTAAACTTTAGCTTTAATAACATAAATTATGATTATTGACACGTCAGAGAGTAATCCTAGGTAACAAAACTAAAATGTAGAAAATGGCTTGTATTACTTTGTCTCTCAAAAATGTAATCAAAATATTCTGTTAATCTGGCTAATTTAAAACCAACGAAATGCAACATGCACTAAAAGTGAAAACTAAAAGAAACTTCACAGAAACTGAGAACCATGGAAGCAGAAGAAAGTTAGAATTAAGGACAGGAGATTACAAAAACCCCTCTGAGCTTTTCAAAGCTTTATTCAGTTAGATCTGGTTTGTTTAATCAAAAGAGCCAGCTAAATACTTTTTCTAAATAAGATTAACCTTTACACAACTTGGTAAATATTGGTATTTATCACGTCACACGTATTGCAAGATGGAAAATGTAAGTCAGAGGAAGAGGTCAGGCGATCCAGCTTCCTATAAAATGCCTGCTGGATTCCTGTTGAAGCACAACCTCAAGCTGCACAACTTAAAGGAGCTGCTGAGCAAATCACCTCTGGAAAACCTCACTGGACCAAATCCCAGCTCTGCTCTCTCTGCAGGTCGACTGACACAGTAAGCCTTTTGAAACCTTTATTTACTCTAAAACACAGACATGCTGCATTAGGCTAACTAAATTATCTAAATTTATATTACTCTGTTAACGATGTCATATCAGTAAAGGTCTGGCTTAGCAGTGCTGCCTTTGACAGCAACTTCTTAATTAGTTTTAATCATAATTTCTTCAGAATCGTTTCAGTTTCAGTCAATTAATAATACAATTTAGTTGAAAAGATTAAATGTAAAATGTAAATACTTTCAAATCAATTAACATTTTAATTCTCAATAAACAAATGCTAGTTTTAGATCTGGGGTTAGGGTAAAGGTTAAGTTTAGGGTAAGGGTTAGGGTTAGTTTTAGATCCACCCTGAGTTACAATTCAGCCATTTATTTCAAGGGGCCCCTGAATGTCTGAAGGGCCCCTACCAGCAGCTACTGAGTTTTCTACATTTTCTACTAGATCTCAGAGGTGTCAACATCAAAATATTACATAGCATTAACCCCCCTGAGCTTTCTTCTTCTTTAAATCAGCCTGCAGCCAAGTTTCTATGGAGGTTAAACAGTCAGATATTATCAGTTTATTTTAGTAAAATAGCAGAAGATTGCTTATTTCATAACTTCACAACCAGCGACCTTCTTTCCTCTGGTCTGTTTAAAAACTACAGTCTCAGATCAGCAGTCTTCCAGTACTGACAGCAGCAGTAACCCCTCAACAGCACCTTCATACCTATCAGGGAAAACAGACTAAATTTGCTTTGCATTGTCCCCACATGATGGCAGTATGATCTGATTAATTATTAGAATATTGATCAATATGGATTGTTGCTATGTTGTCGTACAGTGCTTTAAGATCTTGTGCCTCTTTTTAACTTTGAGCCCCATTTGACAAAAATAAAAAAATAATTTTACCCTATTATACAGCTTGCACTGTTTTCAAATTAAGCTGACATGTTGGTTCCTGCTTGATCCAAAACATCCGCGGCTTTAGAGTTACACCGTTGAGGAGTTTTTACAACATTTTACCCCTCAGCGGTAACCGCTGTGTTACCTTCCTAATGAGAGGCGGCTCTTGTCATACATTTGTAAAAAGAAAAAAGAAATGGTTGTGCACCGCTGCGTAGTGCCTCGTTTATTATATTAGCCATGCTAGCGCTGATAGATCGTGTTTTAGACAGATTCTTTTAACCTATGTTTTAGTGCACATGCTGCACTGAAATGTTTTATATCTCCCAGCTCTTGCTTGAAATGTATGTGGTAGAATATGTAAAAAACCATTGTTAAGTTTTATAATGACTGAAACGTAAGTAGGCTATGTCATATGAAAGCTTTGAATTATAACCTAACTAGTTATATTAATTAATTTAATTAATCTATTTTTAATTTAGTATTATTTTAGCTACAGAAAACTAAAAACTATAGTTTAAATAATAGTTAAAATAGTGTTGTCTCTGCCAAACAGTCCTGGAGTCTAAATACCAGGCTCTTATTTTGTGTAGAGCCCAAATGAAGAGAAAAGGGAAAATATCCCAGTTCTTCTTAAAGAGGCAAAAACCAGGGCCAGACCAGGACCAGACCAGGACCAGACTAGGACCAGACCAGGACTGGAAGGGCCAGACCAGGACCAGGCCAGACCAGGACCAGACAGAACCCTGCAGCAGTGACCAACCTGGAGAAGCCAGGAGACTCCAGGCCAAAGTGCATCACCAGCAGGTTAGAGGCTGTGACAGAGAGTTATTAAGTAGCAAAATCCAATAAGCCTAATTCTAAAGGTCAGCATGATGCTTTTTGCATTTTTTATTGTGTCTGTTTATGCATTTCACAATGAAGTTCCAGAGAGAGATGAGGGTGATGTAGATTCAGAGTCAGACTCTGGGGAGGAAGACAGTGAAGCAGAAGGAAATGGCACTGAACTCCCCCCACCCAGCACAACCTATTGCACACCAAAAGGACCAGTTGGTAGGCACACACTACCCATGTTATGCTACACAAACTTAACTAATTACAACTTAACTTATTTGTTTCCTTTCGTTCATCATTTGTATATGGACCCCTCTGATAAAGGATGAGTTGGTTCTGATGCTTACAGCGCCAGCAAGTCCAAAGACATCATGGAGGAAGCCCAAAAGGTTCTGGAAGAGCTACAGGATCTGGAACAGGAAATGAAAAACCTCATTAAGTCACTGAAACGACAAGCCTCCGGTTTCCATCACCATGGTGGTTCAGCTGCTGGTTCAGCTGCTGGTGGAGATGATGATGATGATGATGATGATGATGATGATGATGATGATGATGATGATGATGATGATGGCAACGTTTTGGAGTTTTTCATGAGATCGATGGCCAGACAGGAAGGGCTGCACCTCCCTGGCATCATGATCAGTGCAGCCTTTGGGTTACCATCTATCAACATGTTTAAGAGGCTCGACGCCAATGACATTGTGATCACAGCTTGTCTTATAATCCTTACAACAGCTATGTTGGTGGCAGTCCGAGAAGGAGGGAAGAAAGCGGCTTCTTCTCTGGGGAAGAAAGCGGCTTCAAAAGCAGTTGGAAGTGTAAGTAAGAATCTAACACCAGTAGGTAAGGACTTGGCAGCACTGGGGGCATCGCCCACCCAGTCAGCTGGGACGCCGCTGGACTGGAAGCGACTGCGGTTGTGTGGCACACACACGGAAGGTTTGTCCGACAATCGGACAAACCTTCCGATTGTCGTCTTGCAATCGGAAGGTTGTAGGTTCGATTCCAGCTTTCTCCTGCCACATGTCGATGTGCCTCTGGGCAAGGCACTTAACCCCAAATTGCCTACCGATCTGCGTATCTGTGTATGAATGTGTGTGTGAATGGGTGAATGTGACTCTAGTGTAAAGCGCTTTGAGTGGTCAAAATGACTGGAAAAGCGCTATATAAGTTCAGTCCATTCTATCATTATTTTTACCTCAGAGTGGCCAACTTTCTGTTATTCCTATCCTGACATGATACAGTAGGGGCTCCTGCAGTTCCTGTATCTGTTCCCTTTGCCCTCCACACTTTTTCCACAACTGTTTAATCCATTGTTACTCCTAAGCTGTTTTTCCGCCTCTAAACGCATCATGAACATGAAGATACTTGAACTGGTTTTGCACCTGCAACAGAAACAGGTCTGTGTTGGAATCATGGCAGCAAACCAGCAAAAGGCAAAAACATTTGCAGTTTTTCCCCCAAAACCAACTGAGGTGAATAATTCTGTTGGATGCAGATAATATGATCCGACTAGAATAACCTTTTGGAAATACATATTTATGAGAGTAGTTTTACTGCACTGTACATTTCTTTTACTTTAGTATTATTTCTTTTCTTATTTGACTAAATTGATTTTGCATTTAAAGAATTTGGAAATATTAGACAAGATAATGAGCTAAAGTTTATGCAAGTTTGAGCATAATTACTCAGTATTTTATACATGCCACTGTTTCCATCCTTATTGTTTATTTTGCATTAATAAACATGATTATATTTTTGAGCCCCTGCTAAACTGATCCCAGTTAGGAAAACATCACATTAGTTCAGGCAGTTTGTTATTTTTCAGCCACAGAAAAGATCATATTGATTATTTAAAAATATAATAATAATTAGACAAAAGAGAAGTTTCAAAGAAGTGAACAGAGATGAAGTGAAGCAGATTTAACTTCAGATTGCTAAACATTTCCTCTGTTTCTTATTAACATGAAGGAAAGACTGACGTCTCTCTGCACTGTAAAAACAAAAAACATCCTGACTCCGTTTGATTCAGTCGAGTTTCCTTGTTTCTTGGACTCAGTTTAAATACATCAACTTTAAATGTTGAGTTCAAAACACTAATAAAAGCAACTTAAACTGAGATCATTGAATTTAGCAACTAAAAGTTTAAAGTTTTTATGTTATTATATCAAGTTGACTTTTAACATTTTACATTTGATTAAATTTTTAATGCATTTCTAAGTTAAGCCAACTTTGAAATAATTTTTACATTGATTTTTTCTGATTAACACTGTCTAATCAGATGTGTTGTGTTCAGATTGCAGGAGGAGCGGTCGGTCCTGAGCTGGTTAGTGATTGCCAAAACCTCGACAACATCGAGACAGCAGCCAGTCAGACTCTGAGGAAAAACGCCAGGACTGTCCAGAGCAACGCCGTGGAGACGGAGCAAGAACTGCAGGAAATAAGGTATGAAAATGATAAAACAATATGTTTTAATCACAGATTAAAACATACTTTAATCTCCTGTTTGAACTGTCAACTCCTCAGATTTATGACACTGTAAACATTTTGTACACAACAAAATAAAGTGCCATTAAATCATTTTTTTCTTTAATTTTTTATCTCTTAAAACTTGAACAAAACATGTGATGACATTGGAGACTTTTACTCACCTCTTATTTCATGTCATAATTTCAAAATGATTATTAAATAATTTTAATGTTAAAATTTGGATTTAATAGAGATGGTTGAATGTTTGGCAGTTTTGTGCAAATTTTAACTTTCTGTCAAAAAAAAAAAGAATATTGATGTATGATTTGGAAAACAGAAATTGCTTTGTTTGAAAATGTTTCACCACAAAGTTTTATGGGTGCAAGAAAATATGCAAGAGTATAAAAATGTATTTAAATAGAAACGTGTGTGGGAAAAAAATTTCTTTAAATCTTTTTGCAGAGAAGCTCTTAAGAAGTTGATGAGAATCAAATTCATCATACAGAAGGAAAACATGACCAGAGATGAGAAGAGAGAGCTGATCGATCACTCAATTGATAACACTCCTTCCCCGGAGCTCAAACAGTGGTTGAAAGAAAACGCAGAGTCTGACGTCTTCTTCCGTCTGGTATATCTTGTGAAATTCATAACACAAAAGCTGAATGAGGAGGCAAAGAAGAAGAAAAAGGAGGATCGGAAGAACAGGAAGATTGAGTTGATCTTCTTGGCTCATGGATCGATTGAGGACCAAATGATTCCTGCTAGATTTCTGATGTCTCTGCCGTCCATCAAAGACGTCCTGCTGTATTCTCCCTGGAACTGCCGCCTGTATGCTAACGCGGCTTATAGCATCGCTATAGGAAGCATCCAGCCTAACCACCGACAGTTTGGATGCAGGAGGAATGGCCAATGCAACTGTTCACGTGAGACTTCTCATGTTGTGCATACACCATCACATCTGCCCTCCACCTGGAACTCAATGAAGAATGCTGGATCTAACAATGTCCCTAACATCATGGTTAGGCCAGTAGCAAAAGAAGGAGACCCTGCGTTTGCAGCCTTCACTGCTCTAGCAGCACAATATGGTGCACCAGCAGCCAACCGGTATCTCGTCCCGTACCTCGCCTCCTGGTTCGGCGAAGTGCCCTTCTCTGTCGTCATGTTGGCCATTTCTGAGGTGCTCCCCCTCTTTGGATATGAAGCCATCGTCCACCTGGCTGCCTGCCTGGGAAAATCACCTGAAGATGCTGTAATGGAGGAGGAGTATCTGAGACAGCAGTACGCCTACGCTGCGGACAACACCGGCATGACCGTTCGCAGAGAAACGATCCGTGTTGGAGATGAAACCATGTATCGCATGTTCAGGGCTGTATTTGGTGATGAGACTCCCTAAAGGCTAATCCAGACCTGAGGTACAGAAACAGAGAGTGGACGTTTTTCTGCATTTATTTTTTCTGGATGTTTTCTCTGGAGAACTGGTTAATTTCCCAGTCATTTTCTTCATGAAAAGTTCATTTCCTGTTTTCTGCGTATTATTTTTCCCAATGGTTTTGTAATAATAAGTAAATTTTCTGATGGTTTTCTCAGGAGTAAACCTTGAGAAAACATAATTTGCCATTTAACACACACACAGCAATCATCTTATGTTGAGGAAACTATGGTAAAGTGTTTATGTGTAAAATGTCCACTCTCTGGTTCCGTACTGGAGAACTGATCACAAAGCTCACAGGTTTTCTTTAGTTTATTTCTTCTCTGCTTGCAGCTGCGAGTTTCTCTTCTCAGTTCAGTTTGTCAAAGTGGAGTTTGGCCTCCCTCCCATAGGAAGGAGGCCAAACTTAAAGAGTACTTAAAAATTAACTGTTGAAATAATGAAATGCTAGTTTTAACAACTGGCTTAAAGAAGAAGAGGATTGTGAAGCAGCATTATGTAGTGATAGCTTTAACTGTAATCAAGTTAGAATCGCATTTTAGATGTATTTGTAGTCAGAAAATAAGCAACTGCAATCATGTGATGGAGGTTATTGATGGCTAGAAATAGAGCTTCCTGACCAGTAGCTTACTGACGGATGGACAGGATATGTCTGTGAACCGAAACCCAGCTGATTACCTGGCCTTCAGAAACAGACGATAAAGCATAAAATAAGAAAAGGAGCTCAAACTGCTGAGAGAAAAGGATGGAAGATGACCTTTGACCTGCCTCAGGTCAAGATCAGGGCCTGATGGCTAACTCCACGTGGCTAAAGGTGAAATCCACCTCATACTCCTTCTACTTGATGCTATTGGATAGACTATAGCATCAGCAGAACCCATAAAATCTGCCACAAAGCAGAGGAACAACAGGCTTTTCTTCCAGGCAGCCGTCTCACGCAAACCAAAACATCCTGCATCAAAGCCAAGAGGATTCAAAGTCTGCAGTTCTAAATCGGACCTCTGATGTCAGCTAAGGCCTGGGCCCCAATGTTCAAGGCAAAGAGGAAGACTCCCCTATCTGAAGAGGAAGACAGTCATCAGTTGGCAACAGGAGGAATCAGAGAAACCCCCTGAGGACGGCAGCCTGCCTCCAGCTGCTCCGTCCCAAACTCTCCCTGCTGAACCTCGGTCATCATCACGTCTCGGCCTGCACCTCCCATTCATGATATCAGTTTCATACCTAGATAAAAATAGATTTAGATAGAATTTATTTTGCATTATAAGCATTAGATTCAATATTATCGCCTGATTGCTGCATCAAGCTGTAACCGACTCTTGCAAAACTATTCTTTACTAATAAACATCGATTATAAAAACATCTAAAAGATGGTGTGGACATTGAACTTTCTGAGTCATGATAATTTCTGTTTATGTGGTGAAATGGCTGCAGTGAATGGTTCTAGTAAATTAAAGGTTTAAAAGGTTCCTTTGGCATAAACTGAAAAACAGTTTCTTAGGGGTCAAAGGTGAGCCGTTCTGCTCAGACTGCTGCTGTTCTGATTGATCAGGTTGATCAACCTGCATCGTTCACTGATCTAAAGGCATTAAACTAGTTTCTGCTCTTATTTCCACTTTAGTCTCAAAATAAATGCAACATAAGGAGAACATCCTCACTGACACGACGACGTTCCCAAGAGTTTAATACGACTTTATAAAACATCCAGACTTCAGTAAATCAAGAGATTCTTCAGGTCCAGTTTGTTAAAGACAAAAGATGAAAATAAAATACTTTTTCAAAACAAGGAAAATAACATTTTATTGCTCAGAATGCAGTAGCATTATTCCTCTGGTTAACATTTGTTCATCTGCAGCTAAAAAAGTCTTAAACATCAACGGGTGAAAAGCTCGACTCTTTCAAACCAACTTAATGCAGAGCAGGGCTGATCTGTTGATTAGTTTGGTTTAATCAATTAATAGCAAAAGATGCTTAATATGATATTTATAATTATTTAAACCTGAATCTTTAGGGCTCAAATTCAGGTTGAGTCTAAAGTCTTTCAGTTATTCTGATGAAACATGATGCAGCCATGTTGACCTGATATAAACTGTTCTGTTAAGCCACAAATAATTAATTTTACTTTCCTGGACTCCTTGGAGATGATTAACTTCACTGATTTTATAAACTGGGATTGATTTTTATTGTCACTTTCAGTTTCCTGCAAACCAGCAGAAACCCAGAAATCCCTCCTCTTATAAAAACAAAAAGTTTCCATCAGATTATCTTGACACTCAGTCGACCAACACAGACGCTGCACTGTGAGTATGAATTGATCTGAACTTATTCAGCATTAATGTTTGATTTATTCTGTTTCTTTTATTACTCAATGTTAAATAATTAAATCCTACATGTTCTATTTATTTATTGTTTTATTTTATCTCTGCTGAATGCATTAAATAAAATTCAATTGCATTGCCATTCTCAATAAAAGTTTTAGACATATGATCTGTGTTACAATTCAACCATTTCTTGTGGCCCCTGAATGTCTTTAGGGGCCTCCTAGAAGCTAATGGGTTTTCTTAGCCTGGATATCTCAGTCTTATAATTGTAGACCTTCCAGAAGTGGCAACATAAAAAAATGATGTAGCGATAATCCCTCTGAACGTTTAATTGATCTTTAAACTAATCTGCAGCCAAATACCTATAGAGGATAAAGCTAACTTTGCTTTTCTGTTTTCTTTTAATAGCTAAAGACACAACAAGCGAGAAGATGTCTCCTCAGAAAAGGTAAAACAAACATACATGTATGTATGTATGTATGTATGTATGTATGTATGTATGTATGTATGTATGTATGTATGTATGTATGTATGTATGTATGTATGTATGTATGAGAAATTCCAGCATATTTATGGAAAAACAGTACTTGTGATGAAAGAGTTTATTTTGTCCAGTTTTATTTCTCCTTATTAGGAGGAGTTTGGTTTGATGTGGTAATGTTTATTTTTTTTAAATTTAGAATCATTTATTTCAAGTCAAGGTTTATTTCTATAGCACATTAATAACAGCCTCAACTTCACAACAAACAAAACATCACAAGTAGGTAAATGATGGAAATAGAAATAAAATTAAATTTACTAAAAAAAAAAAAAAAAGACCAATATAAAATTGGCAGGATAACAGAAGCTAATAATATGAATAAAACCCCCAACGTTTCTAAATTTAGCTGCAGCAATTATCTTCCCTCCTTTATCTTTTCTCTTTAGCTGTTGAAGGAAGAATAGACGACTTTTCAATCTGGACTTAAGCTCTCTGTCAGTAGGTCAGTTTAACAGACAGAGGGAGACTGATCCACAGTCTGGGTGCCACAGAGAGACTCTGTCCTCTCTGGGGTTTAGCTTAGCTTTAGCCACAGACAATAAAAGCTGGCCAGTTGACCTCAGAGCTCTGGGTGGGCTGTAGGGCTGCAAGAACTTACTGAAATAAGAATGGTCCATGGAGTTTAGACACTTAGAAACAATCAATAAAACCTTAAATTTGATCCTAAAAGCAAAAGCTTCACGCCTCCTTGTTTTGGTCAGCAGACCAGCTGCAGCATTTTGGACGCCCTGCAGTCACTGCAAGCAGCTCTGCTCCAACCCTAAATACAAAGTTTCAATAATCTATTGTAATCTTTTCTACAGATTGGAACTGTGGGAGACTTTGCGTCAGTATGTCTCAGATACTCTCACTTACATTGTAACTGTGAGAGATTTCTGTGAGATGTTCCCTGAATGGAAGAAATGCAGAAAGAAAGAAGTGGAGAAAATCATAGATATCAAAGAAAGGGCTGATAAGATTGACCCGTCTTTCACCAAGTCAAAGGCCAAAAAGAAGAGCTCTCAGAAACCAGTAACAACATTAAAAGTAAAAAGTGTTGCAGAGCTTGAAAATTTACTTGGTGAAGTGTTGAAAGAAACACTGAAGGGTTTGGAGAAACTCTACAGCTTCTTGGCTGCAGTGCAGAAGCTGGCGGTCACGTCTCTGCAGGTTTTCACTGAGAACCAGATATTGTTCCTGCCTGAAGAGATCAGCTTTGATGAAGTTCAGGATTTGATCAAATCTGCACGACTGATCTGCCCTCTGATCCTGGAGTTCAAAAGAGACGCAGCGGCTTTCTTTGCTCCCACAAGACACAATGTGGAGGTTCTGCTGTATCAGCTGGAAAAACACATAGACACCAGCAAGCGAATGGTTGAAAACGTTGCTTACAGGTAAATTACTTTTCATCAAGAAATAACTTATTTGTTATGTATATAACATGTTCACAATACTAAAATATTTTTAAACAAGCAATCAAAATTTTTTCTCTTTTTCTCAGAATCAACATTTGCCAGGAAACAACAGATGATGTTGGTGTTGACTGTGATTTATCTGCTGATGACATGCAAAAAATGACTGATCAGGTTAAACAACTTGATAAGATCAGGTAAGATCCAAAACCCAATAAATGTATTATTACTTAATAATTTTTCAATGTTTTCAAATTAAAAACTAAACTTTCTTCTCTAGGATGGACGACGACTTTCGGATGATGTTCCTGTTCCAGAGGATCAAATACTCAGAATTTGTTAGGAAGTACAATGATGAACTTCCTGAGATGCTGCAGTTTCTTGATCAGATGGAGCAGTGTGCCGTTGAGTTAGACAGCATGAATAAGGGAGCAAAGATCTCCAGTGTGGCTGGGAGCTCAGTGGGAGCAGTGGGAGGGATCCTGTCCATTGTTGGCTTGGCTTTAATCCCATTTACATTCGGTCTGTCTGTGGGGTTAACCATTGCTGGTGCAGCTGTGGGAGCAACCAGTGCAGTGAACAGCATAGTAACAACTGTAGTAGAGCATAACGTTAACAGTGAACAAACAAAACAAGCAAATACAGCCTTTCAAAGATTCATGCTTGGTGTTCAGAGAATCCAGGACTGTCTGGAAGAGGCAGCCAAACCACCACATGCTGGAGTTACACAAAGCAGTGAAGATGGGCTTCACATGGCAGGCAAGACTGCTTGGAAATCTCGTAGTATTGAAAAGGGTATTGACTTCAGTGTTGATGTAGCTGCTGTTGCAAATGGAGGTAAAGTTGCACTACAGGAAGGTAAAGCATCGGCTACTGTAACCAATGTGGCCTCAGATGTTCCTAAAATTGGTCAGGCAGCAGCTAGAGGGTCTCTTGCTCTCACCAAGGGAGCTAGAGCTGGCTTTATTGCAGTCAATGCCCTCTTTCTTGGTGTGGATATCTTCTTTATTGCTAAAGACAGCATAGCCCTGGCTAAAGGGACAGAGACTAAGGTCTCCAAGTTCCTCAGAGCCAGAGCTGCTCTTTGGCGCTCAGAGGTCGAGGCCTGGGAGAAAATCTGCAACTCACTGTGTCGCAGCAAACTGACTGCTGAGGAAAACAGAGAAATGCTTGAGAAGCCATTTTATCCTGTCTAAGAGCAATCTGTCTCTTAATGGGTGCATAAATATTTGCTGTAGGGATTCCCTAAGAGAAAAACTAAAACAACAAAAAGGGATTAAATTTTTAACCCAGTTTTCCTACAAGAAATGCAGATAGACTGTATTGTATGATTATAAGTATGTTAGCTTAGATATAGTTGCCTGTTAGACTCTAGCATCTTATCAAGATATTCATGTTTAAGTTGTGTCTGCAGACCAACCGATGAGTCAGTCAGTAGCAGCCATGACCTCCATGTCCCAGTGAAACAGGTCAGCAACTCTGTTCAATAACACACTTCTTGGTGTCACTCCAGGGAATCAATTGGCGTTTCTCTGTCGTTGCTCTTTCTGCAATTGGACAAAACCTGCAGTATTTATTCCTGACAGAAATTTAAACAATATTAATGAAAAACAGCCTCCGGTCTGGACTGGACACTGAGCAGTTTGAACAGTGAGTATCCTAGAAACATAAAGCCACTTTCCCTCCTAACTTCTCCCCTCGTATTTGACCAGGATCAATTTACAAAAAGTCTGGATTTATGTACTTTTTGTATGTTTCCTGTGAATGTTGCTGGTGGAGAAACCTTTCAGTAAACTAAAAATCCCTATTTGAAGTTCACTATGCAAGACAGACTTTCTTATTATGATGTAGGTTTGGTTAAACAGCTAAACTTCAAGAAATTGACCTGACTTAAAGGAATTTTAACGTTACACAGGCTCGTTCTAATTATGCTTTATAATTACTAATGTATGTTAAATGACTTTTATATTTCAAGAATATTAAGAGAATTTCTTTTTTTTTTTTCAATAAAAGATTTATGCCTTTAGCAAAATGTTTAAGTTTGCTTTTAATCTTGCTTCAAACAGTAAACTGGATCCTGAATGAATAATTGACTAGCAGTAAATATTGAGCTCATCCCAATATTCAACTAAAGGAAACAACAGAGTTGTGAGCCTTTAAACCGAAATGCAGATACGTCTCAACAATCACCTGCAGTTTTCTACAGTTGAATTGCCTGAAGGATCAAAGTGATGAGGTTAGCATGGAAATAAAAAAGGTTTAGTCTGACCTGCTTCCCACCAACTTTTCAACAACCAATCATTGTAATTTTGTTTCAAATCTTCTGCCGTATAAAACGTGAATGAACTGAATGATTGTTGCTTTTTCTCCTTTGTATGTTAAGTGTGCAAACAAGCCAAGCAGAAAAAAATCTGTGCTTGTACAAGTAAATTTGAATCCTCAATGAATTCTCAGCAGAGATATTGTTTTGTGATTTGTTCTCATACCAAGAGATCCAGATTAAGATCATAATCATATAGCTATGCATGATTTTACTTCAGTATGCAGACTTATTATTCAGTGATGTATAAATATCTATATAATCCAACATTAAAGCAATAAACAATGTAAAGGGAGCTTTGCAGTACATATAATAAAACTTAATTTCTAAATCATTTTTCATTTGTTCTTTTTTACTAAACCAACAGAGTTTATGCATCATAATGATGGAGAAAATGCATTTTGTTTCCCTGTTAAGCTGAGTTTCTTTTCTCGTTTGGTTTCCAGGCTTTTCCATGAGATCACCTGTCCTCTAACATTTAGCGCCTCCCAGAGGTCGGATCTTGTAATACACAGAGTGCTTTTGATTGACAAATATAAATTTAGTGTTTTTTAATCTCTTCTGTCGACATCTCCATTTCCTTCACTGTAAAAACACAAAATTTACCAAATATTTTTGTCTAATTTCTAGCACAAATATCTTAGTACACTTGAGTAAAACAAAAAAAAAACTTCAGAGAGATTTAGGAGTTTGTTTGAAGCCAATAATTTCTAAATATTGATGAAAAAGTACTTTATACATTGGCAGATTATTTAGACCAAAAATACTTGGTAATATTTGTGTTTTTGCAGTGTATATTTAACTCTAGATATGATGCTTTTTTTCTGAAACAGTTTTGTGAAATATCTAATTTAAAGAAAGAAGTTTTTTTATTATTTGAATAACATTCAAATAATAACAGAACAAATCTGTAAGGAGGAATACTTTTTCCCAGCTATATGAGAATTAACTCCAACTATAACAGAAATGTGTATTTACAGTCAAGAGAACCAAATTATCAGCTGGAATTAATAAATGATTTACCTTTTTATCATCTTCAGTATTACTCTTACTTGCAGTAGAGCAGCCAGGTGTTTAAACAAATGTTTTCCCTTTGTCAATATTTAATCTTTTACAATCTGGTTCCTGAAAAATAGGTCATGACCCGAGTTTATGCATTAAAAGCACATTTACTACATTCTGGTCTATTTTTGACCTGAACTAAGATTACAGAAAAGGAAAAAGCTCCAGCATATTCTGAGGGCTGTGCTTCTTTCGTTGGGCAATAAAAACAAGGCAAAAAGCAACTGAGATTATAAAGAAGGTGTGGTTTAGAACAAACAGGCAGAAACCGAAACCAACAGAAACCATCAGGTTTAATTATAAGACGGTTCTTCATCAGCAGCTCTGGAAAGCTGCAGACACAGGAGGAGACGCTGTGAGGATCCAACAAAATGTTTGGAGGAAGGTAAAGAAAGGACATAATTCACACAATTTATTTACATCTGTGATTAATTAATCAATAATCTTCACAGCATAACAAATAAAACTGACTTACTTCTGTTCACTCGAAATTTTTTTACTTAAACTTTGTGAACACGTTTTTAAATCTTCTTTAAATGAGAAGATGCTTTCTGAACAAATATGTCTAATATATTTTTCTCAAGATTAAGGAATAACTAACCGTTAATAATGATCTCATTAAAAATGATGTGAATATTTTCACTTTTTTTGCTCATACAGTAAAATAACTTTTAAAGCATCTAAAATCAGGCTTTGCTTTAGCCAACAATCTGCTGCACAGCTCCTCTGTCTGACACAAAGATATTGGACTTGATGTGAGCATATGTTGTATTTAAGGTCATTCAAATGGTTAAAATTACATTTAAATAGGAGAATGTTCCACGCTTGGAAAAACCTCAAACAGTTAAACAGATATAATGTCAGTGAATGAGTCACATGTCAAGACAAAGTTCAAATTATAGGAACAATAAAACTGTTTTGCACCTGACTGCAGAATATAAGGTCCAATAGAATCCAGCAAGAAAATAGATTAATTATTCAAATAGCAAACAAGCTATTTACATATTTTGTTAGACACACTGTTTATCTCTAATAAATCTATTATTAGACATGTGTATCTTAGTTTTGCTCATTTCTTTTTGTATTCTAAAACAAGAGTAACATTTGCTGTCCTACAGGTGGAGACTTCAGCGCACCTTGTGTCAGTACGTCACTGATACTCTGACTTGCATGGCAACAGTGAAAGATTTTTATGAGATATTCTCAGAATGGAAGGATTGCAGAGAAATAGAGTATGTAAAAATGATGAGTATCAAAGAAATGGCTGATAAAATTGACCCCACTTTTGCCAAGTCAGAGAGCAAATGGGCGTCTTTTGGTAAATACGTCAAGAGCGCCTTCCAGCTAAAGGCGGAAAGTAAACTTTTAGATCTGGAAAAGACGCTGGCTGACGTGCTGAACGACACTCTGGAAGGTCTGGAGAAACTCGACAGTTTCTTGGATATATTGGAGAAACTGGCGGTCACTTCGCTCCATGTGTTCACTGAGAACCAGATCATTTACCTGCCTAAAAAGATCAGCTTTGATGATGTTCAAGCTGTGATCAGCACTGCAAGGCAAATCTGTCCTCTGCTCCTGGAGTTCAAAAGAGACGCAAAGTCCTTCTTCCTCCCAAACCTGCACAATCTGGAGGTTCTGGCAAACCTGCTGCAGAATTACATCGACACCGCCAATACAATATGTGTAATTCACAGCCAGAGGTAATCTATATTATTAAACAAAGAATGAACTGTGATATTATTTTAGATAAAATAAAATTATTTTAAGCTTTTTTCTTTCGCAGCTTTAACTTTGATATTTGCATGGAAATGGCTGAAGAGATTGAAGTGAATACTGACAACCTGTGTGAAAACGACATGCAAAAGATGACAGATCAGATTAAGCTGCTTCACAAAATCAGGTAATTTTTAAAGATTTTCTCAGTTAAATATTTGCAAGGAAGCTGGATCATTTGTAGATTTTTTAAATCTGAAAAATAGTATCTGATTTTGTAGAAAACCTGGTAACGTCATTTTACAGGTGGGGTAGCTGGTTACATCCTGCAACTTTAAATTTACAGCATGTCATTTTCATTTAAAGAAAATGTTTGTTTCACATTTGTTAAAACCAGAGTGTCTTAGAGCTGTCAATCAGGATCATGAATGCACTGCTCAATGTGCTAATGGTGGAGAAACAACTTAATGTTCCAGGAAAAACTGTTTATCCACCATTATTGAACTAACCTAGAATTCTTGAACGCACACCCAAGAGTGATTGACAGCGCTAAGACCCGCCTCCTGACTGTGATTGGTTGTTTTTTAGTTAGCATTGGGAGAAAGCAGAACTTGATTTTTTCACAGGTTATCTTTAAGCGGGTTGAGGTAGGCTGAGGGGAGTACTTAGGGTTCCAGCAGTCAGTGTGGTGTGGTGGTTTCCAGAGGGAGGGGTTCCTGCAGGAGACTGAGGGCGGACAGTCAGCAGCTGAGTGGCAGGTGTGACGTATTCAGGTGCAAGAATCAGATCCTTCAGGTGAGTCTGTCTCAGAGAGTGTTCAGCATGGGTTCACTAGAGGAAGGAGTAGATTGAAAGAGTCAGAACAAGGAGGACACTGGAAATACAGTACTGATTGCTACAGATTACCACAGTAGAAGCAGAACCACCTGAATCTGGGACGCTGCTCCTCTTTAAGGACCTTGCAAATTGGTGGTGATGAGTAACAACTGGATGCATTAATAAACACAGCCTGCATCAGCCTGCCACCCTGTGAAGGTGAAGAAAACACTCCCCTGCAAAACCCAACAGTTGTCCTTTAATAGTTTTCTGCATTATTTTTCCCCTTTTGCTGTGGGCAACTGCATTAATTAATAATACCTACGTCTCCAAGTTTTGTGTAGTTAACATTTGTTGTTCAATAAACCTAACGTGGCTACAGATGGCAAGTTTTTGCTGCGTGGTGCGGAAAAATTTCCAGATGCGCCAAATTTCCAGACATTAGCAGTAACATGCAAGGGGTTGTTGTGAACCAGAGAGGTATATTTACTTGCTCGTTACTTTTCCTCTGGTCTCCCGGGTTCCAGGAACTCCACGTGTACAGTGGAATTACAGAGAACAATCATACGACATCAGACTTCAGATATTTCCAGAGCTTTATCCAGAGAATTCAATGCATACAGAATGTTACATCAGCATCACACCCAGATTATCAAAAAGTCCAACACATGACAACACATAGAATTACCTGAAACAAGTTGAAAAGGAAAGACAAAAATGCATTTTTGGGAATCGCTCACTCGGGCACAAAGCGATTCGATTCTTCTGCTGTAAAATAGACCTTTTTATAAGAATGTGTATTCCCTTCATTTAAATGTATGCATTAGAAGGTGTGTCCTCCCCTTCCAGGGCTGCTCCAATGTTTATTACCTCCTCTGCTAAAAAGCCCAAAAGCAAATATATGGAGAGAACAAAATCCTCCCGTGTCAGGATCCTTTTACATTCCAAACCAGAATTTATGACCTAGGCCTGTTTGTTTTTTGCCTCAGTGATTCAACAAGAAAGTGGTTTCTATTTTAAACAAACTGGAACAAAGTCTAATCCCAAATAATAACTATAAGTTTGAATCTAAAACTGCAGGATTGTCTAATTTGAAAAAGCTCTTTTGAAATACCTGAAATATTTTAAAAGTAAAAATAGTTTCCTAATCCTATTGTATTTCAGTAATATAAATTGCATGCAAATAGTATGGTTAAAAACTAATTCAAAACATGCTGTTTAATGCTTAAGGAAATAGCTTAATACGATTGATTATACTTTGGAGAAGACTTTTCTTAAAGGTTTTTGTGTTTCACTGAACTCTTGAACCAACACCAAAGAATTTATTGATTCTGATAACAGATACACTCCCTGTCTGCAAAACCACTTACGGGAGTACAACACTGCCTGTCTGAAAAACCCTCCTTAGAAATTTATGTAAGTTCAGAGAGTCACCAGTTGTTTTAGTTTGGATCTTTATCTAAGTTTACCTTATTGTAAAGGTTGACTCTACAGTTATGCTAACCAGACTTATATTCTCAACAGGGTTTATAACTAAGTAACTTGTGCATTCACTGGTTTAATGTGCGTTAAAAGTTTTAGATAGTCTTCATAGAAAAAGATTTCCTGCTTGAATTATAATTATCTTATATATAATTTTAATTATTTCTTCTTTCTTTTCCATTTCATGTTAGAATTACATTAAAATTTGTTCCACAGGATGGACGAGAACTTTCGGATGGAGTTCCTCTTCCAGAATGTTTCCTCAGCTGGTTTTATCAGTGTCTTTAATGAGCAGCAACCCAAACTGATAAAGTTTTTAGATGAGGTGGAGCAGTGTGCCGTTGAGTTAGACAAGATGAACAAAGGAGCAAAGATCTCCAGTGTCACAGGGAGCTCAGTGGGAGCAGCTGGAGGCGTCCTCTCCATTGTTGGTTTGGCATTAATCCCAGTCACAGCCGGAGTGTCTTTAGGGCTGACCATCGCTGGTGTGTCAATGGGGGTCACAAGTGGAGCCAACAGCTTGGTAACCACCTTAGCAGAGGCTGGAGTTAATTCAACTCAACAGAAAAGGGCAAACAAAGCCTTTGAAAATTTCATGGATGATTTCCAAAAGGTCCAGGGTTCTCTTGATGAGGTGATGAAACAAGTTAATAATCTAGAGCTAAGTGACATAGACAGGGTGGTGAGAGTGGTCAAGTGTGCTTCTAAATTATGTACCATAGGAAAGGGTATTGATTCCATTGTTGATAGTGCTGATGTTGGTCAGGCAGCAGTTAAAGGGCCTCTCGCTTTCACCAAGGGAGCCAGAGCTGGCTTCATTGCACTTAATGCCCTCTTCATTGGCATGGATTTATTCTTTATCACCAAAGACAGCATGAGTCTGGCCAAAGGCAGCGAGACTAAAGTCTCGAAGTTCCTTAGAGCCAGAGTTGCATTGTTCCTCTCGCAGATAGAGTCATGGGAGAAGCTCTGTAACTCTTTGTGTCAAAACAAACTGACCAAAGAAGAAAACAAAAATATCCTACAGATGGAATTTTTTCAAGAGGATATTTAAGAAAATAGATCTGAAGGTTAGAGAGAATAAAAGTATGTATGACATTGAAAACTGGAAATTGTAAACGACATAATGGAGGAACACTGCTGTGATGCCATGCTGAAGAAAGAGCAGGAGCTTCTTAAAGAGACAGAAACCTAAATTTAGGGTGTTAAATTGTGAAGTTAGATTTCTTTTCAGTCTTAAAAACTGAAGATTACAGAGTCTTGATTGAGCTAAAAAATGGCAATCTGTGCCTGGAAATGCGTAGTACTGCCTCTTTAAGAATTTAAGTCATTCATTTGCAAATTAGACTATTAATAGGATTATTAATATAATATATAATCTAATCATTTATTTTCAGATGTGCTACCAGACAGAATTTGATTAGTTTTCAGTTAATGTTTTTGATTATTGCTGTTCTTTCTTTACATCTGTTTTACTGTTCATTGTGTATAAAAATATCTCTAATTTACAGTGAAATATACCATCCACTTTTGGCAACCATTTTACCACAATTTAGATGTTTTTTGGGGGGAGTTTTTTTTTGTTTATTTTTTAAAGTGTACACCCTGATTTACAGTTTTTGATGGAATTTTATTCATTGCTGTGGATGGATAAAAAAAATGAATGTTTGCAATGTTATGTATTTTAGGTTAAACTTTATTTTCTCATTGTAGATTCCACAATCTTCCATTTTAAACTTTAAACTATGTAGACAAACCTGTTTTATTTCTGTTTATGTCATTAAAAAGACTGAAGAGAGAACAATACAAGTCCAATTTGATTTCTGTTCGTGTGTGTGTATTTATTGCTGTTAGAACTTAATTATCTTACTTGATTGTTTCCAATTGATGAAGATTTATTTTCATATCATGTATCAGAAACAAACCATTCTGGGGTTTATTTGGCAGATGCTGTGAAACTGCAGTACTGTATTAATTTAATGAACATATTAATGAAATCTAGTCAAACTTTCTAAAAGAGGCCAAACAAACAGCAAAGTGCCACTGTCAATATTTAAGAGAACATGAAGGAAAACAAGCCCAAAGTTGTTCATAAGAACAACAAAGTTGGAGTTAGAACATTTTAGAAAGTCCTAACTTTCAGCCAAGAGTGGCCTAGTTAAAGCATTTTAATGCCCAGTTGTAAACTTTTCAAGACTGGAAAGGAAGCACCAAGAAAATGGAAGGAACTGATTTGATTTTTCAGTTTGACCTCTCTAGATATGTGCAAAAGAAGCAGAAATTTTATGAAGTTTCTCATTTGGACTTTGACTTTAATGACAATAAAAGAGAGAGATAGTATTGTTTGTGTTTTGAAAATTTTGTTTCATGTAAAGTACAACTTCACTTTATAACATTTGTCTATCTACTTTGTCTTTTTCTTTGTCTCTTTTTCGTTTCTGTTTCTATTTGACTGTCTGGATTTTTTCCGCCAGGTATTAAGAATAATTTAGAGATTGACGATCAAAAGCCTGTAAATGGGTCAGAAGGTTTAAGTTATCTCAGCTCCTAATAGTGTAATCCTGTTCAGATCCTGGTTTTATCCTCTGTAATGAAACGAGACTAAACATTTCCTCCCTTTGCACACAAACTAAATGATGTTTCGTATCTCAGCTTCAGCTCAGACTCAGATAACAAGGCCAAGGCAAGTAGAGCCGCTGTGCACTGTAAAACATTTGACAGTGGTTTAACTTGAAAATGAAAGTCCATCTTCTGCCTTGAAAATGCAGTTAAAGTCAAGAAAATTGTTTTGGTTTTAACTCATAAGTTAAAGTTCATGAAGTTGATTTAACAAGAGACAATTTGTCTAAACGATGTTTTTTTAAGTTCCTTAATCTTGAATTATGAGTTTTAACTTAATACTGCACTTTAAACCAAATAATTATTTCACAATATGCAAGAAAAAAAACTGCCCTCACCTCGTTAAAGAGCAAACATTCCTCTACTGTTCTCATGTTTTGGACTCATGTTCTTTTCACCCAACTCAATGGCAACAACCTCAATGTTTAGTGTGAGACAGAATTATCAAGTCAAATAAAGTCATTTGAGGTAAAGATAAATTTCAGTGCCAAGTCTTTTGTAATTTCATTATTAAATTAGTAACTCAAACCCACCTGGAGTTCAGGTAATATAACTCAGAACATCAGAAATGTTTTATTAAGCTACAAAATCTATTCCGATTGAACACAAATCCATGTTTTTGGACAATAGACATCTCTCATTTGACTTGGGGAAATCTTAAATATTTATAATTTATTATGAAGTTACAATTGTATAATCAGACTGCTGAGCTTCATATTATTCAGACTAAGCAGTAATTTATTTGTAGCTTTAAGTTTTTCAGGCTTTGAAGAGCAAATATTCCCCACCGGGTCCAGCGGATATCGGACTTCTTCTAAGCCATGAATTCTGACACATTCACATCCTGTGGTCAGATTATTTACAGGTGTAAGAAAGTTCAGCAGTTTAATTTTGAACTCAAATCTAACAATATAAACTCAATAAAAAAACCATCCAAACTTAATGTTTAAGCTGTTTCATGGCATGAATGGAATCCAGTTTAACAGCTGAGAAAAATAATGAAATGCTGCTGCTGACATTTAACCACTAATCTTGTTATAATTATGTATTTTATATATTTTCCACTGAATGATTTCCATATTTATATTCTTTAGATTACTGTGGCTCTGACCGTTACTGAACGTTCATATGGAGAAACATTACATATTTTCTCTCTTCCTGCAGGTGTGGAAGCAGATTTTTACAGCGTTCTCTTCATCCTTCTTTATCAACTCTTATTTTATCCTTTTGTTTTCATTATTTCTCCTGAAATAATTAAATAAACCCAAAGACATTTGGGTTTATTTTCCATCTGAAATAAACCCAAAGACATTTCTAATCATATTTTATACATACAGCTCTGAAAAAACTGCACTGAACCCCGTTAAAAACCTGCTTATTCCACCAAATGTTTATTTCTGAACTCTTCTTGAGTTAAAAAAAAAGTATTGTTTATAAATGAATATGAACTTGTTTACTTTGCTTTACTGAAAGCACAACATCTTTTGGTTATTTTGAACATTTCTCATTTTCTGCAAATAAACACTAAATTTGTTCTTCAAATTTCACAAACATGTTGTCAGTAGTTTATAGAAGAACAATGTTCATTTTACTCAAACATAAACCTGTAAAGAGTGAAATCAGAGAAACTGATCATTTTAAGATTATTCTTTCCAGCTCTTGAATCAAGTGAAACACTATAGTGAAAACTATAATACTGCATTTGTAAATCTTTTCTTCTTGGCATTTAATGAATATCAAAATGCTGGACAGAAAATATTAAATAATTTTCTTAAAAAGAGACGTTCTGAATTTGAATTCAATTGCAGAAATTACGCTTTATTAAGGATAAACAAAGAAACACATTTAAAATAATTTAAAATAATCTTTTAATTTCACCACAAACCACAGGATTAGCAGCATATTTAATATCCCTTTTAATATGACACTAAGATACAATAATATAAAATGTAAGTTTTTTGTTAGTGACAGTTTGAAAATGATGACACTTTCAATAGAAAGTTGTATTAAAAGTGCATTTGAAGTTTCATCTTTGCATTAAGTGTCATTAATTATCACATGACTCCTCACACCAGTCAAACATTTGACTCCCTTCATGTTCATTCAGTTTTATGTTTATGACAGAGTCATGTCAGTTTTATGCACAACCCTGCAGATAAAGCGTTAGCTATTTATTCCTCGTTCCCCATCCCAGCGTCTTGGTAAAATGGCGTTTCCAGCACGGCTTCCTTCTTCCCGGACGTCGGCAGGCCGTCGCTCAGTGATTGGTGGATCTTCCTCCATGACTCCATCTCCGATCTCCACAGAGCGGACCGGGCCCTGATGAACTGCGACACCACGGACTCGCTGCCTTTGGCCAGACCGATGCTGTCCTTACAGATGAAGAAGATGTCCATGCCGAGGAAGAGCGCGTTGACGGCGATCAGGCCGGCTCTGGCCGACTTGGAGGCGGCCAGCGATCCTTTAACGGCGGCCTGACCCACATCCGGGATGTCCGACGCCAAGCGGGGAAGGCTCCGCACAGCGCTCCCCTCCTGAGCCACCGCCTTTCCAGCACTGGCCACAACCTCCTCGGATTTTAACAGTTTCGCAGCAGAAGCTAAATCAACGATGGAATCAATACTTCTCCCGACTGTCCCCACTTTAAAAACAACTTTCCCAGCTCCCAGAACCACATCGATGCCACTGGTTTCCATTTTGGTGATGGTTTGTTGCATCACCTCTTCCAGACATTCCTGCAGCTTCATCACGTCGTCCATGAAGCTCTGGAAAACCTCGCTGGCTTTCTTCTGGTGAGTGTGGTTGACGCCCATCTCAGTGGCGGTTGTGACGATGCTGTTGACCCCGCTGGTGACCCCCATCCCAATCCCGGTCATGGTCAGGGCGAGAGACACTCCGGCAGTGACCGGGATCAACGCCAAGCCAACGATGGAGAGGACGCCACCGACGGCGCCCACGGAGCTGCCCACCACGCTGGAGATCTTGGCTCCTTTGTTCATGCTGTCCAGCTGGACGGCGTTCGCCTCCAGCTCGCTCAGGAACGCCGCCATCCGCGGCTCGCGCTTGCTGAACTCCTCTGTGAAGTCGTGATGCGACTCCTCCTGGAACAGGAACACGGTCCGAAAGTTTGGATCCGACCTGAGACCAGAAGAGAGAACGGATAATTTAGACATTTTCACTCAAAGTATTCATTATTTAGAACAGGAAGTGAAATATCCTCCACTGCCCTTTAGGGTTCAGACGCTTTTCCCACCAATTCAAGCACTTTTCAAGAATTTTCAAGGCAAGTTTTCACATTTTGGAGACAAAAAAATAACACAAATGAATTAAAGAAGATATTAGGGTAATAGTACAAAATTATTTAAAAGAATAAAATTGCAGAATAAAGTCGTACAAGAATAAAGTACTAATTTTATCAGAATAATACAAGCATATTCAAAATGTTTAGAGAAGAAAGTTATATTGCTTTATTGTTGTACGATTTTATTATGAGGTTTTATGGGTTTTTAAAAACCTATAAAACCAATTTTATGGGTTTTTAAAACCCATAAAACCAATTTTATGGGTTTTACAATAACATGAATATGTATAAAACAAACACAGTTAACCCCTTAAAGGCAGCACATTCAAACAAACTAGACTTGTCCCATGGATGGGAAACCGGCAGCTAAGGGGTTAATAAATACCACAATATAAGAAAATTAAATAATGAGTTGAAATGAAATTTCTAGTTTTTCCTCAGGTTGATCTTTTGTTGCCATTCAGGGATGAAATCACAAACCTGATTTGATGAAGCTGGTTAATGTGATCCAACATCCTCTGAACATCATTTTCAGGTAAATCCTCGCCGAGGTTCACCTGAGCGTCACCGACCAGATTTAAGGAAACGTCACTGAAGCAGCTGTTAAAGATACAGAGACACGTTTTAACAGGAAGTCATAGTTCAGGGGATCAGAAACGGCAAACTGACAGAGACTCACAGCGGAGACGGGTTAGTTCACGGGCTGAATCCAAATGCACGCACTAGATTTTTTATTTGCTAAAGGAAATTTAAAAGATAACCTATTGTGTTTCCTTGAACCAGTAATGATACATTCACTACATTTTTTGCACAAACTCATTCTAAAGTAGTGAGAATTTATCCTGCTCAGAATGAGTCGTTGTCAACAGATCCACATTACAACTGTGCATCTTTGAAAAGCATTAGTGGAGCCTCCTGCACAACCAACAAGAATGCAGCAAGTGGTTTTTGGATGATAAAACAACAATAACACACATGTCGTTGTGCACGAAAGAAAGCACAACAAAATATTAAAAATAGCAACTTTCAAAGGCAGGTCAAATAATTGAATTAAATAATAACAAATAAGTCAATTTATATAAAAATATGGGTGTTATAGATGGAAGTAAAGGAAACATAAATAAATAAATAAACTTGTGCAAAATGTGAAGTCTTCATAATAAAAGGATTTCAAAATAAAATAATGCTTCATAAGTGATGCAGCACTTGGTGTTGAGGATTCTGGTTGTTCTCGTTCCAGATTTGAACTTTGTTACCTTTTCTCCATCTTGTCACAGATTTTCTTGGCGGTCTGGATGTATCGGTCCAGCTGGTGAGCCATCACATCCACATTCTGGAGTTTAGGCAGGAAGAAGACGCTGTCGTCTCTCTTAAACGCCAGGAGCAGCGGGCAGGTGAGGCGCGCCGCGGTGATGACCGCCTGGACGCCGTCGGCGCCGACGTCTCCCGGCAGCTGAAGCGTCTGGTTCTCCGCGAAGACGTGCAGCGAAGTGACCGCCAGCTTCTCCACCGCGTCCAGGAAGCAGGCGAGATTCTGCAGCTCGTCCAGCGTGTCACTGAGCACCGCCGCCAGCTCGCTCTGCAGCTCCGCCAGCCGGCTGTCCACCGTCAGACCGGTCACCTTGTTCTTCATGTACTCCACAAACGCCTTCCCTTTCTGCTCCGACTGAGTGACGTGGCTGAAGTCCAGGTTCACCTTGTCTGCTCTGTCTTTGATGTCCAGCATCATTTCCAACTCGGTTTCCCTCCACAGCGTCCATTTGGAGAACATGGTACAGAATCCGCTGGCCAGCTGCATGGAGGCCAGAGTTTCTGAGACGTAGCGGCTCAGAGCCGCCGCTAGCTCCTTCCTGTGGCGCGAAACACAAGTTATATGTCAAAATTGACAACACAAGAGATAAATAACATGTCCAAACAATAAATACGGTGTTTTTACAACGGCATATAAAGATCATCGGCGTTAAAAAAGACGTAATGCATTTATACCAAAACATTTTTGGAAACAAGGAAATTTCTGAATTTAAAGAGTCAAAAATATGATTTAAAAAACCTTGGAAGTTTCTGAGACTAAAGGAACAAACATTGTTTACTTCTGAAAGTCAGAATTTGTTTTCCTTTCTTCATCTTTTTTTATCAAATTCTTGATTTTTGTAGCTGAAAAATTTTCAGCTTTTTTTAAATTTTTTTAGATGAATTATAACATTTCTTAGTTTAGGGGCAGAAATTTAGCACTTTTTTTCCTCTCTACAATGACACCCGGGTGAATATATTGCAAAATTCCTGGCAAATATTTCTAAATTAGAAGCACTGGGGGTAAAAAAATCCAGAGGAACTGATTAATGTAACAGGTTTTATCTTTATATTCTGGCTCTATCAGCTCTTGAAAACATTCATCAGAATTAAAATGAGTTTGACACATTGACGTAAAGTTTTACTGAGTTATTTTTCATTCCAAACATAAATTTGCAATAAAAAGTGTTGACATTTATTATTTTAGTATTTTTACTCTTTACAAAACTGCAAATAGAGAGAATACAAAGACACAACAACCGAGGCTCCTAAAGCTGCAGATCGTCCAAAAACTCCAAATATCTAAAATGGAAGACGGTTCTGTTCAAGTGACATTTTTTGAATATCTAAAGATTTCCATCATCTGTGATGAATGTCCACTTTCTGCAGCCATTACCAAATCAAAACATCCTCAGTTGAAGCTGTTTAAACATTATCCCGGTAAAGAGAATGTGGATAAAAGTAACTGCATCACTGGTGACGCGTTGAAAAGAATAAAGTCAAAGTAAATGTTTTTACATGTAAACAACACATGAATAAACTGCAGTAAATACAGTAAAGCTGAACTGAATAACCTGGAAATGATTGCAGAGTAAATTCTCACCATCTTTTCACTTCCTTGTCTTATAAAAGCTTTTGTTCGACTCCTGACTGTGAAAACTGGTTATGTTAAAACATGAGAGGAATTTTAGACATGCGAAGCTTCTAGAGTTTCAACAACAGGATGGTTCATTTATTCCAGCTTTTCGTTCCTCTATAAAAAGCTGCCATGTAATATTTTCATGATTTAAAGCCCTTTGAATGGCGCGTTTGTTGCTGAAATATAAACTTATTTTTGTTTGCATTAATCGCGCTCAGTTCCAGGAACTGACCACTAGATGTCTCCAAAGCTCACTGAACTGAGCTCAGATTAAAGTTTGTCCCAAATTAATCTAAAAATAAAACTTCAATATTCATCCTTTTAATTCGTCACAGAGTTACTACAAACATATGGCGCTTTTTCTTCTCCATATGAAGAGTTTAAAATGTATTTTAATTCATTTTAAAGCCTTTAAATACGCGATAAGAGCTGAGTAAAGGACGAGTTGTGTAAAAATCAATAGGTTGTTTGTTTGTGAAGATGCGTCATTTTATTCAGTGTCTTTCTCAGTTCAGTTCAGTTCAGTTTGTCTGTGCGCTTCTCTTACCTGGCTGCAGACATATTTTCTCCTCTCTCTCCACTTCCTGTTGGTTTTGTTTTATTCCTGCATGAATAAAACTGAGTTTTCCGAGCGAACAGAAGATTTTATGCGGAGTTGTGG
Organism: Poeciliopsis gracilis; assembly: GCA_911649635.1. NCBI lineage: Eukaryota > Metazoa > Chordata > Actinopteri > Cyprinodontiformes > Poeciliidae > Poeciliopsis > Poeciliopsis gracilis. The sequence continues at coordinate 2,627,820 of CAJVRI010001527.1, forward strand.
AGCTGAACCTGTAAACTGAGCCTCGGTGAGAAAATTTCTGCTTTGACCTGCATATCTGAACTCGGTTTCGTTTCTCGTTCCTCCACATCAGCAAGTTGAACCGCACCCACCGCGTTAACCCGTTCAGCGCCGCATTCAGCTGAGCTACAAATGAAAACAAAGCGACTTTTCAGTCCCACGCAAACCAGCGAAACTCCAACAGCCAATCAGATAAAAGCAGCTCACTGCAACAACCAATCAGAGAAAAGGTTCCTCCCATTCAATATTTCAATAGACTCTTTGTTCCGTTCAAAAACCCGTTTTATTATTATTATAAACCATTTGAGCTTTCATAACTTTCTGGGTGCGCCCCATTTGTCAGCCGGCTCGCGGAGCGGCGCAAAGCGGAGTCTACAGACTTTATTCAGTTTTATGATGTTTTGTTGAATTACTGTCACGCTGTCATGAAATAAAAACGTAAGGTTGCTCTGACAGTTTTACGTGATCAGGAAAACCCCGCCCACTGCATTTCTTTTCCAGGTCATCCACCGGCTGACAGTAAACGGGCATGTATCATAATTTTCTCACCTTGTGCATGTCTATAGGTGGTTCAGGTTTTTAAAAATAAACAGGTGCCATTTGTAATGTTACAAAGTGAAAACAACAACATAAGAGCAATATTATCTGAAAATAGTCTCCAAATGTTTGCTTCAAACTTTTTAAAAGATTCAGGAAGTAGCTGTTACAAACTGCCAACGCTAGAGGGCGCCGCAGATTCTGCCAAAGTGTTTCTTTGCACATGAACCATGAAAGAGAAAGAGAAGACTGGAGAAAAACAGAGGAAGAACTGAAGGATGGAGAGACTCAGGGAGGATTAAACTGGCAGCTTGACGAGTTTATCAATAATATAACATCAGATTCAAATGTAAGGAACATGTAGCATTTTGTTTTTATTTGTACTCAAGTAAAAGTAAGAAGTAATCAGCCAAGAAATTACTCTAGTACGAGTAAAAAAGTATTTGGTAAAAAGTAACTGAAGTACTGAGTAACTGATCAAATTATTAATCATTTGTTATTTAAAAAATACATCATCAGATGGATCAAAATAAAAACTTGAGTGGGAATTTTGGTATTTTTAGGACCAAAATGACAATAATTTATATAAGTAACAAAAATAAAATAAAATCAGGCAAAACATTTTTTCCAAATCACTTTCTTTCCTCTAACAAAAACTGCAGGTTTGTGTCTGTGGTGGATTTATAGTCAAAAGATTTTTGTTTTTCATTCAATGGGTAGAAAATCCCAAATTTTACTCATGATAAAAATATTCAAGTATTTGCCGCCTTTTTAAAATAAATTTGATCACAACCAATCAAAAAAAAAATCACTAAGCAAAATTAAGATGATTTTATCCTTACAGTTTGTTGTTGGCTGCAGTTTGTTATAAATGAGACAGAACATTCTGTTCCAGCACCAGGAGGCCGATTTACTGCTTTCACTGAAATGTTTTAGTTAAAATATAAGTTATATGAAGTATTTTAGCTGAAATAGGACTACTTTGATATTGATTTATTGAGATATTTTGTGTAACTTCAGAGGAAAATCTGATTTTTAAGGACAAGAGGGCTGTTTTTAATCTGTTGTAGTTACGATATGTGGCCAGCAGAGGGAGACAGAGTCCACAGAGGGCGCCTGCAGGGAGCTGTCCTTTCAGCACCACTCTGCTTAAAACAGCGACTTATATCCGACATTCAAAGACACAAATGTACATTTTACCATCAGATTAAACATTCAATGCCTGAATAAAGTGAAAATATTTGCATTTCTGTTCTTATTTGCGGTTTAATGAGTTATTTGGTAGGAAGTAAATGAAGTTGGATGTGCCTCAGAGAGCACGCTGCAACAATTGGATCCAGAAATGCGTAAATCCCACCCAAAAAAAGTGAAACAGAAGAAGAGGATAAAATCCCCCCAGCAGATGTATTTATTCTTTTTTTATGCTGCAGAGCGGCTTCCGCAAACTGCTGTCACTGAGCGCAGAGGAGCCGAAGTGAGCGTGTGAACGCACACATCGTGACAACACCAGCACCGTCTCCCTCTCCTGATTGTGTAATATAGTTTTTTTTCTCTCTCTCTCTCTCTCTCTCTTCCTTCCTCCTCTCTTCCTGCAAAAGCGAGCAAACCCGCATCCATCCGTGAGCGCAAAGGAAGAGGAGAGGAAGAAGAGGAGGAGGAACCAGAGGAAGAGGAGGGGGAGCATTGCAACGTTCATTCGAGCTCCTTTTTTCTTTTTTCTTCTTCTTCTTCCCAATACATGGCGCAAGGGCTACTACACAAGCGGGACTGTCCTGGGTGTGATCCCGCCGCGGTGAATTTGGATACCGGAGCAGCGGCGGCTTCATCATCATCATCAGCAGCAGCAGCAGCATCATCATCTTCCTCCTCCTCCTCCTCCATCGGCGCCCACTCTGACTCCCCGTCCTCCTGGCGCTTCTGTCGGCTTTATGTCGAGTGATGGTCGGCTTGCCTTGCCGGATGCGCCCCGCTCTCTCCGGATCGTCGACGGCCGAGCCTCCTCTGACCGCAGACCCCCATTTTCGGCGGAAACCTGCCCAGAGCTCTAAGGCTCCATATGGAAACTGGAGACCAAAATTTTAGAAAAAAGGAAAATCTGAGCGGTTAATTATTATTTATTTATTTATATTTTTTTATTATTTCCCCCTCCCTCCCTCCATTCTTATTATTTCTGGTATTTTCTGTTTTCCTGGCCTGCCGATGAATTAGTTCATCTTTGATTTGCTCATTTCCATCGTGTTGATTTGACAGATTGTTCCTGGGAAGAGGACTTGAATTGTTTACTCTCTTCTGTTAAAACGAGAGAAATGCCTTCCGTCATTCATTTATGACCCACTAACCAACCCTCTAGGATTTAATAATTATTAGTGATATTAGCTAACAGCGAAGTGATGCTGATCTCATGTGAATCCCGCTCCAGGTTTGTTTTCAGCCTCTTCAGGCTTTAACTGTAACCCCGTGTTTTTATCCACATTTGCAGCTTTTCTCGCTGCAAGTGGGGGCTTCCTCTGCAGCTCCAGGCCGAGGCATTTTCCGCTTCCTGCTAGAGGAACAAGTGAAACCCACAGCAGAGGAAGAGACATCCCTGCCTCTTCTTCTGCATAAACTCTAAATTTAGTGGTCTATTTTTCTCTTTTGGAGGTCCTCACCCAACGCAACCATAAGGTTCCTACCGCATCCTCCTCCTCCTTCCTCCCTCTCCTTCCGCTCGAGTCTCGCCCGGTTTTTCGGCTTGGTTTGGTCCCGCAAATTTTCAAATATTTACTTCCTGTACATCAAGAGGAAAGGGGGTCCCCCTTTCATGGAATGCGGAAACATGGGTCTGTTCGACCGCGGAGTCCAGATGCTGCTGACCACGGTGGGCGCCTTCGCGGCCTTCAGCCTCATGACCATCGCGGTCGGCACGGACTACTGGCTGTACTCCCGCGGCGTCTGCAGGACCAAGTCGATGAGCGAGAACGAGACGAGCAAGAAGAACGAGGAGGTGATGACCCACTCGGGCCTGTGGAGGACCTGCTGCCTGGAAGGTAGGAAGTCACAGGCGCTCAAACTTTTCCGCTTCCGGAGCTTCCGGGATGTTTGCGCAACTGGTAGTTTCACTCCTGCAAGTCGATGCAGAAACAACAAAGTCTGAGCAAATATCAGCTCCTGCTTCTTTCTCTTTCTGCTGATTTTTCAGATTTAGTTTTTGCTGGCGTTCATGACGGGTTTTCCAGACACACTGGAGATTTATGGCTCAATCCACTGGAAAACTACAATATCCACATTTGATGTAGTTTTGTAGTTTCTGTGTTTGAAATAAGAGAATATTAACTTACAATGAACTTTTCAGCAACATATAAGAGCTTAATAACTCCTTCATGTTGATTTAAAAAGTGCTGCTTCACCTGCAGATTGTTTCACTTGGGAGAAATTATCTCCCAGAGGAGCAAATATTTGTTTTAATATCCAGATTATTGACTTAAACAAGCTGCTGCTTCCTCTTGTGAAAAGTTACATGTATGTCAGTTTTGCCTTATTTCAAGTGTAACAGAAACTAGATAAAAGTGTGCAGTTCTGTTACCTTATTCTGATTTTCTCTTTTTTTTTTTGTTGCTTTTTTGGATTTCAGACTTGCTTTTGTTTGTATTTATGAATGTCTGACATGTTTTCCAGACACATATTTTATAGTACAACCAACTAAATCCACTGCAAAAACACCAAATTTAACAAGCACTTTTTATTTAGTTTCTGGAGTAAAAATCTTAGTTCACTTAGAGAAATGAGACAAAACTGACCTGGAAGTAACATTTAAACAAGATAAAGAAGTTTGTAAAGACGTAAATAATTGCTTGGTATCGATGAAGAAGTTCTTGTTCAGTGGCCAAACTTCATGTCCATGTTATGAATGAAATAATCTGTTTTTTAATATCAATATTAAGTTTTAGATGTAGAAACTAGACTAAAGCTGTTTGGTAATATTTGATCTGTTTGTAGTGAAGGTGCATCTGTTGTGAAATGTAAATATTGATCATAACAAGCAGGAAGTTGAGGAGAATGTGCTTGTAAATAACTTTACAGCAACATTTTGTAAAGTTACACAAATCCTGTAGCAAATTATAAATCTTAGTTTTTTGTCTCTAAATGAAATAATCCAGAAAAGATCAACTTCATTTTAAGGATTCAGAGGATTTTTATCTCACTTTAATCTTCATCAGCCTGGCTGTTAGCTTCCTGTGCAGCTCGATTTAAATCCCACTTCCTGCTCCGTCTGGGCTTCCTCCCATTCACTGGGATTCCCTCTGATAGATTTTCTATAATCACCAAACAGAAGAAGTTTGCTGATCAAATAACGTAATTTTTTCTGCGCTATTTTTATTTGTGGTTTTAGAAACAAACGAATCTGTTCAGTCCGAGTTGGAGGCACAGAAATCACATTTTAACACAACATGTTTGTGCTTAAATGAATCTAATCAGGTTTTATCTGCCAAATTACATCAATATGAAACGTTGTCGGATGTAATATTTTACCGTTTTGTTAAATGATAGTTTAAAACCTGCAACAAATTTGACCCGAAATGAAAATGAGTTTAAAGTTTTCAATCCAAAGAATCAATTTTCACCTCAGTTCAGTGAAAAAAACATATTGTGATCATTTGGGAATAAAAGAAAAACTATTTTAAATGTTAGTTGATTTTATATTGCAGACAAATTAAGAGCTGATTGAGGGAAATATAAATAGGACCCAAATATAACAACTGTTTATTTTTGCAATCAAATCAAAGCAGTTTTTAAATGCATTAAATCAGCGAGAAAATGTTCTGTATTATTTAATTGTGTTTCATCTACTGCAGAAACACTTTTATCAGTTTGTTAATGGATCATTTTATCACTAAATTCTGCCAAAACCGAACTTTTAAGGACATTCATGACGCTGATTTGGTTCAAAGTGAAAATAAGTTTCTGATTTAAACGTTTATTGATGTTTCCAAAGTTTCCAAAGTTCATATAAGAGGAAAAACAAGTCAGGGAAACATGAAGCGATGAAAACTTTATGAACTGAGCATTTAGCAGCCAAATCTGACCAATAAAAGTTTTTTATTTGTTTATTAGTGTTAAACTTTGCATTTAGGAAGTAAAATATGTAAGTTTAAAATCTTCTGTTGGTTGTTGAAAGGAATAATATTAATTGTTTAAATGCATTTTTAATTTACAAAACTCAAGTTGTAAAAATCCTGACTTATAGATTCTTTATCTCAGCAGTGAAACGATTCAGTGTTGGATTATTAAAGCAATCTGAAACCGTGAATTTAGCCAGATTAAACAGGGAAATATGGATTAATCTCATTAGGATTTATTGTGTGATATTCTTTATGTTTTTACTCTGATGAAGCTGCAGGTGAAGCTGCTGTGACTCTGAATTGGCAAATTTATTCCAAAAACATTAAATATCACCAAGAATTTCTGGTTTCTGGAGCAAATATCTTATTTCACTGTAAATAAGACAAAACAAACTTTTAAAAAAATACAAGAGTCAATAATTCAGTAATATTAATTAAATAAAATGAAATAATCAGCCAGTAGAATTAAAACTGTCCAATATTAAGGATTTATTGAGTCAAAATGTCTTGATGAAAAGTTACTTGTAAGTTTAAGTATATTAATATATTTGCTGTAGAAACCAGACAGAAATACTTGGAGAGATTTTGTGTTTTAGCGTCTGGAGCTAAACGTCGTGTGACTGTAGAGGTGCAGCGATGCTCTGCTGACCTGCCTGACAGCCATGATGACAGCAGCACTAGCTGTCATGTGACCTCTGACCTGTCTCCAGCCTCGCCTCCTGAGCTCAGGTTTCCAGACGACCTCTAGGGTCGCCCTGTCAGACGGAGGAGACGCGTTTCCTGTCATGACTCTGTAGGGAGGAGACAAACTTAACCTTGTGAGGCTGCAGAGTTTCAGGTCTGCAGGAAAACCTTTTTTAAGTTTGTGCTAAAACAATTAATCGGATTAATCAATAACTGAGATAATCATCGACTAATTTAGTATTTGATTAATCGATAACTGGATTATACAAATCCAAAAAAGGCTGTTTGCTGAAAGAGCAACAGAAGCTGTGTTTGATTTAACCATAAAATTACACAAATTGGAAATACGAAAATAAATTTGCACTCAAATTTTTCAATAAAATGTTTTTGCATAAGGATTAGGTTGTTTTCCAGCTGTATTTCACAAAACTGCAATAGAAACAATTTCTTATCGCATCACAGGAGTCACATGATCAAGAAGAGAATGTTACTACTGGCAGAAACGTCAAACAAGACATAGACAGGAAATAGTAGCAGGATCATGACAAACTTATTTATGCGTGATTTTAATTGCATTTCTTATTCAGTGGAAATTGTGTATTTTGAACCTTAACATAATATCAACAATGTTTTCAATGGAAACACAGATAATGCCACATTATACATTTTGCATTTAAAAACACTTTGTTTAGTTTCACCTGGTTCAAATTCTTTAAATAAAACTATTTTCTATTAAGCACCTTTTGCACCCGACCATTAATCAGTTAATCCAAAATATAATCAAGAATTTAGTCCTGCTCTTTATTAAATAAAGCAGAAACAGCCGAGTTTTATGTTCTTCAATGTATTTTTTAAACATTCATAAATAATTTTTAATCTGATTAATTGATTAATTGTGAATCTTCAGTCCTCCTTTTGTTTTTGTCTAAATTCATTTATTCTCGACCTCAAGCTGCGCTGATGATGCAACATCATGGATTTTTCTGGAGAGGATTAAACATTATGGAGCTTAATGAGAGTTGTCAGCTGACGTTTAAGCTTTGCAAACCTGGGTTATAAGTTCCAATCGATCGAGTTGCTGTGGGCTGTCGTCCAAATCTGCTGCTAAAAAAACAAACAGCACCACGCTCCCAATTTACCCAGTGAGGTTCTGTTCTGGTCAGACTGGAACCGGTTAGCTAAATCAGCCAAAGCTAACGAGACCAATCAGCTTCTCACCTGCTTCCAATTTAATTTTATTTCTAAGGATCAGAGCAGGCAAATTGATCAAACAATGGCCCTAACAGGAAGAAAAACATGTTGCAGATAGTTTGATTAATGTTGTAGTTTTGCATTTGTGACTTTCATCACTTTCAGATGTGAGACAATGCGGCTGTTATTGTGCGGCTCGCAGGATTAATCACAGCTGGACTGTAATTGCGGCAGCGACCGGCCTTTTTCCAGGCCAAGTCATTATTTAACCAGCAAACAAAACAAGCCGGAGTCAGGATGACATCCAAACGCTTCACACTTTCAGCTCGCTGTGTTTTTGCATCGGCACAATCGAGCTCTTCCTTCGAACTGCATGTGGTGCATTTAGGACGGAAATGAACCCAGATTTGTTATTTGTGATTCACGGATGATGTTCAGCCCTGAAGGAGGAATGGGAGTGGAAAATCAGGGGCGCTGCGTTCGCTTACCGGGGTCAGACTCATTTAAATCCTCATTCAAACGACTTCCTGTGCAGGAAATTGGGTCTTAAAAAGCAAGTAGGTCTGATTAGAGGTGGTTTAAGCTCCTTAGATTAAAGAAATGCGTTGAAACAGCTGGAGAAACGCAGGCGACTTGCTGCAAACTCTGCTGCGTTTCAGTCACATCAGGTTTCAGATGGTAATTATGTTTCAGTTTCAGTCGGTACCAGACATCTTGTTTGGAGATTTCTTATTTTAATCAATTGTTTTTATTATTTTTTTCTCTAATAAAGAAATGACAAAAAACAGAGAACAGAGTCAGACGGGTTGAAAAAAGATGCAACTTCTCTAGAGGAATGTCTCAAAATGATGAGGAAGTAGCAAATGTCTAGTTGTTTTTGGTACTAGAGAAACAATACAATAATAACTTTATTATTTCCATTGAATTGTTACGTAACTTTATTTTGGTATTACTTACTGCAACTGAATTATTGCTAAAATATGTTAATTTACTTGAATTCAAAGTCCAAATAATCAGAAGCTGTAAAAGTTGATTGTCAAACAAATATTGGAGCATTAACTGTAATTAGTTTATAACTTTATTCTGATCGTTTTTACTTTTTTTCTTAAAACTCCATCGTAGAGAGAGGTGGGTACGAAATAGTTACAATTACTCAACTGCATCTATAGGAGTATTTTTATTATGAAGTATTTTTACTCTTGCTTGAGTAAAATGTGTGTGTGTGTGTGTGTGTGTGTGTGTGTGTGTGTGTGTGTGTGTGTGTGTGTGTGTGCAGATTCAGCTGGTGAGCCAGTAAACACACATGTGTGTTTCTGGTGAATTGGCCCCTGGGGGCCGTTGCTATGAGACGCCCCGCCTGCTTCCTCCCCCCACCTGCACCAGGTGTGGCTGCGCTGCTAAGCGGAGGCATTTGTCTTCATTACTGCCCCGCCCTCAGCCTGTCTGCAGCGGCTTCGGAGGGAAACGTTGGTCTTCATGATGAAGGAGGGCCACCGCTGACGGTTTTTACATTTTTAACGAGGAAAAGTTTCCACAGCGGCGTGTTGATCTCACCGCGTCCAAATTACAAACAGCCATCAGCAAACAGAGAGATGGATGGTGGTAATATATTTTAGGAAGGAAGGAAGGAAGGAAGGAAGGAAGGAAGGAAGGAAGGAAGGAAGGAAGGAAGGAAGGAAGGAAGGAAGGAAGGAAGGAAGGAAGGAAGGAAGGAAGGAAGGAAGGAAGGAAGGAAGGAAGGAAGGAAGGGATCATTTTTCTGTAAACTGATTAAGTCAATAATTAGAATCTCAGTTTAATAGGTTGCGGATCTGAAGAGGGTTGCTGCGACTCTTTGCAGCTTTTTGCGACTCTTTGCGGCTTTTTGCGATGCTTTGCGGCCCTTGCAGCTCTTTGTGGCTCCTATCAGTCAGTTTGGTCGTCCTGCCTCATGACGTCGTGCATAAGCATGTGGGCGCAGCACCGTAACGCACATTCACGCATCAGAAAAGCCCAGTGGGAGTGTGTTGTGTGCATGCTTGGACGGCGGGAGCGTCTGGGTGCTATGAAAGCAGATAAGAGCAGGATTAGCCTCCCAGCCCAATCAGATAAGGATTACCCAGCTGGAGCTCGCCATCCCGGTTAATGTCCGTCTCTAGAGTGGCATTACGCCGCATTATGACACCAACTCACCAAACATCCTGATTACAGCTGAAAGTTGGGGGCAAAGCCAAGAGGAAACCACCTGAAGGCAGTTGGAGGTGAAACTGTTTCCTGCCCGAGTAAAGAGGCCGAGCTCCGTCACGCCGCGCCGTCGGTCCGCCTGCAGCCGCCGATGGATGGCGGTCATTTTGACCGCGCTGGATGCGCACGGCCAACATGACGGCTTATTGCAGTGCAGCAGCCTGCAGGACTCAGGCTGCTGCACTGGATCTTATCTGGGAGTTTTACAAAAACGCAACATTTTACCCAGACCTAGTTTATTGTGCAAATATTTTGGTAACTTTTCAGCAAGAAAGAGTAATAGTTCAACAACAAATTATTTCACTTACAACACAGGAAAATGTTTTGCTTTGAGTGAAATAATCTGCCAAGGCAATTTGACTTTAAGTGTTTGGTCTACTGAGATATTTACTCTAGAAACTAAAACCAAAACTACTTGGAAATGTTTTGCAACCAAAATTTCCCCAAGTACCTGTTGTAAATTAACTTAACTCGCCCAAATCTAATAAAATCCGCTCATAAAGAAATGCAGCTGACTAAAACCAAACTGTAATTCTGGTCACAGTCAGACAAAATAAAAAAAAAGGTTTTGTTATTACAACAATAAAAATCCTGGTAGCAGTCCAGCCTGGCAGCTCTGGACAGCTGGCGGCAGGAAGTGTCTGCAGCTGCTGTAAAAAACTCAACATGTGTTGAAATCTGAGAGGAAACCGATGAAGATCTGCTAACACAGCACTGATACGTTTCATTTCCATCAATTATTCACAGGAAAAACATTTTCTGGAGATTAAACAACCTTTAAAAACTCTGAAGGTTGAGAGAAAAATGTTATTGTTGTATTTGTGTTGAGATGGATGGATGGATGGATGGATGGATGGATGGATGGATGGATGGATGGATGGATGGATGGATGGATGGATGGATGGATGGATGGATGGATGGATGGATGGATGGATGGATGGATGGATGGATGGATGGATGGATGGATCTGATCCATCAAACGTGCGGCAGCAGAACTGTCATCATTTTGGGCACCATGTTGTAAATTAGCATTGGTTGGTAAGTTCAGCCTCTGATTGGCTCTGCTGACAGCCAATCAGAAGCTGAACGAGCAGCAGATGACTGTGTAATTGGTTTAGTGTATATTTAATGTCTCTGATCGATGGGAGAGCGGAGGAGGAGGTAAATAAACCCGACTGTAAACCCACAATGTCTAAAAACTAAAGCTTGACGCTTTGATGACGTCACTGAACTGATTCAACTTTGATGGCGGCGCAGCGGCGTGTGTGTCCTGTTATTTTTAGCCGTAGCTGGTCCTGTTGGGTGGGGTCTATCTTTATCCTGTGTGACCAGAGAACAAATCGATACGCAACATACCCTGGGCCAATATTTGTGTAAGCATGCAGTGGGGCGCCACAACTCACCGGAGCATGACAGGAAGCTGGGCGCTGAGGCGACGGCGGCTCAGAGACGGCGGCTCCTTCCAGAGCTTCATCGCCCGTGGCAGGGGAATGTGGCGAAGCAAACATTTAAAGGGGATCTACTGTGAAAATTTCACAATTTACACATTTTTGTGCTTCTAAAAAAATCCCAAGAGGCGAATTTCAGCAATAAGATAATATGTTTTACATTAAGATCATATTTATCGATAGACTGCAAGAAAAACTCGTCTTACAAAGTAGTTTTTCACGTTTCTTGTGCAAATATTTTTGTTCACTTGAAATAAGAAAACTTCGACAATCTATCACCATTGTAGTTAAAAAACGAGTAAATTTGCAAGATAAAATTTTGAGATTTTGAGAAAAAAATGTGGAAAACAAATTAGTTTCTGAGTTTTTTTAGCAATTTTTTCACTTTTGGAGCTCAAAAATTGTCTTGGTTTTTCCAGAACTTTTCTGAAATTTACCCACTTGCTGTTGATGACTAGCAAGCAGATTTTAGTTATAGGTTCTCAGTAAAACGCACTAAATCTTAAATATACGCCTGATATATAAGAGAAAAAGGCACTCAGTTCTTTGCTACTATTTATAAACAGCTAATAAAGTCAGGAAAAAGTTTGAATTTTAAAAAAATGGCAAGGTAGAGGGAAGTAGCTCAGTTATGCTAGCTTGACTATGATAACGTAACACATAGATGTGATGTGGAATTTGATATTTCTTGTCACATTTTTTTGTAGTTCTTTTGTTTGTTTTAAAGTCAACCTACACACCAAATTTGACCAGATCACCAGGTGTTTGAATTAGCAAATTAACCACGACGGTGTTAGCTTAGCTTAGCTAATAGCAGTGATAGCTAATCTACCACAGCGGTAACTTATTTAATAAACATCAAGCCTGAGAACATAAAACACACTAAATGTTCTGCTCTCTGTGTGGGAAATGTTTGACTGTTGTTTTGGTGTTGAATCCTGAAACATGAAGTGGTTGTCAGTTGCTATGGCAACGAGTCTGGGTGTAGCGTAGCAGGCAAAAAAGCGGTTTTGAGTTGTTCTTTAACGGTTTTTCAATATTATTTTTTCCTTTGCTGAGCTGCAGCTCTCTGAATTAATAATCCCTCCAGGATTCATTTTGGGAACGTTTATTGTTCTACCGCTTTCTGCCAACGACCCAAACACAAAAAGATCAGAATGAACACGAATACTTTCAGTGTGAATGGAGCCTTCGTCAACTTATCATCATTTCAAGCTTAATTTTAATTCAGCTGGAGTCCAATAAGCTGGTGAAGATGCTGGGTTTCCATGTTGAAGTGATTTTTAGTAGGTTTGCATTGAATTGATCCCAGAGAAAGTGTAATTACCAGCAGGCCCATCTCGCAGCTCCGCTCTGCTCCTCCGTATCCTTCTGCTGTGAAAACATCCCAAAGAGACCCTCTGCTAAATGATAATTAACTGCAGATACAATCCATTCATTTTAAGGAGGTGCAGTTCACTCCTCCTCTTTCTTCCTTCCTTCTCCTGCAGTGGCACGGAGCATGCACAGCAATCTGCTTTTTGATTAATCGCTGGTGTCTGCGACGCAGTTCATTTGCAATCTATTACGGAGTATTTGCTTTGTGTCACAACGCACCTTGAACACACTGCATCATGTCAGAGCTGGAAGACGTTCAGGGCAGAGTTTGGGTTTATTGGTGGTTTTTCTCTCACAGGAATATCTGCAGATATTAATACGAACCAGGGCCGGCCAAAGCCTTTTTGGGGCCTGAAGCAGATTTTTATTTGTGGGCCCCATATCAGCACCAGATGCTTTATCCTTCCTAATCTGCTCTCTGTGTGTAACATACCTACTGTGATTAGTATCATTTATAATTAGCTTACATCATGTTATTATCGCTGGTGATTTGGTGACAATAATTCATAAAAGTAGCAAAAATAACAAAATTGGACAAAATAAAAATTTTCTAAATCAGTTTCTTTAAATATAAAACTTATGAAACTTTCACAAAAACTACAGGTGTGTTTCTGTGAAAACGTCTTTGTTTTTCATTCAGTGGGTAGAAAATCCAGAAATTTTACACAAGTTGGAGCAGAAATGCTTCACACTAAAATTATTCAAGTAAAAGTAAAACATAAAACATGGTAAAATTATCCTTAAAGTATTTTTTTTAAAAAGTTACTGAAGTGAATATAACCAGTTACTGTTCCTGTTAGCTGCAGGTGAAACTCAGACAGAGACGTTTCCACCTCCACCAGCCGCTCTTAGCGCTCGGTGGGAGAGCAGATCTCACTCTGCAGCTTCCTGGAAGATAAATAAGTTTCAGGCCGAGGCGGGCGGCGGGCCGGAGGCTCCCGGGTCAAACCGGGGCCGGGTGGAGGACAGCTGGAGGCAAAGTCAGCGGGGCGTCGCCACGGTGACAGATGGGGGACTGAGAGGGCTAACGCTTAACATGATGTCGCTCTGCTGCGATGTGTGATCAGGATGAAGGTGATCTGATCCAAATGGCCCAGGAACACATCTGCTACTGCGATCTGAAATGCAAATGCGAGTTTGTTATCAGCTTTTGACATTCTGCAGCACTGATTTGCATTTGAAGGGCGGCCTGGGCGAGAAGGTGAACAGTTCCTCTCACACGGTGACGGTTCAAACAGGAGGATGGAGGAAAAGTTCACAAAACAGCTTCACATCCAAATCTGTAACCTCCAAACTAGTTATAAACATTTTACTACAGGAATTATGTCAGAAAACGGCATTATGTAGAAATACTGGGCTCCATTTATAGTTAGAGATCATTTTACATTTTCTAGCCTCTTATTAGAGAAAAACAGTTTATTTTTCAAAGCCATATTTTCTCATGTTATTCATTAGTCTAAAAACGTCTTAGCTTCAAACTTAAAGCTTAATTAGCAGGCAAAGTATTCAGTGTCAAAATAAACATTAAGTGAACAAAACTAAATATTTAGTCTGGAAGTAATTATTTAGTTTCAAACTTGCTATTTAATTAGCAGGTGAGATATTTAGCTTGCTAACTAAATATTTAGTTTACAGCTGATGTTTATAAACAAATGAATAACATGATGAAAATATGACTGGCTTTGTCTTGCCGTGTTACTGTTTGGCGGCCATGTTGGGCGGCCATGTTGGGTGGCCTCCGGATCGCCTCATGCGACGCTGCTCAGACTTGCTGCGTTTGCTGCGCTGCAGAGCGAGTATTTACTGGGCTGGCAGACCCCACTGTCGCAGCAAATGGTGCTGTTGGGAAAACAAACAGTTGCAATGAGACGGGATCTGCCAGAGAGGCTGCTGGACGCCGCGCCGCTCCAAACACACCAGGCTGGCGACGGAGGGAGAGGCCAAAGGTTGTTCAGTTACACAGGCTGAACCAGAAACCTTCTGACATCCGGGTTCTTATGACTCATGTCCAACTGTAGGAGCTTTATTTTAGGAACTGGATTAAGACTGAAACGATTAATCGATTATTGAAACAATCATTTAGTTTAATCGTTAAATAGAGATTTTTAAAAAGGAAACACAGAGAAGTAATTAAGCCAAAAATGTAAAAAAAAAAATAAAATACACATTTTCCATTTGAGACAAATGTGTTTTACCTAAACAGCAGAGTAAAAATACTCCTAAAAGTGAACTTAACAAAAGTAACTCAAGTAGATTTACTGAGTAACTATAACTAGTTTTACCCAAATCTGTGAAAAACATTCAGTTAACCTGGTCATCATTTCAAGTTACATTTTAATTCAGATTTAGTCCAATAACCTCTGCAGGTTTTCATGCTAAAGTGATTCCCAGAGAAAGTTTATTTAAAACTCTTAAAAAAAAATTACTCAAGTAAAAGTAATCTGAGTAAATGTAACTAGTTACCATCCAGCTCACGCTGAGGCTGAGTCTGCCGTGGCGCTGTGACGTCACGCCTCCGTCCCTCTTTCCGCCGCGTCTCTGTGGCTGCGCATGCGTGTCGGTACGCGCTGCTCTCCGTGTCTCTTGGAGAGCAGAAAGGATGCGGATGAATTTTTAATGAAACGCAGCGTGGCTCCTCTCCGCTCCCTCAGATCGCTTTCCAGGACGGCGTGTCTCTCATGATCACAGCAGCGTGAAACACAGCCGGTCACACACAAACACACTTTCACCTGGAAATCAACGCTGTGCAGCACACACACACACACACACACACACACACACACACACACACACACACACACACACACACACACACACACACACACACACACACACACACACACACACACAGCAGAGCTGTCTCTTCCTCACGTCGTCCTTTGGATGACTGCGTGGACAAGTTGTGAAAATGAATCTTTTATTTGCCCACAGAGTTTCTCACTGTTTTCACACCGAAAGCCGCACAACTAAAACCCTGGAAATAACATTTCCCCGAGATTTAAAAACTATTTACTCAGCGATTCTGTGAATAAAAACCCAACAAATGTGAGTTTCAAATGGGAAAACAAACAGAAGTTGCTCTTTTGTGTATAGAATGATATTCTTATCAGTTGCATCAAAAGCTGCTTTAAGAGCAAAACAAAATAAATAAATCTTAGAAGTTTCTGATTCTGAACTTAACTGTGTGTTAAAAATATAACCTTACACTAGAAAGTTGTGTTAACTTTTTATTAATACATCATCAGTTGTGTGTTTTTAAGGAAACTGTTCATTAAAATTGATCAGTTTGCAAATCTGAAAACAGAAATCTAGATGTAGCATAATGTGAAATAATTTCTGATGTAAATTACAGTATTGGATTATAATAACTCAGAGCTAAAGATTTTTAATCTGTCAGGATTTAAAAAATTTAGATGAACTTTATGATATTGTTAAGGCAGCAGGTGATGTTTTACAGTGAATGTCTCATTAAATATTACTGTATTCACCTCAATCCTGGGAACTTTATTTAGATTTCTCAGCTCAGGTTGTCATATTTAATTCATTAAACATTTGTAAACTGGAGAAAAACAAATACTATTTTATATATTTTTTTCTGTAGCATATTTTCACCAAACTTTGCTGATTGTTTTTCTAATAGACTCTGTGGAGTCAGACTGCTGATGTAGGTCACAATCTTCTCCAAACATCCTTCAGAAACGTTCTCGTAGTTCGCAGAGAGACGGGCTCGTCAGAGCAAACGCTAGCTGCATGTTGGCTTAATTAAAACGATAATCCAGCAGGATTAAGTGGCGATCAGACAGCCTGTCATCTTCCACAACCCGACTCGATAACTTTGCTTCTCCGACGCCGCAGAGGCTGGCAGCAGCGAAAAGGACGATTAGGGCCACTGGAAAAAAAATCTCAAAATTCAGATTTTTATCTGAGAATTCTCAGAATTCAGACATAAGTTTCAAATTGATGACATTTTCTCTAAGAATTCTGACTTGAATCTCAAAATTTTTACATTTTTCTCAAAATTCTGACTTTATCTTCAGAACCTGACTTTAATCTCAGAATTGACTTTTTTGTCAGAATTCTATCTTTTGTTTCTCATTTAATCTGATTTTAATCTCAGAATTCTGTCATAAATTTCTAATTTAGGACTTTTTTCCATGAGTTCTGATTTTAATCTAAAAATGTGTGCGTTTTCTCAGATTCTTGACTCTCAGAATTTACCTTTTTCTCAAAATTTTGATTTTAACCCCAAATTTTAAAAAACATTTCTCAAACATTTCACTTTTTTCTCATTTAATCTGATTTTAATTTCAGAATTCTTACTAGTCTTAAATTTCTGACATTTTTTTGTTTTCTGACTTTAAATTCTTTTAAGTTTTTCTTGTTATTCCGAATTTCTGTCTTTAATCTCAGAATTTACTTTTTTTGTCAAAATTCTTGATTTTGTTTCTCATTAAATTTGATTGAAGCCTCTAAACTTCTGACTTCTTTCTCATAATTCTGGCTTTAGACTCATCCATCCATCCATCCATTTTCCGTCACCCTTCTCCCTAACGGGGTCGGGAGGTGCTGGTGCCTATCTCCAGCTGCGTTCCGGGCGAGAGGCGGGGTACACCCTGGACATGTCGCCAGTCTGTCGCAGGGCAACACAAAGACAAACAGGACAAGCAACCATACACACACACACTCACACCTAGGGAGAATTTGGGAAGGCCAATTAACCTGACAGTCATGTTTTTGGACTGTGGGAGGAAGCCAGAGAACCCGGAGAGAACCCACGCATGCACAGGGAGAACATGCAAACTCCGTGCAGAAAGACCCCGGGCCGGGATTCGAACCCAGGACCTTCTTGCTGCAAGGCAACAGCGCTACCCACTGCGCCACTGTGCAGCCCGGCTTTAGACTCTATATTTTTAAAGTTTTTCTTTGAATTCTTACTTAAAACTCAAAATTCTGCTTTCTTTACTTTCATTAAACTCAGAATTATGAGATTAAGTCAGATTTTTCGCTTGGTGGCCCTAATCCTCCCGCAGGTCGTCTTCTGTCAGACTGTGAGACGAGGAAGGGATGTGAGCACAAACAAGTCGGCAGCGTTTAAATAAACACAATGAAACAGTAAAATGAACAAACGCCCGCCTCCATCCGTCCCCTCTTCCTCTTCCTCCTCTTCCTCCTCCCAGCATGCCTTGCTGCAGCAGGTCAACAGGAGACATGTGGACACTCTGTGAATTCCTAATGGGAACCGAACAGGAGAGAGACCAAGAGGAGGTGGCCTGACGCATCCATACTGCAACCATCGGCTTTTTTTCTACATTAAAGATTAGAAAGAAGAAAAAAAAAGATCTGCAGAGAGACGCCACGCTGAATACCGAATGCTTCCCCCCAACACACCTCCACCTTTCATCCCGCTCCGAGCTGCTCCACTCCTTCGTGCTTCTCTGACCCTCTCTCACGCTGCCTCGCCCTCTCGATCTCTGTCTCCCACACAGGAGGAGGAATCAATAGCCACAAATTAATCATTCTGCCATGGGCAGAGCATGGGAGGCTGCAGGGACTGGGGCGTTTAACCACTTAGAGAAAGTTTCTAAGAACATTTATTTCTTAAAGTTTATTTAAAACCTTCTGATTTTTCCCAAAATGAGGGAAAAAATTCAACCGTCTACTCAAGCTACGCGTAGTTCAGATGTGATGAACTTTGTAACTGACAGACGGTTGCTATGGAGTTGCTATGACAACAGTAAGCATGCCATAAGCTTAGCACTAGCTAACTTCTAAGCAATATAAATACTTTGCAGCTACTACTGGATCACAATCTCTGAGTACGACCAGTGATATTTACTGTCGTATTTACTGCCGACCTAGCAAAATTAGCTTGGCTAATGTAGCTTTTGTATGCTAGCTAAGACAGACATGTAGCCTTCGTGTTTGTTGCTACATGTTCTTACTCTGCCAGTCACACAGTCCTTACAATCTGTTTCAGCATGGATTGTATGCATCCTCCACTCTTCATGTTCACTGGGTAGTTAGCTCTAGCATAGCATGAGATCAGAGGCAGCTTGTCCACATCGTCTGACATGTTTTCATTCTCCGTCTCATACGGGTCGATTCTGACGGCAGCCATTTTGTTCATGTATTTTTCTCTCACAAGTCAGTCGAGAACGTCCACACAATTTCTTTCTTTATTCTCGAAGCCATCAGTCTGCTATGCATTGCACATGAGTTTGCCTACCAAGATGGCGCAGATCACTTGTGGGAACTATGTGTGGAGAGACTGGGAAGGAGGGAGGGAGGAGTTTTTCTCAGCTTCACTGGAAAACTTCCGATATGTAGAGTCATCAGAGTCACTGGAGCCGCTCCACTGATGACATCACACCCTGTGGCTCACAGGTATTGATCGGTGTATGGCAGGCCACTTTAGCATACAATCACTTTCATTTCACTGTCCGTAAATACATTCCAGATCAGAGGTGTCCAAGATTTTTGCCATCAGGACAAAATTGTTAAGTTTGGAGAACACAAGAGCTACTTAATTGATTAAAAGTTTTGTTAGAAAGCTGAGTTCCACCCGTCACTTAGCAACCAAGTGGAGGTGCAGCATGTTTTTGTGCTGTACAATGGCTGCTGGAAAAGGCAAGCGTTCTGTTGTTGACTTGCTGCATTCTTGCTGGTTGTGCAGTAGGCGCCACTTCTGCTTTTCAAAGAAATTCTTTTGTACTTTATGTGTAGTTGACATCCTAGTGTAGTTATCCATCTAGTAAAAAACTATTTTTATATATGTGGAATGTAAATGTGGTGAAACTGATTATATGCCAAAACGGGCTGCCGTATCAGTCCATTTAAAGACATCTGAGTCATGTTATTCTGATTTTGTAACAGAATAACTTCAGCTGGTGTTATGTTCATCCCTGCTGTATATAACTGCATTTACCTCACTGCCTGTAAATGTTGCGCCGAGTTTTGGTTTTCTGCCACTTTTATCTCCACAGAGACTTTATCTTTTCTGAAACTGTTTCTTCAAGGCGCTTAGTTTCAGGAACAGGGAGACGAGTTTGGCTTCTCACAAACTGTGAAGAATAGTGTTGCAACAAATATTTCAGGGTGCTTGAAAACCTTGAAAATGCTTGAATTGTTTTCAAGGTTTGTAAAGTGTTTGATATTCAAACTGCAGTTTTGTCATAAACTGCATCTTATGTTTAATTAAAAGTTTTGTTATTTACAGATAAAAACTGATATTTTCATGCACACAATAAGACACATTTTTCTCTCTCTTTAGAGTTAAACCAGATTAAACTTTTCTGACAATAACCAAAATTATTTCTATTTGCTGAATCCTCATTTGTAGCTTTTTTTTTAATATATTGTGTTTAAGCATTTAATTTAAGGTGATTTACTTTAAATCATTAGTTTGGATTGATTCAACGTAATGAATATTTATTTTTCCTAATTGCTCAATGGCTTATTGATCATCGTATATTTTACACATTTAATGTTATTGAAATTGTCTTTTGTTTTTCTTTTTGCTAAATTAGTGTTTTGTTTGTTAGAGACATTTGAAAACATAAAACTTTGTTATATTTTAGTTTATCTTGAATGTGGAATACTATCACAAGTTATTATTAATAATAGTAATAAATTATATTATAAAATTTTGTCTTTTTCAAGTGAGTTTTGCTGTTTTTCTCTCCAAAGTGTGAAAACTTGGCAAACTTACCCTGGAAAAGCTTTTTTTTTTTTCCTGTTTGTCAGATTGGTCTGCAGTTAAACTCATTAAGCTGCCAGAGTCACTGTTTGTTTTAATCAGTCAGCGCTCCGTCTTGATCTTTAGAAACGATCGCACACGTCCTCCAGTCACACGGCTGTGATCCATCCATCTCTCCATCCATGTCACAAGCAGTTGGCAGCCAGCGGCCGCGTTTCTGCGAGGACACGGCGTAAGTGTCCCTGCGGCTGCGTCGCCTGTGATCTTAGCTGGAGACGGACGGCAGAAACATCCTGTTTGCGCTGCACAAACTGACATATGAACACAGCGTGAGTCAGAAGCAGCTTAAAGGCAGCCAACTGTAACAAAAAATGCAAAAAAAATTAGAAAATTTCTCAGTCGCAGTGAATTTGATTATGACTGATATTCAAAGTGGACACCTACACTGAGAAAACATTAATCTGAGTATTTTTGTTCCAGTTTCTACTGCAAACTAATTTACCAGTTTAAACTAGTTTTTTAGCAAGATAAAGGACAGGGGTGTTCAAAGTGCGGCTCACGGGCCATTTGTGGACACATTTCTTGTGGCCCCAAACTGTAGTTCAAGATTGACACAAATTTGTAAATGAAACAATATTTTTTACAATAAAAAATATTAATAACAACACAAATCTTTTCATAACCAAACTTTAATAAAAGTAGAACCAGAACCATCTATATCAGAGATACACCTTTTCATTTATTAAATAAATTAATTCATATTAAATTTATTAATTTCTTAATTTGTCCAACTTACTTTAAAATAGTTTGTAAATTTTATTTGCTGTGTTTTTTGTGAGTTTGATTTTAAAAATCAGGAATAAATCACAATTTAAAAAACAGTTACTTGTTGCAACTATAGTTGCATAAACATAAACTCCATGTTATTTTCTATAAACACTAAATATCCCAGAGTTTTTCCTCGACCTGCTGCTCAAATCTTAAAGTTTTCAGTAAGGGAACATTTTTAGATTTTCTTTTTAAGCAGCAATCAGAGGATTAGCATGAACTGAACCTAATTAGTGAATCAGTTTGACATTCAGTCCAGGAATGAGTTCAGAGTCAGCATCTTAATATCTGCTTTGAGATTATTTTTCTTTTCCTTTTACATCGTTGTTTTCATGCAGATTGGGTTGTGAGAACGTCCCCCGTCCGTTAATGAGGGTTCACTGCAGCTTTCCCAGCATCCTCTGTGTTTATCGCCGTTGCCCCATGCGGAGCTGATTATATGATTGTGATGCGCGTCGGTGAAGTGTTGCCGTTATTTGTCACTGCGTGGCTCCAGTCCGGGAAAGCCTCTCCTCCCCCCGGACCCGGTCCAGCCAGAAGGACATGATGCTCTCAGCTGCCGTGACTCACTGGTGCGTCTGTTCCCGAAACCGGGAAATCTCATCCCACCATTCCCTGTAAACTCCACCGAGCCGCACAGATGGGTCCAGGCAGGAGGACCCCCAGCTGGTGGAGTGATTTGCTACGACAGAGTCTTGTTACTAAATAAAACTTAAATTTATTATAATTAAGTGGAGCAATAAACAGATATTGTTTAATCTACCAATGGAACCAATACTCTTTTTTATCAATTTTAAGGAATTATTGAAATAAATCAAGCTCTCATAACTAGTTTAGTCTCATTTCATGAACTAATATATGTTCAATAGAAACTAAACAAAAATGCTTGGTGAGTATTTGTGTTTTTGCAGTGTTTCTGCAGTGTTTTTGCAGTGTTTTTACAGTGTTTTTGCAGTTTTTGCAGTGTTTCTGCAGTGTTTTTGCAGTGTTTTTGCATTGTTTGTGCAGTGTTTTTGCAGTGTTTCTGCAGTGTTTTTGCAGTGTTTGTGCAGTGTTTGTGCTGTGTTTTGCAGTGTTTTTGCAGTGTTTTTGCAGTGTTTGCGCCGTAGCAATGAGGTCTTCCCTGGTTCTGCAGCTCATTACTGAGACAAATATCCAGATTATGAAGATGAATAAGGCGATTAGGAGTTTCGTCTTCCAGCTGGGAGGCGGTTCAGGCGGTTGTGCCAGAGGTTGTCGCCAAGTAACATTCAGCAACTCGCTACGTTTTCATGTACATGAACAGTTTGATTGATTAGAACTTTCAGCTCTTCAAACCGATCATGAAACAATTTTATGCAGTTTTCTGGAAGTTTGTTCCAGATTTCTGGTGCGTAGAAGCTGAAAGTTGCTTCTCCGTGTTCGGTTCTGGTTCTGGGGATAGTGGATTTACTGTTAGTGTATTTACTGTTAGTGTATTTACTGTTAATATATTTAAAAAACTCCAATGGAAGCACATTTTGTTCACATCACATGAGTCACATGATTAGCAACTGCATGTTTCTACTGGTGGAAACGATGAATAAGACAACAGGAAGTGGTTTGATGATAAGGCAGCATGTTTTTTTAAAGGCTCCCAGCGTGGACAAACATTTTCACGTGGGATTTCAGTCGCTTTTCGGAGTATCAAAAAAGTTTTGCGCACATTAGAAAAGGAAATGCAGGTGTTAAAAACGCATCAGCCGCTCTGTCCGTGTCGGCCTCTGCCTGGTCGAGGCCCAGATCGCCATGGCAACAGAAGCGAAAACCTCTCTGATGTCCACATGGCAACGGCTGCTGTTGGGACTGAGGACAGAGGTGGGAGGAAGAGGAGGACACGGGGGCAGGGAGGAAGGCAGGGGGGCTCTGGATGCTGACGCACTCAGTGGCCAACAGGAAAGTTTTCGAGAATGCCGCCCACCGCCGGATCCAAAGCGAGCTCCAATCTTCTCCGTCTCTTACCGTTTCGAACTCTGTCTGTTTTAAACGGCACCTCCTACTCAGTCAAGTCCTTCTGACCCCCTGCAGCCTCCTCGTCGCTTCGCCCTCCCCTTTCCGCCAGGCGCCTCCTACGTGTTTGTGTCTCATCAGAACCTTTGTCTGTGTGGAGCCGCGGCAGCTGTGGATC
Organism: Poeciliopsis gracilis; assembly: GCA_911649635.1. Classification (NCBI taxonomy): domain Eukaryota; kingdom Metazoa; phylum Chordata; class Actinopteri; order Cyprinodontiformes; family Poeciliidae; genus Poeciliopsis; species Poeciliopsis gracilis. The sequence continues at coordinate 2,651,067 of CAJVRI010001527.1, forward strand.
CATTTGATCCGTGTTGTGAGTGGGCAGTTCTGACCCGGATGTCTCTCTCATATGGCGTCCAGGAAGAAGCTGACAAGTCTCACTTTCCTTCTACCTGCACACAGAGTGACGGCAGTCAGGACCAACGCAGTGTCAGTGTTACAGAGTCCGTCATGTTTTATGGCAACAGAGTCACAGTTAGCAGTAAAAACTCCAACAAATCTTTTTCTGTCTCTCTGTTATCAACAACGTTGTTCCAAATCAGTAAAATCACTCCGGCTCAGTGCAAACGGCAACAAAAGTTGTCAAATTTTCTACATTTTCAGCTTTTGCAGTTCGCTTTCACTCTAATATAGCTACCTGCACGTTTGCAATTAACTATATTTAGAGACATTTCAGAAAAAATAATTGGTATCGACCGAAATCTGATTGCTTAAAGATCAACCAGAAAACTGTAATCAGTGCTAATTGAAAACCTGTTCCCCTCCTCGCCTGTGGGGGCGCTGCACCAAGAACTACTGAGGGAAACCACAAGAAAACCCTGAAGAAGACACAGAGTGCAACCGTGATTTTATCAGACTTTCTAGGGTTTCTCTGCTGTCTTTGTTTAAAAATCACAAACCATTTTTGCCGAAGCGTTTGGTTGTATTTACCCAGAATGCCCGGCGGTATAGTCCACTTCCTGTTTCTGAGACGCTGTGTTAGTTTTAGGCGATCACACACACCTTCGAAAAATGATCCAGTTTTGTTCAGACAACAGAATATTTCTGAGGTTTTATCTCATAGATTTCATTTTTATCCAGTTTCTGTTTCCGGTTGTTGAAACTTTCTGGGTTTTTCTGGGTTAATTTCCTGGTTGATTCTGATGTAATAATCTCTCTTGCTGCATGTTTTCTCTCTTTGGTTTTTCTTCTCTGCTGGTTTTTTTTATTCTATATTATTTCAGAAAATGATTTGCATTTTAAGAGCTCTCAGCCGTCAGCTTACATCTCCAGGTCAGGTGATAATCATACCTGGGAAACTGAGCTCAGCTTTCCAACAACTGCAGTTCAATCAGTTCATTCATGGTTTGACAAGAAAGTCAATTACTTTTCCCAGAGGGCCAGTGATTTGGATCGCTGTTTTCTCTTTATGAATTAAATCGTCATTTGAAAACTTCCTTTTTTTGGACTAACTCAGGTTATCATCCTGATGATGTGAAGCATTTATGTTGGTTAATGAGAATCTCTTAACTTTCCAATTCCAAATTGTAACTTCAGAGTTCGAGTGAAATGCTGCATAATTCATTTGAGATTAATTTATTTTATTATTTTTTTAAAGAAGGTACTTTAAGGCAGTGGCGTCAAACTCATTTTCATTTTGGGCAAATTAAAGATTTTGAATCTTCTTAAAGAAAAATCCTGGATGTATTGATAAAACCCAATAAAGTGTTAGAATATGAATAATTCCTGTGTCTGCATTCAGCAAGTAGTTCTTAAAATTAAGTAATGATTTCACTTCACAAAGCAGAATTTTGTGACTGTTTCTGTGATAATCAAGATCACAGATTTTGTGGAGATAATTTAGAAATATTTACGCTTTTGAATGACATTAAACGTAACTTTTTGCTACCGTCATGGACGAAGTTTTCTGCACAACTGAAACGCCATCTTGGTAGGCAACATAAAGTTGATGTTTTTTGTCTGAAATGTTGTTAAATATTGCAAGAAAGTGGCAATAAATAGGGGGAAAGCCTATCTGTTTCGAGACTTTTGTGGCGGAAGAGAAAATCATTAGAGAAGATTTGTTTAACGTCTCGCAAAATAAAGAAAATCAGTCCAGCCCTAAAATATGTTTCTGCCTCAAAAGTGACAGAAACTAAAGAGCCACACTCCAGATAATCCTTCTTTCCCCAGTAGGACTGCAGGAGAGGCATTGGTGGTCTTAATAACGGGAAGCCAGGATCCGCGTCTGCAGTATCAGTCGTGTTCATCTGAGCTGGAGCAGAACTGCAGCTGCATGTGAACGCAGCCTGGGGAAAGCTTCCTTTCTCTCAGCAGCATGAATAAAGAGCATCACGGCTACGTCACGCCGCCGTGAACAGTCAATCTGCACGGTTTGTGTTTGTGCCTGTAAACGAGCTGACCGGATAAACCCCGGTCCCTCAGGACTCGGTCCAGAGCCTTGCTGTGTTGTGCGACTATAAATCTTCAACACACACGCCCTCTTTCTCCTTGCCTCAACAAGCCTCCTCTCTCTTTGCTGCACTCCAGTCTTGAGAGGCCCTCAGTCTCTGCAGGCCGGTGGTAGTGAAGTGCTTTATGGCTGCGGAGGGCAGGAGGGGAAGCAGGAGGCTAACATGTAGCTCCTTATAGCTACACGGAGGCGCATCGGTCTGTGGGAGCAGCACCAGGAAGATCCGCCTGCAAAGTCGTTTATAATCACCTGCTTGGAAAAAAAGGACGTTCACAAACCTCACAGCACGTTATTGAAGTACAGAGAGCCATTAAAGCATAAATCACTCGTCTGGTTAAAAAGTCAGCTGGTTTCTGACTTATAAGTACACCTGAAATAAGACAAAACAAACTTTTCATCAAGATATAGGAGCATGAAGGAGATTTTATGAATGTTTATGAAAATGTAAATAATGACCCTTTTAATGAAACTTTGCCTTAAAAGGGTCTTTATTTACTGAATTACACTTCATGACAACAGTCACAAAGACTCCTTCATGTTTATAACAGGCGTTAAGTTTATGTCAGTCTTACGCACAAACCAAATGTTACCAAATAATCGCCTACATGTTGATGAAGTTACTTCTAAATTAGCGTCCCAGAAACCTCGTCTTATTGGATCGGCTCTCCTGGAACAACATCTGGTTGTGCTTCTGTACAACAACAAAAACATTCTGGTTCTGGTTCTGGTTCTGATTCTGGTTCTGGTTCTGATTTTGGTTCTGGTTCTGGTTCTGATTCTGGTTCTGGTTCTGGTTCTGATTCTGGTTCTGGTTCTGATTCTGGTTCTGGTTCTGGTTCTGATTCTGGTCCTGGTTCTGGTTTCTGGTTCTGGTTCTGGTCCTGGTTCTGGTTCTGGTTCGGTTTTGGTTTCAAGCGTCAGAAATAGCCAGTGAGTTTTCTGCATCCCTGCGTTGACATTCATGACGTTGGCTGGAGACGCCTTTATGTTAACATCCTGCTGTGTTGACATGAATTACAAGACGCAGAACATTTACAGCGGTACCTGTCATATAAATCTTTTCAACACGTTAATTAAAGTCCTTCCCAACAGCTGCAAACCAAATCCTGAATCCACTTCATAACGTTATTAGGACACACATGGTGCCTCTGCTGCTGCTCGTTAGCCCAGACAGCTCCACCGGGACAAAGCCATGCAGCCGAATGTAAACACAAGTCATCTTCCTGAAATTCGCTCAGAGAGGAACTGGAAGTGTGAACTTTCCTTCTTTCTGTGTTGCTGTTTTAAACACATCGGGTTGGAATAAACAACTTTGGACGAAATTTGGGCTGCTGTTTTCAACATTTGACAAGAATTTAGAAAGAGTTCAGAGGAAAATTCTTTGGAAATTGTTGGCAGAAAATGTGTTTTTTTATTTATAGTTCTCAAAGGTTTGAGCCGTGCTCCACGCCACTGAACCGCCATCTTGGTAGGCAAGCACAGCACGAAGCAACCAACAAAAAGAAAGTAGGAGTATTCAGAAATGATTTAGATATTAGTTTCATCAGAGGCTGAGATTTGGGTTGGTTTTTTTGGGTTTTTTTGGGAGTTGGTGGGAGTTTTTTTACGTTTGGGTTGGAAACAGTCAGATCTGGCAACCCGGCTTCAGACAAACGTAATGTTATTTCAGGTAGGCGGCGGGTCGACACCTTCAGCGGTGTGTGAACAAAGCTTTAGTGGATTATGTGCCTTTTATTTTCGCTAAGATTCAGCGTTCACCTTCCAGCTGATTACGGAGAACCCGACTCTAATCTCCAGTGTGAAGGAACTTTGATCGGAGCATCGAGTTCAAAAAGTGTGCAGCTCTGTTAAACTCTGGAGGGCTTTTTCACGGCTCAGCAGTTACTGTACCACTTAAAACTGATGTATTCCACCTCCTCCCCGTCTTTCTGCTCCCTGTCCTTCACAGCCTTTCTGTTACCTGCTCTTCCTGCTATTATCTCTCCGTTCCATACTCCGTGAAATTCTCCTCTTTTTTAACCCACATGTTTGTTCTAATTGCTACAGGAACCTGTTGAAGGAAATCGATGTTTTTTTGATTACCTGCCAATGCTGCGTCAGCAGGAAAAAAATACGTGTTACAGAACGATGGATTGGGACTAAGTGGGATTAGTGGGAATATTAGCACAGAGGTTCCCACGCTTGTTTGGACGTCGAAGGAAAACAAGGTTGCATAATTTATTGCCAGTCAGTCACAAATCCGGTGACAATTTGTAAGGTATATTTAAGACTGGGCAATAAATGACTAACAATATTGTGATAGATATGTGATCAATATCAATAGATAAATGATATTAAGTATTATGTAGGCAGAGGGAAACTTTAGCTGTTCAACAACGCACTGCTAGCTGAAAAAAGTTGGTGGAATCAACTCACTTGCTCACTCTTTGGTTGCCTAGCAACTCATTCACTCTTTGGTTACCTAGCAACAACATGTTAGCTTACAGCAGAAGTTTCAGGTTTCATAAGTGTGTTGTGAAAACTGTAGATAAAAGTCATGCCACTTGGATGGAAGGCATTTAAAACAAACAAAAAAAAATTATCGACAGATTATCAATATCAACTGATATTAAAGCTAATATTTGCTGTAGTTATTCTGCTTCCTTAAATGTAATTTGTCATTGTGAGCTCTATAATATTATGCAACACATAGGAAGCCCCGTATTGTTTGCATGTTCAAAATAAATGTAAAAACATTCAGATATTGTGAAACGTTTTCCAGCCATGTTTAGCTTTAGCATAAGAACCAGAACATCAGAAATGTTTTCATTAGAAAAGATGCTAACAAAAAGTAAGCTACATTAGCCCAGTTATAGGAAGAGAAACATGTCAAAAATGTCCTGATCAAACCAAATATTGTTTTGTTGATTTTTAAACAGTAATGTTTAAATACTAATGATTGATGTTTCCATCAGTTCCTCAGCAGTTAAGTTAAAAATATACTGAAATGCTTAGTACAACTTTTAGTGACTCAACCCACCTCTTGATCATTCACAAAGTAAAAAGCTCAGCCCGCTGTGTCCATCACACCCCGCTGCCAAAACCTGCCCTGCAACACCTGGCGCCATGGCAACCAACACCTGCTCCCCTAATTAGCGGGACACCGGTGGGAGAGGAGATGAAAATGTTAATGAAACTCTCATCTGGTCCAATCAAATGCCTCCCCGTCGGCCTGCCGCTCGCCGCCACTGAAGACCCAGGTCACCGTAATGGCCGCCTTACGGAGGCCTCTCCCTGCCAACCCCACCTGGAGTGACCTCATCAGTGTGAAACTGCCTCATATCGAGGAAAGTTGCCGCTGCGCAGCAGCTGGAGCGGCTCCAGGTCGCAGCAGCTGCTCCGCTCTTGTTTACAAGCCGCCAACTGCTGCAGGTCTTCAAACGGAGCCTCTGATATTCGCTGCTTTGACGCGATCAGGGCTGGCCACTACTTGATATTACTTAAATGATCAGATCAAATCCACCTGTAAGCCAGAAGGAAGCAGCCAGAACCAACGGTAATCTGTTTAAGGGAAACAAACATGGAGGCAAACAGAAAATTAAAACCAAATTAATTCCTCCTCCTGATGTTTTTCTGCTGGATATTGGCTAATCTTCTTCAACAGAAGAAGATTAGGGCCAACAAAAGATAAACAAACAAAAAGTAATTAAATTCTAATCTCAGAATTTTGACTTTTTCTTATAATTCTGACTTTAATGTCAGAATTCTGTTTGGGGTTTTTGTTTCTCAAAATTCTGTTTTCTCATAATTTCAATTTTCATCTCAGAATTCAGATTTTTCTCAGAATTCTGGCTTTAAATTGTAATTCTGTGTCAATCTACATCAAAATCTAAATGAATAACTAAATATTATTTGGCATATGTCATTTATGTTGCTAATATAAAAAAAATAATCACATCACTTTATCTTCCTTGAGAATTTTTGTTTAATTGTGGGAACATATTCGCAGAAAAAAATATCTTGTTTTAATGAGGAAAAGAGCTGAGATGCAGGATTTGGCCAAATAGACTCGATTGTTTGCATAATAGTTTAAAAATCCTGGTATTGATCACAACTTCATGCAGATGTCCTATCCAGTATTTAGCCTCATCTGTAAAACTTAGCATAGCTTCACAAGATGCTCAATAATCCTAATTTAAGTTTTTATTTTTTCTGTTGGAGTTTTCATAAACTTATGACTTTATTCTGGTTATAATATGAACTTTATTCTTGTAATTAAACTATTAAATATATTTTGTTGTACAGTTGACCTGAATTCAGAGTCCAAAAGAATTCAATATTTCCCAAAATTAAATATCCTAAAAACCAAAAATGTAATTAATCGATCAAATGAGTTTATATGAAATGAAAATGATTTTTTATGTACAATCAGCCTCCATCTGCCCGTTGTTTGTCTAACTTTTAAGGAGACTGTGGGTTAACTCTCTCCACCTTTCTGTGTTTTCTCCCTGCAGGAAACTTCAAAGGAATGTGTAAACAGATAGACCACTTTCCCGAGGAAACGGATTACGAAGCGGATCCATCAGAGTACTTCTTACGTGAGTATCAGACGATCCTCCGCCTGCGTCCTGCTCCATGTTGGTCCTCTGCTCAGCGGTGCCGGCCAGACCGGGCCGAGCCAGAAGCAGCCCGTCTGTTTCTGCTGTGTGTAACATAACGTGCAGTGTTACAGTCAGCTGTGTACCCTGTAAACACAGCACATCGATTTCTGCTCCCATCCCCTTTGTGCAAGCAAGACAGAGATGCTTGTCGGAGTCGTTTGATTACAAATCCTAAACATCACAGCAGCTCAGGAAGAGCTGCACACTGCAAACACATCTCACCAAGTGTTTGATATGAAAATATCTGACTGCATTTGAAATAAGACAAAACTCACTTTCAGTAAGTCATCAAAGCTTTTTTTAAGTCAATAATTTCTTTATATTGATGGAAAAGTTTTAGTTTCATTAGCAGATTATTTCACTCATAACAAGACATTTCTCTCATATGATAAGTGAAGTAATCTCCCACCAATATTTGGGAATTATTCTGGTGGTATTCCAGCTTTTTTATTATTAAAACTTTATTCTTATAATTTAAAGGTTTTCATTTTCCCAGTGTGGCCCTAAAACGATGGAGTATTTATTATAAGAATAAAGTCATAATCAGAGGAAAGATTGTCCTCAAGTAGTAACTGATCAAATTATCAATCACTTAATTTTCAAAAATGACATCATGAGATGGGCTACAGTATAAAGTTTGGTGGAAATGATGGTGTTTAAGGAACCAAAATCACAATAATTCATATAAGTATCATAAAATAATAAAATCAGTTTCTTTCAAAAATAAACTTATGAAACTAACAGAAATTGCAGGTGTGTTTCTGGTGGACTTTGGTTAAAACATGTTTGTTTTTATTCAATGGGGAAAAAATCCAGAAATTTGACTCAAATAAGAGTAAAAATACTTATTACTAATAAAATGGCTGAATTACAAGTAAAATGTAAAGCGTAGTAAAAACAATACTTCTAAAGATCAAGTATTTCAAAAAGTAACTGAAGTGTAAATAGTTAGAGCCCAACTCTTGTCTTCATATTGAACAGACTTTATTTTGTAGTACCTCCCTCAGCCTCCCTGCAGACACGGGGACGTTTGGAGTCCCTTCAGGTTTTCCTCTCAGTGATCGGAAAGCGTCGCTCTGATCTTCTCCCACTGCGGGCGGCAGCGAAGGCGGCACCGCGCCGCGCCGCGCCACAACGCGCAGCGCCGCACCGCGCCGCGCCGCGCCGTGCGTGCCAGCCCTGGAGATAAACCCGGCCAATTAGGCTGCGTTTGACTCAGCGCTCTGAGCGCTTGTTCCGTCCGTCTGTGCGATGGAGAGGGGTTATGACAACGGCTCTGGTAATGGCTCTAACTGAGCCGCAGCCGCGGCGGCGGGAGGTGGGAGTCGTAATGAGGCGTCCATCAGGGCGGCGATGATCCGCCGTGTTCTTTGAGTGTACGTTAACCTCTTTGCCGCGCTCCTCCCAGTGGCTTGCCAATTAGGACACTCACATCCATAAATATTTCAGCCTCGTTCTTATATAGGTCAGGCCTCTCTTGATCGCCCTCTTTCTCTGCATCTCTTCACACTCCTGCTATTGCGTTGCACTTACAGTCGTGGTGATTCATAGCGTTACACTTCTGAAGATCTCGATGTTTTTTTTCCTTTGCTCGGTGCACGATGGGGTCACAGGAGGCGGATGCAAATTTGTTACTGTGGTTCATGAATTTCAAAAGGGACGATGCATATAATATGCCAGAGTTCCCTACCCATCTGTTGTCAATATAAACATAAATACAGACAAATTAACAAGCTTCTTCCAAAACAAGAGAATAATGATAAACGTATTTTTATCTGAAACCATCAAGTCACAAATTTAAAGCCCAAAAAGCCACAAAGCACAAAAGTTCAGCTCCAGACACAAAGGATAAAAAGAATAATTTTATTTTCTAGGGGCCGTAATTTAATTTAATTTTATGGGTGTTTTAATACTTGCAGTCTGATGGACTCGGTTCAGTTTGGGATCAAAATTACAACATTTGTAACATTTCCAGCTGCTGTGGTTTTCTTCCTCACTGCTCTGAGTCAAACCAACAAAACCAGTTAAAAAACCTCCTCGCCTGTGGGGGCGCTGCAGCAAAAACCGCTGCAGGAAACGCCAATAAACCTCTGAAGAAAACACTGAGTGCAGCTTCTATCGTTACAAAACGTAAACAAAAACAGAGTAGCTTCAGATTTCAGTGGTTATAGGATTTATTTTTTGTCTTTGGTAAAAATCTAAAAGCAGTTTCTCTTTAATTTCCCACTGGCGCTGCACTCACGTTTGTTTTGGTTGTATTTACCCAGAATGCCTTGTGCTGTTATCTGCTTTCGGTTGCTGGTCCACTTGGCATTCACATATGCATTTGAACGGCACCAGACTTCATTTCAACTGAACCAAGACTGAAGTTTGTAGGTGGAGCAGAGTTTGCTTTTTTATTTGATTATACATCTTCAGAATCCCGAAGGAACCAAACTTTCTAGACAAATGAACAAGAGTTGGATTGAAGCAAACTCTTAACATCTTAAGTTAGAAAATGATTTAAAAGATTCATCCATTCTTACGCTGTCTGGTATTTTATAGTTTCCTTAAAGACAACGATGGCAGATAATTTCACATTGTAACACGAGAAAATGTGTTTTCATTAGTGAAGGAATCTGCTGGAGGAACAAAATAGTTTATTTACTAAAACTATTTTGCAGAAAAATTACTTAAAAGTCAGTTTTGCCTTATTTCAAGTGAACTAAGATATTTGCACTTGAAACTAATACTTATACCGTAATACTTACTAAATACTATTTTATGTTTTATGTGAGACAAAATCATAACATTCATTAATATTTTTACAGCCAATTTAAACAAACAGCATCTTCCAAGATTAAACTTAAGAGATTTTTGTCTTAATCAGAGATTTGAGTATTAAATTAGTATCAAACACAAACTAATTATTTAAATTGTTTGGCCCACCTGCTGTGTCCGTAATGAGAAGAAAAGAGACTGGTTGAAAAATCGGTCGAGTTACGCAACAACAACAAAAAAAGTCACTTCAGGTGAAGACCCGCCGGAAATGACATCACAGAGGAACTCGCTGGCCCAAAAATCGTGCTGATGTCATCACAAAGCATGGGGGGGGGAAGGAACAGTGGGGGGGTCTGATGATGCGGTTGCCAAGCAGAAAAAAAAACACACACAAATCCTGACTTTATTCTCCTAAGCACTCAAACGTTGATGAGCTGTCTGTGTGTGTGTGTGTGTGTGTGTGTGTGTGTGTGTGTGTGTGTGTGTGTGTGTGTGTGTGTGTGTGTGTGTGTGTGTGTGTGTGTGTGTGTGTGTGTGTGTGTGTGTGCGCACTCCGCTCCCCCCAGCAGCCAGGCAGTTTGCATATCCACACTGGGTTATATAAGCCAGCTGAGGCACGCTGAAGCGCCAGTGGGTTTTTAGATCATGCCGTGTTGGAGCTCCCATCATCCGCTGCTCTACTGGGCGCTAAGCAGCTGAGAGGAGATGAAAGAGGGAAGAAAACGCCCAGTTATGCAACACGCTAATACTATAACCGCAAAACATGACTTCTACGAGACGCAGAGGCCAGGTGAGGCCAAGTAGGGCTGATTAGCTTAAATCTGAAATTTAATTGGATTTAATTATTCCGTCATCAGGATTTGAAGAAAGTGAACTGCTTGATGAAATCCAGAAGAGCCAAAAATCATATGAATACAATCATTTGTTCCATTAATTCATGGAAATCCTCCAGAAAATAAATGCTGACATGGTTAAAACATGGAACCAAATGAGTCTTTAACGACTGACAGTTTACTAGCAAAGTGGTTTCAAGGTGTTTTCACACCTGATAATCCGGTAAAATAAAGATGAAACATACCAAAGGTATCTCGCAAAATTCATATTTTGCATGTTTTTGTTCTTCTATTTGGATTTTTACTGGTCCTAAAACAACCCAGACATTTTTTTATCAATAGTTTAATGATTTTTGTTGTCTGGAATATGTTTCGAAAACCTTCAGAAAGTAGTGTCACTAATCAGAATACACTGCCCGTTTCCTAGCAACCCCAGCAGAATTCGGCCCGTCACCTAGCAACGCAAGCGCGCGAGTGTTGATTTAAAGGTACAGAATCCCTGAAACAGCTCATTCTGAACTGAGCAGGCTAAAATGTCATTATCAACTAACAACTTCAAAACTAAAACTAAAACAATCTGGACTCAAACAAAATCCAAAAACATCCCCCTCCCTCTCAAACAATGGATTTTCCCAGTGAGGCTGATGGAACAGCAGGTCCTTGTCAGCGCTGTTTCCATGGCAACACATGACCAGGTGACCTCAAAGAGAAGAGAAAGTGATTGAAACAAAATATTAAATAAAGCAAGTTCCTTCCTCCTAAGAAAATCAATACATTTACCAGATAAAATTATAATATAGGAAGTAAAAAATCAGCACCTGTAAGGGACGGGGGTGAATCCCTCACAGTTCCCGTCTCGCCGTTATGAGCTGATCTGGGAGTGTTTTCTGACATTGACGAGGCCCTGGTCGCCCTCGGGGCGTCGCAGGGTGCTGGACGTTGGCCTGAGCTGGCTTTGGTGTCGCCCGATAAAATCAATGGGTCTGGGGCGAGGGCGTGTAGGCCAGAGGCTGGGGGTGATATCAGCAGCCAGGCCGGGCTGTCACATGACAGCATGATGGGTTCGTTCTCAGCAGAACAGTTTACTATCTGTTCGGCTCCTCGGGCATCCCGTACACTGCAAAAACACTAAATACTATCAAGTATTTTTGGTCTAGTTTCTAGTGCAAATATAAGATCTGCACCTGATATAGAAACAATTCTTGTGCCTGATCAATAAGGGCAGATCTATTCACTCTAACTCTGTGCTTTATTATTATATATTTTACATTACGTAAAAATGTCCTAACTTCACTTTCTGAACCATTTTAAATGTTTGTTGCAATTTATTTTGTCAGTTTCAGTTTATTTATTTGAAATCAGCCATTATACTCCTAATTTCACCGACTGAATAAATTAAAGTTGTGTTTACATGTTTGACCAAGTTTGTGAAGCTATTGGTGTGTTTAATTGTGCTGCACTGGTGCAGAGTCAGGAAATACCCTCTTAATTCAGTACATTAATGTCTGGGTTTATTAATAAATATGTTTTAAGTTGAATCAGGGCTGATTTTCTGTGTTTGATCGGTTTCGGCTGATTCTAGATCCCAGATCTAAAAGCACTTTATTCAACATGTGTTGCTTTTATGTGCTACTTAAATAAATTCATTGACATTTACACTAGAAACCAGTGCAGGAGGATTTTGTGTTGGTTCACTGTGACACGGTGCATTCTTGGATTTTCAGTGAATAACGAACCCGTTGACCAACACATAAAACACACCGCATAGAAATGATGGACCATTGAATTGATGGCAAATCATTTTTGTCCTGATTGACTGAGTGAACATCAGTCCTCAAACTTTATGTGTTATGATAGGGGAATAAATAGGTCGTAAAACAGAGGTGAGGGAGTTCGTCCTCCTAATAAGCAGAGATCAGAACAAATGTAATTTTACTAACTTATGATCGTCATTCGGCTCATCTGCGTAACTTTACAGGTGAACATTCATGTGGCGGCCATGCCTCCAAGCAAGACTCAGGTCTGACTCGTTTTGCAAAAACATTTGCAGCCAAAAGCAAAGTTGAAGAAAAAACATCCAGTCTACACATTGCACAGCTCAAAGAATAAATCCTGGATAAATAAAGTAACTGAGATGTGCTTCCAGGGTTACAGATGGGCGTATTATCTTTTCATTTACTCCAGCTTGGATGCATCATAGAAAAGATAATTACTGAGCTTTCACTCAGCTTTCTGTGAACTCATGGTATTTTATTTAGAGCTGTGAAGCAGACGTTTATGCTTTTGTTCTAAAGTAGCCAAACAGATTTCTACCTGCAACTTTAAAGTCTAGGCTTTAACTTTTCTCTGATTTGCGGGTGCAGATTGTTAATGGAATCCATTATTCTCAAGGTGTTTCCACACCTGGTTGTCCGGTTGACTCGGTTCAATTTAGGGCCCCAAGTTGCAACATTTGTTACATTTTCAGCTGCTGAGGTTCACTTCCACACTGTATTGTGTCAAACGAACTGAACATTTAAAAAAACCTGTTCCCCTCCTTGCCTGTGGGGGCGCTGCACCAGGAACCACTGACGGAAACGACAAAAACACATTAAGCTCAGCTTCCTTCATCACAAAAAGTAAACAAAATGGAGTGGCGTCAGACTTTTAACGGTTGGAGGATTTCTCTTTTCAAAGCCATTTGTCCCAGGAGCTTTAGACTTGTGCATTTGTTTTGGTTGTGTTTACCCAGAATTCCCTGCGCTGTAGTGCACTTCCTGCTTTTGGAACGTTCTCGTTCACATATGCACTCAAATCGCGCCAATGGTCAATTCAACCGAATTAAGAGTTTGATTAAAGCAGATGAACCAAAGCTCTCTGGTCCTTCAACTCTCAAATACGTGGAGACGCTCCAAAAGCAGGAAGTGGTGTCAGCGCAGGGAATTCTGGGTAAATACAACCAAAAGAAACGTGACAATCAAGAGAAATCCTACAACTCCTAAAGTCATTTTTGTTTACATTTTGTAAAGAAGAAAGTGTTTTCTTCAGAGGTTTTTGTGTCATTTCCTTCTGTGGTTCTTGGTGCAGCGCCACCCCAGGCGAGGAGGGGAACTGGTTTTTCTACTAGTTTGGATCGTTTGACACAGATCAGTGTGAAAGAGAACCGGTGCAGCAGGAAATGTAACAAATGTTGCAACTTTGGTCCCCAATCGAACCGAGTCTTCTGAAGTATCAGACGTGAAAACAGCCTCAGGCTCCAGCAGCTTTCTAGACGGACTCTGCAGAAACTGTGCCGTCCCTTCGCCTCAGGAAAGTTGTTCATAAAGAGTCATTTATTTCTGATGCAGCCACCAGTCTACCACCACAACCCACACAATCCCTTCAGCTCAGCGATGTGTGGGTACCGGCAGCAGAAACAGGTGTAAGGATGCATCGTCTGCCGTCCTGCTTTTCTTTTCTTTTTTATTTCACCAAACATTATCACCCCTAAACGCTGCAAATGTGTTAGGAAGATTTAGGGCTGTATTTTATTTGGAGAAATATCACCAAGTCTAATGGGACTCTAAGACATGTAACCCGGATCCAACCTCTGATCTGCTTCTCTGTATATAAATAGAGAACATTCCTGGAGTGTAAAAGTGTTTTGAGTCGTTATCAAGTCAAGAGAAGTGATATTTAAAGTTTATCCCATTTCTATTAATTTTCTCCTGAGGTCAGAATGTGCAAAACTCTGGCAAACTGCAAAAAATGAGAAATAAAGGAGTGAGCTCCTGTTGCCTTTGCAGATACCTGGTTTCTGCTTTTTCTGCTCCTCTTTAAATCTAATCTGATTGCATATTTAGAAAGACACAATGCACTGCAAAAACACAGAATCTTATCAAGTGTTTTGGTTTAGTTTCAAGGTTTCCAACAGAAAACTCACTGAGCCTGATGGTTAGGATACTAAGGCAGGCATCCAGCATGTTTTTTACATAAAAATGTTCAGGTTTATAAAACATTGTAGAAAACCCTGAGTTTCTAGTGCAACTATCTTCAAATACTTGAAATGGGACAAAGTATCTTTTCAGCAAGACATAAGAGCTTGTTTTAAGTAAATAATTCCTTGATATTGATTTGAAAAAGTACTAGTTCCATCGGCAGATTATTTCAATTAACACCTTCAATGTTATTGTAAGTTAAATAATCCGGCAGTGGAATTAGTCATTTTTTTAAAATCAATATTAGGGAATTATTGACTAAAAACCAGATCATGTATCTTGCTTGTCAGTTAGTTTAGTCTTATTTCAAGTGCACTAAGACATCTGCACTAGAAACTAAACAATGTTTGATTTTGTGTTTTTGCAGTAAGACCGAGTTGCTCCTGAACGGCTGCCAGAGGAGATTCAAGGATTTCTCAAACAATCATGAAATAATCAATACATGTTTTCAGGAAGGAATAACATTACAACAAATAAGCCAATCTGACACAATATTACTCCTTTAAATGTCTCCGATTATGGAGCAGTTGATAAAACTATCTTCTCTGACTCTAAGCCTTGTGAAGCTGATATCAGCTGATGAGTAATAGACTGAAGAATGAATAAATAGATTATTACACTTTCAGGAAAACGCAGCACAGGAAGAGAAAATGACTGGAGGTGTCCTCAGTGTCCCGTTGGAACATCTGTGCTGCTACTTCACAAATATCTCCGCCGACATTTGCATCCATTATTTTCTGATCAGCTTCAGTCAAAATCTACTTCTGCTTTGAGGTGTGTAGTTAGAACACAGTCAGCTAAATTTAGTCTGAAAACTGTCAAAACATTTCTACTAAAGCTACAAAAAAAATTGTTAGCGAACGTTATTTCACAGTGTGTGTTTGACACTTGCAGCGTGTTTTATTTAACGTCGGGTTGATGGGAAGCGTTGGGGGGAGGAAGAGGACGGTGCAAGGGCTGAGGAAGAGGAGGAGGCGTGGAAGGGATTAATAAGCGCTTGTTGTATTAAATCAATGCGCCTGCAAGCTCAGGCACCTGATTAGCATGACCCTGTCCTGCACATCAGCACATTCAGGGCTGGAGGAGGCTGATTAGGAGCCAATGCTAATTTCCTCTCGACCCTGTCAGGAACAGTGGGGGGGACAGCAGGTAGAGAGCGGCGGCGCTTTCTGCCAGCTTCACACCAGCAGATTTCACTGGGTTTCAATGATTCAGGACGTCAGAACGCAGGAACCCAAGACGATCAGGAAAATATGAAAGAAACGTTCCAGAAGATAAATTATAAAGCAACATACTAGACGAGATTTCACCTAGGTAGATCTATAGATCCTAAATAATTCATAACATTTTTTGCACAGGTTAGATAATGACGTTTGACATTAATCTAAAAATGTCGTTTTTTTCCTGCTAATTTTTGACTTTTGACATCTGAGATTTTAATCTGATTTTTTTTCTTGCAGATATTTTTGTATCTCCAAAAGAATTTGGTTGTAAAATTGGTGTCAAAATTTCCATGCAATTTTATGACTTTTGTAACTCAGAAATATCAGGATTTTTTTCTTATTTTCTTGCCCATTTTTGACTTTTTGAGGTCAGAGATTTTCTTGTTTTTTCTAAAAACTGTCAGTTATTTATTTCTGTTAATTTCACACCAGCAGAGCTTCACTGATTCAGGTCGTCAAAACGCAGGAATTCATGCGAGTCTTTCTAATAAAGATCAGGAAAATGTAAAACAAGTTGCAAGATTTTTATGAGGTAAACATTTCAGAAGACATTTAAAAACTTATAAACATAATAGACAAGATAATCCTTCAGAGGAAAGATGTTATGCTGAGGGTAGAATAAGACATTTTGTATAAAATCATTCACTGAATTTCTGAGATTAATCTAAACATTTTCTTAACAGAAATTAACTCTTTGTTTTTAAAAGATTCCTTATTATAAACAAAAAAATGTCAATGCCAATTTACTTCAATAGTCATTATTTTTTCATCCAATGTTAGAGAAAATCCTCGGAGAAACTCGGTTTCAGTCTGATGTGTGGATTTCTTCACTGTTTGAGCAAAGGACAGGAGTCCACTGTTGCTCCGAAACCGAGCTGCAGCGCTGCATGGGTGCTAAGTCTCATTAAGCCGTTTGTCAGCCAGCAGCAGAAGACTGGTGGCGTTCGGACATCAGCCTGAGTCGGTGCCGTGCCAATCAATACAGAGCACACAGTATCCACTCCTGCACCCTGTGACTGCGAGCGTGTTGGCACGCGTGCCGGCAGGAACAGCCTCCACTGTACCGCTCCAAACGGCAGCACTGTTACTCAATATGACTCATTACTGTACTGTAACGCTTGGTGAGCTCCGCCACTGACGCCCATGTTTGGATTTAACATGAGAGGAGTCGAAAAAGGGGAACAAAAATCTATATTTGGTTGGAGTAAAATGCGACACATGTGAAAAGATTACAATCGTAGTTCAGATAAATAAATCTGTGTTTAAATAGTGATTTCATTTATTGGGGGGAAAAGTGATCCAAACCAATCAGGTTCTACATGAAGCACGTGGTTCTTTCAGTCTTGATTAAGATAACTGGCATCAAGTGTTGCATCAATGTGGATGATTTTTGATTTGCTCTTTTTTTGTAGAATTTTTACCCCAGTAACTTTAATTAGGTTTAAAGGAGACCTGCTATCCAAAATCCATATTTTGCACGTTTTTTTTATACTGTCTAGAAAATTAGCTTTTCAAAAATCCGACAGATTGTTGTTACCTAGCAACTCCGGCAGAGTTCCGCTCGTTACCTAGCAACCAAAGCTGAGCTCCAACATGTTTGGCCAGCTTGTTTTACCTCTGTCTGTGCTGCACAGAGGGTTTTGTTGTCCACTTACCATCCAAGAAACCACTTGCTACATTCTCTTTGGTTACACAGGAGGCCCCACTTCTGCTTTTCAAAGATGTACGGTTATATAATTTCACATCTGTTTGCGGCCATTTTGAGATGAGAGTGTAAACGCTGAGTTGGGAGGTGTGGCCAGCAGCAGATTATTTGGATTTAAAGTGACAATAGGCCCTAATATTAGCTAAAATCAAGAGATTTTCACTCTGGTTCGTTAGCACATCTTGGATAGAGTGCTTATCCTTAAAGGGACAGTATTTTGTCTTTTTCAGAGACATGGTGCCATTTTACACCACAATCAAGTAGCCATTTTACCTTGAGTTGTTATAAAAATGCATAAAAAAATAACTGAAAGGAAATCTGATGCCTTAAAAATGGGATTCTGTCTCTTTAATACTGGGGAACGATGTGAGATACAACTGTGTCTAATTTACGTTGCTGTTGGTAAAATGTTTTAAATGACACTCATTTATATATTTTTGAGTATTTTTTCCACCTGTATTCTTTGTGTCATTTTGAACCATACTGATTTGCTTTTTGACCTCCGAGATCAGATCTGATAATGAGGATTTTAACGGTGCGGCTCACTCCTCCCCTCCGGTTTTCCTTTAACCTTTTCTTTCTCTGTCGACTTTAACAGCAAGCATCCCTCAATCTGCCTCTTTTCACCCCAATCTCTTATGCAATTTGCACTTAGTCAGGACAGGACAGTTTCAAAGATAACGTTTCATCTCAGCCTGCCGCTCTCCTTGCCTCCTCGCTCGTCCACGGGGGCAGTCATGCGGTTCGGCTTGATTACATATTAAGTTGTCCTAAGAGTTTGACCCCTGGTTCTGCGTCCCGCCCCGGACTCCTTTTAAATCTCCAAACGTCTCTGCTGCCTCCATTCCTGGAAGTATCGACGCGGTCGTTCACAGCACATTACGTGGGAGAGGGCAAGGGCCTCGCTTTCATCCATCAGCTTCATTTGCCAAGACAAAAGAGGAGAAGAGGCCCAGCCAGATTTATTGATTGTTGACAGTGGGATGCTTAATGATGCGAGATCCCAAGGTGACACAAAAGTTGAAGAAGAAAAAACTCATTTGGAGAGAAATTGAGAAAAAGGAGAGTTGGTCTTTGTTTTTACACTAAATTGAGTGAACGAACCAAACAAATGGAAAAAGCTGTTCCCTTCCTCACCTGTGGGGGCGCTGCACCAAGAAATACTGAAGGAAGCGACACAAAAACTTCTGACCACGACACTGAGTGCAACTTCCTTCTTCACAACACGTAAACAAACATGGAGTGGCGTCAGATTTCAGCAGAGGGAGGATAGCGCTTTTGTTTTTGGTAAAAAGCCAAGAGACTAACATGTTTGTTTTGTTTGTATTTACCCAGAATGCCCAGCGCTGTTTACCCACTTCCTGCTTTTGGAGCAGTCTTCGATAATTTTCTACATTTTCTTACAAAATGAAGCAAATAATTTTAATAAATAATTTAGAAATGCGAGCAAAACTTTGACAATACACCATTTTTAAAAAACCACAATTAAAGGGACAGTATTGTCCCAGTATCTCCCTTCCATAAGAAACAAAACTAAAATTCACGTAAATAAGTTTAACATGAAAAGTCATTAAAAAAACATGCTACACCATCATCCACCAACTACTTCCTGTCGTCGTCTTTGTCATTTTCTCCAGCAGTAACATCCAGTTGTTGATCATGTGACTATAAAATGATACAAAAAATGAGACTCCATTGCCGTCTTGCAAAATAAACAAATCTCAACATAGCCAAAAACAACCCTCCTCACACAAGCACCAACACTTTTTAAGTGAAAAACCAATTCGTTTCAAAAGTGCCTTGTTTCCATTAAAGCTGCCGTATGTAACTTTAATTTAAAAAAAAATTTTTCTACACATTTGTTAAAACTGTCACCATAACAAATAATCTGAAAAGATCGATCTCCTGCACCTTCTCCTTGAGCTACTATTGCCGTCTGAAGCACCGCTTCCAACAAAAAACAACCAATAAGAGACAGGAGGAGGGTCTTAGCGCTGTCAATCATCCTCATGTACTCGCTGTTAAATGTTCTAATGGCAGAAAACAACTTATCATTACAGGAAAACCGATTATTCGCCATCGTCGTTGACCATGCTAACTAGCATTAGCATTTACAACAGGTTCTGCTATTAGGAAGAAGCTGCAGCATAGACTCACCTCCCGGCTCTGATTGGCTGTTTCTAGTTAAGAAAAGCCAGA
This sequence comes from Poeciliopsis gracilis, assembly GCA_911649635.1. NCBI lineage: Eukaryota > Metazoa > Chordata > Actinopteri > Cyprinodontiformes > Poeciliidae > Poeciliopsis > Poeciliopsis gracilis. The sequence goes on from CAJVRI010001527.1 coordinate 2,670,537, forward strand.
GGAAAACAATATTTTTCACCGATTGTCTCATACCAATTTCAACAAATATGTAAAAATATATTTTCTATAAAAGTTACATTCACTTTAAGCTAATTCATTTTCGTAATTCCAACTTGTGGAATTTCATGGTGAACACTTACTTAACCTTAAAAATCCTTTTTCTAATCTATTAAATCTCCCTCATTAACTCCTGCTGCTTCGCTAAAAAGCAAAGTGGAGCTTTAGTTTTCCAAGAAGAAATAAAAAAAGGCCCCAGTGCATCAGCACGGCTTTCAGCTTCTCCAGTCCACATGATCTCCTGCTTGAACATCCAGATCTCTATGAGGAGCAGTGACCTTTGAGGCGGCCGGCCGGCCTGCAGTGGGCCTGCAGCGGGCCTGCAGCAGGCCTGCAGCGGGCCTCCGCTGGGACGGCGCTGCAGTTCACTGCACCAACATGGCCCTGGGTTTGGCTGACCGCGCTCCACCTCTGAAGGAATCGCTCAAGTCCCTGCAGATTTTTATGAACCCGGTTCTTGTTCACAAACGCTCACTTGCCATTCGACGCGGCCGGAGCCAGTTCCCTGAGGCGGTGCAGCAAACCGCTTTATTTACAATCGCTCTTTTCTCGCCGTGTTCTCCGGGTTACAAAATTTCACGCTTTGTTTTTTAAGGATTGGCTCCGACAGGATGCTGTATTCTGCCTGGAGGGATGCTTAAACATGGCAGCATCCCTGCAGGGAAGCAGGTAGAAAGACTGACAAGCTGACAGGAAGTCAGATGCACTCTGCACACTTAGCCTTCATTAAATATTACATCATGCTGGCACATTCAGTACCAAAGCAGCCTTTTTGTCTTCAACATTCCTGTTTCATCTGATATTTTTGGTCTTTAGACACAAATTTTTGCTGTATTTTCTATTTATTGGCTATGCAATCAAAAATAGGAATTTCACTGCAAAAACACAAAATCTATGTAATTTTGGTTTAAATTCCAGAGCAAATATCTCAGTACACTGGAAATAAGAAAACTAACTTCATAGCAAGATGTAGAAACTTGTTTTAAATTAATTTTTTAATATTACTGACAAGAATTTTTTTCCATGTTAAAAGTGAAAAAATCTGCAGTGGAACTAAAATGTTTTTATCAAATAATCTCTTTCTGATAAATTACTTATTATTAAGTTATTTTTGTCTTATTTCGAGCTTATTAAGGTATTTGCACTAGAACCTATAAATACTTTTTGTGTTTCGAGAGTTTCATAGATTTATCTCTGCACAGTTCTGCATTCTGTCCGATTATTTTCTCCTGTCCGGCATCCTGCTTGTAGGTTTGAAGCTGTGTTTAGGTCCGTCGCCATGGTGATAACCCAGTTTGGGTGAAGCTTCAGCTGCCAATCTCAAAATGAATCAATGATTTCAAAGCTCATTCCCTGAGGCAACAGAACAAGCCCAGATCACCTCCCCTCCACCACCGTGCTGTACAGGTTTCATAAGAGTCGGATTTTATGTTTGTTGTCATCAGTTTCTGCTTTGCTCTAATTTATCTTATTGGACATTTTCCGTAATAATTGTAGTTTATTCAGATGCAACTCTGCAAACCAACATTATGCTTTTATGTTCTGTTAAAAACAACCTGGAAAACTTTCTGGACACAACCCTCAGGCTTTATCTACATGTCTGGTGATGAATCTTGACGGGACCTTTGAAGTTTTTGTTCTTAGATTTGGGTTTTAACAGCTTCTAAAAACAGACACAAAAAAATGAAAAATAAAACTCACCCAGCTGGTTTTGGGCAATAAGTTAATGTCGTTAGGTGTTTGGAAAATGAGGCGTTTCAAAAACCTCCTGATTGTTAAGTCACATTTCACAGGCATGCTCCGTTACCTAGCAACCAAAGCTGAGCTCCAGCACATTTGGTCAGCTGGTTTTACCACACTGTTTTCAATGGCTGCTGGAAAAGACAAGTGTTTTATTATCGACTTATTATTAAGAAACCACTTGCTGCTTTCTTGTCGGCTGTGCAGGAGGCCCCATTTCTGCTTTTCGAAGATCTGTTTCTCACTTGAGTTTTGCATCTCACCAGAAGGAGGAACGTTCTCGTTGAGTTTTCAAATTCAATACAAAAGTACTTTATTGGTCCCAAAGGGAAAATAAATGTTATTGTGACTCATTAATTCAAAACCTTATTGTAGATAGTTATGGCTATCTCAATAAACTTATAAACTTTTATAGTTTATAATTAATAAGTAATGTTCTCCTGAGAACGAGTTTATTTCCAAGCTCTGGTGGTTAAACCCTTCTAATCTGTACTTATTCTTATTTTTATGTTTTCATTTTATTTTTTTTACATTTGTGTGAATAAATGTGCTTCCATTTTCCTGGTCACACTAAAAGAAGCAGCTGGGTTTATTTAGATATTCCCTAAAATATCTGTGTTTGATCACATTTACATTTACAGTAGGGCTGAATCGCCATGAAAGCCTCGTCACCGTTTCCTCTGAGTGACTGCGACGCTCATTAGTCGTACATCGGTTCCAGCTTTGCGGAGTCCTGCTGGCCACCGATTATCTCTGCCAGGGTGACATTACTGAGGCAGAGGGTGGCTCGGATCGCTGCAGTCCTGGGACTCGGCCGTAAACGCCGTGTAAAAATCCTGTCATTTTTTTCCAAATGAAAGCTGTGACCTCTGTTCTAGCAGCTAACGATGGAGACGACCTTCACAGCATTTTGTGTTTCTGAAGCCATGAGAGGGAGGCTCTCCAGAGTGCTGTGATTAGCAGAGAGGTGACTGCTTAGATTGGAGCTCAGGGCATTTAACAACTACAAACTACACTGCAAAAACACAAAACCTTACAGTATTTTAGGTGTAGTTTCTACTGGAAACATCTTAGTGCACATGAAATGAGACAAAACTAACATTTAGCAAGAAATGGGAGCTTGTTTTGAATCAATAAAACCCTAATATTGATGAAAAGTACTAGTTCTATTGGTAGATTATTTCACTTTTAACATGGAAATTGATGGAAGTTGATCAAGCATGCTGGAACTCAGCTTGAGTTGCTAGGTAACGGGTGCAGTTCCACTGCGGTTGCTAGGTAACGGACAGTGCCTGCTGATCACATTCCGTAGGTTTTTGAAATGGCTCGTTTTCCAGCCACCAACAAATGATGAACTTATTGTCAAACAAAACAGCTGGGTGGTGTTTTCTTAAAGTGCTTTGGCTGTTTTTAGATTGGAAGTATAAAAACTTAAGCATGTCTCCTTTAAGCACCACTTCTTAAGTTTTCTGTGTGTTGAAGTTGGGAGCCCAGCAGTTCCCACATCCATCCCAGCTGTTAACCGTATCCTGTCAGCTCGACTGTGAGCTCAGGGTGACTTTCCCGCCGCCCCTCGCGGCCGCCATGATGCCTTCAGGTTCCGGGGATGAACGAACGCGGGATAAAGAGCGAAGCGAGGAAGGCAGTGATGAATGTCAGCAGGTACAGGCAGGCAGATGGGCCCTGGGGACCCCCGGCCAGTCCCTGTGGAGCTGCAGGCAGCCAAGTTCAGCATGAACTGCCCGGCACGGCGTCAGCACTTTGGGGGAGAAACTGGGAAAAGTGCTGAGGCAGGCAACTGCATGGGGAGATGAGGTGAAGTGGTGAAAATTTAACCACCCTGATGAAAGTTTAAGTGCACATGTTAAACAGGAGGTGACTGCATGGGACACTTTCACACAGTTTCTTCTGAATGGCTCCAGACTGCGCTGCAGACCCTGATTTTACTTGACACCGCACTAACCCTGGCAAAAGTAACATCCTACCCTGCTCCTAGATTCTGCTTCCTCATAATTGGCGGCGAGGAAGCTGTTTGGTTTCAAGGACATCGGCAGCGTTTCTCTGCACTGCAGTCTGGCCGATAAATATGCCAGAGCCTCACATGAAGGAACCGAAAACCAGGGAAAGACAGAAACCGATGTCTGCAGCGCTCGGGTGCAACTAGTTACATTTACGTTTTGGAAAAATTATTCTGTTGGTTGTATTTTTATTATGAAGCATCACAACACTTAATATATTAACTGACTGATGTTTTGTTCTATGATGGCATTTTACGGTCATTGCAGATAGAAAAAAATAAGTAAATTTTCACTAAAAATCATCAGAAATTTTCCACAAAAAAACAAAGAAATGTCTGAGTTTGAAAAGTTGAAAATTAGCGAGAAAAAAATTCAGAAATTATCAAATTAATTTCAGAAATTAAAAAAATAAATAAATAAACTGCAAATACCTCAGTTTTACTGACAATCAGAAAACTCCCCGTTTTATTTTCAAATTAATTTGGAAACTTGAAAACAGACCCATTTCTTTTGCCTAATCATGTTATTTTGTAGCTGTTATTTATATTAATTATTTTCATTTTGATCTTTAAAATACCAAAATCTTCGTATGAGAAAAATATATTCTACTGAAAACATTCTAAAATGATTTACAATAAGTGCAACTGCAATCATCATTAGTACAAATATTCAGATGCTGGTTCTTAAACACAAACTCTTGATGAAGTGGTTCTGGTCCTGGAAACGAGCATCTGGTGCAGAACCGTTCAGAACCACAGAGACGTGAGCGCGCTGGTTACATAAGGCTCGCTGTGGGGAAACACACTCACTTCACAGTGTTGATGGAGTCTTTCACAGACCTGATAGGGTGTTGATTAGGATGTACTTTCCCACAAAGATCCAGCGTGGAAGTAGATCCTAACGGGCTTTTCTGCCTCCGATCATCGCTCCTTTCTTTGACCATTCCTTCTGACTGAGCTCTGAATCAGCTGGCTCCAATTTTTCTTTTTGTATTTAAATCACTAGCTGTGTTTCTGTTGGCCATACAATTTAACTTTTCTATAATAAATTGTGATGGTGTGATGCAAAAACGTGTTTAAATTGCAGTTTTGTGAAGTAAAACAATTTTGAAATGGTGATTAAAAAGCACCTCGTCCTGGCGCTACAGCGTTTTACCAAAAATTATGAGTTTTTTCAGAATTGGCTTGTTTCCATTGAGCAAATTTATTTCAGTTGTGCAACTGTATGGTAAATGAAAATGCAGCTGGTGTTCTGCTAATGCCTATCAAACACACTTTTGCAATTGCTGTGTTTCCATCAAATAAGAAAAACTATTGAATTCATAAGGAAATATATTTGTTCATGGAATAAATCAGTAAAAAAAAATTGTCTCACCACCGTCCTCCAACTACTTCCTGTTGTCGTTTTCCTCTTCATCCACCAGAGGCAACATCTGGTTGTTCATGTGATATGAAAAAACTTTTTCCTTTAACAGTTTTGCAAAATAAACCAATTTTGATACGGCCAAAAATCCACCTCATCCTGGCTCCAACGTTCTTTGCCGTGTTTATATTAAGCGAATTTATTTTCAAAATGCTAAATTGGGTGATTGTGTGTCAGTGGAAGCACGTCTATGGAAGTTTTGTGAACTTTTGTAATGGCAGCTGCTTTTGTCCTCCTGCCTCCTCCAGGTGCGGTGCGAGCCTCTAGCATCTTCCCCATCCTCAGCGTTATCCTACTATTCATGGGAGGCCTGTGCATAGCTGCCAGTGAGTTCTACAAGTCACGCCACAACATCATCCTCAGTGCAGGGATCTTCTTTGTGTCTGCAGGTGAGTCGAGCAGCAGCACAGTGAGGCACGGTGGACGAGAGACTCTGATTTTTGTACTGAAGCTTTAAACCATTTCATCTTTTGTATTGTTTTTTTTTATCTTGTTGCTAGGCTAAACGTCACCCTTTGGGAGTCATCTCTAAAAATATGGTGTCCCTGACACACTTTCCTTTTTATCCATCAACATTTAACATGTCAAAATATTCTCTATGATTAAACCTAATAAACTGAAGAATACATTCTGCTCTTGGCTTGACATTGAACATTTGATTGGAAAATAACTCTGTAAAAACAACATTTTATGATGTCCCAAGGTGTAGTTTCTAGAGCAAATATGTTAGAACATTTGAAATAAGACAAAACAAACTTACAAGTAACTATATAGAAAGACCTATGAGATTTATATTAGGGTTATAAAAAAGTACTAGTTCCACAGGCAGATTATTTCACTTATGCCACAAGACATTGTCCCACATTTTAAGTGTCAGTGGATCTAGTATTTTTTCATCAATACTAAAGAATCATTTAAACAAGCTCCTATTGGTTGGTTGGTTGGTTGGTTGGTTGGTTGGATGGTTGGTTGGTTGGTTGGTTGGTTGGTTGGTTGGATGGTTGGTTGGTTGGTTGGTTGGTTGGTTGGTTGGTTGGTTGGTTGGTTGGTGGGTGGGTGGGTGGGTGGGTGGGTTGGTTGGTTGGTTGGTTGGTGGGTTGGTGGGTTGGTGGGTGCTCTGTTGCTGTTGTTTTAAGTGTACTATTTGCACTAGAAACTAGACCAAAAATACTTGGTAACATTTGTATATTTTTCTAGTATTTAAGCTAAAAAGTCTTCAATCTAATCAATTGCCACTTGTTTTTCAGCTGACACTTTCTCTTTTCTGTTTCTTTCCCTTTTTTTTCTAATCTACTCATGATTGACGATGATCTTGCAACGTCCTGCCAGGTCTGAGCAACATTATCGGGATCATCGTGTACATATCAGCAAATGCGGGGGACCCTTCAAAAAGCGACTCAAAGAAGAACAGCTATTCATACGGCTGGTCCTTCTACTTTAGTGCCCTTTCCTTTATAATTGCTGAGATGGTTGGCGTCTTGGCCGTGCACATGTTCATCGACCGCCATCGACAGCTGCGAATAGGGGCGCGCGCCGCCGACTACCTCCAAGGCTCGGCCATAACACGGATCCCCAGCTACCGCTACCGCTACCGGCGCCGCTCGCGCTCCTCTTCCCGCTCCACAGATCCGTCGCATTCCCGCGACGCCTCGCCCGTGGGCCTCAAGGGCTTCAGCGCGCTGCCGTCCACGGAGATCTCCATGTACACGCTCCCCCGGGACACCCTCAAGTCGTCTGGCACGCCCACGGCCACCTACAACTCCGAGAGGGACCACAACTTCCTCCAGGTCCACAACTGCATCCAGAAGGACCTGAAAGACTCGAGCCACACCAACACAGCGAACCGCCGCACCACGCCGGTATGAGAGTCCGAACAGGCCCGGCGACCCTGGAGACACGGGAAAGCCCTGTGTGCGCGGTATGCCCCCCCGGAGAAGTTGGATTTCCATGTTTATAGACATTTTGTTTTGGTTTTTGTTTATTTTTGTTGAAATGCATGACTTCCATAGCCATTGTTGAGAGAGTTTCAACTGGACTTGTCCCGAGTAAGTGAAGATCTGTCATACTTTTGGACAGGTTTCTTTTATTTATCTATTTATTTTATTTTTTTGATGATTCGGGGAACCAAAAATCGGGTGGGAAGGGCGGGGCATCTACGAGATAATCAGTTCCATGATTTCATTGCCCTTGAGTTCGTTTGGAGCAAAAGGTCAAGCTCCCCCTCAGCCAGCTTACCGCTTAGCTACATGCGCCCTTTTTTATATTTATTGACTCATCTGTTCATTTTTTTGCATTAAAACTGTGAATTGTTACAGCTTGGGATTCAGTAAGAAGTACCCCAATCTGTAATCTCTAACAAAGGTACTATATATATATATAAATATATGTATTACTTTTATAAATAAATTATTACGTTAATAATCAAGCGATAACAGACTTTACCGAAGCAAAAAAACAAAAAAAAAAAGTGAAAAAATTCAACCAAGTGCTGTTGATAATACAAGAAAAGACTTTTCTATCTCTTCATTTGAAGGTCAAGAACAAGCGAAGGTCCTTTAGGTACCAGCAGCAGACGCAGGCATTCAACAGTAGAGTATTATATATTCTTTTAATAGAACCTTCTCGTCTTTTTCTCCGTCTCTGTTCTTTCTTTTTCGGGGGGCGTTGGTGTTAAACCTCCAACCCCTATCAGAAAGAGCCAAGAAAATGAGTCAATAGCTGTGTTTCCACTGGCCATACAATAGCACAATTTGAATTAGAAATAAATACGCAATTTTGAAAAAACACATTCAAAGACGTTTTTGCACCAGGATGATGTGTTTTTTTCAAGGGATATAAAATTGTTTTATTTTTCAAAACTGCAACAGAAACATATTTTTGCATCACACAAGTCACGTGACCAACGACCGGATGTTACTACTGGCAAAAACCACGAAGAAGACGAAGACAGGAAGTAGATGGAAGATGATGAGGCGGCATATTTTATAATGACTTATTGTGTGAATAAACTTATTTACATGTGATTTTAATTGCATTTCCTCGTTAATGGAAATAGCACATTGGCAAAAATTGTGTTGTTTTTTTACATTGGTGGAATACTGAAAGTTTTTCGCACACTAGTAATAGAAATTGACATAAAACTGCACAAATTGGAATTACAAAAATAAACAGGTGTCATGTTAATTGTGTTTTGTAGAAACACAGCAATTTTTTGACATTTGCGAAATATCGACACAGATATTCCATTTGTAATGGAAACGCAGCTACCGACTCCAAAACACGACTTCTGCAAAACGAAAAGGAAGGAGCAGAGGGGAAGAAAAAGAAGAGGACGCCAGACATAAAAACAAAAACAAGTTTAATATGAAATAGAACAAGAAAAGCTAAGAGACTCACAATTTCAGAAATTAATTGCATGCTATAAAATTACAGCAAATTTGCTCTTGAGAAACTTAAGTTTTAAAGGTTAATCATTATAAGGGGAAAAAAGCAAAGACGCTAGTGTTTAAAGTATTAATCTTTTCATGTGTGGTTTTATTATAATTAATTTTTTATTACTATTATTTAGCGTATTTTTTCTCATTCCATTTGTCAAACAAGCCAAACAATTTACATTGAACAAAACGGCTTTTTTAAAACAGTTTGGTTGGTTTCTTTATAAATATATAAATAAAAGTATGTATGTATTTTTGTTTTATTTTTAAAACTCACACAGCCTTAGTCATTTCTTTGTTTTTGTTCATTTTTAATGTGCTGTTCAAATTGAAAATGAAATCTTTAAAAGGTGCCAAAAACCGAATGATCCTATACTTGGATGCATCAAGTCCTGATGAATAAAAAAAAACGAACCCAAGGGGGAACAAATCATCACGTTTCTCTGCGTGTCTCTTACACACTTCACCAAACAACACCTCCGTTTCTCTCAGCTTTAACTGCTAACTGTCTGTCGATTCTTCAAATCTGCAAACATGCTCCTGCATTAGTATTTATGAAAATCAGATATAAAACCATTTCTGCTCCTTTTTATTTTTGGCCACTGACCTCTCATGAGGTCAGTGATCGTTGAGGTCACAACGTTTTGTTGTGTTGTGAGACGAATATCTAAACATGTTTTCTTGTTGACATTTAATGCATGAAATGTGGGATTCAGCAAGAGCAAAACTACAAATGAAAAATATGCAATACATAAAATATTCTTTTTAAAAGGGACAGATTAAGTTAAACTTACATTTTAAACATTTTCATGCTTCCAATTGCATTTCCACTGCTTCTAAAAAAAATCCAAACTGCTTAAAAAACACACAACCATTTTTTGGCAATAAGTTTCAAACACCTCAATGGAAACTCTCCTGTTACCTGGCAACGCCAGCAGAGTTCTGTCCCGTTACCTAGCAACACAAGTGGAGCTCCATTTAGTCCGCTGGTTTCACCGCTCTATGGGCTGGAAAAGTCAAGTGTTTTGTTGTTGGCTTACCATCCAGAAACCACTTTCTGTATTCTTGTTGGGTGTGCAGAAGGCCACAATTCTGCTTTTCAAAGAGGTAAGGTTGTATAATTGCACATCTGTTTGTGCAATTTTCACATTTTCATGTGAGAATGTAAACTTTGAGTTGGGGGGTCGCGTGGCCAGGAGCAGCTCATTTGGATTTAAAGTGACAGGGGGCACAATGGAGCAGGCTGAAATCTCACTTTTTAAGAATGATTTTGTGCAAAAATCATGTTTCGTATCACGCATTGATCAATCCTAACCTATTCAAGAAGCATTATAGGTCACCTATGCTAAATGAGGCCTGCAGAATCTGATTTGGACATCTGAGGATTAAACAGCCTGACCTTGGAGAAAATCTGCTGCGATGTTCACTCCAGGCAACTGTCTTCTTCTTCTTTTTTTTTTTTTACAGTCTTCTCGCCATACAGTGAAAAACTTTAAATAATTTGCTTCTCTAAGGTCATTTCTAATCTTTTTCCACCTTGACAGTGTAGTAAGAGTCAAACTGCCCAATCTTCTGCTTTTACAGAACTGATACATATCAGTTAATAAACTGTATTTAATCTACTTCCTGTCTTAAATCCTGTGGCAGCAGTAAGGCTGTGCTTAGTTTAATAAAACATAACATTATGGAATCTGCTGCGTGTTTTTATACAGTTAGGGATAAAATTAAACAATTTAAAACCTGGTGAAATCAAGATCAGTTTTATCATGTCCACTCTGATAATCCCAGAGCGTAACAAGATTCTTTTTAACATGATTGTAATTTAAAGAGCCAGAAGCCGTAGTATCAATGTTTACGAAATGAATCCGACATTTAATCACTTTATGAGGAATAAATTAAATATTTTTAGACACAAGAATAAGTTCTGTGTATTTAGTCATATGAAATTTGAATAAGAAGTGTCCTACTTTATTCTTTTAGATAAATGACAAAGTCATTCATTCATGGTAAAAATGACAAGCCGCGTTTTAAGAAGCCAAAATACAAAGCAGTAATGTAACCTGACACGCTATTGGCTGGTGTTTGCAAAGCAGCCAATCCAGGAACGCCGTTGTTTCCTTGGCACTGATTGGCTGAAATCCCCAAAGGCGGAAATAGGGACAACTAAGCTAACGAGGATATTAGCTTGGCGCGCTAACGGTTTCCACTGTAACTATTAATTCATATTACGGTGTATTCGGTGTTTGATCTATTAAAATAGGTCGTTATAAGTGTTTTAGATTGTTTCAGATTGTTTTTGTTGTTCGCGGGCGGCTGGGGAAACTAAAACCTGTAAATACCAGGTTTTAATACTGAGAACCAAATTCGTTTCATGTGTAAAAACATTGAAATGGAATAAAAAATAAGCTAAAATCTTGATTTTAGCTTACTTCCGTAAAATCCTAAGGAGGAGAAGTGCTCTCTCACTGCACTGTGGTGACAGTACTATGTCATAAAAATGACTAATTTATTAATACATTTTCAAGTACAAAGTTCACCAGAATAATTAGCAAGCACTGGTACTGAAATAATAAGTAGCTGCAAATCATGTGGAAACATCTGACCTCATTTTACCACCTCTTGGGAATTATTTAGTGGTTTGCATTGCTTTTGGTTGTTTCCAATGTATTTTTACATTATTTTTTAGTGTTTTGCATCTATTTTTGTTGTTTTTATTTGTGCCTTTTTACTAAATAGATTTTTTTTAGCATTTTATTAGGTTTTCTTTTTTATTTATCTTGGTTCTACATCAAGCCAGAAACAATAAAGTATCTTAAGAGGAATGATATAATTTGACAATAATGTGGTGCACTTGCAGAATGCTACACCTTATAGTGCGCACCTGACTTATAATTTAAAGACTTACAAACATATGACCTTTTTGTGCAGTTTACTGATGTAGCATATAGCCTATTGTCAAAGTTAGTGCAGTCAGATAAGAAACCATGATTTTAATCCTGTAGAAGGACAGAGTAAATTAATTTAGACAGAAATTAGAAAAAAGCAAGTTAGCTCTAAAAAATATTGGCATCAGCGCTCCCATAAAAATAAAAGCTGACTTGACAGATGTAAAGCCTTGTGTGCTCTGCAGAAACCATGGCCTCAGCCTGCTGTTGTAAAATGGTGATAACACATTGTAAACGACCACTGGGAGCTGTAATCCAAAAATATCAGAGCTAGCCATCAAATATCTGAGTTTACTGCATGTGGACAGTGAGAATGTTTATTTTATGCAACAGAGAAGCTTCAGAAAAGGCCGTTTTAGAGTCCTAATGCCATAACTTTGAAAAAGAAACACTGGATTCTAGGAGGATTTTTTTCCTACTAGAGGTTTTTCTGCAACGTTTTTCTACTCCGCTGAAAGGATTGCTTTCACTTCCTGACGTCCAGCTCTGAGTTCTCACATACCGTATGATACTGAACCTGATACACAGTCAGTCTAAAATCGGTTTGTGGATCAGGTTTAAGTGTTTGGAGTTAGGAGAGTTGGTACCTGAGAAATATAGAAACACTTTTATTCACTCAGCATTGGGATGAATGGATCACAAGGTTTGGTGTTTGGATTATCTGTCTAAAAACAATTTATTTTTGTTTTAAGAATAAAAACATAAAAAGGGGGAAGAAAGAGGGGAGAGTTAAAAAAAAATTTCCACCACCAATTTTTGTTTTTGCTATATTTTTACTTAATATATACTTATATTCTGTTTTCTATAATATATATTTTTTCTGTATATTTTATATATGCATGTAAATATGTACATATATTTTTAAGTTCATTGGCTGTGGCCTTCCCTGCTCCCACTCTGGGGTTGCATGTTTAGAGATTAAGTTAGCAAAAAATGGCGTATCTGACACTGTTTTAAGTCTGAAACGTGTAATTTTATCTTAAATATTTAGAAATAAAGAACCAGAATTAGTGAAAAGGTTCTGAAATTTGCCAATCTGAGCTTTAGTTAAGCTTTTTTTTCTCCTCCTCTTCCTCCCTTTCCATTCTTCCTGCTGTGGCGATCAAAGCGTGCAGTGCTGCGCGATCAGGGCCACGCAGGAAGAGATACTGCTGAGAACATTTAGAGCGAACACGGTGGCGTTTTCTCACTGTCCGGCTTTTCTGTCGCCTGCGGCGCTGCGGCGTTGCATAACCTCACATCAAACCTAACGTTGCCCTTTCTGTGACCTCACTGGACTAAACGCTCAGAGATGCAGGCGCAAATTAGCTATGAAAAAATATGTTACACACAGTGAGAAGAAAACTATAAATGATGAAGAGGCACAGAAAATAAATGCAAGAAAGTGCAAGAGGAAAGATGCAAAACAATCACTTTTATGACACGTGGTGTTGGCAGCATTATGCTGTGGGGAGAGTAAATGGGCCAGGGACTGCGTGAAAAAAGAAAGAGGGCAATCCAGGAAGAAAATCTTTTAGAGAGTGAAAAGACATGAGGTGAGGGTGAAGGATCTCGCTGAACCTTCACCCTCGCTGAACTTACAGTCAGCAATAAAACAGAATAGAAGCTTTCCATGAATTGTATGTTTTTCTTGGATTACATATAAGTATGTTTTAATTTTTTGTTTTCACTTTTTCATTTGGTTTGGTTCTCTTTCACACTGCCCTGAGTCAACTGAACCAAACTTACTGAAACAACTGTTCCCCTCCTCGCCTGTGGGGGCGCTGCACCAAGAACCAATGGAGGGAATGACTGAAAAACCTCTGAACGCAACTTCCTTCTTCATAAAATGTTAACAAAAATGGAGTGCCGTCAGATTTGTTGTTGGCAAAAGACTATAAGTCATTTCTCCCGCTAGCGCTAGGCTAATGTATTTGTTTTGGTTGCATTTACCCAGAATGCCCTGCACTGTAGTCCACTTCCTGCTTTTGGAGCGGTCTCCAATCTGCTCGGCGTTCAGATATGCATTCAAACTGGACCAGTTCTCTTCAAACGGACCAAACTCAGGTTTGCAGGCGAACCAGTTTGATTGCACATTCACATCTCGCCAAAAGAACCGAACTTTCAAGAAAAAAAATTATTTAAAGCAAACTAAAAATGACTGGTGTGAATGCACCCAACAAAGGAGTCAAGCTTCAGTTTTCTGTTTCTCACAGTGTAAAGTTTATATTTAGAATAAACCAAAGTCACTGCAGAACCTGCTGGACTGATCTGGAAATAAAATTCAACTCAAAATACCTCAATTTATGTGCAAATGAACCCAATATCTGTTCCCTGTCCTTCCTGTGAGTTTACATGAGCATGGAAAGTTGAGTCAAGATAATTTGAAGCCTTTAAATCCAGCTTTGAAAAGAGGACAGCTATTTAAAAAGAGAGAGATAAAGAGGAGGAATTAAAATAGTCTGGCGCTCACACACAGCTCTGCCGGATGTGTGGAGGAGAAGCAGCGAAGCGCTCTGCCCCCTGGTGGTGCGGCTGGAGCAGCGCAGGGAAGCTGCTGCTGCTGCCTCCATCAGCTCAGGGAACGCTGTGTCCATGAACGGGGCTGGAATACTGATGCAGGGCTGCAGGAGCTGCAGGAGCTGCAGTGGGGAAAGAAGAGCCTGCGCTCACTGATGTCTGCAGCAGAGAACATCTGGTTCACCTGGGAGACGTTCATGAAGTTACACGGTAAAAAACTGAAAAAACAGCAACATTTAGGTTTATTTAGCTTGTTATAGAGGAGGGGGAGATGGGTGTTTAAGTAGAGCAGCCAAAAATTGTGTTGAAGTAGCACCACTTCAACACATTTATACTCAAGGAGCCGTCCAAGGAATTACTTGAGGAAGACTGAAAATGTATTTGGTAGAAAATTTGCTCCTGTACTGAGTAACTAATCAAATTATTAGCCACTGAATATTTAAAATTAACATAATCAGAGTGTCAAAATATAAAGTTAAATGGAAATGTTGGTATTTTGAAGATCAAAATGACAATAATTCATACAAGTAACAAAAAAATGACAAAATCAGGCAAAAGATGTTTTTCCAAATTAGTTTCTTTCAATAAAAAACTGATTAAACTTTAACAAAAACTGCAGGTGAATCTTTGGTTTAAACATGTTTGCTTTTCACTCAGTGGGTAGAAAATCCAGAAATTAGGAGTAGCAATACCTCAAAATAAAATTACTCAAGTAAAAGTAAAAAGTAGAGCGTAGTAAAAGTAAATTTTTTCAACAGCGTTGCTCTAGTGAATGTAACCAGTTACTGCCCAACTCTGCATTTAGAAATGTTACAGTTAGAAACTAAATATTTAAATTACTAACAAACTAACATTGCTTCCACTTGATATTTCAGTAAAATGATCATTTCATTTCTGATCTGTCTGCAGTAACAGCCTCTGAGCTCGTTCATGTCTTCATTTCTCAGATTGTAGTCAAAAGGTTTCGTCTCGTCGTTCCTGGTTTTCCGTTTGTGCTGCTTCAGCGGCGATGAAAGCAGAACTGATGGACAGCAGCTTCAGCAACCGTCGCATGTTTCCTGTGTCCTTGAGCTGTGATGCTTTCATTCAGCTGACGGCGGCGGACGGTAATTAAGCCGGAACTCCAACCCTCCACTTCAGCAGGTGATGAGGAGGCCCCTGAGGGCCACTTAGGTGTCCGGCTGAAAAGCCTCTCTGGAACTTTGCTGCATAATATTCAGCGCTCTTTGCAGAAATCTGGATTTACTGGGAGTTTTTTCAAGGTCCCACTCACCTCACATTAAGCCTTCAGCAGAGGCAGCTGAAGGACGACGTCTCGTTAAAGGATTAAAGGCGACCACTGAGAAATTTTTTATGTTTTCATTTGGGTTTCTGATGCTTCTAAAAACAAACCCAGTGCTTCGAAACCACCAGCCATTTTCTGGTAGTAAGCTAAATGGAAAATAAGCTGTATGTAACGTCACAAATACATGCAGAGTATGGTTCTGCCAGTTACCTAGCAAGTTTGGTCAGCCGTTTTTTTCTGCTCTGTGCTCTGACCAATAGCTTATGGAAAAGACACGTTTTGATTTTGACTTTTGAAAGTCAGAAATTTCCCTGTTTTATTTTTCTAGAAAATGTCTGAGATTAATCTCAAAATTTTAGTGTTTCTTTCTGCCAAATCTCTTTTCAAACTCAAAAATTGCCTTTTTTTTTTTTTCTAGAATATTCCTTAGCCGAATCTCAAAAGTCCAAGTCTAATTTTGAACTTTTGAAACTCAAAATGTCAAGTTTTGTCTAGAAAATTTCTGAAGTTAATCTCTAAATTTTCTCTCATTTTGGGGGGAAAATTCAACCCGTTTTTTTATCTAGAATGACCCAAATACAAGGAGCCAAGTGGGCTGTTTATGTTTAGATTAAGCACTAAATCTGGTTTTAGAAAAGGGAACATAAGTCATAAATTATCCTAATACAGAAACACCAACCTTAGTGTGTTTCTGTGTGTGTGTGTGTGTGTGTGTGTGTGTGTGTGTGTGTGTGTGTGTGTGTGTGTGTGTGTGTGTGTGTGTGTGTGTGTGTGTGTGTGGCCCTGCAGAGGGACCTCCAGTCCAGAGCTGTGGTAGCAGCTGTTGTTAGTGGGACGGCAGCCAGGTAACGAGGGGACACGCTGGGCCAGCAGAGCGGAGGGCCAGGACTCTGGTTCGTGTGGATCAGGGTGTGAGTGAGCGCTCTGCATGCACACGCATGTCAGCGTGCTTCCTGGCACCGCGGACGTCCGGCTGGCACGGCGGCAGCGGCCGGGGAAGTGGCTGTGCGTCTGACAGGAGGGGACGACTTCAGACTCCGGACCGTTATCACACATGATCCGGCTCCTGCTCCAACAGAGGGGCAGGAAGAGGCGGTACTGTGTGTTTTCCAGCCACATAGAGCCATTTTATAGCACAATCAAGAAACCATGTTGCTTTAAGATGTAATAAAACAAAACCTTTACTTCCTGATTCAACACTTTGAAATTGGGCCTGTTTCTTTAAGAAGCTCCGCCTTGAGGAAGTCATCAAAACTTGACTCCTCTGTTGACTCTAATGATTTTACCAGCGTTACTCTGAGAAGTAGCTCCTATAATGAGCTCTACTGATGCACAGCTAATTGCTGCTGGCTAGTCTGAAGGAGCTGTCCACTAAGTCCACCCAGGGGTTTTAGCTGAATGTCATGGAGATTAAAGGATTTCTCAAACAAGCACTGAAAGTGTTTTTGATGAGGGAATAACATAACATGATGGAAAGATGAAAAAGGTGAATTTCACCTAACAGTGTCGCTTTAAAGTTTGCATTTTACATACTTTATATATAGAATGTAAAGAATTAATTAAATATTTAATTTATTCTTTAAATGAACAAATATTTCTAAACATTTGTAACTCTAATGATGAGAAACGGTCCAGTCAGAATTTTCTTAAAGCATTGTATTTTTTTTCTGCTGGATGTTTTGCAATAATTTACCATCACAGCGTCTAAACGTGTCGCTCACAGCAGGAAGCATTTCGCTCCGCAGGTCAATCAGATGTCCTGCAGATGAAACTGGACGTGACGTGGGTCCCCCTCTCTGCAGCGCTGCATTAGTATTCCAGCTCCGTTCATGAACACAGCGTTCCAGCAGCAGCAGCGCTGCAGTTCCCGCATCGCGCCACCAGAGGGCGGCGTTTCACACAACATCATGGAGCTGGAATCACTGAGTTTGTTTAACTGGAGCGAAAAGGGGGAAAATCTGCGTTTTATATGTAGAGGTGAGTAAAGTACAAAGAAATTGTAGTCAAATAATTGTAGCGCTACTTCAAAATATTTTTAAAAGTTGCCATTAAAGAAATTATTCCAGTACAAGTGAAAAATGCTAAGTAACTAGTCAGGTAGTAAATTAAACTAGTTACTACCCGACTCTGTACGTCTCATTAAATGGATGAAAGTATCTGGTTTCAACTATAAATGTTTTCAGTCTTTGGTTTTTAATCAAAGGATTGGTGAAGCCGTTTGGATATCAAATGTTTTCCAAACCAAACTGAAATTCATGCAACCGCAGAAATCCTTGTTTTCCTACCTCAAACCGATTCATTTAGGTTCCTGATGTAGTTTAAACCTGGAGCACCATCTAAATTGTTTTACATTCAGATAATACTTCATGTTAATAATATGTGTAAATGCACATATTGTTAATATTTGGCCAGTCCCTCCTAACGGCTCAGAAACCATGTTGATTCTCTACTAAACCAAGTTGCTCCTATGAGTTCAGATGATGCAGTCCCACTTAGGTGTTTGCTAATTGTTGGCTAGTTTGAAGGAGCCAAGTGGGGGAGGAGCTACACCTCAAAGGCGGAGCCAAGTCCAACCATTCGTTTTGGCAGATGTAAAACAAAAGTAGCAAATGTTTAAGTCTTTAAAATGTTTTTTTTTTTCTTTGATTTTATTTTCTCAAACAGAATAAAAAAAACTCAAGGATTTAATTTTATGACGTAAAGCTAAAAATTCATTTTCTACAACACTGCCTCTTTAAGACGTTTCAGGGGACCTTGGTTTGTGGATGCAGTTTTTAAGTTAAAAAAAGAAAACGCCAAGTTGTTTTTCTTTCCAGATCTTTATTAAACTCTGCAGAACAGCAGTGACATTTCCTGTGGCCACAGCAGACGTTAAACCGTCTCCTCCTTGGCGATGCGGTCCTTCTTCAGAGGTCCCTGTGGAAAACAGAAAACGAATCCGGTCAGTTTCACGTCCACTAAACAGAACCCAGTCTGGGCTCAGAGCGGGTCGTGTTCCCAGAGAGTGAACAGGGAGCCGGCACAAGCAGGACCGGCTCCCCTGCCTCAATGGAGGTCACTGTGGCACTGGAATGGAACCCAGAGTTCACACTGGAGGCTGAACCAGGTTACGAACAGTGCAGAGCGAAGGTCACCGAGGGCCGAGCGCGACTCACCATGAAGTTCTTCTTCTCCTCCACCGTCTGGAAGCGGCCGTGGCCGAACTTGGAGGTGGTGTCGATGAACTTGAGGTCGATTCTCTCCAGAGCGCGGCGGCTGGTCTGCACCAGCAGAGACTGGAGAAGAAGAAAACAGGATTTAGTTTCAGGTGTTTCATCAATTCAACAGCTGAGAGCTTTTAAAGACCGTTATGAAGTTTTACACTTGCTGCAGAAGAAAAAAACTTCTGAAATAATATGGGGGGAAAAAGAAAAAAAAGGTTTTATTTTGAAGGCACATCACCCGGCCCAGCTAGCTAGGTTACGTTAGCAGCAGTTAGCGATAGCCTCAACATTCAGCATTTAAATTTTATTTTTACATCTGCATCATTCTGATAATGACTATAATCTTGTATAAAATGTAAAAAAAAAAAGACCTTGTTATTACATTGACCTGAAACCAAAGTCCAAATTAATAAAAACTGGAAAACTTGCTTGTAAAAAACAAGATGGCCGCCCAGGAATTACTATGAAAAAGTTTGAATTTCCCGAAAAATTACATCTTCAAAATCCAAACATTTGGTCAAACTTGGTTCACCACCAAATCAAGTTTTCATAACTTCATAAAGGAAAAATAAAACATTTCCTGCTCACCTTGCGCAGAGTCAGCACCCTCTTCTTGGTTCCTACGACGCAGCCCTTCACCATGACGAAGTCGTTGGTCACCTCTCCGTAGTGAACAAATCCGCCCTGAAAGCGGAAAATAAACCGACTGAGAAACTTCACACTTCCAGACATTCTGATGAGAGGAAGGCGAGCGTCTCTTACCAGGGGATTGATGCTCTTGTTGGTCAGATCGTACTCTGTGGACGCATTGTTCTTCACCAGCTTCCCATCCTTGGTGTGGTAGCCCAGGCCTATCTTGTAGATCTTCTTGTTGATCTCTGTTCGGTGGTGGTAGCCCTTCTGACCGGCGCGGGCGACGGAGAATGCCACACGGGCCGGATGCCAGGCGCCGATGCAGGCCACCTTACGCAGGCCGCGATGCGTTTTGCGGGGGAGCTTCTTGGTGTGCCAGCGGCTGGTGACGCCCTTGTAGCCGTGACCTTTGGTGACGCCGATGACGTCGATCATCTCATCCTGGGTGAAGACGGTATTGACCGCCACCGCCTGCTCCAGCTTCTCGCGGGCCCAGTCCACCTTGTCGGAGATGGTGCCGCCGTTCAGCTGCACCTCCATCAGGTGGGACTTCTTCTGCCTCAGAGGCAGCAGGCGCATCTGCAGAAACGTAACATGTTAGCATGAACTTCTTGAAACACAGACAACCCAGTTCAACGCCGCATCGTCTCAGAAGGAAGGCAGCATGGAAGATCTCCTCATAAGAATCGGGCGCCATGCCTGACGCGGTTTCCGTGGTCTCATCACCGACAGGAAAGGGATTTTCTTTCAGAGTATTTAAGTGTACATTACTGGATTGGACGTCATGTCAACGTGCGCCGTTGCTAAGCATCGAGTTGGAAAACTTACAGAATTACACCAAGAATGTGAAAATGAACAAGTCATTAAAACCTTCTACTTCCTGTTGTTGTTTCTGCCAGTAATATTATCTGGCTGTTGATCATGTGACTAATGTAATGAAAAACGTTTCCATTTTAGCTTCACAAAATAACTTTACTTCAATCTGGCTGAAAAAATCACCTGTTATGTGAAAACCTCCTAGCTAAAAACTGTTTTCTTTTTTTTTTTTTTTCAAACTGATCATTTCAAATTGTACAATTTCATCATTAATGGAAAAGTTGTGCACTAGCTGCAGCGGCTAACCGGCGCTGTCCAACCCAGTAACATACAGAGCAATGTTTCCTGCAGACCAACCTGTGTGTGAGCGATGACTCTGATGACCTGGCAGTACTTCTTCATGGCAGCAAAGTCTTTCTCCAGCTGCTTCTTGCCCTCGTCGTCCTGCCATTTCTTGCAGTACTTGGTGAAGGCCTTCTTCTTGGATTTGTACCTGAGAGCACACCAGAGGTTGGCGCCGGCCCCTCATGACCCCTGCAGGGGTCAGCGGAGGGGCACAGTGCACAGCTCCCAAGCCCGATCAGACCAGGCTGGACCAACGTTTTGGCTCATGGCTCGGTTTCTAAGCAGCACTTTCCACCGGCCAGCGGAGCCCGGCGCTCATCGGGGCGCGCTGCACCCGAGCGGAGCTACCGTAGGATCGCCGCCAATGTTAGACTCGCTCAGCTTTGTCCCCACTGGCGACCAACATCTGCTTCAAACAAAGATGGCCGACAACAGACGGCGCTCACCAGTTCTTGTAGAAGCGGCGCTTGCATTCGTCGCTCATGTGCTCGGCGAAGATGGTCTTGAAGGAGCGCAGGCCGCGGGGCGTGTTGACGTAGCCGATGACCCCGACTACGATCATGGGCGGAGTCTCCACGATGGTCACGGCCTCCACCACTTCCTTCTTGTTGACCTCTGCGTTGAAATAAAAACACGTTACGCTCATTTCTTAACGCCGATTTCCATATTAACCGCGCTGACGGGATCGGCTGCGCTCAGGACTCGACATTCAGCAAGGGGGATAAACCCGTTCTGTCCGCCCGTCGAGAGTCTCATCACAGGCAGAACTCTGGCGCTTTTAAACG
The DNA here is from genome assembly GCA_911649635.1 of Poeciliopsis gracilis. Lineage (NCBI taxonomy): Eukaryota > Metazoa > Chordata > Actinopteri > Cyprinodontiformes > Poeciliidae > Poeciliopsis > Poeciliopsis gracilis. The sequence goes on from CAJVRI010001527.1 coordinate 2,691,719, forward strand.
CAATGAGAAACATTTCATCTAAAAACACAAAAATTAACTTTTCTGCAAAAAATGCTTTCAGAAAAAAAAAATCATTTCACTATTTAAACATGATGGAACGTAATCTTCTGGGTGACAAAATGTCAAAAAAAAATGATTGAAGTATTAAAAGTCTTAACATTTTTAAATTTAGTTACGTATTCATCCAACAAACCTCATTTGTAAAGCTAGTAGAGAAAACCTCTGGTCATCAAGTCATAATTTAAAATATTTAAACTATACCCAACCAGAAGTGCAATGAAAAATAATTCAACATAAAAGTAGTGAAATGGTTGTTTTACTGTAGCATTCAGCAGGAAACCTTTTTAAGTGTTTTAATGTTTGCTTCTTTAGTGCCATTAGGAGTAACGATGCTTACTTGACCCGGGTCTGTCCACCTCCCGCACGATGTGCGTCATGCCGGCCTTGTAGCCCAGGAAGGCCGTCAGGTGAACCGGCTTGCTGGGGTCATCCTTCGGGAAACTCTTGGCCTTACCGCGGTGACGGCGACTCCTTTTGCGGGGCAGGAAGCCCAGGGATCCGTGTCGCGGAGCCGAAAACTTACGGTGGGACTGTTGGGTAAAGGATAATTAGCTTTCTAAATTGTTAACATTATAAAGCTACATTTGTGTTAGTGGTGCGGGAAGCCGGCTATTAGCATGCTATTAGCCATTAGCCTACATGCAACTAGTTTGAATTAACATCACAGTTTTCAATTCTTGACACACTGAAATGTTATTTTCATTCATAAAATGAATCAAGCTAAATGCTTAGGGTTATCATTTGTTATAAAAGTAACATTTCGGCCTTGTTCAAGAGGCCATGTTGGATCCAGAGCCTGCGGACTGTCTACACATGCACGACAAAAAGTTGAACATTTCTACTAAAACTAGAAGAAATTTATGCAAAAATAAAATCAAACACCAACAGAAAGGCTTTCTGTGTGTTCTTATGTATGGAACTATGAGCGATGGATGAGATTAGTAATGGATTTATCAATGAACAACAATCAAAGGAACCCATCTCACCATCTTGTCTCCCGTCCGATTGAAAGAGGCCTGAAACGAGGCAATCTACGAATATATAGCTCAGGAACTATCGCGAGAATCTGGGTGACTATTTTCTGAAAGTGACACCTCTTAAAAACACTTTCTACATGCAGCCACTTGGTGTCGCTGTTCTATTAGACAACAACAAAAACATCAGTTGTTCATTTTATCATAGATAGAAACTTTATTTCAGACTCAAGGTCCAAACAAAGCAAAAAGAAAAAAATAAGAAACAACCCAACTGACACACATATCCACAACCCTCCGAAAAATCATGTAATTACTATAACATACAATACCAAATTTATTTAGAAAGCACATATGTAAGTATGTAAATGTTTAATATGCATTTAAACATTTACATACTTGTAAATTGTTTAATTTACAAGTATTTAAATTAAACAATTTACATACTTACATGTGCGCTTTAATATTTTAATATGTAAATTAAACATTTACATATTTTTTTAAAGCATTCAAGTTGCACTTTTATTTGCTGTTTCTCTCCCTACGTAAACAACAAGCGTTTTTCTCGACTTGGTTTAATGCAAAATCATAGTTTCCGACATTTAAACTATGTTTGGGGGTAAATTGAGCTTTTCTGCGTTTTGTCACTTACAACAAAAAATTTCTGTGTTGCCAGGAGTGAGGAAAATAATTTAATTCAAAAATAAATTCATGGATAGTTGTCAAAAGAAAAAAATCTTCACCTGAATTCAGTCTTTTTAATCTGATCAATATAAAATTTACTGCAATCTCAGAGGTCACTTGGTGCAGAACAATCTGTTTGTAAAAGAATCTCACTACTATGCTGGCATTTTAGTTTAAAATATCTTTTTAGTTTTTGTTTATCTTACATTATTTTCTGAGACATTGAACTTTGGATTTTCATCACAATCCAGAATCACCAAAGTTTCTGTACCACTCTATATGTATTGAATCTTAATAAGAGTTTGACTCAATTACTCAAATAAATTAATTTCTTGATAGTATTTTAATTTAGAAGTAATGACTAACAGTTCGGGAGTCATGGAGGTATGTCTGAGTGGCTCATAACTCTGTAACTTTCAAAATAAAGTTATGCAACTGCAGTTGTTTAAGTGATATCAAATGTTTTAGTGTAGAATCAGAATCACAACTTTAAACTTTAAAAACTTTATTTCTCTGGTCAGATTGACAGTAAAACATGATTTTCTTCATCCAAACATACATTTGAATCAGTCATCACTTGTTTTAACTTGTAAATCATGTAAACATTTTACTTGTAATCCGCGCTGTCTGAGTTGGACTGGCCTGGGATTATGATGGGTTTAATGAAGTGAAGGATCGTGATTCGATTAGGATCCCAGACGCAATCCTCCTCCAGGCCGCTCTTCGTCATCCCACAGTTGGGCGGCACCCAGGCGGTGTCATACCCATGGTCATGCCAGGTCTTCTGCATTGGGTGGTTCTGGCGATCAATTGCTTTCACTTTCCCCACATTGACCTGAACCACGATGACCACCTTATCCCATTCAGGATGCTTAATAGGATAGCGACTTGCTTTTTCCAGGTCTCTGCTGAGGTAGACCCCACGACCAAGCATCCCATCTTCAGACTGACGGAAACCGTTCTGACGGATTAACTCAGCATTCTCCCTGGAGGTGCCATGATACATGAGGTAGGTTTGACCGTCTGTCGGCTGTGGAGTAACCAATCGAGATACTCCAAAAGGAAGGGTAAAGTCATCTTCAGCCCACCGTACTCTGCTCATGTTAGCGTCAGAATCGCTGCAGGAAAGGATGTGAAACATTTAAATCTATTCATGTAATTTGTCGAATCAAATTGTGAAGTCATTCCAGGAGAGTTTTCTATTCTCTAGTTCTCTCAAACTCCATAACTGTTTCAGTTACTGCCCTGTTTTATGATATTGTTCTTAATTTTTTTTTTTTAAGTTTCATTTAAAGAGTCACATAGTGCCATTTATTATCTTGAAATTGGGCCTCTTTCACTTTAAAACTTCTGCTCTTTCTGAAATTACACCTCCAGAAAGTCATCACAACATTATGACTGTTAACCCTTTGATAACAAGGAGCTCCTTGAACAAAACTCCTAATCAGATGATTTTTGCTTCTCTTTAACCCAGTGAAAAAGTTTCATTGATAGATCTTTAAAACACAATATCCAACTGAATTTTATCTTGATTATCAGTTGAAGATATTTACAGTTTTAAATCAACCTTTTTAGAGAAATTTTAAAGTTTGTGTCCTCCGGACTTACCTCTGTCTGTGTCAGCCTCAGAGTGCAGCCTGAACCTCACCTTTCCTCTTATAAAAACCTCCAGGAAGTTCAAACATGGACTGAGCTTGTTTTACTTTCATTTCTTCTCTACTGTATTTTCTAGGTGTGGTGAACCTAAGTGAAGTTTCACATCTACCAACGGCTGAGTGGGTGAATCTGGATGTATCTGATGTGCAGCAGTAAAGAAGTTTATCTACAGTTAATAAAAACCAGCAGGCAATAAATCCTGCAGATTTCTGTTTCATTTTTTGTGAATAACACTGGGACCTCTGAGACATAAATCTTTTCTATACAATGAAGTCTCTAGACTTTGCATGTCATCTGTGGTCTCAAGAGCAGTTTCTGTGCCTCTGAGTCATAAACCTGTTTTTTTCTGCCAGGTCTGTCTCAGTCTGCCTCCAGGTAAGCTGGTAACTTCTCCCAACTCGGCTCGCTTCTTGCTTCTTGCAGGCATCTCTCACAAAGCACACCTTCCAGAAACAGACAGAGAATTTTACAGTCCTGAATTATAATGATTAGTATTTATATGTGTTACTAATTTAATCCTATCAATGAGGGAATTACATTGTAATATGATGTAAAGCTAAAAAAAAAATGTAGATTTTACAGAACAGCGCTCCTTTAACAGAAAACCGAGTGGAAGGAAGGAGTGTATTGTGAAAAGTTGCACCAGCAACAAGGAGAACAGCAGCCTTGAAAGGACTGCCGTCCAAGAATCTGGGAGCTTCCCAAAGAGAGAACATGAAGATCCGTTACACGCAGACGGATGCCACACCTGGGCTGAGCAGATCCAGAACTGGACTGATGGTGTGTAGTTCAATGTCTTGTTTTCAGCTGAAAGTAAATTCTGCATTTCATTTGGAAATCAAAGAACCCAAAGTCTGGAGAAAGAGAGAAGCAGCACAGAATCCATATTAAAGTTTCTACGGTCAGTGATGGTTCGAGTGGCCATCCATGTTCTCTCCTCGTTCTGGTCCACAGGATTTTCTGAAGTCCACAGAACCAGAACATTTTAGATCACTTCATGCTTCCCTCTGCTGACAAACCTGGATGCAGATGCTGATCTTATTTACCAGCGGGACTTGGTACCGACCCACACTGCCAAACAAGAGTTGGTCCAATGAACATTGTGGTACCGTGTTTGATTAGCCCAACCTGGCTTGATCAGAATCTCTAAACTGTTGAGATACTGAAATTTTGTAAGTCACAGAATTTTGGGTGTTTTATTTTCTGAGACACAATTTTTAAATTATCAGAAATGAATAATTCTAACAGATCTAATTTACTGCACAGTAAATTAAAAACGTCCTAGAGGTGGTTAAGTTTCATTGCTAGCTGAAAATTAATGATGCCCTCCTGTTTAACATAAAACAGCTGCTTAATTGTTAGCAGATTCTTACTGTTTAGTTTTGATGTTATATGTTGCTATATGAAGTACGTTTGACACACAAAAAAGACGTGGATCACAGGAAGTACATTCTACCCACAGTGAAGCACGGTAGTGGTAGAACAATGCTGAGCAACCAGTCAAAATACAAGAAGATCAAAGTCAACTTCAGTCCACTTTACTGCTCATTTATCAACATAAAGTTTATTTTTATTTTAATGTAAACAAGTAAAAAAAAAGACAAAAAACATTAAGAATAAGTGAACAGAGACAAACTAAAATGTACAAAAATAAGATGAGAGTCCAGCTGATAGATTTAGATAAATACAGACTAAGAGACTCTAATTCCAGTTTACGAGGATCAGGAGAACTGTGGTTTTACAACTTTGGATATGCAAAGCCAGGATCTTGGGAATTAAGCCTGAGGACAACAGCTACATGAAAACAGTCACAATGTTTGGATTAGAGATTTGTGACTCTGTGTTGGCAGCTGTGTTTCTGTTTGCCCGCCCTTCTATGCAAATAATTTGTAACCTAAGCAACGCCTCAAGGTAAAAAATATACAATTACAAGGGAGAACTGGTCTGGAGACAGAGACAAAGCGGTGTCTCTCGGCAGCATTTGGAAATTTAACCGTCTTGCTGTTATTAATATCTACACAGAATGTCAGGCTGTAGATCTGACACCAGTTTAAACATTTAATTATTCATTAAATGTCAATGGATGAGTTTGATACGTTTCACAAACAAAAAAAGAGGGTGCTTCACAAAATAATACAAAATGTTCTGAAATGAAATAAAAAAATAACCTATGCCACCCAAAGAGTTTTCAGGAGTGAACTTCCAAAATAATGTCTGATTTTTACAGTAATTTCTTTCATTGCTGGCTGTAAATTAATGATGCCCTCCTGTATAACATAAAACAGCTGCTTAGTTGTTAGCAGTTTCTTACTGTTTAGTTTTGATGTTATCTGTTGCTATATGAAGTACGTTTGACACACAAAAAACAGACTTTGATCACAGGAAGTACATTCTACCACAGTGAAGCACGGTAGTGGTAGAACAATGCTGAGCAACCAGTCAAAATGCAAGAAGATCAAAGTCAACTTCAGTCCACTTTACTGCTCATTTATCAAAATCCCAGCAGAAAAGTAGGTTTAAAGTAAAGCTAAAATACATTTGTGTATTTTCTATTCAAGTTGCCATGTGATTTAGCAGTTTTCTAAAACTAATCATTTTATTTCAATATTTTTTAATATTGTTGCTTCTGTAAGAAAATCCTTAAGTTTTATTTAGAAATCACAAACTGGTACAAGGCTGCCACCTGCTGGTCGTTTGCATCTTTTTAAAAAGAAACAATTTCTGGAATATTTAATGAATGTTATTTTAAACCAACAGACAAAAAACCATCCACACATGAAAACATGGTGGGGCAACATCAGGATTCAGGGGCAACATCAGGATTCAGGGGCAACATCAGGATTCAGGGGCGCTTATCCTCAGAAAGCTCCGGGAAGCTGGTCGGGACGGATGGGAAGATGAACGGGTCGCCTTTAAATCCACATTTCCTCACTTATTTATTTCCCCATAACTTACTTTTTAATAGTTATATTTACCAGACTGATATCATGATAAATTTTGCAATATATTCTTTAGCCTTATTAGATTTATCTCATAATTAAATAAAACTGGAAAGAAGTCACTCATTCAGCAACAACCAGGTTGTAACATTTTAATACAATTTCTTATAAAACAGAAAACATTTACATTCTTCAACATTTTTTCATGTTCTGGTCCAGTGTCTAAAGTTTTCACTCACCAAGTTCTGAGAATCTCCTGAAAGATCTCAATGAGCTTCAACCTCTACCCACAGGTCTATGAAAAACAACTCAATCCACATCCAAACATTTTTTTTTAAGTTATCTACACAGCAGATAGTTGCAAAAATTGTCGTGTTTTACTGCAACAGGACAACAGAAAATGTGGTAAAGTATTTTATCTGGACCTCATGCTACAGTACGGATCAAGTTGCAGTCTTTGAGTTTGTGCCACTGCCATGCACAGCGGGTTCCGGTTCACAGATGGGTCCAAATGTCTAAACGTAAGCGCTAAACTTTTTCTTAACACTTTGTGTTATCAGGCATGCAGGAAGGTTGGAGGTGCATCTTTCATTTCCAGGCCAACCGGCGCCCCCTGCAGGCGGAGCTCATGGCGCCAGGCGCTGTCGGTCCAGGTTCACCTTTTGGAAGAAAGTCTTCCCGAACTCATAGCTGCTGATCATGACCGCGCAGGCCGGCGCCACTTTGATCACTCTGGGCAGAAAACCTAAACAAAAAAATAGTTTTTTAACTTCCTGGCAAAGAAAACAAGAGATTTTTATTTCAGATAAGCTGTGTGTACCTGCAAAGAGGCCTCTGTAGCCCAAATCAGACCAGATCTCCTTCATGATGTGCCAAGTGGAAGTGGTTCCCTTTCTGGAAACTGGAAACAAACAGCAGCAGGTTCATTTTAAATCTCTTTAAAACTTTAAATCTTTTTGAATGCAGGTAAAGAGCCAACCTCCCAGAGAGTCCATCTCTCCCAGTTGGATCTGCCGCCGAGTCTTGACCACGTCGAACGGCAGCGTCAGGACAGCAGCAACCTGAACACACACACACACACACACACACACACACACACACACACACACACACACACACACACACACACACGAACACACACACACACACACACACTGTAAAACTCTAACATTTTTTTTTAATTATGTTTTGAAAAGTTTCTCTCATGCATCTGAGAACAAAAACCAACAGTTTTAACAAAAACATCCCCCAATTTCAATTATATTAGTTTAATGTACAAAATATAAGCCACATTTATTTTGATTTCACAAACCAATAAGTTATTGGGCCATAATAAATAATTATTACTTTTATACAACCCAAACTAATCATGTTCAACTCAAAATTAGATGCTTAAAAGTGATGATGTATTAAGAAAGTTAATTAAAAATAAATTCTTGCACCATTTTCTATTATTAGCAAATACAAATAATTTGGGTTACTCTAACTAACCCAAAATAAGTTAAGTTTAGTCAGATTTAACTTTAGACAGTGAGGAAAAAATCTTATCCTTTTATTAGGCGTTTGAAAATATCTGGTTTAAACTGTAAATGGCATTTTAATCAAACATTATATTACACTTTATCACAAAACGGTGCAGTTTGAATATCAAACACTTTCCAGTTTGTGATAAATAAATCACAAACTTTCTAAACCTTGAAAACACGAGATTCAATTCAAGCACTTTCAAGGATTTCAAGCTCCCTATGAATACTGCATGCATGCGCAGAATGAAATCAAGATAAGACGGACAGACGCAGCGCGAAAATAAAGATATTTTGTTCAAACTCAAGCTTTCTTTTCCCAAAAGTCAAATTAAATTCTGTTATTTTCCAACACTGTCAGCGTTTAGGAGACACTGAATCTGCGGCACATTCTGTCATTAGTGCGGCTGAAGACTCACGGCTCCAGAAACGGCTCCAGCAGTGAAGCTGATGGAGAAGTTGGCCGTCGGCGTTGCGTACTGCTCACACAGCTGGGCCTTCACCAGTTCGTAGTTAAACCAGTACAAAGCTGCAACAACAACACAAACAGCACTAAAACGAAGCTCAATCATTTCCATTTGCATGATTTACTGTTTATTTCTTTTCTCCTTTTCTACCAAAATCTGGATGATAAAAGTCTCCAGTCTGGAGTTTATTTTGGATATTAAAAATGTCTTCCAGTTCCAGTATTAAATGTTCATTAGATTTTATATTTTTTGATCTTTGAGAATGTGTTCTTATTATACCATTATTACCGTTACATTACTAGAAAACCATCTCAAAACAACATTATCGTTTATCGCAATAACTAGGATGTGAGTGAATCTCACCGGAAAAAGGCACGTCTCTGAGAACAGTGGGCCCCCAGCCCCTCCACAGCGACAGCATGCCGCCCTGGGCCACCGCCGAGCGGATGCACACGCGCAGCTCGCTGTAGCTCAGCTTCCTGGATTGCATTTTGGTCCTGACCAGCTCCAGAGGGCAGATGACCGACACGGCGCCCACTACCATCAGAACGACACGTTACAGATAAACAACAACAGAAAAAAGACAACAGGAGGTTTTTTTTTCTTCCTCTTACATCTGGCAAGTCCTCCGGCCAGAAGAGGAACGTGGCTGCCCTGCAGGCCCAAACCCAACCACAGGAAGTCCCTCAGCTGGTCGTAGCAGGTGAAGTAGATCACTGTGGCCGGGACGGCCATCACCCTTCACACACATTAAAAACATACAAAGATTTATTTAGAAACAAATTAATTGCTCAATAGAGTTAAACACATAGAACCATGGCGAGAAAATCGACTGTTTCTCCCAGTCAAAGAGCCATTGGTCGTTTCTTTTACCTCTATATTTACATTTATTCCAATTATAGATGCACATACATCTATAGAAGCTATTTTTCAACATTAAAATGGAATATTGGGCCAAACTAAGATAACTCTTTTATGAGAATAAAGTCATAACAGCAGCAGGATAAAGTAAAAAACTAAAAGTAATCTTAATAACAGCAAAGTTTCCAGAGATCAGGATCTGACATGAACAGATTTGATTCTCTAAAGATAAACTCAGTTGTTTCTACAATCATTTCAAAATTCTGCTATAACTTCACAAGATGACTTTATTCTCATATCATTACAACTCTCAATCGATCCAATATTATTTGTATAACAAACATTTCTCATATTGTTATGACTTTATTCTCTTTATCAGGACTTTTTTTTGCTTTATTACGATGTTATTCTGATAACTACATTTTTTCTGACTTAGTCTAGCCCTGATACTGTCAAAGGAAATAACAGAACTTGCAGATGACCCAGTTTTCCAACTGCATTTAAACACACCATGCTGCATTTGTATCTGAGTGTAAATGTAGTTTTTGACCAGGACCATGTATTTATCCATTTTTATGCATAGAAACCTTTATGAGGTGAAACATAAAGCTAATCTGGGAGTCAAATTGTAATGTTTGTGTAACTTCTGAAAGCGGACGTTTATTTTGTTTTCGTAATTTCTTTATGTTTGTGTGCATTTGAATACAAATGTGCAGAAACCTGCAAAGCCGAGCAGGTTACAATGTTAGAAAGAAAAACAGTCTGATTTGTAAAACTAGAGGACATTCAGTAACAGAAATCTTTATGGAAATTAGATTTTTACTTGTTTTTAATTTTGAATGAATATCCAAATTGTAATTTACCTTCAGGTAAAACAAGTTGAAGATCATCTGCTCTGAAACTTTATTCACTTTGACTCTCAAGTTCCTTTTACTTTTGAAAATAAAATCTTAAAAATCATCCAGGATCAGACCATGATGTTCATGTTTACTTGAACCCAAAAACAGATTCAGGTTTGCAGACTTGAATCCGTTCAGATAATGTGTGAAAAATCTTTGACTAGGCTGCATCTCTGCAGTCGTTCAGCAGCTTTCTGTCTGCTGTAGTCAGACTGTCTGAGAATTAGCTCTGAGCAGAAACCTGCTGAGTGGACAAACATGTCCGTCCCCCTTCCTGCCCTACGGATTGTTTTCTTTCCAATTCATGGAAAGTTCCCTGCAGTTCAGGGAAAACCGAATCTGATCCATGCGACAAAAAAAGGCATGTCTCTGCCGGACTGAATTATTTAAATTCAGTCCGGCAAAACGAGCCGGACTGAATTTAAATAAAACAATAACGCCTTAAAAATAGGCAGAAAACAAAGCGGCGCCCTGAAACTCACAGCGTTGGTGGCAGCCCGCTCCACAGAGAGCGGAGTCCCTCATGGCGGGTGATTTTCACAAAAGCATCCTGCATCAAAAAAAAACAAAAAACCCCAAAACGGAAACATCTCAGTGAATCACACCGACGTTTAAAATCATCTAAAACCTGCAGCTGTGATGCAGCTCACCAGAGTGCCACTGAAATGCGTCGGCGTTCGGTACCAGCTGGAGCAGCTGGTTCCGTTCTGGCAGACGTAGATGTGATCCATCAGGCCGTTGCAGTACAGAAAACATTTCCCTGCAGAGAAAACACACAGCAAAGCTTCAGAAGCTGCTAATCAATAACATACATGTTTACTTTGTCCCATCAAACTTTGCTTCTGAAAATATCAACGTGAAACAACAAAAACGGGGCAACGGCACCGCAGATAAGCCCAGGGCCGACCTTACTGCAGTTTATTTTAGGTTGAGCAATGTCCGAATAAATAAACTATCTGAGGTTATTTTAGCTTCACAAGCAGAAAGAGTTCATGAAGGCTGAACAGAAATAACAGAAAATACATTTATAGGGCTGCAGCTGCACTTTTAATTATTGAGACGAAGTAAAAGTGGCAAATTCTGCAGCATTTTTTACAATATTAGAAAAGCATGAAATGATGCATAACTTAATTTGTGTTAAAAGCTCACACAATTATTAAGTTACTGCAACTTAATAATTATGATGTTAATAAGTAAGTTGTATTGATATGTTGATTATTTTTTAAATAACTGATAATTAGTTATCAAAAGGTGTTTAAAAGTTGAGATTTTTTGAACAGAATTTGAACCATTTGAAGCTAAAACTGGAACTTGAGGAGTTCTGGGTAGAAAATAAACACAGACAAAATGTTTTTTTGGATCTTAAATGCAAAACATATACATATATTGCCCATTTTTAGCTAAATTAAAGCTCAGAGTCTGTTCTTTCAGCAAGTGGCCATTTTCAGTCTGTGTGCTTCAGTTAATGATTGAATGGTAAAAGGTTCTCAATAGGAAATTGTTTTATTTACAGAATTTGAACCAAGTGACGTTGAAACTGTGTATATTATTTTACATCTTGACTTAATTTCAGCTGTGCGTTGTTCTTTCTGCAAATTTCATATGGTTGAGTCCGTATAATGATTAATCAATTACTAAATTAGTTGGCAATTATTTCAATAATCACCATTAATCGTTTCAGCCCTATATATTTTCCAATCAGACTGGAGCGCAGCTGCTGCAGCAGATCAATACTCACATTTGGACGAGCGGCCGACTCCACCCCATGGAGCGGATTCACGGCCCAAAGCTAGAAAATGAAGCCAAGGTGGAGCAAAAAGAAAGCCGTTTGAGGGGTTAGTTTCAAACGCAGAAGCAGTTAGAGACCAGCCATCTTAACGCAACGTGAGTAAACAGTTTTCCTACCTTGGCGGAAGGGAGTCTGCTGAGCCTGCAGCCTTATCTTCACAACGTCCAGCGGAGTGACTGCAAACAAATCCACACAGCCAGTCACAACAGGGGCAGCGAAACGGATGCAAATAGAATCAAAAAGGAGGAAAACATTGGAGTAAAAACTCTAAGGCTCTTTCTCTCGTTGTTTCTATATAAGCTAACCAAATAGAGATGTGAGGAGGGCTCCAGTGCCAGAGGCCAGCATCTGCTGCACTGGAGAGATCGCAGCCACTGGGCCGCCAACGGTCCGCTCCCCCATCTTGCCCACCTGTCAGACCAAACAAAAACATACAAAATAGCAGGTCGAAAACATCATGCACTGCTCCAACAAGCTACAAACCAGCAGGAGTGAAGAAAGCTGCGATTTGTTGCACATTTAGTCCAAAAAAACAAAAACAAAACAAGAAACTGACTCCTAGATGGAAAAATTACCGTGCATTGAAGCCCGAGGTGTCTTTTTTTTAACTGGGCAGGGTATGTCTAGGTGGAGTTGTTAAAACAAGGTCCTTGAAACATTTTGATAGCTTATCTTTCACATGCATGCTGCCTCCAAAGCCTCGCCTCCAGATCTACAACAAGTGACAGCCGTCTCAAACCGGTTTCCCTGCAGGAGGAGGCGTTTCTGCCGGCCTGTCCACTTCCTGAGGGCTCACTAATAATAACGTGGTCATTGCAGCTGCATGAGGCATACGGTTTGACCAAATGAGTCAGATTATTCAATGGTCACAGGAATTAGCTTGAAAGCTGCATAATCTTAACGGAAATCTCTCACGTCACACGACAAAAACACCAAAACAGCAGCCTTATGTTGACAGGATGCACGTTTGCTGTATGTAAAACACCAGATCCATAACCTGGCTTCATTATACAGTGGATTAAGGCTTCATTTTGTTTGTTTTTTAGCAAACATTTCAGCAGTTGAACACCATGTTCTTGTTCCCACCGCTGAAGTTCGCTTCCGATTGAGCGCTTGAGAAAACGTGTTTTAACAGCTTTTGAGGAAGTTGGGTTTCCTTGTATTAGGTTCAGGAGAAATGTGAAAATATATAAGGAGATCGAAAAAAACAGTCTACAATTAATGAGTCATTATTTTTATTTCTTGAACTAAAGTGGACTTGACGTATTTAGAGTCCTTAAAAATAGCGGAATAATCCTTTTTTGGCATCAATGTGAGACTTACTTCAGTGTATTTGTCTTTCTCGAATAAATACACAAAGAATAATTTTTTCTTGGTAAAATATCAATATGTACTAAAACTATGCGTTCAACAAAGGTGAGCAGGAACTCCTAGTTTCAGACAAAATTGTCTAATCTAGTTATCAAATGTGGATGTTTTGCTAACCGCTAACTGCAGCACGTTGATTAGCTCGGTAGCCATCTTGCTGTTTACAAGCTGCGAAGCTTTGCTATAAACTATGAGTTGACGTCACCCACCTCTTACTTTAGCTGCCAGCCTTTTCCTGAAACATAGGTGCCTTCACCCATGTCAGTTACTCGATCTGCGGTAGTTTGTTTTACTCAGGCGCTCCATTGCAGAGCGTCCCGAGTACAAAACGTTACCAACGTCTGGCCTCGCCGCCGTACATCCTCTCACGTACGCGAAGACCAGATTCAAAAAACATCTGCGCAACGACAGAACCTGCACGTTCGACCGAACGCATGATTTGTAGATCAACGTTCGGACGGACTCGGATTCCCCTGAGGCTGTTTCAGACGCTTTGGTGCCATCTAGTGGGCTGCAAAATCACTGGCTGCACCAGGAAGTTTCATGTAAATAAGTTTTCTGTTAGATTAAGTTACCGGTTAGAACGACAAACTATGCTACTTGATGATAAAAAACAAAAACAAACAAAAAACAATTCAATCAACTTATAGAAAAGTTTAAGAGTCACAATAAACACAGTGCAGACAGAGAGATCCACCTTTCCCCTCCCCGCCCTCTGACCAGGATGGGGGCGTATCGGGATGATGCAGGTTCGGCAGAACTCTTTGTGAGGATTCACTGTGGTGAGACGCAGCGGGGAAGCTCCACTCTCACTTCACAACAGCCTTTCTGTCTTCAGTAAAGGTAAGAACACTGTAAAACCTATTTTACTCTCAAAACGCTAGAAAAATGCTGACGAGTTTGAACAAACCTCTATGGCTGACACTTAAAAAGTTGATTTTTTGTATTCGCAAAATAAACTTTTTTATGCAAATTTCACATGTCTTCGTAATACTTATATATATTAAATATGTATTAGTTGTCACTGTAATGACGCTGGGAGTGTTGTGAACACTCGCAGCCTGTGAACACAACACTCCTTTGTGCAGGGAGACAAAGACAACGTGATAAGGAAGTACTATTACAGGAAATAAACAAATATGTCTGGGCACTGAGGTTCTGTAAATCTCTGTTTCTTTGTGTCAAAAAGGGTAAAATATAAATAATAACCATCATCTTCAGTTCACACAGACTAATTTTTATAACATAATAATTGTAAAAGTCACTATTTCGATGTTATCTGCATAGCTGCTCAGCAAAACCCTGGAATCCAACAGTTTATGCTGCTGTTTGAGGACTCAGATCATTTTTGAAAGGGGAAGAGGGGGGTTTCAAGTTTCACTTTCCTTTTTTGAGACTTCCTGTTAATGAGTGCTTTTCGCTGCTTGCAGATGCAGACCTGGGTTGTGATCTGTTGGGCTATCTTTGCCGTGGTTGGTGCAGATGAGTGTCCGGATGGAGGCAGGTGTGCAGAAGGTCAAACCTGCTGCAGCAGCCCAACGAACGGCTATGGCTGCTGCCCGTTTGATCAGGTACAAGTGGCTGCACAACAAATTTCTCTAAGCATCTTTCTGTCTGGAGTATCAGTTAAATGACAATGATGGAATACTATAATATGCTTTTACTGGTACAATACAAGATAATTCTTCTTATTATTACTTAGAAACTAATTTCTGCAAATAATACAACACAGACAAACAAATAATTTGTTATTAGCATGTTACAAAATTAGTTTTTCACATTTAATTTTAATTAAATGTACAAACCAATGAAGGAAGCGTTGTAGAACTATGCGTGTGACTTGGATTAGTTTTAGTTCCTTAAATGGGATTTATGGTTTATACTCCACTCTCTCTAGTGGGATGTTGTAATAGCAAAATAAACTATGTATTTCTCTACATTATATTCACAAACAGATACAGTACAACATATGTGACTGATTTCTGGAGTAAACATTTGTTCTGTTTTTTTCCCGCTAATTTAGGCTTCCAAAGTTTAAAAGCAGAAAACATTTGTTCATGCAAAAATTATTTATTTCCAAGAAAACCTATTTTTTTGTGAGAATTTTCAACCTAAAGTCAAAACTCTCCTACAAAACCAAATTTTGATCAACATTTTGTTGACATCAATAAAAATCTAATCACAAAAGGCTTCTGCACATCCTCATGACACATTCAGCTATGACGTACCGTTTTATCCTTATTAGGTCCATGTCGCAGTTAAATTGACATAGCAGATAAAGTTTCTGTACTCTAAAGTACTAAACGTTATTCTATAGTAGCGCTATTCATACCAGGAGGTGTTTTACTACTGTATGAACCAGATAAAAGCGCTCGCTTCGTTCAGAGTAGGAGATATCCGTACTAACTTTGGTAGTCAAAGTGTCCCTGCTACTCCCGTCTCCACAGGCTGAATGCTGCGAGGATCACATCCACTGCTGTCCAGCAGACACGGCCTGCGACTCAGAGGCGTCCCGCTGTGTGAACGCCACCGTGTCCATCCCGTGGATGGAAAGGACGTCCGCTCTCCAGCCGACAGTCTCTAAAGTATGAGTGACGTCCTCTTGTTTTCATCCAAGCATACGTAGTTCTTATTGTACACAATTTCACTACTTCAGCATATTTTTAGTCAAGTAAAGTAAAAAGTAGCTGTCCAAGAAATGACTCAAGTCAGACTAGAAAGTATTTGGTAAAAGGTTTGATCAATCATTCAAAATGTAAAAAAAAACATGATCAGACAGACCAAAATAACAAAAACTGCAGGTGTGTCTGTTTCTGGTGAATGTTTGGTTAAAACATGTTTGTTCTTCATTCTTGAAGTTACTCAGAGAGGGTAGAGTATCCACAAGTTTTACTCAAGTAAGAGTAGAAATACTTCATAAGAAAACTACTCAAGTAAAAATAATCGCACCGCACATTGGTCAAGAGTGTCCACATATTTTATTTTTGATTGGCGTGAAGACATGGGTTCCTCTATGCGTTGCACATGTGTTTGCCTACTAAGATGGCGCGGATCACGTTTAGTTCAGACTCGTGGGAACTATGCGTCCTCATTTGTTGTCCGTCCAGTCCTTCAGGATGATCAAGTCCTACATGGGTGAAGACGACGATAACATCTGTCCCGATCTGTCACGATGCCCTGCTGAGTTTTCCTGCCTGAAGGCTTTGACAAAGTTTGGATGCTGTCCACTAGCAAAGGTAATCAAATTTTTTTTTAGCCTGAAAGCTGCAGTATGTAACTTTTATTTGAAAAATGTATATATTTCTTACATGTTTGTTGAAGTCATGACTATGTTATGACAGCATGGTATGGATATAATCTTTGACAAAAAATGTAGCTTCTTTGCCTTGTCCCACTAGAAACAACCAATCAGAGCCAGAAGGCGGGTCTTAGTGCTGTCAATCATCATCTCTTCTTCTTGCTCTGTGCTAAGTTTCAGCTAGCATAGCCTGATGTGAATGCTCAGAGCAGTTAGCATAGCCACCGATGGCGGATAAACTGTTTTCCTCTAACGGTAAGTTGTTCACACATGTGGTTGACTGACAGCACTAAGCCCCTCCTCCTGGCTCTGATTGGTTGTTTTCGCTTGGAACGACGCATTTCGTCAGACTGGAATAGTAGCTGAGGGAGACGGTGGAGGAAATCGATTATCTGTCTCATAACAAACTGTCACGAAATATTTACAAATCTTGTTGTTTTGGATAAGTGAGGATTTCAGGGAGGTTTTTCTCACTTGATGCCGTCCAACAGGGAGTCTCCTGCTCTGACGGGAAGCACTGCTGTCCTGAGGGCCACCACTGCAGCATCGACAGCCGCTCCTGCATCAAAAAAGGTTGGATTCATCATAATATTCGTCTTTTTCAGTCTTTCATCTTTATTTAAGGCTGCAACTAATTCACCTAAAATTCAATAACATTTTGAAGCAAGGAATGCATTTTCAGCTGAAAAAAATAATTTCAATTATGCTAAAATCTCTGCCATTTACATCAATATAGAGTATGGCGGATCTATTGACTACTTTTTGGATTAAACAATTTAATAATTGAAAAGCAAAATATGTTTTCTTTACCAATGTTGAAGCAGGTGAAGTTTAAACTGCAACTTAAGGAAGTTAGGGTAGAACATATTTACAGACAAAGGTTGTTTTCTTTATTTTAATGCAAAATGTTTATTTTTTTAATTTTATTAGAGTTTTGGCTCACTTTCTGCTCTAATCATGTTCTGTCAGCAAATTACATTTTTTGAGTAATTTTACTGCAGTTAATGATTAATCGACTATTAAATTAGTTGATGATTATTTCAATCATCGATTAATCGTGATTAATCATTTCAGCTCGATCATTGTTGTCTTAGTTTTTGTAATTTTTTTGGTTTGCCTTTTTTTAAAGAACTCTTGACTGCCGTCCGGTGTAGCGATGGCGTTTCCGAATGCCCAGATGAAACGACCTGCTGTGAGACTCCAGAAGGCAAATGGGGTTGCTGTCCAATGCCAAAGGTATGCAGTAATCAGACTTCACTCATATTGCTCCATATTAGTAGTACTTCACACTGTGAGTGAGATAGTAAAGGAGGGAAATGGATGATTTGCATGACCCACATCGACTCACTTCCAAGTTATCGCGTCTTTATTGTGTCTTATCCTGGGCTGACGTGTGACTTTATTGTCCAAACAGGCTGTGTGCTGCGATGATAAGAAACACTGCTGCCCCGAAGGGACAACATGCAACATTGAACAAATGAAATGCATTTCCACATCTACCAAAAAGGAGCTGCCAATGTGGGCTAAGTTCCCTGCCAGGCAGAGAGCAGACTGGGAGAACCAGAACGGTGAGGATTGTGTCTCATCATGAAGGACTGATGAGCTGAACTTCACTATAATGAGGAAATCTGGGTTTTTCCAGAGGGTGAAGAAAATACCGTAAAGGCAGCCGATGGGGAAGAAGCAGAGAAATGCACTGATGCTGCGACAGCCAATCCACTTCCTCCACTGAAGGAGGAAGTGACTGTGTCATCTGTTGCTAAGGCAGACGGAGGTGAAATTTCTCTTCATGTTCCTTGAAAGTTTACCAGGAAGTGCCAGTTGTACACTAAGTAACATTCACACTGACAGGATTATTCACACTGTACTCAAATAAAAATAGGATTATTTCAACAAATTTTACTAAAGTGAAAGTATAAAGTAGAATTTACTCAAGTAAGAGTAAAAAGTACAGCATAGTAAAAATACTCCTAAAAGTAAATATTTTCAAAAAGGTTACTCAAGAACACTTACATACACATTAAAAAGACACAAACAGTCTGATGTTTAGGATAGGACTGTTTAAAAACACATTTTCCCAGCAGGAGAGTTGGATCAACTGAACTCTGGTTTCTCTTCCTCCAGTCAACGATGTGCCATGTGACGACGCCGTTGCCTGTCCTGACGGCACCACCTGCTGCAAGAAACAAGGCGGCGGCTGGGGTTGTTGTCCTCTGCCAGAGGTAAACTGGGACGATTTCTCAGAAATATTTTCAGAAAAGATACAACCTTGAAGGTGACCCGAAAGTCACATTTTGCACTTTTTTGTACTTCTGTTTGGGTCTCTACTTCTTCTAAAAACAGACAAAGCTCTTAAATACACCCAGTCATTTTGCTAATAGGCTTTAATATAAAAACTTAAAGCCTGTTTTGCTTTCATTACAAGCCATATATACGGCTTTTAATTTTTTGCGGCTCCAGACAGATTTGTTTTTATGGTTTTTTGGTCCAATATGTCTCTTTCAACATCTTGGGTTGCTGGTATAAACCATGGACCAATGGTAACATGTTTAAGGAAGCATAATATGTCACTTTTAACAGTTCAAAGTGCCGTTGAGTATTTATCTAATTCTTTATGTCCACCTTGTCATCCTCAGGCTGTTTGCTGTGAAGATATGATGCACTGCTGTCCAAAGGGCAAGAAATGTAACGTGGCAGCAGGAAAATGTGAAGACGGCCTTCTCTCCATCCCCTGGTTTGAGAAGAAACCAGCGATCTCCCGATCGGGTGTGGAGGTTCAGGCGGAGAATGTGCCATGTGACGACACCGTTGCCTGTCCTGATGGCACCACCTGCTGCAAGAAACAAGGCGGCGGCTGGGGTTGTTGTCCTCTGCCAGAGGTAAATTGGGACGATTTCTTAGAAATATTTTCAGAAGAGATATTTGAACCTTGAAGGTGACCCGAAAGTCACATTTTGCACTTTTTTTCTACTTCTGTTTGGGTCTCTACTTCTTTTAAAAACAGACAAAGTTCTTAAATAAACGATACAGCCGTTTTGCGCAATAAATAAATTTTTTTTTTGGTGTCTGGAAAACGAGCTGCTTTAAAAACCTCTGGAATATGACGTCATACTGCGCCGTTACCAAGCAGTCCAAGCTAAGTTTTAACACGTTCAATGGCTGCTGGAAAACAAAAGTCTTAAGTTGTTCAGTTACCATCCACAAACCAGTCACTGCATTATCGTTGGTTGTGCAGGGGGCCCCACTTCTGCTTTTCTAAGATGTCAGCTTGTTTAATTGCACAACTCTTTGTAGTCATTTTCCCACAATAGTGTAAATCTAAATGTTGATTAAATTGAAAGTGAC
This sequence comes from Poeciliopsis gracilis, assembly GCA_911649635.1. NCBI lineage: Eukaryota > Metazoa > Chordata > Actinopteri > Cyprinodontiformes > Poeciliidae > Poeciliopsis > Poeciliopsis gracilis. The sequence continues at coordinate 2,711,582 of CAJVRI010001527.1, forward strand.
AAGAGGTCCCACAAGCCCAAGACTGGAATCTTATTATCTGGGTTTTTATCTAATTCTTTATGTCCACCTTGTCATCCTCAGGCTGTTTGCTGTGAAGATATGATGCACTGCTGTCCAAAGGGCAAGAAATGTAACGTGGCAGCAGGAAAATGTGAAGACGGCCTTCTCTCCATCCCCTGGTTTGAGAAGAAACCAGCGATCTCCCGATCGGGTGTGGAGGTTCAGGCGGAGAATGTGCCATGTGACGACACCGTTGCCTGTCCTGACGGCACCACCTGCTGCAAGAAACAAGGCGGCGGCTGGGGTTGTTGTCCTCTGCCAGAGGTAAATTGGGACGATTTCTTAGAAATATTTTCAGAAGAGATATTTGAACCTTGAAGGTGACTCGAAAGTCACATTTTGCACTTTTTTTCTACTTCTGTTTGGGTCTCTACTTCTTTTAAAAACAGACAAAGTTCTTAAATAAACAATACAGCCGTTTTGCGCAATAAATAAATTTTTTTTTTGGTGTCTGGAAAACGAGCTGCTTTAAAAACCTCTGGAATATGACGTCATACTTCGCTGTTACCAAGCAGTCCAAGCTAAGTTTCAACACGTACAATGGCTGCTGGAAAACAAAAGTCTTAAGTTGTTCAGTTACCATCCACAAACCAGTCACTGCATTATCGTTGGTTGTGCAGGGGGCCCCACTTCTGCTTTTCTAAGATGTCAGCTTGTTTAATTGCACAACTCTTTGTAGTCATTTTCCCACAATAGTGTAAATCTAAATGTTGATTAAATTGAAAGTGACAAGAGGTCCCACAAGCCCAAGACTGGAATCTTATTATCTGGGTATTTATCTAATTCTTTATGTCCACCTTGTCATCCTCAGGCTGTTTGCTGTGAAGATATGATGCACTGCTGTCCAAAGGGCAAGAAATGTAACGTGGCAGCAGGAAAATGTGAAGACGGCCTTCTCTCCATCCCCTGGTTTGAGAAGAAACCAGCGATCTCCCGATCGGGTGTGGAGGTTCAGGCGGAGAATGTGCCATGTGACGACGCCGTTGCCTGTCCTGATGGCACCACCTGCTGCAAGAAACAAGGCGGCGGCTGGGGTTGTTGTCCTCTGCCAGAGGTAAACTAGGACGATTTCTCAGAAATATTTTGAACTTTGAAGGTGTCACTAAAGTCAGATTTTGCGTTTTTTCATACCGTTACTTCTGTTTGAGTCTCTACTTCTTCAAACAACAAACAAAGCTCTTAAATAAATGATACTGCCGTTTTTGGGCAATAAAATAATGTTTTTTGGTGTCTGGAAAACGAGCTGCTTTAAAAACCTCTGGAATATGACGTCATACTGCGCCGTTACCAAGCAGTCCAAGCTAAGTTTCAACACGTACAATGGCTGCTGGAAAACAAAAGTCTTTAGTTGTTCAGTTACCATCCAAAAACCAGTCACTGCATTATCGTTGGTTGTGCAGATCGACCCACTTCTGCTTTTCTAAGATGTCGGCTTGTTTAATTGCATATCTCTTTGTAGTCATTTTCCCATACTGGTGTAAATCTAAATGTTGATTAGATTGAAAGTGACAAGAGGTCCTTGAAGCTCAAGACATGAATCTTATTATCTGGGTATTTATCTAATTCTTTATGTCCACCTTGTCATCCTCAGGCTGTTTGCTGTGAAGATATGATGCACTGCTGTCCAAAGGGCAAGAAATGTAACGTGGCAGCAGGAAAATGTGAAGACGGCCTTCTCTCCATCCCCTGGTTTGAGAAGAAACCAGCGATCTCCCGATCGGGTGTGGAGGTTCAGGTGGAGAATGTGCCATGTGACGACACCGTTGCCTGTCCTGATGGCACCACCTGCTGCAAAAACAAGGAAGGCGCCTGGGCTTGTTGTCCTCTGCCAAAGGTTAGGAAACCAACAGTTGACCTGCAGCGAATTTGAAGAATATAGTTTCTGGAGCTGCTTTTTAGGGATTAAACTAGTAGATAGTAGGTATAAACGCGTTGCAACGCGATATCTCATCTCCTGCTGGTGGCTAAAAAGCTGCTTGCTGACAATAACCAGCATTGTTGTCATCATAATGTGCTAAATCCTTAATGAATGTGTGTTTTATAAAATAAAATGAGACACAATGTTTTACTACTAATCGTCAACATGACAACAACTAGATAAAAAGGCCAGGAAAAAGTTTTAATAAAAAAATCACAGTGAAAGGAAGGAGCTCAGCTATGCTAGCTTGACTTTGACAACCTTCACATTTAGATCTGCTGCAGAATTTGCTTTGTTTCGGTTCAGCAAAATAAATGCTGAGCCACACAACTTCTCCCTGGCAGATCATCAGCAGAGCAGTTTTTAAATCAGCAAATCAATCCCCGTTGTGACAGATTAGCTAATAGCAGTGGTAGCTAATCTGTCACTCTCATCACTTTTTAATAACCACATTAATAATCGTATAATATAAAAAAGATGAAAACATAAAACTGTATCGCTCTGAATGCTTTGAAATACCATACCGACTTTATTTATAACGCACTTTATACACCCACAGGACCAAAGTACTATACACAATCATAAAGTACAATGCAATTATTGAATAGAAAAGATTGAATATAAAATATATTTTACTATACAGACACAATAAAACAAAGTGAAACATCTCAGATTGTGCCAAAGAGAAAAGATGGGTCTTAAGAAGAGAACTGAGTGAAAATCATGCCGTAGTTTGGAAGCTGCCACAGAAAACGCAGGATCCCGTCTGAGCTGCTCTGTCTGCAGCCGACCTGAGGGAACGGGAGGATGTGTAAGACTGCAACATCTCAGACAGACAGGGAGGGGCAAGGCCATTAAGAGCTTTAAAAACAAATTAAAGGATTTTAAAATGAATCCTGAAATTTACTGTAAACGTGTAAGGAAGCCAAAATAGGGAAAATATGGTCAGATTTTCCTGTACCTCTTAAAAGACGTACAGCAGCATTTTGTACCCTGTGGAGCTGGGAAATATATAAATCACTGACTCCTATATAACGTGTATTACGGTAATCCAGCTGTGTGGTCACAAATGCATGAATCACTGTCTGGAAAATATAGGTTTTACTTTGGCTAGCTGCCTTAAGTGGAAGAAGCTGGACTTTACAACGGCTTTATTGTGGCTTCCAGCTTAAGACCAGCTTGACGTACTGCCAAAAATTACTACCTCTGTCTTATCTTCATGAAGTTTAAAAGAAATGTTTTTCGTTTCTATTGAATCCTCGTACATTATTGGCATTGTTGTCATTTTCTATATCATCTCTTGGCTTTGAATAACAGCAGAGGTTTTGCTAAATGGCTAACGCTAATGCCGTCCATACTTTCTGAAGGAAGTACAGACGCTTCCTTCCGAAGGCATCAAGTACCACCTTTAAAGAACACAATGGAGTCTATTATGCTTCTTTCTCCCATGGCTGCATCCGTATTTTATTTTATCTGACACTTTATTTGCCAGGCGGTGTGCTGTGACGACCATGAGCACTGCTGCCCTGAAGGCACCACCTGTGACCCAACCAGCACCAGTTGTTTACAAGCTTCAGCCTCCAGGGCCTTCATGCTGCAGGTTGCTGCGTTCACCACCCCGGCACTCACCACCACAACCCAGAGCTTGGTGACAACCACAGCAGAGACCAGTGAAGAGGATGAGCGACCCACAGAAGAGGGAGATAATGAAGATGAAGAGGAGGAGGAGGAGGAGGAAGAAGAGAAGAATCAGTGTGATGAACACACCAGCTGCCCTCGGGACACAACCTGCTGCTTCATGCAGTCGACTAAGAAGTGGGGCTGCTGCCCACTGCCAAAGGTGAGTTCTACTACTTGCTAGACCGGTTTACTTTGCTCTCATCCAAGTAGAAAGTCTGGTTTGTTTGAGGAGGTGTGAATGCATAATCGAGCTCTGATACGAGCCAAACAAGTTAACTCTGATCCACCTACAAACCGCGGTCTCTGTCTGGTTGAAGTGAATTCAGGTGCAATTCTAATGCATTTTGAACGCCAAGCAGTCCAGAGACTGTTCCAGAAGCAAGAAGCGGGTTACAGTGCAGAGCATTCTGGGTAAATACAACCAGAGCAAACGTGCTAACCTAGCGCTAACAGGAAAAATGGCTCACCGTCTTTTGCCGAAGAGAAAAGAGAAATCCTACAACCGGTAAAAATCCTCTTCAAGTTTGTTTAGATTTTGTGAAAATGGAAGATCTTCAGAGGTTTTTGTTTCATCTCCCTCAGTGGTTCTTGGTGCAGCGCCCCCACAGGCGAGGAGGGGAACAGGTTTTCTAAGGATTTGGTTCAGTGCAGTTTGGAAGCACAATGCTGCATTAAGGCCAATGTAGAAAAGAAAAAGAAGTACATTTTCACAAAAAACTTTTTTATCACACAATCTAAGAAATTTTCTAGGAAAATATAATAAAAAGTAAAAAGTTTTGACTTTTTAAACTAAGAAAATGTACAAAAGTCATAAATTTTAGAATTTTCAAACTCAGGGATGAGTTTAAAAAATGTTTTCTGTCTACAATGGATAGAAAATAATGACTCTATTGTACGAAACTGAACCGCAGCAGCTAGAATTATAGAAAATGTTGCAACTTAAGTCACCAGTTGAACCGAGTTTAACAAACTTTGAGGTGTGAAAACTCTCTTGAGCTGCTTAGCTAAACTCATAAAGACGTTTTAGCCAAAGAAGTGCTGTAAAAATGTGACTCATGAATCTGAACTGCGTTCATTTCTTAATAATAATGTAGTTCAAGTACCAGAATGCATCTTCATTTATGGAAGGAAAACTAGGACTGCTGACCTTCCACTAGTGACCACATCCAACTGCACAATGGCTCTAAAGTTTTGAGTCTTTTGTGGAAAAAAAGGAGAAGTTAGTTGTAGAAACAGTTGTTTATATTTACTGAACAACCGACAAAGGAAGTTAAATGTCAAAGTCATGCAAACAAACAAGAAGAAGCTATTTAATGTAAAAGTTGCAAAACAAGAACACTGATGATTGTTATCAATATTACTGACACAAACCCCCAATATTGATGCAGATTCCTCAAAATAGGAAACATTTTGGTTCATTTTCTCAATTAAAGACAAATATTTACTTACAAAAAATATTTCAATGATTACACTGCAAAAATTCACATTTTTACCAAGTATTTCTGGTCTAGTTTTTAGTGGAAATATCTTAGTACATTTTAAATAAGACAAAACTAACTTATAAGTAACTTTTCAGCAAGAGATTTGAGTTGTTTACAGTTAATAATTCCTTAATATTGATACAAAACAAAAGTACAAGTTATTAACAAATTATTTACCTTATAACAAGATATTGTTCACCTGTTTACGTTATGTAAACATGTAAGGTAGTTTAGCCTGTTTTCAAAATATACAAAGATATTTGCAGTAGAGCCCAGACAAAAATACTTGGTAAAAATGAATGTTTTTACAGTGTACCTCAGACTGCGTGTTTTTTATTACTTAAAAGACACTTTTCCTAGAGTATGGAGACATTTTTTTCTACAAGTAGAAAAGCACAAAAAAGATAAATACATATTATACTGAACTAAAAAAAAGAAGAGAATCCAGATTTTTAAACCATTAGGACAGTTTTTGTGTTTCATATAAATGTTTTCTAGAGTTTTGGAGCCTGCAGCGTGGTAAGTATTATTTCATTTGAGTGTTTGACTCTATAAAAGTGAAACATAATACATTAACGCTTTGCAATAAAATCAAAACCTGCAGATTTACTACAATTAAATTTTCACAATACCACATCAGTTGTTATAATCCCCGGAGGTGTTGGCTAAAGCAGATAATAGATTATTGATTTTATTTTCTAATCTACATACATTTGGCATCTAAGAGGCAAATATCACAACCAGCATCTGTAAAATAAAAAAGAGTCACGTTAAAAGATGCTGCAAAAGCCACAGAGAAGATTTGAAACCATCCGGTTAATTCAGCCACTGACAACTCAGCTCATATTTCTGACCTTCAAACTTATTTTCAGTTCTGTTTTCTATCAAATGACAAAATATCTCATCACCCACACAGCTGCCACACCAGAGTACACTCAGGTGTTCAATCTGACCCAAAAAAATCTGCAATGACTTTTATCACACCTTCTGGTGCTTTTAAATTAATAGAAATATAATCAAAAATTATTTTATTTCCCTGAAATAAATTCACACACAGATCAATATCTCATTTATTCTTGATAATTTGCTTTATGCCTGTGTTTTACAGCTACACTGCAAAATATATATAAATATATTTTGTCTACATTTTTATCTTAGTACAATCGAAATAAAACAAAACTAACTGGGAACATTTTAGCAAGAAATATGAGCTTGTTTTAAATAAATAATTTCTTAATATTGATTTTAAAAAGTTCCAGTAGCAGATTTTATACCCACAACCAAACATTTTTATAAGTGAAATAATCTGCCAACTGAAGCATTGAGTTTTTCTAACCAATATTAAGAAATTGTTGTTTGAAAAGTCACTTGTTAGTTTTGTCTTAGTTAAAGTTCACTAACATATTTGTAATAGAACAACTATATAATAATAATTGGTCATTTCTAATCTACATTTTTGGTTTTATGTTAGGCATTTGCCAAAATAGTTCGAATTAACAGTAATAAGTGCCTGAAAACGATTAAACTGAGTCATTAAATGCTTGTGTTTCGCTTCTTGATGTCAATCCTGTCATGTGACTGAAGTGTCTTTAATGTCAAATCATGGCACAGGAAGTGGTGAATTTAAATTTAAATGCATCTCTTTTTCCTGTGACTGAGAGTTTGGTCTTACTACTGAGGAAAGCAGAAGTACCAATCAGGCCGCATGGCTGATGTGAAAGTCACACTTCCAACTCTCACTTCTTCTGCCAGGCCGTGTGTTGCGCCGACGGCGACCATTGTTGCCCGGAAAACTACAAATGTAAGGAGGACAAGACGACGTGCGTCAGAGGGGAAGTGGAGATCCCGTGGTACACCAAACTCCCCGCCATTACCAGCGTACAGGTTGATCCCAACAACGTCCAGTGCGACGCCGACCACCAGTGTCCTGAACGCACCACCTGCTGCAAGCTGTTCACCGGCGAGTGGGGCTGCTGCCCGCTGCAAAATGTGAGATTACCGGCCGATTCTGAACCTCCGCCATGTTGAAATCAGTGTCCATTAGTGATGTGTGGATTGACACTCCAATATCGATATCTCCCGATACCTTAATAATTTAGTTACTTTCTAACGTGCTCTTAATAAGCTACATTATCTCAAAATATTGACATTTGGATTTGAGGATCAAATTGGAAGCATAAAAGGTTCTGGTTTGGTTTTATGCTTTTTATGCAGCAGGGTTGATGTTTTCTGGTGTTTTCTGCTCAGGCGGTGTGCTGCTCAGATAAGGAGCACTGCTGCCCAGAGGGCTACACCTGCGACGTCGTCTCCAATTCCTGCCAGAAGCTCGTCTTGTTGCAGCTGGAGACGCTCCCGCTGACACCAGTGTTCCTGCCTGAGTACCATCTTCAGCTCACGCCGCTGAAGCACAGAGACATTCAGTGTGACGAACAGACAAGCTGCCCGGACGACAACACCTGCTGCAGGACGTCTGCCACCACCTGGGGCTGCTGCCCGGCTCCTCATGTAGGAAACACTTCACTGTCACCTTCAATCATGCATTTATTTGGCTTAATTAGTAAATAAGTTGTGAAGTTAGACTCTTTAATCACAGATTTATCTTAACAACTCTCCAGCATTAAGTTTCTGATGCATTTGCTGCTGCAGACTCCACTGGTTGATCACTAGACCAGTTGGATATTTTCTGGATTTCTAAGCACAAGTATAGAAAAAGATCAGTGCCACCAAAAAATTATTTAATCTCAAAATTCTGATTCTAATCTTTTATCTTATTTCATTTGTCGCAGAGTTTCTTTTAAAATTATTTCCACTTGTAATGAACTAATTTCTGAGCCTAAGCTTACTTGTGCTTTTTTTTGAAAGAACGCGTTTCACAGTGAAATTGTACGATAATGACAGCAAGACCACATTTTTTATTGTCTGACATTAAAGTTTGCTTGATTATACAAAACATGAGCAACAAAAGTCAAGGTGCAAGCCATAGAACTGTATCATACAAATGTTTTAAATGCTGTTGCATGGAGTTATTTAACCTAGAGCGCCCTCTGTTGGCCATGCAGGCGGTGTGCTGCAGCGACATGAAGCACTGCTGTCCCGCCGGCTCCACCTGCACAGAGGAAGGATCCTGCGTCCAGAACGCCGGCCTCAACTGGAAGACATGGGGCATGTCCTCCGACAACAAGAAGAGAGCTTTAATTCTATGAAAACATGCTGAAATTCATTTCTACTTGAAGAAAATAAATATAAAATAAATTTAATACTTTGTGCTAAATGTGAACAGTAAAACTGAATTGCACTTAAGGAGGCTGTTAGGGGAACGTGAGCTCAGATTGAAAAGTTTCTGTCTGCATGTTTGGTGCAACAGAAGGTTGTTTTTCTCCTGCACACACAGTTTAATACATGAAACTCTAACAAATCAAGAAAAAACTGAAACACTCCGAATGCAAAATAAATCTTCTCACTAAATCATTGTTGTCATGATCTGCTGCCTTTTGTTCACAAACTGCATTCCTGTCAATAATCTGTCATTTTTCTCCAAATCAATAATAACCAGTAACTGTCTGGAATGAACTGTCACATTTAAATGATTAACATTCGTTTTGTTGGTGAATCAGCTTGAGACTTCATATTGAATTGAAAAAAAAAAAGTGTGGATTGGTTATTCATTTAATTTTTCTCATCAATCAAACTTATTGATTTGGGACAAAACTATGAATTTAATTGTTGCAACTTAATTAAAAAACAAATCTGTGTTTTACATGAAACTAATAAACAAGAAATTACATTAAAATGTTTCTTTTCTCATTTTTTTTTTTTTTTGTGTAATAACATCATAAATATAATTTTAAACTAAACCTGCATTATTAAGAAAACCATTTTGTTTTTTAACCCTCTTAATTCAGTTTGTTGATTAAAATAAACAGCTGTTGGTATGTGAGCTACATACACAATATGTTTGCAATTGGGACCAAAATCCCAGGTTTATTGTATTGAGTAAAAAAAAACAACAACTTTTTTCTTTTAATTAGAATTGTTAAAGCTATTTTTACTTTTTCACTTTTATTTGCAATAATTACAGTAAACTAAAAATACAGTTCATTAATAATACAAGATATTAACGTCTGATTTTTGTCTTAATGGGATTTGTAAAACATTTTTGTTATGATACATGAATAGGATTTAAAACATTTGCATGGTTACAATTAAAAAAATACATAAAATCAAATGCCCAAATGCAATGTTTTGGGGTTTATTGTCTGTAAGATTTTTTGTTTGTGTATTTTAGTTTAAGTTTAGTTTAGGTTCCTACAAGTTCAATGAAAATCAATCTATGTTTTCGAATTAAATTCAAAAATACCCTAAGGAAATGTAATAAATTAAGAAAAACGTTACATTTGTGACCCTATTAACTATTAAATCAAATTAAAAGCAAAAACAGGCAGATAAAAAATAGCTTACATTATGTATTTTATTTTGTACATCCCATATCAAGTCTTTATGTCAGTGAAATCTGCACTAACACAGTTTGGTTTGTGGATTGGCAAACCAATTTCACATTGATCTTCAATTCTACAAAATTATTCCAACGTCCACATATGGCCCTCACACCATACTTTGAATTCCCCTTGTGTCAAAAACTACTGCCACCTACTGACCAACCTGCGAACCTGCATAGGATCACAAAAATTGCAGCACATCTGGTAAATATGAAGTAATTTATTCTTCAATGTAAAAACTAAATATTAGTGTCAATTTGCAACTGAAGACCAATTAAATTATTATGATTGAGGGGGAAATGCAGTGCGTGCATACCAGTTTTAAGTTAAGTAAATAAAATACGTCTTTAAAAAAAATGTCTTGGCACATTTTGTCTTCCATACTTGTTGCAGAAGACTGTACTAGCAAGCAAACCACCCACGTATTTATAAATATAAATGTAACAGTAACTGTTACATTGCCTACAAATACTAGTTCACAAATAGGGAAAAAAGTATTTAAATTTTTTATTTTGAAAATTCCCGAATCAACTGTTTCCTGTGAACTGTGCGTTAAAGAGCAGCTTTACAAACCTGCGCACTGGGAGCGACGTATAAGAGAAAGAAAGGTGAACGTAATGCAACGTCAACCTAAAACTAAGGGAAACTCTCGAGGAAGTTATGGCATTTTACTGTCATTGCATAAATATTCTTTGTAAAATCTGAATGATCTTTTTATTTGGAGACATACTCTTAATTTAATTTTATTTTATTTCATGTAATAAAATCTGAGGTTGATATGAGTTTAAATAGACTAATGTATCTTGGGAAAGCCCAGATGATGATGATGCCATTGCTTATATTAGAGCAGGGTTTCTGCAAATGTTAAAGTCCAAAGAGAAATTTCCCCTCTAGCTAAATAAAACTGGAACTTTTTGGAAACAAACAAAAAATACAACCTGTAAACTTATATTTCTGAAATATAATATAAAACATTAGATCCCTAAAAAAGGGCTGGTTCTTTTAATGTCATTCTGTTGTGAAAATTCAATGCAATAAGTTTTTCATAATTTTTAATAGATACATTTTAAAACATTTGTTTGTTCTTAAGTATTTTAGTCTAAATTATTAGGCATTATTGTGGAAGGTCCAAAGAGTAACTTGTACTGTGTGTGTTATATAAAAAAAATATACGCTTACTGTTATTTGATAAAAATGTATAGTTTATCATGCTAACTTTAAAAAGTAAATGCAGACTTTGCTCGTTTTTTGTGAAATGCTTTTATTGTGAAGGTTAATCCTCTCCACTTCCGGTGAGTCATTGTTCGTTGAAGCTAACTTTGGTTTTTCTCTGTTTACGTATGAATCATCTTTTCCAAGATGGCGATGCACCTGTTTCTTTGGCGATGATCCTCTTAATTTTTGCGCAGTTTTTATAAAATAACCACCGGGAACACGTTGTCGACAAACCGACTGTGGGTGAGGTTTGTCTGAAGTCGCCAGAATGTCCACGGAGGAGCTGTCCGCTTCGGATAGCGAGACAGTGTTCGCCAGCGCCGGGGAGCGATGGGCACCGGTAGGCGCCGTGTCCAGCCCCGAGGAGGAGAGCGGCGGCCGGCCGAGGCAGAGAGGCTCGTCTTCGGCCACCGATGAGGAGATGGCCGCCCGGCTGATGAAGCTGGAAGAGGAGCAGGACTTGTTGAATTCGTCTCTTTTAGCGCTAACGTCGCACTTCGCACAGGTTCAGTTCCGACTGAAGCAGATAGTTCACGCTCAGAGCGAGGAGAAGGAGAGGATGCTGGCCGAGCTGGAGGAGTTCGCCTTCCGCGGCTGCCCGCACGTCGTGGGCTGCCGAGCCCAGGACGCCAAGCAGCTGGAGAACTCGGTGAGACTTCCGGTTAATTCTGCTTCAGAGGGACATTTAATAACATTAAATGTTGTTTAATGTTTCTGGAGTGGTTAGGCTTGTAAACACACAAAGAATATACTTAACAGAAAAGGAAGCATTTAATATATAATCGGTGTTAAAACAAAAATAATTAACTGTCTATCTCTAAATTAAAATTTGAACAAAAAGGGAGTTAATTAATCTCGGAATAAAAAAAATACTTGGAAATTTCAAATTCAAAGAAATTGCTAGAAAAAAAAATTAACTTCATATAAATTTTCTTTACAAAAAATCATTTTTGCTTTCAAAGCTCACATTAGGGTGCAATGTTTTGATTGGTAGGAAACGTAAAGCGTAGACACATTTTTTTTAGGCAAAAAGACTTATGCCACAAATTTGCCAGTGCTGCTCATTTTAGTTTTTGGGGATATGTCAAAGTCAGATGGATCGGTGCGTCTATCCTTAATGCAAGCTTTAATTTATGCCGCATGTGGTTGCAAGTGTTTTTTTCTGCTAATACAGATGCATAATTACCATCGTGTTTCCAGATCTCTGGTGGAAATGTTGCCTTGTTGAAACCTCCTGCAGCAGCAGATCACTGTCTGCTTTAAAAACAGCTGCTTTGTTCCACTGCTTTTCCTGCTGATTGGGGTTTTCAGCTTGTTGTGTTTCACTTAAAAGCCTCTTTTGTTTCTTTTGTCACATGCTTCATTTGCAGGAAGATCTGGTGAGTAGATCTTGTGTAAACATTGCACCAAAAGCAGCTTCTGAGAGGCGCGTGTGTGGCTGATTTATAATGGGTGTGTGTTTGTGTGTGTCCTGTCAGAGCGAGAGGGAGAAGCGGGAGCAACTGGAGGCGCAGAGGGAAAAACAAAAAGATCTCATCATCCAGTTGAAGACGCAGCTGGACGATCTGGAGCACTTCGCCTATCAGGAGGGCAGCTACGACTCGCTGCCGCAGTCCGTTGTCATGGAGAGGCAGAAGGTGTGGAAATGCAAACATGCGTCACGTCTCGCATCATAAAATCCACAGTACTTCCACTTTTAAACATCAGGCTTATTAAATCCAACATCTAAAACATTCAGATTAGAGATGCAAACAATTAATTAACCAATCAATTAATTTTTATTAGTGATTTGTTAGATTAAAATGAGTTCCAATCATCAACCAACAGCATCCACTTAGATCTTCTTTAGTGTTGTAGTTTGACCGCCATCCAGCAGAGGGCGCTGCTGGTCAGGAGCCTTTGATACCAACACATAAATGGTGGCGATGTGAGAAACTGTCCAACTTAGCAAAAACTTGGGCATTTCTGACTTTCAGCTGCCAGAAATTTCTACATTTTTTTCTTCAAAATTTCTGAGAATTGTCTTGCAAATTTTAAATTTTTTGTACAAAATGTTTGAGATTGATCTAAAAATTTCTGACATTTTTCTCATAAATTTTTGGCTTTTGAACTTTTTTTTCTACAGTGAAGGTAATTCTCACATATTTGATTCTTTATTTAAGAACCCAATTGGTCCTTGTTTTTATGCTTTATGAATGTGGCAAAGATTAATGTGAGAAAAACACATTTTCTATTTATTCAGTCAGTATTTAATACAAAATAATGTTAAAATTAGATGTGTTTTTTTATTTTGTATGTTCTGAAACATTTAGCGCTTTTTTGTTACGGAAAGAGAAAATGGCCGCTTTAGTCAATAAGATCAAGCAACTTTAGATTAATTCAGTAATTGATTACTTTTATTACAAATATGCTCTCCTACCAATGAGAAATCTTGTGCAGAGTTGAAGTTATATTTAGACAAATATTAGCTTTTTGTTTGGTTTCCCAGAAGCAACGCCACTTTGCGTGTTTACATACCTCAGTGTCGCATTCAAGGAAGTCACGGATAAACAGCTTCTGGAATTCTCTGATTAGTTTGGTGAGAATCGACCAGGAAATTGTTTTAGATCAGGAAATGTTGAGATGACAGGAACTGGGTGAGGTTTCTTTACCGTTGTTTGTTTGATTGGAACAGTGATCCCAACTCCTAAGTTAGTTTAAAAATAATGAATCTGTTGTGAAAGGACAGTCAATTTCTCAAAATTCCTTCAGTTTCCAGTTTTGTTTCCTTTTCCCCCAAAATAGATTATTTTATGATGCTCATGGCTTTTATTGATGATTATCAGGCGGGAAGAAAAACACAGAGCAACGGTCTCTACTTCCAATTTTATTAGTTTTGTGTTTTCAGTTTTCTATTAAATGTTAATTACATGTCTGTTATTACCAAAATGGTTTAATAGGACTATTTTACTAAAATGTAAACATTTTTATTATACTGTACTGTTTACTTTTAGTTGAGTAATTTTATTATAAAATAACGCTACTCTAAATTTCTGGATTTTCTACCCAGTGAATAATAAAACAAACATGTTTTAACCAAAAATTCACCAGACAGAGACACTCCTGCAGTTTTGTTAAAGTCTCATATATATATATATATATATATATATATATATATATATATATATATATATATATATATATATATATATATATATATATATTATAACAAACTGATTTAGAAATTTTAAACAATTTTTGTTTCTTTTGAGAATTATTGTCATTTTGGTCCCTAAAATAAAAAAAATTCCACTTAGTTTGATATTGTGGTCTGACTGATGATGCCATTTTAAAATCATTTTATCAGTTACTCAGGACTTAAAACAAGATGGCTGCCTTGGCTGTGCTATGGAAGCTGAAATCCAAATGTTTCAAAAATTAGATCGTTAAAAAGCCAAAAACAATATTAGAATTGATGTAACGCCCTGGTTTTAGTTTATTTGGTTTTCTGACCAAACCTTGATGGAAATTCCCCCGGAGTGATTTTCATGCTTTGTTTTACCTTCAGCCTGTTTCTGTTTCCAGGTCATCATCGACGAGTTGATAAAGAAGCTGGACGTGAATCTGAACGAGGACATCGGGAACTTGTCCCCGGAGGAGCTGAGACAGCGGGTGGACGCCGCCATCGCTCAAATCGTGAACCCGGCCCGAGTGAAGGAGCAGCTGGTGGAGCAGCTGAAGACCCAGATCAGGGACCTGGAGATGTTCATTAACTTCATACAGGGTACGCAGGACACACACGTGTTCATTCTGGGTTTTATTCATGTTAGATCGTCTCTTTTTAATCATAATTTTGGCTTTTCTCATTTAAAGACGAGGTGGGGAACCCTCTTCTGTCAGATGGAGGGCGGAGTCAGCAGCCGCAAGCAGGCGGAGCCAACGGCAGAGCTGCAGGCATGAAGAAGAAAGGTCAGCTTATTACAGACAATCAGAGAGTCCGTCCATCCTTAGAGAGTCTTAAAATGTATTAAATTCACAAAAAAAGAGAATAAATATTTCCTTAAATAGGTTAATCACAGGTCTTACATTTTGTTTGGCAGGACGTTTCAATCCAGGATATTCCATGTAGTTATTATAGAGAGAGAGAGAGAGAGAGAGAGAGAGAGAGAGAGAGAGAGAGAGAGAGATACAGGTCCTACATTTTATTTGTAATGGTCTTAAAACACTTTAAATGATAGTTGGTGAAACCAGCAGAGTCCCAGTTCTCTGCTGGTTTCATTTAGCTGCCTCTCCCTGTGTTTCTGCCCCCCACAGTGGACCCGGTCCAGGCCGAGCGGATGCGGGCCACGGGCCTGCAGCTCATCCAGAAAGCTCTGGCCGTGCTGCAGATCTTTGCTGCCAGTCAGTTCGGCTGCTCGGCCGGCCACGTCCCCCAGAACCTTTGGCCCCAGGACTGTCCGGGCCGGGACTACGGCCCCCTGCTGCAGCGCCTGGAGGCGGCCGTGGAAAAGGTCCGGGTCCTGGGCTCGCGGCGCCATCCCTCGGTGGAGCACGTGGTGAGCTACAGCGGCGGGGCGGCGGCGGCGCTGGGGGCCCGGGACGAGCTGACGACGGCGGTGAGGAAGGAGCTGGCGGTGGCGCTGAAGGACCTGCTGGCCCACGGCCTGTTCTGCCCCTCGCAGGCCATGAGCCTGGTGCTGGCGCCCATCTCCTGCCTGCTGCCCTACCGCCCTGTTCCGCTCGCCATGCACCCCTGGGAACTCTTCGTCAAGTACTACGAGTCCAAAAACGGGAAGGCGTTCGTGGAATCGCCGGCCCGAAAGCTGTCACAGTCCTTCAGCCTGAAGGTGGACGGCGGCCCGGGGACGGTGACGCCCAAACACTCGCTGCTGTGTGCCGTCCACTCGGTGCTGAAGGAGCACGGCCGCTACAAGCGCGGCCCAGACTCGGAGCTCAAAGCGCTGGTGTGCATGGCGCTGAACGAGCAGCGGCTGGTTTCCTGGGTCAACCTGCTCTGCAAGTCGTCCACTCTGATCCTGCCGCACTACCAGAGCTGGAGCTACATGGCCCAGACGGGCTTCGAAGGCGCCCTGCGCATCCTGGGCCGCATCAGCCACCTGCGCTTCAACCTGCCGGTGGACCTGGCCGTGCGGCAGCTCAAGAACATCAAGGACGCCTTCTGACGAGGCGCTCTGCGGCGCCGTTCACTGCAAAAACACGAAGTCTGACCAAGAGTTTCTGTTTGGTTTCTGTTCCACATGTTTCATTATGTTTAAAATAAGACAAAACTAAATCACAACTAAATTCAGCAAGAAATACCAACTTGTTTTAAGTCAGTTCTTATCAAATGTTGATAGAAATAATTCGCTGGCAGATTATCTCAGTTATGACTTAGGGAAAAATGTGTTGTCATGGAAACTAGTACTTTTTATCACTATTCAAGAACTACGTACTAAGAAATTCCTATATCTTGCTGAAAAGTTAGTTTTGTCTTATTTCAAGTGTACTAAGTAGTTTTGCAGTGTACAGGTTGTTTACATGTGCATGAATGTGTTGGCCTGCTTCTCCTCTAAACATGCTTTACGCTGCAAAAACACAAAGTGTCACCAGGTGTTTTTGTTTCAAATGTCTCATTATGTTTAAAATAAGACAAAACCAACTCACAAGTAACATTTCAGCAAGAAATACCAGTTTGTTTTAAATCGGTAATTACTCGATGTCGATAAAAATCATTGCTTCACTTTTAACATGGGGAGGAATATTTTGTTGCCATGGAAATGTGTACTTTTTATCAATATTCAAGCACTATTTAGTGAAAAAAGCTCCTATATCTTGCTGAAAAGCTTCTTGTGAGTTAATTTTGTCTTGTTTTAAGTCTACTAAGAAAATAGTCAAAAATACCTAAGACTTTGTGTTTTTGCAGTGTAGCGTCACCTGCGATGACCTCACCTTTAGCCTTCAGCCTAACGCCAACGTCTTTGTGACCTTTGCTCAGCAGCTTCTTCCTCTGCTGGACCTGATGGCGCTCTAACCTATGCAGCAAACATCCTGAGGAGACATACACTCCAAAAACACTAAATCTTACAGTATTTTTGTCCAGAGTTTGTTTAAAGTAAATAACTCATCAGTGTGGATGAAATAGTGCTAGCAGATTATTTCCTATAATATGGGAAACATATAAATGAAATAATTCACCACTAGAACCAGCACTTTTTCATCAATATTAATGAATTATTGACTCTACCAAGCTTCTGTATCCTGCTGAAAAGTTACATGTTAGTTTTGTCTTATTTTGAGTTTACTGACATATTTTCTGTAGAAACTAGAAAAAAATAGTTGGTAAGATTTTGTGTTTTTGCAGTGTATGTAGATGGTGTTAGTGAAGGAAGAGGAGCAGAAACATTCCTGATAAACTCTAGTTCTTGTTTATAATGATGTTTCGCAAACAGGAAGCCTCTTTGTAGCAAAAATCACCAAAATAAAAGCTCCGTGTGTGTATGGGTGGCGTTGCTGTTATCGTGCAGCTTTTTGGTCAAATTAACCACTGATTGTGTTCCTGTGTTTCAGTTCTGACTTTTGTCTCCTTGACTGAGCTGCTGCTAATGATAATTTTTATTCCAGATTTTATTTTATTTTCAATGAACAGAAAATCATGTTGGTAAAAACCTGAATGTATGAACCGTAGATGCTATTAAACTGACCTTTGTATATTTGTTGTTTATTTTGTTCATGTGTTTGAGTCAAGCCTTCAGTTGTAGAGCACCTTTCCAAACTTCAGTTGTGTTTTGGATATATTCACTGCACACTTTTTGTTTTTGTTTATGTTTAGATGTTTATTTATTAGATAAATTGCTTTAAACACTTAAAGTGGCTGCTGTTCTGTAACTGTAGCAGTTCAGCCTGGGAGCATCGTTGAAAACAACTATTGCTATATTTATTTAATTTAAGATGGTGTATGGGAACATATGAATTGTTATTTTTGGTTTTATTATATTTAATGTCAACCTGCAGCTGTAAAATAATAATAAACCTAGTAAAAAGAAGCTTATTTTTTAAATCTTTGCTTCTTTCGTCTGCAACCTCCAGGGGGCGTCACATTTCCTCATCTTTCCTCTACCTATCTATGCATTGTGTTTCAATGTGTACTTAATAAAGTATCCCAATCTTCAAATATTATATTTCAGTCACGTGTTTTACTTTGCGATGCAACATTAATACATTTTAATTTTTTTATTTTTAAAATTTTGGCTACTTTCATGTTGTTGGGGATTACAGAAAATTAAGTAAATTGAATATTATTAAATCAACTGTAAAATAAAGAAGGGTGGGCCTTTAAATAAATAAGTACGGACTCCGTAATAAGTCCGTACTTATTTAAAGTCTGTACTTTACAATGTTACAATTTTAAACATTCATATTTGAAATTTAAAAATAGTATTTGCATTTTACATTTAGATGTTTAGAGATATATATATATTTTCCTAAAAGGATCATCCCGATATTTCCAAATTAAAATTATTCAGGAAGTGACGTATTTCACGTTTGCCCTCTGGACTTCCTTTTCCTGTTAGCGGCGGCCGTAGAGAAGCATCAGTGAGTGAATTTTCCCTCAAAATAATCCACATCCATCTGGTATAATCTGGGTTAATTTGTTCTCTTTATCACCGTATATCACAGATTACACTCCGTAGTGTAAACGTCGACCTGATATGTAGTGAGTTTATGTTTGCTTAAAGATGAAAATTAGTTGTTTTGCTGCGGTGGGATCTCTTCCCCAGCGCACTTTCCAACATGGCAGCCTTCTTAGGGCTAAAGCTGCACCTTAGTTTCAGTGGCGTATTGTATAATTATTTTAACGTATTCTGATTTTATGTGGACGTGTTCTTTGTCAAGCAA
Source organism: Poeciliopsis gracilis (assembly GCA_911649635.1). NCBI lineage: Eukaryota > Metazoa > Chordata > Actinopteri > Cyprinodontiformes > Poeciliidae > Poeciliopsis > Poeciliopsis gracilis. The sequence continues at coordinate 2,730,307 of CAJVRI010001527.1, forward strand.
CTCACCTAACTTTAGAAACATCCAAAGTGATTAACAGAGTGAATATTACGTATATAAACACGCTTGTTTGATAGCTTGCAGTTAGCTGAATGCTAACTAGCCTGGCTGTCCGGGAGCAGCAAGGCGATAATAAAATCAGATTGTTCTGAGTTTGCCTCGATTTTTAACAGATTTACTGCTTTATGACAGGAATGGGCAAGTTCATGAAGCCGGGGAAGGTGGTGATGGTCCTGGCAGGACGCTACGCCGGACGCAAAGCTGTCATCGTCAAGGTACAAACCGGACTGAAACTCCTGCAATTCAAAAAATTATATTTATACAAAATGCAGAGACTGGGTTCATAGTTCTCATCTTTACACGATTAAGAAGAGTAAAAATTTGGCTGAATTGCTAGTTAAAAAGTGTATTTAATTATGTGGATATGAATGAATCAACAGCAAGTAAATCAACAAATTACATAAAAAAGACAAACTAATTTATTCTCAATGTCAGTAAATAGTCTGTCTGGTTCAAATTGTTTGAGCTGCTGGTTTTAAACATTTTAGAAACATTTTAAAAATTAAACCAAATTTGACTTTCTGTTTTTAGAATAATATTCTAGTGTGAAATGTATCTTTGAACACTAATGACAGATTGGAGGGTTAATGTTTTATTAACTGAACTGATTTTGTTCTCTTGGCAGAATATTGACGACGGCACCACCGACCGCCCCTACAGCCACGCTCTGGTCGCCGGCATCGACCGCTACCCCCGTAAGGTGACCACCGACATGGGCAAGAAGAAGATCGCCAAGAGATCCAAGATCAAGGCTTTTGTCAAAGTTTTCAACTACAACCACCTCATGCCCACCAGGTCAGAAACTCTACTTTTCCTTTCTCCAGTTCATTGAATGCATCTTAACCACGACTTTACACTGTCGACAGTCCTGTTCATTTGTCTTTGTGTTTTTATAAAAATAAAAGACAGAAGCTTTTACAATGTACTTTGGGGTCATTTTTAACTCCTTCCTTGTCTGTTGAAATCAGAATTGCTACCTGATTGTTCGGACTCTGTTTCTGTTGGAAAACATTTCTGGTTCATTTTTCCACCGTTCATTTTTCATGTTTACTGAAGGAATGCTGTTATTGTAACTTAGGTGATAAAATGTTTGTTTTAATTAATATGGGAATTGAAATGTTGGGTTTAGATCTTTCAATGCATTTCTAATTAAAAAACAAAAGGTTCTCAGCAGTTAGATGGAAAAATCTGCAAAATGTCATTTTTTAAAAATCTGATTGTCAGAATTAATTCTGACAATGAATAATGACAATTATTCATTAGAATAATTAATCAATCACCAGAATAATCGACTAGCTGTCAGAATAATCAAGTAATTGTCAGCATTACCAATTGATTACTGATTGCAGCCGTTCTTCTTGTGAAAAAGTATCTGGTCATTTCAATTAATTATTCTGATGGTTTTTTCCGTTTCTTTGCGGAAGAGGTGAACAGAAAATGTTTTGTTGTTCGAACGTCTTGCTGTAGCTGAACTCGTTTCCTCGTCGCCCTCAGATACTCGGTGGATATCCCTCTGGACAAAACCGTCGTCAACAAGGACGTCTTCAGGGATCCTGCTCTCAAACGCAAAGCCAGGCGGGAGGCCAAGGTCAAGTTTGAGGAGAGGTCAGGACACTTTCAGCAATCATTAATTAGTTTTAGACATTAATATGTTGGCTTCTTGCTAAGTTTGTCTTTTCTTTCTGTTTCCAGGTACAAAACGGGCAAGAACAAGTGGTTCTTCCAGAAGCTGCGATTCTAATTTCACTCGGTTTCACAAAATAAATGTTTATAAATGGAAATCATTTGGACTCTGGCTTGTTCTTTGGTTGAGTTGGAAATTCTGAGTTTTATTTTCTGAAATGAGTCACAAAAACAACTTTAGTGAGTTTAAAGCTTTAAAATATTACATTAAAGCAATAAAACACATTAATGCAGAATTGTGGACCAGCTTAAAAGTGCGACCATGTAATGTGCTTCATAACTGAATAATTGCCTGAGGCTCCCTGTTTTATTTTTATTTAATATTTAAATTCATAACTTTCTATAAGCAAAAAAATACAAGATATAAAACAGTAAAATAAATGATCATACCTAAATGTTCTGTCAGAAGTTAAATCAGTTTTTAAGACGGTACATTTTTCATGTTCTGTTATTTTTATTGAGTCGATGAATGTTAATACTGCAGTTAGCTTTAGCAATTTATTTATTGTTGCTAAATATTCTAGTTATTTAGGCAGGAAAATGGAATCAGGTTCAAATAAAATATATCCTGGAAGCCCATTCTGCTTTCAATGAATTTAATTGTTGCAGGTAATTTTTTTCCCTTCCACTGAACTTTCCATAGTAGATTTAAATGATGGTTAAAAATAACCATCTTTTTTTCTCATGTAATCAAATTTTCTGAGAACCTGAACCTGAGGTTAATCACGAAGATTAACCGAATTTATTTTATAAAGTGTGATTATTTATAACTGATTTTTGAAAAAAGAACCATTAAAATATTTTTTCATATTTGTACTGAAACGCGCCTGTAGGTGTCTCAAGGTCCTGCAGTTTTTAGATGACCCCCGGGTACAAAACACTGAATGAAGTGGATTAATTGCCCCCTCCTGGTGCAGATAATTTCTCCAGAGCCTTAATCACCTAATTATTCTGTTCAGGTGCAGCAGAGGCTCATCTTTAGTTTGACTCCTGTGATTCAGTGTAAAAGCGGTTCCTGCAGGTAAAGTGTCGGATTTTCTACAGCCCTGAACGCATCATCCTGCAGCCGGCGGTGCGCCCCCTGGTGGATATGAACGGTTCCTGCTTCCTGTTGATCAGAACAGAAAGTGAAAGAAATCAGTTTCGAGCTGATCGTCGGTGTGAGGTAGGTTAAACCCGAGCTGCTGTTTCTCATAAATACATCAACTTACTTTTATTCAGCCGTTTTGTGTTTTGATTTAAAGTTAAGTGGTTAGTCTGAGATTTACTGTAAATTCAAGATTCACTGTTAATCTGAAATTAGGCCTCCAGATTGGCTCCAAAGTTCACCAGACTGGCTGACTGGCTGACTGTGCCTTTCTTTGTTTACAGCATGGAAACGTTTTTATAAACCCTCTTTATGTATTGATCTTACTCCGAGTGACGGTTTTCAACTGTTTTAATATGTTAAACATGTAATCTGAATTATTTCAGGTTCCTTTCACCATGTCATCAGACGAGGTGAGATTAAGCCTCTTTACGTCATTGTTTGTCATATAATCAAAGACAGAAACACTTTCCGTTTCCCTTCCAGCCAGAATCAACCTTTCACTGCTTTCCTCGTTTATTCTGAACATTTTAATTCTAAACTAAGCATTTATCTCCTGTTTGTGTTCAGATTCTGACTGTTTGTTTGCTCTTGTGTCAGGATTTCTCCCTGGTGACCGAGAAAGATGAAGACACACTGGAGGGAATCCAGGATCTAATCAAGGATTACCAGGTGCAAAATACAACTACAACACACATTTACTCTGAGATTAGTGAAAATATGTCAAATAAAGCCATCTTTTTCAGCACAGACTCACACTGACGCATTTAATATCTCTAGATTTAATTGTTTTCTATTTTCCTCCAGCCTCGGTTGTTACGGCTTTAATTTCCAGTTTTAACAGTTTCCTGACTTTATGTAACTAAAATCAACACATCTTTAGTTTAATGTCTTTTCTTTCTCCTTCTCAATTAAATTTAACTGAAAACAATTAATGCTCTTATCCCAAAGTGGAATTAAATGTTGCAATCAGTCATTGCTCAAGTTTCTACTGTTTTCCAGTAGCAGTCAGTCTCGCAACGGTTTTGAATATTCAGTCTAATTTTAACACAAAGGCGTCTGAACACCGTTGTAGACAGAAAGAGCATTTCCACCAAATAACTTCTAATTTAATCTCAGAAAATTTCTGAAAAAACTGAGCTCAAAAAGTCAAAAGTTTGCAAGAAAAAAAATCTGAAAAAATATTTTCTAGAGAAATGTTTTTTAGCTCAAAATGTCAAAAATTTGTGGAAGGTAAAAATTTGAGATTAATCTGAGATATTTTCATAAAAAAAAAACATGAACATTTCTGACTTGGACAAATCAAAAATTTGAAAAAAAGATGTTGAGATTTTTCTCTGGAATTTTTTAGGAAAAACTTGGAAACTTGGAAGTTTCTGACCTCCAAACCTCAAAAGTTTGTGAAAACAAAAAGTCATAAAATTTCAGATCAGTCTAAGAAATTCTCTAAAAAAAACAGATTTCTGAGATTCAAAAGGCAAAAATATTCGACTTGAAAATTCGCAAAGGTTTCTGATCTGTAGAGATCAGAAATTTCCATTTTTTTCCCAGAAAATTTCTATTAATCAGAAAACAAAATTTGAGTTTTTTGGTATTACCGGTAATGATTAAGAGTAGTTTAAGCCATTGCCATAAAAGTTGAGTTTATTTGAAGCCTCAACTTCAAATAACTTGTCTAAACTAGACAGGTAAACAATGTCTACATTGTTTACCTGAAGGTGATCCGATCTGCTCAACGCTAAACCTAAAACACGTTTAATGTCTCCGTTGAATCTTTTCTCAGCTTTCAGACGTTCAGATGTACCAATAAGTGATTGTTGTCGCTGTTTCCCCTTAGAGGAAATACGCTGCGATCCTGGAGGAGCAGGAGGATTTAAAGGTCTTCATTAAGGAACGACAGGAAATGACCCAAAAGTTCAAGGAGCGCACAGAAAAAGTGACGGATGGTCTGAAAAAAGACAAGATCGCCTTCAAAGAACAGATCGCGGCTGAAAAGGTTGGAGTGCATCTGTCTGCAGCACAGCCTGGAAAATAAAAACTTTATTGCATATTAAAGAGCAAAGGCTTATGGAAAATGACTGAACGTAATGAAACAGTTTATGAGACGGTAATCTGTAGCTGTCATGTAGATAAAACAGCCAGAACTGAAGAAAGGGTGAAAATTTGTCATGAAGTCCTGATAAAACATAAAGTTTGTGAAATGAACCCTAACATTTGTGGATGTGTTGTCTGACTTCAGGCCAAGTTGGACGCCCTGCAGCAGGAGGACTGCGAACTCATGGAGGAGCTGCAGAGACTCCAGGCTGAAATCCAGAAGGAAGATTTCCAAAACGCCCAGCTGAAGGAGCGAGCGGATGTAGGCGACACTCCGATTCCTCCGCAGCCCGACGTTCTGAACGTCTCGCTCACGTTGCAGCTTTCCCTCGTAGGTTTTCTCCAAGATGCCAGAGAAGAATTTCGTCTTCTCCGGGAAGACGGGAAAGGCCGACGCCGAGGAGGAGTATGAGATGAAGCCGCACATCACGTATCCGATGGAAGAGGGAACGGCGCTCATCACGTTCGAGGAGGAGGATGGTGAGAAGATAAACGTCGTTAGCAGCTTAACATTTACGTTTTGCATGTTTTTCTGTTTAGTTCTCAGATGGTTTTAAGAAACACAAAAGTTCTTTAAAAGAAAATAAAAATAAAACACCCAGCTGTGTTTTGGCCATAAGTTAATCGGAAAAATGAGCCGTTTCAAAAACCTCCATGTTGTTAAGTCACATTGCAGGTTACCTAGCAACCCCAGAGTTCAACCCGTTACCTAGCAACCCAAGCTAAGTTCCTGCACATTTGTTTAGCCGTTTTTTGCTGCTTTTTGAGCTTTAGATTAAAAAAATTATATATATATATGTATATATTTTAACCTTAATGGACACTTATTATGCAAATTTCACATTTTGAATGTTTTTATTTTTCCTTTTGGATCTTAACTGCACCTAAGAACAATCCAAGTGCTTAAAAAAATTCACCCAGCTATTTTTGGCATTAAGTCAAAGGCATTTCAGTGTCAAAATCTCACACAGCCCTGTTACCTAGCAACCCAAGCAGTGTTCCGCTCCGTTACCTAGCAACCCAAGCAGTGTTCCGCTGTGTTTGATCAGCTGGTTTTACCACTGTCTGCGCTGTACAATGGCTGCTGGAAAAGACAAGTGTTTTGTTGTTGACTTACCATCCAGAAACCACTTGTTGCTTCCTTGTTGATTGTGCAGGAGGCTCCACTTCTGCTTTTCAGACGTACAGTTGTACAATTGCACTTCTGTTTTGAGCCATTTTCACGTGGAGTGTTACTGTTGAGTTGTAGCCAGCAGCAGCTTATTTGGATTTATAGTGACAGGAGGCCCTAAAACCTCTCATTCTGATGTGACTAGACTGAAATCTCATCTAAGAAAGATTTTGTGCAAATAGTGTGAAGATGATGTTCGTTACACTTTAAAACTTGACTTAAGTAGAGATTTTTGTTAAAATGTGATTGCTAGTGGCGGCAAATATTCTGGAAAAGAGGAACCACAAGGTGGATCTGGGAGGCGAGTGCCACATCATGGTGGAGGCCCAGCCGATTCACCTGCTGATGCCCAGCCTGGTGGAGGTAAAATCCGTCGTCACGACAACAAATCGAAACGCTCCCGTTCTTTAACCTCTGACCGCCTAACCCGCAGATTGACACGGACGTCTGTCCTTACCGGGTTTTGGTGTCCAACCTGCCCGACATGGACACGGAGATGCTGCTGAGCAAACTGGAAATCCACTTCTCCAAGTCCAAACATGGAGGCGGCGAGGTGGAGACCTGCGACTTCCTGCCGGACTCGGGGACGGTGGTCATCGCGTTCGTGATGGACAAGAGTGAGGACGGATGTTTTCTGCTTTTCTGACTTCACAGCTGGAGAGAAAATGTTGGACTGACTCTTCTTCTGAACTTTCTTCACTCAGTTGCAGAACAGTTGGCACTAATGGAACACCATACCGTAACTTTCAACAAAAAAAAGCACACAGTGAGAGTGACGCCTTTCATAAACGGAAAGATCACAAACTTGGAGGTGAGAAAATGTTGGGAAAACACCTGAAAATAAAAATAGAGAATCACGTTTTGAACTCTTTTTGTACGGAGGAAAATTAAGGCCAACAAAAATTCAAATAAATTCATAGAATTTTGATTTTAATCTCAGAATTATTACTTTGCTCACAGAATTGAAAAAAATACTTTTTTCTTTTTTTTTCCCTTCTTCCATATTCTCTAATTGTTGTCTTGTCTCCAGACCCGGACCTCTATGTGCCCTCGGACCGTCCTGCTGACGGGAATCCCGGACGTCATGGACCGGGAGACGATGCAGGACATGCTGGAGATCCACTTCCAGAAAAACGGCAACGGCGGCGGCGAGATCGAAGCCTTCCTGTACAACCCGCTGGGCCAGCAGACGCTGGCGCTGTTCGGCAGCGCCGCGCCAGAACCTGGAGAGGAGAAGTAGGTCCGGCTGCTCCGGCCCGAACGGACCGACAAACATTTGGACTCTGTTTCTGATGGACCTCAGCCGAACTCTGTTGTCCTGGGAATAATCGGAATGGTGAGCGGTGCAGGACTTCATGGGTTGGGAAGCTGAACGTTAATCTAATTTAAATTCCCAGATGAAAATTATTGTAAGTTTATAAACATCTATATTATATTAGGGCTGCAACATACGATTAATTGATTATCTAGACGATTGATTGGATTTTTACACGATTAATCAGGTAAAGAAATGGACACATTGTCATTTAACCATTCAAGCTTTTTTTTAAACATTAGAAATGCAATTAAACAAGGTTTCCAACCTATGTGCCGGGGGCCATTTGGGGCCCGTGAAATGCTTGTGTTCGGCCCTGATCACAATCAATGGTGAAAATAAACAAAACAAAAAACAATTGATTTTCTTTGTTTGTAATAAGGCAGCAATTGTTTACAAGCTTCATCTTTTAATTGTCGACTGAGTTAAATTAACTTTAGCATTTTTAATTTAATGAGTTTTTTGCCTTCCAGTAATTAAAATTTGTCAGGGCAAAAACTTTGGACCACTGCTTTAAAAATAATCAATTCAACTAAATATTTAAAGAAGAAATTAAATGTTTTATTGCATTAAAAGTGATAATAAAGCAGTCCTTTTGTGAATGTTTGATCATTTGAAGCAAAAGATGCATCTGCAGTTAAAACCTTTTCTGCTTCACTTAACGTCAGTTGAGCTGATCTGGTGATTAATTTTTGTTTTAAATGATTAACATTTGGATTTTTACAGCATTTCAACCAGGTGAAGCTAAAACTGTTTTAGTTTCTTAAATACTTTTTGGTAAAGTTGAGGTTTAATTGCTGCCTTGAATATATTCTTCTTTCAGTACTTGGACTTTTTTTTATCTGTATACTTCAGTTAACGATTAATCAATTTCTAAGGTAATTGCCGATTATTTATATCGATTAATCGCAATACGTTTGTTACATGCAGATATTTGTCTTTATCAAATTATCATGTGGGAAATCAAACACCTGGAAATACTGTTTTCCTTATTTGAATTTATGAAAAAAGTGAATATATTATGACATAATTATGATATAATGAAATCATATTATCTGGGAAAATATATATTTTAATAACTTTAATAAAGTCCATGTAATGTACTCTGGCCCAGGCTGCAAAACCAAATTTATCAACTTAAAATATTAACGCTGTATTGATGGATGAGTTTATATAAAAATAGTACATAATAATGTAATTCTGCTTTGTCAGAATATTTACCGTCTATTCGATTTTGGAAATGGATTTCTGAAATGTAAACAAGAAGGTTTAAGAAGAATATTAAAGTCTGGATCAGCTTGGTTGAATCAGGTTCGGTTGTGTTTATTTTTCCTTTGGATTTATTTTTACCTTGTTGAGCCTTCCGTACTGACCAGACACCGATTTACCCACGAAGGTTGCAGTTTGGTTTCTCTTTGAAGCAAAAAATAAACAACCTCTAACCTCAAATAAAATTTTATTGTAAAAACCGAATAAAAGTTACAGCATGTTGGAAATAAAACTAAGGTGAATCGTTTTCAGCTACATCCCATAGAGAATGAATGTGAGAAGAACGAGCTAACCGACAGGCACTTCAAGGAAAAGAGACAGGAGGAAAATCTGTGCACAAATACATGTCGTTCAAAAAGAAAGGAAACAGCAAGATCATACTTCGGAAGACAGATAACCAGATTTCACATCAACAAGAGGATACAATAATTTAAAAGCCTCTAAAAACAATCTGGAATTGTACATTGTTCTCATAAAAACACAAACTAATGCAGGAGTAACAGCCAGCCTGCAGGTCTCGGCTTTGCTTCCCACCACCAGAGGGCGCCGCTCCGTGAGAGCTGAGTGGCTTGGATCAGTAACAGGACGTCTTCACAGGTCTAACAGTTAAAAATGTTCTACAGTGGAACAGTAGTGCGTTCTGCAGAGGCTGGCCTCCAGGTCCTACACTGACTATGTAGCTGCTTTTTAAACACAGATGTGTCTGTTTGTGCCGACAGCAATAATGGATGTTCGATACTTATATAGACTCCTTACTCTAATACTTTACATCAAATCTTTATATTTGTCTCTATTTTGTCATCTAGGTGCTTGATGTGGTAATGCTTTACATTCAAAGCTCCAACCGTTTTCCTCTCCAGGGTCGATGTGGGGCAGAGGAGAGCATTAGCTGGTCGATCGAACTGGAATCACGTCGTATAGAAACTCTAAACCACCACTGGTGCCCATTCGCTTGGCTTGCGTCCATACTGGGAGAGGAAAACAGTCAGGAGAGTTTGTTTGGATTAAAACATATTCATATTTAGTTTGTTTGGATTAAAACATATTCATATTTAGTTTGTTTGGATTAAAACATATATTTAAAACGAAATATACATTTTTTTTTATTCATTTGAAATTTCCGAAAGCTTGTAAATGGCTATAAATGGTACAAAAGAGCTAGCTTGGTAGCCTCGTAGCAGGCGTATATTAGCAGCTACTTAGCATTAGCCTCCTCAAACATAACCCCCATGTTTGGTCCAGGTACCAAACATTTACCCACCCAGCTGTGCTTAGTTTCACTTTGCTTTAAAATTAGCAACTTTGAGAGGAAGAAATATACTTGTGGAAGTTTATATCTGAATTTTGTTGCTTCTTCTGGATTAAATATCTTGTTAATTTGCTTGTTTCTGGTTGAATTGAGGCTGACAATCTTACCTGAATATCAGTAAGCTCCTTGTAGAATCTCTTTGCGAGGTCTGGACCGTTCTGCATTGTAGGGATCTGATAAGTCTGGAAAAAATGAAAGAAATGTAAAGGATCTGGCCCGCAGGATGACCGTAAAACCAGGAACATTTTAAAATTCCACGAACCTTTCCTTTATAAAGGAGGTTTCCCACGGGACAAACGACGCAGGCGGTCCCGGCTCCAAAAACCTCCAGAACTCGTCCAGCATCCAGAGCTTGGAGCAGCTCCTTCATCCCCATCGTTCGCTCCGTCACTTTAAATTCGCCCTGACAGAAACAAACACAGAACGAGAAATGTTGTTAGATATCCTCAAAGACTTTAGGTTATGGAGAATTTCACAGAAACAGCAGGAATGTGAATTAATTCACTCTATTTAGGACAAACGTTTTGCTACGTGGACTCAGATTGTTGTGGGCAAAAAGAAAAATAACATAAAATCAAGCAAATAAAGAAGCTTGATATTTACTGTAGGTCCAAAACCTAAAAGATTTTTTACGACACTGTAAAACGGCCCTAATAGATGAGGGGGAAAAGACTAAATACCTGCAGGAAAGTCAGAAATTTTGTGATTAATTTTCTAGAAAAATATAAAAAATTCTGAGTTCCAAAAGTGAAACATTTCTGACTTTTTGATCTGTGAATTTTTTTCAAAATTTCTGAGACTGATCTAAAAAATTCTTATTCTCGTTAATTTTCGACTCTGAGCTCAGAGAATTTTCTTCTAGAAAATTTTTTAGGTTAATTTCAAATTTTATATTTTCACAAACTTTAAATTTTTTCTTGAAAATTTCTCAAATTAAACTCAAAATTTCTGATTTTTGTCACACTTTTATTTTTTTTTTTACTTTTTTGAGCTAGAAATTCCCAAATTTTTTCGTGAATTTCTGACTGATTAATCTAAAAATGTTGACATTTGAAATTTTGTAGAAAATTTCTGATATTAATCTAAATTTTTTTTTCTAGCAAATTTCTTACTCAAACATTTTTGAGTTTTTTGCCAGAAATGTTTTTTTTTCTGTTGGCCCTCAGACACTGTAGAAGATTTTGTGTTTGTTGTATTAAAATAAAAGAAATGTAGCTTTCAGTTTCTTTTGGGCTCAATTGAATTAATTTATTTTCGTAATAAAAACAGGATTTTTGAAAGTTTCTTTCAAAACTTTTACTATTTTGATCCACGTTGAAGAAAGAATCAAAGCAGCAAAGTTACTTTTTCAGTAAAACTTTCTCCATAAACCTGGTTTTACCTTTTGTTGAAACTTTGTCATAAAAGGTTAAATACTTTGTGTAGAAAATTATGTTACAAATTAAAATTAAAACCCAACTGGTTTAACTTTTGAGTTGCAGTTGTGGTTTTGGAAGCTGAATAAAGCTCCAGCTGCATTAACTGGACTTTTTGTGGATGTTGCGTTTTCTCACCCAGGTTCTGCCCAGGTCCAGCAGGGACTGCCGGGTCACTCCGGGCAGAATAATGCCGTCCAGAGGAGGAGTCACCAGCTCTCTCTCTGCAGACACACAAACAGCTGATCGATTTCCACCAACGTTCAATAAGTCAGGCATCAGGGGTCAGAGGGCGTCTCACCTCCTTTAGTGTTGGTCCAGTAGATGAAGAGGTTCATGGTGCCGACCTCGGTGATCTCCTCATCCGGGCCGTAGAGCCACAGAACCTGCTGGCAGCCCTGCTTCATCGCCTCCATCTGGACGGCGATGGTCGGCCCGTAGTTACTGGACACGCACGCACGCACACACACACACACACACACACACACACACACACACACACACACACACACACACACACACACACGCTCCTATTATAACAGCTGTCACTTCACGGCTGTTGCACCGACTGCAGTTTTCTGGCCTCAATAATCAATTATTGGGATCGTTTTTAGTTGCAGCTGCAGTTTTCGATGCGTGTTTGTGTTGAATAACGCAGCGATGCCCAGAACTGAATCCCTTTCTGCTCTCCCGGCTGGTGAGAGCGGCTAAATCCGGATTTGGGGCGGACGCATTCCCCACCTTCTGACGGGACCAGAGCGGAGCGGATCCCTGAGTGGAACCGCCGTTCGGTTCTGTAACAATCTGGGAGTCAGACGGAGGCCTGAGCGACTGCAGGAAGTGAGGAGCAAAAAGCCTGCAGGCGGAAAAACCAGGCGGACCGAGTCAGACCGGTCCGCCTGACTCCAGATCAGACGAGCTGAACAGAAACGAAAAGTCCAGACGAGCTTCAGAGACTTTAACGGTCTGAGGTAAAGGGTCAGGTCAACTTTCTGCCCATGTAATCCAGAGAAATGTTCAGATTACACATTAACTTTATTGATTAATGACTTAATCTGAAGTTGGTTGATTTTATGAATAAACTAACAATTAATTGATAAGTGGGCAAAGTGATAGACTTTTCATAATACGCTAAAGTATTAATAATCAATTATTAATGAATAATAATTAACTATTATAGATAATTAATAGACATTTTAAAATACTTGGTGATTAAACAAAAATGTTTCTTCGAAAAGTAATTTTTTTCAACTTTTGTAAGTCAAATCTTACAAATTTTCTTGAAAAGTGTGGAAATTTCAGAGTTTGAAAACTCAAATTTTACTCCTTTTCTATTTATTGCCCGACTGTGAAGTAGAAATGTCCCATTTTCTGAGTACAACAGGAAGGCAGCATGGATCTGCCCCGAATGAGGAGGATGAAAACTCACCCCCCCATCTTGTACTCCCCGACTCCTCCTTTCCAAGCTCGGACGAACGCCGGGTCCGCCAGCAGAGAAACCGGGTTAAATGTCCCCGTAGCGAAGTACGGTCCCACTGGGCTGACGATGACGAAGATCAGCGCCTTTCCGGCTCGAGAAACGCCGAGAGACGGCTGGATGGGAGCAGGAAGCCGTTAGAAACGCAAACGGCAGAGCAGGGATTGTTCACGGATCACCAAACTCACCTCAGTGCCGATAAACGTGGGTCGGATGTAGAGGCTGGCGTCCTGGGAGAAAGGGACCCAGTCCTGGTCCACCTCCACCAGCTTCTTGATGCACTGCAGCAGCTCGGTTTTATCAAACAGCTGGAAAGAAAAACTCATCAGAGGATCATCCTTAAGATAATTATGATTATTAATCTGATTTTTTCCTAGTTGGTTGGATGTGTGAATTGTTGGATGTATGGATGGTTGGATGACCCTTCAATGCAGAGACTCACAGGAAGGCAGCTCCTCTCTGCGCTGCGATGCATCCTCTCCATGTTCAGCATCGGCCTGAAGAGACGGATGTGGTTATCGACGCCACGAAACGCCTTCATGCCTTCAAACAGCTGAAACGGCAAAAATACCAAAAAATAAACATTTAGGATGAGAATCCATGATTAGCTTCAAGCTTAGCTCCATGTTTAGCTGCTGGTTTAGCTCCATGTTTAGCTCCTGGTTTAGCTCCACCTTTAGCTGCTAGTTTAGCTCCATGTTTAACTGCTAGTTTTAGCTGCTGGTTTAGCTCCATGTTTAGCTGGTGGTTTAGCTCCATGTTTAGCTGCTGGTTTAGCTCCACCTTTAGCTGCTGGTTTAGCTCCATGTTTAGCTGCTGGTTTTGCTCCATGTTTAGCTGCTGGTTTAGCTCCATGTTTAGCTGCTGGTTTTGCTCCATGTTTAGCTGCTGGTTTCCTAGCTGCTGGTTTAGCTCCACCTTTAGCTGCTGGCTCAGCTCCATGTTTATCTCTGTGTTTTGCAGCCTTACCTCTATGGAGTAGTGCAGGGCGGAGGAGGCCGGGTGCAGAGACAGGTTCTGGAAGGGTTTGATGTGTGGCGCATCCCAGCCGTCCTTCTCGGACCAGCTTATGGTCAGCATGTGGTCGGAAAACTGCTTTCCGAACATCAGGGTGGACGGGTCGGGCTTGGGTTTGCATTCCGGGTTGCGTTCGATGCTGAGGTCTGCGGCCTGGAGGCGGACGGGACGAGAGCAGAGCGGAGCAGAAAGACGAGGCCACGAAGAAGACAGTGATTGTTTTTGAACCGGGTATTGATAGAGCATGCTTTACACAAACACACTAGAGATACAGGATTATCATGGAGCCAGTTTGAAACAGGGACGTCCAAGGATTTGGTCAGATAGGCCAAAATCATCAAGTTAAAGGATTTGCAAAAAGTCTTAGTATATTTGTACAGTTTCTAGTGCAAATATCTTAGTTCACTAACTGACAAGTACCTTTTCAATAAAAAAGGAGATTGTATTAAGATAATAATTCCTTAATATTTTTCATTTAAAACATTAGAAATGCAAGTGAAATAATCTGCCAGGTTAGATTCCATATTCAGGAATCATTTACATAAAATAAGCTCCCATATCTAGTTGAAAAGTTACCTCCATGTTTCTTTTGTGCAGCGGTGTTTTAAAGCCATTGTCGACAGAAAAAACGTTCATTTCTGCCACAAAACTGTGATTTTGAGATAAATTTCAGAAATATTCTAGAGAAAAACATTGAAATTTCTGAGCTCCAAAAGTGAAAAATGTCCTAGAAAAAAACTCAGATTTTTCTCAGAAAGTTACAAAAGTCAAATAATTTTTTTGAAAATCAGAAATTCTTGTTTTTTTAAAAAAAAAATTTGAAGGTTTTTTCTTTCAATTTTTTTACTTTTGAAACTCAGAAATTTCCAAATTGTTTTCTAGAAAATTTCTGAGATTAATCTCAAAATGTTTGTTTTTTCTCACAAATTTACTCATTTTCTACCAACAACGGCACAAAAACACTTTCTCAGCTTTATTATTTCAACTAGACAAAGATATTTGCACTGGAAACTGGACAAAGTGTAACAATAAAATAAATATGCAATTCTTTTACTAACGAAATAGTCAGATTTGTCGTTGGAAAGTGATGTGTAAATTATTACAGATATAAGAGTTTTGCCTCATAAGAAATTTAGCAAACTTTCTTGGCAGCTAGTGGGAAAAATAGAACAAAATTTTGTCAATTTTGAGCAATAAAGTCATGATTTAGGCCACTCTTTCTTTAAAAATGCTTAAAGTTTAATAAACTCATTAAAGTAAATTTGGCTGCAGCTTTTGAGAAAAAGCTGATGTGACTCTTGCAAGAAATGTGGCAATTTGAAATCAAATAAATGGTGTTGCTGCCAACATTTTGTCACTTTGGACTCCCCTGGCTTCAGTTCTGACTGGTTTGGGTTTAATTAAACTGAATTAAATAATCAAAAACAGAAAAAGAGAGAGCAGGTGAGAGGAGGAAATATTTTTTTTAAATGGGGAAGCTTCTTTTTTCCCGAGGTTCTTTCTAAACGTCAAGTTTAACTGTGCAGGTCTTACCCGATTGGAGTTTCCTAATTACCTTAAAGGAGCTGGCGAATCGCAGGGCGCCGAAGGAGAAGGGGAGAGTCTGAACGAGTCGTGCATGGAGCGCCTGCAGACCAAACGACAAAGACTCAGAGGTTTTACCAGGCGACCTGCAGCCTTCTGTCCAAATAATCAAGAAACAAAATGGCTGACAATTTGTCTTCAGTTTATCTGCAGGACAGGAAACCAGATTTCTTTTCAGTTTGAATCAGTTTTTCTCGCTTTGTTTTCCAAAAAACAGAAAGAAGTGACAAAAAATATTTTCAAAAAGTGGCTTTTATTTCTATCATAATGTCTTTGAGATCTAATACAGAGCGTCAGAATCCAGAATATGAGAATTAAGTTTAATTACGAGAATATAGTCATAATAAGAAGCAATTTTACCAGAAAAAAAAACATCTTGATATTATGAGAAAAAGTTGCTTCAGTGAGAAAAAATATAAATGATCCAGATCTGACACATTTTACTTTTATTTTGAAGAGATGTTATTCTCCTAATGTTACAAATTTATTCTCGTTAATTTAATACTCTGTCATGGAGTTAACCTGGATTCAAAGTTCAAATAAATGGACGCAGTGAAACCTGTTTGTCAAACAAGATGGCCGCCGTGGATGCACTGACAATAAATCAACTCTGAACTACGGGAACTCCTGCATGTCTGTGACACTAGACATGCAATACGGGACGATACGCTGCTATTGCAAAACTTAACTAATCTCTCAGATTTTTGCATATTCAGGACTCATTTTTAGTGATAAATGCAACAACTTTAAAGTCGCATAAGCTTTTTTTTTAATTGTTCAAGAGCTAAATTAACAGTTAAGCTCTTGCATAACAGGTTTTGTTGAGGATTTTGTCAATATTTAATTTGCAGCTCTTGCCCAACCTGTAGTTTAGTTCACTTCTAAAAACAAACCAAAGGACGACGAAATATGACTATAAATCCATTTTTATCAATAGGTTTATTTTAGGATTCACCTTAAAGGTTGAATTAAAGGGTTTTCTACTAAAACCCTTTAATTTACTGAGCCAGTTTGAGTTTGAGTCAAAGTAACTGGGTGCTTTTGGTATTATTTACATTAAAATTAAACTGAAAACAAAAATTAGACTTAATAAAAGATGAAGAATTTTTGCTTTCCATGTTTGGAAGATTTTTTTTTTTTTTAAATGGCCAGTGCTTTAAAACGTTGCGCAATAATCCACGTGCAACCTGATGATGTCATTCAGTTATTAAAAGATTGGGACCGCCTATTACAAGCTCAAGAACACAATAACCTACACGGCCAAAGGGAAATTTCTCCTTATGGTCCTGAGAATGCCAGGTCAGTGTGATCCATTCAGAATGTGATCCATTCAGAATGTGATCCATTCAGAATGTGATCCATTCAGAATGTGATCCATTCAGAGTGTGATCCATTCAGAGTGTGATCCATTCAGAGTGTGATCCATTCAGAGTGTGATCCATTCAGTTCTCCAGCAGAGGTCTAGTTCTACTGAGAAATGCAGTAATTATATGCATGATGAAAGGATGATGCAAGTTTTGTCTTTATTGCCTCATCTGATGGGAGGTAACATACAAAGCCATAAATCGGATGAAAAGAAATCTGACAAAAAAAAATCTAAAATCATAATATAACCATGCAAAAAAAGAAAAAATGAAAACATGGTTGCATTATTATTTTAGCAAGTTCGGGAAGCAAAAGCAGCCTGAATGGCGAAAGACAATTTTGAATAAACCTGCAAATTGTCGCGTCACTAAAAACAAACGAACACGTCTTCAAGTTATGCAGAATATAAAATATATTTAAAATGACACAATTAAAATATCACCAAAACAAAAGCGCCGAATTTGTTGTCATCTCTACAAAATGTATATTTAACCTTTACTTTGTTGTTCTCACGTTTATTTTTAGGACGAAGCTTTATTTTAAACTTTTCCAGATGAAGTCTAGTGAGGGATCTTCCCCGCAGTCGGATTCCTGGCGCGGGAACGATCCGACCTGCGGTAACAGTCATGTCCATCTCCTCTCCTCCGGGTTTACTGATTTACTGATGAATTACATAATGTTTAACCCGGGTTATTAGCGTAAACAGATAAG
Source organism: Poeciliopsis gracilis (assembly GCA_911649635.1). Classification (NCBI taxonomy): domain Eukaryota; kingdom Metazoa; phylum Chordata; class Actinopteri; order Cyprinodontiformes; family Poeciliidae; genus Poeciliopsis; species Poeciliopsis gracilis. Next base: position 2,747,861 of record CAJVRI010001527.1, read on the forward strand.
AGGCACATCGGTCAGTGAACCCACTCACCGTTCGGAGGGCGGCCATCTCCTCTGCGCTGATAAAACGAGATTATTCGCCCGTGTAGAAACAAATAAAAATCCGATGCCGTTCCGCTCTGACGGACGCGTCAAGCTCCTTCCAGAACTTGTACTAAAATAATTAATTATTAATAAAAAAAATTCTTTATTACACTTTCTGCTTTAATTTATTATTCTTATTCTTCTTCTCATTATTATTTTGCTGGCTCCGTTTAAACTCAAAAACGTTAGCAATTAATTACAGTAAGAGGATTCAGGAAGTTACTGAAGGAGTAGCAAAATCCTGGGCTCTGATTGGCCAGGAGGAGCAGAGTTTACTGTAGGTCAAACCGCTTATTGTTGATTGGCCGTTCAGGAGGGCAGCGGCGCAGATCGTGTTACGGTTGACCTGCATGCCAAAATACTTAACATATTCATGATCCTCTATTCCCAACGTGTCTGTCTCTATTTCATCCATTCATCCATTGTCTTACTGCCTTGTTCCCGGAGAGAGAGGAGAGAGGTGCTGGTGCCAATCTCCACAGAGACATTTCACCCTGGACAGGTCGCCAGTCCATCGCAGGGCAACTCTGTTTTTATTTTTAATTTTTAAAAACAGGTGTTTGTTTTTGTAATTTGCATTGATCCTCTGGGGTCAGAGACCCTCAGGATGGGATCTGACTCTTGAAGCCGTAGTTGAGTTCAGCTCCTCCACTGAGCAGCAGGTCGATGCCGGTGCAGAACGTCGCGTCTGCAGCCAGAAACAGAGCAGCCAGCCCACACTCAGCCTCCGTCCCCATCCGACCCATCAGCTGTTGGAGGAGCATACGCACAGGAAACGGGATGAACAAGGCAGGGATTCATTTCTGCAAGCCTGCAGCTGTTCGTTCCCACAGTTACTGCTAAGCTGTAAAATCCGCTCAACTCGCAAATAATTAAAACATCTCAACTTGGTCAACTCCACAATTTAGGTTTAAAAGAAAAAAACATGTTCATGCTATGAAGTTAAGATGGAAGTTTCCTAGTCTGCTTTCAACAACTAAAAAACTAAATAAAAACTAAACTAAACTGCAAAAACACAAATTTTTACCAATTATTTTGTTCTGGTTTCTGGTGTATGACGGAGTATTTGGCCCATAATAAGAAACAAAATCAAATTACGAGAATAAAATTATAACACTGCAACTTTATTATGATCCTGTTGTACTATTCTCACTATACTATGACTTACATTTAAGTTTGTTTTGTTTTACTTAAAGTGTACTAAGATATTTGCACCAAAAACTAGACAGAAATACTTTGTGTTTTTCCACTGTATTCAGTGCTTCACCACTTCCAGGTGTCGTCATGTGAAAACAACAAACTTCAGGGATTTTGTGCGACTGAGACTAAAGTAAAAAATTGGGAAGTGGAAGGAAATGTATTCAAATATAAATGTAAACATCTATATTTGAATAAACAACCTGGATTTATTTAGGGGTTTTAGAATAAAGAGGGATAACAAACGCTTTTTAGATTTGAATTTGTATTTTGAAAACTTTCGTCTTCTTACAATTCACAATTGTGAACAATTTAATGTTGGTTTATTACATAAACATTTAGAAAAGTTGAACAGTTTTTAGATTCAGGAAATAACAAATGCAAGATTTGAGAAATTGACCTCTATGAATCCTTCAGTTCAAATAAACATTAACTAGTTTCGTCAGCTGCTAATATAATTAGCATTTCATCGTTACAGAGTTGGTAAAATCCCTCCTGCTGGTTCTGAGAATGAAAGTGTTTCGTTTCACAGGCTGGTTGTTTCACAGACATGCAGTTTCTTCATTACCACAACAACAAAACTCAGCGAACATCCAGGTCAGGAGGCTAACTGGTTAGCAACACAGAAGGTTTGAATGTTCAGCACTGAATTCATTCTCCTGACCTCACCTGAGCGTTTTCCCCCGCCTGGACGGTGGCTGCAGCGTCGGCCGTCTGCGCAGCAAGTTCTTCCCACAGCGGCGTCATCACGTTTCCCGGAGAGATGCTGCAACACGCGTCAGACACTCAGTTCTAATTTTTACATTTTTTATTACCACAGGTATTTGTAGAAGCACAAATGTATTTTACAAACTTTACAGTTTCCGGTTTCTATGATAATTTTTATTTATTTTATATTACTGTGTAAGTAATAAACGGTAGAGGTCTGACACTTTCTGTCATTTTAAGGGATTCAAATATTTTCCAAACTAGGTTGTTCTTCAGATTAACAAAAAAACCCTGAAACATTTCAAGTCTAGTTTTTTAGGACATAAATATAAAATTTTCAGATACATAATTATTAGACAATTTAAATACATACATATTATATATATATTGAGGAGGATTAAACATGCATTTCTTAAATTATAAAGATTAAATATCTTGTAGAGTTTATTGTAACATATTTCAGTCCTTTTTCTTTTTTGCTACACAGTAAACCGTCAGAATTTATTTTAAAAAATGACTGAAACCATGAAAATACAGGCTCAATATTTAACAGCAATTATTTAAAAACTACAAAGAGTTAAAAAAAAAAACAATCATCACAAATATAATCCAACTTCCTTCTGCAAACTGGAACGTCACTGGTTTGTCTCACCAGTTCACTCTCACGTTGTGTTTGCTCTCATCCACAGCCATCGCCTTTGTCATGGAGATGATCGCCCCCTGGCGGAGAAAGACGTGCATTACAGCGCAGATCTGACTGCATTTAAAAGCTTCATTTTGACACTTTGACTCACTTTAGTGGCGACATAAGGCGCAGCGTCTTTCTGACCGATGGATCCCACAAGACTGGAGATATTGATGATGTTTCCGTGGCGCTGACGCAGATACGGCAAAGCAAACTGCAGGGAAAACATCCGCAGAATAATGTTGGGTTTTCTTTTGAAATAGAAACATTCTGGATTAGATCAAATTTAATATAACTGCAGGTGTTTGAAAGGTTATTTTGTTCGTTAACGAAAACGAACAAAATAACAAAAACTGAAATTGAGAAAACATTTCCCAGCTGAAATAAATAAAAACAGTAATTAATGGGAAAAACTACAACTAATTGAAACTATATCTGAATCTTATTTAGCCTTTACTGATGTGAATTAGATTTGTTTTCCAGCAGCTGAAGGCAAATTACGACTCTCCATCCTCTGCAAAAGTGAAGTGAAACAGACATCAGTTGGTTGTTCAACAAAGTTTAAATACTTTTATCTGCTGATGAATAATCATCAGTGTTTACATGATCACAATACGATGCTTTGACACTTTTTAATTCTGCACTTAGAAACGAACCAGAGTAAAAACAGAAATTACTTTGGAAGCTAAGAAGTAGCTAACGAGGTTCAGATTCAGCAGGTTCCTGAACTCCTCTGCTGTGGTTTCATCGGTGGTTTTGTGAGGAGGATCTGACATGGGAGACACACATCATTTAAAAAGCAACACAGACTCAGACTCTTCGCTTTCTGTCCATGATGGAGGAACAGACTCACGCCAGCCTGCGTTGTTCACCAGGCAGTCGATGTGTCCATGAAGCTCCAGGGTCACTGCAATCAACCGCTGGAAGAAAACCGCTGGAATTTATCTGGATTTTAATCCACAAAACTGAAGCATTTTGCTCAAAGTACGTAGAATCTGTATTTAATAAAGTATTGCTTCCCGTTTCCACTAAGACATACATGATGGATTATTTGTAGTAATTGATTAATCGAACAATTATTCTTGCGATTAATTGGATACAAAATATGTCAGATTTTGTATTTAAATATTATTAAAATAAACTCCTGCAGTAAAGTCATGAGAAAAAAGTTGTAATAATATCAGAATGGCATTTTGAGAATAAAGTCACAATATTATGATTTTAATGACTCATATAATATTTTGACTTTATTCTCGTTTTATTTTGACCAAATACTGATAATAATATGACTTTATTCTTGTCATTTCATGACTTTATGATTTTATTGCTCATCTAAAGATTAATTAAGAAAACAGTTTATTTTCATTGGCTTACCGTAAGAAATGGGACGATGTGCATCTTTTTTTTTATCACTTTACCTCGATCTGGTCTTCCTTGGTGACGTCACACTCCACAAACTTGCAGGATCCTGGTCCCAGCGCGTTGCACTCCGTTTCCAGAGCTTCACCTGCTGCAGCTGCAACACACGGCGACACATTCTGCAGCTATTCTGTCTTATTTACGCATTTTGCAGTTTTGCGCAGCTCAACACCGACCTCCTCTTGCACAAAACACAACTTTGGCTCCATTTTCCACTAAAAGCAGACGCAGAAATAATCAGAGCTCCATTTCTTCTTTTGCAATCTTAGCAAACACACTGTAAAAACAAATATGCACAATACCAAACGCTTTGACGATCCCTCTGCCGATGCCTTTGGATCCTCCAGTGACAATAACCGCTTTGTTTTGGTAGCGCAGCGCCATTCTGCTGCGCCACAAACAGACTCTGCGCAGCGATTATCTGCAAAACACCGCGAGTTATTATTTGATCAAAAGCTGAAGCTGAATGCTTCTCTCTCCTCTCTGCTTTGTCAAATACTGCAGAGGTCGACAAATGTTTGTAAAGTTCGAAGTCCCACAAAAAAAAAACTCGTTTTGCTCTGAGGCGTTCAGGTGCTGAACAAACCATCGGAAATTCTGCAATTCGCTGCAAAACCCAAACAATTCATGGAAAGTTCAGCTTACTGGTACATATGAATAAAACACCTGATTTTATTCATGCAACCATAAACGTAGCTATATCTGACGTTACACTGTAAAACAGAAACATGTTTCGTTGATATTAAATCGTTTTTTTAGATTTAAATGAAAACATATTTGTTTTTAATCAATTATTTCAACCTCAAAATAATATTACACAGAACATTAAGTTGTGAAGTAGAAAATGTACTTTTTAAATATAAATATTCAGTGTGAAATAAAAAATATATTTTTAGATGAATTAAATCTCAAAATAAAGTTTCACAGAACATTAAAATGTGAATTTCAACACATATATTTTAAATAATATAAATATTTGTCAGGAACAAAGAAAAATAGGATTTTTAAATATAAAATTTAAAAATAATGTTATTCTAAGTTATGAATTATAAGTATTTTTTAACGATTTAAATTTTGAATCGATAAATCTCAAAAACACATTTAATTAGGTTTTGAATTAAATGTAAGTTTTAAATGTATGATATAAATATTATGCAGGAAATGAAACAAATACATTGTTTTTAATTAATTCAATCTACAACATGTACGTGTTGATAATATAAATAATTGTCAGGAACTAAAAAATAATTAAATAAATCTAAAAATAATGTTATACAGTATTCTTTGAAAATAATATACATAATCAGCTGGAAATAGCAATGACAGTCAAAGTATTCTTATTGTTATCATGCAGATATGTACACTATTCATGCACTCACCATGTACAGTATGTTTAGTAGATTTAACAGGTTGACATTTTCAGACAGCAAAGGTGAGGATGGGGTGTGCAGGGGGTTAGCGGCACTCTTGGATCAGGGTCAAAGATTAAATTTCAACCCTGCAGCATTCCCTGGGTAACAGAGAAGGTGCTAGTGAAGAGACCCACAAACAAGCCCAACTCCAAGAGAGCGCAGCAGATTAACATCACAGCGGCCCCTGAAGGAGCCGCTGCCGCCGCCGCCGCCGCTGCTGCAGCCTCCTCACCGCGCACAAAAACACCGGGAGGGATTTCCTGGAGGTCCTGATGTCGGCGAAGAGTCGGCTGCAGACGGAGGGACGGGAGACGGAGGCCAAGCAGGAGGAACATGTGGAGGTGTGAGTAGCTGGAGCTCCTGAAGGCAGGTAAGGAGGAGGAGAAAAGTCTAATGGTGAGTCTTATTAAAACCGTGCATAAAAAACTAGAGATGTAACAATTAATGGTGATTAATCGACTGATAAAATAACTTCAACTAAATTAGTAATCGATTAATCGTTAAGTGAAGTATGCAGACTAAAAAAAGGGCAATTTGGTGGAAAAACAACACATTCAGAGCAGCAATTAAGCCAAAAAATTTACTAAAATATAAACATTTACCATTTGAGATCCATTTAGCTTCACCTGCTTCAAATTCTGTAAACAAAATCTTTCATGAAGCAATAATGAATCAGTCAATCCAAGAAAATAATCAATAGATTATTCCTACGCTGCACTAAGTCCAGCAGAAAGAGCTGAGTATTTGATTTTAGCTGCATCCTTTGCTGCAAATAATCAATAATAGTCAAGTAATAATCTCTTGGAGTTGGGCTTGTTTGCTTGTTTGGGTTTGTTTCACTGGAAGAATGCTGTAATTTCATTTTAGGCAGGAAAATATTTATTTTCTCATTTAAAGAAGGGATTAAAGTGTTTTTCACATCTTTAATGTATTTCTAATATTGCATAACAACAATGAAGAATAATGATGAAAAATCTGCCGAAAGTGGCAATTTTTATGTTATTAATTGATTAGTTGTCAGAACAATCTATAACTAAATTATTTGTTATGAAACCAAAGTTTTTAAATAGGGGACCGGGCTTGGAGGTGGTTGCTAGGTAACAGGGCCGGGCTTGGCAGTGGTTGCTAGGTAACGGGGCTGGGCTTGGCAGTGGTTGCTAGGTAACGAATGTGATGTCATAATCGGGAGGTTTTTGGAAGCTGAGATGAAACTTCAGTTAAAACGTGAGAAATCATCTGGGTGTTCTCTAGAGACTCAAACGAAACTGTAAAAATGTGCAAAAGGTAAATTTCACATTAAAAAGATCAACAGGTGACTTTTAGATTCATCTGTGTCTCATGGCTCGGTCTCGATTGTTTGGTTTTCAGAGAGACGAAACCCAAAGAAACACCCAACGCCGAGAAATGGACAATCAGGACAAGCGAGCCGGAGACGAGGGGGAGACAGAGGAGAAACAGAAAGCCGATGAGCTCAGCGACGAACAGAAGCAGAGCAAAGACAAGTACAACAAGCTGGAGAAGGAGAGCAGCGAGAAGGAGGTGCGCGGCGAGGCCAGCAGGGGGAGCCGTCGCCCCTGCAGGAGCGGCTGGGACTTGAGTGAACGCCTGGCCATCAACGTCTCGGGGATGCGTTACGAAACCCAACTGCGCACCCTCGCTCAGTTCCCCGACTCCCTGCTGGGCGACCCGCGGCGCCGGCTGCGCTACTACGACCCGCTGCACAACGAGCTGTTCCTGGACAGGAACCGCATCTGCTTCGACGCCATCCTCTACTTCTACCAGTCGGGCGGCAGGCTGCGGCGGCCCGCCAACATCCCGCTGGACATGTTCCTGGACGAGCTGCACTTTTACGAACTCGGCGAGGACGTCATCGACCGCTTCAAGGAGGACGAGGGCTTCGCCAAGGAGGAGGAGAGGCCCCTGCCGCCCACAAAGTGGCAGCAGAAAATCTGGATGTTGTTTGAGTATCCAGAGTCTTCGGGTGGAGCGAGGATCATCGCCATCATCAGCGTCATGGTCATCGTCCTCTCCATCCTCATCTTCTGCCTGGAGACTCTGCCTGACTTCAGAAACGAGAAGGAGCGGCGGGAGGTGAGGAGGACCAGTTGGCATGACGGGTCACTTTGGGTGCAAAGGTTAAACCCCCGATGCCCTGGGTACTGGGGCAGAATGTAGGGTTAGGGGTTAGTGGTTAGGGTTAACATAGTCACCAAAATAATGGTTTTCCGGTAATGGTATGTTGTTTTCCCATCGTTAGCACACTAAGCAGCATACATGAGGATGATCGACAGCGCTAAGACCCTCCTCCTGGATCTGATTGGTTGCTTATGGTCGGAGCAGTGCCTTTTAGATTCACTAATTATCTATACTTTTAACAGATCTATGGAAACAAACATATTCTTTTCTAAATGTTACATCCTGCAGCTTTAATCTGCAGACAAGCGTCAGTCTTTTTATTGAAAGATAAATGTGAAACAAGAAGATGAGATGGAAAAAAAGCAGCAGAGAAAGTGACATGAGTGAACCCGATCCAGTCAGACGGAGTGAAGACATCATCCTGTCGGTGTCCAGTCAGATGTTCAGCCTGGTTTCACCAACAGGCACCTGCCGGAGCCATTCGGCCGATTCTTCAAAACCAGCCTGAAGTGAGAGAGAATGAGAAGCGGAGAAGAAGTGAGCGTGAATGCGAGAGCTGCTCTAAGGTTACCGGACGGCTAAACTTAGCCTGGACGGCCGTTAGAGAGCATCGACACATAAACCGATGTCCGTATTAATAAACGCGGTGACTCACCGGCTCTGAAAAGGCTTGGAAAAGACGCGGCAGATCAGCTTTTCGCCGCAGGATGAAATTAGAAACGACGCAGCAGCGAACAGAAAGTCTGCAGGTTGTTCGGGTCTTTTTCAGGTTTCAGTCGCTGTTTCTTCACTTTGGCTCCATCTTCTGTTCAGCTCCTGCGGGTTTTGTTTCCAGAGCGGCTGGATTTATGAAGCTTTCAGGATATAAAATGCTGCCACTCTGCAAAACGCAGAAACGTTTTGCAGAACGCTTGAAATAAAACTGAGAAAACTTACAAATAAGATGGAAGATCTTGTTTAGAGTCAATAATTTCTTATTATTGGTGAAAAAGTGCTAGTTTCATTGGCAAATTATTTCACTTGTATCATGATGTATTTATTAAAAGGAGTAAATTTCCACCAATCAAACTCTGAAATTTTGAGATTAAATTCAGAAATTTTCTACAAAGCCAGAAAAAACTAAAAAAAAATTGAAAATAAAAAAATTCAATTACAGTGGCAGTATAAGTTTTTAAAAAAAAATCAATATTAAGAAATGATTGACTTAAAATAGGCTCCTTGTTGGAAAGTCACTTCTGCACCAAGATATTTGTATTAGAAACTTATTTTTTAGATGAAAATCAAATAAAAATGAAAACATTTCACACAGTTCTGGCATCATCAGTCATAAATTCATTACTGCAGAAAATCAGAAATGAAATCCAAACCTAATCAGTCGCTTTCCAGATGTGAAATCTCACAACCATTACATGTTTTCTTAGATGTTAATAAATGCATTGTGTTGCTTTCCAGTCGATATAAAAGATTTATGCATGAACCAGCATTAAAGCTGCATAAAGGTGGAAGTCTAATGTAATCAAACTCAAATTAGTATCATTTATTTGCCAAAAACAACTGCGGATATTTTGCAAAACAACAAAAAAAAGATGGGTAGTGAGAAACATTAAAGGCAAGTTTAATTTTCCAGCTGAAACTGATTTAATTTAATACTTTGGTCCTGTAATAAATCCTTCTTTCAGAGGTTACAGAGTTCATTAGGAGCTGAAAGACGAGATGGAGATGTTTTCTCAGCTGCGTGTTGATTTTGGAATATCGTTCATCCCTATCATTTGATTAATCCGAGCTGAATTAAGAAAACAACGATCCAGATGAAGCGACAAACCTTGAAAAACACAAAGCCGCAGCATTTAGGTTGTATTATCAAGCTGTTTGAGCGCAGAGCCGTCTGACGCTTACTGTAACCTTATCTAACTTGTGAAAAGATGCTAATGCCAAGTTATGTCAGGCGAGCATTTTCCACCCAGATAAAAACAAACATCTGAGTTAAATGAAGCGCCAGATGTCCGTAATTCAAGCCAGAGTCACATGAACTTCAGGTTTATTTGTGTGTTCAGAAATAGAGAAAGTGATTTCTATAAAAGTTGGTGGGAGAGTGAAAAAGGAGAGGAGGGAAAAGGTTATCACCGTATCACAGATCTCATCACGGATGTCTCGAAAATGTTTCCTCTGCTGTAATCGCCGTCTCCATGGAGACGGAGATCTGCTCGGAAACCCAAGATCCAGACTTTCAAACTTTTGATCAAAGCTGTTTTACTGACCGGTGATTTATGCTGTCATAACAATATTTAATAAACTCTTCAGACAATTCAACGAACCGTTCAAGCTTTTCTGTGAAGCAACACAGATATTTTGATAAGTTACTCAGTAACTTTTTTATCAAATACTTTTTTACTCCTGCTTTACTAATTTTTCCTTTTGGTTTGAGTGAAACTATGTTGAAGTAGTGATACTTTTACTCGAGTATAATCTTTGGGAACTAAACCTTCTTCTGGATGAGGCAAAGATCAGCTGGTCATCGAGTCGTCCATTCCTTGAACATTTTTCTAAAGTAGCTCCACAAAATCAGATATTTTAACTAAAAACAATCATAAAACCAACCATAAAATCCCAAACGAATTAACAAAAGGAAGAAAATCGGCATTTTCTCTGGTTGTGACTATTCCTTCTCATTTGTCTTCCAGCAATTCACCACCACGCCTCACCCGACCATCCCCAACGTAACCATCCTCGTCCCGCCAAAGTTCTCCCCATTCCAGGACCCGTTCTTCATCGTCGAGACCATCTGCATCTGCTGGTTCTCCTTTGAACTCGTCATGCGCTTCATCAGCGCCCCGAGCAAAATCCGCTTCTTCAAGGACATCATGAACATCATCGACTTCTTGGCCATTTTGCCCTTTTTCGTCACAGTGGGCACAGAGCTGGCCAAGGACAAAGGCACGCCGCCGTCCGTCTCCCTGGCGCTCATCAGAGTCATCCGGCTGGTGAGAGTCTTCCGGATCTTCAAGCTTTCCCGTCACTCCAAAGGCCTCCAGATCCTGGGTCAGACGCTGAAGGCCAGCCTGCGAGAGCTGGCGCTCCTCATCTTCTTCCTCTTCATCGGCGTCATTCTGTTTTCCAGCGCTGTCTACTTTGCCGAGGTGGACAGTCCCGACACGTTGTTCACCAGCATCCCCGAGTCGTTCTGGTGGGCTGTGGTGACCATGACCACGGTGGGCTACGGGGACATGGTTCCCATGACGGTTGGGGGAAAGTTGGTTGGGTCCATGTGCGCCATTGCGGGTGTGCTCACCATCTCCTTGCCGGTTCCCGTCATCGTTTCAAACTTCAGCTACTTCTACCACCGAGGGATGGAATGTGAGGACAGCAGGGAGTACCACCACGTCTCCACATCGCTCTGGGAAGACAACAAAGAGGACGACGACGAGAACGACGAAGACGACGGGACGGATCAGGATCCTGAATTCATGGGGGATCGTGCACTTCTGCACGAACAAACCAGGGCGATATGTCCGCCGCTCAACGGGACCCTCTTGGCTGGGCTTTGTGCAGAACAGGGAGGACGAGATCCGCAAGGGATGAAATTAACTCTCAAAGAACCTCTGGTTACCCAAGTGTGACAAAAAATATTTTCACTCTGACACTTTTTGCACGTTTATGTACTTCCTTTTGGGTCTCTGTTGCTACTAATAACAACCCAAATGCTTAACAAAAAAAAACAAAAACACTCAACCATCTTTTGACAACAAGTTAATGTTTTTTGGTATTTAAAAAAATGAGCATTTTCAAAAAATGTACTGAGTATTATAATGTCACAAATCAGCAGTTACTGCCCTAGTAACACCAGTGAAGCCCTGCTGTTACCTAGCAACCCCAGTGGAATTCCGCCCGTTACCTAGCAACCCAAGCTGAGCTTCAGCATGTTTGGTCAGCTGGTTTTACTGCTGTATAATGGCTGCTGGAAAATATGAATGTTTTATTGTTGCGTTCATGTTGGATGTGCAGAAGGCTCCACTTCTGCTTTTCAAAAATGTTTGGTTGTATAATTGCGCATCTGTTTGCGGCAATTTCCACACGCGAGTGTAAACGTCGATTGGATTTAAAGTGACAAGACGCCCTAAAACAGGGAGCTCATTCTTAAGGAAGCTGAAAAATAATCAACCTAAAATCTGATTGTCAAATGATTTTGTGCAAAAGATATGATGAACATGTTTTGTGTAGACCTTTCACCTTTAAGGTACGACAGGATGAATTTTAATACAAATTCAGCAGGTTACCTTGATTCTCGTTGCTCAGGGTTTTGTGTGACATTTTGCAAAGTCGAGAAGTAAACTTTGTTTTGTTTCCTGTTGGTTGTTTTTCTGGTTACTGCAAAGCTATGACGGCGTCCTCCACCTTTAAAAACGTTCAAATAAATCAGACTTTCATGGCAAAATGAAACACTGAAAAATCCAACATTTTAATGGAGTCCAGTTGTCAGGCATTAGGGACACACTGCCAGAAAATAGTCATGAAAGTACAGGCATAACGTTGTAATAGGGCCTTATTCTCGTTAATGTTTGTTTTAGCGTGGCGCTAATGCTCTTCATAACACAAAACAACAAAATCAGGGAAAATTTTTTTAATTATGAGAATTAAAAAAATTCAATTTATAAAACAGAATTTATTTTATAAATTTAAAATAAATTCAAAAATTACTTCAAATTATTGTTCTTCAAAATAATAAAACATTTATTCATATTATTTGAATATTATATTCAAGAACACTGCAAATAAAATACTATAATTTTCTTCTCATAATTGTTTTTTCTAGCTTGGCTCCAATTCTGTCGTACAAAATAAGAAAATGAGAAAAAATCAAGTAAAAGTAAAAATTGTCCAAAAAAATTACTTTTTCTTATAACAAGGGGAAAATGTTACCAGTGAGATAATCTAGTACTTTATAAAAATCAGTCTTAAGGAATTATTTACTTGTTTAATTCTTGCTGAAAACTTAATATAAGTGTATAAATATATTTGTAGAACAAGAATGCTTGCAGAATTCTTCTTTTTGTATTATTGAGTCAGAATAAACGCTCCAAAGCAACAAAAAGTGTTTCTTTACCTGAAGTCGTTTGACTGCAGGTCTTTAAATGAAAGCGTGTCGTTTATGAGGCTGAGGACGCCATGTTGTCTGCAGATGTTCCCATGTATACATGTACGTCCTTTACTTAGAAAAGATCATGTTTTATTTCTGCATGCCTTCCACATGACTCACAGCGCAGTGACTCCCGGAGAATGTGATGATCATGAAAATGAAAACAGCTTTTTCTTCTGTTTTCTAAAGCATGACGAGGCTTAAAGCCGAGGCAGAAACACAATGGATGACGGATGATTCTGCTCCTGACATTTTTCCGGTTCTTAGTGTTGGGAAACCTCAGGATTTTATGAGTCAGGTTCGTGTGAGGAAGGATTCAACCTCTAGAGGTCAGACTGTCATAAAACAGACGCTTCCTTCTTTCACTGGCTTTGATTTATGACCTCACACTTAAAAAAAAATCTGCCATCTCAACATGATATTACTCATTTATACCACATGATCAAAACGATTTAAAGATTAGAGTTGTGAAACTTTCACTGCAGAACACAGCTGATTATTTTGATATTACCTGAAACTGAAGCTGCACTGCAAAAACACAAAACATTGCCAAGTAATTTAGACGAGTTTAACATGCAAATACATTAATACACTTTAAATAAAACAAAACTAACTTATAAGTAGCTTTCAGAAAGAAATACTCTGCCAAGAATTTTCATAAAAAGTAAAAGTTCCACTCTGCTATTATTTTTTATAAGTGTTAAGGAGTTACTGAATTAAAACAAGCTGGTACATCTTTCTAAAAAGTTACTTTTGTATGTTAGTTTTGTCTTCTTTTAAGCAGATTTTGTGTTTTTGCAGTGTAGTCTCTTCATTTTTACAGAAAGTCTCCTATATCCAAAGATATAGGAGACTTTATTAAGTAAATATAGTCAAAATATTTCCCATGTTTACTTACAACATCTGAAAATGTCTTGTTATAATTGAAACAATTTATATTTGTTCATCAATATTAAGGAATTATTAATATTAATAAAGTTACTATTTATTTATTATTATTTAGGTTTGTTTTATTTTAAGTGTAATAAAACATTTGCACTAGAAACTCGACCAAAATACTTGGTAATATTTTGTGTTTTTTACAGTGCAGTCCCTTTATTTTCACTGAAACTCTCTGAATCCTTCAGTTATTTGGGAAACGTAACTTTTTCCTCTGCAGGGTTGATGTGTGGACCGGTCGGGCCAGAACCTGACACCAGCTGGTTCTTCTTCTGCCACTCCTTCGTCGCTGTAACTGTTTGTTTTGGGTCTTTGTCCCGGGGGAAGACCCGTCCGTGACTCAGCCGCGGCGTTTCTGCAGCGAAACCGTGAAGAACCATCCAGAACAGGAAGTTTCCGCCTCCTGTAAAAGTAAGTCAAGTTTCCTGTCTGTGTGAATAAAATTGATTCTGATTCATGATTTTAGTCCAAAATATCACAATCTGTTTTTCCTTCTGTGTTGTTTTGATTCTGTATTTTTGATGTTTCTTGTGTGAATTTGACTTCCTGTTTATTTTGACTTTTTTGTTTTGTTTCTATTTTTCTTCAAGCGGTTAGAGTATAATTCAGCTAGTTTGTAGCATAAATCTATAAATTATTATTATATTCAGAAATATTGTGATTAGTTTTAATTTCTCTCATTAATTAAGTGATCAGGCGGAAGGCGGATTTGGTAAAAGGATTATTAAAACTATTTTATGACCAAAATGTTTTAAACTCTGCCAGTAGAACTAGTTCTTTAAATAAATATTAAGGACTGAATATTTTGCTGAAAAGTTTCTTGTAAGTTAATTTTATTTTATTTCAAATATTTACTAAGATATTTGCACCAGAAACTAGACCAACAGTGGTAAGATTTTGTGTTTTTGCAGTTTTTAAATGAACATTTACTTATAAAACTCTGCATAATTCATAAATATAAAAGCTTTATATATCAGAGTTGCACTGCAAACCCAAACAAAAGCAGTGAAGTTTGTAGTTATGGTATGAGAAAATGTGAAAAAGGTCAAGATGCACTTGAGGCTGTTTTCTGATGATCAGCTCATTTTGAAGCTTCGCTTTAGGACAAAAACCATTAAGACCCGACACGGCGACCCAGAGGTCAGCAGCTGCTCCGGTCAGTGTCAGGAGTTTGAAACATTTAATATCCTCAAACCCAAAGGCACAAGCTTTCCTAAATGTTTACACACACACACACACACACACACGTTTCTCTCAGTGACAGAAAACCTGTCGGCTAAAATCGGTTCAAATGTTTCCAAGTCAAGTTTTCAAACTTTTGACACTGGAGATAAAAACAATAGTTTCAATAAACTATCATATGATGTCATTTATTCCTGTTATCAATAATGCTGATGATAGTGTTAGACATTATATATATAAACAGACACACACGTAAATACAGATTCTGCTGACGCTGCCTGGCCTTATGCTGTCTGGGAAGAATGAAAGTGATTGACGTCTTTGAAGCCATCTGCCGCCCCGCGTCCCCTCGCCTGTCCCCTCCCTCGTCTCCTCGCTCGTCCCTTCGCTCGTCTCCTCGCTCGTCCCTTGTTGTCCCCTCGCCTTCCTTCGGCCCATTCCCTCTCGTCTCCTCCTTCGTCTCCTCGTTCGTCCCCTCGCTCGTCCCCTTGCCCGTCCCCTTGCTCGTCTCGTCTCCTCGCCCGTCTCTGGCTCTTCTTTGAGCGGATTAAACGCTCGGATCGCTGTGGGTCGTGACGTGCGTACTTTGCCTCCGTTTCTGTTCATCCTGTAATATCTTTGTCTCTGGGATTTTTCTGACCCCTTTCTGACAGCAAATCCTTCTGCAGATTGCACAAGATGTTTTCTTTTTTTTTTTAAATAAAACGAAACACTGTTAGTTTAAATAAATCTATAAGGTTTTATTACAGTATACACAGAACCTGGTGATGTGACTCTGATTTAGGACTTTAGGGCTGAAGGATGGTGGTCGACATACAGAAATTAAATGACAAAATCAGAATAAAACACCAACAGATTTAAACGTACAACATTAAAACGGCATCGCACACAAACCACAACAAATAAATGTACAAACCTCACATGATTTGAGAAACATTACCTAGGAAGAGATTCAAGAAGGCGAAGAAGTGTAAAAAAATAACATCTGCTGGACGGATTCATCGTTTTATGCTTTTAAATTTACATCTTCAGCATTCTGGCAGATCAATTTAAAGAACTGAGATCTGATCAAAATCAGATCAATAAATAGTTGATAAGCAGAAACGTTTGCAGCTGGAAACTGAAGGAAAGAAAAACTTTTCAGAACAAGTTCAGATATTTTTGACGGTTTTAATTTATTAAATAAATAAGAGGTAATGAAATAAATTAAATGAAAAATGTGTGTGTTTAAGAAGGAAGGAATAAAAGAAGGAAAGAAAAATGGAAGGAAGAAATTCTGGAAAATCTAAGAAATTTTCAGTTTAACTTCAGAAATTTTTGAGAATTAAACTCTCAAAATGTTGAGTCAAAAATTTTTGACTTTTGAAACTTCCAAGTTATTTTCTAGCAAATTTATGACGAAGGAAGGAATGAAGGGAAAAAAATCAAAAACATTTCAGAAATTTGAGGAAAAAAACATTTAGTTTTGAAAATGTCCACGTTTTTTCTAGAAAATTTATGATGCAGGAAAGAACAGAGGAACAGAAGAAAGAAAATCTAGAATTTGTTTCTAGAAATCTCTGAAATTTTCTAGAAAAAACTTAAGACTTGTTGAGATTAGTTTCAGAAATTCTTGAGAAAAAACTTGGAAATTTTCTGAGTTTCAAAAATACAAATTTTGGCTTTTTGAAACTCAGAAAATGTCCTAAGGAAGGAAGGAGAAGAGGAAAGAAGGAAGGAAGGAAGGAGAAGAGGAAAGAAAGAAGGAAGAAAGGAAAGAAGGACAGAAAGAAGGAAGGAAGGAAGGAACAAAGGAAGGAATGAAGGAAAAAAAGAAGGAAGGTGGAATGTCAAAGTTTTGTGGCCGTTCGTCATGGAAACGCAGCTTGTGTGAGTTTCTAGGTTTTGATGCTGAAAATGTGTCGTAAAACCAAGACAAACAGACGACGATGACGTCACGGTAAATCGCTCGGTGAGATGCCGCAGCGCCGATCGTACGCGGTGTCGTCGCTCTCCTCGCCGTCGCTCACTTCGCCCAGAACTCGCTCTCTGTCCTCTTCCTCCTCCGTTTCGCTCTCTGGCCTCAGGCGTTCCCGTTCCCGATCTCTGTCCCGGATCCTGTCGCGCCCCCGATCCCGATCCCGATCCCGATCCCGATCCCGATCCCGATCACGCTCTCTGTAGCCGCGCGGTAACGTTGAAATCTAAAAGCAGAGAGAAACTCATCAGAGCATTCTTTGATGAATGTAAATTTACATAACGGAGAATTAGGACAATTTTACGTAGAAAAGAAAAAAAAAAGTCAATTTCTGCAAAAAAATTGTAGAGATTTTCTAGAAAAAACAAGAACATTTCTGAGCTTTTAAAGTCTGCTAGGAAAAAAAATATTTTTGACAAAAAAAATTAAAATTTTTGTGTTCAAAAGTAAAAAAAAAATCACTTTTGACTCAGAAATTTCCAACGTTTTTCTCAAAAATTTCTAAAATTAATCTCAAAGTCTAAAAAAAGTTTTGTTTTGTTTTTCTTTTTGCAAATCTTGGAAATCTAATTTTTTGAACAAATTTCTGAGATTAATCTAAAAATTTGTGAGGGATTTGAGCTTTTTTCTAGAATATGTTTTAGATTAATGTCATAATTTTTTATTTTTTGGTTAAATTTTAAAATTTGAGAGATTTAAGTTTTCTCTTGCAAATTTTTGACTTTTCAAAATCTCAACGTTTTTCTAGAAATGTGGATGAAATCTCAAAATTTCAATATCTTTTTCAGCAAATTTTCAACTTTTCAAACTCAGAAATGTTCTCTTTTTTCATTTCTGCTACTAAGATATGTTAACATTTCTGAGTATTTTGGTGAAAGTTTCTCCTCTTTTTCGTTGTATTTTCTGTGTATGGAGGCCCTGACGTGGTAAAAGTCATGTCTCAGTGTTGGGGGATACCTGGTTGTCGTGGCTGGGCAGGGCGGAGTAGCCCGGCTCCGTCCTGCAGAGGAGGCGAGGCGACTGGGTGCGGAAAGGCCGAGGGGAATGGGAGCAGACGGAGCGCGGGGAGGGAGAGCGAACGGAGTGAGGTGACGGAGATCGGATGGAGCAGGAAGGTGAGTAAGTGGCGGATTGGGACTGGGACAGAACGTTGCTGTGATGGTTCATCTTCGGGGGGCGAGGGGAGCGAGGCGGCAGGTCCGGCGGCTTCAGCGGGTCGACCAGGTCCATTTCGGTGAGGATCGGCGGCGGAGGAATGAAGTCCAGCTCCGCTTCTGTCGGGAGCATTTCCGCTGCATCGAGCTCCGCCAGCTCGGCCCTCGATAAATGATCCACGATCCCGGCGCCAAACGAATCCCCGACCACGTTGATGGAGGTTCGCATTCGGTCACTGAGTGGACAGAAACAACCAGGAAGTGGAGTCGTGGGTTTGCCAACAGAGATGTTGTAATTTTGCATGAAAAAAAGACATTTTGACAATCGAGATTTAAGACCATGCTAAGAAAATGAAAAAAAATAAAATTATGAGAATAAAGTCCTAAAATTAGTCATAATTTTAGGACTCATTTAGTCATATTATTACGACTTTATTCTTGTAGCTGCAGTTTTTAAATGCTGTAAAATTTCTGTTGAGATGAAAATCTTTAGAAAAATTGTGAAAATTTCTTAGATTCAAAAGTCAAAATTTTCTACGTTTGAAACTTGGACAGATAAATCTCAAAATCAGTTTTTTTTTTTTTTTTTATATTTCTTTTACTTTTCTATTAAGAAATTATCTTGTTTGTTCTAAAACAATTTCTGTAAATTGCACCCAAAATTTTTTCTGGTGCAATAATAAAAAATTACAAGAAAATTTTTTACATATTTTCTTTTCATCAATTTATAATAATTTAATCATTTAAATAATTCTAAAAAAAAAAAGTAAAATGCACTTAAAATACATCAATTAGTTTTTTAACCCCCAAAATGTCTGTAAACGCCGCTGATCTCCAAAATAATCCCCCTGATTTCACTGGCTGCCTCAGGAAAGATACTGACTACTCATAACTAGTTCACATAACCCATATCAAACATAAAGCTGAAACCAGAAATTTACTCACCCTACAAAAAGGCGCATAACCGTTTTTTTTTTTGTCTTACATTAAATCAGACTAAACATTTTCTATTTCAGGTCAAAAAGAATGAAAATTATAAAACGTCAGACGCATTTAAAATGTTACTGTTAACGTTCTGGAAATAATAATAATGGAAAATTTAGTGGGAAAAGCGTGATAACCACACCCTGACTTTGGGGAACGGGGGTGGCAGCGTCATTATTTTCTGTGAAATGATGACATCATGATGACAGAGCGCGGTGTGGAAATATTGAAACATCATCATCAGCCACCAGGTAAAAGCTTGGACAAAAATAGGTCAAAGTCTCAGAAGGTGTGTGTGAGAAAGTCAGACAGAAAACCTGAGTCAGTTTGACCAGATCCGTCTGACAGGGAGCCGTTTCTAAAGATACACAGGAAAACTAACAGCAATAACTGCATTTATTTAGTTTATCTGGGAGGAAAAATGTTTCACCATGTTATTCACATATTTACAAATGTATGAATTTAGTCTGAGTTAAATATTCAGTTTACAAACTAAATATTTAACTTTCAAATAAAATATTTAGCTTTTTAACAAAATATTGAATTTGAAAATTGTGTTTTCAAATTAAAACAACTATTTTTAAATATTTCAACCCAAATAAATATTCCTAAATAATTAATTCTAATATTTAGTTCAAAATGAAATAGTTGTAACTACGTATTTACTTTGAAAACTAAATGTTTAGTTTATAAACAAAATATTTAACTTTCAAATTAAATATTAATTTAATTTGAAAGCTAATAAATATTAGCTTTATGGAGCTTTATGATTTGTTTGCAAACTAAATATTTAACTTTCAAATGAAAATAGTTTATTGACCTCACACTTAGATATTTACGTTACAAACTAAATATTTAGAGTTTTACCTACATTTTTAGTTTGGAGGATAAATAATTAGTAAATTACAAATTTAGCTCTCAAATTAAATATTTAGTTTGGAACATTTGACTTTGAGTAAACAGGCTAGAGAAACCAAATTATTGGTTTATCATCGTTCACAAACGGCTCCCTGTCCGGAGAAAAGGGCCAAAGTTCCAGCAGTGGATTGTGGGAACTTTGCTGAATGGTACTCAAATCTTCTTTTTGTCCAATGTTTAAAATTTAAGCTTGTCAGTTTAAACAACTGCAGAAAACAAACAAACAAACAAAACCCAGAACTTACTAATGAACGTCTCAGAGCGAAGCCAATAACTGCAGATGCAGTTTGATATTTTCAGTCCCTGCTCACCAGACTCCTTTACTCACAGCAGCCAGTCGACGGCGATCAGCAGACTGATGTCCTGAGTGGGCAGGCCGACGGCGGTCAGGATCAGCAGCATGGTCACCAGTCCGGCACTGGGAATACTGGCGGCTCCGACGCTGGCCAGGGTGGCCGTCATACTGCCAGAATTTAAAAGAACATTTTAAATTCTGCAAAAAGAAACCCGACTAAGAGAAGTTTAGGTGTTTAAAGGGAACCTATTGTGGAAACATTCACATTTTAACGTTTTGTACCTTCATTTGGATCAACTGCTTCTAAAAACAACACTTAGAAAAACAACCAGGAATTATTACGCCACCTTCCCTGGGCAGCGCGTCGTTACCTAGCAACTACAACAGAGTGTGGAGCTCCAGCACGTTTGGTCAGCTGGTTTTATTGCTGTACAATGGCTGCTGGAAAAGACAAGTGCATTGAAACCACTTGCTGCATTCTTGTTGGTTGTGCAGGAGGCTCTACTAATGCTTTTCAAAGACATTTTTCATATAATTGTGCATCTGTTTTCGGCCATTTTCATGTACAAGTGTAAACATGAAGTTGGGGGTTGAAACTTTCATCCTCTAAGAATGATTTTGTGCAAAAACATGTTTCGTGTCCCCGTAAACTAATCCTAAATGTTCAAGGAAGAATAATACGTCATCTTTAAATTTGTCTGTCACCTCGCATGAACCCAGTTTGTTCATAAAGACAGACTGTGGCCTCAAACACCACCTCATTTTTATCCTGGCTCGAAGCTTTCCTGTAAACTCAGCATCATGTGAGAACGTATGAGCTGAAGAAACGCCGAGCGGACGTTTCTGCGAAGCATTTCCAACAACATTAGTGAATGAAGCTGTCAGAAAACATTTAACAGAGCGGATTAATGGTACAGTAAACGCAACAGCCAGTCTGCGCGATCTGGAAACCCTTGAAACCTGAATCAGCAAGTTCAGTCGGTTTAATGGCAGCTATTAATCCGCATTAAGACATTACTTCATTAACCTTAAGTAGCCCATAAAGGCGCAGAATGCGACTGGAGGACGAGGAAAAAATCCACTTCATACGTACTGTAAATTTTAGAAAAACATTGAAACTCCTTAATTAATTGAATTTTTAGTACTTAAAAGTTCTCCATAATTTTTACAATATTTATAACACCTGGGAAACAGATTTTTATTATTATTTTTTTTCTCTGAAGAGTTTTTGCGGCTCGTATTTTCGACAGCAGGCAGACAGGAAGGAAGACATGCGGCAAAGGTCGCCGGGAGTCGAACCCGCGACGTCCGCGTTGAGGACTGAGGCCTCCAAACGTGGGGCGTGCTGAACCCCTGCGCCACCACAGCACGCCCCGAAAACAGATTATAGAAAGAAAAATAAAACATAAAGTAATAAAAAATGTTAATGGACGAACAGACAGGTGGATTATTTTCGTCTTCATCAGAATCCCACTGCTGCCCTTTTTACTCAGATTAACTTTATTTTGCTAAATTAGCGACCTCACATGAAAACAAAACCAAACTTCTCTTCCTCCAGGATCGTTTCCTCTCTGCAGAATCTGATCCGTTACAACAGCAGTAATAATTTATTCACGATGACCCGCTGTTGTCGTTTTTCTTTTCTGTCGCCACAAATCGTCAGAAATCCGAGTCGCGTCTCCGTTTGTCTCCGACCGCCTGCAGCATGCGGGGAATATTTCAGAGCAGAGGAAAATGCTTTCCAGCACGTTTCAGAAATTACGTTGTGGAATTTAGTGGTGAACAGACATTGATGGAAAAAAAAAATAAAAATACAATAAACAATTTCAAAGTGCTGGGCATTATTTGCAACCCGCAGCCATAACAAGCTGAGTCCCGTCCAAGCAGACTGGTTCCAATTAAGACTTAATGTTCAGCCGAAACCTCAGACATGGGAAAAAATGTCTGATTGCTTCTTTACTGCATTCATTTCAGATTTTCAGCCCCCCACGCTCTGCCATATATCATAATAATCTGCGTTAGTCATGCAACTCTACCGAAAAACGCCTGAGTTTTGTTTAGATTCGGTTCAACTGAATGCATTTTCATAAGCAAACTTAATGTTTCATGCAGAATGCACTGGGAATATCCGAGCTAATTTACTTTCCTAAACAACCTTTGACTCTTTATTAATATTGCTACTGTGAGAGAAATTTATTAATGAGTTTTATCTGGTTATGTTTTCGTTTTAGGGTCTGAACAGAACCATAGATGCAAACAAAAAGCAGTGAAAGATTTATTTTAGTTGTAAAACTATGCAATTAATATAATTTACAACCCTGGTGTTGCTGCGTTTAGCTCTCATGTAAGGCTAAATCTCCAGCTGTTTGCATTTACAGCTTTATCCGCACTGTTTCCCCAGCAATTCTGTTCCTGGTCGCAGCAGAAAAATGTGTTTGTCAGGAGGGTTTTCACAGAAATCCCAAAGAAAATCAGTGAAAAGAAGCTGACAGTCAAATCAGAATGAGCTAAATAAGAATGTGTTAATGTTAGTTCTGGGTGCTTGAATTTATAATAAATACTGGAAAAAACTCAACACATTGGTGCTATACATTTAAAATAAACACATAAAGTAAAAAAATAACTAAACCTGTCACAATAAATAACACACTGCAAAAAAATCTAAATCTTACCAAGTATTTTTTTGTCAAGTTTCTAGAAGAAATATCTTTAAAAACTTGAAATAGAGGAAAATGTACTAGCATTGTTATAAATTTATGGAAGAGGATTAGTGCCACTGCAAAATAAGAAAAGATTTTTGAAGTTTTTTTCTCTGAATTTTTATTCTTATTTTTTTCAGGATTCAGATTTTTTTCAGGATTCAGATTTTTTTCGCGATTCTGATTTTCTTTCCCAGAATTCCTCAGTAGGAAAGAAAACAGTTTCTGTCATCAGAACTGCTGCTGCTGGATCAAAAATGAGTTTTCACAGCTTTTAAACTTTTCCAGGAACCGATGCGAAGGCACAGTTTAGTCTTCGGTCAGAGGCCTCCTCGGATTGCGAGACTGACTGCTACTGGAGATCCTTCCTGCCCACAACGACTCGGACAAAATGATTTAGGACCACATTGAATTTCTCTGTAGTATAAGGGAAATGTTCCTGAGTTGCAACTTCGTTAAGTTTGAATTACGATGAGATTCGACCGTTTATCCATAAAACTAATTCTGACTTTATTGCTGTTAGAGGCAGAAACATTTTACAGGTGGCCTGGAAATGAGAACATCTGCGAGAAACATCCGACAAAAGCACAAATTGTAAAAGCTGCAGGGCCAAGTTTTCCGACAAAGCTGGTAAAAAGCACCGTCTGTTTGTGTGTGAGAGGAAAACGGCTTCACTTATCTGGTAAATCTGACAGAGTGCTCTCTGCTTTCAAAGCTTCAGCCAAACCTCCTATTTAAAGCTGTCTAAGCTAATCCTGCACTGCCTGTTATCACCAATGGAGATCTGTTCTGTGCGGCAGGCCGCTCCCTTCTGCATCCCGCTGAAGCTACACATATAAGGAATTATCTTTCTGACCAAAATGGCTCTGACTGAATTACAAGTGAGATTAGAAGCTGGAAGTGAGATGTTTAAATTGCGTAATGATGGTTCTACTTCAGCATAAAAGCAAAACAATTTGTGAAAAGAAAAAAATAAGAACAAAGTGAAACCCTGGCTACTTTTTTAGGTCAGCGCAGCCAAATGTGGTGTAAACTGGTTGTAAAAGGTGAATTATTGCTTTTTGGAAGCGACACTAAATGAAACAGCTGAATAATAATATATATTCCTGGAAAGAGATGGAGTTTGGCAGCAGATTTTATACCTCAAAGCAGAAAATTTAACAAGAAGAACAAAGACAGGCTCTTTATACCGTCTTAAACTAAAGACTTTTGGCTTCAACAGGGTTTTGTTTTGACCCAACACACAAACAATGGCCACAAATCTGATGTATTCTTAACATGCAGGAAAAATCCACACAGAAAAACCTGAAAAAGAGACTTAAAAACGAGATTTCAGTCAAATTTATGCAACAAGAACCAAATAAAAACTGAAGTGACATGTTGTGCAGGCACTTAAATCCAATTTGCAGCTTGTAATGTTGCTGAAAGAAGCTGTGACCAACAGAAACATCTTACAGGATCTAATTTATTGTTTATACTAAAGTTTTTATCCCTGTTGAATTGCTTTTCTGACAATAGGAGCCACAAGCCTCAAAGCGTTTTATTGAGAGTGAGAAACCAACACAAAGTGCTTGGAAAATGAATCATGTGTTCTCAAATATTTATATTTGACAGTTAAAAGCCTTGTGGTCGTTTTTCACATTTTCTTACAAAATCAAGCAGAAGATTTTGTGCAGGAATAAATACGTTTCCATCACTTGTGCATAAAAACTGTCAGTATTCCACTATTGCTAAAAAAAGAAAAAAAACACGTAAAATATGTAATTTCCATTACATAAGAAATGAGATTTAAATCAAAGTCTGCTCACGCAAGAAGCATTAAAATAAAAAAACTTTTTCCACTTGTTGTTTTTCTTCTTTTAGTGTTGATATTTGATTATTGATCGACTTGTGTGAGGCGGAAATATTATTGTTTTGTGAAATACAATAATTTCGATACAGCCGACAAACGACCAGATCCTCCCAGTTATTTTCAAAATGGCTGTTTCCATAAAGCAAATTCATTTTGTAAGTCAAATCTTCGCAATTTATAGGTTAACAAAAACGCAGCCATTGATTTTTCATTTTGACAAAAGCCTTTAGAAACTTGTTTTATTGAATATTTAAAATCTAGAACTAGGGTTTATGTGAATGAGCCTCTGATTAATTAATGTTCACTTCAACCAAACCAATAATTTGGATTTTTGTCATTTCGCATCCAGTTGCCGTAGTTTGAAGCGATTCCTCTTTCATGCCTACCTGACGGTGACGATCTGTCCGCTGTCCAGTGTGATGTCGTTCATCTGGGCGATAAAGATGGCGGCCACCGCCTCGTACAGCGCCGTGCCGTCCATGTTGATGGTGGCGCCGATGGGCAGCACGAAGCGAGTCACCCGCTTGTCAATCTTCAGGTTCTCCTCCAGGCAGCGGAAAGTGACCGGCAGCGTCCCCGCACTGAACAAACACCAACACAAAATATAAAATTTAGCGCCGATTTCCAAAGATGAGAAGCAAAGAGTCATAAAATATGCAGACAGGTGGTGTGAGACATAAGCGCAGACGTGTGGAGGAAAGGTGAAGGGGTAAAGACGAATAAAAGGCGGCAGAAACTTGAGCCGGGTGACAGCCTCTTCCTGACAGCTGCCGCCGCCACTGTCTCAATCCCTCAGTGCGTGAATTACAGGAGTCTGATTCCTGGCCCTGCTGAGCTCTGCTCATAATATAATTAGAGAAAACGTTGATAGGATTACCCGATTTTCACTAAAACCCGGCTGATGTGCCAGAATGACATTTGGTTCCAGCAGATTTCCAGCCCGGAGCCCGAGGCTTAGACGTTCACAACCTGGGATCTGTCCGACAGCCGGCACTCACACGTAGCGATACACTCTAAAAAATAGACCGGGTTTGTTGGCTCAACTTGAAGAACTGAGGCAACAATTCCCACCTTACTGCCTCTAAAAGCAAAAGCAGTTAAAAACAAAAACCCAAAAAACACCCAGACATAACTTTATGTTTATTGTCTGGAAAGTTAGCCGTTTCAAAAACCTTCCGGATTGTAACGTCACAAATCTGCAGGCGCTGTCCCGTTGCCTAGCAACCGCAGCAGAGTTCCGCCCGTTACCTAGCAACCCAACCCTAGACCTCTGGTTTGGTCAGCCTGAATTACATTATTTATATAAATTATTTTCATTTTGGTCCTTAAAATACCAAACTTTACACATACATTATATTTTGATCTGCCTGATGATGTGATTTTTAAAAAATATCTAAAAATTGTGTTAAAGGTGAAGGTCGTGTTAAAGGTGAAGGTCGTGTTAAAGGTGAAGGTCGTGTTAAAGGTGAAGGTCGCGTTAAAGGTGAAGGTCGCGTTAAAGGTGAAGGTCGCGTTAAAGGTGACCAGGTCGGGTTAAAGAGCTGTGATCCAGGCCTGGACGTACCTGCTGGCGGTCCCCAAAGCTGTGATCCAGGCCTGGAAGATGCCGGAGTAGAAAGCAAATGGGTTTTTTCTGGTGATGCCGAAGAAGATGGCGGGCAGAATGAGGCCGCCGTGGATCACCAGGCCCACGATGACGGTCACCATGTACATCCCTAGTTGCCTAGCAACCATCTCAAGGTCACCAATGGCGGCGATTTTACCAGCAATCAGAGAGGCGATGCCGACGGGGGAGTACCTGACCAACCGGGAAGGAGAAATTAATGTCATCCAACCATCATCCAACCAACATCCAACAACCATCCAACCAACCAACATCCATCCATTTGCAAACCACCTGTGTACTAAATGACGTCTTTTTTTCTATCAACTATCAATTCATTAAGAAACTTTATTTTCCACTCCAATTTATGATCAAGTCGCTCTGCACTAATTTTGTGCTTTGAAATCAACATTTTCCTGATTTTATTTCTATAATAATTCAAACTGTGAGATTCAAAATAATTCCTGCGATCAGATTGTTTCTCCCCCAGTGGAGCTTTTCCTCTGACACATACTGGGATCTCTGGTTTCACCACAGTTGTTCCCATTCATAAATTCAGACCGCTCTTCTGGGAGATCCGGTTTAAAGCGCAGCTCGCCGTTAAGCCCCGCCCCCTGCGGCTGGGCCAATCAGAGCGGCGGCCTGTAGCTGCAGGTCAGCTGCGCAGCGCGCTGAAATCCCGGACAGTTGCTGTTTGTTGGAGCATCCGGCTGGATGGATGCGTTTTTTCCTCTTCTGTTTACAGTGGAGTCTGTGTTTGGCTCGCCCTGACTAAAATGTTTACACTGAGTGAGTGATGCGAACAGGACACAGTTCCCTTTGGAGTCCAGCTGCACACGCACTGTAAAAACACTAAAGTGTTTCTGGTCTAGTTTCTACTGCAATTATGTTACACATAACAACTTGTTGTAACTAAATAATTCCCTAATATTGATGAAAAGTATTCAGAAAATTCAATGTTGTTTTGGAGAAAATTTAGAAGGTTTTTTAAACAAATTTTTTACTTTTTTGGTGGAAATTTCCTCCTTTTTTTCTATCTACGATAACTCCAAATCGTTGTTCAAAAACTAATTTTTTATCAAAATATTGGAGCTTGTTTTATATCAATCATTTCTTAATATTGGTAAAGAAAACCCAGTTACATTGGCAGATTATTTCATTTGTAACAAGACATTTTTACTATGTTGTAATGAAATAATTCGTCATTGGACCTAGAAGATTTTAATCAATTTTAAGTAATTATTTACTCTAAACAATGTGCTATATCTTGCTGAAAGTTATTTCTTAGTTTTTGCACAATGAGGGGAAAAGGTAAAGTAAATAATACTTAAGGTTGACTTTAATCTGCCAGTGGAACTGGAAGTTTTTCATCAGTTTTAATGAATTATTAACTTAAAACAAGCTCCTTTATGTGGTGGAACTTCAACATTTTGTTTTGTTTTCAATGTCCGAAGATATCACCCACCAGATTATTTTACCAAATTATTTGGAAAGATTTGTTGTTAAATGTGTTAAATGTTAAAGGTCGCGGCTTTTTAAGTTCCAAAAACCAAAATTAACCCAAGAAAAAGCTGCAGGTATCTAGTTTCTGAATTCGTTTCTATTTCATTATTTGAAAAACATGTTTATTTCTAGCAAAAATAGAGTCAAAATTGTATTCTTACAACTTACATGTAAGAAAAAGTTAACTTAATCAGATCCTTCCAGTTGAAGCACCAGAGAGATTTTGTGTTTTTACAGTGAGAGCTGGCGTTTCTCCTCCGTCTCCCCGTTTCCTTTCCCATCCTTCCTCTAAGTGCCACTTCATCGTCTATTTCTGCGCGACTTATTCAGAGTCCTGCAAAGCCTCAACTCGTGTTTTCTGCTCTGAAGTCCTGCTTTCACACGCATCTCTCAACAACTCCTCTCCTTTTATTCCCGCCGCCAAGCTGCTCCTCTGCCCGCTCGTGGATCCATTTCATTTTGGAGATTCTCCACCCCGGTTCCCCTGGGAGTCCCGCTACATGGCTCCTGCTACTCCCCGGCATACCACAGACTCCAGACCCTAACTCCTTCCATCTGTCCGTGTCCCTCACCAACACGCACTGCTGCAAAAACACAAGATCTTACCAAGCATTTCTGTTTCCTTTCTACCACAAATATCGTAATACTCTTGAAATGAGACTAAATTAATTTTCAAGTAACTTTTCAGCTCGATTTAAAAACTTCTTTTAGGAAAATAATTGCTTAAAATTTCTGGATCTGAAAGAGAGAAATCTACTTTAGACTAAATATTACAGTTACAAACTTGAGATCAGCCCTGAAATCTGGGGGTCGTGATGACCTCTGACCCTGAACCTTCAAAGTCACATAAAGACAGTTACAAAGTCGGTCTTCTAGTAAGTTTATTTTTACTAAACTACTGTACTTCTTACTTTTACTTGAATAACTTTATCATAAGGTATTTTTTACTCTTACGTGAGTAAAGTTTCTATGCTTTCTACCCACTGAATGAAAAACAAAAGTGTGTGTGTGTGTGCGTGCGTGCGTGCGTGCGTGCGTGCGGTGCGTGCGTGCGTGCGTGTGTGCGTGTGTGTGTGTGTGTGTGTGTGTGGAACACCTGCAGTTCCTGCAGCATTTTTATAAGTTTGGTAGAAAGAAAATTGATTTGGAAAACTTTTTTAATCTTCCCAAATATATGAATTATTTTTATTTTAATCTTTAAAACACCAAAAATCTCACATAACTTTGCATTTTGGTTTGTCTGACGACGTAATTTTCAAATTTTAAACAACTGATGTTTCGATCAGTAACTCAGTACTTGAATAGACTTTTTACCAAATTCTTTTTTATATTTATTGAATAATTTCTTAGGTGGCAACTTTTTACTTTTACTGTGACATTTTTGCCCACCTTTGCTTAGAAGTAACTTTTTAGCAAGATATAGAGGTTTGTTTTAACTCAGTAATTCCTTAATATTGATGAAAATGTTCTAGTTTCACTTATAGCAAGACATTTATAAATGATACTAAGGAATTATCGACGTAAAACAAGTTGAAAAGTTACTTATAAGTTACTTATAAGTTGGTGGGATTTTGTGTTTTGCAGTGAACAAAAATCTCTCCATCTTCCTTTCCTTTTCGGTTTTCATGTTCCCACAATTTGTCTCCTGTAAACATTAGTCACCGCCCGCCGCCGACCTTCTCTGTGGCATCTTCCCAACATCAGAGCAACGCCGGCGTCTGCGTCTGAGAGCAAAACCAGACACGCGTCTGCAAGCAGATACTGACCACATGATTATGGAAACCATCGTCATGATGATTTCATTCAGGATGTTGAAGAAGTCGCACATGACTCTCCCACGCTCGCCCATCCTGCCCAT
Organism: Poeciliopsis gracilis; assembly: GCA_911649635.1. Taxonomy (NCBI): domain Eukaryota; kingdom Metazoa; phylum Chordata; class Actinopteri; order Cyprinodontiformes; family Poeciliidae; genus Poeciliopsis; species Poeciliopsis gracilis. The sequence continues at coordinate 2,777,577 of CAJVRI010001527.1, forward strand.
GCAGATCCCAAAGGTGATGAAGAAGCCGATCAAGCCTTGAAGAGCAAACAGAGGAGTTAGTTTACTGCCAAAATAAACACGAGCAGAAGCACGCAGACTAAAGACCTGTTAGCTATGAACTCACCAAGAACATTCATGCCCCATTTGTATTCCAGCTTTTTCCTGTTCACCACCACCGGCTCGGTTAGGTTTGGTGCCGTGATCGTCACCTGTTTCAACACCGTCTGTACCTACAAGAGGATTTCAGACTCATAAGAGGTTTATTAACGTCTCAGCAGATGAAGAATTAACTTCAACTGATGTTGTGCACATTTTTGTGCTTTGGTTTTGGGGTCTGCTTCTATAAAGACTCCAAGCACTTAAAAAACCCACTCAGCTGTTTTTGGCATTAATTTAATGATTTTTGGTGTCTGGATAATTACTATTTTCAAAAATATTCTGAATGTACACTGCAAAAAGTATTTTGGTCTACTTTCTAGTGCAAATATAATAGTATACTTGAAATGAGACAAAACTAATTAACAAGTAACTTTTCAACAAGAAGTAATTAAGCAGTAATTCAAAAGGTACTTTTTCCACTTCACTTATAATATGGGCAAAATTATTGTTATAAGTAAAATAATTTGCCAAGTCATTTTTTTAGTTTATATTAAGGAATTATTAATTTAAACAACCTCTCATATCCTGCTGAAAAGTTACTTGTAAGTTAATTTTGTCTTCTTTCAAGTGCTATTTGCACTGAAACCAAAAATATTACATTAAGATTAAGATTAAGTTTTTTTGTACTGTCACAAATCAGCAGGAACTGAGCTTCACCTAGCAGCCCCAGTGGAATGCTGCCCCGTTACCTAGCAACCCCAGCGGAATGCCGCCCCGTTACCTAGCAACCCTAGTGGAATGCCGCCCCGTTACCTAGCAACCCTAGCGGAATGCCGCCCCGTTACCTAGCAACCCCAGCGGAATGCCGCCCCGTTACCTAGCAACCCCAGTGGAATGCCGCCCCGTTACCTCCGTTATCAAGCAAAGGATCTGATGTGGATCAGATTTAGGACGACATACCCAAACGGCCTGGATCGCATTTGTAAAAATCTGATCTGTGTTGTTCTGACTGTCATGGAAAGATCAGTTAAAGGTCAGTTAAAGGTCGCATAAGGGTAGAGTTGGGTCACTTTAGGCTGCAGTGGAAACGACTTGCTGCATTCTTTTTGGTTGTGCAGGAGGCTCCACTTCTACTTCTCAAAGATGCACAGTTGTATAATAGCGCATCTGTTTGCAGCCATTTTCATGCTTAAAGTGACAAGAAGCCCTAAAACAGCTCATTCTGAACAATGCTGAATAAATTCTCATTATCTAAGAATGGCTTTATGCAAAAGGACAAGTAATGGACATAGACCAATCCGAACGTGTTCAAGGAAGCATAACGTCTCTCCTTTAAAGGGAAGGCAAATGGAGAACAAGAGCTTCTAACATAAAAGACAACAAAGAGACATAAAAGAGTCAAAAAGGCTGAAAGGGGAAGGAAGATTTCTTCCCACTTAAACATTCAGCCTTTTTATGACTAATGAATCCCTGATGCTTACACACAAAAGGAGCAGTAAAAGAGAAATTTAAGGAGCGGTATTTGGGGGAGAAATACCGCTCCATGATAATCCAGCGGATGGATTACCATGGGAAAAAAACAGAATAAAAAGGTTTGATTTGGCAGTAGATTCCTCACTGAGGTAAGTGCAGATGTGGCAGAGCGCATTTTAAAAGAGAAAACTACTACGGTTTATAAAAAAAGAGAGAACATGACTTGCATAAGCAGCTTATGCTTCAGTTCATTGAGGTTTGCCTCTCTTAAGGTCAATGCACAGATTTAAATCAGCTTGAGGTCTGGACTTTGCTCTGTTGATGACCCAGTTTGCACCAAACTCACATTTGACAGTAGGATACTCCCTCGTCCCGACCAAATGACCACCCCTCCACCACCGTGCTTGACAGATGGTTCATGGTGTTTCTCTGTTGTTTTCTCCAAATATGGTGCTGGAAATTATGGCCTATTTAAAGCCTTTACTTTGGTCTAAAGAGGTTTTATAGTTTAATCAGAAACATTTCTGCAACCTTAAAGAATAGAGTCTAATTTTGCAATCAAGCTGCACTTTCTCTCATAGCCTTGTCATCAGTTTAGTAGTAATTAGTTACAGTAACTCAATTACATCAAAAGGGTACTTCTAGGAGTGTTTTGACTGTGCTGTACTTTTTACTTTTACTTGAGTAATTTTGAAATATTGCTTCTCTTATTTGAGTGAAATTTCTGAATTTTCTACCCACTGAATGCAAAACAAACATGTTTTAACAGGGGTACCTGTTGGAAGCAGGCCTGCACCAGGTTCTCAGGAAACAGGTTTCTGATCAGGTCCAGGAAGGCGTCCAGGCTGCTGACCTCCTGGTTTTTCGCGGATGTGGACGTGGCGGTGCTCCGCAGTTTGGGGTTTCCCGGGTGGATCCCCAGAACCAGGACGACTCCCAGGAAGGCGGCGATTAGAGTGGTGGACATGTAGTACACCATGGCTCTGCTTCCCATCCTTCCACTGGAGCGAGCGTCAAGACCGGCGAGACCTGGAGGTCACAGATAACTCTTCATCTTATCTGGTTTTATTTAAAAAGAGCTCCTACCTAAAGGCGTTTTTACACCTGATAGGGGACCTATATTGAAACATTTGTTTCATTTTTAGCTGTCGATTTCTTTTACACTGAACTCAGCAAAATGATTCAAACTTCTGAGCACAAATACACAAAATCTAACCAAGTATTTTTGGTATAGTTTCTCTTAGTACAATTGAAAGAAGACAAAACTAATTTACAAGTAACTTATCAGTAAGAAATAAGTTCATCAATATTAAGAAATTATTAACTTTTAAGGTAGTTTTGTCTTATTTCAAGTGTACTAAGAGATTTGCACTAGAAACTAGACCAAAAATACTTTAAGATTTAGTTTTGTCAGCGCTGGCTGTTCCCCTCCTCGCCTCTGGGGGCGCTCAAATATTCCAAGACAAATAAAATTACTTTGCCATGGTTGGATTGTTTTAGGGGCAATTTCTACCATATTTCTACCATACTTTGCAACCTCATCAGTAAACAAACACTTTTGGTTTCAAAGAGTTTATTGGTTTTTTTAAATGTGCTCTCATTACAAATGGTTGGTTTTAAGCCTTTTAACCTGGTTAACATCTGTTGCTAATTAGCTGTTTTGCTACGGTACATTTAATTTTAAGAAACTTGGATTCTTAAGAACCTAATTTCGGCAAATGATCCTGAATACGAGCTCAGTTCTGGACACCCACCAAGCAGTAAATGCAATCTCACGTTATCTCCACCCTGAAGCTTATGGTAGTGATGCAGTAGCAACATGGAAACCCCAAGCTAACCCTAAAGCCAGCGTTTAGAAAACAATTGTCCTACTTTGTTAAAAAAAAAACAAGAAGTAGGGCAAAGGTTTACTCCCATCTGTGTCAAAAATTTTACACAAATTTTTATAGAAATTATAAAGATTTAAAGCATTTGGCTTCCAATTTATCTCACATGTGAAACATGTGTGCTAACTAGCAATAGCCACTGTAATGCCTGATTGTATTGGGCACTTTAATTCAGCATATAATGCAATTCTAAAACTGCACCTCTGTGACTAAAGTTTACTATGACGGAAACATCCTGATTCATCCCCAGAGTTTCCCTCCAGTCACCGAGTAAAGGGATTACAAGCTCTGCTAGCAAGGTAAACAGTTCCATTATTCACTCTGGGTGTGGTGAAAGTATTTATAGAAATGTGTGTGGGGTGTGTTTTATTTCATCAACAGAAGCACAGACACGTGAAAACGCATACTTGAGAAAAGAAGTGAAGAAATATACCAGACTGTTTACAAAAGCTGACTAGAATATCTTCTTTTAGCTTCATTGGCATTTATTCGCCGAACCCTAGCAGCATGACTAGAGTCTCGTTTAGCACCTTAGCGTTTAGCACACATTAGCTCATCTACTAATGTGATAATACTAGAGCTATGTTTTTGCTTGGTGCGTTAGCGTTTTTGCTAACTTTGAAAACATTTAGCATAATTGGCTTCCTCTAGATGAATTGTGCTAATTTATTACGCTGTTTTTTTAAACTTTCAGTTGAATAAAGTTTGATGAAATTTTGGTTATAAACCAACAAAACCAATTCATTAGGCCCTTAGCAATGGCTTTGCAACCTTTTCCAAAATAACAGATGTTATCAATCACTTTACTTCTTATGTATTTCTGAGTTTCTTTGGAACAAAACATGATGTCATGCTTTTTTATTGTTTTAGATAAATTAGCCTACTTCATGTTGTCAGATGGGTTCTCCAATTTTCCAATTTCCCTTAAAAATTTATTTGTTTTAGATAAATGTCATGTTATCTGTGTCTGATGTTATTTTTGTTTGGTTGGTTTACGTCTCAAGCACATTTGAATCATTTTACTGTAAAATATCAACCTCTAAAGTTGAAAAAGCCTAATTGAAGCCGTTGTTTTTTGGCTCACCTGTGATAAGGCTGGAGATGATTAGAGGCAGGATGAGCATCTTCAGCATCCTCATGAGGATTTCTCCAGGAAAGGAGACCATGGTGAGGGCGTCCGTGTCTTTCACCATCATGTAGCGCAGCAGCATCCCAAACAACGTTCCCATGACAACACCTGAGGATCATAAACACTCCTTAGTCATTGCCTTTTGTTTGAAAGGAAGAAGGAGCTAAGGTTTTCCAGAAGTGGGACTAATATGAATGTTGAAAGTTTCTAAAAATAAGTTTTTGTGATTGAATACACCATTTAGTTTTCAACAGAAGTCCTTAGAGAAAGTTAAGCTGTTCACTTGTTCAACAGAGTCAAAAATTAGGAATTAAAAACATTTCCACACCTGTTTAGCTGAAGAAGTGGAAAGAAAAACAGATTTTCCATGTAGTTTACAGGCTGTGAGTGGAGCCACTGGCCAGTTGTTTTACATCACAGATGTAAGGAAACTCTGACTAATGAAAGCCATCCACCGTAATGTAAACGGCTTCATATCGGAGTTTAAATCTTGGTGACAAATTACAGACAAAAAAATAACACACTTCTCAAGCTCTGCATGGATCTTTTTTCCGTACAAGAATGCAGCTATGGCGAAACAGAGCTAAGTGTTTACAAAAGCAGACTAAAGACAACAACAAGCCGACACAAGTCTTGTGGGAAAATGATCATGGAGTTTGTACATCTTGATTTGAGTTAAGCAAGATTTACTGCAAAATGTGATTTAAAGGAAAAGACAACAAACTAGCCACTCAGCAGGCGGTTTGGGAAGTAAAAGCTGAAACTTGTTTGCACAATCACCCAATGAAGTAGCCTGAGCTTTAATGTGGGTTCGTACCAAGAATAGTGAGTCCCAGCAGCAGGTTGTGGGTGTTACGGCTGCAGTGTACAGCATCTTTATATGCCAGGTCTGTGCTGTCATCTCTAGGGGATTCCTCTTTCTCCTTCTCCCTTTTTTTGTTGGACTGGTTGGTTGTCGGCTGTTTTGTCATCCTGCCTGTGGAGAGATTGAGAGTTGGGTTTAGTTTTAACAAAGATCCTCACACTTCAACCTTGTAGTAAGTAGCATTAGCTAGTCAAATAATCCCCAAAACCGGATTCATTTTATTTAAAATGATTCTTAGATAATGAGATTTTAGTCTGATCATTTCAGCATGAGATGTTTTAGGCATTTTGTCAATTTAAATTAAAATAAACACACTTCTGCCCACGACCACAAACTCAACTTTTACATTCGCACAGAAAAATGGCTCCAAACATGTGCGATTACACAACTGTGCAACACCAACAATACAGCAAGTAGTTTCTGGATGGTGAGTCAACAACAAAACAGCAGCCATTATACAGCAACACACAGAGGTAAAATCAGCTGCCTAAACAAGCTGGAGCTCCACTTTGGTTGCTAGGTGACGGGCGGAATTCTGCTGGCGTTGCTAGGTGATGGGCGGAATTCTGCTGGCGTTGCTAGGTGACGGGCGGGATTCCGTTGGCGTTGCTGGGTGACGGGCGGAATTCCGCTGGCGTTGCCAGGTGACGGGCGGAATTCTGCTGACGTGTGACATTACATTCTGGAGGTTTTTGAAACGTTTCATTTCACAAACACCCAAAAGTATTAAGTTATTGCCAAAAAACGTCAGTGTGTTAAAGCACTTTAGCTTAAAAAATGTACAAAAAACAAGCAAAATGTGACTTTTACACAGCAACACCTTTGTGAATTAGCTTGTGCTCTAAGCACTTTGATGCAAAAATGGGGCTGCTGTTGTGTTCAGCTTGCCTATGTTGATTTGTGTCTGTACCTATTAAATAAACTGATTCATAAAATTCAGTTTTTTGAAAATTAAAGTAAAAATCCATGTTTTATGCGTTGTTTTTGTTTATCTGTCTGTATGTAATTTGTGTGTTTGACTTTTTTGTTTTTCTTTTATTCACTTTGTGACCTGTGTCTTGAAAGATGCTATATCAATAACGTTCCACTTTACTACTGAAAACTTATGCAGTATCTCCATTGTGTATACAGAGTATTTAAAGATTACCAGCTTTTTTGTTTGAGCTAAAACTTTACTGCAGGGTACAACAGGGTAAATGTGGGGTATTAACCTGACGGGTACTTTAGGGTAACTGCTTTTAGCTCATGGTGTTGACATGAGTGAGCCTCACTTATCTGTCATGCTTAAAGTATTTCTGGGCCTGGACCCACTCGACAAAAACTTTGAATCTATTTCTGGCAATCAAAATGCTTTGAGGATTAAATAATTCATAATGACAGTTCACAATACTTAGCATGCAGTTTACACGTCAGCGGCATCCCCACCTGCTGTGAGAGCTTTATTATGTTCCAATCTAGAGTCTAGATCACAGATAGCATGGGAACCAGTATAAAACATTACAGTCTTTGCTGCTTCTGCATTGAGAAAAATGTATAATTTTTATGTAAGACATAAAAGTTTATAAAGAAAAAAACAGTTGTTTCAACAAATATGGCTTAAAGTGGTCTGGATAAAGTTTCATGTGGAGTTACTGTATCCAGATCTCAACTCTTTGTGGGTTATGTTGGCAAATTTGGCAGCTATCGCTAACCACAAACTGTATCCAGATGCAAACTCCTCTTACTGGTAAATGTGGGGCGGCCATGTTTTCTGCCTATAACACCAGAGGAGAAGTGTCTCATTTATTTGATGTGGTGCCACAGAGGTGGAAGATAAAGATACTTTATTATTTATTTCATCCATTCAAACACATAAAATGCTTATATATTGGCACTCTGATGCTCAAATTCATTAAGATCTTTCAGTTGTGAGGCTGTGGAACCATCTCAAAGTTTTAACCTGTGAGGCTTTTAGGACGAGGTTTAAAGGTGACCTTATATTCTTCCTTGAACATGTTAGGAAAGGTCTGTGCAAAACAGTCAATAAATAAGTCAAATTTCTTAGATAATGAATTTTTAGTCTGTTCAGTTTCAGTTTGAGCCATCTGGCCAACTCAACACTCGCACATGAAAAATGGCTGCAAATAGATGCACAATTCAATAACCATATATCTTTGAAAAGCAGAAGTGGAACCTCCTGCACAACCAAGAAGAACGCAGCACTGGGTTCCTGGATGGTATGCCAACAACAGCAGCCATAATACAGCGCATGCAGCAGTAAAACTAGCTGACCAAATGTGCTGGATCTCGGATTGAGTTGCTACTTATTTGTGACCTCAACACTGAAAGGTTTTTGAAACCGCTCATTTTCCAGGCATCAAAAACCTTGACATATTGTCAAAAACAGCTTGCGTTGTTTTTGGAAGCAGTTGAGAGCCAAACTGAAGTTATCTGAGATTAATTTTGTGCAATATCAAGTAGCACATTTTTATAGATCATAGACCTATCCTTGCCTGTTCAAGGAAGCTTAGTAGATCACTTTTAAGGCAACTAACTAAGATCCTCAATCCCTAGCTGATCCCCTGGCATAGCCAAGCTTGAGAGGATCCATAGCCCCTTCAGGAAGTTTTGAGATGTTCAAAAGTACAAGGAAGCTCATTTTGACTAAACCCGACCTCAGATTCAAGGGATTAAATCCACTTTCTCCATTCCCACTCACAGGAGGCAACGTATCCTGGGGAGACTGGAGTTGAGCCACATATTTCTGTTTAATCCTTTGCTTTAGGCACGTAAGGTTTAAAATAGTTGGTCTACACTTTGTGTTTGGAGGGGTGATAGCATTCTCACGTCAGGAAACCTGCAAATAATTAGAGGTAAATAGCGCTGTGCAAACAACACTGAGGCTTCAAGGAAAGACTGCAGCCAAATAAAAATAAAGGCTTTCTTCTGACAGCTATTTGAATCAAAGGAATGATTTATTCCATGGGCAACTGTCATGTCAACAAAAAAAGCTGAGCCTGCGGGAATATGATCCACCATGCAAGCATTAAATAATAACCAAAACTGTTAGCTAAGGTAGAAAGAATCTGTTGTACAAAATTAATCAATTAGACATATTGTTTCCCAACCTTCTTTAAACTAAATGGTCAGAAAGATGGTGCTGTTTGATTTGAATATTTACTAAATTACATCACTTGGGAATATTGACACATTTCCGCTAATGCTAACATGCTAATAGAGGAGCTAATTTGAGGTTTAGCACTTTAGCATTTTTGCTAACTTTGAAATCATCTATCACAATTTGCTTAATTAATCCAGAAAATTTAATTTTCTGGATTAATTATTCCCCTCCTCTCGTTCTCCACCCGTGAGGCAAATTACCCAGAATGCTTTGCTGTAAAACGACAGGTATCTTATGGTTCGCCATTGACCATATAAATGCGCAACTTGTCATTTTGAAAATAAATTTGCTTAATAAAAACATGTTAATTTTATTTTAGCCATCTTGAGATTGGTGTATTTCACAAAACTGCAATGGAAAAACTTTTCCCTACATCACAAACAACCAGATGTTGCTTCTGTCAGAAACCACAAAGTAGAAGATGACAGGAAGTAGTTGCAGGATGATGGTGCAGCACATTTTTTAATGATTGTTGACATGAACAACTTATTCATGTGTGATTTTAATTGTGTTTCTTATTTAATGGAAACACTGCAATTAAAAATTTTTATTTTGTCAATATTAGTGGAATATTGACAAAGTTTTACACACATTTGTGATGGAATCGGAACATCAGAAATGACAAATAAAATCAATAATAACGTCTGTAAATAAAATTACCCCTCAATAAATGAGACCAAAGCACCAGACTGAAGGATTTTGTCATCCAGTTTTTTGCAGAAAAAGAGAGAAAAGAGAAAAACGGTAAATCCCGCAAATGGAAATTATTGAGCTCATTTTAAGTCCACATGCAATTAATCGATTAACTGATTTATTGCTTGTTGCGACTGACCTACACACAAATGGACTGGAACGTGTCGTCATCCTGGAACAGAATCGGCTGCGATTAGGATTGGAGTCTGGGTAATAATTTCCATAAACCAAAAACAACACAACCAGGTAAAATCTAAAAACTGGACACAGCTTCACGACAAAACCCAAAGTCTACAACCTGCATTAGCAATAATCTGCTGTGTTTTGTTGCCATTGTTTTCAATCCATCATGTTTGCGAATGATGAACAAACGACGCAGTAATCTAAGGTCACCTACTGTTTTGTTTTCCTTCAGGTTTTTATCTCCACGCCTTCATCGTCTCAGCGCCGCTGTATTGTCTGCCAGACCGAGTACTGAACTGAAACGGTGTGTTTTAGTGTCCTGCCAAGTTTCAGTGGAAAGAGATGTAATCCTCGATGAATGGAGTTATGAGAAAAGCAGGGGGGGAGGAGGGAGACTCTGTTGTAGTCATCGCAAATCCTCTTTCCAATCTTTACATCATTCTTAGTATGAACACTGTTTGGTGATGTCAGCTGGCCACATGGTCGTATTTACACAAATCTGAGGCGGAAACATCCATTATCGGGAAAATCATTTAGGAATCATTTAGTTAGAGCCGGACGGATTTGGATGGGGGGATAATAAAATAAAATAGAAAGGCAATGAAACCAGAATCAAGACCGTAAAAACACCAAACATCACCAAGAATTTATCATCTCGTTTCGAATGTCAATATCTTCAGACACTTAAAATAAAACAAAACTAATTTACAAGTAACTTTTTAAGAAGGTTTTGGGCTCTTGCTTTAGGTAAATAGTACTATTTCTATTGGCAGATTATTTCACTCATAACAAAACATTTTTTCACGTTAGAAGTGAAACAATCTAGAACTTTTTCATTATTAAGGAATTATTGACTTAAAATTACCTCCTGCATCTTGCTGAAAAAATACTTCTAAGTAACTTGAAACAAAGTGAAACTAAGATATTTGCACGAGAAAACAGACGAAGAATACTTGCTAAGATTTTGCATCGTCTTCAAATTGCAGCAATAAATCTGATATTGTTTCAAAAACAGGCCAGGTGCCAACATGTCCACATTTTCCTTCTGCTTCAGAAACTCTCAAAGCTGCAATGGCATATTAGCGTCATTTTATACCCAAAAATTTTTAAATTAATTTCAGACTTTTCTGTTAAAAAAAAAAAAACAATGTCAAAAAGATTCTGAAAATTTCTGTTAGAAAAGTTGAAACTTTTCTAGAAAAAAATGTCAAAACTTCTGCTGAAAAAATTTATTTTGAGATTAAATCTCAGATATGTTCTAAAAAAAAGAAAAACAATAAAATATCTTAGTCTGAAAATTCTAAAATTTGCAAAGTTTGAGATTTATCTCAGAAATCAGTTTCAAAAGTCAAACATTTTAACCTTTCACATTTCCACACTGTTTCTGGAACATTTCTGAGATGTAATCCTGTTTTCCGGTCCCAATACTCCGTCTCACAAAGCTGCCTCTACATGTGGAAAAACAATAATCGAGGAATCGGCTCGTCCTGTTGGCTCGACTTCATACGTCTCTAAAATCTTGCCTAAAAAGTCTGAATTTATACGAACAGAACTGACGAGCCTGTTATATCGCATTACATCTTAATAACACCAAAATTCAATTCACTGGGCTCAGATAGGTCAAGCAGCTTAAAGTAAATCCTGGATTTTCTCCAAATATGACACAGGCTGGAGAAAAAGAGGTTTCTCGCTTCAAAAGAGTGAAAATTTGATTCCTTGCAGCAAATTTGGGAATATTTTATGATCTTTAAAGCTGTGGAAAAAAGAAGAAAACTCTAAAACAATTGAAAAAAACTGTCATATGAAGATAAAACAGCAACCAAAAGAAAAATACTGCAGCACAAACGCTTTGGTTGTAGTGAAAACCAATGTAGAAATATTTTTGTAAGATTTTATACAACTTACTTTAAAACAGGGAATTTGGCAAGAATTAGGAGAGAATTTTAAATTTGCACCTTTATAAGATTGGGGTAATTCAGGCTTGACCTTTCACCTCATTAAACTCTTAGGTTTTGCCACACCAGCCTTTGTGCTGATGAATCTCATTGAGAATGAAGGTTTTTAAGTTTTGGACCCAGTGCGGTTTGGTCTAAGTGTCCTTATCATCCTACTCAGTCAAAAATTCAGAGAAGCTTCTAAAATAATACTTTGAACATTGATTTATGTGTTAAAACGTTTTGATTCGATAGAATGATGATTAATGTAAAAACAACCTGGAATTAGTTTTATCTACAAACAGCTAATGCGCTAATAGCGGCGCTAATGTTTCACTTAGCATTTTAGCTAACTTTGAAACAGTTTAGCTCACTAAATAAATTCTAAATTGCTATTTTTTCGTACGAGTTCCACTGCCACCGTTACCTAGCAACACCAGCCACGCCCAGTCCGTTACCTAGCAACCCAGTTCTAGTTCTGCCGGCAGATTATTTCTCTTATTACATGGAAGAAAAAAACTGTCAGTGGAGCTAGTACTTTATTTTATCAGTGTTAAGGAATTATTGAATTATATAACAAGCTTATATATCTTTATAAAAAGTTACATTCAAGTTAGTTTTGTCTTATTTAAAGTGTACTAATAATTTTGTCCCCAAAACTAGACTAAAAATACTTGGTAAGATTTTGAGTTTTTGCAGGATTTTAAGTCAAAGGATCCAGAAATAGATCAAAATAAAGAGTATATCACAAAGAAGAACAGAAAAATTAATAATCACAATATTATTAAGTCTAACAGGAATTTAAAGATGGGCCTTAATCTGGGTTATGATTAATGTGTGTGTTTTGCAGTGAATTAATAAATCTTAAGAGCAGAAATGTATTTAGTTTTGTTTAATTAGTAATTATTTTTGTTTGAAGAATAATTGTAAATTTATTCTTCACTGTGTCAATTATAAGCTCAGTGGGTTGGTTTCTGGGATAATCCTTGATTGATGTGTAATAAATCTTAATCTGAGAAATATACAGGATCAGCTTGCTTCTAAACCGCTGAATTTATCCCTTGATAACTGATTTTATTCAAACTAATCTCTTGTGCTGTTATCCCTCTTTAACACCTTCTGAAACGCAGCTGGTTTAACCACAAAAACTGAGACAAAGCTCGAAGTTTTGATATATTACAGTTAGAAAACGAGGTGCCTTGAAGTGCAGATTCTCTGTAGATGATTGCCAAAACATCTGTGTTCATCCCAGCTAGGGCGTGTTCGAGTGTCTGTGCGTCTCAGAGGATTATTTTCCAGCGGTTGATTGTTTGGTGTGAGCTTTGCGAAAAGGATCGAGAGGTAATCCCCCGCCCCGCCCCGCCGCCAGAACCCGTTTAACAGAGCGAGAGGAGGACGGCGGCTGCAGTGACGCTCTGCAAGTCCAACAAGACTCAAAGGACAATTTGTTTGTGTCAGTTTGAATGTGCAAAATTAGGAAATAAAACATCCAGATGTGCTTAACAAGAACGGATGATGGAAATTTAGAATTTACTGCAAAAAGACAAAATCTTATAACGTATATTTGGTTTACTTTCTATCAAATATAAATTTGTACTAAAAAAAGACAAAACTAACTTTCAAGTAACTTAACATAGATTATTTTTCATCAATATTGTCTTGTTATAAGTGAAATAATCCACCACTTCTTTACCAATATTAAGGAATTATTGACTTAAAACAAACTCCTATATTTTGCTGATGACTTGTAAGTTAGTTTTGTCTTACTTCAAGTGTAGTGAGAAATTAAAACACTTGTTAGCATTTTGTTTTTGCAGTGTAGAGGTTACTTCAGTCCACATGCTAAAACATCCTTGAGCAGTTTTCTGAACATCCAGCCGAACATCTGAAGCCTAATCTGCAGCAGAACCATTTAAACCATGATTGTAATCTTAAAGCTTGCAATCGTTATCAGTGACACACGGCAGTTCTTCTGGATCCATTAAGTGAACAAGTTTTACCTGCAGGGAATCGGACCGGAGCCGGTCCGACAGCGGCGGCGCCGGTCAGGCAGCAATGGCGCCAGACCAACCATGGATTGAATAGTTCTGGGTTTTTCGTTATAGCACTGCAAATCTTACCAAATATTTTTAGTCCAGTTTCTGTTTCAAATGTTCTAGAACAGTTGAAATGAGACAAAACTAACTTACAAGTGAGATTTATGAGCTTGTTTTAAGTCCATAATTCCTTAATGTTGGTGAAAAACGTAAACATTGCTCTGGTGCTGTTACCTAGCAACCCAGCCTATCACCTAGCAACAGACTTCTGGAAAACTGGCTTGTTGTTAGTGAAATAATCAGCCAATGGAAATACTCGATTTTTAATCAATATTGAGGAATTATTTACTTAAAACATTCCAATATATCTCACTGAAAAGTTGCATGTAAGTTAGTTTGTCTCTTTAGGCTTGATATTTATTTTGTGATTATTAATAAGTGATCACTGTGATAGATTAGCTACCGTTGCTATTAGCTAGCATAGAACTGTGGTGTTTGATTAGCTAATTTAAACACAAACTACTGATGATCTGTCACAGTTGGTGTGTAGTTTGGTTTTTTAAATTTTTTTTAACTGAACCGAAACACCAAATTCCACAGCACATCTACATGCTGAGGTTGTCACAGTCAAGCTAGCATAACTGAGCTACTTCCCTTTCCCTCAATATTTTTTTCTTAGTTAAAACTTTTCCTGACCTTTTAATCTAGTTGTCACAGATAAAAAGTAGCAAAGCATGGCGTCTTTTTGTTTTTCACATAGCAGGCGTACATTTAAGATTTAGGGCATTAAATTGACAACTTAGCAGCTAAAACCAATGCTAATCATCGTTAGCGAGCAGCTTTTTGCTCTCCAGCAGGTAGATGGGGGCAGGTTCTTCTATGTGTAAATGATTCCTTAATGTTAATGTAAAAGTACTTGTCATAAGGGAAATAATCTGTCATTGGAACTACTACTTTTTCATCAATATTAAGGAATAATTTCCTATTTTGGATTGAAATAATATTCGACAATGTAAGAAAAAAAAGAGATAGTAACTGATATTCTTCTGTGTGTGCATAGTGTTTACTTTGTGGAACCAGAAATCTGTAAAATAGTTTATTTATTTATGCATTTTTATGTGTTTTATGTTGAAAACCCGAATCATTTAGGATTCAGGTACCTCCAGGATTTTGTTCTGATTTTATATTGGAGCTGCCATGTCTTTGTGTGTGTGTGTGTGTGTGTGTGTGTGTGTGTGTGTGTGTGTGTGTGTGTGTGTGTGTGTGTGTGTGTGTGTGTGTGTGAAGTGAGACAAAACCCACGCATGTGCATGATTGTGTTCAGTGGACACATGTCAGATACACACCAACACACACTCCCCTGCCCTCGGCTGGATGATAATCACAGTGTATTAATCTGTTGTTTGAACTCCTTAAGCACAGACTGTCTATCTCATCTGCTCTCTTCACCCCGTAAAGCCCTGCTATTAATAAACTCCCTCATTTCCCCATTTTTATCACTGATCTGCTCTTCCCAATCCAACAAAACTGAATTTCACCCAGCTCATTGCCTCCATAAAGTAAATTCTTCTTCATTATTTCTCTATACACTGCAAAAACACAAAATATTACCAAATGTTTTTGGTTTCTAGTCTAAATATCTTTGTAAGTTTGAAGAAAGACAAAACAAGTAACAAGATATAGCAGCTTGTTTTAAGTGAAGAATTCCTTTTATATTGATAAAAAAAAAATATTAGTTTCACTGGAAGATTATTTCACTTATAACATGAGAAAAATGTGTTATATGTTCAGTAATCTGGCGTTGGAATAAATACTTTTTAAAATCAATATAAAGGAATTATTGACTTTAAACAAACTCCAACATAAAGCTGAAAAATTGCTTGTAAGTTACTTTTATACTTTTATATTTATACTAGTAATATTATTATTGTGGATAAAAATAAAAAAGGAGTAATTTTTAACCAAAAAAAGTCAACACTTTTGAGTTCAAGCTCATAAAGATTTTTAAATTATGACCTCCAAAAGTTAAAAAAAAAAAAAAATACTGAGTTTGTCCCAGTGGGACTTTTTAATCAATATTAACAAATTATTTACTCAACACAAGCTCCTGTATTTTGCTGAAAAGTTAACTGTAATTTGGTTTTATCTTATTTAAAGTGTGTTAAGATATTCGCACTTGAATATTTAGTAAGATTGTGTGTTTTTGCAGTGTAAACCTCATTTGTAGGTACAGCGCTTACACTGCAAAAGCTCCAAGTTTGATCAACTATTTGTCTAATTTCTACTGCTAAAATTTTAGTATGCTTGAAATAAGACAAAACTAACGTAGAAGTAAATTTTCAGCAAGATACAGAAGCTTATTTCTAAATTATTAATAAAAAATGATCAATATTAAGGAGTTCATATTTCTTGCTGAAACATTACATGTAAGTTAATTTTGTCTTATTTCAGATGTACGAAAATATTTGCAGTGGACAACAATACTTGTTGAGAGTTTGTGTTTTTGCAGTGAAGGAGCATGGAGGACATGATAAATAAAGATGGTTTTGAATTTATGCGTCAGGGAAAAGGTGAGCAGGCTTACCTGTGGTGCGTTAGTGTCTCCCATCCGACTGGAGCGAGGCATCAGGAGCGACGCAGAGCAGCGATGTGCAGATGAAGAGGCGACAGGAGGCAAAGCCACAGTCTTTGCGTCATCTGAGAAAATGTGCAGATTAATACGACAGCTTGTCTCTCCCCTCCCTCCTTTCCTGTCCGTTTGTCCACTCACTTCTTTTTTTACTTTATTTTCCTCATTTTACAAATAATTTGAGCTAAAGAGAAGAGGTGGCGATCACTTCTTCCCAGTAGTCATAACAGAGGAATTTTATAAAAAAATGTTTGTTTACAAATAGAAAGAAAAGCCATGGAACAGAACACGGAATGCACTAAAAAAAGAGAAAGGAGGTCCAACTTAAAAAAAATGAATTCATTTGTTTTATTTAACTGAAATTTATTTATGTTTTTTAACTGAAAAACTTAATAGTATTAATATACTTACTTTTATACCCATGATTTGATTACTTATAAAAATTTACAATTTACTTTTTTTTTAGTTGGATCACCTGTTTTCTTGTTTTGGTAAAAAAAAAAAAAAAATTTTAAATCAGGCATTAAAGACATTATGATAAATTGAAAACATTCAATGAGCTGCAACATTTCTGTGCGCTTAAGGCTTTTTTGATTGGAAATAAAGTTAAATTTTGATCAATTTAAAGAGGAACTATTCCCTGTTGTGTAAAATTCTGATTTTGCACCTTTTTGTGTTTCCATTTTGGTCTCAACTGCTTCTAAAAAACAGCTGGAGTGATTTAAAAAAAAAAAAAAAAAAAGGAAGAAAAAAAACACCCAGCAGTTTCTTGGTGTGTGGAAAATGAGCAGATTGAAAAACATCCCACATGTAACGTCACACTGGGCGTTGCCTAGCAACCACTGTGAAGCCCCGCCTTGTTACCTAGCACCCAAGCTGAACTGTTCAAAGATGTTGTTAGGGCTGGATGATATGGCTGAAAAACCAACAATGACATTAGCTTGTCATATCAGTCAATAATTGTCTACATTGATTAGTTCCCTGTGTTAGATCTGCCAAACCGATGGTGTGACCTTCACTGTTTTATCTAAATTTTTCACTCCATGCTGTTGTTTTTTTTTTATTATTATTTTTAAGCAGTTATGAGACATAGTGACAAAACCTGAAACTGCTGCTGTGCAAGTTAATTAACAGGTTGTTGCTAGGTAACCAGAGAGCAAGTGAGTTGATGCTGCAAACCTAGCTTGGCTAGCAGTGAGAGGTTGAGCAGCTAAACCCTTTCTCATGCCTACAGCTCCCAGAATGCTTTGCAGTTCTAGATTGTGATATTCTAGATCTACTGATGTAGAATATTGATGTGTCTATTGGGTATATACTTTGTTATTAATACATCCTCCGGCCCCAATGGTTGGATAATTTCTCATCTGCTTGCAGCCATTTTGTTTTGTGGATGAATGCTTAGTTGGTGGGCGTGGCCAGCAGTAGCTTATTGCTATTTAAAGCGTCAGGACACCTGAAACAGCTCATTATGAACTTACCAGACTAAAATCTCATTATCTAGAAATACTTTTTTGCAAAATGCGTAATAAACATGTTTTAGCCCACAGACGTATGCTAATCTGTTAAAGGAAGCATAAAAGATCACCTTTGAAAAAAGGTGCTGTCAGTATCCTCCCTTCCACAAGGGGGAGCTATGACTCCTGTTGAAATCCGAACAGCAGCTTCCTCCTTGTAAGGTGCACTGTGACAGATATCAGTGTCAATCATGAGGCCTGGAAAAGTTTGGAGGCCCCAGGGTGGAGAGTGCTGCACGTTCTCCGTTCTCGCATTTATCCTCCAACTACAACACCGCTGAGGAGCGCAGAGTTAGAAACAAACAACTAATAAAAAACAGGAGATTTTTCCCTAGAAATCCTAAAGAATTCTTCTTACCGAGCTTCACGGCCAAGCCAGGAGTGATTTATGAGTGTAACGTCTCAACTGTCACATGAGATGTTGTATAACAACGTGACATTCCCGACTCTTTCAAACCAGCCTGTTTACTTGCTGCAGTGGCAGATAGAGGAATCTATATTTAAGAGAATGTATTTATAATAGCCAGAGTTAGAAAAGCATTTCTTAAAACACTGGTGTGTGATTTGAGCCTCCCTGAAGTGGGGGCTTGTCATCACTGGTCGCTGAGCTCATGCTAATTATAGTAAAGAAGACTCAACACATTTGCTAAATATTTGGGTCAGTAAGATGTTCAGAACATCAGGAATCTTTGCTTATTTACAGAGAAATTTTTTTTTTAAAAAACAAGACAAACTCATTAATAAGAATATGGTTTGTACATTACTACACTGCAAAAACATAAAATCTGACCCAGTTTTTTGTGTCAAATTTCTAATAAAAAAATATCTTAGTACACTCGAAAAAAGACATGAAACTTTTAAGCTTATTTCAAATCGACAAAACTAATTTGGCATTAGTTTACTGAAGTGTTTGCATTAGAAACTAAACAATAAGTAACATTTTGTGTTTTTACAGTGTAGCTAAGTTACACTGAAAAAGGAGGGATGAAACTAGCAAAAACACAAAATCTTACCAAATATTTTTCGAGTGCAAATATGTTAATTAAGGCAAAACTAACTTACAAGTAACTTTTCATCAAGATATAAAAGCTTGTAAAAACAAATTCTTTAATATTGATGAGGAAGTTCCAGTTCCATGACAGATTATTTCTTTGTAACAAGGGAAAATGTCTTTTTATAAGTGAAATAATCTTTTAATCAATATGAAGGAATAATTTACTTTAAAAATTCCTCCCTCTTTCTGAAGTTACTTGCAAGTTAGTAGACTTGAAATAAAACCAAGATGTTTGCACTGGAAAGTAAACTAGAAACACTTGGTGGTTTATGTGTTTGTTTTTGTAGTGTAAGCCAAATTTTAGAAACTGTGTGCAATGGGAGAGTAAAGACGCCTAAACACCTAATCATTCATTGGAAAGCAGTTTTTATTTGTAGAGCCCATTAAAAACCACTCTGGCTTTCCAAGAGGGAATGTTCCAGCAGGTTTATATAGATTTAAAGAAATCAAATCTGCAAAATTACAGATTCAATTTACTGAAATGGTCCAATCAAAGTCCAGAGCTCCACTTCATTAAATTGTGATTAGCAATAAAGTTTCTCGATTCAGCGATCATCTGCGCACCATTAAAAGTAAACTTTCCTAGTTCAAGGTGGTGAAATGTAAACAGGAGGAAAATACAGGAACAAAACCAACCACATGTTTGTCAGGTGTTTTTATTTTGAGTTTAGTATCAATAAGAAGTTTATTTAACAGGAACAGACGCACAACGACATAGACTAACTGAACAGAAATGTAAACAAAAATGGAGTTGCGTCAGATTTTAGCGGATGTAAAATTTCCCTTTGGGATTAATAAAGTATTTTTGAATTGAATTGAAGTGAGCTGGTAAAAAATCACGAGTAATTTCTCCCGCTAGCACTAGACTCACATCTTTGTTTTGGTTGTATTTACCCAGCATGCCCTGCGCCGTAGTCCACTTCCTGCTTATGGAGCGGTCTGCAGCCCACTTGGCGTTCACATATGGTTTCAAACTGCACCAGAGTTCACTTCAACCGAACTGAGGCCGAGGTTTGTAGTTTGTTTTTGGTCTACATTGGCGTTCGATTACACATTCAAACCTCCTACAATAAACTTTATAGGCAAATGAACCAGAGTTTGATTAAAGCGGACTAAACAAACGCTCCCTAAAAATATGTGTAGTTATGACAAAATATTATGTTAAAATTAGAAACGGTCCCCAAAGCTGCGTTGACGTGACATCACATCTTCAGAACCAAAGCTCTTCTTATTTGCCAAATTTTGTATCAATAACAGTCCAAACAAAAACAGGGTTCAAACATTACCGCGGCGCACACATCCTGCGTCTCCCTCGGTCCCAGAGGACTGACAGATGGAGAGGGGCAAAACGGCTTGTTCGACCGGGCCGGGCCCTGCTTTGTGGAAGGAGGTGCTCTGTAAGGCAATCCTCTACTAATTGCCAGAGTAGTTCAAACACAAAGTCTGCCACTGAAACCCAAGACAGCTGGTGTTGTACAGTGAGTAAAGTTTACAATGTGTAACATTTTAACCCCGCTGGCAAGAAAAAGGGACAAATATGCGACTTATGGACGAGGAGGTGAGGGCACCGAGGGGCGGATGAGTTTTAAAAAGAATGCAGAAAGACAGCGGAAGGTGTGGAGCGTGCTGGAGACATGAAAGGCGTCACTGTAAATAGAGTATTCAGTATTTAGGCTGCATGTCTAATGAGGAGTGCAGCCGCTGTAGGTGGACCGAGGCATGCAACAGGACACCAAGGAACGAGCGATAAGGAGATGGGGAGGAGTGATTGAGAGAGAACGAGAGAGGAGCTGTAAGAGGAGAGGCAGGTGATGTAAACAAGACGTGCAGAATCCGTCTGAAGCCGTTTTATAAATGACTAAACATTCAAAAGGTTGGATATTTAGAAAACCCCAATTCACTTTTTGTAAAATCTAAATGTGGTGTTAGTTAAAATTTACTTTTTTGCGCTTTAAATTGTTATTCTCTCATCAAAAACAGAGCTGCGGTGTTGCTTTAAGTCTTTCATGCATGTTTGAGAAATTCTTTGATCTCTATGGCAACTATTCAGCTAAAACGTCCGGCTGGGCCTAGCACCGCCCTCAAGGATGAAGCTCCTCCTCAGAGCTGGAGTTTCCAAGCGACTGCTCCTTCAGACTAGCCAGCAGCAATTAGCAAACACCTGGTGGAACTGCTGAGCTCATTAAAGGAGCTACTGCTCAGTGCAACGCTAGAAAAAAACAATAAAATAAAAATAAAAAAGTTAAAGAGTTAATAGAGGAGAGATGATGTAATGTCACTTATATTAAGACATTTTTCTTCTAACTGAAGTTATTATGAAGTAAACAAATACTTTCTAATGAATATTAAATATTTACTTTAAACAAGCTGCTATGTCTTACTGAAAACTTATTTTCTTATACTTATTTACTTAGTTTTGTCGTGTTTCAAAAGTAAAAAGATAATTGCACTAGAAACTAGACAAAAAAATACTTCTTGTGTTTTTGCAGTGTTCAAATTATTATGCAAGAATAAAAATTGCTGGATGGAATATAAAACATTATTAATAAATTGTTGGTGTTTTTGTTATTGATGCCAGTTTTGGTTTTTGGTGAAATTCAAAGAAATAATGATGACGAATCTGAATTAATACGATTTAATTTAACTTCCCTTTGGGATCAATAAAGTCGTTTTGAATTTTAAATTGTTCTTCCACTGCAATTGAAATGAAACAGATACTATATTTATGGGTTAAATATTAAATACGCGTTCAGCTGTTATGTGTATGCCTTACACATGTAGTAAATGTTAACAATAAGGAGTTGAAATATTGAATATTTAAAACATTATTACTAAAAAAATAAACAAACAAAACAAAACCCAAAATTGAAACTGACCTGGAAAGAGACAGAACAGCAACAAGTTTTCATTTGAAAACAGAGTGAAGTCCTCTGTAACGAGGGCTGGGCAGCTCTGATGCTCAGATTCTCTCGCTCTTTCAAAGGTGAACATTCCTTACACTTATTTCAGTTTGGAGCAGGAAAGACATGTAGGCACATGTGTTGTTTGTTTGTCAGAGCAGCGGCGTATCAGCATGGCAGCGCATTTTACCTTCAGTGAGTGTTGCTTGGCCTCGCACTTTATGAACCGCTGCAGTTATATTTCAGGCCAGGTTTCCGTTTTCCAGTGGTGGGATGTAGCAAAGAACTTTGTTATGGCACATAAGTACATTTTTCATATATCTGTACTTTACTTACAGGAAACCTATTATGCATAATTTATATTTTGCACTAGAAGCATCCCACCTGCTTTCAAAAGAACAATCGGCAGTTTTTTTCCTTTTAAGCAATGAGTTCATGTTGTTTGTCATGTTGTCTCAAAAGTCTTCAGCATGTAACGTTGAAAATCAGCAGGCACTCCATCTTCACCTAGCAACCCCAGGAGAGTTCCGTCCGTCACCTAGCAACCCCAGCAGAGTTTTATCTGTCACCTAGCAACCCCAGTAGAGTTCTGTCCATCACCTAGCAACCCCAGCAGAGTTCTGTCCATCACCAAGATACTAGTTTTGTTTTTTGGTGAAATTTAAAGAAATAATATTGGAGGATCTAAATTAACATAAATTACAACAACATTTAATTTTCCTTTGGGATCAATAAAGTGTTTTTGAATTTAATTGTTCATCTACTGTAATTGAAATTAAACTGATACTATATTTATGAGTTAACTGTGAAACACGTTGAGCTCCAATACGTTTGGTCAGCTTGTTTTACCACTGTATGTGCTGCACAATAGCTGCTGGAAAGACAAGTTCTTTCTTGTTGACTTACCATCAAGAAGTCAGCAAGAAAACACTTGTTGATCATGCAGGAGGCTCCACTTCTGCTTTTCAAAGATGAATATACATTTGTATGATTGTGTATCTGTTTGCAGCCATTTTCATGTGGGAGTGAAAACATTGAGTTGGAGGTGATTAGTTTGAAAATAGGTTTAATATTATTTAATCCTAAGTACTTCTCAAACGCAAATGGAGCCATTTATTAATATTTAAACTGTTTGTTAATGGGTTTCAACACATTCTGACCATTTTAGTTTCAATAAAAGCAAGTCCCTTCTTTTACTCAGGTAAGAATGTTAATGTAGTACTTTCACTAGAGTACATTCTTGTCTGTTTATTTGTACTTTTCCTTGAGTGTACTTTCACCACTTGTTTACTGCATATATTCGACACCTGTGCAGAGCCTGTCCCTGCCACATCGAGCCACGAAGTTTGACAGCAGACAGGAGGTGATGCAGTCATCAGAGACGCCCCCCCTGCCCCAGCCCACCTCGATGAACGGCCTCACCTTTGACCTTTTACCCCATTGCCACCAGGGCTGGCGACTGGGGCATTTCCAGGAGGCTCTGCCTAATTGGGTCAGATTGCGCGGAGAGCAGCATTACGCCTGAAATTGGAAACATGTGCAGCTATACCTTAGTGTGCACGTGGTAATGGTGGCACTGGAGTTGAAAGTGGTGGACGAATTTTGGGAATTAAAAGCAATGAAAAAGTGAAACTAATCAGTGGAAGAAGAGATGATAAACATCTGACACTGAGGAACCTGGGAGAGGATCGAGGTCCGGCTCAGTTCTGGACAGGCAGACTGTTCACTCTCACAACACAGCGCGGCTATTTCCAATAATTGCCATAATAGCTACCTTCCAATTACACTCGGATCCGAGTTTCAAATGAAGGAAGATGTCCGTGGCAAACGCAATATTTTGACGGCTGATGGCAGTACGTGTAGGAAAGATTTCATCAGAGGGCTGACGGCTGCACAAGTGACATCTGGAAACTTCAAAATGCTTGTGGGTGTGTTTTCTCATGGAGCAAAGAAAAGAATTTGAATTTAGTCCAAAAGGTGGATCAAAGGAGTTCTTTAAGTGCAATCAGTCAAGTGAAAAACTGAAACGTGATTCCGAATTATATTATGAGCTGGAATGTTTTACATCGTAGGTCATAATTAATGATCAGATCCTAAAATGATTGAAATTTACCTTCAGATGTACAAAAACGACAATTAGATAAAGAAGACACAGACTAGCAGAAGGCAGAAAACACAGAGACTTATCTGTATTTATAGTGATGAAAGCTAAAAAGTTAGTTACGCAAAAGTATTACACTGAAATGACATGTAGCATAAGCTAATGCTAAACACTAACTTCAATTCAAATTATACTGTCTGTTGAAGATTACAACCCTTTAATTTTGACATTTTAATTTTATGCTCTTTAGAATTTGTATTCATCTTTATCTACTGCCTGTTTTAATGTTTCTGCATGTTTCTTGTTTAAAATAAAATTACAGTTACAATAATTGGAACTGCTGCATAAAGTCTTCACTCACTTCAAAATAAAAGCACAAAAATAAACGTCTAACTACTTGAGTAATACTCAATAGTCGATGACCAAAACGTCAACACAGATGTCGAATTTTATTCACCTGAAAGTTTACAAAACAACCAAATAAGTTAGGGCTTTTAAATTTATCCAGGAATCTACGGCAAGCTAAGTGGGCTAAATGTTGTCAAAGTTAGCAAAAGCATTAAAGTGCCAAATGAAAAATTAGCACATTAGCATTATTGTGCCAACCACTATATATAATCTCTCATCCAAACACACTGAATCTATCTGGACAATGTTTTTATGGCTATGTGGAGGCCATGCCTGGTCTTTAAGGTGTTGCTTCTTCCCCTCTGAGTTTTTTGTTGATCTATTTTGGTTCTCATCTCACTGGATTATAAACTCTGTTTTACCTCCTCGAACAGCATCTTCAGGTTTTTTCCTCTGGTTTAAGGGTTGAAAATCACGATTCACACCAAAACCCGTCTCCTGATTTACCTCCATCCGACTTGCTGACGGATGAACGATAAAGACTTTATGATTTAGAAAACTGTAACTGGGACACCAAGAAGTAAAACTTGTTTTCTGAAAAACTTTGAGAGGCGAAAGGCATCAAAAGGGCAACTGCCAAAGAAAACAATCATTCCTGACTGACCGGCACTCCTGCCCACAACTTTCTCCTGCTTTGTGTGGCTCCCACTCAGATTTTCACTGATGCGCCCAGAGGTGGAAATATCTAAGTACGTGTCGGACAAGTTGAGGCAGGGAAGGAGATAGTGAGTAAGGGTGGAGGTCTGCAAGGTTTTCAAGTGACTGACGGTAAATGCCGACAGGGAGGAATACCGAACGGGAGACTCCAGGGAGTGTGTGCGTGTTTGTGTTTGTGGTAAAGACGATTCTCAGTAAAAACGACTTGGGAGCTGCTACTGTGCAGAGAAAAAAAACAGAAAGAGAGAGTCTGTTCTTGCGTAATCAGACAATAAGTGTGAGCATATCAACCGTCGCTTCCATTTGAGGGCACTGGCAGTGTTAAATGTCTGGTTCCCTGAGTGAAGACTGCACTTTAGTCTGTCTCTCTATACAGAATGACCCGTTTTAGCAGCTTGAAAACCTTCTTTTCATGACCCCCCTCCCCAACCCGTCTCCTCTCTGGTCCCTATCTCTCTCATCCCTAAACTCTTTCATGAGCAGTCTCTCAGGGGCACGGCGGTAACTCAACCCAACGCTCTTTTGTCTCCATTCTTTCCCTTATCCTTTCATCTTTTTAAACATTCAAGGGAAAAGGGGTTCGGTGAGACAGAAACCACCAATTGGTAAAGGAAAGAAAGAGATAGCATGTGAGAGAGTGACAGAAAAAACAGGGGGAGGCAGAGTTTCTCCCACTCCGTGCTCATCATCCAGTTTATGGCTGTCCTTTTCAACAAGGCCATTCAAGGTGGGGAGGCTCCGTGGCCATTCTCGCAGGTCAATGGCACTGAACTCTTGTCTGGTATGTGCTGCGCCGAGGACCCGTTGAACTGTCTGCCGGCCCGTTTGTCCCCCCACGGACCGCCGCTGTGTCTCCTTTCCCCCAGAGACCAGTCGGTGTACGGAGCAGCCAGTCAGCTGCTCCGGTTTCCAGACATTTACCTTTAAAGGTGATCTGTTAAACTTCCTTAAACAGGTCTATTAGCTATAAAAAATATATATATATCACTCTTAAACGTGATGTTTCGCTCACACCTGAAGATGGGTGTAAAATGGATGCACAATTACACAACTGTACATCATTGAAAAGTAGAAGTGGATCCTCCTGCACAATCAACATGTTTAATTAAATTTATTTGGTTGCTACAAGTCACATTAATTTCTCTTGCTACAAACAAACAAAGGTTATAAGGTTAAAATGACTTGCCTTCAAAATTGTTGTTGAGGATTTAACAAGAATGCATCAAATGTTTTCTAGTTAGTAAGTCAAGAACAAAACTCTTGTTTTTTCCAGCAGCCATTGTACAGCGCATTTAGTGGTGAAACCAGAAAACCAGTTGGAGTTCTGCTTAGGTTGCCAAGTGAAAGGCTGAGCTTGGCTGGAGTTGCTAGGCAACAGTGCAGTGCCAGTTGAATAAGACTTAATCAGGAGGATTTTGAAACTGCTCATTTTCCAGACACCAAGACATTAACAGCAGCTGGGTCATTTTTTAACCGCTTAGGCTGTTTTTCAGTTACGACCAAAATCAACCATGTAAAATGTGAATTATACATAACATGTCTCCTTTAAAGACAATCACAAAACAATTTATGTGAAAATAAATCCTCACATTAACAAAAGTACGTCTCACACAAAAACAAAACTTAAAAAAGTGCGGAGAGACCTCAGCAATGATCTTTGAGAAGAAATAGTTTCTTAGCATCAATCTGGAAAGGCTTAGTCAGCCAAGTCAGCAACAAAACATTTGTCTTTTTCAGCAGCCATTGTACAGCGCATACATCTGTAAAACCAGCTGACCAATCAAACTGGAGCTCAGCTTAGGATGCTTTGTGGCTGCTGACCTGTTAGATCATAATGTACATTACATTAATTTATTGGCAAAAACTGGCTGGTGTTTTTTTTTTCTTTTTTAATTGTTTGGATTGTTTTTAGAAGCAGTTGAACCCCAAATGGACATATTAAAACAACCAAAATGTGAATTTTGCATCAGGCCAAGGTGTCCGTGTTCATCCCACCTGCACTGCAAGAAAATACACGCCTGTTTGTGCTGCAGCCTCTGCCAAATCACATAGCACTGCAGCACTTAACCATGAAACGGCGTTAGAAATCTGCCACAGGTGGCTGAGCCGAGCAGCAGAAGGAGAAACACCCAGGAACGAAACTCAAACTCAGGACAACAGTCTGCTCAAAATCCGTTGCAACGTAATGCATTGGGGAAAAAAACTTTGCCTGCAGTGCCAATAAATATTTTTGTTTAACAACCAACTGACTTTATGATGCCAATGTCTGGATCCAGACCAGATGTTATTATGATCTCGCTAAGTCACATCTGAATCAGGAACATGGAAATCCCAGTTCTGCATATTGCAGTTGACTTGCAGCAGTTTTTGACAGTTTATCTGATCGTTTTCTGATCAGATAAACAATTTACCGGTGAAGTTGTTTTGATCCAGAGGGCCCTCACCCATTGCTGGTTCAGTAATTCAGTAAAGAAATTCTCCTGTAGTTGTGGATTTTTTCCATGAAGGAAATCTAAAACACTGAAAAGAAAATGCAGCTTGAGAAGCTGAAATATGCACAGCGCACAATTCAAGAATAAATTCAATAAATTAGGACAAAACTGCGACTTTTAAATAAAAATCTACTCTCAAAATTTTAGATGCAACACAAAGTGATTAACTTGTCATGGCGACAAGGAACACATCTTCCTGTTAAGTTATACTCTAAAATCTTCTTTTAATTGCTGTATTAAAGCTCGACTAAATGGTTCTTCTTTCAGGCATGCGCCTGTTGATTTCTTCATTATTAAAGCCACACAGTATAATGCTGCCACTTCCTTGCTCATTTAGAGCATTGTGATTTATTTTCTTCTTTTAAAATAACATCTATTAAGCATGTCCTCACTATTATCATTAATTTAATTGTTTTTATTATTATCAGTAATGTAATCAAAGACTTTTATATATTTTTTTACTTTCTTTTTCTACCATATCTACAAAAACCCATTCTGTACTACCTAATGGACCGCACTGCGCTCTGTTTATGATTTTTTTTTTAAACATTTTGTTTTGTTTCTGTTTATTCACTTAATATTAATCCACTATTATACAATATTTAATTTGTTTACATCACAATAATGAAAATAAAAAGTAAAAAGCATGTTCCATTACTTCCACAATTTGTTTATCACTGATGGATTATCATATAGTGTTTAACAATGCAGCTATTCTGACATATTTTATTAAATTAAATCATGAATTAGGAAGAGGGGGGCAGTAAGGACCCCAGACCTCAGAAGTCTTAAGTACACCCCTGTGCAACCAGAAATATGGATTTAAAGAACTGTTTTTAAAAGGTCTAAATTATGTTTCTGTCATGTTAATTTTTTCCCACATGTGCACCGTTGTTTTATGTATGAAAGCCAAAATCAGTCACATGTTTGCCACATGTTGTGATCTTACTGAAAATCTGGCAGAAGCAACCAGGAAGCAATCTGCACACAGACTGTTATTTGGCATTGAACTGAAGGTTACATCCTCTGGTTGGCTTGTGCCAAAAGGAATCATGTTGCAGCTCCTTGTGCTTGCAGATGGGAACCTTAATGAGTTTGGGCTTCCAACTTTGCTACAGCCTGTTTGCAATAAGTAACTGAAATGCAAGATCATATAAAATTGTTTCTGGCTGCAGGCCAAACCGCGTTGGTTTCTATTGCAATTCGAGTTAAAGTGACCGAATGACGAATGCACATTAATATTGTAAAAACTGGTAGCATTTAACATAAAAAGCCTTGATTGTTTAATTTATGTATTACAGTTTAAGTCAGAAGTTTACATACACTCACCTTGTGCTTGTAATGAATTTACAAAAATGTATGCAAAGGTTTCAACTTACAATTAATTTAATTTAATCGACTCTGGGTCATAATTATACATACACCCCTGTTTATTTTGTTTGGAGAATCCCTCTAGACTATGACAAAATGTAGATTTTAATAACTTTGCTTTTTAATGAGAGTGTAAATCAACATGCATCCTGTCAGGTTCCTGTGTTTCTGTTGACCAGAAAATGCACAAAGTGGAATTATAAAAATTCATTTGCTTAATGTAAACACACCAATTCCAATAAATAAATTTATGTTGTATAAAACTATGATAAACTTTGCATAAAACTGCAACGGAAACACATTTTCCGCATCACACCAGATGTTACTACTGCTGGAAAAGATGAAGAAGAAGACGACAGGAAGTGGTAGAAGGACAGTGGCATTGCATGTTTTTAGTGATTTACTGCGTGAACAAACTTATTGTGCTTTGAATTGTGTTTCTTATTTAATGGAAACATTGCAGTTGCGAAATTGTGTTGTTTTTTTTTTCAAAATTAGCATAATATCAACAAAGTTTTTTTTATTGGAAATGCAGCAAACATCTTTTTTTAAAACACGTATTTGTTGAAGTGAAGAATAATTTAAAAACAAATTTGGTTACAACAAAATTGAAATGCTCTTTCAAAATACAAATACTTTGTGCAGTACTTTACAGAAACATTTAACTGCCAGAACCAGAAAATTAATTCAGGAGCTCTATCTCATTATAGCACTTTGTCTTTATTGTGAGATATAAATCTCGTTTAAACAAGTTTTATTACGGAATTTATCACTCACTAAAACCAAAATGTCTTCTCGTTCCAATGAGCTCGCGGGATATTTGAGTTTCATCCAGGAGAAACGCAGAGAGAAGATACTTTAAAGATCTGTCACAGGAACATAGTTTTACATGACATGCTGATCCTGAGATTATTTCCTGTGTTTGGAAGTGTGTTTGGCACTTCACATTTGACTTAATTACTAATAATTTTATGCGAATTAAAAAGTACATTTTTGATCATTCTTGAATTACAGTCAGGGTCTGCACAAAATCAGTGCAGGCGCCACAGATGGCCCTCGGGCCACACTTTGAAAACTCTAAAACTTTCAGCACCACTTGAGAAAATCCACAATTAAATTTTACTTTTGGAATCAATTCTTGATATAAAAAAATATTTGAAATTGTAAATAATATACTTGATTCACCCTTTAAATAAATAAACTCAAGCTTGAAATTAATAACTTCCGTGATGGGTGTATGTAAACTTCTGGCCGGATGTGTTTGTGTTAATATTAATATTTGTTGTATGACTTCAACAAGTGTTTCCAGTTTAACACTGGATTCCTCCTCGCTTCAAAAGTGAGCTAATCAAGTTAGCATATAACTCCGGAAGTGTCCTATTTCATCCCCAAAATAAAAGCACTTCGTCGTTCCTACACAGCCGCCGCTCTGAAACGAGTTTTATTCCGAAGTTCCAAACCGGAAGTGTTGTTGGTAGCTTAAGCTAGCTTGTAGCGTGGGTTTCAGGCGGAGCTCAGAGCCATAAAACATTAGCCGAACTTCTTCCCCAGCTCCACTCGCTCACCTATTTGAACTGAAACACACTTTCAGAGAAAGCGCCCTTCACGGAGGACCAACATATGGGAATATTTCGAGGCTCGCTTTCATTTTTAAAGCTTCCCACGTCGCATTTTTCCTCTCCTTTGCCTGGAAGCGCTCCCTGGAGAACAGGAGCTTTTTAAAAACACTTTCTCAAACTGCGCTTCTTTTATTTATTCCAAGTGGGTTCCTCTCTTTCCACGCATGCAATGTCACGGATTACTAAAAGGAGAAAGAAATGTTTGAGCTCATATCCAGTGTTTCCAAGTGAAAGTGGTTTCTGAGTGTTTTTTTAAAGAAACCAGTTGAGCAACTGGCGACAGGACTCGATAATCAATGTGGTGTCAGCTGGAAGGACGCGCGGTCCGGATCTCACCTAAACGGTACGCACACAAATCCTCTCTTCATATAAATGTTTTACACTCATGCAAACTGCACATTTATCTCCATAAACTTTAATTAATCAATTT
Organism: Poeciliopsis gracilis; assembly: GCA_911649635.1. NCBI lineage: Eukaryota > Metazoa > Chordata > Actinopteri > Cyprinodontiformes > Poeciliidae > Poeciliopsis > Poeciliopsis gracilis. Next base: position 2,808,210 of record CAJVRI010001527.1, read on the forward strand.
CCTTCATGTTCAGGCATGCGCGCTTTGCTGTTTTATTCTCCTCGCGTGTTTCTCCCACTTCATTTTTGCAATTATCTTGGCGGTGTTGCGCTTTTCAGGCTGCTGCGCATTTTGTTTTCTTTGGCAGTCACTCAGGTGAGGCGAGAGCTACCGAGTCTCGGTCCCAACCCGCAGGTAATTCTCGCACACATCGCCCTGTTGATGTCTAAACTCCGGCTTGTCAGCGAGATAATGCTGGCGCTGTGGGTGGCATTGCGCTTTTCAGCGAAAAAATGCAAGTGCGAACAGCGCAAAGAGAGAATTTTTCTCTGTAGGTGGGGGTCTTTGCATGGATTGAAACGATCACAAAGCTTGAATTAATTGGGTGTTTGCACGGCGGGGCGCCAAACATGAACTTGGATGGGTTTTTTTTCCCCAGGTTACTAAATTAGAAACATGCAGAAGTGCACCAGTATGATTTTTAGAGGAATTGAAACAAAAATGTGCAAAAGTAGAATAAAAAAAACCTGATAAGTGAGACCAAAATCATGTGGAATGTTTAAATTGGCTTTAGAGTTTGCAAAAATTGATCCAGAAATGATCAAATCTTTTGGATGCAGCCCAAACAGAACCCTGTGATTAATCTTCTGCCTTTTTAGAGGTTCGAAAAAGTTTCTGTTTTGGTGGAAAGTTCGACTTCTTTAACAAAAAGTCATCCATTTTCCAAAGATTTAAAAACCAGAACTTTTTGAACTAAGCATCTCCTCAATCAAATCAATTAGCTTTTGAATTTTAAAAACTTGTTCATCTCTTCTGGTGAGTTAAAGTTCAGTCTTATTGGAGCAAAACGTTAAATTCTCAGAACAGAAAACCTCTAAAAGCAAATAAAAAGCTTAATAAAGAGACTGTAACGACTTTATTACAGATTTTTAACCCATAAAAGAGAAATTAAGATAATTTGCAAGAGAGAATCCAGGAGAATTAATTGCTGGATGTTATTTGTTTATGCATGAAAGTATTTGCTCTTCACCTTTATGGACTTTTTAAGCTTAAAGGAAAATAAATGAAAATCCATGATGCTGCTGATGCATTTATGTCTCAGAAGACGTGGGAAAAAATTTTGCATCGGGTTTTTAAGAGGGAACTGCTTCAGTTTCCTGCAGCTCCTCAAGTTGCACAACTTCAAAGAGTCCTGATTAGCGCAGGACGCGGCGCAGTCGCGACTCTAAGCACGCAGAGCGCACGATGGTGCCGTCAGGCTGACGTTAGCCACACCGGACGAGGGCGATTACTCTGCTAACACGCTAACGAGCAGCAGCCTCTGCCAGGCGCGGAGCTGCTTTATGGCGTCTGCTCGCCATAAAGCACCATTTTCATAAAAATATTCATATCAGCTCAAGTTATCCATGTTTCTCCATGAAGTTGAATGTCATTTGTAACTCTGGAGGAGCTGCAGAGATGCAGCATCTTGCTGTGGGAAACGTTAGACACAGATAAAGTGAACCTGAAAGTACCTCAAGTTTCACCCTGCAACATACAGAGTGGTTCAAGTCGAACCATGATCATGCTTCACAATGGCCTAGTCAAAACCCAGACCAGAATCTGTGGCAACACCAGAAAACTCAGGCTTATAAATGATCTTCATCCATTCTGACTGAGCTGCCACTACTGGGCGTATGCAAAATAAATGCTTCACATTTTTATTAGTGCACAACTTTAAAGCCTTCTACACTGCAAAAATACAAAGTTTTACCAAGTATTTTAATATAGTTTATAGTGCAAATAAGACAAAACTAACTTACAAGTAACTTAATCAATATTAAAGAATGAAAACAAGATCCTACATCCTGGTGAAAAGTAACTCTTTAGTTAGTTTTTACTTTTTGAAGTGCATTAAGATATTTGGACAAGAAACGAGACCAAAAATACTTGGTACAACTTTGTTTTTACAGTGAATATAAGTACACCACATAAAATCCCATTCAGACCAATAAAGATTTGTGAGAAATTTTGCAACGAAACATCCTGCTACATGTTTTTTTGTTTCACTTTTATTTGTTTTCTATTGTAACAAAGATATTGTTATTCAAATGAATCAAAATTTGAATTATAATGGTAAACAAAGGAAGTTTAACAAAACATTTTGCTTAAAATTTTTTCTCATTTTCTAGTGTACATAAGGAGGAAAAAAGTTGATGTTTTGGGATATTTTTATGGTATTTACTCACACAAAAGCCAGTCAAAGAAGCACAAATGTTCAAACTTCTCCTGTTTCTGAACATTTCCATGCATTTAATCTGCAGTCATCGTCTGCACGAATGCAAACAAGATCACTGAAATGAATGGAGGCCTTCTGGTTAAGGTCATCGTTGGGTCTGTTTATGGGTTTCATGTTTGATTCAGAGTTTTTTTTTTTTCCCTCTTCTTCTCTTCATTTCAAAGAAAATCCAACATGGAGATCAGGAGGGAGAGGAGAGCTGAACTTTACGGAGACCGGTTGGGTCTGAGCCAGAAGAGCGTCGCGGTCGTCGGTTAGCGCCGCGGCTAAATGATGCGCGTCATTGTAGTAAATGGAGCGCGGGGATGAAGTGCCGCCGCTTTTTTACAAAAACAACACTTACGGGGGGAAAAGCCTGCCTGTCTGCTTTCAACAGTCTGAGAAACACTGAGGTTCGGATGGTTTCTCAGGTCTGGATAAGTAAGAAAGCAGCGATTCTTCTAGAGTTTACCCACGATCCTATACAACATTAAAAATATTTTTAAAAACGGCGATTAAAGCTCAAATATCAACATCTACCTTTCATTTGCCACATTAAGAGTTTTTAATTAAATTTTGCTTATAAACACAATCAAAATTCAAAACTTAAAATGACCATTTTACTGTCTTTCTTATCCTATCATGGTTTTGAACTGAATATTTGACAAAAAAAATATATTTTATTTATAGAAAATCAACCTGTTCTTTAAAGAATCATCATCCAGTAATGATTTGATCCAATTTCAGCCAGTTTTTCACTGCAAAAACTAACTTAGAAGTAACTTTTCAGTTGGTTATAAAAGTTTGTTTTAAGTAAATAATCTGTTAATATTAGTAGTTCTTACCAGCAGATCATTTAATTTATAACATGAGAAAAATGTCTTGTGTTACCTGAATTTATTTCTAAGAAGAACTAGTAATTTTTTTTATCAATATTAAGAATTACTGATTTTAAATAAGCTCCTCTATCTTCCTATAAAGTTACTCCGAAGTCAGTTTTGTATCTGCTCTAAAAAAAATTGGACTACAATCTGGGTAAGATTTGAGTTTTTGCAGTGTGATTCATGGTTTCTGTAACACACAACTAAAAAAAAAAATGTGCCTGAATTTCCAGAAGAGTTATTAAGGAACACAGTAGAGGCAGAATAATGCTGTGGGAATGCATTCCTTGATAGAAGTTGCTGGAAACCAGTAACAGGATGCAAAACATTAAAGACTGAGGTGGAGTTTCACATACAAGCAAATCTACCAAAGCATATTTATATGCTGGAATGGCCTAATCAAAGTTCAGATCTAAATTCAATTAGGAATATGTTGCAGGACTTTACATTGACATTGGCATTCGTTTTCCATCTGAATTAATTTGTAATTGTTTGACATTTTACTGTCTAGTTGAGACAAAGTACTGACCCGGTTCGACACAACAGAACTGATTACAATCATTCACACATACAGTAGATTTACAAACAAAAAAACATCTTAGAGGTCAATTTTTACAAATCTTACGTCACAAACATCACGATTCTTGATATAAATGTAGAACAAAACCGTCACTGCCCAACTGGAAGACGATGTTTATAAGGTCCAGGGCCGGCCAAAGCCTTTTTGGGGCCTTCATCAGATTTTCATTTGGGGCCCCCATACTAACATCTCAACATTAGACCCTAAGCTACTCTATATTTCTACCATTACTTACTCACATTATCACAATTTGCAATTTTCTGTCATCACACCAGCATTATTATGGCTGCTAAATATATTCTATTAGCTGACAATTATTTAAATAATCCAATTTATCACAATTGATCTGATTATTCATGCTCGCTTGGTGCTATTGAGGGCCCCCTAGTGGTGTGGAGGCCTGGAGGAGCCGCTTAACTCGTGAGTTTGTGGATCAAATTAATAACAAAGACCCAATTAGTAAATGTTTTATAATCAAAACCTGCAAAGCTGAGTAATTAATAGTCGGAAAATGTTGGAATCCTGGCTCAGCGCCACCCAACTCACACGCTTCCTCACCTTTAGAGATCTGTCAACAGTTGTAGCTTATATGCAAATCTTCTCTTCGTCATAAGTGAAATTTGGCAGACTGCATGGATCGGTTACTGGTTTGCTGTGATTTATTGTCGGCTTCAGAAGGCACTCAGGGCAGGTTCTTGTTCTGGTAACAAGAACCTGGTCCCTTCGCCTGCCGCCACATGCATTGTGTTTGGGGCGCAGCTGACGATACATCCACTCAGTCGTCATGGCAACTCCTTCATGTTTCATCTCACATCTACCTGGGTTTAGCGCCCGGCTCCCCGCGCCCCAAGGAAACTACAATAGGCGCGCCAGTTATGCATCGCTGACATTCCCGTCATTCTGACAGTTTCAGCTCTTTCTGCTCGCAAACAACCAAATCGGCGCCGCGTAGGCCGATGCACTGCAAAATCTAGATTATCTAGATTCTAGTGCAATAATAGTACAGTTTCAATAAGAGAAAACTAACCGTTTCAGAAAAACATTCATTTAAAACATACCAGTTCCTCTGGCAGATCATTTCTTTTATAACAAGACATTTTCCCAAGTTATAAAGAGAAATAATTTACCAATAAAACTAGAACTTTATCACCATTAAGTCATACTTTACTTTAAACAAACTCGCATATAAGTTACTTTTAAGTCAGTCTTGTCTCAATTATTTTTGACCAACTTGTTCCTGGACTTAATTTACTACACTGCAAAAATACAAACTTCCAGCAGGTATTTTTGGTCTAGTTTCTACTACAAATGTCTTGAAATAAGACAAAACTGGCTTATATGTAGCTTTTTAGCCACATATAGGAGTTTGTTTTAAGTCAACACTTTCTTAATATTGATTTAAAAGTTCTAGTTCGACTGACAGATTATTTCAGTTATGGGAAAATGTTTTGTTAAGTTAAATAATCGACCAGTTGTAATCAATATTAGGAAAACATTGGCTTAAACAAAGTTATCTTGATAAAAACTTACCTACAAGTTAGTCTTGTCTTATTTCAAGTTTACAAGAAAACCAAAAATCACTTTAGGTTTTATGTTTTTGCAGTGCAGCAGTAGCACAAATAAATCCATTTTGTTTTATCTGTTTTTATTGATTATATAGTTTGACTACACTGCAAAAAAAATAAAAAATCTTACAAAGTATTTTTGGTCTAGTTTCTAGAGCGAATATCTTGAAATGAGAAAAAACTAACTTACAAGTAACTTTTCAACAAGATATACAAGCTTCTTTTAAGATAGTAATCCCTCAATATTGATTAAAACTATGTTATTTTACTTGTAAGTGAAATACAGTGGAACTAGTTCTTTATCAATATTAAGTAATTGACTTAAATAAACCCCCTATTTTTTAAAAATGTAAGTTAGTTTAGTCTTATTTCAGGTGTACTAAGATATTAGCATTGTGAATTAAAACCACTTGGTTAGATTTTGTGTTTTTGCAGTGCGTGTGTCGCCTGAATGAAAGCCCACTGTAGCTGCCACAAAGACCCGGGTGACTGGAATATTTGTCTCGTTAGTCAGAGGGCAACCTCGTGTTGAAATGCGGATGAATCATGGCTTCCCGCCTCGCTGCGCTTCGTTTCATCCACACAGACTCACGGATGGCTGAGAGCGTCCGTCTCCGTCGCGGGAAATGTTTACATTTTTTAATGGCTGTGTAACCGTTATCACAGCTCCTGGGAGCGCGCTGGGAGTCGGTATTGGCTCCATTTGTAAAAACAGTTACAGCTGAAATGATGCAGGTTATGGCACGCAGGATATTTAATGTTGCCATCTCTCAATAACGGAAGCTCATTCAGCCTAATGAATCAGTCGTTTGCCATTCCAGAGTAGAACAGAATCGCCCTGCGGCTGAGTTCAGCAAGGATGCCTGAGGTTTAGGCATCGTCTGATCTCATGTCTGAGGTACAACTATGATCCTGTTAGTCTTTCAAGAGCTACTGGCAAAAAGAAGCCACATTTTTTATAATTTATGTCAATACAACCTCCGTCTTGCGCTCACAAGTTCAGCTTTCAGGTAAAAATGTCAAAACGCTGTAATAACTATGTTCAATGTTTTTGATGTTCACTGGAAAAACACAAAACTTTACCAAGTATTTTTATACTTCAAATATCTTCATACACTTAAAAGTGATAGAAATCAGCTTAAAAGTAACTTTTCAGCAAGATATAGCTTTTTTAAGTGACTAATTCCTTAATATTGATGAAAAACTTCTTGCTGAGTGAAATAATCTGCCATTGGAACAAGTACATTTTTTTATTTTAATTAATATTAAGCAATTATTGACTCAAAACAAGCTCCTATTTCCTGCTGAAAGTTACTTACTGGACCAAAAATACTTTTAAAGAAGACTGGGACAAAGTTTCTCTTCAGCAGCAAAACCCCACAAAATTTTAGTATTTCACAAAATTTTAGTATTTCTGGTCGAGTTTCTACTGCAAATAACTTGAAATGAGACAAAACTAACTTACAAGTAACTATTCAGCAATACATGAGCAAATAATAGCTTAATTTTGATTAAAACAAAACACACTAGTTCCACTGGCAGATTATTTCATTTACAGCTGATATTTTTTCATCAATGTTAAATAATTATTAACTCAAACAATTATTTCTAACTGGAAAGTTACCTATAAGTTAGTTTTGCCCTTTTTTTAAGTGTACAAAGATATTTGCACTAGAAATTTGACCAAAAATACTTAAAATCTGCGTCTTTTTGCATTCTTGCTGTTAAGGAACTTATACCCAGTGTTGCTTTAAGTCAAAGGGTTTCCAAAGTGAGGTCTGGGGGCCATTTTGTGGCCCTTGAAATGATCCTGTAGAGCCCCCAACCACAAAACAGAAATATGACCAACAAAATAGGAAAAAAAGGAAAGCTGTGTGCCTTCTTCTTAAGAAAACAAACTACTGTGTTCATTTTAAATATTTTAGTCGTAAAGTTTACAACTTATAATACAACTTTTGTATTTCTAATTTAAAAAATAATTCAATTCAGGGCAATTGAAAAGGCCAAATAAAGTTCAAGTCATATCATCCAAGCATCTTCACAGAGATCTCCAGTAGCAGTCGGTCCTGCAACCATTCTGGAGAAACCTCTGACTGAAGACAGTCTCATCACAGTCATGACATGCTAGCAGCACAACATCAGGCAGCAGAGATGATATTTCATTGTAAAATGTCCTGGATGGCACCATCAGTTGTTCGGAAGCCCTGCTCTGCTCATCCTCATTTGCTTTTGCTGGTTAAATCTGTCAGGTTAGAAAGATGAAGTCTGGGATACGATGCTGGATGGATGAAATGATTTGAATTTCATTTTCAACTCCTTTTGGGGTCATAGATCAAGTATTACTTGAGCTTTGAAGGTGCTAATCAGATCCTCCTGAACAAAACAAACAAAGGCATCTTGGTGCCACAGTTGCATAACAATAATCCTAAAGTAAAAAATTAGGAGTGAAAATCCTTCCAGCTGCACAGCATCAAAAAAACCAGAGGAAATAATTGGATTATTAGATCGTAGAGAGAGAAAAGTTTCTTTTCTTTCTGGTGTCTTTCTGTCCTCATAAAACATAAAAGAATATTTACTTACATTCTTAAGTTTTGTTTTTGGTGTGAAAGACGCTTTTGTTCATCTAAGGGTATTTTTCACATAAATACTGGCTAAAAAAAAAAAAAAAATTTTTATAAGAAATTCACATTTTGCACATTTTTGTACTTCCATTTGGATCTTCTGCTTTGTGCTGAGCCGTTTCAAAAAACTTCAGAATGTAACGTCACAAAGTATCAGTTACAGCCCTACAGCTCTACCCGTCACCGAGCAACTCAAACTGAGCTCCAGCACGTTTGGTCAGCTTGTTTCATCTGTGTATGTGCTGCATAATGGCTGCTGGAAATGAGAAGTGTTTTATTGTTGACTTACCATCCAGACACCACTCACTGCATTCTTGTTGGTTGTGCAGGAGACTCCACTTCTGCTACTCAGAGATGTACTGTTATATAATTTTTAATTTGTTTGAAGCCATTTTTACATGTGAGTGTAAACACTGAGCCAGCAGCAAATTATTTGGACGTAAAATGACAAGAAGCCCTAAAACTGCTCATTTTGATCCGAGCTAAATGTAATGAACATGCTTTGTATAGACCGTAGATCTAAACTAATTCATTTAAGGAAGTATAATAGGTCACCTTAAAACAGGAAACCTTCGATTTTCAGGAGAAAAAGTAACAGCTCTAAATTAGCAAAACTGTAATTTGTTATATCTGGATCTCTTCAGTTGATTTAATGAGTCTGAGTTGAGCACATACCAGATTGTCAGCGTCTCCATTTGAAGGTCAGTTCCTCATTCGCAGAATCTCCAGCATTCTCATCCTGGGCTCCACATGAAGAAAAGCGAGCTCTCTGTTCTCGGTCCTGTTTTTCCACAAGTTCTGCCAAGATTTTAAAGCCATACGTCAGCAGCTGAAGCTCTTCAGTCATAAAGCTGAGAGCCGCCAGTAAAAATACTCGTTTTACACCCTAATTGGGGCTCTTTGTTTCACTATCAAAGCTGCCAAAACCAGCCCAAAGTATATGCAAGTTAAATGGCTGCTTAAGGCCCCCCACACCACTAGGGGGCCCCAAAGAACACCAACCTAGCATGATAGAAATATTTATATTCAGAACAACATTGAATAATACAAACTAAATGATATTACACATGGAAAAACGATTTCTATATTACTTTTATAGTCATCGACCTTTCGCTACCTGGCAACTCACTCACTCTTTTGTTGCCTAGCAACAACCTGTTCACTAAATTGCATAGCAGCAGTTCCATGTTTCGCCACCATTCCATTTCCTTTGTTGTTCTTAAAGAAAAGAAAAAAAACAGACTGAAGTGAAAACAGAGGATAAAACAAGAAAGATCCTGCCACTAGTTTTTACAATATTTCAGATATTTAAAGCAAAACATAAAAAACCCCAAATCAATAGTTATCGGTAGATTAATATGAATTGCTGATCTCAGGATAAATTTTTCAGCCGTATCGTTCAGCCCTACTTTAAAATACTTAAAATAATATGGCACAAAATTTGGAAAAGTTTAGTTTGCTTCTTCTATAAGGTTGAGATTATCAGTGCCAACAACACTGGTAAAATGTAAGCTAAATACAAATAATGATGACAGAAGCCTGGGAATGATAAAGCATCTGGTATGGACATGTTGGTTAGGGGAGCCCAAATGAAATCTGCTTAGGGGCCCAAAGAGGCTTTGGTCATCTCTGTCCACTAATTCTTAGTTATAATAGTACATTAAATTTTTGTAGCACTTTTTCAGAAACAATGAAGTTTGTGAAATTTGGTTTGTGAAAATTAAGTTGTAAGATGTTATCTTTTTTTTTTTTTTAATCCACTATGAAGGGTCCAAAATGAAAATCTGCCCGGGGCCCCAAAAAGGTTTGGGCAGGCTGTGTACGATATGAACGTTGTCTTCCTATTTGGCAGTTTCATCTTGTCCAACATTTATATAAAGACTCCAAACATTTGGTTTGGAAAAATCCAGCTCTAAAATGTTTTTCTTTTTAATTATTATCCTTTTTTGGGGACCAGGCGGTGGAGGTGTGAAAGCTGAGATTTTAATTGAAATGTGAATTAATGCCGTCTCTCCTCTCCTTGTCAGCTGATACGTCCTGGGAGTGATGCACTGGCTTCCCCTGGTTGCCATGGTGATCGCCTCGGCCCTGCCCTTCCCTCACAACCCCGCGACCGCGCAGCCCAGCGAGGATCGGAAACAAACCTCCACGTCGGAAGTCGAGAACCGGATAATCTACGAACCGTTCAGCAGTCCGGACGTTTCCACAGAAGAAGAAGAAGAACCGCTCAGGACCGAGGAAATTTTCCAGGATAACTCACTACCGAAGGACTACAAAGCCAGCAGGAAAGATGGCGATTCGAACTCGATGCCGCGCCATTTTAGGACAGGCGCAGCCGAGGACAGCCCCGCCGTAGATATCGGGTTGGGTCTGGAAATAGACGAAATGTTTCTGGACGCACATCCCCGCGTCCTGTTCTCGCCTTCGCCGTCGCCGCCGGAGCATCCGCCGCTGCTGCTGATGTTGGAGAACGGGCTAATGGAGGACGACAGCGACGGAGACATAGAGGGTCACGGTGATCGCGCCGCCGACCGGACCACGCCGACTCCGACATGGGCGGACTACCACCGGGGCCCCGCCGACGAGGCCTACCGCCCGGTGAAACGGGACAAACGTTCACACCTAATGGACACCCGCAGGGGGGAGAAGTCCGTGTGCGAGTCGGAAAGCGCGTGGGTCAACAACAAAACCACCGCCATCGACTCGCACGGCGAGCGGGTCACCATCGTCCCGCAGATCCAGACAATGACGGGCGCGCTCAAGCAGTACTTTTACGAGACGCGGTGCCGCCGGCCCGACGGGCAGAGCGGCTCGAGCAGGACGCGGGGAGCGGGCGCGAGGCCCGCGGCGGCCGGCGTCGCCGGGGCCAGCTGCCTCGGCGTGGATAAAAAACAATGGCGGAGCGAGTGCAGAGAGAAGCAGTCGTACGTCCGCGCGCTCTCCAAGGACGCCAAGAACAAGATGGGGTGGCGGTGGATCCGGATAGACTCGTCCTGCGTCTGCGTGCTGCTGTCCAGAACAAATCAGGGGAAGGACGTGATGACGAGGCGCAGGAAAGTCTAACGCAAGGAAGGACGTTCTTTCTCCTTCCCCATTTTATGACTTTTACACACAAAGAAAACAAGAAGACCTCAATGCTAAATGATTTTAGGGAAACTATATATAGACAGAGGTGGGTAGGAAACGACGGCATGTTGGGACCAATTAAAAAGGAGAACATTTCTGGAAAAATTGAGAAAACTGAGCATCGAGAGTTGAAAATTTGCAAGAAATTTTGTTTAAAAGCCATCTAAATTTTTTCAAGAACAGAAGGAAATGTCATAACTTGAATCGAATTTTCTAGAAAAAAGATGGAAGTTTTTTTAGTTTGAGCAGTTGGAAATTTGCAAGAAAGAAAAAAAATCCAAATCTGAGAAATTTTCTAGACAAAAATCGAAAATTTTTGAGATTGAAAAGTTGAAAATTGGCAGAAAAAGAAAAGCTATAATTTTGAGATCTGAGAAATTTTCTAGAGAGTACTGGGAAATTTCTGAGTTGGAAAAGTCAAAAATTTACAAGTAAACCAAAAATGTTGAGATCTCATAAAATTTCTACAAACAACAAGAAAATTTCAGAGTTAGAATTCGAAAAAATTATTTAAGAGTAAAAAATGTGAGAAAAAAAACTTGTATTTTAAGGTCTCAAAAAATGTTATAGAAAAAGTTTTTCCAAAAGTCAAACTTTTGAAGCTCATAAATTTCTGGAGTTTTCTAGAAAAAAAAACCCTCCCCCCAAAAAAGAAAATGTTTTCTTGGCAGAAATGTTCTCCTTTTTTCCTTACCTAGAATGGCCCTCATACGTCGTTGTAGTAGAGAACCCAAATATTGTACTCAAGTCAGAGTAGCCCAACTTCAACAAGGGATGCAAACAATTAATAATAAAATTAGTTCAAATTGATTAAGTCAGTGTTGTAGATTGGCTGCAATCCAGCAGAGGGCGCTGCTGGTCATGCTTAAACGAGCCAGTTGATACAGAAACAAAGATGGCAGCACAATACCAGAACGGGAAAGAGAAGCGGTCCAAACAAAGTCATGCAAGATGCACTTTAAGGGGTTCTGTTTAGAAATGTAAACATTTGACAAACTCCTAAAGTTTTACAATGTTTTTTTTTTAATTCAGCATATTATGACAAATTTAGCCCTTCTTATTATAGAAACCCTCACACAAAAGAAAACTCAGATTTTGAACAAAATGGCGGCTTATCGACTGATTGATTGATAACATGCCTAAACTCAACACATTTTTACTCAAGTAAAAGTAAAATTGCTCAAGAGAGACTGAGCAGATTATCTGATTTAATATTAATAAATGTGAAGTTGTGTCCAAATTCTGGTATTTTAAAGACTACAGTGAAAAGATTATCATGATTTCAAAATAAGAGATTGAGGCAGCAGATGAAGGATAAATCCAAATAAATAAAAAAAAAAAACTATGAAACTAATACAATCAAATGTACTTTGCTGGAACAAGGTGAAATACTTCCAGTGCCAAATGGTTCAGCAGACAGAAAATTAGAAAAACAATTCAGTGAAATTAGCTCAAGAATAGCAATACTTTATAAAATATATTACTCAAGTAAAAGACTATTTTTCAAGTAAATGTTACTAGTTACTACCCACCTCTGTATATAGAGATTTTACACCAAGAAATGCTGTTTTTGTATGATTTATCTTTCATAACCTAAGTTATTTTTGCCTAGTATGTAAGCATGTTTTTGATATTAATATATTTCCTGCTGTGTCAACAACACGACACCAGTATATCTTTTCTGTATCGCCGTGTGTATTTATAGAAGACGTCTTCATGCAGTAGTAGCTCTCTCCGGTGTCTGATGATGATTCCAGCCTTTGGGTCACTCGCCTTGTAAAAGCAAAGAGCGCCACCTACTGAGATTTCATTTCACTGCTCCAAACTCTTACAGCTGTGGGTGAATTGTACAGGATCTGGGTTGTAAATTATGTGACACCTAAAGAAGATATGATTACATGATATGATAATAAAAGGCATTTGTATTTTAATACTTCTGAGCACCTTCCAATGCATTTGTTTTGTTTGTCATTAAGATTTTGTTTATTTTCAAGTAGAAAATAAAAAGGGTATTATATTAAACTTATTTATCCATTTTGAATTGCAGAGATAATTCAAATCATTTCGAAAGATACTTTATTTACTCCAGAAGGAAATTAAATGCATCTCAAACCATCTAAGGATCTTAAGAGTTTTGATCAGGAATGATCTCCAGTAGCAGTCAGTCGTGCAACAAATCAGAAGTAGCCTCTGTCTGAAGACTGTTCTAATAAATTTATTCTTAGATTTTTAATGCTTCAATGCATTGATTAAGTTTTTTATTTTCAATTGTTTAGTTTATTTTATATTGTAAAAAGGAAAATATACATTTTAAAACTTCATTTTTAAGCTGGAAATATTTTTAATTACTTAATATACAAATGTGTTAGATAAATATGACAAGATTAAAATACATTTTAAAAGTATTTGCAGATGTATTAATCAGTATTTCTTTACAGTGCACTTATTCATACAGTGCAGAACTAAAAGCAACAAAAATGCAGATTATCTTAAAGTGAAATTGGAAGGAATAACCTTTGCAGCCAAACCCATAAACAAATTCACTTTAAGACAAATTAATAAAGGAGAAATGTTTGAATTGTTCAAACATGATGAAATATGGAGGCAGTAACTAAAACTAGAATCAATTATACTAATTTCATAATCTGGTCTGAAATTAGACCAGACCAGAAATTAGACCGGCAATGTGGAAAGACATTTCCAGGGTTTAAAGTTCTGGAAGTTTCTCTTTCCAGAAGAAAACTAATTCAATACAAAAATTATTGGTGGGACGTATTATAATTATGCAAAATTCAGATTTTTCACGTGTTTCGTATTTTCATTTTGGTTTCTTCTGCTTCTAAAAACAGAACAAGTGCTTAACAAAAAGAAAAAGGTGGCTTTTGGCAATAAGTTAACATTTTTTTTAGTTCTTGGAAAGAAAAAAGGTTAAAAAAAACCTTTTGAATAAAACACAATTCAGCATTCACTGTGGTGTTACCTAGCAACTTCAGCAGAGTGCCGCCTGTTTCCTAGCAACCCAAGCTGAGCTCAAGTACGTCTGGTAAGCTAGTTTTACCACTGTGTGTGCTGTACAATGGCTGCTGGAAAAGAAAAGGTGTTTTGCTGTACTTGCCATCCACAAACCACTTGCTGCTTTGTTGTTGGTTGTACAGGAGGCTCCACTTTTGCTTTGCCATGGATAGCAAAGAGGAAAAACAGCCGAGGAGAGATTCTACAATTCTTGGACTGAATCATTTGCATTCATTGCCAATGCGGACGGATTAATGTTTGCTCTGTAGTGAGAAGTTGTCAAATAACAAAAAGAGTATCAGACATTCCGGACTATAGAGCGAACCTCACTGTATGCCGCACCTACAACTTAAAAAATGACAATAAAATAAAAAAATAAATAAACATATATAATCCACACCAGGCTATAAGCTGAACGGTTCAAAGCGTGGGGAAAAAGTAGCGACTTATAGTCCAAAAAATCCGGCAATGTGGAAAGACATTTCCAGGGAAGGCGCTACATTAGCTGCTGCATCAAGATTAAAGTTACATCTAACAAGCCTGATGTCGAGAATCTGTCCAGTGATGTCCGTAAACAGAAGTCACATTAAACATGCAAGAACACGATCCTGCCATTCAGGCACATATATTTAGTAATAAAGTGGCTGTTTTTATAAATTGACCAGTGAGTTTTGTCAGTGTATATTTAGAATGACACTTAGCGATATTATTGTGTTCGTTGCTCAGGTCCGACGATGGTTGTGTGTCAGAAGAGAAGATGAAGCTGCTTTGTCTCATCATTGCATTGACCTGCTTGGTATTTGCACAGAAATCAAACTTCAACTTCATTAATTTAATTTTATATACTTTACCTTTTGAAAAGGCTTTATTTTTATAACTGCAGGTTGCATTTTATTGCTCTGAGTTTGTTGCCCAGTGAAGGGGCGCGTTATGCACGTTCCATTTTGTTGTTTATTTGCATGTTGTTTTGCACAAACAAAGCAAAATCGTCGTATGCAAACTGCTTTTGGGAGCAGATTCTCTGAGATTCCAATAGGAAAAAAATGACACTTTTCCTGTCGATCTTCATAATAAAAACAACATCAGAAATCTGATTTCTTAGTTGCACTTCTTCAATTTTATCAATGCAACAAAACATAAAAACATTAATATTGTAACTGACGGTAAACTTAGAAAGACTGATTTGTTTGTTGTTGTTTTTTTTTGGTCCAAAATGGCTCTTTCAACATTTGGGTTGCCGACCCCTGGCATAAACCATAGACCAATTGTAACATGTTCAAGGAAGAATAACAGGTTACTTTTAAAACTTCATATAAACTGTCATGTTTGTTGAGGGTCCAGACGACTGCAGAAGGTTTTTTAATGAAAAAAAAAACCTTGCATGACCCGAAGAAACCAAACAGGAAATGAGGTCAGAGCAAAACAGACCTAAATATTGGGCTGGGTGATGATTAGTGGGGTGAACCCAGCTGGGTCTAATAAGCAGAATAAAGGTCAGTTCTGAGGGGGACATGATAAGGTTGAACTTTGAGAAAAATGGCCGATAAAGGTCACAGGGAGCCAGCGAAGGCAAAATCTCAAAGTATTAAAGATTCAAACCAGAGGGTGACAAAGACTTTCAAAAACAGGAAACAATGAAGTCCTGGGCTCAAAGAGGCGTCAGAACAAAAACACGGGGAAAAACAAAGCATGGGACTATCAAAATATCCACTTATAGGTGTTTTATCGCGGGTTCTCCAGTATTTCTGCTGTTAGCCGAGACAGTTGTTTTGCTGTTTCTTGCTAGTTTTAGTAAGAAACAGCAAACAGCTGTTTCTTGCTAGTTTTAGCAAGAAACAGCTAACGAGATCCCAAACCAAATACAAAAATAGAGGAATGTGAGTCACTGAAAGCTGAAATAGTCCAACCCACCTGCTGCCAGGTGAAGCTACCAGGTGAAGCTTCCTGGTGGTGATTGGTGATCCAGAAACAAGAAGTTTCATTTCGATCAGTGATGGCTGCCAGGAACCGACGACAAGAACTGAGTTTCCGTTACAAATGTGCGCAAAACTTCGTCAGTATTCCACTAAAGTTGAAAAAATATACAATGTAGCAAATGTGATGTTTTCCGTTAAGTAAGACACGGGATTAAAATCACAGAGAGGGTCTTGGCTGCAGCCTGCGGAAAGGGGCGGTGACGGACCACTGTCAGTCTCATACCTTATATGGAAATGGGACTATTGCATTCCGGAAATGAAGGGGGCGCTATTTTCACAATCACCAGTATAAATACCTTAAAGAAGCGGGGCTAAGAGGTTGACTGGAAGAAGTTTGAGAGGTTTCCCCACTGACGATCGGCACGCGATTCACAATGGAACAACCACAAAGTCAGCAAAAGGTATTTTCTACCTTATTAAAACTTTTTTTTACAGAGTAAATCGATATGCTTTTCTACATTAGGTTGAAAATATAATTGACAGCTGTAAACGAGTGAAATTCGTAGTTCGGGAAGGCTAATTTTAGCATGTAGCATAGCTAATTATTTCCGTGCAGGCCACCATTAGATAAAAATCTAAAAGTAGAAAAATGTATCATTGAAAAATGTATTTTATGCTCAAAATTTGTTTTTCTATTTTCATTATACAGATGTACGTGTCTTTGCAACGTTCGGAACGGAGAGAAAATTCTTCCGTACTGAATGAACGACAGGTGTCGCTGTCCGCTTTGCTCATTCAGGGCCGATGAGTCCAACAAGGTTCAGAACCAAAAAGCAAGAACTGCTATGGTTCAAGATAACGGTATGCAAAACTACACTAATGAATGGGTTTTTTTACATACTTATCAGTTCTCTAGTGTTTTTATTTTATTTTTAAAGGTTAATATTTTTTTAAATATGTTTTTGTACATCAATGTTAAATTTCTGGAAAGTCTTAATATTTTTTTTATAAACTAACAGCTGCCATCATAAGTGGGTGTAGTACCCAGAGCTGATACTGTAATAACCAGTAGCACTACTTCATTGTATTTTTAGTAACTGTTTCTTTTAAATGTGTAGTTTGCTGCACAAAGTATTTGGTGACGTGGCTATTAAGTACTGTTTTACTGATTATAACGTGCAATGTAATGTTACCCATTTATTTAAGCAGACATTAATAAAAATGATGTTATGTGCACTAATAGGTATTTTAAAACCTAAAAGGAAACATTTTAATACAAGACAACAAGTTAAGGTTAGAGGAAACCTAACATAAACATTTATCTGTGTATCGTGTTTTAATTTTTTAATGGATTAAAATGTGTTCTTCATTCAGTTAAGTTACTCGCATTATGTTGCGTATCAACATTAACTCAAGAGTATAAGATTTGGAAAAATTGTCCTAATTGTTCATTTTTTTGTCAAAGTTACAGAGTAATTGAGTAAATCTAATTAGTTAATACCTGCTCTTGGCTGGTTGAGCAATATCACTTCTACAATTTCAATTCATTTTTTGCAGAATATATATTTGTTATCTGGAAGCCATTGTGATTTCTATAATTAATTAAAATCCTACAAAACAGTAACAATGTTAAAGAATCTACAGTGATTAATTCAAACATGCCTTTTGTTCTACCAATCATTT
Source organism: Poeciliopsis gracilis (assembly GCA_911649635.1). Taxonomy (NCBI): domain Eukaryota; kingdom Metazoa; phylum Chordata; class Actinopteri; order Cyprinodontiformes; family Poeciliidae; genus Poeciliopsis; species Poeciliopsis gracilis. The sequence continues at coordinate 2,825,830 of CAJVRI010001527.1, forward strand.
GTATAATAACCTTTTTCTTTTATCTTAGTAGCTTTCAGGCTGTGTCCTTGCTCTGTTCTGAGGGACAATGAATCATGTCTTGTTTAAACAGATCTACAATGTATATAAATGTTTTTTAATTTTATTCATTTCTTTTTTTAAGATTCATTCATAATCATGTCATAGCCATTCTTTCAGTATGAGTCTTGCAATGCACCTGTTTTTTTTATTATCATTATTTTCAGATGCCTTTGATTGAACTGGAAGCTGTTCTCCAGGAGGTGATTCTGGCACAGGGAGACATCTTACCTCACCTTGGCATTGACCTGCAAGTGCTTTGAAGCCATTGTGTCTGACCCAGTGTTCAGGAAGAAGAATCACTTTGCTTGGCTAGATGGTAAGGACCTTTGACTTTTTTCACCTAAAACTTTAGATTTCAACTACATAAAATCTGTTTTTCATCAACAGGTGAGATCAGCTGGGCTACATTTTCAGTCATTCAAGGCAGATGTTCTTCCTGCAACCAGCAATATAAAGACTGTGTGGGTTTCACTGGACATGGAAGATGAGGAGAGTTCCCTCGTTACGACTCTGATGACATACCTGGACACTGCCCTGAATGCCAGTACTGAATGCTGGGACAATATTAGTTGTTTTCTATAGTCTTTCACACATTTCAGTTCTCACACACATTGTTCTTTTTGTGAAATGCCATTTTAAATCATTTATGCTGAAGCACATTTGCCTTTTGACTTGTTCAGTCATTTGTTTTCGTAATGTGTTATTTCAATATTATGTACATTTTTGAATGTTCCTTTTGTTGTAGCTCAGTTGATTTACATTATTAGTTTTTACAGAAATGGTGTCGTTTCCACACAGAGTTACATTGTGGCTGCATTTTTGTTGGAGAGAAAGAAGAGCCAATAAATTAGTTGTAAATATATTGTAACAATGTTGTTTAGCAATTGGATAACCTTGTTTTAAAAATTTGAAATACATGCTAAGTTAATAACTTGCAATATTTTGTATGTGTAAATGCAATGTTTCCTATGATTTTAAACAATGACTGGAATCAATACAAATTTTCTTTACTAACCTGACATACGGCTAAGTTGTTTGTGTTTTAACAGTCAGAATCAACTGTTGTTTTATGATAAAGCAAGCACATACAGAAACATTGTTTAGTTACAAAGTCATAATGCAAACATAAGGTTAAAGGTGAGCTGAGAGAAGGTGGAGACCAGGTGGAGGTGATGGAAGCTCAGCAGTTGCACATCAAGCCGGAGTTTCTGAAGGGTGGAGGAGATGAGACCGGCGCCGTGATCGGATGAGATGAAGACAGTTATAGTTACAATTTACACAGGTTTAATTTATGTATCCAGTGAATTTATTAAAAAAGGTTTTCATATAGAAAAAAATAACTCCTGAACAGCGAATCATTCTCTCTGACAGTTCCCAGCGCAGTGTCTGCTGCCGGGTCCGAAGATTATTTCTTATCACATAAACTTTCTAAAACCTACTTTCTGTGTGAGTCTTTCCAGGCTGAAGCTAAATTTAAAGTTTTAAATGAATCACTGGGTTTTGCAACAATTGCATATTTAAGGTATTTGGAGCGCAGTTTATGAATCGATTGCAATTAGAATAGATTTGTAATTTATAAACGGAATAATGGGACACCAACCAGTTTACTGGTTAAGACATTATGGTAAACGATGATAACAGTTGAGCTTGTTAGAAGTTCAAAAGTCATTTAATTTGTTTGTAAATTATATTCACCACATGAATAATAAGAAAAATATTTGGCAAATAAACAGAACAAAAAGTGCTGTGAATGGACGGACCAGGTTGGCCAAAAATTATTGACCAAACCTCTTTTCCATCTAGTCCTTATTGAATAAGGCAAAGGATATTATATTTTAGATTTTAACTTATTTATTTTAAGAATACTCTTCACCACATCAAAATCTATTATTTGAATTTCAACACCAGAAAGTATTTGTTTCTATCTGTTTTCTTAATCTGCGATGGACTGGCGATCTGTCCAGGGTCCAGCAGCAGCTCTCACCACCCGCTATATGTGTATAATAATTAATGGATGGATAGATGTGTTCTTAATGTAATGTACATTTGTCTCTAAAATATTAATTTAATTTATGTTTTATGACTTTTGTTTGGGATAGTTAGGGTGTAAGGATAGATAAATACATCTCCATAATGATTCCTTCTTTTAGATTGTTAATAATATAAATTTAACATCCGAAAAGAAAGATTTAATAAACGGAACATATAACGTATGTCATTTCCTTAATGTTTAATTTGTAATTAATTTTAAATGTTAAAAGTGTTATTGGATGTTTTGAAAAGTTTTGAAAAGAAGTTTTGAAAGTGTAAGTTTTGAAAGGGGTAGTCAAATAAAATGCGTTATTATTATAATTATGAAAACACGGCGCACCCTTCATTTCCTTATTATTGCTTATTGTGGATTGTTTGTTACTAATGTAATTTTAACATCCGAAAAAAAAGATTTAATAAAGATAAAAAAAAGGGGACATACCACGTGACAGACATACCACGTGACTGACGTATCACGTGGAATGTCATTTCCTTACTGTTTAATTTGTAGTTAATTTGTAATTAATTTTAAATGTTAAAAGTGTTTTTGGGTGTTTTGAAAAGCGTTGTCAAAAAAAAGCGTTATTATTTTTATGATTATTAAAACACGGCTGGTACAGGAAATGGTGTCACTGGCGCCCCCTTCATTTCCGGAATGTAATAGTCCCATTTCCATATAAGGTATGAGACTGACAGTGGTCCGTCCCCGCCCCTTTCCGCAGGCTGCAGCCAAGTGTACTTGAAATCACACGTGAAAAAGTTCGTTCACTCAGGAAGTCCTCCCCCCACTTCCTGTCCGAGTCTTTTCCCCCGGTAGCAACATCCGGTTGTTGATCACGTGACTTACGTGATGCGGGAAAAAACGTGCTGCCTTTGCAATTTGGCGAAATACATACTGTCGAAATAAATGGGGTAATGAGATAGAAAAAAATGAGTAAATGAGAAAAAAAAATGTACAAAAAAAAACTGAGGCAGAAATTTTGAGGTTAATCTCAGAAACATTGTTTTTTTTTCTGACATTTTTGAGATTTGAAGACTAGAAAATTTCTAAAAGTAAAAGAAATGACCAGCTCAGAAATGTTTTATCTAGAAAATGCATCAAATTTTTTTTTTTTTTTTTTTGCTTTTCCATTCTCCAAATTTATTTTTAGAATTCCTATTTGTGAAATTTTAATACCAGTTAATGAACTACACCTGAACCTCTTCTCACACTGGAATTTCAGCTGAACTCTTTCTGTTATTATGTAACTAAGAAACCAAATAAAATATTTTTTATAAAGTAATGGAGAAATAATAATTTAAAACCTGGCTTTATGCTATTAATGAATCATTCCTAGTCCTAAAAACAGAAAAAACAAAACAGACCAATAAAAACGAAGAACTGCATGATTATCAGCAAATCCACCTGGATTGCTTTTATTTATTTTTTCTTTTACATCACCATTTTCATCGTCATCATTGTCATTATTAATATTATTCTTTATTTTTCAGATATTTCCATCTTATTACTACCACTGGAATCATGGAAATCTGTTAAATTGTTGCACAATTTGTTCCTCAAAATGTACACATTTAGCGTATTTGAATGACAATTCTCAATGTTTTCATATTTACTCTTGAAACTCGTCCAAACGAAGCAAAGAACGAAACCGAACATGTACATACGTTTATCCAATACATACCTGAAGAAAATAAATAGTTATCGTAAAAAAAATAATAAAATACAACTGAAAAAAATACACACATCTTACAAATTTGATTCCCGCCCCCAGGAGCCCCGCCCAGCCGCCCCAAACCCACCCTGTAGGTTTATCATACAGATATATATTTTTTAACGACACCTCATATCATCTTCACTACCAAAAAAATGTTGTTTTTTTTAGGTCATTGTCGTTATTGGACATGCATCGTAAACACAGAGGCTAAAGGTTTTGTTTTCTGGGCTTCCTCAGGCTGCCCTCTCTCCTCCACAGACAGCTTTTCCTTCCTGTTATGGCTTGTGTGTGCAGTAGAATGACCAACTTCTGTTCACATTTTTAATTTTGCTTTCCATCCTCTCGGATCGGCTGTTTTTGTCTCTCTGTCGGCTCCGTCCTCATAAAAAATTCCCAGTGGAAACTTCATAGTGACTTGGTTCTTACTAGATAAAACTGGATGTTACTACCTAGCTAGCTTAGCATAGCATCGCTTTAATCTGAATCAATAGTCTCAAAACACAAGCAAAGAAAAGAAAGGGGTCCAAATAAGCTACTGCTGGCTACAGCCCCCAACACAACTTTTACACTCTCACGTGAAAATGGCTGCAAACAGATGCATAATTATACATCTGTAGATCTTTGAAAAGCAGAAGTCGAGGCTCCTGCACAACCAACAGAATGCAGGAAGTTATTTCTAAATAGTAAGCCAACAAAAAAAACACTTGTCTTTTCCAGCAGCCATTGTATAGCACAAATAGAGGTAAAACCGGCTGACTAATCATGCTGGAGCTCAGCTAGGTAACAGCGAAGTGTGACGTTTTTGAAATGGCTCATTTTCAAGGCACCAAAAAGAATTATTTTATTGCCAAAAACACCTGGGTGTTTTTTTTTCTTTCAAGTGCTTGGGCTGTTTTTAGAAGAAGTTGAGATTCAAATAAAGGTTTGAAATTCTGCAGAATATGAATTTTGCGTTATTTACACCAGAGTTTATACTTTGTTTTTTGGTTTCACGAATAAGGAAATACTCAATCTGTTAAAACATCAGAATAAAGCTGTAATACTTTGGGAAAAGTCAAAATATTACAAGAATAAAGTTGTAGTAAATACAACTTTGCTACCGCTAATAATTTGATGCTGATGTTTTGACTGTTCTCAAAATATTACAACTTTATTCTCAAAATATTATGACTTTATTCTTGTATAACTACGACTTTATTATGGTAATTTTACAACTTTATTCTATATTATGACTTACCACAAAATTAAGATTTTAATCTCCCATTACTGCAACTTTATTCTGGTAATATTATGACTTTATTCTAATAATATTATGACATTGTTCTAATATAATTTCTACTTTCTACTCACACAACTTTATGCTTGTAAAAAGATTTTCTTAGCTTGGCTCTGATACTCTGATGTATTAAATAAGTGCTGCAGCAGTAATGTTGCCTCTTTTCAATACATTTACTTAAATATAATTTTTAAGATTTTACCAGTAGGGTGAAAGACTGATCTATTTCAGTCTGAATAACCAACATAAACCAATTTAAGGGTCATAAAAGTTTGCTCCACCAAAATCTGTCCTTTGACGCCCCTTTCAAAAGAGATCACTATCCGCCTTCAAGGTGCCAACAGACAATGGATCTCTGATGTGGTCGGACATAAATGGTGGTCTGAATTCAGCCGTGTTTTACCACACCATCCGATCCTGGTGGGGACCAGGGAGGCCAACAAAAAGGGGTTGCGCCGGCTGAAACCGGACACCAGCGGAAATAAAGGAGCGCCGGTGTCGTTTCCGACACATCTGACTGTCTCCCAGAATCGCTTTTCAGCTTTAACACCCTCTTGATCCGAACTAAACAATGAGTTCAGATTCTGGCCCGGCCCTTGGTGTCGAGCAGATGTTCTGACGTTTGAAACTGTAAGATGATAAACGGCGCCCGACACGCAGACGGAGAGAGAAAACAGCCGGTCCAAAGCAACTCGCTGAATCTGAGAACAAGTTTATACATTCTTCATGTCATTTTCCCCCATTTTCCTTTGCTACTGTTATTGCAGAATGGCCAGGTTTGCGATTAGGTTAATTGGTAGAGTCATTGCTTCGTTCTTCGTGGATGAGCGAGAGGGTCCTTTAGTCCCAATCCAGCCAGCGCCCTGAGGAGAAAAAGGAAAAACACCTTTACTCGTTATTATTGTTCTCTGTATCTTTCATTTTAACTCATTATTAACACACATACAAGCAGACACATTAGAAAGTCTTAAAGAGTGGCTTCTTAACGGTAAATTAACAAAAAAAACCCAACACATCCAGCGGTAAATCCAGCTAACCAAACATACTGGAATTCTGCTTGGGTTGCTAGGTAAGAGGGCTGGGCTCAACTGGGGTTGCTAGGCAACGGCGCAGCTAGTTGAATGTGACCAGAGGTGGATAGAATAACCAAAACCTGTACTGAAGTAAAAGCAGCACTACTTCAATATAGCTTTACACCAATAAAAGTAAAAAGTATTTGACCCTCTGAAGATTACGAAAAATCAACAATAAATTCAAACTGGAGCACCGACTTCCACGAATCCGCTAACACCAGAGCTAATTTATAGCCTAGCACTTTACCGCTCTTTGTTTCCACACAATTCATTTTTTCAGATCAATTCTAAAGCGCTATAGTTGTTTTGTAAACTTTCAGTTTAATACAGTTATAATGAGCTAATGAAGCTAGCGCATTAGCATTAGCTTCCGCTAAATTCCTTGTTGGTGTAGCGCTTCAGTGTTAGCAGAACTAATGTTTATGTTTCGTGTTTTAGGGTTAGCGCAGCTAACTTTTTAGCTAGCAACCAATTCAAGTATTTAAGTTTTATGCATTACTGTACTTTAAATCTGGAAAAAGAAAGCTAAAAATAAATTATTAAAATCCCAAATCATCACTGACACTCAAGACCCACCAGGAGTTTATGAAAACCTCCAACCACAACTGTAAATTGTAAATTTAAGACCTGGGAGGAATGTACTAAAATTCCCAGACAGGTCAGCTACAGCAGACAAAATGCATGAAACGACGAGTTCAAACGCTCGACACATGTGGAAGCCATCAGCGCAGAAGTCAGCGGCCACACGCAGGAGGAACCCCGTCAGGCCGTTTAATTGACATGTTCTCACCTCAGCGACTCAACAGGAGTACGTCCTCACTGAGGCAGATTCACCCCGGGCACCAGAGCTAGCTGCTTTGGAAACGGGAGACAGAAACACAACGTCATTAACGTAACAGCAGTGACCTTTCTGGAGGTATTAAAGGGATTATAGCATTCCTCTGTGCTTTAAAGAGTCTGCACCTTGTTATTGTCAGTTCCTCCGCTAAAGGAGGAAACAAATTCCTGAGGTAAGCTAATAGTAGAGTAACATAAAAGCAGATGATATATTTTAGAGACTGCACCATTTGCCCTAACTCCTGACATGCTCATCATATGAGCAAAACTTTGTAAAGTAGCAGCAAAACCACAAAACATTACTGACTGTCGACTTTCTAATGCAAATATCTTGACGTAAGACAAAAGTGATTTACAAACAACTTTTCAGAAAGATAAAATACGGAGTTAAATTGAAGCCATAAAGTTTGTTCAAAAGGTTTTTTTGACACTGAAACTGACAAACACAATTGCAATTGGAAGAAAAATATTGAAAAGTTAGAGATCAGCACCTCAACTAGCCTCAGTTAGCCTAGCTTTAGCATCATTACCAGCTCATGTTTACACTGTAAAAACACAAAATCTTACACAGTACAAAGTACTAGATCTACTGGCAGATTATTTCACTTTTAACATGGGAAAATGTTACAAGTGACAAATTTTTCATCAATATTTATATTTATTGACCTAAAACAAGCTGCTAATCCTTGTTGAAAAGTTACTTGTCAGTTAGTTTTGTCTTATTTCAAATGTACTGAGACCAAAAACACTTGGTGAGACTTTTGCAGAGAAGGAGTTAAACGTGAGAGCTCCGGAGGTGAAAGGTCGGGCTCACCGTCACTCTGAACCTTTCTCAGGGTGACGGAGGGCGTGGAGATGGCTGAGGCACGGAAGTTAGCGGGCAGCGTCTCGGCGGAGTCGGAGGTCACGCCCCGGAGGTCTTTCTCCCTGAACATCTTCCTCCAGGAGGGCGAGCGGGTGAACGTCTTCGTTCCATCCTGCCCAGAGAAACACCCAGTAAGTGAAATGAAGACGCGAACGCCGACGTTCTCAAGAAGCCAAATATTCTGACCTCATCGGGTCGTCTCTCCGTTCCCATGGAGATCAGGGAGTTGTACTCCTGCTCCAGAACCTGTCTGGCCTGCGGGAGAGAAGTGACCAACATCTTTTAAATACTTTTTCTGACTCAACTTTAAATTCAAATTTGTGAAGGCGATTATCTAAGATTAAACAATCAGATTTTAGATCTTTTTGGGTGAGCAGGAAACTCACAGGTTGGTCCGTTTACGGTACCTATTGGTGTTGCTATGGGTTACCTAACGGACACGTTCAGCCTAAACTAGTACCTTAATTTGAATGTAAATGTATTTGTTTAGTACTTTCCAAAGAGAAAACATCATAAAAACATTGTTCAGTAGCCAAAGAAGCAATAAATGTCGTCATTTGAAAAACACATCAAACATGAAAGCTTCATTTTTTATGGTTCAAAAGAAACAGGTGGGTTAAAGGCACCCAGAGTTTCGGCCGTTTTGCAGTTTTCTGGAAGTTTGTTCCAGTTTTCTGGAGCATTGAAGCTGAACGCTGCTTCTCCATGTTTGGTTCTGGTAGTTCAGAAGCATCACCTGTGTGTTCTGATTGGGGATCTGCAGCAGGAGGGCCAGGTCGGTGTAGTCAAAGGTGTCGTCGAGAGCCAGCAGAGCGCCGTGGACGCCGCTCTCTCTGAGGTTGTCTGCGTACTCCTTCAGGCCGATGCTCTGGACCCAGCACATCACGCGCTCATTGGACCACACCATCACATCTGGACAGGAAGAGCAGATAAAGTCATAAAATTATCCTGATCGGCCTGTTTCTAAAATAGAAGCTAATAAATAATCAAAGTTTCTGGCCACTCGTATTGTGTTTGGATCTGATCAATCTACCACATTCAGCCTCATGAGGAGATTACCTTTATTCTGGTGGACGCTGTCCTCTCTCCTCCTCTCCAGCTCTTTTCGGTCGTAATTCAGGCGCTTTAGGCACATGATGCCGTAGTGCAAACTGACCCTGGGCAAGGTCAAAAGAGCAGCAGCATTTAACAGGTTCAAGCAGGTAACTGGGGGTTTCATGTTTAATCTGTGAAGCACTTGAGGCTTTCAGCACAGAGCCTTGATCTGACGCCACACCGAGTCGCCGCTGTCACAGCAACGGGAGAACAGCCTCAGTTTTTAGTAAGAATTACTACAAACTTATAAGTTAGAGAGTGATTCATACGTTCAGTTCAAATGGTCTTTTTTTCTGTTTTGTTTAGTTAATAAATGGAAATTAAATTTTGTTCTTTTTTGGTTTATGTTGCCATTAAAAGTTTAATAAAAAAAGTAAAAGCAGATGATCTGTGAGCCTGAAGCATTGAAACAAAAAAGTTTAGGAAATTTAAAGTGGTAATTTTGACTAATTAATTACATGAATTTCAACATGTTAAAACAAACAAATTGCAAAAGATTCCAGAACTTTGTTTCTAGAAACCCCTGAATTAATATAAAATATAATCAAACTCAGAATTCTAAATTAAATTTCAGAATTTTGACTTTAAGTCAGAAATTTTACTTTTTATTTAGAAAATTTTTTTTTTATGATCTTTTTCTGAGAATTTTGACTTTTTTATCAGAATTTTTGCTGTTTCTTCTCAGAATTTCAGAATTTTAAATTTAATTTCAGGATTTTGAGTTTCAGTCGAATTCTGACTTTAATTTCAGACCAAAACTCTAAATTCAGTTGATTTAAGGGAAATGTTTTAAGTGAGGACAGCAGCCAGTTTTTTCCAGTGTTGGTGGCGCCGTACCTGTGGAAACTGTCCACCATCTTGAGCTGCCCTCTCAGCTCCTTCTTGGTCAGGTGGTCCAGCATGCGGGCGTCCACCAGCGACTCCATGAAGTAGCTGCGGTACTGGGGCAGGCCCAGGCTGGGCAGCCAGTCGTTGCCCACCCACTCATGATTCATGTCACCGTAGGCCAGAATCTGGAGGGGGACAAGCGCAGATGATCGACGCTGAATCACACTCAGCTTTACATTTCACGTCTGAGCGCTCATGACTCACTGCAGATGAAGGAACTGACAAATAATCGGCGCGTTTCGTTAGTAAAATAAAGAAAAAATGTGATCCTCACCTGATCCCAGCTGAACTCCTTCAGTTCCTGCAACGCCGAGAGAAAAGACAAGGCAGAAAGAGACGGAGCGAGTGGAGTGGTGTGGGGAAGGGAAGGGAAGAAGCGGTGTGGACGGATGGAGGGATGAATGAGGAGAAGCAAAAGAGGGAGAGGTCACAGCAGCAGCAGCAGCAGCAGCAGGAAAAGAGGACAAAAGTGAGGAACAGTGTGTTAGTGAACGGGTAATTAGTTTGAAGCAGTTCACGTAGAAACAGGGAGATGCTCAACACTATGGCCTGGGCCCACAGAGGAGACAGACGGAGAGAGGGACAAATACAGAGAAAGAAGAGGAGGAAGGGGAGAGACTCATCAACGTGATTCAGACCAGACCAGACGATTCTGCACAAATCCTGACCATAAAAAGGGAATCTGACAGGAAACGGCACCACTAACCGGAGGCTTGGTGGCGGCGTTCAGGGACTCCATCTCTGCGTGGGTCATCCACACGTTGCTGGTGGACTGCAAAAAAATGTAAGCACAGACATTTATTCTGAGAGATTTAAAAACAAAGCACAGATTGCCTTTTATGCCTCGAGCATCGGAGGTGAAAGATTGCCTACAGGAGCCATCAATCAAACAGCAAGTTTCCTGCGAGGGGCAGGAACAAAACGTTCAACCGGTTTCTTTGAACTGATAGTATCTGTTCAGGGTGTCGAGTGAAATCCTTTGAATGATTGCTTCCCAACGTTTCAAACAAAATAAGCAAACTGCAGGAGAGGTAAAGCCAAGACAAACCCTGCCAGGCAGCAGCGCCAAAATCCACACAGTCAGGGAAAACTTCAGGTTTCTCCAGGAATCTTCTTTGAAAACAAAAAACATCGGATAGAAAGAAGAATGACGCCGTGTCAGGGCTAAAACAGATAGAAAACATGCATTTCTGCCGAAAAATGTATCAAATTTTTTAATTAATTGCAGAAATTTTCTAGAAAAACTTGTAAATTTCCAAGTTTCAAAAAGGTCATAAAGGAGCTAGACAAAACAGAAACTTTGAGATTAAGCTCAGAAATTTTCCAAGAAAATGGAAAGAAAAAGTTCTGAAATTTTGAGATTAACTTAAAAAAATTTCTAGTATTTTTGATATAAATCTATCTATTTCTGAGCTCCAAAACTTAAAAATTTGCAAGAATTTGGACATTTTTGAGTTTCATAAGTCAAAAATATTCACATTCCCCAAAAAAATTCAGGAAACTTTAGATTTATCGCAGAAATTTTCTAGAAAACTTTGGAAATTTCTGAGCTTGAAATCTCAAAAAATGGTGATAAAATACTCAGAAATTAGAGATTCAGCTGAGAAATTTTCTAGAAAAAATCTTGAACATTTCTGAACTCAAAAATAGAAACATGCAAAAACAAGCTCAAAAAATTTTTTTGAAAAATTTGGACATTTTTGAGTTTCACAAGTGAAACATTTCTGACTTTCGGAAATTTTCTGAGTTTAAGAAATTAAAGAAGAGGAGTAAATTTCTGCCAAAAAATACATAAATACATTCAAATTATTTCCAGAAATTTTCTGGAAATAACTTGGAATTTTCTAAGTTAGTTTTGTCTTATTTAAAGTGCAATAAGACATTTTCACTAGAAACTAAACAAAAGGTTTTGTTTTTGCAGTGTTTTCTGTTGTGTGATGCAACGTTAGCCAGAGGCAGATCTGTCACACCTTGGAAAGGTTTTTGGATTCGTAGCCTTTGGGTTGTCCAGGTCTGCTGTCCTGCTCCACCTGGACGGGTTGAGGACACGGCGTCCAGCAGAGCAAGCTTTTCGTTCTGGTAATCCAGATTATTCCAGGAAATAGTTGATAAAAACTTCCAGCTCCAGAAAAATTCCTATCTTCAAAAATTTCCCAAGACATTTGGCAGCAGCAGCGTTTAGCAGAACTGTTTACAGAAGGCATTTTTCACCAGATATGAAGCTGATATTTCTGCCGCCTGAGGAAAGTGATATAAAACTGATATTCTTAAACAAAACGATGCACACAAATCCAAAACTGTGTTTTAATTCAGCAGAAAATGTAAACAGGAATATAAACCGGGGCAGGGAGTAGTTTTAAATTGAACAGAAAATTCAGGATGCTTTAGATTGAGGATGTTCAAAGTGGGAACTTTTGGATCTGGAATCCCGTCCTTACAAAAAAATAAAATCATTACTTTGACTAAAAAAGTTTAGGTTTATTTTTGAGTGGATAAAATGGTGACAGATGAGATTCAAACAGTTTGTAAGCTCTGTGAGGAAACTACAACATGCTAACAGTTAGCTGCTAACAATGCTAAGGTTAGCATGTACCTTAAAAACTCCTTTTTGTGATACATTAGATGGTTTTACAGTTTTTAATGAGTCTGAATTATATCTGCTACATCGGTTATGCATGATTTACATTTGTGATGTATTTAACTTTTATGCTGTTTATGGACGGAAAAAATAAAGAAGGTTAAGGTTGCCGTTAGCCAAACCCTGCTACAGTTTTTGAAAAAAATAAAATAATAATCCCACAGGTAAAAATGCACATTTTAAAGGCTATTTTTTTCATAACAATATCAAACAGGATATGGTTTTATTTTTGAGAAAATAGTTGTATAGAAAACTGTCAATAATGTTATTATTGTAAGATTATTTACTTCTCTTCTTTTGCACAAACTTATTGAAATATTTGTAATTCTCTGCAGTAAATTTGACTCATAAGAATCTAAAATGAATTATATGTCAGCGTTCTGACACAGGAATGTGTTTTTGTAGCAAAAACATGCTATGCGCTTGCTGTATGACGCAGGCTGCATATTTATTTACATGAAGACTTGGTAACTGAGCATGTGGGGATGCATTTCAACACAAAGTGTGATCACACATAGCTGCAGCTGTCAGCTTGTTATTGGATCGCTAAGCCTTCGTGTTAGCACCAAGTATGAACAGCCACACTGAGCTGCATGTTGGACGGAGCAAAAAGAACCAACTCCCTACTAAGAAAACTCACAGAAAATGTTTTTACAAGGCTGCTAAGGTTAGCTCATATAATGAGAACCAAAACAATGTATTACAAACAAAAAGTGCATAAAGCTTAAAGAACAATGTGAGAAACACTGAAAAACACAAAATCTTACCAAGTAATTTTGGTCTAGTTTCTACTGCATACATCTTAAAATAAGACATCTTGAAATATGACTAAACTAACTCACAAGAATCTTTTCAGCAAGATACGGGAGCTTGTTAAAGTCAATAATTCTATCATTTTGATGAAAATACTGGCAGATTATTTCACTTAGAACGTAGAAAAACTGTCTTGTTATAAAACAAATAATCTGCCAGTGGAAGTAGAACGTTTCTTTTTTCACCAATATTAAGAAATTATTGATTTAAAATTTAGTTCCCAAAATAAGGAGCTAAATTAGGGCCATAAAGTTTGTTTAAAAACTGAAACTGATAAAAAAAAATAAATAAAAACTTTAAACTGAAAATTAGTTTTCTTTTTATTAGTTTCAGAAGTTGTATTTCAAGCGTCAGGTTTTCTTTTTCCGTTTCAAAGATCCTTCTGATGTAATTTTTTTAAAATTAAGAGAATTTTAAAAAAATTGAAATTCTTTCCGCTTCAAAAAATGTCAGTGTTTTGGAACTGAAATTTTCAGTTTCTAAATTATTTTTTCAGATCCAAATCTTTTCTTGTTTCAAAATTATTTTCAGTTTCGAAACATTTTTGTCAAATTATTTTTTTCGAGTTTTAACACATTTTCAATTAAAAAACTTTTCATTTTAAATATGATCTTTATATGAGCTAAATATGAATTTAGCTCCATACTGTACATTGCTAAAACCTTACTTTTAAGTTATTTTTGTCTTATTTCTAAGACATTTGCACCAGAAACCAGACAAAAAGTACTTGGCAAGATTTTGTGTTCTCACAGTGAACATAAGGGTTGCACCTTTATTAACGGTGCAAACGTCCCAAAGGTAAAAGCCGATATTAGAACCGAGGTGAAGCCTTACTGAGCGAGTGCTGGCTGGCGCAGACGGGCTGGTGAGGGACACCATCTCCTGGATGGCCAGGCGCAGTTTGAGGCGGTGGAGCGGGTTACTGATGCCGATCTCCCGCTGGATCTCTGTGTCCGACAGGTTGGCCATGATGGCGCCGCTCTTTACGTTAGCGCGACACGCCGCAACGTACCAGGCGGGCATACCGACCCACAGCTGGAAGGAAGTGGCACAATTAGACGTAAAATTGTGCTTAGTAATCCATAAATTAGAATCTGAGCATGACATACCTCTAACCAAGACACAACAGTCGGTCCATCCCAAGATGCAAACGGAAGTCCTTGGCGACAAGCTTCTTCCAGAAGTTCATGTCTGACAAAATGACAAGAATGTCTCATTGAAAACCGAAAACCAGTTAAAGCAAATAATTAAAAGTGACCTATTATGCTTCCTGGAACAGGTCAGGATAGTCTATGGCAACACAAAACATGTTGACGACATTTTATGGCACAAAATAATTCTTAAGATAATGACGTTTTTGCTGTTTTAGGGACTCTTGTCACTTTAAATCCAAATAAGCACAATTATAAAACTGTACATCTTTGGAAAGTGGAGCCTCCTGCACAACCAGCAAGTGGTTTCCAGATGGTAAGTCAACAACAAAACACTTTGACAACGCACACAGCTGTAAAAACAACTGACCAAACGTGCTGGAGCCCTGTTTGGGATGCTAGGTGACGGACGGAACTCTGCCGGGGTTGCTAGGTAACGGCGTAGTGCTCGTGGAATGTGACTTATTGAAAAGTTTTTGAAACAACTCGTTTTCCAGACAGTAAAAAGACACTAAGTTATTGCAAAATTAACATAAAACCGCTGGGTGTTTGTTTTTTTAAGTGCTTGAGCTGATCTAGTACAAACCAAAATGAAAGTATAAAAATATGCAAAATGCAAATTTTGCATAATAAGCCCCCTTTAAAACACCACAAGATTCACTGACTTCTTTTTGCTGCGGCGGTCTTTATCTGCCGGACCAAGAGTTCCCGTCTTGTTTATCCCCATTGCGTCTCCAGGTCCGAGGTCTTCAGAGGGCGTAGACGCTGGGAGACACAGAAAGATCAACTCTGCTCAAAAACAGAAAACCGCGGAAGCTCAAATGTGTTTGAAAGGACCAGGAGGCAACACTCTGTTATTGTTTACCAAGAGAGGCAGACTCATCCCGCCCAGGTTGGCCCAACCTTCCTTTCTCCTTCTTCCCAAAAAGCCGACCGATGGAAGACTTGATGCTCTTCTTCTTGCTGGACTTGTGGAGAGAATCCTGGCTGCTGTTGGAGCTGCTGCCGTCTGCAGAAAGGCTGGGAAATGAAAAAAAAAATCAGTAAATGGAAAAATATGGAGGTAAATTAGGGCCATAAATTTTAATAAAATTAAATAAAAAAAAAAAACCTTGAATTTGAAAATTAGTTTTGAATTAGTTTTTTTTTTATTTTTTTATTTAAAATTTTTTTTTTCTTTTAATTTTTTTTGGGTCTAATTTTAGTTTCCAACATATTTCTCAGGATTCCACACTTTTGTCAAGTTCCCAATTTTTTTTTATTCAAAACTTTTCAGTTTCAAAATTATTTTCCAGATCCAAAACATTGTTCAGTTACATTTTTTTTTTTTGAGTTTTATTATCAACAAATTTTCTTCCAGTTCTGAATATTTTTTTTTTCTTTTTCGATTTAAAAAAAAAGCAAAAAGGTGGACAAATTTTATGGCCAGAGTTTAGCTCCGTAGAAATTGATCCACAAAAGCTGCATGTTGCGAATTGCTGACGTTACCTGCGAAACTCTCGGGGGTCGTCGAGCATGGCGCCCGGGTGGGTGAGGTTCATCCTGTCCAATCGCAGCGCGCGAGGAGTCGGAGGAGGCGTGGAGTCGAGCAGAGCAAGAGATCGATCGTCCTCTTTGTTGTTCTGGAACAACAATTTTAAAAGCCTCAACGTATCAGAAGCAATTAGATTTTATGTTTCTGCTTTTATGACCTGCATATTTCATAAAACATAAACTCAACTTTCCAAAAATTTGGTGAAATAAAGTTTTTGGTGATTAACCACTTTTTCCGGAGTGGTTTCTGAATGGTGGGTCAACAACAAAACACACTTGTCTTCTCCAGTTAAACCAGTGGTTCTGCTGGAATTCCCGTTGGGTTGCTAGGTAACGGGGCTGGGCTCGGCTGGGGTTGCTAGGTAACGGTGTAAAGCTAGCTCAATGTGACCAGAAGTGGAAAGAGAAACCAAACGTGTTTTTACAGGAGTGAAAGATTATTCATAACAAAATTCAAAATGAATTTATTGAAATTTTCAGCTTCAGTGAAGTAAATCACAGAGTATCCAGATACTTGCAACAATTTAGAATAAAATTACTCAAGTAAAAGTATAAAGTACACAGTAGTAGAAATACTCCATAAGGTATATCTTTTTCTAAAAGTTGCTCCAGTGAATGTAATTAAAAACAACCCAACTCTTAATGTGACTTAACAACTGGGAGGATTTTGAAATGGCTCATTTTCGAGATACCAAAAAATATTAACTTATTTCCCAAAAACATAACCTGGTAGTTTTTTTAAGTGCTTGATTTAAAAAAAAAAAAAAAAAATGGCAGCCAATTGGAATTATAAAAATGTCCAAAAGTGAGTTCTGCATAACAAGTTCCCCCTTTCCTACATTTATCGGCTTTCCTGGACGACTCCCTTTCTGGACGAGCTATTTTGCATAAACAGGGAAGTAGAGTAAAAATGCCAAACGCTGGCTGGAGGTTTTGCATTCCAGGACCGGTTACTGGTACCTGTCTATCGGTCTCGCGGGCCGGGGAGTGAGGCAGGCGAGGGGTGGAGTGACCAGAGCTGGGGGGAGACGGGGAGGCCAGGGTGGAGGACGTGATGGATGACGGGATGAAGCCCCGTCCAGAGCCGTCTCTGCCCAGAGAGGAGGGATGTGTGGGCGGGCTGTCCAACGCCACGCTGACCCGGCTCTCGATCTCCTCGGCTCGCAGCTCAGTGTTCTCCTTCTCCTCCTGGATCAGCCTGGTTCAAACAAAACACAGTCACTTTTTGTTGCACAATCAGACAAAAACAGGCAGGAATTCATTATTCATGACATATTTTTGACTTTACTGGCATTAAACAACCAAACAGTTTAGATTTTCTGTTGAATTGTGTATCGTTGAGTGAAGCAGTGGAAACAAAAAGAGTCTAATAATTCATAGACGCAAACATAAATGTATAGAATTGTACATATGATATAAAATTCAACATATATGGAATATGTACCGAGTGTTAAATAGCGTAATAAAACATTGAAAGTTGAGAACTTTCTCAGATATGAATGCAGACAAATTTATTGTTATTGTTTTGTATTTGCTTGATATTTAAATCCAGTTTTGTTGTTTCAATAGGATTATTATTAATAATAGTTTAGATTTCAGAGTTTTACTCTGGCGGTCTTTCATTTTAAATAAATGTTTTATATATATATATGTTTGGTATTTATATGGCCAGACTGTTTTAGCTCATGAGAAAATGGAGCAACTTTCCTGGATTATGTGCAAATGTTACAACCGTATCAAAATCATGCGTTTTCCAAAGCAGGTTAAAGGTCAACGGAGATAAAAACACATAAAAAGGAAAAAGGCAAGTCGCTCTTTCAACCTCAAACATCTTATTACGGCCCAGATTTATCTGTTGACCCTTTTAATATCAACATGTTTATGAATCGGCGTTAAGAAGCGTAAAATGTAACGACTGTGTTTATTTCGCCGTGTCAGAGCTGATGGTGTTTCCAGGCAGGTGATGATGTGTGTCAGGCTGCAGATTTCCTGAATTACTGCCTCCCTGCTCTCCTCCCTCTTTCATACTTGATCTCCTTATTGATGGCCTCCAGCTGTTTCTGCAGCATGATGGCCAGGGTTTGCACGTCTGTCTGTCCGCTGGGGGAGAGCAGCTCGAACCGAGGCTCCCCGTCGTCCTCGTCGTCGGAGCAGGCCACTGCGATGCTCTGCTCGTACCCGGTTCCCAGCAGAGCCCCGCTCTCCCAGTCTGGGTACTGCGGCGAGAAAGGCAAACCAGAGCCTTCGTCACACAAAGAACCGTTTTCAGGGTCGGGACTCATTTTTGTTTTGCACAACTCAAGAATAAAACTACAACTTTTAATTCCCCAACTGTATAATTGTCCTGGCGGGCCACCAGGCTTTACTTGCGCCCCCACCAGGCTGAGAACTGTTTGTTTTTTTATAGACCCAATGCATGCTAATGTTTACATCAAAAACTTTTGCACCGCCACACGACGATGGAGGGCAGAAAGACGATACTTTAAGATGCCATGCAGGGATTTTCACACAGCAAGGGGAAAAACAAAAACATTGAAGAATATCTCAGCACCACTTTTATTCTTCCTTTTTTCCGCTCCCTGCGTTGGCTACGCTACACTCAGACTGGTTGCCATAGCAACTGATAACCACACCATTATATGTATCAGGACTCAACACCAATAAACACACACTTTTAAATGAACAGGAAGAAGGAAAAAATCTGCTGCTTTCTCAATAATTACAAAATACATTTTCAGGGTAGTAAATATTAAATTAACAAATTTTTAAAAATATATACATAATTCTCTTCGTTATTAACTCATAAGTGTAGAAGATTTAATCTCATAAACTGTTTTTGTGAAACTTGACAGAGAGAAACTTGAGCGACTTCTTCCAGCGACGCTGCGTTCAGGAGCAAAGCAGAAATCTGAATTTCTGACGAGAGAAAGCAAAAGAACCAAATTGTGTCTTCAGCTGCGGTGAGAATGAAAAACATTCTCAGATTTTGTTACAGAAGCTCCTTGATCGTCCTAATTGCGACTCGTTAAATTTAATTTGCCTGATTCACTGCTGCTGTCAGCCGTTGATGTCATTACGTTTGACAGCTTTATTAACCCGTAGGCCCGCTGCGGAGCAGGAAGAGCAGGTCGCCTACAAACATCTGTGCAACAAAAGGGACACGTTTCCAGCAACTGTAGCAAAAATATCGAGGACCTGGAAACCTAAAGCAGATTGTTTAGGACGTCTTATGACGTATTTATTTGTGATATTTTCACTAAACTGGTAAATTTGCAGAGTGTGGGAAATATTTAAAACCTAAAATCGTTTAATAAATGCATTTGTTTTATTGGTGTAATATGTTTTTTCCAACAGTTTCACCTCTTCTGGAGCTCTTATAAATAAAAAAGTGACATTTAATTTCTTTGAAAAAATGTGTTTGATTCAAGAAAAAGAACTAGTTCCTTTAAGATTATCAAACTTATAACAAGATATTTTTTCCATGTTACAAGTGAAATAATCTGCCAGTGAAACGGTTACGTTTTGATCACTACTAGGGAATTATTTACTAGAAACAAGGTCACATATTTTGCTGAAAAGTTACTTCTAATATAGTTTAGTTTTTTTTCAACTATGTTAAGATATTTGAACTGGAAGCTTGGAAAGATTTTGTATTTTCGCAGAGCAGCTTTTCTGTTTTCAGTAGTTGCACCTTTTCTGGAGCTCCAATAAATAAAAGAGCCATTTTCATTCTTTCGGAAAACATTTTGAGGAATAAAAACAGTAAAAGTTTGAATTCTTCGCACCTTGCTCGAGTCCTCATGGGCGGTGCTCCAGCGGGCCCTGTGGCTCCGTCTGCACGCCCCCCCGCCGGAGGCATTGCCGAAGGGATCCAGGTGAGTGGTGGAGCCGGTCGGGAGCGACCCGCCTCCATGGGAATACCGCAGCTCCAAGGCGCTGCCTGGCAGAGAGCGGCTGCAGGGAAAACAAGGGAAATATATCTGCAGATAAGATTAAAAGGCTAATTATCCCTGTGGTGGATGAGGTTTTTGTGGCAACTCGTCTGTGACAGTTTAACAAAAACAAACAAGTTGAGGAATGTTGTGTGAGAGGGCGTTTAAAAGTGGGAGAAAGGAGGCAAAATCTGAAGCTCGGTGTAACCGGAAGACACCTGGTGAACGCTGCAGCGTATTGCTGTCAACAGGAGGATCTGACAGATGGCAGGAGTGACAGGAAAATGTTGGCTAATTCATGTGTTTACGCAGTGAGCGTGAAACATATATCACTGCAGTTTACGTGAGCGCTGACAGCGTTTACTGAGTGATTGATCAGCACAGGAGATGATAAAGTTTTGCATTTTATAGGCAGGCAGGATTTAAAGAGACAGTAGCACAAAAAAGACATTGTTTACAAAACATGTCTTTGAATCTGTGCACACAAAATATTTCTCACAAATTACGATACATTCCATCGCATTGCAGTGTAAAGCAGTGATGTAATGAGGGTAAGTCAAAATGTAAACAACACAGAAGCAGAATAAGTTATCGGTGATTTTAGCGATTTGAAAGTTTTGGAGGAAGATGCTCCAAGTGATGAAGAACCCACGACTTTTCAAACTCAGAATATTCCTAAATTTTCTATTAGATTTTTTAACTTAATCTAAAAGTTCCAAAATTTTTTCTCTCAAATGTTTGATTTTTGAGACTCAAGATTTTCAAGTTTAAAAAAATTTTCAAATGTGTTTTATCTCAAAGTACCTTCTGGAAAACGTGACTTTTCAAACTCATAAATTTCAAATTACTCTGAAATCTTAAAACTACAGAGTATTTTCTTGCAAATTTTTGTTTTTCAAATAAAAATTTTATTTTTTATTTTTTCAAATTCAGAAATGTTCCTATTGTCTCTAGAAAATGTGTTATTAATCTGAAAATTCCTGAGTTTTCTGACAATTTTTTTACTTTTCAAATCCACAAATTTTTAATTCCTTTCAAGAAAATTTCTGAGATTAATCTCAAAGTTTACAAATTTTTTCTGCCAAATTTTAAACTTTTCAAATTCAGAAATTTCCTTTTAGTTTCCATCCAGAAATTTCCTGTATTTTTCCAGTGGAAATGCACTCCACCCCCCATCATGTGTTTCATACAGTGGATTTGAAAGTTTCCATCTTTGTTTCATTGCGTGACAAACTTCCTGTTTGCAGCGAACGGACCTGGAGTAGGAGCCTCCGGGTCGGGCTCTGAGCTGGTCCACCTCCAGCTGAAGACGCTCCAGCTCTGCGATCAGCTGATCCTGGAAGTGAAGAACGAGAGAGTCGGTCCAAAGGAAGAGCGAGAGTGCAGAGAGGAACAGGAAGGCTGCTTGCAGGAGTCGCACCTTGTTCGCTAGCAGGTCGTCTTGCAGCTTCTTCATGTTGGACAGTTCCTCAGAAAGAGCGTTCTGCAAGCAAGTTTCAACACTTTCACTCTTCATCAACGGGAATTTACTACAAAGCAGGATGGATGGTGAAACAATGAGAGGAACGCTGAGCTTAATTAGGGAAAGTATGGAGAAACAATGGTGTCTTTATCCTGCAGAGTGGTTTACAATGATTTGAAAAATATGAAAAATAAACGTGGAAAAACCTGAAATCTAATTTGTTTTAAATACATCCATCCATCCATCCATCCATCCATCCATCCATCCATCATCCATCCATCCATCCATCATCCATCCATCCATCCATCCATCCATCCATCCATCATCCATCCATCCATCCATCCATCCATCCATCATTCATCATCCATCCATCCATCCATCCATCCATCCATCCATCCATCCATCCATCCATCCATCCATCCATCTTGTCTTTATTTCCAGTCGTTTGCTGTGTTTCATGCTGATTAAAGATGGCCGCCACCTTCTCCTCCAGCGCGGCCATCCTCTCCTTCAGGTGGAGCTGCAGCCTCTCGTTGGACTCAGACAGCAGTTTGTCCACGGTGTCAGAGAGACGCTTGTTGTGTTCGTCGTTCATCCTCTCCCTCTGCCTCGCCTGGGAAAAACACCGAGAAGGTGGGAGGACAAAGATTTCCATCTTTACAAAATCAGCGCGCCTTTGTGTCGCCAAAAGAAACGGGGAAAAAAAAAGAAAGAGAGAGAGAGCGTGACTCACCCTCTGTAGCTCCTGGTTCTTCTCCTCCAGTTGTGCCTCCATCTGTCGCAGCCGCTCCTCAAAGTTGCCATGACGCTCCTCCGCCTGAATGATCGCAGAGGAAGGCAGGTGAGAGTGGCGGCCATGTTGCAACATTTAAACAAATTATCACAAAGGAGGAGAGAAGCTTGTTGACCGAGTCTGCTAATTGGTTACATGCCTGTGCAGATGACAGCACGGCGGGGGGGAGTCTGTTTGCCTGCTGCTTAGCAGGGAACTTAGTAGGATCCTGCTAACGAACGCCGTCCTGCCTGAACACGCCAGGCGAAACTACGGCGAATGCATGAAACCGAGTTCACAGGAATCAAGACTCCAAAGAGCTTTAAACTACCAAAATAACGTGATCTGGTGGATGTTTAGCATCATGAGATTCATTTAAACTTTCTGTTTCTGCTTGGATGCGTACGCTCTTTATAAAATAAATCTAAATAATTCTAAAACGTTACATTTATTTTTTTGTCACAATAATAACATTTTCTTCACTGATATTGTCTTTGTTTTGT
The DNA here is from genome assembly GCA_911649635.1 of Poeciliopsis gracilis. NCBI lineage: Eukaryota > Metazoa > Chordata > Actinopteri > Cyprinodontiformes > Poeciliidae > Poeciliopsis > Poeciliopsis gracilis. The sequence goes on from CAJVRI010001527.1 coordinate 2,848,474, forward strand.
TTTGTTCCGCTGGCAGATTATTTCACTTTTAACTACTAATTTTTCATCAATATTAAGGATTTATTCAGCATTCGGACGTTTTTCAGATTTTTTTTATTGGCTCTAACGTTTCATGGGTTTTGCATTTTACGCAATAAAATGTTTCTTATTTCAAAATTATATTTTTATTTGCATCTTTTCATGTATTTTCTAAATGTACAAAAGGGGTTAAGAAGCCTGCAGAATCTGTTTTTCTTTTTTTACAGATCAATCATCAGGATAATCAATCGACACCAGACCGCTGCTTTTGTTTGAACACACCTTGTTGAGCGCCGCCACTCTCTGCGCCAGCTGCGCCTCGATCTCCGGCAGCGTCTCGGCCCGCTGCAGCGTCTGCTGCAGCTTCTGCTTGGCGTCGTCCAGACGCTCCTGCAGCTGCCGGTTCTTCTCCTCGCTCTGCGGGGAAACGGGCAGAAGCTCAGAGCGGCGGTCGCCGTGGGGCGGCGGCCGCAGGAAGAGGCTTTTCCCACCTGTCTGTGCAGAGACTCCTTGCTGGCCAACTCGTTCTCCAGCTTGTCTTTAATGTCGTGGAGAGACGTCGCCTCCCGCTGGGCGCTCAGGTACCTGCAGGCCGCAGCAAGATGGCAGCCGGAGGAGTCAGAGCGCTCCAACAGTTCATAAAGTAAACATTTAAAAACACAAACCTGCGCTCCAACGTGGTGATTCTCTCCTCCATGTCTTCCCTTTGACAAAGGGCCTGCAGAAATAAAAACAGGGATTTAGAGCTGATTTAAGAAGATAAAAGAGCAGAAAATGGAGAGAAATAAATCTATATTGTATGACTTTCAACCACTTTCAGTTGTGTTTTTTTCCTTCCACTAAACTTTCTATTTATGCACTAAAACATATCAGTAAATAATATCTTAATACTTCAAATACTTATGATTTTCTTCTGTTTTTTCAGATTTGAATTTCAAGCATCCCATATAGAGAAACTAGTTGTCTACCCTCCACTAAACCTTCTATTTATTCTGGGCTCTATGCATTTGAAATATGTCACTTTTTATTAAATAAATCCTTATAAAGTTTTGCTTTCATTTTTTTCACATGTTTTGACTTTGAATTTGATGTATCCCAAATATAGAGGCTGGTTTTCTACCTTCCACCAAACTTTTCTCTAAATTTTCATTTGTGCTTGGATTCATACATTTGAAGTATATAAAGTCTTCGTGTTTCTTTCCTTTGACAAAGCGTCCGGGAAGATAAAAATGTTTAAAAGTTGTTGATCTGCTGCTAGTTGACAAATGAAAGTTGCTGTTGACAGATTTGAGCGTCTTGCGGCTCTGATGGCGGCAGATTAAAGAGCAGGAAGCGGTTTGGGAAACTGACTGGCCTGCCTCTCATCCCATAACACTTGGTTCACCTTTCATCTTTCGCAGCTTATTCTGATTAGCGGGTGGAGGTTCTTGGGGTTCCAGCCTGGACCCGCTCTGCTGCCAGAGGCTTCGTTAGCTTAGCAAGACGCTAAAACTCTCCTCACCTCCTTCAGGTCCCGCTGCAGCTTCTGGTTGGCCTCCTCGGACCGGGCCAGCTCCCTCCTGGCCGACGTCAGCTGCTCCTCGATCTCACCAACCTGACACGAAAGGTTCACATCATCGTTCACAATTTGATTTAAATAGAAACCGACACAACTTAATACAAATACAGAGGCTTTTTTAATGTCCTGGCTGCAAAAAAACACTAAATGTTAATAAGTTTTGTCTCGTTTTTTTGATCCTCTTGCAATAAAACAAAACTAACTTATAAAATAGTTAATAATACATCTTTAGCAAGATGTAGAAGCTTGTTTAAGTCAAAAGTTCTTCCATTAATAGATCCATTGGCAGATTATTTCACTTAAAAAATGTAATAATGCACCGAGTTCAGTAATAAAAGTTATTGATTTAAAACAAGCTACTAATAGATAATTAGCTTGCAGAGCAGAAGAGGCTGATTTTTAAACCTTTGCTGACGAAGATGAGGTCAGGGGATCAGATGGGTTTCACATGTAAGTATCGGCCAATCACGATCCCCCAAAATGAAGGAAATCGGCTCCCAGAAATCAACTGGCCGATAAATCAGGTGGCCAATAAATGTTTCCTATTATACGTGTGTATAATGTCAACAGCACTGCCAGAGATGCTAACGTTTATAGCAGGTGTGTGAATGATCTAATGATCGGTTAGCAGAACTAAAGGGGCCCAAAACCAGATTTCGCCCCGGGCCCCCTGGAGGCTTGGGCCGGCCCTGAGTGTGAGATGTGAACAACAAGCATTCACAGCTGATTTGATCAATCCGAACTCAGTGGACTTTGTTTTGGTTGTTGGTACCTGTCTGCACATGAGAGCCAGCCTCTCCTTCAGCTGCCCCAGCTCCGATCTCTGCCGCTCGATCTCGCCCTCTCTCTGCCGGTCGATCTCGCCGTCATCCAAGATGGACGCCGGTCCGTTGGGAAGGCGCTGGGGGGAAACATCCACATCAGCTGACAGCGATCGACACGTTTTGATCAGAACGAATAAACTCTGATCAGGGATCAATTTCAACTCCACAGGGATTGAGATGATTATTAAAATGAATCTCTGACGTAATAAAAAGTTAATTTTTAGCGTTTACAATAAAAATAATACTTTATTTTTCATGGCCCTTTTTAAGACAAATCTTACAAAGTAAAGTGGATTCATAACAAATCCATTAAAAATATCTAACAGTGTAAAACTAACTTAAATAATAACACAAAAGAAACTGAAATATTAAAAGGACGTTTTAGTTAATGATTCAAAAGAAAATAATGAAGTTTAATATTTATTATTGAGTGGTAAATAAAAATAAAATTATGTTTTTAAATAAATGAAGCATTTATAAATGCTCAACAATAATTTAGGCAAAAACAAAACATGGCTGCTCTGATTGTGACGTTCTTTAAGCAAATTGCCTTTTATGAGTACAATCCACTTAACGATTAATTGATTAACAAATTAGTGGATGATCATTAAAAAAAAAAAAAAATTATATTATCTTTTTTGTTAATTTTTTTCCTGAGATTTTTTGGTTTTAATCTTTCAGTGAGTTGCTGCCTGGACGCCATTAATGCTCAGCTTGTACTTTAGGAGTTTTATGTGTTTGGATCTCACTGATCATCGGCCAGAGTTAATAAACAGCCTCAGCTTTTCCAAGCAGACACTGTAGGGCCAGCATTCGTTTAGTCTGGTCATCGGCATGAGACCATTTATTTATTTTATTTTGATTGCAGATAAATACGTAGCATTTTCTGTGCTGTTGTTATTTTTCTGATGACGAAGTTTTGGTTGTTCATTAGGGATGATGGGATGATGGGATAATAAGCTAAGACAATGCAAATAAGCTGCTGCTGGCCACGCCCCCCAACTCAACATTTACATTCACTCCTGAAAAAGGCTGCAAGCAGATTCACAATTATACAACCAAACATCTTTGAAAAGCAGAAGTGGAGCCTCTGTCACAACCAACAAGAATGCAACAAGCGGTTTCTGAAACCAAAACATTTGTCTTTTCCAGCAGCCATTGTACAGAGCCTACAGTAGCTGCCCAAACGTGCTGGAGTTCCGTCTGGGTTGCTAGGCAACACACAGGCCTTGGCTGGGGTTGCTAGGTAACCCCGCACAACGCAACTTTTGTGACTCTAAACGGCTCCTTTTCCAGTCACTAAAAACATTAAATTACTGCCAAAAACAGCTGGATTTGTGTTTTTGTCATTGGATACATTTGGTTTCACAAGCCAGTCAATCAGCGAGAAGGTAAGGAGATCTTTGGAAATAGCTTTTTTTAATTGAAAAGCAAGTTTTTCCAAGTTTTGATTAAGCAAATTTATTTTCTACATATCAAATTTTGCAGCAATGAGGTCAATAATAACTCTAATCTTTTGGATTTTACAAAAACGAGACAATTGGAAACAATTCTCACATAATGAAGAAATGCTGGAGCCCCATCAGTGCCTTACCAGAGGCACAAAACCTTCATCTGAGATTTGTGGTCCGTTGTAGCGAATCAAATTAAATTTTGATTCACTACAATCCGGTTTGTTTGTTTTCTGCAACATTTTAACAGTTCAATCAAATCTTACGTGACAGTTGATGGAAACAAAGCGTGTTTGAAAAACCTTTTAGCCAAGAATCCTTTTTTTGGTGTTTTTGAAAACCGTCAAATGTTGATATTTTGCCTTGTGGCGCTACTTTAGCTTACTTCAGTGCATTTTTGTCTCATTCAGTCTTCCTTAGAAAAGACTAGTTCAGGTGGATATAGAGAAAAATAAATAAAAAACACACAACACACTCTCGCTGATTGAAGCTTGAACTCTCCGACTAAGCTCATAAAAATAGAAGATGGTGCATAACTTCCTCCTCACTGAATGACACTGATGGCTGGAAGCCATATGGCACTGAGAAAACATTCAGGAATACGCAGCAGACTGTTACAAAAGCTGCAACAGCTTCTGGCAATCAGGAGCCTCTTGATCGGCGCTCCAGCTGCAGAGTGAAGAAAGAATTATGCAGCATTTTAGACAATTTATATGTTTTACTGACGAGTGGAAAAGCAGCTTTGCTTCTGGTTGATTTGTGTCAGTTTCAGTCCCAGCAAGAACCACAATATTTGTTATGTCAGTTCTCGTATTTATGGGATTTTCTGCTGCATTCCAGTTACCAGAGCCATCAGTAGCTCTTACAAACATAATTTTAATCTTTACTTTCCTTAAACATTTAATGTTTTTAGTTTAGACTTGCAGGTGCTGCATGCAACATTGATTTTTGATGGACTTTTGAAAGAGTGTCTTAAAACAAACATGTTTTTCACCACATCTTAGTACTGGTGACGCGAAGGGCGGCCATATTGAATCTCCCAAATCGTAACTGTCAGATTGGTTCCCAGTTTCCAAGAGGAAAATTTGACTTGGGAGGCGTTCCAGTTGATTTTACTGACTGGGAAGCTGGGATTACTGGAACACACCAATAGTGTAATAATAGAAATTAACACCTGTTAGTGCAGCAGATTTGGTTCGTTTGGGAACAAAATTGCAACATTTGTTGCATTTTCAGCTGCTGTGAAACGTTTTCACATGACACTGCTTCAAACTGTCCAACCCCTCATCGCCTGTGGTGGCGCTATACTGCAAACGACTCATGGAAATGACACAAAAACCTCTGGAAAAGACACTGAGCGCAGCTTCCTTCTTCACAAAATGTAAACAGAAATGGAGTAGCATCAGATTTTAGCGATGTGCCTTTGGTATAAAGACTCCGAGCCATTCCTTCTTCCAACTCTAGACTCGCATCTTTGTTTTGGTTGTATTTACCCAGAATGCCCTGCAATATGGTCCACATCCTGCTTTTGGAGCGCTCTCCGGTCTGCTTGGCATTCACATATGCATTCAAACCACACCAGAGTTCATCCAAACCGAGGTTTATAGGCGGACCAGAGTTCACTTTGCATGTTGCATGTTCACAGTCCCCCAAACAAACTGGACTTTTTAGCTAATTGGACGGGAGTTTGATTAAAGTGAACCAAATAATCTGGTGTGAATGCTTATTCTGCAGGTCCAAATCTAGAGAAACCATTACTTCACCTCTTTGCCGTTGTCAAGTCCTTGCTGCCTTCGCTTCACTTGTTCCCTCAAAGACACGACCTGAAACAACAAGAAGCATTGATTAAAGGTGGAACTCCAAACATCCGTCAGGCTGGCTGAACGAACGAACGGTGTGATCACCTCTTGGGAAGAAGACTGCAGCTCTTCTTCTAGAACCGCCACGCGCTCCAGCGCCACCCGTAGCCGTTCTCGCACCTTCTCATCCAGAGCTTTGTGGTGCTCAAACAACGACTTGAGGGCTTTGAGGACTTCCACTTCGCTGGAGACGCCGGTCTGAGACTGGGTCAGCCTCTTCACCACAGTCATCCTCAGGCTGCGCTCGTGGCGGGCCACCAGGCACTCCAGATGTTCGAGGAGCAGCTGGAAGTTTAAGGTTTGCACACTGTAAAGCTGTCTGCAGTGATTACAGCATGCAGAGTCAGTGGTGTGAGCGTGAGGAGGCACAGAGGAGCGCTGACCCGTGTGTTGTTTCGCTCCGCCTTCAGCTCGGCGATCTCCTCTTCCCTTTCCAGCAGCTGTTCCCGGCAAAGGTTCAGCTCTTTGGTCAGAACCGCAAACTCCTGAAAGGTTGGAAGAGGTTGTTAGTATCGACTGACTGCTACACACACACACACACACACACACACACACACACACACACACACTAAAGATCACACTCACTCTGCATGCTCCAGTGAAGCACTGCATGATTCTCTACACAAAAGCACAAAAATTAGTGATGTGACATGATGACAACTTAGAGACGTATCCATCCATCTATTGATCCATCCACCAATCAACCAATCAACCAATCCATCCATCCATCCATCCATCCATCCAACCATCCATCCAACCATCCATCCATCCATCCATCCATCCATCCATCCATCCATCCATCCATCCATCCATCCATCCATCCATCCATCCATCCATCCATCCATCCATCCATCCATCCATCCATCCAGATGTCTGGCGTTTTGCCTTAGAATCAGCTCAATGTTCTCTCAGTAAATGTTTGATAGTTTCATGAATCTTGATTTCATTATCAGACCAGCAGCTTGAGCTTTAAATGTCAGTGGAAACCAGTTTCTCCAGGCTGGCAGAGTTCAGTGAGAGCCATGGCTGCCGCTGCGCTGAGGGTCCAGGCGCGTTAAACCGGCTCTTCATATCAAATATTACCTCCGGGTTTATTCCACTCAGCTCCCTCTTTTACTTATTATTAAAGTTTTTAAAAATCCATGAAAGTGATGAAAATCAGACCAGTTTCCAACTGGTTCCCACCACAGCGAATGATGTTATGTCATTATGTTATTAGCAACCTGGACGAAAGTATTTATTTACTATTTTATACTTTTACTTCCAATATTTCTCATAACTGTAATTTTTATCAGATCAACAGACGTCAGCAGCTCCACAACTTCAGAGAAAAACTTAAAATAAAATGATCACTTTGCTGTGAATGTTCCTCGAAGTGTTCAACTCTGAATGTGAATTAAGTCTTTTTAGATGTTTGAAACCCTGAATGTAAAAATAGCTCCAGCTTTAGTGTTTTATTTATTTATTTATTTGGGAACATTTCTGCTAATAGAAAAATTAATTTTTTACTTTAGGTAACTTTAAAAACACCAAGAGCCTAAATTAATTATTTCAGATTCATTTTAAAAGCGCTAAAATGATTTCTCATTAAACAAAAGCAACTCGTCATATATTTCTTTTAGTAGCTCAAGTAAGAGAAATGGGAATTTTTTTAATGCAATTACTCAAGTAATTGTCAGAATAATCAGAACAATTGCTTACAATAGCCGTTGTGTTGCTCATCAGAGTTTACCACGGTCATTTCTGCCTCTCTTTGACTTTTCCTGTGATAAAATTCCTGTTTTGGGGTTTTTCTGACTCGCATGCGACCATGGCGTGACACACTCATGACACACACAGGACATCCTCCAACACGTGTGCATCAACTCATGCGTGTTTTCACTTATGCAAACGAGCCATTAAAGGGCACTGATGCATGCACGCCGCCGCCACTGCTGCTGCTGCTGCTGCTGCTGCTGTCTTCGCTCCACGTGTTAGCAGTGATCACTTTACCCCACGCACAGCAAACAGGCGCCTCAGACCCTTCCTTGTGAGGCGCCTGCATTTCAGCCAAAATGCATTAAAAAAGTACAGCGTGTTCAGGCGACGTGGCTGGGCTGAGAGACACGAGAGGAATGAGAGGAAGGCAAGCGTTTGAAAAGAAGGGAGGAAATCAGTGTGTGCAGATGGCACGTTCTGGGCCCAGAGGATGTCATAACACTGGGATTAATTCATGGGAAAGATGGAGTGAGACACTTTCCTCCCTTCTCTTGTCGCTTTCTTTTTTTTCACAAACAACTTCTATGCGCTTTAATCCCACCAAGGTTATTATAATTAACTAAAACCAGAGTTGAGTAGTAACTAGTGACATTTACTCAAGTAACTTTTGTGAAAAAACTTACTTAGGAGTATTTTTACAACTTTCACTTGAGTAGTTTTATCATGAAGTATCTCTACTCTTACTTCAGTAAAATTTCTGGATTTTCTCTCTACTTAATGAAAAACAAACACGTTTTAACCAAAAATTCACCACACAGATTCAGACCTGCAGCTTTTGTTAAAGTTTCATAAGTTTTTAATTGAAAAACTGTTCAGAAACGGAGTTCCACTGGGGTTGCTAGGTGATGGACGGAACTCTGCGGGGGTTGCTAGGTAACGGGTGATGATGTGTGACGTTACATTTCGGACGTTTTTGAAATGGCTTATTTTCCAGACACCAAAAAACGAACTTATTAGCAAAAAACAGCGCAGTGGGGTTTTTAAGCCATTGGGTTGTTTTTAGAAGCAGCAGTGACTGATATGGAAGCATAAAAATGTCTAAAATGTGAATTTTTTTCCACTGTAAGAGCTCTGTATGGGGTAAATATTTTCCCACAGAAATGCACTGTATAGTCTGGGAGGTAAGTAGTTGGGTTCTAACTTTTATGTTGAAAGAAACTGATTTGGAAAATATTTATTTTGCCTGCTTTCGTTCTTTTTTTGTTACTATTGTAATTTTTGTTTTTAAAGTACCAAAATTTCCACCTAATTTTATATTTTGGTTCATCTGATGATGTAATTTTAAAATATCAAATCAACTTGATTGCTTACTCAGAACTTGAGGAGACTTTTTACCAAGAAAACATTTTTCCAAGTTATAAATGAAACAATCTGCCAGTGCAGCCAGTTCTACTTTAAGTTAATCTTATTTCACGTGTACTAAGGTATTTACAGTAGAAAATAGATCAAAATTATTTGGTATGATTTCGTGTTTTTGGAGTGTGAATTTCATTTTGCTTCTTATCTTTATTCTCTTTTTGGTTTTGCTTTCCAGTCTTCTCAGACAAACTCTGTGAACTCATCTGTGTATTACACCAACCCATGTTTTCTTCCATCTGCATGCGTGTGTGTGTGTGTGTGTGTGTGTGTGTGTGTGTGTGTGTGTGTGTGTGTGTGTGTGTGTGTGTGTGTGTGTGTGTGTGCGTGTGCGTGCATATTGATCTGCTCTTCCTGAGGTAATATGGCCCTTTCATGTCCGGTCACTCTGTGTTGCAGCACCTCGGCACCAGCAGTTATTTTGATCATTCAGTCGGAGCGACACAGGAGGGAAAAAACCCGAAAAAGGTGCAAACAGCAAGGAGGAATCATCGCGGCCTGAGGCTCCTGCCTGAAAATAGAGACCGAGTCCTTCTGGGTCGACTGCAGCTACAACCTGATTAGCTCTGGAATGTAGCATAATATTGGCAGCATTTTCTCTCCGTCTTGGTGGTCCCAGCTTGTTATTGAAACATCTGAAAAATCTGATGCGCTGTTAGTTTATCAGTTTGAAACTATTTTCAACTGTCTGAATGATAAAATATTCCGTCCAGGCCTTTTTTATTTTATTTTTTTTAATTTCTCAATAAGGGATTGTGCCAGAAAAATGCAAACTACATGTGAAAATAGATTATTAGCTAGCAATAATAAAGGAAGGGAGTGACTTCAGGATGAGCATCATTTTATTTTTTATTATTTGATTTAATTACATTTCATCTCCTCTGCAGGAATTAAGATTCTAAAACAAATAATTCGACTGAATCTCAGTTTATCATTGAGAATCATGTAAAAGATCTTCATAATGTTAGTAAAGCTTAAATATATTTCATTTCAGTTTATTCTTTATTAAAAACAGCCTAAATATATGCATCTATCGTTTATTTTGAGAGTCCTACATTAAGTTATACATTTTAAAAATTAATAATATTTAATGATTTTATTCATTCTTCTTTATTTTAATATTATTTTGAATCATCCAAGATTTTTTTTTAATTTAAAAATATTTTCAGTTTATATTATTTATCAATACTACAATCACAATATTATATTGATGTATTTTATTTTAAGAATTATAAAGTATTCATTGTTTAAGTGTATATTATATTCACGTAAATATTTTAAAAGGTTTTTTATATTAAAAAAATAAAATAATATTTTTTATTTTGATATTACTACCTTTCTAGATTTATTTTTGTTGTGAAACAAAAGATTCAAATAGATTTATTAGTTAAAAATCTTACATAAAGTAAAAGCCCAAAGTTCTAGATGGGTCCAAAGCTTCTCTTCAGAACTATGGCGTCTTCTTCAACACAACAACAGCTTTCAAACTGCACACATTTGTTTAATTAACTAATAATTTGAGCTGCAAGGATATAAGATAAAATTCCAATTAGTAACAAATTTAAAGGGAAAATACTGAAAATCAGAAGAGGAATATGAAACTAAAACCTTTTCAGCTTAAAGTCATAGTTTCTATTTTTATCCTTTGTCATTTTCTATACAAACAAAAAGAAAACATTACTAAACGATTATTTTTGACAATTAATTTTCTGTTATCTGGACTAAAAGAAATAAAATTGATGAGTTCTGTGCAGTTGCAGTTTGACTGCCTGTGCCGGACCGACCCAGCGCCACCTGGACCCGCTGCAACAATAACATCCTGATTACAGGTTGATGCATCAATAATTCAGCACCAGGCCAGTAACTGTCCACCTCCAAGTGGAGCTGAGACTTTGTTTTGATTTTGCATGCAGGTATGTATTATTCTGTGAGCTAAAACTGCAAATTCAAACTGTGAGCATCGACTCAACATCGACTCTTCCATCACAGCGAAATTAATACTTTATTTTAAATGAGATTTTGTACTAGAAGCTCGACTGAAAATACTTGGTGAGTTTTGTGATTTTGCGTTGGAGAGACAGTGTTTGTACTGTGTTGTCTGGGATGCCAGCATGCTGCCAGTCCCACCAGTTACAGTCGTGTTTCTACCTGTGGCAGGGCGATGGACAGCTGCCTCTGCAGGGACTCCTTCTCGTGGCCCAGCTCTCGCAGGCGAAGGTGCGCCGTCCCCAGGCTGTCCTGCGTCTCCCTCAGGCTCTCCAGCAGCCTCTCCCGCTCCGTCAGCATGTTCACCATCAGCGACTCCAAGTTACCAGAGCTTCCCCCTTCATCGCTTCCTCCTCCTCCTCCTCCGCCGACTCCTCCGCCGCCGCCGCCGCCACTGCGAGGATCTCGGCTTCCATAGCCTCCCATCCCGCCTGCGCCCCCCGCTGGAGAGGACGAGCCGCCTCCGCCGCCGCCGCCTCCACGGCCGTCCTCTGAGATGGTGGGCATCACCTCGCACATCATGGTGAGGCCGGAGGAGTTTTCACAGGAGGGACTTGGACGGTCTGCTGACGAGCTTCTTCCTCGTCATGAAAAGTACGGCTGCTGGTTTTTGTAAGGAGGGATTCTGTCAGGGGACGTTGTGAGGAGCGGATTGAAGATGTGGATTAGGGATTGGGGAACAGGGTGGAGTGGGGTGCAGGGATGAGAGGGACAGACGTGGGTTTTTAATGAGCGACCTCTGACCCCTGCGCTCCAAGTTTTACTGGGCTGCCAGATGAACCTGAAACAAGAAGAAATCACAAGGTCAACTTTATTCAGCACAAATGAGGGGTTGACAGTAAATTAGTAACATATCGCAATGATCACTAGATCAATATAAATCAATAATACGTCTGTCTAATCAATATCACTGCAAAAACAAAAAAGTACACTAGTTTCTAGTGCAAATATCTTTGTACACTTGAAATAAGACAAAACCAACTTACAAGTAGCTTTTCAGTAACATATAGAAACTTGTACTCTGTAGTCACAATAAGGAACATATTGTAGCGACAAGCAGATTTGTTGTTATAGAAAAGACACAAAAAGAGCTAGCGTTAGCATAGCACCAAAGTTAGCACAGCAGCAGTTTATTCATTCATTTAAGACCAAAATCACGATTATTAGTTTAATTGGACTCTCAAAATTGCTCTCAGGAGCAAAAGTTGTTTGTTATGTTTGTGTCTTTGTGACGCTGTGTGATAAACTGGTGACCTGTCTGCGATGTACCCCAACTTTGACCCAATGACCCCAGAAGATTTGCACCGTTTTCCTTAAAGATGCAGTTTGTAATTTTTATGAAATATTTGTGGTGACAGTTTGTTTGAGACAGATAATCTGTGAAAAGTTCGAGCTCCTCTGTCTGCAGTAACTCACCGCGCCAACCAGAAACAACCAATCAGAGCCAGGAGGCGGGTCTTAGCGCTGTCAATCAATCTTAAGTAGTCATGTGCTAAAGGCAGAGAAATAACTTATCGTTATCCAGCACCTAGCTTTAGCATATGCTATCTGCAGCATACTATAGATTCTGAGTAAGACCCTCCTTCTCGCTCTGACTGGTTGTTTTCAGTTAGTACTGGGAGTACTGGGAGTACTGGGAGACAGCAGAGGAGTTGGATTTTGTCACAGTTTATCTATACTGTCACCACTGTGTGGCGACAGTATGGTAGTAAACAATTTTTATGTTTAAATATGCAAACATGTCAAATGTTTACATGTAAACATTTCATGTAAACATGTTTTATGTTTACCGCATTGGATAAGAGGGAATAACCAAGACTAACTTTTATTTGATCTTTCCTCTGATCAAAGCTCACATTACCTCTTTTAACCTCACGCTCCTGCGTGCCAGAGCCCCTTATATCTCATAATGGTAATGATAAATGCGCATGATGAAATCATTTACCCAAAAGACAGAATAATAACTGTCCGGCCTGTGTGTGCAGCTTACGGTAGAAATATGCGGCGCAGCTGTTAACGTTCATGTGGAGGGAATGAAAATGGGGTGTCATCATGAACTGTGTCACCGGCGGATTGAAATTTATGTTTTTATTCTTTTGTTAACGTTTCCGGCACCCATTTGTGAAAGCGTCCAGCAGGCCTGCGGTGTTTGTGTCGCTGGGAGGGAGAAGGGAACGCGTCTCGGGGAACAGACATCCTACATTTCCGCGCAAGGTAGCCTAACGCCGCTATCACATCATGGTGGGAGGTGCCAATCATCCTGCAAATGATGCGGGCCTAATTAACGAGATTACACCAGAAGATGTCACACCTCTGGATTCAAATCTGTGGCAGCGATTAACACAAGTGGCGCAAAACGGTTGCGTTTAATCCAATATTAAGGTGGATATTTCCCATCAACACCCCAGTGCTGCTGCTGCTCCCCCTCCTTCTCCTCATCCTCCTCATCCTCTGCTCTTCACCCCCCCACCCATAAAAACAGCTGGAAACGCGCCGCTACAAATCCGAACAGCTGTTTACGCGGCTTACCGTTTCCATGATCGTCGGAGACGGGAAATAAAAGCGCATATCCGGCCGGATCACTCCATCAGAGCATCGGAGGAGAGACGGGAGGCTGCAGGTTATCCCTGTTCCAGCCCGGTTACCAGCCTGGACCCGTCCCCTCCCTGCCTCAGCTGCTGGAGCGACGACGCTCCGAACCGACGCTGCGTCAAGCCGCACGCAGGCGGCGCCACAGCCACTTCCGGTTCGGAGCATCTCCATGATTTTACTGACAGACTTTCACGTTTATCAGTCAGGAGGAGAGTTCGGTGGAAGCTACATTTGGTTACATTAACTTGAGTAACTTTTATTGGGGGAAAAAATCTATAATTATCTATCTATCTATCTATCTATCTATCTATCTATCTATCTATCTATCTATCTATCTATCTATCTATCTATCTATCTATCTATCTATCTATCTATCTATTGTCATAAACAATCATTTTGAATAGTAAGCGGAATAAAAACTTTATTTTATTAGTTAATTAATTGCGTTTCCTGTTTCTTCCTTGTTTTTGTGCAACTTAACTTCTTCTCCTCATCTTTCCTGCTTCTGGTGAAGATGCTGGATCTGAAAGGACCAAAACTTCACCGAACCGACCGGGAATCATCATCTGAAGCTTTTCCTTCCACTAAGCTGAAGGTTTCTGTCTGTACCTGCGCAGGAGGAAATACTGGAGACGTTTCCGCTGCTTTACTAGAGCCGCTGAGGTTCAAAACTTCAGCCTCAAATGGAACAATTGCGCCCTCTGCTGTTGAATCTCGATAACGCAGGGAACTGTCTTCTAGCACTATTTGGAGTAATTTGTCCAAAGAATGTAAATTTAGGGAAAAAAGTCTGAGAAAAACCTTGGAAATTTTGAGTTGTAAAAAAAAAAAGAAAAAGTAAAAAAAATAACAATAAAAAATTAGGAAATTTGAGTTTAATCTCAGAAATTTTTATATTAACTGGCAATTATTCAGAAATCTTTCTAGAAAATTGCAGAGAAAACTCACCAACGGAAATTTCTGAGTTTGAAAAGTTTAACATTTGCCAGGAAAAAATTTCAGAAATTTCAAGAATAATTTCAAAAATTGTATTTTTAAAAAACTCAGAAATTGTTGAGGAAGAGAAAAAACTTGGACAGTTTTGAATTTGCACAATTTAAAATTTCTGAGAAAAAAAACTTAATGTTTTAGGCTAATCCATCCATCCATTTTCCGTCACCCTTCTCCCTAATGGGGTCGGGAGGTGCTGGTGCCTCTCCAGCTGCGTTCCGGGCGAGAGGCGGGGTCACCTGGACAGGTTGCCAGTCTGTCGCAGGGCAACACAGAGACAAACAACCATACACACACTCACACCTAGGGAGAATTTGGGAAGGCCAATCAACCTGACAGTCATGTTTTTGGACTGTGGGAGGAAGCCGGAGAACCCGGAGAGAACCCACGCATGCACAGGGAGAACATGCAAACTCCGTGCAGAAAGACCCCGGGCCGGGAATCGAACCCAGGACCTTCTTGCTGCAAGGAAACAGCGCTACCCACCGCGCCACTGTGCAGTTTTAGGCTAATCTAAAAACAAATGTAGAAATTTCCAAGAGTTTTTCTGAATAAATCTGAGATTAACCACAAAATTTTCCTATTTTTACTAGTAAATTTTCAGCTTTTCAAACTCTGAAATGTCCTTTTCTGAAATTTTTGATGAATCAAAAGTTCTTGGCAGAAAGTTTTTTTATAATCTACAACATCCTGTCATATATTAACCAACTTAAACTTGAATCACATTTATATTTTCCTGAGGTTTATTTTAAAGTCCTTCAGTTACGAATCAATGAGAAGAAAAGTTATAAACAAACTCCATCATCTTCTTCTTTTTTCCTGTTTTATCTTCTTCATTTTAGTTGTTTTCATTGTCATCTTCATAATCATTTCTTTCATCTTCATCATCATCATTATTATCATTAGTAAAAGCAGCGACATGATGTTCCTATATACCGTCACATTATCGTCATCTTATTTATCATCCTCATTTTTGTCTTTTTCAGTTTGTTCATCTTTATCATCTTCATAATCCTCAGTATCTCCACTGATCTTTCATCATCGGTATCCTCTTTCAGTCACTTTCAAACAGTATTAACTTCAGCGTCGTTTTAATAAAACAAAGCTCTCAGTTAAAGTTTGCCATTAGCAAACTCAGAACTTCTTTCTGTGTGTTTTGGGCAGCCAGAATATTTTACCAACTTCCCAGAAACTCGAGGCTTGTGAAGGTTTCTGAAGAACGATACGTCTGACTCTAAGAAATGTCACCGACCTTGTGGCAGAGAGATCTTTCCTTAGACGTCTATATTTATCAGGAGTGACAGCGGTTACTGACGAGCGGCAGCTGGACGGACACTGGGAAGGGAGGCGCCCTGGAAGGTCACCAAAGGTCAGCGGGTTCGAGGAATGCAGATAGGAATGTGACAGTTTGGGGTGCAAATACTTCAACGGGCCAAGCAATAAAGATGGAGCGAAATCTCCTGGGAGAGAGAGGAGTGACAGAAGGGACCAAAAACTGAGTTTACAGAGACAGATTGAACCTTCTGATGATACTGTGAAGTGCACAACTCAGAGACTGAGATCCAGTCCAAATTCAGGGAGCAAAAACCATCATTAATACAAAAAGAGCAAAAAATACACTGCATTAGGCAAAATCAAAATCTGCTCTCACAAACTCAGAGTTACATAGTTGCTTTATTCACCTCTCTCTCAGCTAACAGAGGCAGAGTTTTAATCTTCAAGGACCAAACAAAGGAAAACAAACAGACGGAACAGTTCAGCCTTGCACGCTCATTCACTATCATGTCTACGGGATGTGAAAACTAAACACTATCTCTGTGCAGGGAAGGCCACGGGAAAAACAGCAAGTTCCCACACATCCCGTCTGGGAAACTTCAGCAGACACATCTTGTTCAGTTAGTTTGTACACTCTCTGCAGCTGCACCGAAAAACATCTTGACGGTGATACAATTACATTTATGTGATACATAAAAGAGCACTGCATGATGCAAATAAAACATTTTCTCCTTAAAGAAAAATCTACTTCACAATACATTAACACATTAACCACTATATAAAGAAAACATTGTGGATTCTCTCCAATTAACATAAGAGCAGAAGTATTACGGCTGTTATAGGTAGAAAAAAATGGAGTAAGGTTTTGCCAAAAAACTCAGAAATTCTGAGATTAATCTCAGGAATTTTCCAGAAATTCTTGCAATTTTTTAAGTTGGAAAAGCAATAAATTTAAGAGAAAAAACTAAAAACTGCTTAATATATTTTGTAGAACAGCACATGTCTAAATTTCAAGACATTTCAAGTATTTGGTTTAATTTGTGGAAATTATGTAATCAGATGAATTAAAATAAAAATGTGCAAATACTATTATTTCCACAAATGATGCTTAGAAAAATTGTAAAAATAAGCAAAACTCATTATTAATAACAAAGAAAGAGGAAACACTTCCAACTTAAATTTTCTCTAACTGTTATCATATAGAAGTCTGTAGCGAATACTTACAGTAGACAAATATATTATGCCAGAAAAGTTCAAAGATGAGTCATGCAGACTGTAAATCAAGATTTTTCCACTAAAATATTTGTTTTGTTTTTTCTTTGAACAAATTACGTTCCTAAAATAATGGCCTCAGTTATATTTAAAAAAATAAATAAATCATTCCTTTTTTTTTCCAACAGATGTTTAGTTACAAAAAAAAACATTTTGGCCAAAATTTCTGTGGCCATCATTTTAGGAAGTGACGTTTCGTTTGTTTTATTATGCATTATCTTTATGAAATCACCGCTGTTTCGTTTAAAACTTGCTTGTTAGTCAATTAGCTGAGAAAAAAGACACTTTTAAATAAAAATAAAAGAAAACGCAAGTTTTCAATCGCGTTTCCGGTGTCCACCGGAAGTAAACACAAATGACTCGAGGGGCTTCCTTGTTGCTGACAAAAGTGGATCATTCTTCCCCAGACTGACATCGTCTGCGATTCCACTGAGCAGCAAAGGGGAAAATGCCTCGTCGGAACGAGATTCCGGAAGGAATCCGGTCCAAAGTTGTAGATTTGCACAACGCCGGGATGGGATACAAACTGATCTCAAAGAGTCTGGAGCTGCATCACTCCACAGTCAGGAAGATCATCCATAAATGGATACGATTCAACACCGTGGCGACCCTGCCGCGGAGTGGGAGACCCACGAAGAAGCTTCCGAGCAGGACACGGACGGCTCAGCCGCAGCAGGTGAGCCGGGTTACCGGGGAGCCGCAGCTCTTTGCCCGGCAAAGGGAACCAGAGGAGGGAACCAGAGGAGGGAACCAGAGGAGTTCCCTTTGCCGGAAGGGCTCCAGCTTTCTGGGATGACAAGCGGATCTTTAACATCACTGGTTTGGCGGGATTCATTTTATTTATGAGTCTGTTTGTTTATTTTGTTCAGGAAGAAAATGTTGAGTTTTACAGCATTAAAGGCGAAACTGACATATTGGAATGTCTCGTTCTAATTGATCCATGTTTTCCATCCATCATCCATCATCCATCCATTCATCCATCCATCCATCCATCCATCCATCCATCCATCCATCCATCCATCCATCCATCCATCCATCCATCCATCCATCCATCCAACCCTCCTCTAATCTCCATCCGTTTTATCCATCTATTCATGCTCTTCTACCATCCGTCTATCCCTCCATCGTTCTCTATCATCCATTCGTTCTCGGATTCTGTTGCATTTGTCATTTTATGATTAATGAAGCATAAATGAATCATTGATTCAGGAGTTTTGCCTTTTAGCTTGTAACCTTCTTCAGCATCACAGCTTATCCTCGACTCTAGCATCACTGGTACACAGACACTTGATCCCTTCTGCTTCCTGCAGAGACTCAGCTGGTTCAGCGCTGAAGATCCAACTTGTTTCTTAATTTGGACATGATTTATATTGTTCTTTTGTTTCTTAGGCTGATCAAGCTGGGCCTGCCGGTGATAAAGGAGGGAATAAGGCAAAAGTAAAACATTCATTTATCATTTACATTTATCTTCACTCTTTTAAAAATCAGCTTCGTATTTTACTTTTGTATGTTTGTTGCAAATTTAATCTAAAAATATTCTTTCCTCCATTTCCAGGCTGATCTGCAGTCAGCTGGACCAGCACATCCTATTAAAGAAGACCCAGATAAGAAAATGGTAAAATAAATAAATAACAGTAGTAATAATAAGTGTATTCAGTGTGGGTTCAGATTGTTAAAATAAAAGACGACCATTCTGTTTGTCTTTTACATCCCAGCGAGAGATGAACAGTGAGTGTGAAGATGCTGACGGTGCGGATTATTCATCTGATTCTGACGAAGAAGATCCCATGGTGCTAAATGTTTTAACAAACCTTAGAGACAGAAACTGTAAACTATTCAGATTATAATTGTTTTCTCTGATTTTCAGCTCAGGTTCCTGTTTCCCACAATATCAAACGACGCTGGAGAAGATCCAGACCACAAAACGGTAAAATAAATCCATGATGCTGATTTTTCAGCTTCCTCCAGTGTTTGGTCCATATGTTTTGCACAATCTGCGAAGTCTTTGGGCCTCTCCTATAAACATTTATTTCATTTTATTGAAAAACGTTGAATTGGCAAGTTTTCATTAAGCAAATTTTCATAATTCCAGTTTCTGCAGAATATGGCCAATGGATCTCAGCTTTGCTGCAAAACAGATGAATTTATTTGAAGATTTTGTTCACATCTTGATTATAATTGTAAAGGACGGCGTTTATTTCAGAGTTTATTCTCCAAAGGGAAGGACATGTTTTATTGAACTGTATTTGCTTAATTCATCTTTTTAAGCTTCTATCTTTTCTGTTTTTCAGCATAAAAATTCAGCTTCATGTGACGACACACCAGAAGACGATCCCATGGTTTGTTTCTCCTATATCCATTTTTATTTGATTTCGTCCCGTTTACCTTCTAATTTTCTCTCCATGACATTGCAGGAGCAGATTTTTGACCCAAACTTTGACGATGAGAAGAAGATTTACGCCGGTTCTTCAGTCAGTGTGAGAGCGCTCCTCCTCCTCCTCCTGGCCTTCATCCTGAAGCACGACTTGTCAAAAGCAGCCACCAAAGACCTCTTGGCCCTCCTCAACCTCATGGTGCCTGGATGCATTCCCAGCTCTCTGCAGTTCATAAAGAAACATTTGACTGACATTGACAAGAAGACGGAGATCCACTTGTACTGTCCCAGGTGTGACAACTACCTCGGTGTAGAGCCTGGGACCGAGTGCGGAGTGTGTCAGCAGCGCCTGAGCAAAAAAAGCCTGCTTGAAAAAGGCAAACTACTTCCTGGTGCTGCCTTTAGAAAAACCAACTGAGGAAGGTCCTCAAACGCCTTCACTCAAAGCTGGGGAAGCATTTTACAAAGGACAATTACGTTTCTGACGTCAACAGCGGTGGTGAATATAAGCACGAAGAGCAGGAGGGCAGTATTACACTTACCTTCACATGTGACAGCTCTCCTCTTCTCAACTCATCCAAGTTTTCAGTCTGGCCCATCCTGTGCACGATCAACGAACTTCCGTATGTGGAGCGCTGTAAAAATATTTTGCTGCACACGTTGTGGTTCGGCAAAGGAAAGCCGCTGCTTCAGTGTTTCTTTACGCCGTTCATTAACGAGCTTCATAAACTCTCTCACGAAGGCTTTGCTTGGGAAGACGAGAGCGGATTAGAGCTTAACACCAGCGTGATGGCGAAAATCTGCGTCTGCGATTCGGCGGTGAGGTCAGTGGTGCAGAACTTCCAGCCGTTCAGTTCGGAGTTCGGCTGCGGGTTCTGCTACCACAAAGGAGAGCTGGTTCAGAAGGGCCGGGGTTACACCAGAGTCTATCCGGTTCAGGTGGACGGATGTGACCTGCGGCACATGGCCGAGACGGAGCAACTGGCCATCGTAGTGATTGAGAATGGGTATCCACAAGGTCAAATGGGTGTCAAAGGTCACAGTCCGCTGCTTCTGCTGCCTTCGTTTGATATTATCAAAGGGTTTATCCCAGATTACATGCACTGTGTTTGTCTTGGGGTTGTTCCTGAGTTTGTCAATCTTTGGTTGGATCCTCTTTATGGCAGAAAGCGCTTCCACCTTCCACCTCAGAGTTTGAAGAACCTGGACAAAGCTTTGTCTGCCATCCAACCTCCAGATGAGATCAGACAAAGACCCCGGCGCCTCAGTGAGAGGATGCATTGGGAGGCATCCGAGTGGCGAGCGTTTGCTCTTCTCTACTCTCCTGTGATACTGAGGAAGGTTTTACCAAAACTGTACTACGAACATTGGATGCTTCTCATTTCTTCACTTCACATCCTCCTTTCCCAGTTTGCCTCCCAGGAGGAGATCAGCTGTGCAGAGCTGTGTCTGGTTCAGTTTGTCTCCCAGGTACCGTCTCTGTACGGACCTGAGCATTGCTCATTTAACTGTCACTTGCTGATGCATCTCACTGACTGTGCGCGTAACTGGGGACTACTGTGGGCCAACTCCGCCTTCATCTTTCAGGGTGTCCGCAGCCGACTCCTGCAGATGTACTCCAGGGCTCAGTCTGCGCCATCCAATATCTTCAAGCAGATAGTTTCCTATGATGAGATTATCATGACAGGAAGCAATATGCTGAAGAATGCTAGTACAGAAATCACAGACCTGTTTTCTTCCATGACAAGCTGTGGTATCCTTACCAAATCATCCAACTGCATCAGTGAAGATGTGTTTACTTTGGGATGCGGTTCTCAGAGATCTCTGACTGTGAGAGAACTTGCTGCATTGCAGAGCAAAGATACACGGCCCGTTACTGAATACGCACGTTTTGTCTACAGAGACATGCTGATCACCACTTTGGACTACAGCGTCTCTTGCAAAAGGAACAACTCAGTTATAGAAACGACCAGCGGCTTTGTTCTTGTAGAGTCCGTGGTGGCCGTCGAGAGACATTGCAGCTGTGAGAGATCGTCCGACTGCTCCTGCAGAGATCTGGTTGCTTTCTGCAGGAAACTGCTTCCCTCAAACTCCCAACCAACAATCCAGAGCGATCAGATGAACAGAAACATTGCAGAGTTCCTCGTAAGAGTGAGGAGTTCAGATGAACTGTGCGCAGTGACATGTCGGGACATTGTTGCCAAATGTTTTGTGATGGAGCAGAAGGGTCGGCTATATGTTGTGAGAATGCCAGTGCTTGAGACACTATAAGCCACATGTTGAAATATCATTAAGCACATTTTGTAATATGTGTTTGTGGGCTTTTGCATGACATAAACGTGGTACTGATTGAAGCACACTTATTTTACTTCAGGATCTTAACGTTCATCCTGCAGGTCTATAAAAAATGTTTTGTGCAAAATATGATAAAACAAAAATATTTTTTTATCCTGGTTTGATTATTTTCTCATTTCTGTTGTTTACAATCAGAAGACATTCCTGTACCATATGAATGTTTTTGCTTTTTGTGCCTGGAGTTTTGTATTTGACATTCACATTTTTGTTATGTTTGTAAAAAACTTAATGCCATTGTACTATTTGGTGTTGAAAAACATTCTCATATATTCACAGTACTTTGAATATTTATGACAAACTTGTACACATGAACTAAAATACCTGCATACATGCATATGAGCCAACTATCATTGTGTTTTTGGGGTCCTTGTCTTGTACACCCAGTTGTCTCCAAGTTGTAATCAGCCAACTGTTGATTCAAGGTAAAATTAAATAATTTGGACATATTTTCTTTTACCTTTTGCAATGGACCTGCACAATTCGCAGCAGAACAGCCTCATTAAACCTGACAGTCGGTTGCAGTGACGTGCGGTGAGGTTCCTAGCTGCTGACTCAATCACAATCAGATCGTAGGCATTTTGTTGGCGGCGTACAGACAGGAAGTGATGCTTCCAGGTAATGGCAGCCAGTGCAGTTGGAGAGGTTGACCAATCCCAGGTGAGGCTCAGCTCGCTGCTGCCTCACCTGCTGCCTCACCTGCTGCCTCACCTGCTGTGCTTCCGAGCAAATCGATGGGAAAATGCAAAAATTCAGCGATTTTGAAGAAAAAATAATCAGAATTTGCTAAAAGCTACATGAAAAACAGGTGCTTCATAATACAAACCACAAGGTGAAAATAGCAATAGAAATAATTTTATCATTATAAAGTATTTTTTCCTGATGACCCTGTTGTATGTAAGCCAAGATGACCAGACGTCCCCGTTTTAGGTAACCTGTCCCCGGCTGAAGCCGTCCCCGGAAAAGTCCCCGATTTATGAACGAGAAAAAAAAGTTTCCTAAAGACCGTTATTACGACAAGCTGGAAGAAGAAGCTCCAGTTTTGAGCAGCTGAGCTGATTCGGTACGTGTGAAACATCGCGCTTTGTTTGAACTGCAAGTTGTTTGAACTGCAAGTTGTTTGAACTGCAAGTTGTTTGAACTTGCCCTCATAAAGATTTGGTTCACAGTAAAATAAAACTAAACTTTTATTAACAAACACAACAAGACGAGAGCACAATGAACAGCTACAGAATCAGCCAGAGGGAGAGAAATAGCAACAGGTTGGTTAAAATAAACAAAAATAAACAGGATGGCTGTTTTTTCCAAGCCAGATATGAGTTTATTATGTAAAGTTTATCACAAAAGGAATCAATCAGTGACAAGAAAACTGAATGAAGAGCCTGAACTGAAACTCATGAGGACGGAGAGATCATCTCTTCTCTTTGTTTAGTCCAAGCATTTTGGGGTTTTTTTTGCTAAATATGGAATTTTTGAGATTTCATCAGCTGATGAAAAAGGTTAATATTTACATTAAGATTTTACTAGGAAGAATTCAGCTCCTCACCTCAAAATAACCAAATTCTAAAAGAAAACGAATCTAATTTTAGTTCTTAAATTGTACATTTTCAGCACGTCAGAGACGTTCTAATGTTTTTGGAGGAGATTGAGATGATTTTATGTCTCCGTTTTAGATCACTGGCAGAATGAGAAAAGATGAGTCAGGAGGAAAATATTCTGATAAACTGAATGAATGAGGAAAATGGGAAAACTGAGAAAGCTGAAAAGAAATATGAAATATTAACATATTTAATATCTTGCATTTTAAGTGTTTCTCTTTACTATTCTTGTGATGTTTTTTAGTTTTTCATATAATCTTTTCTGCTCTTATTCTATCCAGACGTCTCTTCCTGATCGTGCGGCTGATGGCTCTTCAGACCCAGGAGGGTTTTCACATCCAGAGATGAAGTCGTGTCAGTGGAGCAGAGTTCACTCATCTCAAACACACACAATGTCCTACATATCAACTACATAACTTTACACACACTCATGTATTTATGGACACTTCTTTCATGCACAACATTCACTTGTGGACAAAGTTGTTGGTATCGTCTGTTAAAGACTGAAAAGCCCACAGTGTCACTGAAACAACCTGAAACTGACAAAAGTGATTAATGAAGATTTACTGAAAATTAATCAATAAATAATCAGACATGGTTTTTAATTGAGGTTCAACAAAATAAGAAAATGACAGACCAAGATGACGACAGTCGTACAGATTATTCTGACACTTAAAGGACTGGAGCCATTCGGCCTCATAATTCAAGGGATTTATGATATTAATGTTTACTAAAAGTCCAGAACAACCAAGTTTAGAAAGTAAAGATGGACTTCATGTGAGATGACCAAGGAGGAAAACAAATGATTAAAAAGTGAGGCTGGAATTTACTGCAGAGACTTTTGGACAGATGAGACAAAATGTCCATCAGTTTGTGTCTGTGCTCTATGATCACAGACACAAACATGCTAATAAGTTTTAACTGCCATCATTTTAACTGAGCCACAATCAGTTTGTCAGTTAAAACTTTTCTCAGTTTAAGTTACTTCAGTTGCCACTCTGGGCTTTTCGTTCATTAACAGAAGGTCCCTGTTGAAATGCACAGATTTTCCAGAGATGAGACTGAAACAGCGAAGAACAAAAACTTTTATTATGGAGAACAACACGGATAAAATCATAGCATATTTCATCGGTGTGTTTCTGAGGAGGCTGAAACCATCACAGAATCATGTACAGTTCCTTGGCGCACAGGAAGTGGGAGTCGTTTCAAAAACCCAATTAGGACAAACGGGTAGACAGAAAGAGGGGGAGGCGTCCTTTACCTCGCCTCCTCCAAGGCCACTCAGATAAGCTGAGCATCTCATCCTGTTCCCATAGTGGGGGTGCACTAACTATTTGTTATCTGTTCCCTTCCAGGCAGCTGGCCTTGGTCCTCCCTTTTACCTGCACAAAGAAGAACTGTTCTTCTGAGACTGAGCTACCAGGTGCAGCTGGATAGGAGAGAGAGAGAAGTAGAAAAACAGCTTTTATAACTCAGAATATTTTATACAATTCATGCAAACTCGCTTACAAAGTATGTTTACAATTTGCCCCCATATTTCCAGTTTTAGTTTTCTATTACTTTTATTATTATTATTATTATTATTATTATTATTAATATTAATGTCACCACTGTGTGGAGAGACATGTTCCTGCATTTATATTCTGTTTTTAATGTTTATGTATTAATAAATATGTAAACTGTCCCAGTTTCTTCATTTTATTTAGATAAATTAGTTTTTTTTCTTTATCACTGAGCGAGAAATGTCCCCAGATTTAGTCTTGGAAATCTGGTCACCTTAATGTAAGCAGCAGAAAACATGTGTCCATTTCAACCTTTTGAAATGATGTTAGAATCTGCAGCTGTTTAATAAAAGCTACGAAAGATTTCCCAATCTTCCATCTTGTCTCCTGTTGGTGTCAGTGGCAGTAAAACACGAAACCACAGCGATGCTTCATAAATGATTCCCAACACCTCTTTGACTTACTCACACAGATAGGAGTCAATTTTAGCTTGAGTTTGTGCTTCTGGGTCAGCAGAGGTCTTTAGGAATCCACTATTCTTCCCACTGAATCTCTAGGAAGATTTAGGCTCTTTGCAATATTTTGTATGCTTTTCTTTGCACAAGATTCTTCCCTCAACTATTTGGACAATATTAGCAATGTGCCATAAAAAGTTAGGATTAACACATTCAATTTCAATGCATCTGACAAACCTGCTGCCAGGTTACATCAGGTGAGGCTGAAACTGCATTAGATTTGCAAATATCTTCTCCAGTTGCTTTGGATGAATAAAAGACTGAGATAACGGAGGAGCTGGCAGCTCTGCGGCCAATGAAGGACACTAGAACAGGGAGCTCAGAGGTAAACTGGTACCTCTACAGACACATTTACTGGTAAACTGGTGAATGTAACCGGGAGGTGTTACAACAACTTATTTGAAATTAACCAAGAGCACATACTTTGTGTTCACAGTGAGTTTACCTTTATTAGAAGTTTATTCAGCATTATTCTTACAATGTCTAATCAATTTATTTTCAGGCTAACAGATTTGTTGTTTGTCTTTTGGCCTTCAAAGTTTGCCTTCGTGAGCCGGAAGCCTAGCAACAGGTGATAAGAAAATAGTTTTCTACTTCGCAGGGCCAGACCAGACTCGACGGCTGGGCGATTAGATTATTAATAACACAGAAACTGCGCATAATAAACCGCCTGAAACCTGTTTTTAACCGAAGGTTGCATTTTTCTCCAGACGTTATGTCTGTGCATGGAGTGCTGTGCTTCTTGGATGATATCTTGGGTCTCTGTGCATCAAGGACAGTTTACGGTGTATCAGAGGCGTTTTCCTTTGTCTAGTTAGAGCTTTTCTGAACAGTGTAACTGTTGTGCTTTCCATCAGATGTAATAAAGCTGCATTTTGTTCTCACTTTAACAAGGTTTGGACTTTTGTTAATTCTCTCGCTCCACACATACATATTTTAGCATATCATGTTGCAGTCATGGGTTGCTAGTTCAATACCTAAACCGTTTGTCCAAGTCAACTTTTAAGCAATTTTTGTGAATGTTCATTAAATCTGTTTCTGTAGTGTGAAGCCTGTAAGCTAAGCTACACTCAGCATCAATAGTTAGGAGGATATAAACAACTATTCTGCAAATTGTTTATTGAAAACACCTGAACCATTTTGAAATTTAAACTTGTGAAGCTGTTTTACCAGATGACTTCAATATACCCTGTGACCTTTATTAAAGAATATGGCAAAGTTGGATTTAAAACAATATATTTACAGTTCTTCACTGAAAACATTGTAAACATCATTAAAGTTAAATTGAAGTTAATATAAAGTCACAAATGTTTCACAATACACAAAAAAATGCAACATAATTTTGATATTTAAGAAGCATAAAACCACACAGCAAACCTGGGGAATCTGAAATAGCTTAACACTGTCAGTTACTGTTTTTACTTTAGAACAAGATGATCCCAGGTCAAAACAACCACAACAAAATTCACACAGATTTCATTTTAACAGGAACATTAGTTATAAAAAGGGCAGTCATCAAATGTTCATAAAAAAAATCACAAATGTACATAAACAACTTAACATGTGGCGTTGAAAGCAGCATCTGATTGATAAAGTATAATAAAACAAATATTGAAGTATGTAAACATTAAAACACTGGAATATTGTATCATGATATATTTTACAATCTTTTTACAAGTTCCTTAAGAAAAGGAAAACCGAAACATGCACCATACTTACATAGGTACAGTAATCATTTAACACTTGTGTGAGAGTGAGTGACGTGTGCCTGTCTCTCTTTGAAAGCAGCAAAGTGATCAATAATCGTTCGATTGATGAGACCATAGACATGAAGATGTAGATGCCTGATGGAGCGGGTCGGCCCTATGAGGCAGAAAGCTAATACAAGCAAATGGACCAAACTTCAGAAAGAGCCGTTCTGCAAAGTATTTTAAGTTAATATTCATCTTTGACACATTTTCTCACACACAGAAATATATTTGGTAATCAAAGAAATTACTAAAGACAGTTTCTAACTTTTGATGTGATTATTTAATTGTTTTGGGGGATTTCTTTTTATTTTATAGAAATATTCTGATCATTTTTATATTGACATTGATGAACAGACACACACTTTTAGTGTTGTATTAAAGAACATATTTACATGATTCCATAATTTAATGTACATTTAACATTTCAAGACAAGAAAAAGCATTTCTTGTATTTATTTTTTTTTATATATTAGTGAGAAATGACTTGATTTATCAAAGTCATTGTCACTCCGATTGTTCTACTGCCACATACAAGATGGCGGTGACGTAAAGTAGGACTCAGCGCTCAATGAGGCGTCTACGTATTCATGTCTATGATGAGACACTCCTGTCCTGGTGCAACACAAAGGTCCATCTTTATTCTTGAAAAATCTCTCAGCTGCCGTCATGAGAAGTTAGTGATTATGTTGAAAGTCTCAGAGATTGTTTCTCTGCAGAACTGGATCCAAAGCAGCACCTCTTGAATTCATGTTCAAGAGTTTCTGTCCAAAAAAGACTCCTAGTGGTCAAACAAGAAGTTTCTATGGCATTAACCAGAATGGTGGTATGGATCTTATCAAAACGCCTGATTTGTCCTGCTGCTGCTGTTGTGATGAGAACCTGAGGGCAGACAACACAAAAACACCATTACGTCATGCATTTGGTTTAGGATGGCAGTACTGACAAAAACAAGCAGAACTTGCTCTTACCTTAATGACACCAGATGGTTTGAGAAGCTCTGGAGGGTATGTCTAATCAAGACTACATCGCTGTCTTTCTATACCTCTCGGCACAGCACATCGATGGGAGCTGGGATTTTATGAAACAGCCAGAGAAAACCCGGAAGGCATCATCCTCACAAAGCCAGTTGTGTCATTTCAATTCTCTTTAAGTCCATCCAATGAGGAAATTCTCTTTCTGCAAGGATTTTATTAGAAATGCTGGTACGTTTAAGTGATCCGGTCAAAACAATGGCCATTCCTCAGGTAGGAAATCTCTCACTGTTGGTATGTTAGAAGTGGTTTACAGCATAATCAGCTTAGAAGTTGTTCATAGTAGTGCTTGCCCCTCTCTCTCCACAACATTGGGTATTCAGTCGTTCAATTCATACTCTGCCTTCTATCTTTCTGAGATTGGGTCACTGAGGTTCCGGCACCGCTCCCAAACCCATTCTGCAGTACAGCTTCTGCACTGCAGCTTCCTCCCAATAGGACGTGTCCGGACAACCTCCAAATGGAGGCAATTCAGATGTAGTCCAATCAAAACAGGAGCAGGGTTCTTCTCCAAATTCGATCATGATACATATCCTGGATCTCTGCGACAGACCTGAGTAGTACCAGTGTGTGTATGTCTATCTCTTGCTCCTTCTTGTCAGTACAAGACATTAACATGGTTGAACTTCTCTCCTGGAGGTACACTCCGCCCCAATGCGGTAGGAGTACTCAATCCTCTTCTAGTTGAGAACTATGCCCTCAGACTTAGTTCAGCTTACTGTCTTTCTGACCGCTTTACACTTGACACCAAACTGGAGATCAAACTCTTTGACTTTGAGGTGAGCGTCAATATTTCTCAGTACATACAAGATGTGCTTGGATAGCAACAAACCAACTTTCTGACATCTGGTAGCATTTGCTCTTAGCAGCTTGCCCTGATCACCTTTTACCACTCCTTTTATCACTCACTGTTTTCATCTCATCATAGACTTCATCCAAGGATACCACAAAGACTTTGACCTTTGAAAGGTCAAAGTCTGCAGGGTTGTTTAAACCAATGAGACACACAAAGGTTTTTGCTGATCTCACTTTTGCGATGGTTACCCTTTCATCACAACTGGGTGGCAACAATCACCTGAAGATACTATAGACTTCAGCAAAATGTCGATAAAGGTATTGGACAACTTAAGTTCCTTGACCTTTTCAGATAGGTGTTGCATATCGTTACTTCATCAGGGTGAGCAGCGTAAGGTTCAAATTAGGTTTTCCACACAGTCTCTCAATAAGAAACCTTGGTTATATACCTTTGGTAGAAACTGATTGAATGTTCAAATTTGATCTTTGGTCCTGATTCTTTTGATATTTTTTTCTTCACAACTACAGTGATTGAATGGAAAACGTTTCAGTGACAGGACTGATTACACTTACTAGATCTGTGTTATGAGTATGCTGAAGGCACAGAATCCATAAAATTCATGATAATGCAATTTCTAAGAGGTATTCCATTAAAAGTCAGTAGAAGCAGTCTGGAGACCAGGACAGGAATCTGGGAATTGGTGCCTTCTGCTGAATGGACAATGGAACAGAGGCAGATAAAACTTCTTTGAAAGGTCAAAGCCATGTCCTGAAATGTTCTTCTTTCTGGTAGAGCATCTTGAACTCATCATGTGAACAAGCCAACACTGCTAAAAATGCAGGATGGTTGAATTTACTAAATACTTAATCATATCACAGAAAATAAGCTTATCACAACTCTTGTGTGAATGTGGAAACACAACAAACTATACGACAAGGAAAAGGAACTCTTATAACACTGGCATTCTCATAACATATAGCCGACCCTTCTGCTCCATCACAAAACATTTGGCAACAATGTCCCGACATGTCACTGCACACAGTTCATCTGAACTCCTCACTCTTACGAGGAACTCTGCAATGTTTCTGTTCATCTGATCGCTCTGGATTGTTGGTTGGGAGTTTGAGGGAAGCAGTTTCCTGCAGAAAGCAACCAGATCTCTGCAGGAGCAGTCGGACGATCTCTCACAGCTGCAATGTCTCTCGACGGCCACCACGGACTCTACAAGAACAAAGCCGCTGGTCGTTTCTATAACTGAGTTGTTCCTTTTGCAAGAGACGCTGTAGTCCAAAGTGGTGATCAGCATGTCTCTGTAGACAAAACGTGCGTATTCAGTAACGGGCCGTGTATCTTTGCTCTGCAATGCAGCAAGTTCTCTCACAGTCAGAGATCTCTGAGAACCGCATCCCAAAGTAAACACATCTTCACTGATGCAGTTGGAT
Organism: Poeciliopsis gracilis; assembly: GCA_911649635.1. Classification (NCBI taxonomy): domain Eukaryota; kingdom Metazoa; phylum Chordata; class Actinopteri; order Cyprinodontiformes; family Poeciliidae; genus Poeciliopsis; species Poeciliopsis gracilis. Next base: position 2,878,774 of record CAJVRI010001527.1, read on the forward strand.
GATTTGGTAAGGATACCACAGCTTGTCATGGAAGAAAACAGGTCTGTGATTTCTGTACTAGCATTCTTCAGCATATTGCTTCCTGTCATGATAATCTCATCATAGGAAACTATCTGCTTGAAGATGTTGGATGGCGCAGACTGAGCCCTGGAGTACATCTGCAGGAGTCGGCTGCGGACACCCTGAAAGATGAAGGCGGAGTTGGCCCACAGTAGTCCCCCAGTTACGCGCACAGTCAGTGAGATGCATCAGCAAGTGACAGTTAAATGAGCAATGCTCAGGTCCGTACAGAGACGGTACCTGGGAGACAAACTGAACCAGACACAGCTCTGCACAGCTGATCTCCTCCTGGGAGGCAAACTGGGAAAGGAGGATGTGAAGTGAAGAAATGAGAAGCATCCAATGTTCGTAGTACAGTTTTGGTAAAACCTTCCTCAGTATCACAGGAGAGTAGAGAAGAGCAAACGCTCGCCACTCGGATGCCTCCCAATGCATCCTCTCACTGAGGCGCCGGGGTCTTTGTCTGATCTCATCTGGAGGTTGGATGGCAGACAAAGCTTTGTCCAGGTTCTTCAAACTCTGAGGTGGAAGGTGGAAGCGCTTTCTGCCATAAAGAGGATCCAACCAAAGATTGACAAACTCAGGAACAACCCCAAGACAAACACAGTGCATGTAATCTGGGATAAACCCTTTGATGATATCAAACGAAGGCAGCAGAAGCAGCGGACTGTGACCTTTGACACCCATTTGACCTTGTGGATACCCATTCTCAATCACTACGATGGCCAGTTGCTCCGTCTCAGCCATGTGCCGCAGGTCACATCCGTCCACCTGAACCGGATAGACTCTGGTGTAACCCCGGCCCTTCTGAACCAGCTCTCCTTTGTGGTAGCAGAACCCGCAGCCGAACTCCGAACTGAACGGCTGGAAGTTCTGCACCACTGACCTCACCGCCGAATCGCAGACGCAGATTTTCGCCATCACGCTGGTGTTAAGCTCTAATCCGCTCTCGTCTTCCCAAGCAAAGCCTTCGTGAGAGAGTTTATGAAGCTCGTTAATGAACGGCGTAAAGAAACACTGAAGCAGCGGCTTTCCTTTGCCGAACCACAACGTGTGCAGCAAAATATTTTTACAGCGCTCCACATACGGAAGTTCGTTGATCGTGCACAGGATGGGCCAGACTGAAAACTTGGATGAGTTGAGAAGAGGAGAGCTGTCACATGTGAAGGTAAGTGTAATACTGCCCTCCTGCTCTTCGTGCTTATATTCACCACCGCTGTTGACGTCAGAAACGTAATTGTCCTTTGTAAAATGCTTCCCCAGCTTTGAGTGAAGGCGTTTGAGGACCTTCCTCAGTTGGTTTTCTAAAGGCAGCACCAGGAAGTAGTTTGCCTTTTCAAGCAGGCTTTTTTTGCTCAGGCGCTGCTGACACACTCCGCACTCGGTCCCAGGCTCTACACCGAGGTAGTTGTCACACCTGGGACAGTACAAGTGGATCTCCGTCTTCTTGTCAATGTCAGTCAAATGTTTCTTTATGAACTGCAGAGAGCTGGGAATGCATCCAGGCACCATGAGGTTGAGGAGGGCCAAGAGGTCTTTGGTGGCTGCTTTTGACAAGTCGTGCTTCAGGATGAAGGCCAGGAGGAGGAGGAGGAGCGCTCTCACACTGACTGAAGAACCGGCGTAAATCTTCTTCTCATCGTCAAAGTTTGGGTCAAAAATCTGCTCCTGCAATGTCATGGAGAGAAAATTAGAAGGTAAACGGGACGAAATCAAATAAAAATGGATATAGGAGAAACAAACCATGGGATCGTCTTCTGGTGTGTCGTCACATGAAGCTGAATTTTTACGCTGAAAAACAGAAAAGACGGAGACATAAACAGGCAGTATTTCTAATTGACACGACAAATCATTATATAAAGACTTAATAACTGACAAGAGTCTATGATTATTTATATCCTAAGTCAAAAGAGCAACAGATTCTACATAAAAGACTATTTTTGTCAATCTGGGAATAATTACTAAACCTTTTCCAAACAATCCCCGGTTTGACAGAAAGGTTATTTGCATCTTGAAAACAAGTAAGAAGACTCCATAACGTTTTCCAACGTTTTCTCAATATCTGTTTTGGGCCTTTTAGTTGATATTGGGTACATATGTTTCCATGTCTTTTCCATTTGGAAAGCCGAACCAACGAGTTGTAATATGAAACTCTCTAGTTTGTATTCAGGCAGCTGTCACAACTATTTCTCTTTCTCTGAGTCACCAAAATATTTTATGATCGTGCAGGTCTCACATTTCTCCACATAATCAATTTTAGACTTAATAGGATTTAACTGCCGTATAATAATGTAGCTTATATGGTTGGAAAAGGGTTAAATACTTTTCTTCATTTAGCTCAGACATAAAGAAAAGAAACAAAGCTTCCAGATAATTATCAATAAAATGAAGCATTTTCTTACCTGATTAAACTAGCAGTCGCATGGCTGTCTGCTCTCTCCCTGCACAAGCTACGTGTCCTTGCTGTTACCTCGCCTTTCGTTGTTCATTCCCTCAAATACAAACTTCCACTTGTTCCTTTTTATTCTTGCGCAAAAACTGAATCTAACTGACGAAAAATGACGCACTCATCCTCCCTACCTGTGAATCCTTCTTCGTCGCTCAAACGTTTTCTGCATTAATGATCTTTGTAACAATCATCTCTATCGTTCAGGTGATGATCTGGGTTTGTTGCACCCACAGGATAAAATAAAATCTGAGACAATCTGTTTGACAGCTGACGTCCAAACCGGGTGAACAACAGAACAATGGCCTCAAAATCTACAACAGAATGAATTAAGTGGTCCAGTCAAAGTCCAGAACTCAATCTGACTATTGGGATACAGATAAAATTGGGCAGAAAATGCCTCCCTCATCTAATTGTTGCTAAAAGTCACTCAACAACCTCATGTAGAATCTGTGGTCTGTTTTTGTTTTGAAGATCATTTTTATTCCCTGATATGAAATGAAACACGGTGCACTGTAAAAACACAAATTTTTTAAGTATTTTTGGTCTAGTTTCTGGTACATTTCTAAGTACACTTGAAATAATACAAAACTAACTTACAAGTAACTTTTTCACAAGATATAGAAGCTTGTTTTATGTCAATAATTCCTTTATATTGATAAAGAAATACTAGTTTCATTGGCAGATTATTAAACTCATCACAAACCATTTTCTCATGTTAGCTCCAGTATTTTGCTGATAAGTTATTTGTAAGTCAGTTTTGTCTTTTTTTGAATGTAGTAAGATATTTACATAACTAGACCAGAAACTGATAATATTTTGTGTTTTTCTTTTTTTACTTTCTTCCCCCCATGTCCGTACCTTTTCATGTTGTGGACGTTCTTCTGTCCCTTCTCTCGCTCCTCCAAAAAGATAACTGGCCTAAATATCAGAAAGAAGAAACCTTACGATAATCTCAATGCGCTCATCTCTGTAAATCTGTAATAAATAAAAATTTCCTACCAGCGGATCTTCTTCGTCTGTATCCGACGGTTCTGCATCGCCGTCTTCTTCCACAGTGCTCTCATCCTTCTGGGACTTAAAAACAAACAAAATGTTGGATTTTTTTCTTATATTTTCTTTTTAAAAGTTTAAAAATAAACTTTTTTAAATGTGAAACAGCCAGAGACCCAACATTACATTCAAATTTAAAAATTTGGAGTTAAAGGAGTTAGAATCTAGATTCTGAATTGAATCTGTACGATGTTGTAATTATCTTTATTAATAATATTATATTAATGATAATTAATTGTTACCTCATCTGGATCTTCTGTGTCACAAGCTGGTCCAGGATGATCAACCTGAGAGGCAGCAGAACGTTGTGATTTAACATAATAAGAACAAACTTTCAGAAAAAGATCGATTCCACTTACTTTTCCAAAATAAACTCACTTGTTTATTTGCATTTTTAATGTATTTCTATTATATCAAGTGCGCTTGAATGGAAAATCTGCAGAATGTGCCATTTTTTATCTGATTAATCATCAGAATAATTGTTAGACTAATTGTTGCATAATTACAAATCAAACAAAAGCTGAAAGTTGCCAAGCATTTGTATTCAGACCCCTTGAGTCGGCATTTTGTAGAGCCACCTTTTGACTCTGCACATATAAGGACTACAAGTTTTGCCTTTTCTTCTTTACAAAACCTTTTATAAATAGCAAATTTCAATTTTTACCAGATGATTTATGTCTGGCCTTTGACTAGGCCATTTTAAACAAGAATAATTAAGATCTCTATACTTCTATTGTAGCTCTTACCTGTGTTCAACTTTGTTTTCCTGCTATTTTTGTCGAGTCAAACTGGATTTTTTAACCCAATCTCCCTTTAATCGCTTAGTTCTGATCAGCTTTTCTGTCCTAACTAAAACACCAAAACGGCGGCCATCATGTTTTATCGTGAGCACTGTCTTTTTAGGGAGATTTGAGAAGATCAGATCACATTCTTCTCCATGTTAGATGTCAGTTCTATGCAGTGGTTTTCTTTTTCTCATCGACTGATGTGAGCAGCTGCTTTTTCTCCCACCTCCAGAGTTACCTCAGGCCTCTTGGTTGCTCCTCTGATGTCCTGGTTGATCTGCAGTCGGTTCGTCCTCTCAGAGATCTCTGAGACGTTCAACTCCTCCACATCTTTCTCTCTAACCTCTCTTAAGTGTTTGTTCTCTAAAAAACACAGCTGCATTTCGCTGAGATTAAACGACACAGGTGTGACTCCTACTGCAGCAAAAAGGGGCTGAATACAAAGGCACGCCACACTTTTCAGATTTTTATTTTGTAAAAACCATGTCTCATTTTTCCGTTACGTCACACAATTTCATTGTGTTCCAATGAAAACACACTGAAGCTCGTGGTTCCAAACACAAAAAGAAATGCAGGAAAACAACAGGTCTGAATGTTTTGTTATTATTTACATAAATGTATTTTACCCTTTCATGGTCCTCTGCTTCCCCTGTTGATCTGGCAAACAGGAAACTGGACTAAAAGTCAGAGAGAAGAAATCCTATAAGAACCGAGAATCAATGGGTTGAATGTCTGTAATAAATCCATTTTGATTTAGCTTTCACACCATCGGATCTTCATCGGAGTCGGACTGTCCCGTGTTGTCGCCCTCTTCACAGCTGCTGTTCAAGTCTCTCTGGAGTTTAAAAGGAAAACAGAGTAACTAATCTTCCTTTTCAATCTTTAATAAGTTGCTTATAAACATATTTTACCATTTCTTTATCTCCGCTGTGGAGAGTTGGTCTGGATGACACCAGCTCTTCCTTTGAAGGTTTGGATTCAGCGGAGTTGGAGTCGGTGTTTCCAGCTGCAAGCAGCACCTTGCTGAGGAGATCCGGCTGCATTTCAACATGACAACAAAATGAGTCACTCTCAACTCTCCAGCAAATCAAATGTTTTCATGCCTAGGTTTTGACTTTTACCTTATCAGGGTCATCACCTTTTTCACTAGCAGGACCAGCAGGATCAGCCTGAGGAACAAAAAGACCAAATCAAAAGTTATTTCTGGTGTGTTTTCTACTGGATGGCTTATTTAACTGTAGTTTTATGATCTCACATTTTTTTAAAAATGTGAAAATTGTCAATTAGATCTTAAGACATTGATTTAGTGGAGAAAAATCAAAATTCAGCCTTAAATATTGTTTTTCAAGATAATTTAGATTTTTTTTTCCTAAGTTTATTTTGAAACAAAAAGGAGAATGTGAAGATTTATCTATTTTTATTCATTTGCTTTATTTAACCAGGTAAACCCTGTTGAGATCTGGATCTCATGTTCAGGTGGGACCCGGGCAGAATTCTGCAATACCCAGCAACCTGGTTACAAAATAAAATGCCTCTCTAGTTAAGCAAAGCAGAAGATCTGTGATCCTGTGGGTCTTCAACTTTTTTAGAGTTTGAAATACGGAGATTTTAAAATAAAAATATGGTTGCTTCAGTCAAAAACAGTAGAATTCAATCACTGGGTCTTTCATTGTGTGATTAAATCAACAGAGAAATGGTTCAACACACAAAAAAAGCCAACCATTAATTCATTTCTGAAAGGTTTCTGCTCATATTTTTAACTATGGATGGTGCTGTATACATTATTTTTGAGGTAAGATATCTTCCTACTGCTTTAAAAACAACAAACATTAACCTAGAAGGCAAGAAACCACAACAAGAAGTCAAAATCTTATATAAAGGAGCAGAATATTAAATAAGAGTGTCTGTTATTCCCCTTTGTTTTGCAGTCAAGTGAATAAAAATGTCCAGTTTTCTGTGTGACTCCTTCTGCTCACCTCGTCCAGGTTTTCCCAGATTGTCCTCTCTTCATACTTCCTTCTCCGCGACAGCGTGGCTACAGTATTGAACCGTTTCCATTTGATCACAATGTTTCTAACTGTGGAATGAGGGATCTGCAAAGTCTTTGAAATTAATTTGTAGCCCTTCCCGGCGTTATGCAGAGCAACTATTTCGGACCTGACCGGGACCGGAATCTCGTTCCCGCGAGGCATTTTCCCTTAAACTTAGTAAAAAAAAATCAGCTATTATTTAAATTGACCATTTTTATTTTATTGTTTTTGTTAGCAAAAGGAAGCGCTGAGGCCGTTGTTTGTTTGTTTTTTAAACTTCCGGCCTAGACCGGAAGCAAGAATTTTATTATGCCGGGGTTTTTTTTATTAATTTATTATTTGAACGCATAAAACCTTTAAAATCAAGTTTATTTTCTATAATTAAACGAGAAGTAAAAATAAACATGTACATATAAAATATTAAAAATAGAGAAACCCGCGTGGTGCGTTCAAGTTCCCTCTGATAATGGAACTTCGAGCAGGAATGACGTCACACCCGAGTCGAACGCTTCCCACAAACAAGCAGAATAAATTGTAAATGTACCAATATAAGGAAAACCAAGATGAGCATCACAATTCCGACTTTCTGTCAAAAGTTTCACTCTAAGAGGAAAATTGACTTTTTCGGGTTTAAATATTTTTCAGTACATGGCCGTTTTCTGGAATTAAAGACATTATTCTAAGATTAAAGTCTGATATATTCCTAGTGGCCATAATCCTCTTCTGTAATTTATTCCTACGGTTTTTATGAATATTTTAATATATTCAACTTGAACATTCAAGAGGGCTTTCAGGCAAAATGTTAAATCTTGTAACCAAATTCGGGTTAAACATTAAATATGACAGCAATGCTATAAATATAAAAGTAGGGTTATTATTATTATTAGAAGAATAGTCCAGACGGTTTATTTATAGATAATAAACAACAGAAAGACGGATGGATAGTGTTTAGAATATATTTTTTCTAGATGTTAGTAAAGGAAGAAGTGAATGAATGATTGCTAGGAAAACGGATGACAGATGTGGATGAATGGATGATGAATAATCGCTCTTATTTACTGTCCTTCTTTCAATACGTCTCAAAATTAATCCATTTCATAGTGAAGAAATTTGACAAATCCAACCTTTAATCTGTGTTGAGCAAAATCACGAGCTAATTTTTGGCCTAAGGGGCGTAAAATGTGACTGGAGAGATGAAAACCATCTGTAACCGCAGAGATTTCCTTTGTTTGGACGATCAGAGCAGCTATAAAAGCTCCATGTCCCATTAAAGCCTCACCTCATCCAGCTTTTCTTTCCGTTTCCTCCTCGGATTCCCCTTGGAGGGTCTCCCACTCCGCGGCAGCGTGGCCACGGTGTTGAACCGCTTCCACTTGACGATAATGCTCCTCACCGTGGAAGGAGGAATCTCCAAAGTCTTTGAAATGAACTTGTATCCCTTCCCAGCTTTGTGCAGGTCGACAGCTGTCGACCTGATGCCTTCAGGGATTTCGCTTCCACGGGGCATTTTTTCCGGACAACTGGTAAAATCCACGACTATTTCAATCTCCAACTTCCCCCTTTTTTTTATTTACTTCTGCTAGCAACAAGGAAGCGCTCCGTTGGATCTGACGCTTCCACTTCCTGTCTGCCCCGGAAGTAGGATTTCACTTTTGTTCCTATCAGGCTTTTAAAAAGAAATTATTCTCTAAATATCAGTTTTTTAATATTAAATATGAATATATTTGAGGAATACGCCCGGAAAAGTATCTTAAATTAATGCTGAATATCAACATTGAGTTTGTTTTTTTTCTGCTTAAACTTGATTTGTAATCGCAAATGACAAAAAGACAAAGGATGCAGAAAAATAAAATAAAAATAAAGAATAAAAAATAAAGCCATTTTAAATTTAATTTAGATTCAAGTCAAGTATGATTTAAGGATTAGAGAGACACAAATGTAAAATGATTTTAATTAGAAGGTTAATATTACAAAATGAAATGATACATTTTGGATTTGTTTTGTTTTTCAGGTTAAATACAAAATACAGTAATTTTCTGAAATATTTAAATGGATTTCTTTCTGTAATTTAATTTATGAAAATTTTGGATTCTATTAAATGAACATATCCAAGCTGCACAGTGACACAATGTTAGCATCAGCAGTTTTCAGTAGAAAAATCCCAGATGGGTTTTTTTATAAAGAGTTTGCATGTTTCTCGACAGTCCGGCTTTCTACTGGTCCACAAACGTTCACACTGGTTTAACTGGTCTCTCTAAAATAGTGTGTATTTGTATTGCTGTGTATGTCAAAGAAATGGCAATCCTGCTGTGTTTCAGGTTTTGCTTGATGTTCATCTTTAAATAATAAAATAAAACAATTCTTTTATACAATCTGAACTCAACAAATCCAGATTGGAGGTTTTAAAATTAAAGATTTATTTCTGATATCCCACAGACAATATTGCATGAAATAAAAACTTCACAGAAACTGAAGAAACCTGAACAAACATGCACTAAATCCTGGTGTGTTTTAAATCCTTAATCTAATATAGACCACAGAGATGAACACACAGCACGACATGTTATGGGTTGTCTCAATTTATAAACATCTAACTTATTTATTTCCAAATTCACTCAAACGAATGTGCCTGTCGGAGTGTGTATGTGCCGTGAGGCTGACTGCGGGCGCTGCTCTAAGTGTGTATGGGGAGATTTTGAGGAGGTTCTGCAGGCAGGTTGTTTTGGGCTTCAGCAGGAGCCTTGATCTCTGTGAAGAAGTAGAACAATCGGTTAATGAGATCCAACAGGGAACCAAATCAGCGGGAACAAAAACTGCGTTTCCATTGTTCATGGAAAAGCGCAAATTAAAATTACAAACATAAATTTGCTTAATAGAAACAGAAATTTCTTTTAAAAACTTATTGCGCTGGGATGAGGTCATTTTTTCAGCCGTATCAACATTTTATTCTGCAAAACTGCAAAGGAAACACTTTTTTCAAACTGCATAAGTCACATGATCAACCAATGGATGCTACTACTGGTGGAAACGACAAAGAATCCGACAGGAAGTGAGAGGAGGAGTTTTTTTTTTTTACGGCAATGTGGCGCTTGTAGCATCGCACAGTTCATAAAAAGCTGTGCCATTGCACAGCGCTTCTGTAAAATGGTCGACTACGATTTCCCCAAAACGCTGCATACGTAGCTGCTATAACGCCTAAAGAAGACGGCGACATCTACTCTGATTGGCTGGTAGATGATGAGCTTTTCCATGAACATATCATAATTTTTTATGATTTATCGCATGAACAAAATGATTAAATAACCACGATAGCTAAATTGTGTGGGTTTTTTCGACATTAGCAGAATTTGACAAAGATTTGGGCACATCTGTAACAGAAACGCAGCTATCGATGAGCTTCACCTTCAGGTTTGTGTGTTTGTGGTTGAAACTGCAGCTGTCCGTTCGGACCAGCAGGCGGCTGCCTGTTGCCGGCTTCCTGCTGCTCTTTCTGTCTCTGGGACATTTCTAAAACGGCCTTGGAGTAGAAACAAAAATAAACATTTTGAATTATTAAAGATTCTTGACTCCCATACAGGTTCTTTAGTTTTTTTCAACATTTACCTGTTGATACTCTCTTTTCTGCGCCTCCAGGGCTTTGCCTCTCTCCCTCAGCAGCTCCTGCTCCTGACGAAGATCTCCGCTTTCCTCTTCAGCTCTTCCTCTTTGTCCCTCAGCTCGGCTTCGAATCGCTGCAGCTCTTCCTCGGTGTACAGCGGTTTAGCGTCCAGTGTCTGTGAAAAATCAAGGAAACAGTAAATACACACAAGAAAAACTACTAGTGAGTGAAACAAACCAAATAATTTTCATTTACAGTTAATTCTCTTTCTACTAAAAACTGGATGATAAAAGTCTTCAATCTGGTGCTTTGATTTCAACCAGCCCTTTTTTGAAAGACAATTTTGTTTACAGACCTCATAATTCATTTCATTTGTTGTTTCTGTTATTTTGTTGATTTGTTTTGGATATCAAAATGTCTTCCAGTTCCAATATTTAAATGTTTGTTAGAATTTAACATTTGTTGCGCTGCATTGTTATACATAACAAAAATGGTCTGAAAAAAACAATATTATCATTTATTGGGATAACTTCTGGGACAATTTATCATCCAGAAAAAATTGTTATTGTGACACAGCTAGCCTAGCAATATTGCAAATTTTTTATATCAATGCTGTGTCCACCAGATTAATAATGTTTTAAAAAATGTGGGGGCTCGTCCGGGATCATTTAAAACACTAGAGGAGATTGATCTGCTGTTTTACATGGGAAGACATTATTCCCATGTTATTTCAATTATATCATGGGACAATTGTCTTTTTATCAGTGAATTTATCTGCCAATGAAACAAGCAGTTTTTCACATATATTAAGACATTGAAATAAAATCTTCTAATATAACTTGCTGAAAAATTACTTCTGAGTTAGTTTTCTTTATTTCAAGTTTACTAAGATATTTGCAAAAGAAACAAGGCCAAAAAACTCTTGGCCAGATTTTGTGTTTTTGCAGTGCAGGCTGTCAAAATGATTGATACTTTTATTCCTGCTAGAACATCAATAAATATGAAAATATGATTGAATGGACGACAATATTTTTGACTGCAGTTGCCTAAAAAAGACTGAAAAGAAATTGTAAATACTTTTTCTCTATTTAATGACTACTACAATAAATACTACAAAATCTTGCTTTAAGTTTCTAATATCTATATTTTAGTGCATGTTTTATCATTTTATAACTAACCATATTCATAAAAGGAACAAGTTTGAGTTAAATTTTAACACTCTAATCGTCCGTTACCTCCCAATCTTTGGGATTGCTGAACTCCTTCTTCTCCGTGGATTTGAGGAACTCCTCCAGGCTGACGAGTCGATCTTTATTTAAATCCACCTTTTAAAGCACAAGCAGACGAGCTGCGTTAATCGAAGCAAATCGAGGGCAAACCGGGAAAAGCGAAGCAGATGAAAGAGACGGACATTTTTCATGACATGCTCCCTCATCCTCAGCCTCTCTTCCTCCATCTCCATCATGTCGTCTTCCTCGTTCTTTGGGTCGTAGACTTTCTCCAGCTAGATGTCAAAAGATGTGAGCAGCTATTCTGAGAACAGGAGCATTTTTAAATATGTAATTTTTAAATTGTCAAGAAGAAACGGAAGAATTTCAAACCTCTTTGGTGAAAAGAGCCTCTAATTCCTGCTCATCTAAAACCCCGTCTTCATTTGTGTCTAGAGATAGAAACCATTTATATCAGACTGGATTTATCAGCATTAAGCAGAAAAATAGAATGAAATTATATTTTTAAATGTTTTTAAAAATGTAAAAAATTAAAAATAAAATAATGAAAAAATGTAAAAAAAAAAAAAATATATATATATATATATATATATATACATTTTTAAATATAATAAAATAAAAAGAATAGAAGTTAGATCTCAAATTTGAAAATAAACCATGTTTTTTAAATCATGTTCTAAGGTAGAAAAGCACCTAATTTCAGGTGGTTTTTCAAAAAAGATGCAGTTTGAGTAACTTCAACAAAACAATAAATGAATAAAATAAAATAATAAACAGAAATAAAATAAATTTTAAAAAATTTATATTTTTCTTTTCTCAAACGGGAAGAAAAAGAAAAAAAAATAGAATTTAAACATAAACTCTGAAAAAAAACTAATGCTTTTCAACAAAAAGTTGTTGCACAAAAATAAAAGTAAAATCATAAATAAAAATAAATTATTTTAGTTTTTATTTGGGAAAAAAAAAGAAATAAAAGAAGTGGAAAGATTGAGCTACCATGTAGTTTGAAGAAAGTTTTGGGGTTGAACTCTTTAGGGTCCAGTCCGTCCGTTTCCTCCCAAACCTCCCGTAACTGAGCAACGCTGCCCTGATCAATACAAACATCGGTATCAACATCCAGTCATCGCTTTGCAGACAAACGGCTGGAGATGGCGGTTTCCGCCGCTCACCGGAGCGTTGACTTTAGGATGCTGCCGGTGTTTCTCCTTCAGCTCCTGCAGTCGTTTCTCCTCCTTCTCCCTCTTCTCCTGATCCAGGCCCTTCAGGTACTCCCGCCTCTCGTGCTCCTTCAGCATCTCGTAGCGCTTGAACTCCTCGTGCCTCTCCGCGTCGTAGTTCTCCAAGTCCTTAGTGGCCTGTGATGAGGAAAGAGAAGGAGAGAGGTCAGATGTGACAAACGGAGAACTGGTGAGGTCACTGCTGCAGCTTCTTACGGTGGAGATGAGCAGCTCCAGGTCTTTGGCCTCAAAGGTGTTTTGGTTGTGTGGGTCCAGGTGTTCAAACTGCTTCAGCAACGAGGTGTGATCCATCTGCAGACCTGAACGGTACTAATCAATCAGACCTTATCGAACCCAGATGCAACTCTAAAACTAACTCAGTTCATAGTGGACTAAGAAAACCATGATGTTAGTGTTGCCTCTTCTGTTTTTGATGCTGCCGGTGTTTCTCCACTGTCATTAACAGCAGCTGCGTTTCCATTAACCGTAAAATTACACAAACTGAAATAACAAAAATAAATTTGCTTAATGGAAAAATGGCAACGTAAAAAACTAACTTTTTTTGCACTAAGATAAGGTGATTTTTCAGCCGTATCAAAATCTTTTCTCACATCACATCACATGCTCAACCTCATGTTACTACTGGTGGAAACAACAAAGAAGACAACAGGAAGTGGTACAAGAATGATGGTGTGTTTTTGTTTTTTTCTTGGACATCGTGCAGCTCGCAGATTCACACAGTTCATTCCAACGTGTTGAACCCACAGCGCTTCTGTAAAATCTGCCACATAAATCTGCTCCCAAGTAGATAAATGGCCCTAAATATGTGGGATAATAAATAAAAACAGAAAATCAGCTCACTCTGTGTGTTGGCACTGTCCAGTTTGGCCTTTAGCAGCATCCTGAGGCGAGAAACTTCCTGCCGCTTCAGCTCATCCAGCCGGGTCCGGACATGATGGCCGACCAGGTCCAGCTCCTTACTGAGACGCCCGTTCTGCAGGCAGAGCACAAAACAACGAGCCCAGTTCAGCAGCAACGCTTTGACGGCTTCAAATGGAGTCATGGTGGAATAAACATGTTAGTTTTATATTCCTGGGTTCGGAAGAAAGTTCACCTGGTCCTGACTGGGTTTTAGCATGAAGCAGATAAAGTTTCTTAGACTAAAAAAGCCTTAAAAATTGGCAATTCAATTATAAAAAGCTCTTTAACATAATAAGACTAGGCAAGAAAAACAACATGTCAGCACTGATTTAGTTTAGAAACATCTGGAATAATGTCTGTTTGGAAACTAATTATTTTTAGAAATTGATTATTCTGACAATTAACTGATTAATCAAATTTTAAAAATTGGCTTATTTTGCAGATTTTTCATTTAACCATTTGTATAATTTAAAAATACATTTAGAAAATGCAATCAATTCAAATCGTTTTTTAAATATGTTCAAAGACACATATTTAATTTGATCAATCGTTCCAGGTCTAGTTGAGGCCAAATTATAAGTATTTGCATAACAATTTTCAAACCATTTTACACTGACCTTGATGTCCTCGGTGTTTGCTGTCTGCAGTTTCTCTCTGAAGTGCGGGTCGGTCTCCAGAACCTCAATCACCTCCCGGAGATACCGGTCATAGTACAGACCCGTGTCCTGAAAGACCAGGTGCATGAAGACTGCGGTTACCACCAGCAGAACCCACAGCGAAAGCTCACCTCAGGACATTTCCCCGCGCCTCACCATGTTCTCCTCCTGCACTTCCTGCTTCTGGTCCTGCTCGGCTTCATTTCGTTCGATGGGAACGGACCACACCGCTGCACAGATGAACAGAAGCAGCAGCCAGGCAGGTTTCAAGTTCATCCTCCTGCAAAGAGAACACCAATCAGCTTCTTCTACATGCTAATACAGCAAACACCTGAAAGTTTGGGTCAAAATTCTGACTAAAACCTCAGCTCCAGGTCATCATGCTGCCACCACCGTGTTTTAGAGTGTTGTGTCTTTGAATTTCTTTACCAGACTGGGATGTTTATAAAAAAAATATTTGTTGACACTGTCACCATGTTGTGACTATGAGATAAATCGAAAAAATTGAGCTCCTCTGCCTTCTCATAGTGCCAACTAGAAACAACCAATCAGAGCCAAGAGGCGGGTCTTATTGCTGTCAATCGCAATCTCTTGTGAGGCAGTCCTGAATCCTAAAGCTAGTTATCATAGCCATCAATGACAGTAGATAAACAGTTTTCCTGGAAGGATAAGCGGTTTCTCTGCCATTAGCACATTTAACAGAATACATGAGGTTGATTGACAGCACTAAGACCCGCCTCCTGGCTCTGACTGGTTGTTTGATGTGCATCCAGAAGAGGTGAGCAAGATTAACATACAATTATCCAATTATATATCAATAAGTTTTGTTTATTATTTATCAGATACTGTCCTTTGAAGCTGGGGACAATCCTGTTTTCATTCTTCAGTAAATTATGTACCTTTTTTAGTTATTTATACACACATACATTTGTCACTGTAGGGTTAGCCTTAGGTCATTGTAAGTGTTAAAATATATTAAACATTTTCTAAAAACATTTAATAATTGATCCACGCTTAGCTGTCTGGAGAAACTACATCTGGGCTCTAAGGACTGCTGTAAACGGAGTATTTAGTCGTTAAAATGTCCTTTCAGATGTTTGTTTTTAGGGGTTAAGCTAAACAGCTAAAGCCAGAATAACACGGATGTAAAACTGGGGCGTCACGTAAAACAAACACGGATGTTTCTGCTGCACCGGTCGACAAAAATAGGCGGAAATACATCGGCCACGACTATTTTTTATCTGATTTTAAGCGGATTTTCCTCACAGTTACAGGAGCGGAACAGCCAGAGCGAGTAGCAGGAGGAAGATGTGGAAAAGTCTAGCAAAGTCAACCCACGTAGCCCCGATTTAGCCTCGCTCTTCTTTCTCAAATATCCAGTTGTAACTGGAACTTTAATCTAAATTAGAACCACAGTTAAAAACAAATCAAGTATCGTCACATAAGACACTACAAACCTAATTTCTTACCGCATGTGTAGTTTTAAAATCCACGAATCTGTTTTTGCCCGGATATGAAGCGCGTCACGCGAATGCAGCACAATTTCAACGTGATGTCTTCACGTAAATACGGAAATAACAATTATAGATGTTGTCTATTATATCAGTGTCAATAATCTTTGTAATAATTGGCTTTGTTAAACATAAATATACATTAATCGACGCAGAATTTATTATAGTATTAAATAATCCAATATTTATATTTAAGTTTTGTCAAATCTAGGTTATCTGGTTGTGAAAAATCCTGACGTTTAGAAATACGAGGATGTCATCATCACGCGAAGGCATCACTATTTTCTCCCAAAAGATGTACGGAAAGCAATTTGTATATTTAATTTAAATTACATCCAAACAAATTTTGAAGGCAAACAAAATAACGACAACAGCGTATATGTTACCTGTTAGCGTCATAAATGATCACATAGGTAAATAAAACACTGAAACAGATTGTTCGTGCAACATCACTGCTATTATTTGCCGTCTTATTTTAATTTCTTCTAATTACTTTGTTGCCATTTTTCTATGCACAAAAATACATATGTTGTACATATATTTGTATTATTATTCTACTCAGTTGTACGTTTATTTTTGATCTGAGTATGTTATTTTTAATAACAATCTAACATTTCTTTTCTTGCAACTTTATTATTTTTCTCTTTTTTTGCATTTTTGAAGATGCATCCCTTCATTGATCTTTATCTCGCTGCTGGTACACCTGAATTTCCCCCACTGTAGGACAGTAGCTCAAAATTTTAACAAAAATGTTGATAAACTGTGAAACATCTCCTTGAGAGGGAATAGAGAGTTTATTTTAACATTTTATGAGAAAATTCCAAGATTATTTCCGTTCCATATCCTTGATATCAAGAGTAATTTTCCTCCCCTTTTTCAATGTCTTAAAAATATATTTATTGCCATTTTCTTCTATTTTTCAAAAGCATAAAGTTATGGCAAATCATAATAAATTAACACCAAAGAAGAGTGAATTGCACATGATTATAAATAAAGACATAAATATGAAACATCAAATCAACACCAATGCATACAATAAAATTAACATACATAACTGGCACATAACATAACATACATGGCACATGGTGCACTGCTCACAAATAAATAAGACATAAAATAAATTAGGACATGTTAAGCTCTTAATAGATTTATATCAGTTTCACTGATATATTTAAACTGTTTGCTTGATTAAATGTTTAGAGATCAATCTCTCTCATGTCAGTGGGCGTCCCGGGCCTTTCGTTCTCCACCTCCTCGTCCTTCTCAGTGGGACCGGGCTGCAGTCCGCTCTGCAGCCGCTGCCTGAGGGCAAACTCGATCATCTCACAGTAGCACTGCAACACCGCCTGCAGGGCAAAACACACAAAACACATCACTTTAAACACAAAGATAGAAAAAACATCTCTTCAGAAACGACAAACAAAAATATGACTTTAAAAACAACCATCAAAAAAGCATTACTTTGACAACAAAACAAAATGTTACTTTAGCAACAAACTAAATAAAAAGTACTTTCCAAACCAACTAGCAAACAAAAATGTGACTTAAAACAAACAAACAAAAAAAACCCATTACATTAAAACAGTCAATATTACTCCCACCAAACATTTTAATACAGGATCAATGTAAGGAGTTCTTACCGGATCCGTCTGGCACAGCTCGGCCAGCGTCTCGCTCATGGCGGCCAGCTGAGGCGACGCCTTGCTGACCAGACCTCGCAGTGCACAGTTCAGGGACGCTGCAGCAATAAGTGAGGGAGGGGCTCCCAGAAAACGGGAGTCACAGACGCAGAGGGCGGCCAGGGTGTCGCTGTGCCGCCTCAGCATGGAAAGCAGCTCAGACTCTCCTCGTTCCTCCATGGAGGAGAGAAAATGTGGCAAGAAGTCCTGAGGAGTCACTGCTGCCGAGTCCCAGCGCAGCGCGGCGAGAACGACGCGCTCCATCTCCTGATGGACCAATCAGAACCAACCAATCAATAAACCAAGCAGCCAGTAAAACATCCAACCAACCATCCAACCAGTGAAACATCCAACCAACCAGTAAAACATCCAACCAACCATCCAACCAGTGAAACATCCAACCAACCAGTAAAACATCCACCATCCATCCACCCACCCTCAGGTCTGAAGGCTGGAAGCTGAACTCGGCGGCCGAGCAGAGGGCGTCAGCGGTGACGGTTTCACACTCTGTGAGCTTGGAGGCGATCAGGATGCATCCTGCAGCCAGACAGAACGGTGAGACGGGTAGGGACAGGTAGGCAGACAGGTACCTGTCCATCAGGGAGACAGACAGCGGGAAGACGGCCTCGTCGCATCCACAGTCACAGCACACCTGCACAGGAGAAAGGTCAGCTTTCAGTCACAGGAAGCAAAAAAAACTACGGATAAAAGAATTCCAAGAATTCAGAAAATTAAACTAATTTTCTGAGATCAAAGTTAGAATTCAATTCAATTGGAAGATCAATTCAGAAAAATTCAGATTAAAGTCAG
The DNA here is from genome assembly GCA_911649635.1 of Poeciliopsis gracilis. Classification (NCBI taxonomy): domain Eukaryota; kingdom Metazoa; phylum Chordata; class Actinopteri; order Cyprinodontiformes; family Poeciliidae; genus Poeciliopsis; species Poeciliopsis gracilis. Next base: position 2,896,769 of record CAJVRI010001527.1, read on the forward strand.
AATTGTATATTTTTCCACCAGTGGCTCTAATCCACTTCCATGGAAACTCTCTATTTGAAAGTTAGGAAGTGGGCCATCAGAGAGTTTCCCACCTCCAGGGCCCACTTGGCGAGCTCCTCCCGGCGCTGTGGATCCCGCTGGATGAGCGTGACGTAGAGCATGGAGGGCATGTAGCGCTTCTCCAGGTGGAGCAGCCTCTGGACCACTCGATGCCCCGACACGGAGGGGTCCCAGCGGGCTCGGAGCTGAGGCGAGCCCCTGGAGCCGCTCTGGCCTCCAGGTAGGAACGGCCGACATGAAGTTAAAGTTTCATCATCATGTTTTATGGCACCGAGCAATAAATAAGAGAGGCAGTTGTAAAGTTACACAGCCAAAAATAAACAGCAAAAATTTGGGTCATTTAATAAAAATGGAAGCTCATTTTTCAAAGTCATATCTTCACCATGAAGTTCATGCTAAATATGTAGTAAATGAACTAAATATTTAGTTATGAAGCTAATATTTAATTAGCACACAAAATATTGAGTTGGAAAACAATATATTTAGATTCAATTTAAACATTTTATTCATATACTAAAGATTCTGTTAGCAAGCTACATGTTCAGTTTATAAACTAAATATTTTGTTAATATATGGATGGAATATAATTAGCTTCAAGCTAAAAATGTGCTCCAACTAAATAAATATTATATTACGTTTGTATGGTAAATATTTAGTTTGGAGCTAAATATTTAGTTGACTAACAAGATATTTAACCTACTAACTAAATATTTAGCTCCAATCTTAATATCACATTAACAAACAAAATTTGTAGTTTAACTAGACATTTAGTTGAGCATAATTAAGGCTAATAAATTGTTTATAGATATGTTATCAATGCTAACACTTTATAAATCATTAATAACTGTTTATTATGCACAAATTAAGAGTGAGAAGGAGGCTACAGTTATAACTTTATATATAGCTGATAAAAAGTTTATAGATATGCTATTGATGCATACAAACACTTTTTAAATCATTAATAACAGCATTAATTAAGGATGAGAATCAGATTATGTGCTAAAAATGTGTGTTTGGCAAGAAACTGGTAAATTTTGCCTTAATTAAGCATAATAAGTGTTTATTAATAAATAATAAGCGGTTATTAATGCTTTATAAAGTGTTTAGAGATAAATTACTATGTATTAGTCATCTATAAGGGGAGTCTTGTTGTAAAGTGGTAACTATAACCCATTATAAGAAATTTATTGCGATAATTGATAAATGATAAATGATAAATATCCGCCCCTACCTAGAGGTTCACCCTGATCCTCCTTTGACTCCTCACACCAAAGAGACACAGGAAACGTTTGGTCCATCTGCTGGGGAAACACTTCCAAGACGAAAAGAAAGAAATGTGGAAATCTGGAAGTTTGGAAAGATGTTGACAACTCTTCATCACTCCTCACTTCTCTCCCAGAGTTTTATACCATCAGGGAGAAAAACGGAGGGAGTGACGGAAAGGAGGCGTGGGCCTTCATGAGCGACAGAATATAATAGGAAGAAACAATACGGTCTGCTCAACAGGTGGGGAGAAGGAGACGGAGAGCGAGGGGAGGAGCGAAGAGGAGCAGACAAGAGAGGGAGGGGTGACCGCAGGGAGAGAGCAACAGCTTGTCGTCGACGGTGAAAGAGAGAAGGAAGGAAAAGCAAAGAAAAGGTCATCTCCAGACTCTGACAATGGGCATGGATGACAAAAGGTGCCGGGTGTTTGTTTACAACGTGAGGGAGACGAGAAACACGTCGAACGCCGGAGGGGTTGATGGATGTCTCAAATATTCCCAAATCCCAAAAAAAGGTTAGTCTGACTATCAGACTGGAAAGCTGTGAAACTTATCCATCAAAAATAAACGTAACGAACAAAAAACATTTAACCTCTTTGGTCCAAATTATCATTCCCTAAAGCAAATAAAAGAGGTGAAAAATAAAAAGTCTTTTCTATCTAAAACAAACAAATCAGGTTGGAATTTTAAAAAGAATAAACCATCCATCCATCCATCCATCCATCCATCCATCCATCCATCCATCCATGCATCCATCCATCCATCCATCCATCCATCCATCCATCCATGCATCCATCCATCCATCCATCCATGCATCTTGGTTTTAAGGTGGACAGTGATTTTAAATTGGACAGCCAAATTAGAGCTGTGGTTAAGTCCAGTTTTTATCATTTGAGGCGATTGGCATCAGTGAAATCTTTTCTTTCCAGGCAGCATTTTGAAACAGTGATCCATGCTTTTATTTCAACTCGACTAGATTACTGCAACTCTCTATATCTGGGAGTCAGTCAGTCTCTGCTCTCACGTCTGCAACTGGTTCAAAATGCGGCTGCACGACTTTTAACAGGAACTGGAAAACGAGAGCATGTAACTCCTGTCCTGGCCTCACTTCACTGGCTGCCTGTATATTTTAGGATCCATTTTAAAATTCTTATGTTTGTTTTTAAATCACTACATAATCTTGCCCCAGTTTACCTCACTGAGCTTCTTCACCCTTACATACCTTATCGGTCTCTCAGGTCTGCAGACCAGTTGCTCCTGGAGGTACCGAGATCTAGAAGGAAGCTCAGAGGGGACAGGGCTTTCTCTGTCGTGGGTCCTAAGTTATGGAATGGCCTGCCTTTGCAGGTTAGAGAGGCCCCTTCACTGTCCACTTTTAAAGCTCGTCTTAAAACACATCTGTTTAACTTGGCTTTCAACTCCAGCGAGATCTAGTTTTATATTGTATGTTTGTTTTAAACTGTGAGTTTTAATTTGTTTTTATTGTGTACAGCACTTTGTATCAGCTGTGGTTGTTTTAAAGTGCTTTATAAATAAAGTTGGTATGGTATGGTATGGTATCCATCCAACCGTCCGTCCGTCCATCCATCCATCCATCCATCCATCCATCCATCCATCCATCCATCCATCCATCCATCCATCCATCCATCCATCCATCCATCCATCCATCCATCCATCCATCCATCCATCCATCCATCCATCCATCCATCCATCCATCCATCCATCCATCCATCCATCCATCCATCCATCCTCTCCTCTCAGTATGTCCAACAGAGGAGCAGGTCAATGAGCCGCATTGTCTCCCTTAACAAATCAGTGTCAGACAACCTTCTGCCTGCTGCTGGCTGAGCAAACACACTTCACACACACTTCACACACACTTCACACACACACAGACACACGCAGTCCCCCGGGAGCCCTCTAAGAGCCACAATGGGGTCACGCTCACCAGCAGAGATCCAGATTGCATTTGACACAGTCATTACAGGTGGCTTTTCAGCTTTTCACACATTTAGGAGCTCAATGGCGGCTCGAGTTTCAAATGGGAGTTAAATGGAGGGATGAGCTGACATCACGCAGCAACTTGATTTCAGCTGAGCATCAATTATTCATGTTGTTTTAACAAAACAGGGATACGCTCCTTTAACTGTGTCTGAACAAGCATGGCTGCTTCTGTCTGAGTTTGTCTGGAAATTCACACATTTTAGGAGCAAATTTTAAACATTTTGATCAAACTTTATTTCTAAATATGTTTAAAAAAACATATAATTTAATTTCAGGCAGACTGTGTTTTCACTTTCAAACTGTTACAAACCAGATTTATTAAAAAACATTTTGCTTGCTTCCTTTTAATAATGCACAGAATATTTACAGAACAACTTAAATTGAAATCTTCAGGCAGAAGAATAAAGAAAATGATTGTTATTTAAACAAAAACAAAAAGCGAAGATGGAGAAAACCTTAAATAATTAGCTGAAAACAAAACGCATAAAAACAAGCGTTATGAAATTGATACTGCGTATTGTTATTTTGATCCAATATCAAGTAAATACAAATTCAGTATTATCAATTCCAATACTTTTTATTATTTAAATGTGACATATCAACAAATGTCTGACATTTAGGCATTTTATCTACTTTAATAACATATTTACATAGTAAGCAGAAACAATTAAAACAACAAATTTGTGGGCAAATTTTGCTAAATAAAGTGTAAAATATACAATTTGAGATCAAATCAAAGCAAAAATCTTTTTTACAGTAGAGTTGAGAAACTAAATTCAAAAAATACTTAAATATCTGAAGTAAATCTGAAACTAACATATCAATCTTGTCATGATTGATCAGATACTGACTTATCCTTGATATTATCAATAATTTGGATTGATTTTTGTTTTTATTCTCCAATTAGTCCATACAAAACAAACATTAGTCTGGCAAACAGAGATGTTGATCTACAGATGAGTGAAAATCACAAATAACAACAAACTAACCAAAAATAAGAAAAAAAAACATACAAAATAAAACTGGATACATTTAAGATAAAACATAAAACAGAACCAAGCATCACTAAAAACCCTGAATTGTTTGACATGTGTGTTGGGATGCATTTTTCATTTCTCTGGGCAGTTATGTTCTCATTTATATAACTATTATTCTTTGTTTCAATTAATCAAGGTCAGATATTTTGAGTAAAAATGAGAGAGAGGAAAAAACAATCCAGAAGAAGGAATAAATAAGCAAATAAATGAAAGACAATTAAATAACTTGAATTTCATGACACTTTTGAATTTTCTAATGAGACCAAACAGATCTTCTGTAAGAGATCTAGCATGTGTGCAAGATTTTGTAAATATTCCACCAGTACTAAAAAAATTGTGATGTTTCCATTAAATAACAAATTAAAATCACATGTGAAAAAGTTTGTTCACGCTTTAAGTCATTAAAAAACATAAGGCTCCAAACACTTCCTGTGGTCTTCCTCTTCTTGGTTTTTGTCGGGAGCAACATCCGGTTACTGATCATGTGTCTCGTGTGATGAGAAAAAAGTGCTTCTATCGCAGGTTTTTGAGAAACATATACATTTCTGTATGGCCAAAAACTTTTTCATTTATCGAAAAACAACAGATTTTTCAAAATTGCCATGTTTCCATTAAGCGGATTTGTTTTCAAGATGTCAAATTGTGTAATGATCTGGTCAATGGAAACTAAGCTCATGATAATCCTCCAACATTTACTCAGTTGTAGAATTAAGGAGATTATATTATTGGGTTTAAAGCTGTTGGCAGGGCCTTTGAGCTGAAAGCAGATTGAGTTTGAATGAAGGACAGGGTGAGGGGTTTTTAGGGGCGGAAAAAGAGCGACAGACCGTCCACTTGTTTAAGCGGCCTCCTAAATTCATACGTCGCAGCTGTATTCAAACATGGCGGATGGAGCGGGTGGGAGACGGAGAGGAGCCAAAGGAGGAGAGGAGCGGGTCCTGAGAAGGAGGCGTGGTGGCCCGCCCCTCATTTTCCAGCTCATTTCCCGGGACAGAGAGGAACAGAGCTCCCATTTTACCTCCAACAGACACCTGCTGGTCGCTGGGGGAGGAGAGGGAGCCGGATGGGAGGCGCAGGTTTAACCAGTTACAGCGCTGATTAAAATGTTGTCTTACCCATTTTATTGCGCTTTCAAATAAATCATGAACAGAAGTGCGAGGAGGATTAAAATTGTTCTCAAGTAAGGTAGAGTTCGGAAGTAACTAACTTTCTGGAAAAAATGCGTGATGTGAAAAATAAGACACGTTCTTGAACAACTTAGTGTATTTATGTAACGTAACACAGATAACTTGATGCTAGCGAGTGCTAGCTACCGCGCTGTCCGTTAGTGACGTGCGGATGGATACTGAAATATTGATACTTCCGATACCAGACCTTTATGCTTTAAGATCGATTCTCAAATCCAAGTATCAATGCTTTCAGTACTTCAGCAATTCGAGATAATGTATCTTAACAAGAGCGCGTTAGAAAGTAATTAAATTACTGAAATCTTGCCGACATGAGACAGGGTTGATGGGAACTGCTTTTTCTTCCCCATGGTAAGTATGTAAGGCGTAATGACGTAATACGTAAGGACGTAATGGTGGGGTCATTAGACACAATGGTAGACCATTAAAGAAGTCATTTCATTTTAGTAGTTCTTACAAATTAAACGAATTTATTTCAGTATGGTTATTATTTTACTGATGGGATTTATAAAAATGTACAATCTTTCATTTATTATGGAAATTCTCTAACTCACCCAAAAGTATGCTTCATTTGCCTTCTCTTTTTCTTTCAAAGTGACATTTAAATAATTGAATTTCCCTTCTTCATTCATCCATCTGAATCAGTCCTATTGACAGTGAACCAGCTCCACATCATGATGCTGCCTTCACCATCCTTGGCTCTTGAGAATGTTTACATCATTAAACAAGTTTTAAGTCAGACATAGACACCCTAAGAAAATACATAATACATTTGTTAAGAAATACCTTTAATATTCTTGTTCTCCTCTTTCTCTGGAGAATTGTTTTAACTGAGCTGCATTGGACTTTTGGAGTAGAACAAGCCCAATTACAGCTTTTCAACTAGATTCAAGTCCATACTTTGACTAGGGCTTTCCAAACATTACTGCTTTCAGCTACTTAGAAAATAACCTACTGGTTTACTTTTGACCACTTTCCTGCTGCACAAACCACCATATTTGCTAGTTTCATTTATAACAGACGTTCTTGCTTTACTTTACGGGGGTTTCCTGGATTATATTTTCACAAAGATAAATAATAATACACACATAAAAACCTTTGCTTGGCTCAGTCTGATTTAAACATTTATTTTATAATGCAATAATTGCTTGTTACAGAAAGTTTTAAAATAAAACTATGCAGAGTGAAAACTGTAAGGCATGCAAGAAACTTTGCATAGGTCTAGAATGGAAACATGTAGCGCTAACACAGGCCTGCCAGTTAGTTACCGTTCTTCTTAGCTTTTCAGCTACATTGGGGGAAAAAAAGGAAACACTTTCATTTAAAGGAAATTAACAGGAAACTGTTTCATAATGAGTAACAGACAGCATCAAATGGGAAAAAGAAAAACAGAAACAAGGGACAGAAAAAAAAAAGACTAAAAATAAAACACTGCATGTATGGGTAGAATGGTCACAGAGCGCCCCCTGCCTCTGAAAAGCCATAACAACAGTCTTTATATTTGTTAATGTTCACTTCATGTATAAATATCTTGAGCAGCTGAGGTGAGGTTTAAGGGCTGGAGGGAACGTGGGACGAAGCAGCGCCTCCCTCTGCCTGACCCAGGAGGGCTTCGCTCTCGCTGCTCTGGGAGTCTGGGCTTTCCTCCGCCGGGCTGGGCGGGCCGCACAGACCCAACACCTGCTTCACCTGACGGGGAAGATCCTGCAGGGGACAATTATAACACTAAATCTACTGTTGCAGAAATAAAACTGATCAAATACTGCATGGTTCTGGAGTATCATGGCCAGACGTTTAAAAAATGTAAATATAAGAATGAAGTAGTAATATTAGAATAAAGTTGTATTAATGCGAGAAGAAAGTTGGAATATTACAAGAATAAAGTTTTAGTAATACAAGCAAAAATCATAAAGTGAGAATAAAGTAATTTTGTTATCCAAAATGGCATCGTAATATTCCATTTACTGGAATAAAGTTGTAATAAAGTCATACTAATATGAGAATAAATTTGTAATATTACCAGAATATTTTTTTTTACGAGACACAAAAAACTAAAAGTTTACTTGATTCTCAACAATTTGAGAAATCTGACAAGTGTGGTGTGTATTTATTCTCAGCCTCTCTGAGACAACACTACCTCTTAGTTGACTTCACTATTTTGATTGCAGTGGGTTTTATTTACTTTTTTTTTTTTTGCATAAAACTCCACAAATTATAGTACCTATAAAAAGAGCAGCTGTTTACTGGACGACAACCTGTGCAGTTTTACTCACTTTGCAGCCAACAAGCTGCCGGTAGATGGCCTCCGCGTCCAGCAAGACGCTCTGCAGGTCCAGCTTCATCGTCAGCTCGTTAATATGCTGCAAACCAGTCAGGAGAAAAAACGTCAAATTCAAGCACGTTTCAAGCATTTCAAAGATAAGTTTTCAAACTTTTCCAGCATCACTTTGGAGAGGAAAACCTTAGAAAAGAACTAAAGAAGGCAGTTTTAATTCACTAATGAACATGAAATTGGAAATTGCAAGAAAATATCCAAAGTTTTAAAAGTAACCTCAGAAATTATTCAGAAAAAATTTGGACATTCCTAAATTTCAAAAGTCTACATTTGAAAATTTTTCTATAAAATTTCTGAAATTAATTTTAAAAATTTCTGGATTTTTTTCAAGCAAATTTTCAACTTTTAGTCTCAGAAATTTCCTTGTTTTTTTTTCTTGAAAATTTATGAGATAAATCTCAAATTTTTGATTGGAAATTAACTCCTTTTATAAAAATCAACAAAGGCCAAAATACACTGTCATATTCTACAAAATATCCAAACAATCCAAACAAATTGTGTTAAAATAAAGGACCTTTCTGCTCAAATTAAACGATTAAACACAAACTATAAGAAAACACCCCCCAAAAAATGTTCTGGCTACGTTTTCTAGCATTTAGTGAATATAAATAATTTTGGGGATTCTAACGAACCTGAAACAAGAAAATTTTATTATGATTTAACTTCAGACGCTGAGATTTTTCAACAGTTAATAACGTTTTACAAATTTAGGCTATTAAATTGCACTTTATTACAAAACTGTGCAGTTTGAATGTCAAACATTTTCAAGGACTTTATGCAGAAATCAAAAACCTAATTGAATCCAAGGATTTTCCAGGATTTCCAGCACGGTACCCTGGAATCTGTAACTACCGTTTGACTATTAGCGATGGCGACAGCTGACCTTGAGGATGGTGTTGAAGTCATGGTCGGAGCCGATCAGCTCCCCTCGCTGCGACTCGAGGATGGAGCAGGCGATCAGCAGGTGGAAGTTGTCACACGGGAGTTGAGTCCAGAGAACCTGGAGGACAAAACATGCAAACAGGAAGCAGTTTTAGCTTTTAATCTGGAGTTTGATTGGCTATGCAGCTCAGAGGTTCAGGTTTTAAAAATGTATCATGCTGTGCTGATTTATCACCAGTTTATCCGTAGTTGTTTATTTTTTACCAGTTATGAGGAGGCACGGTGGGAAAGCCTCAAACTGCGGAAGCTATTCAGGTTGTTGCTGGGTATCCAAAGAACGAATGCGTTGCTAGGTAACCAAAGAGTGAGTGAGTTGGTCGATTCCACCAACCTTACTTACCTAGCTGTCAGCTAAAGCCTTTCCTCTGAGAGTCTTTGTGACTTGATGATTTTGGCCCCTGTTACAAAAGGCTTTGACACCCTGATCTAAACCAAGCCAAAGCTGATGTAAGATTTTGATTAAATGAAAAATTAAGCTAACTTTTAATGACTTGAAATATATTTGATCTATTTACGAAAGTCTCACCCTAAAATTTTTTAAAAAAAAAGTTTGCATCTGCATCAACTGTCTGTGAATACAACATTTCTGAATGGTTGTCTGAGGCCAAACAAAGTCATTCACAGGGCTACAAATTACCCAGTTGTGCCTTATTCTTTCCCATTCTGGATACGTGATATCTGAAGACAACCAGCTGTATTCTTTTGCTCCCACTTCATACAATAAATCAGGCTACTACTATGAAGAAAATTTGAATATTTGGTTCCGATCTGACACTCACCTCCCACAATGTGAGGATGTCTTCAAAGGAAAACTCCCTCTTGAACCAGATGAGCAGCCAGCGGAAACAGAAACAAAGCGAGCCGCTGTCCTGTGAGTCTGAGCGACAAAAATAAGATGTTCAAAGATCAAAACATCTTTAATGTTTTAATAAATAATAAAGGAAATTTCTCTAAAATATAGATATTTGCAGCAGCTGATTTGCGCTTAAAGTCTTATCACCATAATATGAGGCATTTATTGTAATACTGATAAAACAAAATGTTTACAACTTCTTTTCCGTCTCTTTAAGGCAGCTGTATATCACTGCAAAGCAAACATAAAATACTGCCCTGCATTGAACCATATTTTTATATTAATTGATGCTATAATAATTATTAATTATGATTGATCAAACATCTAATAATCAACTACTACATGAGTAGCTAATTCATGTAGTAGTTGATTATTTGAGTAGTTAAAAATAGAGCACAGCAGCACCACTTACTACTATATCTATTTTTTATTTTTAGCCATTCTTTTTCAAATCACTTTGAGTAGGCGTAATTTGAAATGCACTATACATTTTTTTAATATTGAATATTAGATGGCATTTTTGTAAAAACCGTTGGCCTCCACCAACGGTTGCCGTGGAGCCGGTCTCCACGGCAACGAACCGTTGGCGGAAGCTAGCTAGCAGACTGAGGTAAGGAGATTATTTTCTCTCGAAAACATCTCATTTGCACAGTTACTACGAGGAGGAATGTTTTAATCACTGTGAAATTTTCCTGCACGTGTCTCATTTGCGTGGCGACGGCAAAGCATCGCAATATTGAAAGAAATTTCAAACACGTCACACATCGAGCTAGCATGCTAAATACCCACCGGGCAGCGCGATACGAGCCCGGAAGTTAAAGGCAGTTTTGAGCAAATCTGTTTTTTTTTTATTCTTCTGAGTTCAGTAAGTGTTTAAGTAAAAATCTGAAAGTTGATTTTATGCTACATTATTGATCATATTTGCAAAAATGGTGCACGCAATGTTGTAAAACTGATCATTTGTAAACCTAAATACTTGCCGAGATTGATAATATTGCATATTGATATTTATCTGTTTCCTAAATTGTTCAATCGTTGTTATTTATTGCGATAATTAACACGACCCATGTTTTTGCATTGATTAATATCATTAATCAGTAGTAATATAGAATTAAAAGTAAATTGAGCAAATTTGTAATGTCATAAGTGTGTTGTCAACTGCTAGCTTTTGCATTAATTGGTACCCAAAGAGTCGCACCAAGTTTCGAACAGATTAGTGAACCCTGCTGTCATGGAACCAATCATAGAAAACATGGTATAAATCACAGTTTTTAGGGTTTTCTATCAGCTTTTTTTTCAAAGGCTAACTGAACATTTTGGGCTCTAGGTAAGTTTTATTAACTCAACAGAAGGTAAAAATGGTTCTTTGGGTTGTAAAGGTTGTAGTTTAATAGTATTGTTTGCTTTCTTCCCTTTTTTTTTTTTTTTGTTTAAACCTATTTTTCTCCAAATATTTGCCCCAGGACTGACCAGAACTCAATGTGCTACCAGGCTGCCCAGTTTGACTGGGAGAATGGCAGCAGAACTAACCCAGGAAGTCGCACAGCTCTGGGTCCAGAGCCTTCAGAAGAATGCTGAGCTGAAGGAGCTGCTGCTTCATGGCCTCCTGTGACTCCTCAAAGTTCTGGTGCTGCAAAAACACAACGAGAAAAAAAATTCAAGGATGTACTTTCCAAACACACCACAAAGTCAACAACAGCATTGAAGGCATAATGGAAACTTATTAGTACAAAATGTCAATAAAACCAAAGGAATATTTCAAAACACAAACATTTTGTGGAAACTGAGAAAGGAAAAGGGAAAGTTCTCAACTTACCACCAGGTCCATGAAGCCCGTCAGGCACCAGAAGGACTCCACCTCGTTTTGAGTGACAAACAGGATCGGAGAGAGGAGGTCGCTCATCCCCTGGACATAACCTGGATCATGATCAAAGTGTCACCATCAATAACAATAACTAGAATTAAAAGGGTCCGGCAAAGTGTATCAATTGGACCTGAATCAGGCATTCCAGTGCTGAAAATTCATAACAATGCCAACATTAGCTAAAAGGCTGCTACTGTCTTTAGATGTAAGGCTAATGTTTGCACTGTACATGCTACTGCTAGCATGTACAGCATGATGACTGTACCAGTATCATGTGGGGAATCACCATCATGTTGACAAACATTGGCCAAATCCATTAATATTTTGGTTTGCTTGAATTCTGTCAACAGGATTACTTACATGTTGAAATAAGACAGAACTAACTTACAAGTAACTTTTGAGCAAAATATAAGAGCTTGTTTTAAGTAAATAATTTCTTAATATTGATTTAAAAAGTACTAGTTCCACTGGCAAATTATTTCAGGTGCACTAAGATATTTGCACTAGAAATTAGCTGAAAAACACTTTGTAAGATTTGATGTTTTTGCAGTGTAAGGGGATTGGACAAAATTCTGCAGAGTTGCAGTGACTGGTCAGAAAAAAAAGTCGAAACGTTGGATTAATAGTTGCAACATCTCAACTTCTAGGAGGGATTACACAACAGCAAATCTACAACAAAATGACTGAAAAAGTAAAGAATCAAGGGGATGCAATGGTCTAGTCATTCCTGCATCACTAAAAATTCTTCCATTTTGATCAGAATGAAGGAATTTGTCCTGTCAGAAGGTAAAATGCGATCCGTTCGTTCATAAAAACACACCGAGATCAAAGTTGTACATGCAGTACGTCATCAGAACGTCGTGGAGCAGAGTCAGGCCTGGATTGTCGTTGCCGGAGAAGAACGTGTTGTTCCTGTCCGTCCTGTTGACGTCCCGCTCTGTGGAGGACAGCAGGACAAAGAGTCAGGAATCTGCTGTAGGGCTCATACAACAAAACAAAGAGATGTTTTATTATTTGGCGACCTATCAGGCTCCTGTAGCCTCTGAGAAGGGAGTTCCTCATCTCCTGCTCTTCACTCACAGACTTCCACTGCACCTTCATCCTGAAGTACTCGTCCCTGCAAATGAGACGAAAGATGTCTTCGTCCACAGTCTGAAACGATTCATTGTGATAGACCCAGAACTGCAGCTAACAATTATTTTAATGGTTGAGTGAATATTTTCTAATACTAAATTGGTTGACAGTTATTTCAATAATAGATTAATCATGATTAATTAATGAATCGTTTCATTATTCTTGATGATTGATTAATCGGATTAAAAAAATAGCACATTTGCATACATTTCATTCCAGCCTTTTTATGCAATATAAATAAAACAAAAATGCAAATAAAGCATTGTTTATCTGCAGACGCATCATTTGCTAAAAATGATCAGTTATTCACTTAAGGATGTGAATAAATAAGAAAACGTTCTTTTTCTTATTTAAGAAAGGAATTTAATTGTTTATGTGCGTCTTTTAATATTGTATAAGAAGGCTTAAGTGAAAATCTGCAGAATGTCCCAATTTTATTTATTCGATTATTCATCAGAATAATTGATTAATCATTATTTGAGAGCACCAACGTTTTTACTCGAAGAATTTCCTCTCTTTCCTTTGAGGTGCTCTTCCACGGATAAAAACCAAGGAGGAATTTCCACACTTCTTTCCTGAGGTTTGGAGCGATGCCCTGCAAGGTTTAGGAACATTTAGCTCCAGTAACGATTCAAATGAACAGCCTTTTTTTACTCTTTGTCCTGTCGTACCCCTCTGAACACCAGGTCTTTGACTTTCTCTGGGTCGTTCACGCGGCCTTCGGAGTCCAGGAACGCCTCCCACTGGTCCAGAGCTCGTCCTCGAGTAACTTCTGGCCTCGGACCGAGCTCCACGCCCTGCAAGGGGAAGAGCAGCCACAAACACCAGCAGCTCACACCTGTTCACGTCTCCGACTCTTTGCCGCAAAAACACAGAATCTACCAAGTATTTTTATGCAAATATCTTAGTACACTTAGTATACTAATAGAATAAAGTCATAAAATTATGAGAATAACATCATAAGAGAACAAGGCATAGGGCTTTGAGAATAAAGTTGAAATAATATGGTAATAAAGTATAATATGCTAACAATAAACTATTATTTTGTTGCAATAATAAAATAGCAGGACTTCTATTGCAACAACACATTATCAGTAAAACTAACCTGTCTAAATCCAGCTCACGTTGAATATGTTGAGAAAAACGTAGGAAAATTTGAGAAAAAAAAGTCATAATATTACCAGAATAAAGTAAAAAAATAACATGAGAATAAAGTCAGTATCAATTTTAAGAAAATTAATTTTCCTTTAAAGAAAATAATTTTCTTAAAATTAGCAGTTTATTTTACTGATAATTTTGTGAAATAATATAGTAGTGCAACTATAACTTTTTATATTTAGGAAATTATTGACTAACATCAAGCTCCTGTATCTTGCTGAAAAGTTACTAATTTACTTATTTCAGGTGCACCCAGATATTTGCACTAGAAGCTAGACCAAAATTACGTGGTAAGATTTTGTCTTTTTGCAGTGTGCCGTGTTGTTTTGCGTCTTTTTCTTACACAGGTGATGAGCTCAAACCCGGGCTCGTCATCAGACTGTGACGGCCGACCCGGATCCCGAGCGCTCTGCGTCACAGCGGCCTCTGGTGGCCGGAGGGCAGCGCGGAAGAAGTTGGTCACCTTGGAGAATCCCCCAAACGTAGTGGCGTACGGGTCGTGAATGAACCTCTGCTCCAGTTGGAGAAACAAAACGTTACTGAAAAATACAAAACGTTTGCCAAACTCAAGACATCGGGAGATGATCCTGAACGTACTGTGACGATATCGGAGCCATCATCCAGGATGTGCAGTTTGTCGAAAGATGGACCAAAATCAGCTGAAGACGAGTCGCGTGGGTAGGCGAGGAAGAGGCGTCCGTCAACAGGTGACCTGATGATGAAATATAAACCATCTGTATTACAAATCGTCGCGGCAGAAAGTACGACTACTGCTACAGTGCTGGCCACACTCACTGGTCCAGGACGATGTAACGGTGGAGAGCCCGCAGAAGTTCCCTGGTTCCGCCTCTGTGGAAGTGCAGAGGGGGAAGCGGGTGTCCTCCTCTGCTGGTCAGCACCATGAAGTTCCGACCCAAAGAGAAGCGGGCCCTCCGGAGGGAGTAGAGCTCCGACAGAGGCAGGGAAAACGCCCACTGACCTGTGGGACAAAATTAAAATTCAGAAACACTTTATTTAAGGGAAATTAAATGTTTTTGTAACTCATTAATTTAGATTCTTTAAGGAGTTATTGAAGATCATGCGATCAGCAGGAAATGTCTTCTGCAACAGTCTGTAGAGCACTGAGTCTGAAGAAGCCTCTGACTGAAGATGCTCTGCCTTCCTATGACAGTCCCATGAAGGGGATAGTCAGGGTTGTCCATAATTTTCTTGTTCCTATGAAGAATCCTTCTTAGCATTATCATCTCCAGAGGTTCCACAGTTATGCCCAGAACAGAACCAGAACAGAACCAGAACAGAACCAGGCTTCTTTGTCAGGCTGCTGAGCCTTTTTAAGTCTCTGCCTCTGATGCTGCTGCCCCAACTGATGACGTCAGAAGAGATGGCGCTCTCAACAGACTTATGGAAGATATGCAGCGTTATTAAGAAAATGGCTGCTTATCAATTAATCATTGTTTGATCAATAACACCAATCAGATCTAGATTAATGTATTAATCTATAGCTCGCATTCGTAGCTATAACTGTAGGAAGCAGGAAGTAAAACCTGAGTCTTTCACGGGGGCGTGCTCGCGATCTTTCTTCACGGTGCTGATCACCGCCCAGTCAGGCTCATACCCAGGGTCAAAGTTCGTGTCCTCCTCACCTCCCTCACCATCCTGATTAGAAACAGACAAATTAACAATTATTAGAACAAATACAAACATTTCTGAGATTTTTTGCAGATATTCTGTTGACCTTTCTGTAGAGGACTGCAGGCGCATTGCGACCCTCGTCCTCTAGGGGGCTCCACTCTAAAGCAGGCTGTCCGGCCTGCAGAACATAAAACCATCAGTTCATCCTGCACTTTACTGGATTCTTGTTTATCTCTCAGCAGATCTGCCTACCCGTTCCACAATGCGAATAAATCCCGGTATGCTGGTTTCCTGGATGCTCCTCTTGGCGTTTGTGTGGAGGTACACGCCCTCTTTCTCAAATATCAGCTGAGAAGAAAAGAAATCCTCGGTTAAACTTTGACAGTGAACCAACGCTGACACTGACTGGACAAAAGTGAGCAAATAAATTGGTTTTAAACTGTCTGATATGTTGAAAACGCATGAAATTAAACTAATATATCTAATATGACCTTTGTGTTTTTGACCAAACAGAGAAATGACCTGATTATTCCAACAAGTGACACTTCTGGGAAACAATTATTATCACAGATAATAAATATGGCTCCATGGCTTCATCTTCCTTTTTCTAAAGCCACTAACACATTATGGTTGATAATTATCATTAATTTTAAAACTTTTTCCATCTTTAATACACCATAACTGAACTTTTGGCAAAAGGTGTTCATGTTACACCTTTCTTATCTGTATTTCAACAGCCTGTATTTGAAATACAGATAAGTCACTTTCTTTGCCTTGAAGTGATGCTAAGCCATTTAGTTTGTCTTATGAATCATACTATATAAATACGCTTTGATATCAAACCTTTTGAGCCAAAAAAGATGAAAAAAACCAAGTAAACCAATGTAATCTTAAAGCACCTTTGAGTTCATAATCCAGCATTTTGGATTACAATACAAAAAAGTCTAAAAAAAATACCCAATATACCTAGGATTTTAATTTGAAATTAAAGTCCTTTAAAAGATGTTTGCAGGGAAATTTTACCAAGCAAAGCTGATACAAGAAGCCTGATGAATAGAATTTAACTGGGTGACATTTATAGTTTATATTTACTGCCAATTAGCACTAATGTCACCCTAAGATACTTCACTAGAAAAACCAGTTGAATATATAGAAATGTGATACAAATGAATTATTTTAAGGTTAAGATTACCGCAACTTTTTTTTATGAAGTTGTTTGCATGTTTGTTGGATACATTACAGAGAATGTGGGTAACATTTTCTTTTAAATCATGCTCAATCTTTACAGTACAGAAACTTGACATTTTTACACAATTAAATAACTTTAATATTCAACATCTTAACGTGTCAAACTCCTCAGGGGCCACAGTCCTCAGGGGCCACAGTCCTGCAGTCTTTAGATGTGCCACAGGTACAAAGCAGTGGAACGAAATGGCTTAATTGCCTCCTTCTTGTGTAGATTAGTTCTCCAGAGCCTTGATAATTACCTAATTATTCTGTTCAGGTCTGGTGCAGCAGGGACACATCTAAAAGTTGCAGGGCAGTGGCCCTCCAGGACTGGAGTTTGACATATAGGACATGAGAAATGAGAAAGGTATGTCACATGATTACAGTGACTCATCTGTCAGATCAAAATCCCAACACGTTCAAGAAAAACTTGCTTAGACTTCACCAGTTTTTACCCAGCTTTCTACACGAACGCTTTACTATCAATAAGATGAATTACATCAAATGGTGGATCAACGGAACAGGCTTCCATTTTTTATTTAAAGCCCATTGTCAAAGATGAAGCGGAAAGTGAACTGGATTCCTGTTTCAACGTTACCGAGCTGCTGTGCTAAACTTACACCTCAGCAGCAGCTTTGTGTTACCAAGACGAAGTCGTTAGAGAAACTGTAAAAAATAAAATATTAAAGAAAAACGAAAAAAATACCTTGTAATCTTCCACGTTTTCCCCCATTTTCTCGTCGCCTGAGTCGCTGCTTCGCCTCTTCCAAAACAAACGTGACGTCACACTTCCTGTTCACGGAACGTCCCGCCCACCGAGCGGCGGTCATGTGATGCAAGAGCCAATCAGGATGTACTTATAGCTTCGCTTGTTTTATGAGCCCACAAAGTTATAATACACAACCAGTAAGAGACACGCACTGTAAGGTTTTAATATTAATATTTCAACAGAATATATCAAGTTTCATGTCCGATTACAACTTTGTTTAAGTTTTGCCACCAGATGGCAGCAAACCTTTTTTATTTATTTATTTTTTTTATTATTATTATTAATATTATTAAGGGGTATCTGTTACCTCTATTATAATATTGCAACTACTCAATACAAAATCAATCAAATTAAAATGAAAAAATATGAGTATAACTAAACTAAATACAATTCAAAGTGATACTGGCGGAAAAACTAATTTTTAAATGATATTTCTTCATATCTTTCAACCTCATTATGTGATTTAATCTCACCTTAATACATTTGTAGTTTGATTACACATTGAATTACTGTTTACATTGATATGCACATTTATTTTTATTATGATCACGGAACACTTAAGTCGTTGTTTGAAATTATTTTATATTTTTAGTTTAGTATATTATTGTACTAAGATATATTGCGCGATCTGGCCATGATATTTGTTGCTATGTGTCTGCAGTGTGAAGGTCTGGGTTTTAAAACATAAAGGAAAAGTGGCTGCTCCTCGTGCACAAGCAAATAGAGAAAACGTGCTCGTTCACAAACACTTACACGTCGGTAAACAGGTGACGTAAGAGCTGCGTCAAGTCAGAAACAAACCGGGAAAAGACAGGAAGTTCTTCTGATGTTAAAATTTAATTTTGATATAGGTTGAGTTAATATCGTTTTGGATAGGAAAAAATTACGTATTATTCCTTCGTTGTATTTTATTACTGTTATTGTTGTTGTTGTTGTTGTTATCTAATTAATTTTCTGCAAGCCAGAGTTGTCGCAACTAAAAGAAATAAACAAATTTAATTTGTCACTGTGTACAATTAAACCTCGTAATATAGGAGCATCTCTTTTTTAATTAAAATTTACTTTCTCGACTATATGCTTGTTTGTTGAATTTAGCCTGCAAATTGGGCATTGCACACAGTGACAAATCTCATCAAATTGGAACTCCTGAATTAAGCTGAATGGAAACAATTTAAGAGACTTAGCTTAAAATGACTGTTTATAAGACATTGATAATCATTTTAAAAAATCTTATTTCCAAATAAAATTAGAATATTAGATAAATAAATAAATAAATAAATTATTATTATTATTATTATTATTATTAATTATTATTATTATTATTATTATTATTATTATTGGGCTGCACAGTGGCGCAGTGGGTAGCGCTGCGCCACTGTGCCTTGCAACAAGAAGGTCCTGGGTTCGATTCCCGGCCTGGGGTCTTTCTGCACGGAGTTTGCATGTTCTCCCTGTGCATGCGTGGGTTCTCTCCGGGTTCTCCGGCTTCCTCCCACAGTTCAAAAACATGACTGTTAGGCTGATTGGGCTTTCCAGATTCTCCTTAGGTGTGAGTGTGTGTGTGTGTGTGTGTGTGGGGGGGTGTGTGTGTGTGTGTGTGTGTGTGTGTGTATGGTTGTTTCTCCTGTTTGTCTTTGTGTTGCCCTGCGACAGACTGGCGACCTGTCCTGGGTGACCCCGCCTCTCGCCCGGAACGCAGCTGGAGATAGGCACCAGCACCTCCCGACCCCGTTAGGGAGAAGGGTGACGGAAAATGGATGGATGGATTATTATTATTATTAGCACATATGCTTTTATTTTGAAATTGATAACCGGATATATTGTAGCATCGCCGGCTCCGAGCTTTCCTCCGCTGGTGTCGAGGCTAGCTGAGGGAGAGAAACCGTGGGAGAAGGGTAGAAAGCGTGGGGTAAAAACATTTATTAAACTCGGTTAACACCTGGCAGCGGCGAAGAAAGAAACCGAACAGGTAAGTGGACATGTTCCTCTAACTTTCCACCTCATTGCTGCCGAGTCGGGTCTGCTCTGAAAGCCTGAAAAAGGAGGAGAGATGCGGATTCATCAGCAGCAGGAGGCTGGCTGCACACAACATTGGACTGAATAACAAGATAAACAACAACAGCTGCTGCAGCAGCGGTGGCAGCCGCAATGATCAGCGCAAAGCGTGCAGTTTTACCGGAGTTAGCGCTGTCCGCGGAAAGGATTCACACGGAGCGGAGGCTCTGCTAGCAGCAGCTACAGTTAGCATTGCTAAGGGAAGGTGGAGGACGCTGCAGCAGTTACAACACTCTGGTTTCTGCAGATCCAACTACATATCTGAGTTCCGATCCATAGTTGTAGCTTACACAACAGAGAAGCAAACACTGATCACCAGATCACAACTTAAACGATCAAAAAGCTAAAACTAGCGCAGGACTTTAATGTGGCTGAATATTATACCACTATTGTTGACGTGATTTGTCCATGTCTTCTTGGATTTGCGCTTATTAATCGAGATTAATCGAGTAATCGGCAACTGATTTACTAATCAATTAATTGGAGATGCAAAAAAGGACCTTATGTCAGAAAAAAAACATATTCACAGCAGTAAATAAGGCAAAGCTGTGCAAACTATATATATCATGTATTTCATATAAAAATATAGTTTAGCCAAAACTCCTCAAATGGCATTGTTTTAGCTTCACTTGTTCAAATTTGCTAGAGAAGTGCTTTTTTAATTGCATTTCAGGCTATAGAATATTTTTCTTATTTAAGAAGGAATTTAATTATTTCTCTATTTAATTAATTATTCAATTAATTGTCAGAATAATCAATTAGGAAAATAATCATTAGCAAAGAACGAATCTACAATTAAAAGAGAATCCTCCTAACTTTCCTGTTTAGCTCAATCCTTTCTGCTAGACAAATTGCTACATCGAAGGGCCGATCTGTTGAATTATTTTTTTTTAAATTAAGGCATTAATAATTTGATAGAAAAAGACAATTAATAGATTTTTTTTTAACTGGATGAGGCTTAAATAATGCCACATGAGTTTTGTGTTGGACATTGCCTAAAATGTGTTTTTTTTTTTTTGGGGGGGGGGGTTATCTTAAATACAAAATTCTGATTATTTTTGTACAGTTCTGATTTAACTACTCTGACTATGTTGTTCTTTCAGAAAATTGCCTGTAAACTCCAGCTAATGATTAAATGTTTGCTAAATTATTTGAATAATTGATAAATCAGAATTAATCTGATTAATTGTTTTAGCCAGAGTTTAAATAAATAATAATAATTCCAAAATTAATGGGTGAATATTTTCTCTCTCTTTTCTCCAGGCATCATCTCCATCTCTCCCTTGGCTCTCACCACCTCCCAGCTACCATATCTTTAAGTCACCGTGTGCCTCCATACCTGATTAGTTCACATTTTTATCTTCAACCAAGCAGAAACACCAGCAAAGAAGCTTTAAGTAAAATCAGACAGCAACCAAAGTCAGTATTTCATTCTGTTTGGCACCTCAGATCATTTCTAATTAGTTTAAAATCTAAAGTTGTTTTTCAGTGTTGGTTATTTTGTCAGGCCATTCTCTAAAATCACCATTATGGCCTCTGTAACCCGCTCCTCTGAGCCGGAGATCCCAGACAACCACAAAGAGAGCTGGTTGGCTCTACTCTCCGCTGCGGAAGCCTATTGCCAAAAGTCCGGCTGCGACCTGGCCATCCTCACAGCCTGCAAGAAGTTCCGGTTGACAGCCAGTGAAGGTGAAGTCGGGAAGAAGCGGGAAAGCGGCGCCGGCTTTCCGAAGGAATGCGAGTTCTCCTACAGCGTGTGGGGTCAGGGCTTCCTGGCTGAGTCGGCGCGCCGCTACGTGGACGACATCGGCGTGCTGCACGCCACGTCCATGCTGACGGCCCAGAAGCACACGCGGCAAAGCGCAGGAGAGCAAGGAAGCAAGTTGCTGGTCGATTTGACCTCTGACACCGGATACAGAGGGGTAAGTAGTAGGGGTGCAAGTAAATAATCGACTGACAAGTTAATATTGGTTCATGGTTTATTTATTAGTTTAAAATGAATTCCAGTCGATTAACAACTGATGTCTTTCAGTGTTGTAGTTTGCCCGCCATCCAGCAGAGGGCGGTGCTGGTTATCTTTAAGCAAATAGTCTGTTGATGCATAAACAAAGATGGCGGAAATATTAGTTGTCCAAATGGAGTGTTTGGGGATGAAAAATGTCTTTTATGCGACGCTTCACTAGTTTTCTTCTCTGGCATCAGACTTTAATGAACTTATTTCCTTTCAGTTTCACAAGCGGGCTTTTGTTACCCAGAGCGTCTGAAGCCAGATTCTGACTTGGCGACGAGGATTTGAAAACATTTCCTCTTTATTTACCAAATTTATGAGGGGGAACGAAATATTTAAACCGTCTGAATTAATCTGCTGCCCCTCTGTAACTAATTATTCTTTCAAAAGGTCCATAATATATTTATTTCTCTCAAGATGAACAACAAAGATTTGTTGCCATGGCTACAGGGGATAACGCAGAAAAATGGTAAGATGATGGAGGGGAAAAAAAAAAAAACATGGCGCCAATATACAAGATTGATTTTTGGCGAGTTAAAGCTCTTAGTGGAGCGAAACAAAAACATTCCTATGTAGAACAACCATAGACGGGCTCCATCTTTGATTCTTTTGACCTTTTATTTTTTGTTCAGCTACTTAAGAGGTTCCTGTTTTATTTCATAAATATGTCTAAGTGTATTGATGTGAGAAAATAATTTTCTGCTTATTCAGTCAGTTTTTAACCCTTTCATGCATGAATTAACGATTCTTTGTGTCCATCATTTTTATTTTCTTAATGCATAAAAAAGGTAGGAAAAACATTTGTAAACAAAAAAAGTATTTTATTTTTCTAAGGTGAACAATTGTAATTTTCTCCAAGTACAAAGTTATCTGAAAAAAACAAAAGTAGTATTGTTCTTTAGGGTTTATCTGATGTCACAATGTTTTTTTTTTTTACCCGTAAGAGTCGTCTACATTAGAAGGAGAGACCGGGTCGGTTGGCAGGCTTTTTGTTTGTCAGCCATATTGGATTTAATAAAAATAATTTCTTGCATTTGCAGCTGATGGCCAGCAGTTGATGCTCAGTATTTTATGATGCATTAGTGTCCACTTCAGTGGTCTGTGTGCATTTATAAAATAAAAATCTGCATGAAAATGGCTTATAGATAACTGTCTGCTGTAGTGACCACTCTGCATGAAGGGGTTAATACAGCTGATTTAGTTTTAAATCAGCATATTATGAAAATGTAGCCTCTTTGTTTTGTGGATCTCGTATTTAATCTTTTCATCTTTTATTTTTCTATTCAGGCTATTCTATAGGCTGCTGTCTTGCTATAGTGCATCAATATGTCTTTATAACATGTGAGAAAACCAAAATTCTCTGTTAATTCAGTCAGTATTTAGTACAGCTGACAAAATCTAATGTGAAAATTTATTATTTTTAATCAGAATATTCTGAAAATTTAGCCTTTGTGTTATGGAAAGATACTTATCCCTCTAACTTGCATCCCTACTCAGTAGGAAGATGTTCCTCATTTTTATTCAGAGTTCCTGTTTAAAACGTGTTTGAATCTCTGCAGAACTTCACAGGCGATGGCGTAGTGGGCGGAGTCAGCCCCAACAACAGACTGTACTCCCAGAGCTACCCGTCCATCTACAGCCCGGACGGCACCAGCCAACAGGGCGTCGGCCAGAACGGCAACCGGGAGCGGGAGCGCAGCGCCACAGAGGTGGAGCGAGAGAGACAGAGAGCCGGGATCGTAGACCTGGAGGAGGAAGGAGAAGAGGCGGAGGAAGAGGAGGAAGACATGGATGAGAGACGACCATACGGGAATGAAAGTGCTGGTGAGGCGGATTGTTTCAGTTCGGACCTTTGAGAAAGAAAATCTTCTCTCAGGAGGAACGGATTTAAAGAAAACTAAAATGTTAATTTCTCAGTAGATTTGAATATTGAGGTTATGTTGGGATTAAAGCGTACAGACTTTCACTGAAGCCTGAAAATGTTACTCCAGAAATTTACTCGGAGTAGAAATACCTCAAAGTAAAATTACTCAAGTAAAAGTGAAAAGTGCAACGTAGTATAAATACATTTTTCTTTTTTTTTTTATTAAAGTTACTCAACTAAATGTAATTGACAAAATGTAACTAGTTACAGGATGAGCCATAAAAACCGAAGCTGAAGAATCTGGGTGGTCATAGACATCCATCCAAACATTCATGGAAAGTTGAGTGGAAGGATAAAGTGTGTTGGAGTGAAAAAGGCAAAACAGGGAAGTTTGAAAAGTCTTATTCACTAATGTAATATTAGGGCCTTAAAATGTCCTAATTAAATCTTGACATTGGAAGAATATTGAGAAAGTTTTGCACACATCTAGACAGAATGAAAAGGAGCAAAAGTCTAAAGGAATACTTTGAAAGAAGTCTGTAGAATCGTCTAACAGACTGTAAAAGGGTAGAAAACCTGGGTGTAAAATATTAAAAGTCAGAATTTTATTGGATACTTTTTATAGGTTTTGTTGGTTGCTTCTCTACGTGTCTGTTTTTAAAAACTTGTAATCGGTTTTTAGGAGTTTTCTCCATGGACGAGGACTCTCTTTCTCGTGACTGTGAGCCGTTCTTTGAGTCCGACGGCGAGGAGGAAAGCACCGACGGTAAGAGGTTCATCGCCCAGCTCTTCTTCATCACATACATGTTGGAGTAAAGCGTCGCGTCTCCGTCCTGCCTGCACCAGGCTCGCTGAGCGAGGACGCCCCGCCGCCGCCGCGCGGCCTGGCCGTGGGGCAGCACGCCTTCTCGTCGCGCCACGCCCACCCCACGGCGCTGGCGCGCTCGCTGCCCGTGTCCGTCCCCGTGTGGGGCTGCAAGAGCAGCAGAGCCGCGCAGGGAGACAGCGGCAGCGGAGAGCGGGTGAGCCGCCAGAGGAGGATTAATCGATCGCTGAATCTGTTGACAATTATTTCAATAACAGATTAAACACGATTAATCCAATTAATAATTTTGTTTCTTTGATAATAAAAAAATTGGCACATTCTAAACATTTGTTTTAGCCAGACGAATACATAATAATGTAAATAAACAAATTCCTTTTTTTCATGAATAAAATTAACATTTTGTTGCCTAATGTGCAACAACTTACCTTTTTTTTTTTATTTAATCTTAAATGAGTATAGTGTTGGCTTAATGGCTGCTCTAACACTCAATAACTGGAGTTATTGATCAGTCAGTTACGGAGTTAATCGATATATCTGATTAATCGTGTGCGTTTCAGGCGGGCTGCGCCGACCTGGAGCACATCGCCGCCAGCATGAAGGCCCTGCTGGTCCCCGGCGCCACCGACGGGACGGAGATGTTTGGCGCTCTGCCGCGGCCGCGCCTCAACACGGGCGACTTCTCGCTCAAGCACTGAGACGGCGAGCGGAAAGAAACATGGCGGAGAGGAGAAAAAGAAAAGCCTGGAATGTGTGAATCAGTGTCAAAGCTCGAGTCTGTTTATTGTTTCACTCACTAAAAAAAAAAATTTACTGCTTTACAGGGTTGTGAAGAAATGTTACGAACACTAATAATATGTTTAACACTATTTCTATTTCTCCCCATCGACGTCTCACGTTCGGTCAGTCAGATAAAATCCACTTATTTTAGAAAATAAAGCAACAGTTGGTTTGATTTTTAGCATTTACCGCCCAGCCCGACTCAGGATTATTCACATCAGCGTTTCTGACTCCCAGATTTGCTCTGAAATAATCCAAAGAGATTCTTCTATTAGATTTACCTCAAACGAATCAGTTAGTGAAGATCAGGTGAATTTTACCTCCAACACTAAAACTTCACTTATTTAATTAGAAGTTGCTGCTTTTGCTTTCATATACATACTAACTTTTAACACATTAGGTAACTGCTCAGCTTTAGCTACGATGGGTTTCTGAACACTAAGCGAGTATTTTGGTGGTTTTTGTCAGTATTTTTCAACCCTGGTTGATTCAAATGGTCTAAAAAAAGTGGAAAAGCTGCTTCTGATTCTGCAGAAACTTAAATTTTAGATCGGTTTTCTCATGTCGGTACAATTAAGGTTCAATCTGGAATGTTTTTGCAAGATTTTGATAAAGAAGAAGAAGAATGCAGCCAAGCGTGCAGTTTTAAGATTTGCTGCTTAATAAACCGAAAATAAAATCAGGTCTGTTCGAACATTTCTCTCACACTGATCTCAAACTTCAGGCTTATGCAACCCATAAACTTTGATTTCACCTCAAATTATAGTTTGACTCCTAATTTCAATGTGTCTGCTTTGAAGAAATGGGAACTTTACTTTGTAGTAATTTGAAAAAAGTTCGGTTAATTTTTGACAAATACGGAACCAACCGGTTCACCGTCATCTGTTCATGTAACAGAGTAAAAAAACAGATTTTAACACGAAGCTTGTTGCTTTTTTTGTAAATGTGAGCAGAGGACACCAGCACCTTCTCATTACATGCCTATTTTTTTATTTCACCAATGAATGACTGATTGATGGGATGATTGTAAATCGACTTCATGTTCCAGGGGGATGTTAATGATTTTCTTTTTCTTTTTCCCCATTTACTCTGGATGTGTTGTTAAAATGCCTGAATGGAAGAGAAAGTGACTTTGTTTGCGAGAGAAAGGAAGAGAGATGTGCTAAAAAGTTAACATCTCAGATATTTCAAACATAAATGTTCCGTTAAATCCTTTTGTTTCAAATAAAGGAGCAACAGCAAGAACAAACGGCTCTGGACGTTATTTTAATGGCCAGTAGAGGGCGGTAACGCACCACAAGAAAGAAAATCAATGAAAGCATAAAAGCCATATTAATATATATAAATATCAATAATTATACCCAGATTGATGTTCTCAAGTCTTTATTCGTGTTACAACTTTTCACTTATAGCCAAACAGAGTAAATAATAAATTTCAGTAACTTTTGAAAAAATATGGTTTTAAGAATAGTTTAGTTTTGCTTCACTTTTTAATATTTTTGAAGAGTTGTTAATCTTACTGGAGTCACATTTCTGGTCATGATGAATAAAAAACACATCAGAAACACACCATGTGTTACAGTGAGCCTCTTGTTAATACACATTTAGACCTCATGTGAATAAACAGTAAACGGTAAATATGGTTGCAGGAAGTTTACACTTTTTCTCACCACAACATGGAGAGAGTGGAAGCATTTAGTGAGTGGAGGAGTACTTTTCAGCCTCAGAGCCTCTAAAACAACGAAACTTTCACTTTTTCTTCACTTTTAGTTTGTTCCTTAAAATTAGACATTATTTCTCTGAGCGGCACACAGCTGGTGACTCACCTAGCAACGGTTGCTAAGATTCTGACGCATGAACAGAATCTGGTCCTTGATGACATCACAGAGCTTTCTGGGGTTTATATGCAACAAGTCTGTTACATTCGTTGAGAGAGAGCTGGAGTTTGTTGAGAGAGTTTGGTGAGAGTTTGAGATAGTTTGCGGTTTTAGCTAAATAGTTCTTCAAGTATCTGAGAGTTTGCTTTAGTATCCATTGCAAATCCAAGAAGCCATGAGCCACTTTGAGAATCCAAAGCCTTGTGCGCTCCCGGTTTTTTCTGGGGAGATGATCGCACCGTTGATTGATGAGTTTTTTAGGTCCATTTCATTGGATCAGACCCTGGATTTAGCCATGGGGAATCCTGACTGCGACACCAAGTCCTCCTTGAAGGAGCTGCTTTTAAACTTACTGAATGAATGTGGCACCTTCATTCTCTGCAATATCCCTGAGAAGGGCATCAGATTCCAAGATGTGGACGCGATCTTGGGAAATGTGCTGCTAACAACATTTGCAGACTGCCTTCAGATTACAGGGAAGGTTCATCCCAAGAGTTTTGACAGTTTCAATGAGCTATTCATTGAATATGTCAAAGAATTGTTGAAATCTGTCTGCTCCACGCAAGATCCAGCAACTTCTGTGGTCGGCCACAAGTCTTGGTCGGACGCAGTGGATTCAATCCTTCCACATGCTCTCCAGCTGATAGAGGAATTGCTCGTGTGTTGCTGCAAAGAACATCGTCAGGCAGAACGAAAAGTTGCAACAGAACAGCAACAGAGAAAAGACCACCCAGGTGCCAGCTCTGATGTTGTGGAGGACGAAACCACCAAAACCCCACAGAACAGAGGAAACCTGGAACCAGACATCCTTGATAAATTGGACTCTGATGTGGCAACAAATCTTGTTTCTGAAGATCAGGAGTCAGACTTGAAGATGGTGGATGAATTCATTTTGGAGGAACTTTCAAAGGCCACGCATGAAAATGAGTTGATCTCTAAGGAGAGGGAATTGGATATAAAGATGGTGGATGAATTTATTTCTGAGGAGTTTTCACATCTGACAACATCCACCGAACTTATGATTAAGGAAAAGGAGTCATATCTGAAAATGATGGAAGACTTCATCTTTGAGGTGCTGCCAAAGATCAGGGAAGTGAAACAGTCAATCTCTGACCAGCAGCGTTTAGAGAACCCAGGAGATTCTTTGGATGACCTTCCACCAACTGAAAACCAAGAGTCTAGAGATGGAGCTGCCCCTCTTCTCATTGCACAACAGATGAACAAAGCACCTGGAATCAAAATGGAGGACCTTGAAAATGACAACAGAGAGCAATGCAGTACTGTTTCACCGGCACCAGGGGAGGAAGAAGCCACAGTTCCAACAGTGGAAAACTTTATTTCAGAGGAATCGACGAAGCCAAAAGGCAGAGAGTCAGTTGATGCAGAACAGGAGGCAGTGGTTACCACAAAGGTTGCTGAACCACTGCCAGTCACAGAGAAGAAGGAGCAGCAGTCATCTCAGGCTCCAATGAGAAGAGGAGCAGCTGGAGATGGAGCTTCTCCTCTTCCCTTTGCACAAGAGACGAACAAAGCAGCTGGAGTCAAAATGGAGGACCTTGAAAATGAAAACACAGAACAATGCAGCGGTGTTTCACTGGCTTCAGAGGATGAAGAATCAACTATTTCAACAGTGGAAAACTTAAGTTCAGAGGAATCGACCCACTCAAAAGACCGAGAGTTAGTTGATGAAGAGCAGGAGTCAGTCGTTACCTCAAAGGTTGCTGAACTCCTGCCATTCACAGAGAAGGAGGAGCAGAAGTCATCTGAGGCTCCAATGGGAGCAGCTCTCCCAGTAGAGAGCCCAGTGAAGAGCCCAGTGGAGAGCTGCTCCTCTTCAATGGGAAGAGGAGCAGCCGGAGATCCAGCTGCACAACAGAAGAACAAAGTTGATGCAAAGCAGAAGTTAGTGGTTACCACAAAGGTCGCTGAAATGCTGCCAGATGCAAAGAAAAAGGAGCAGAAGTCATCCATCATGCTGCTTGTTAATGCAGTTCTTATCAAGGTCATCCCAAAATCAAGGTTACCCTGCAAGTACGAACAACTCCAAGCCATCGTAGAGAAGTACTCTGAGATGATCTGTGCCGAGGTAGAGGGGCAAGATCTGAAGGACATTCAAAGTAATCTGAACAATCTCACCAAGGACATTCTGAAAGCAGCCTCCAAAAAAATGGGCTGCTCAAAAAAAGATCTTCTCTTAATGTTGAGTTTCAACAGTTCAGTGGTCATGGAGGCATTCATTTCCATCTGCAAAGAGAAAATAGTAAAACCAGCCAAAAAAGTGAGCCGCATTAGATCTTTCTGGGACTCTACATTAAAGATTTTTTCCAAGTCCCAATAAATAATTAAGTCTGGTGATTTGTATTAATCACACAGAAAAAACAGCAGCAAGAAAGTTTTATTGACTTGAAGTTCTTTGGCGATTGGACACTGGCAGAAGACGTATGTGCTGAGAATCGCCGTGAGCTTGGATGAGAGACCAGACATAGCACAGAACAAAGACTCTAACGATGAATGACAACTTTGGATTGGCATTCCTTCGCCCGGACAGGGTCGCTGACAAAGCGGAAGAAAATGGATAAATGGACGGACGGACGGACGGACGGACGGACGGACGGACGGACCACTAGTGCCCGGGCTCGGGCACTAGTGGTTTATTTGAGCCTGGGGAGGAAGGAGGCTGGAGGGAGGATGAGGGTGGAGACGGGGAGGAGGAGGATCACAGCGCAGCTGAAGCAGATGAATGATGATTGATGATGCCGGCAGGCTGAAGAGAGTCTCCCAGCTTGAATTTTTGCCAAGGCTTAATGGCTAGACTCAGAGTAGAGAGAATCCCACGGAGAAAAAGCAGCAGTTAGCATGTTTTATTGACTTGAAGTTCTTTGGCACTCGGACACCAGCAGAAGACCTGCATGCTGAGAATCGCCGTTCGCTTGGATGTAGGACCAGACATAGCGCAGAACAAAGACCGTAATGATGAATGAACACTTTGGATTGGCATTCCTTCGCCCAGACACTGGTTGCTGATAAAGCAGAAGAAAATGGATGGATGGACGGATGGATGGACGGACGGTCGGACCACTAGTGCCCGGGCTCGGGCACTGGTGTTGAGTGGAGCCTGGGGAGGAAGGAAGCTAGAGGAAGTCTGGAAGATGCCCAGGAGGATGAGGGTGGAGACGGGGAAGAGGAGGATCGCAGTGCAGCTGAAGCAGATGGATGATGATTGATGATGCCGGCAGGCTGAAGAGAGTCTCCCAGCTTGAATTTTTGCCAAGGCTACATGGCAAGACTCACAGTAGAGAGAATCACACGGAGAAAAAGAAGCAGTTAGAAAGTTTCATTGACCCGAAGTTCTTTGGAGCTCAGACACCAGCAGAAGACCTGCATGCTGAGAATCGCTGTGAGGTTGGATGATCAGCTCAGAGTGAAGCTCAGGGTAATCTTCCCCCCAAGAGAGCCTGTAGGCTGATGGCTGGCCGGCCGGCCTGCCAACGGAGCCAACGCAGCCGTCCATCTTGACAAAACGGAGTTAGAATTGCTGAAACACTCCACCAATAGTCATTTATTATGATATTACCCAATGCCTGAGAGCGGTGAAAATGGGGCCTTTGGGTCTGAGAAAAGAGGAGGATGCTGCTGATGACCAGTGGCTGGGTTGATGAGAGGGAGTTATGACTGAACGTTGAGGGGCAGTCCCCTCCTGATGAGGCCTCATATCTAAATATGAGGCCTGGAAATGGCCAACGGGAATGTACATAAATCTTGGATTTCTAAGAAATTTAAGGACCAGGCAGAGCTGTAGGGACTTCAGGAGAGAGGAACGAAGGCATTGAGAGCCAAACTCGCTGATTTAAAAGTATGGTGTGAGAGAGTCATAGATGCAGGACCTGCAATGTCTCTGGGCATTCTGAAACTAATTTACTAGAAATTAATGCTACTACAGATAGATGCATGGTTATGTTTCTCGAGGTCCTTGAGTGTTTTCATTTTGTACCGAGGGCAATGAGACGAAGTTTGGATTGCTAAGAGAGGAGCATGACTTCATGGAAGTAGATAAATGGAACCTTCACCTGTCCTGTAAGCCCCCAAAAAATAATTATTTGGAAAGCAAAAACAGCGGGGTTGAATAAGTCAGGATTCCTGCTGAAGCAGGAACCACCAGATGATGAGAAAAGGAAGTTGTCACGGCGAGTGGCATTGCGAACTATGACTGACCTGAAAAGAGGATGTTCGTGAAGTTTGGATCGCTGGGTGGGATGAGGAATTAGAGTGAGCAAGCGAGAAAGCTATGAGAAGAACATCTTCAGATAATAACAATACATTTAACATATTTAAGAATTGCTTGTTCCTTGTAGGCAAGGCTTTCCAAAATCTGTTATTAGCTAACACTCGCTAGCTTTGTGTTATAAGCTAGCACTCGCTAGCTCTGTGTTATTAGCTAGCATTTGCTAGATTTATGGTATTAGCTAGCTACTTTCATTAGCTAGCTCTTTGTCGCTAGCCCTCTCGCATTAGCTAGCACTCGCTAGCTTTGTGTTATTAGCTTGCACTCGCTAACTTTTTGGTATTAGCTACCATTAGCTAGCTCTTTGTTACACCAGCACCTTCTCATTACATGCCTATTTTTTTATTTCACCAATGAATGACTGATTGATGGGATGATTGTAAATCGACTTCATGTTCCAGGGGGATGTTAATGATTTTCTTTTTCTTTTTCCCCATTTACTCTGGATGTGTTGTTAAAATGCCTGAATGGAAGAGAAAGTGACTTTGTTTGCGAGAGAAAGGAAGAGAGATGTGCTAAAAAGTTAACATCTCAGATATTTCAAACATAAATGTTCCGTTAAATCCTTTTGTTTCAAATAAAGGAGCAACACCAAGAACAAACGGCTCTGGACGTTATTTTAATGGCCAGTAGAGGGCGGTAACGCACCACAAGAAAGAAAATCAATGAAAGCATAAAAGCCATATTAATATATATAAATATCAATAATTATACCCAGATTGATGTTCTCAAGTCTTTATTCGTGTTACAACTTTTCACTTATAGCCAAACAGAGTAAATAATAAATTTCAGTAACTTTTGAAAAAATATGGTTTTAAGAATAGTTTAGTTTTGCTTCACTTTTTAATATTTTTGAAGAGTTGTTAATCTTACTGGAGTCACATTTCTGGTCATGATGAATAAAAAACACATCAGAAACACACCATGTGTTACAGTGAGTCCTCTTGTTAATACACATTTAGACCTCATGTGAATAAACAGTAAACGGTAAATATGGTTGCAGGAAGTTCACACTTTTTTGCGCCACAACATGGAGAGAGTGGAAGCATTTAGTGAGTGGAGGAGTACTTTTCAGCCTCAGAGCCTCTAAAACAAGGGTCACCAACCTTTTTGAGACTGGGAGCTACTTCACTGGTACAGAGCAACACGAAGGGCTACTTGTTTGATACAGTCTTTATATATACTCCTTTTGGTAGGAGTTTGAAATGATAATGCTGCCTGATCATATTAATGTCAGGACCACTGACAATAGTTATCAGTAATAATTTAATTATGTGATCAGAAGTTTTTAGCTCACAGAGTTTTAAGTTTGATTCCTTTTTGGAGCTTTTCTGTGTGATTCTAAACTGGCCACAAGTGACTGAAATAAACAAAAGCAAATGATGGATTGTTGCAGTAACACCTGCAGCTGTACAGCACTGAGTACCTTGAAATTTTCCTTTAAATAAAAAAGAAAAGAATAGTTATTGTTTTATTATCTAACCATCTGTTCTATTAGCACAATTGTGGAAAATAAAATATCTTTTGTGTAAAAAGATATTGTACACACACAGCTGTGTCAGTCTGAGGGTTGAGGTGGGGAACCCCAAAGCCTAAATCTTATTAGTCAGTTTGGTTTTGTTTATTTCACGGCTTTGCGTTTTTCTGCAAGCTAAAAATGAACGAGTTGGGTTTGAACCTCCCGTAGTTCTACGATCAGCCTGAGCTTCTGACAGTCTGCGCGGTTCTGGCGGGTCGCCGGTTTATTAGCTTTTTTCGTGGTTTCGCGAACCGAACAGCTGACGGGTCACCCGCTGGCTGACACCAGCAGATGTCGAAAAAAATAAAGGTCCGACACAAAACTATCACTGCACCTGACCTGCAAGAGCACAAGCACTTCTCCAATGCGCACAAATCAGCACAAGCCTAAACAAGAACAGCGGACTTTTTTTTCCAGACGATGCTAAATAATAAAGACATGAAGCGAAGCCTCCCCAGAGGACGGTGCTGGTTCCCAGGTTCAGGTGTTGAGATGTGCGCTACGGATGTAACCCCCGAGTTCCCAGAAATATTGTTCTTTTGAAAAACAACAAATGTAATGTAGGCAACTTAATATCTTAAAATAAGATATTATAATTTCAAAGTCTTTTCGTAGGAGTTTGAAATCAGCAAGAGTTCATTCAAAAGTAAAACAGTTCGAAGTAAAAAGTATATTAAAATATTGTTCTGTCACTTTAAGAACAATTATTGGATAGTTTGTATGTAAAGTACAGCTCAACACGAGGTGTGACACACTAGATTGCTGTGAATGTTTTTTCGTTGTTCTGCCTATGGTCAGTTGCTATTGGGTGATTGCACTTTTCCTGAGTTCTGATTGACTGGGGGGCGGGACTAACGGGAGTACCGCGGGAAAGAAAGAGCGGAAGAAGAGAGGAAAAGAGAGACGACGCGGAGAGTCGGTGGAGTTAGCTGGAACTTTTCAGAGCCGTTTTGGTGGAACAGCGGCTAAAAAAGTGTCACAAGTTAGATGTGCACTTGCGCCAAGGGACAGCGGACGGACCGTGGAAGAAGCGAGCGATGGGCTGGATGCGGAAGTCTTCACCGGAGCCGTCGAGGCTCACTACACCTGCGTCGGCCCTGCTGCTCTTGGATTTGGCTGGGGTTTCCTCCGCCTCTGCCTAAAAGTGCGCGGATCAACTGACTGATATCTGGTGAGATGAGTCGTCAGGACCCCATATACACCCGTCACTGTGAATTGAGGACCAAGGGTCAGTGTCTTCAGTATCAGGCCTGCAACGGGGGTTTATAGACTATTTTGCCGGCTTTAATTAGGCCCGAGCAGCTAAGCGCTGCGAAGGCCTCTTGTTTTTGTACTGTTTCTTATTATTATGATTTTCCCTCCAAATGAATTGGCTTTTTGGGGGCATTATCATATTCAAAAACTCCCCAAGCTTGGCGGAGGCCCTAAGCCTGTTTAAAAATTTTCGTATTTTATGGTCGTTGCTAT
The DNA here is from genome assembly GCA_911649635.1 of Poeciliopsis gracilis. Taxonomy (NCBI): domain Eukaryota; kingdom Metazoa; phylum Chordata; class Actinopteri; order Cyprinodontiformes; family Poeciliidae; genus Poeciliopsis; species Poeciliopsis gracilis. The sequence continues at coordinate 2,930,908 of CAJVRI010001527.1, forward strand.
TCCATTATTTCATGGAAGGCCCCGCAATTTTAAACTAGAGACATGAAATTTGGTACACTTGTAGAGCTCCCCAAGACGCTCAAAATTTACAATTAATGTCATAGTGCAAGAATCACAGGACGTCGGCCATTTTGGATTGAAGTTCGGATTTTGACCCCATTTTTGCCGTTTACAGCCTTCGCATTTGATTGAACTCCTCCTAGGGATTTCGATTGATCGGCTTCAAACTTGGTCAGTCTGTTCATAAGGCATGTCCCATCTAAAGTTATCAAAACGATGAGTTTTTGAGTATGCTGAAGGGGGGTCAGCATGGGTCAAAGTTCACCTACTCGCCATAAAAAAAATAAACTGTTATATCTCCTACACAGAAACTCACAAGAGGCACCAAAGTTACTGTAAAGTTGACATCAGGTGTCCTAAAATACCCAATCAATCAATCAATCAATCAATCAATCAATCAATAAAATTTTATTTGTATAGCACATTTCAGCTACAAGGCATTTCAAAGTGCTTTACATCATAAACACAAAAAACAAAGTCATGCAACATAGAACAAAATACCAAGTTTTTTTTTTCTCCCTTTTCCCTTTTTTTCGCTTTCCTTTTTTCCTTTTCCCCTTTTTTCCCTTCCCTTTTTGTCACAGAATTTAAGCTTTTCGCCGGACTCTGCCGTCAATTGAATGATGACATGACTTAGGCCACACCCCCTGATAACAGGAAGTGTCATGTTTTACTGTGAACGGTCGCTATCTGACCCTTTTAACCTCATCAACATCAAACTGTGCCCAGAAACTGAAGACATGTTGATGTGTTGAGGATTCCAACCCCGACTAGATCCAATGGAGCAGGTGGGCGTGGCGGTGTGGCGAACTTTGACGATTCGCCATGAAAAATCAAGATTCAATAACTTCCAAATGCAAGATGACAGCTGCATAAGACTTCCTATGTCTTTCTGCAGAACAGTCCTGAACACATTACCATTATCACTTGATGACATCATGACATCACCTTAGAAAAGCTAACACCACAGCAGCCCATGAAATATAGGTTATGTTATGCAGGTTAACATATTAATTATTTAAATATACGTCATAAGTTTTTGCTTTTTTTTTTTGAATAATTTTGTTTTGTGGGTTAGAGTACAAACATTCATTAATTTTGGTTAGAAATAATAGAAATAATTCATCAGCAGTCACTGTTTAGAAACCATTTCAGTAATTCGCCACTTGGGGTCAGTGTTACTCCACCAATTTCCCTCTTTTGAACTCTAAATATAAACAAACGTCATTACTTTGATGTAAAAACATTTAATTAAATTATTTTTTGGTAGAGCTCCCTAATGATAATGGCTATTTTTAGAAGTAGCTCCGCGGGCAACTGACAAGGCGACCGGGTGCCCGCGGGCACTGGGTTGGTGACCCCTGTTCTAAAACAAGGAAACTTTCACTTTTTCTTCACTTTTAATTTGTTCCTTAAAATTAGACATTATTTCTCTGAGCGGCACACAGCTGGTGACTCACCTAGCAACGGTTGCTAAGCTGACGCATGGACAGAATCTGGTCCTTGATGACATCACAGAGCTTTCTGGGGTTTATATGCAACAAGTCTGTTCCATTCGTTGAGAGAGAGCTGGAGTTTGTTGAGAGAGTTTGGTGAGAGTTTGAGATAGTTTGCGGTTTTAGCTAAATAGTTCTTCAAGTATCTGAGAGTTTGCTTTAGTATCCATTGCAAATCCAAGAAGCCATGAGCAACTTTGAGAATCCAAAGCCTTGTGCGCTCCCGGTTTTTTCTGGGGAGATAATCGCACCGTTGATTGATGAGTTTTTTAGGTCCATTTCATTGGATCAGACCCTGGATTTAGCCATGGGGAATCCTGACTGCGACACCAAGTCCTCCTTGAAGGAGCTGCTTTTAAACTTATTGAATGAATGTGGCACCTTCATTCTCTGCAATATCCCTGAGAAGGGCATCAGATTCCAAGATGTGGACGCGATCTTGGGAAATGTGCTGCTAACAACATTTGCAGACTGCCTTCAGATTACAGGGAAGGTTCATCCCAAGAGTTTTGACTGTTTCAATGAGTTATTCATTGAATATGTCAAAGAATTGTTGAAATCTGTCTGCTCCACGCAAGATCCAGCAACTTCTGTGGTCGGCCACAAGTCTTGGTCGGACGCAGTGGATTCAATCCTTCCACATGCTCTCCAGCTGATAGAGGACTTGCTCGTGTGTTGCTGCAAAGAACATCGTCAGGCAGAACGAAAAGTTGCAACAGAACAGCAACAGAGAAAAGACCACCCAGGTGCCAGCTCTGATGTTGTGGAGGACGACACCACCAAAACCCCACAGAACAGAGGAAACCTGGAACCAGACATCCTTGAGAAATTGGACTCTGATGTGGCAACAAATCTTGCTTCTGAAGATCAGGAGTCAGACTTGAAGATGGTGGATGAATTCATTTTGGAGGAACTTTCAAAGGCCACGCATGAAAATGAGTTGATCTCTAAGGAGAGGGAATCGGATATAAAGATGGTGGATGAATTTATTTCTGAGGAGTTTTCAGGTCTGACAACATCCACCGAAGTTATGATTAAGGAAAAGGAGTCATATCTGAAAATGATGGAAGACTTCATCTTTGAGGTGCTGCCAAAGATCAGGGAAGTGAAACAGTCAATCTCTGACCAGCAGCGTTTAGAGAACCCAGGAGATTCTTTGGATGACCTTCCACCAACTGAAAACCAAGAGTCTAGAGATGGAGCTGCCCCTCTTCCCATTGCACAACTGAAGGACAAAAGAGCTGGAATCAAAATGCAGGACCTTGAAAATGACAACAGAGAACAATACAGCACAGTTTCACCGGCACCAGGGGAGGAAGAAGCCACAGTTCCAACAGTGGAAAACTTTACTTCAGAGGAATCGATGCAGCCCAAAGGCAGAGAGTTAGTTGATGCAGAGCAGGAGGCAGTGGTTACCACAAAGGTTGCTGAAATACTGCCAGTCGCAGAGAAGAAGGAGCAGCAGTCATCTCAGGCTCCAATGAGAAGAGGAGCAGCTGGAGATGGAGCTTCTCCTCTTCCCTTTGCACAAGATGAAGAAAGCAGCTGGAGTCAAAATGGAGGACCTTGAAAATGACAACACAGAACAATGCAGCGGTGTTTCACTGGCTTCAGAGGATGAAGAATCAACAATTTCAACAGTGGAAAACTTAAGTTCAGAGGAATCGACCCACTCAAAAGACAGACAGTTAGTTGATGAAGAGCAGGAGTCAGTCGTTACCGCAAAGGTTGCTGAACTCCTGCCAGCCACAGAGAAGGAGGAGCAGAAGTCATCTGAGGCTCCAATGGGAGCAGCTCTCCCAGTAAAGAGCCCAGTGAAGAGCCCAGTGGAGAGCTGCTCCTCTTCAATGGGAAGAGGAGCAGCCGGAGATCCAGCTGCACAACAGAAGAACAAAGTTGATGCAAAGCAGAAGTTAGTGGTTACCACAAAGGTCGCTGAAATGCTGCCAGACGCAAAGAAAAAGGAGCAGAAGTCATCCATCATGCTGCTTGTTAATGCAGTTCTTATCAAGGTCATCCCAAAATCAAGGTTACCATGCAAGTACGAACAACTCCAAGCCATCGTAGAGAAGTTCTCTGAGATGATCTGTGCCGAGGTAGAGGGGCAAGATCTGAAGGACATTCAAAGTAATCTGAAGAATCTCACCAAGGACATTCTGAAAGCAGCCTCTAAAAAAATGGGCTGCTCAAAAAAAGATCTTCTCTTAATGTTGAGTTTCAACAGTTCAGTGGTCCAGGAGGCATTCATTTCCATCTGCAAAGAGAAAATAGTAAAACCAGCCAAAAAAGTGAGCCGCATTAGATCTTTCTGGGACTCTACATTAAAGATTTTTTACAAGTCCCAATAAATAATTAAATCTGGTGATTTATATTAATCACACAGACAAAAACAGCAGCAAGAAAGTTTTATTGACTTGAAGTTCTTTGGCGATTGGACACTGGCAGAAGACGTATGTGCTGAGAATCGCAGTGAGCTTGGATGAAGGACCAGACATAGCACATAACAAAGAACCTAATGATGAATGACAACTTTGGATTGGCATTCCTTCGCCCGGACAGGGTCGCTGATAAAGCGGAAAAAAATGGATAAATGGACGGACGGACGGACTACTAGTGCCCGGGCTCGGGCACTGGTGTTGAGTGGAGCCTGGGGAGGAAGGAGGCTGGAGGGAGTCTGGAGGATGAGGGTGGAGTCGGGCAGGAGGAGGATCGCAGTGCAGCTGAAGCAGATAGATGATGATTGATGATGCCGGCAGGCTGAAGAGAGTCTCCCAGCTTGAATTTTTGCCAAGGCTACATGGCAAGACTCACAGTAGAGAGAATCACACGGAGAAAAAGCAGCAGTTAGCATGTTTTATTGACTTGAAGTTCTTTGGCACTCGGACACCAGCAGAAGTCTGGTGTCCGAGTGCCAAAGAATCGCCGTTCGCTTGGATGTAGGACCAGACATAGCACAGAACAAAGACCGTAATGATGAATGAACACTTTGAATTGGCATTCCTTTGCCCAGACACGGGCTGCTGATAAAGCGGAAGAAAATGGATAAATGGACGGAAGGACCGACGGACGGACGGACCGACCTGCCGCTAGTGCCCGGGCTCGGGCACTGGTGTTGAGTGGAGCCTGGGGAGGAAGGAGGCTGGAGGGAGTCTGGAAGATGCCCAGGAGGATGAGGGTGGAGACGGGTAAGAGGAGGATCGCAGCGCAGCTGAAGCAGATGGATGATGATTGATGATGCCGGCAGGCTGAAGAGAGTCTCCCAGCTTGAATTTTTGCCAAGGCTAACATGGCAAGACTCACAGTAGAGAGAATCACACGGAGAAAAAGCAGCAGTTAGCAAGTTTTATTGATCCGAAGTTCTTTGGCGCTTGGACACTGGAAGAAGACGTACGTGCTGAGAATCGCAGTGAGCTTGGATGAGGGACCAGACATAGCACAGAAGAAAGACCCTAATGATGAATGGCGACTTTGGACTTGGCATTCCTTCACCCGGACACGGGTCGCTGATAAAGTGGAAGAAAATGGATGGATGGATGGACGGACGGACCGATCGATCGATCAATTGATTGATCACCAGTGCCCGGGCTCGGGCACTGTTGTTGAGTGGAGCCTGGGGAGGAAGGAGGCTGGAGGGAGTCTAGAAGATGCACAGGAGGATGAGGTTGGAGACGGGGAAGAGGAGGGTCGCAGCGTAGCGGAAGCAGATGGATGATGATTGATGATGCCGGCAGGCTGAAGAGAGTCTCCCAGCTTGAATTTTTGCCAAGGTTAACATGGAAAGACTCATGTTTTATTGACCCGAAGTTCTTTGGCGCTCAGACACCAGCAGAAGACCTGCATGCTGAGAATCACTGTGAGGTTGGATGATCAGCTCAGAGTGAAGCTCAGGGTAATCTTCCCCCCAAGAGAGGGTACAGTCTGATGGAGCCTTGGGCCTGCAGGCTGATGGCTGGCCAGCCGGCCTGCCAACGGAGCCAACGCAGCTCTCCATCTTGACAAAACGGAGTTAGAATTGCTGAAACACTCCACCAATAGTCATTTATCATGTTATTACCCAATGCCTGAGAGCGGTGAAAATGGGGCCTTTGGGTCTGAGAAAAGAGGAGGATGCTGCTGATGACCAGTGGCTGGGTTGATGAGAGGGAGTTATGACTGAACGTTGAGGGGCAGTCCCCTCCTTGATGAGGCCTCATATCTAAATATGAGGCACCTGCTGAGATAAGCTACATTAGGTGATGGATTTAAATGAAGTTTTTACCCATTGTTCATCAAGGAAAGAACATTTTTGTTCATAAAGCACATTTCTGGCAACTGGGGCTCCACAGTGGCGCAGTGGGTAGCCCCCCCAAAAATAATTATTTGGAAAGCAAATAATTAGGAGGAGGCCCTCCTCCCGGTGGGCCTCCCCTGGGGAAGACCCAGGACACGCTGGAGGGACTACGTCTCTCGGCTGGCTTGGGAACGCCTCGGGATTCCCCCGGAGGAGCTGGAGGATGTGGCTGGGGAGAGGGAAGTCTGGGCCTCCCTTCCTAAGCTGCTACCCCCGCGACCCGACCCCGGATAAGCGGCAGAAGATGGATGGATGGATGGAAGAAAAGCGGGGTTGAATAAGTTAGGATTTCTGCTGAAGCAGGAAACTCGAGCAGGTACCTGAGACCATGAGTCACATCGGGGGATCGTGTTCTGTTAGGACGCTGAATGACTCATCGCCATACGCCCAGCACAAACAGATGGTTGCAATTGAAGGAAAAGGTGTGGAATCTTATTGTTGATGTTCTTGTTGACTTCCTGTTGTGGGTGGAGATTTACACAGGTGGGCGCAATCTTCTAATAAAAGGCCACAAGTTCCTCTGGTGAGCACTGCGCTCAGGCCAAACGAACCTGAAGGCTGTGCTGTTTTTCCTTCATCATCAACCGGGATTGCCAGCCCTTTAAAGGGGGCGGCGTCAACAAAGGGATTACCAAGAATGCTTTTAGGTAATCAGCCACATAACAGAGAAGTTAGATCTTTGTAAGCCTTATTGCCAGCGATGGTCAGACTGGTAAGCAGCCGGACTATCAGGAAACAGGAGGCCTTAGATGACTGCAACTGCCTCCGGCGTTAATTATGCATAGAAACTGCGACAAGCATGAGCGACCGGTCATGTATCAGGATAAGAGTTGGCTGGTTTTATCTTGTTGCGTGGGCTGAATTGACAGCTTGTGTAGATGACATGAACCTTCTTAATGTGCATGTCTATGAACTCACTGCTTGTATGCCTCCTTAATGGGAGCTGGAACCACCAGATGATGAGAAAAGGAAGTTGTCACGGCAAGTGACATTGCGAACTATGACTGACTTGAAAAGAGGATGCTCGTCAAGTTCGGATCGCTGGCTGGGATGAGGCTGTGGAATTAGAGTGAGCCAGCGAGAAAGCTATGAGAAGAACATCTTCAGTTACTAACAATACATCCAACATATTTAAGAATTGCTTGTTCCTTGTAGGCAAGGCTTTCCAAAATCTGTTATTGGGTAGCACTCGCTAGCGCTGTGTTATAGCTAGCACTTGCTAGCGCTGTGTTATTAGCTAGCATTCACTAGCTCTGTGGTGTTAGCCAGCACTCGCTAGCTTTGTTATTACTTGCTAGCTTTGTGTTATTAGCTAACACTTGCTAGTCTGTGGTGTTATATACCACTCGCTAGCTCTGTGTTATCTGGGCCTACCTTGCCAATTTTCCGCTCAACAGTATGTGTAGGTAAAAGTATTAATTCATCAGTTCATTTCAATTAAATAAGAATTTTATTCTATTGGTGGGCATTGAATTGCACATATCCATAACATAAATGATAAGATCACAAACCAAATCAGCTGTTGAGATCCACAAACATTTCCCGCAAAACACAGCTTTCGGTACCAAAATCTACCTGAATGATTGGTAGGAAATGTACCAGCAGCGTGTTGATTTCTTCAGGAAATATGTCAGTGCACAGCAACTTGCTGAGGAACTTTTAACTAAATATTAGTGATGGTCTTTGTTTTGATCTTGTCGTCACTGAAGTTGCATGTTTGCACTCATTCCAACACAGAATAAAAGTCAGTTGAGTGTTGACTTCATTCTGGCACGGTGAAGAAGACTAGTTTATTGACTACATTCAGGACTATTAAACAGGGTAAAAGTAATAAAAACACCCAACTTTATCTTGTCTAACTTTAATTAACAAAAACAAATGAAAGTCTGAAGGTGTTTTTATGCATTCAGAGAAAAAACAAAAACTGCTTCAAAGCTTGTTTTCTCCAATTACACTTAAATGAACACTTTCTGGTAAAACAACTGCTGCCCCATTCCCACAACTATGGAGGCCCATTTCTGCCATGAACCAAAAAATAAAAGCCAAACTGGAAGTCAAATTTTAAGTTTTATAATCATAAAAACAAAAGTTAAGTCTTATAAATGTGACTTTAAAATTTATAATTTTACAAGTTACATTTATGAGTTAAAACTCTTAATTTTACAAATTTTAAAATCATAACTATAGGAACTAAAGTCATAATTTTGTGAATAAAAGTTATATTTAGGAGAAAAAAGTTATAATTTCGAGTTTTAGTTAATATTATGAGAAAAAGTAATCATTTAGAGTTTTTAAAGTCATAATTATGAGAATAAGGGTCAAAATTATAAAAATACAGAGAGAAAACATAACTATGAGTGTTGAAGTCATAATTATGAGAATAAAAGTCATAATTTCGAGATTTAATGTCATAATTTGCAAATAGTTTCTCTCTTAGGGGGGTTACTCCAGTGTATCAAAAATTATGACTTCCTGTAGGCTTTTGTAATTTCATTCTTGGCATGGATGGGCTTCCATTGCATCCCTTTCAAGTGTCACTGATCTTTTTTCCGGATAAGACAGAAGGAATTTGTTCCGATCCAGAACCCGGGGAACATTCTCTCCTCGAATTTGGCTTTGTACTTGTGGATCAGCCGCACCTCCTTCTCGGAGTCTCCCTCCACCGACAGGAAGGAGACGATGCCGGCCGGCAGGTCGATGTAGACGCCCACGGTTGGGGATGGCGGCAGCTGGATGTCGATGTTCTCGCCGTTGTGCCAGACCTGGTAGCAGGAACCGGACCAGCCGACCCCCCAGGAGCCTTTGTTCTCCCCGAGACCGCAGGGCCCCTCCTGGGCTCTGCGGGGCGCGCTCTCCGCCACCACGCCGATCACCACCCACCCGTCGTAGTCCACCTCCCAGTAGGCTCGGAGGCCCAGCAAGCCCTCCTTACACAGCACCTGCAACAGGAGACATTTGTGAAACCTGCAGCGCTCCGCTCTACGGTGATTTCGTAAATCAATGTTAATGGGCGTCGCCATGTTGCGGCCTTTGAGTTCCAGGCCTCCTACCTGTGGTGAGTCCTGGTATCTTTCAGGCCTGTTAGGATAAGGGCAGACTGCGTCCGACGTACGAGCCACTTTGGTGCTGCCCTCAGAAATCCACAGCAGCTTCTGTGCTGTTTTGTCATCCAGAGAGATGGGGAGCCAGTCTGAGGAGGTAGAAAAAAAACTTAAATGTGAAAATGTAGCTGAAACATGGAAGTTCTTAAAGGTGACCTATTCTGTTTACGGGCCTCTTGTCACATTGAATCCAAATAAACTGCTACTGGGCACAGCCCCCAAACTCAAAAGTTTATAGTCGCATGTGAAAATGGCTCTAAAGAGATTCGCAATTATACAACCATACACCTTTGAAAAGCAGAAGTGGATCCTCCTGCACAACCAACAAGATTGCAGAAAGTGGTTTCCACATGGTAAGTCAACAATGAATCACTTGTATTTTCCTGCAGACAAGCTGGAAAAGATATCTAGCAACTCTGCTTGGTTTGTTAGGTAATGGACTGGACTCAGCTGGGGTTGCTAGGTAACGGCTCAGTTTACAGTAGGGCTTTTTGAAACTTATGGGGGATTTTTAAAGCTGTTTTAAGTTGAATTATTTTTGTCTTATTTCAAGTGTACTGGGATATTTGCACTAGAAACTAGGCCAACAGTACTTTCTGAGATTTTGTGTTTTTGCAGCGTTGGTATAAATAACGAACATTTAAAAGCTTTAGAAATCTTACATTTCATGAAGTCAGCTCTGGTAGTTGGTTCAGGGATATTTGGCTCATACGGCGGCAGCTTTTCTAGAGCGAGACAAAGACATGTTTATTAGCATTTACCAGGATCAGTGAATCAAAACAAACAGAATTTGGTGATTTACCTTCTGGAGCGCTGCTTTCTTTTTTCCCTGTAGATTTTAAAACAGAAAGCAGGATTATATTGCAGCCGCTTTGAGCACATATACTCTCATGCTTCCATTCCCTTTGGTTGCAACATTTTGTCTGCAGTTGCAAACTTTTCTTTGGCTCATTAGTCTGCTTTCCTAGACAATGTTATAAAAACGGACATAATTTAAGTAGAAAACTGTAGGATTGGTGGGACTGTTGGTTTAATAGTCCCACCTGATGGATTCATCTGGGACAAAAAAAGACTATTTTTTAATAATAATAACATCTTTTATGTTATAACTAAATGAGTTATTTTACTTTACAACACTGTATTCCATGTGGTCATGAGAAAAATTAATATTCTGTCCCTTCTCACATTTGATTATTGATTTCTGCGCACCGGCACATATGTTTAATTTTTTTTCATTGGCCGTCCAGCAAAGAAGTTAAACTATTTTTATCTTTATTTCTTATTATTGTCTTCAGATCTGATGCTATGACAACAATGACAAAAATCCCCAACCTGGAGATATTTCTGTTAGCAGATCATACAGTCAGTGGAATCAACTCATTCAGTCTTCGGTTACCTAGCATCTCACTCACTCTTTGGTTACCTAGCAACTCACTCTTCGGTTACCTACCAACAGTCTGCTGAGTAACTGACGCAGTTTAAGGTTTCCCATCCATTCCTCACAACTACTTAGAAATAAAAAAAACAACGTGTAGAGAAAACTGTGGATATAACAGAAAAGTCACGCCACCAGTTTGGCAGAAATTTTGATAATTAAAACAAATAAACTAATGACTAATTGTCAATATTGACCGATGATAAAACGTGCATGTTGTGATCTGTTTCCTGCTCTAACCAGAGGAAAAATGGCATCTTGTCTATGTGTGAACGTTCCTGTCTGACATGTGTTCTTGTTTATCCGAAGAGATGATTGCAAACTTTTTAAATAAGAAACCACTTGATACATAAAACCATCACATTAACAGAACGTACGGAGACACCATGTTCCGAATGTTCAACACTAGAAGAGGCAAAGGTCGACGGTGGCGTGTCAGAAAACGGGCGAGCCAGACACGGATGACCTCGTCTTATTTAACCGCGCCCTCTGTTCATTAAATGAGACAATGAAGAAGAAAGAGAGAAAACGGCAAACGCCGCAGACGGGTCAGGAGTGAGACTTCAAGCCTGTGGCGAGCTGGAAGACTGAAAATATCCAGGATGTTCCACGGAGCAGCAGGAAGCGCCAGCCGGGATAAACTGACTCCATGACGGATGGCCTGACATCGCCGCAATAGAGACATGAAGGACACGTGGCATGAGGATATTTAAAGGAACCGGCTCTTTCAAAGGGATAAACTTTGGTGCAATTCAGCGTTTGAACACTGCAAAAATACAAAACCATATGTCTGATGGCTGAAGAGTTTTTATGTTTATTTCTGTCCGATGTTTTCTCACTTCTAACTGCAATTTGTCTCCACAGTTCAAGATTTTATATGACATCTCCTGTAGTTTTAATAACTATTTCTACACTCTAAAAACATGAAACCTCACCAAGTATTTTGATCTGTTTTCCACTGCAAGTACCTTAATATTCTTAAAATAAAACTCACTTACAACTAACTTTTCAGCAAGATGTAGATATTTAGGTCAATAATTCCTTGTTATTGATGAAAAACTACCAGTGCATTAACATATTTGCGCAAGAAACACAATGCCTATTAGGATTTTATGCTTTTGCAGTGTTGGAAGACATTTGATGTTATAACCTCTGAACACTGCAAAAACACAAAGTCTTACTGAGTATTTTGGACTCGCCTGTAGTGCAAATATCTTATCACACTTTAAATAAGACAAAACTAACTGACAAGCAACTTTTCAGCAAGGCATCAGAGCTTGAGTAAACATTGTTTTAATATTGATAAAGTTCTAGTTCCATTGATTATTCCACTTGTAACATGGAAAATGTTACTGATGAGAAAAATAATCTGCCACTCGATCAAATTATTAAAATCAACATGAAGGAATTAATTACCTAAATCTTTTGAGGTGTTGAAATGTTTTTGAACTCTGCAAAAACACAGAATCTACTTTGTGTTTTTGATCTAGTTTATATAACTCTAACCCAGCCGGCCAATCGTGATGGAGCTGCTTGGGTTGCTAGGTAACAGGGCTGAGCGAGGCTGGGGTTGCTAGGTAACGCCACAGTGCCCATGGAAGGTGACTTAACTGCAAAATTGGTGACTTACCATTTTTTTTCTAGCTTCTCGCCCCAATGTTTTAGTTGGGAAAGTAAATTATTAAATTGATTTTTGAAAAGTTCTGGTTCCACTGGCAGATCATTTCAACAGATCATTGAAACAAAACATTTTCTCCACGTTGTAGTAATCTGCCAGGTGAACTTTTCCACTTATATTCAGGGATTATTTACATAAAACTAGTATATTTTTTCCTTATCTCCAGTGTACTTGGATATTTGCCCAAGAACCGAGACTAAAAACTTGTGTTTTTGTTTTGAACATATTCTGACGGATTTTGTCTCAAATTAACGGTCCGAAGTCTCATCACAGTCCCACTAAAAGGTCAGCCGCGGCTCCTTGGATAATTTATGGGAGTTTTCTGTCTTGGACAGCCGGGCCAGCGGACTTTTTCCTCTCCACGACTCCGGTCTCATTAGGACGGAGCGACTCGTCTGGGCAGATCGGTTTCAAAACGTCCCACTGAGACAGCAAGATCAGAGGGTCGGGACATGAGGGCCAGATCTGGTCTCATCCCCTGGTGTTTTTATCTGGTGTCAGGTCTTACTGGCTGGAAAAATGGAACAAAGGTGCGGAGGGAGAAATTTCGTCCTTCAATCTGACTTTCTCATGAAATAAATCAACAAAATTCTGACGCTATAAATCACTAGAGGATTTTGTGTTACCTCGTGCTTCAATCAAGCGGCCATAAATAACTCCGATATGAGCTTTTGCATTTTGTTACTTGAATTACTGTGTAGCATTTCACACTTCATTACTGCAGCAGCAGGAGGATGGATTAGTAACAACTGGGCTGGAGGCTGGAGGTGGCGCGGGTTATGTCAGCTGTTAGGCATGGACTGCAAGTATGAGAAGAAGAACGGGTCAACAAAACATAAAAATGTTGACTTCAATCTCAGAAACCTGTCAAATCCGAACAAATAATCAAACATACTTACATTTATGTCAGTTATGTTGTTAGCATACAGAAATAAACACGTTTGTTTTTCCTTCTTGGATTTGTAAACCAGAACTTGATCCACTGAAAGTCTGTTCCAATTTTATTCGGTAGATTTTAGTTTTAAGATTAGATTAAGTGATTGTTCTTAAACAGCTAAAACAATTATGATTCTGAGGAAGAAAAAGTCAGAATTCTGAGAAAAATGTTGAGATTCTGAGGTAAAAGTAATAATGTAGGAAAGAGGAATTTTGAGAAAGAATTTTGGGAAAAAGTCAAAATTCAGATTAAAAAATAATTGAGAAATAGGTCTGAATTTTGAGAAAAATGTAAAATTCTGGGAAAAAGTCAATCTAGAGAAAAAAATGAATTTTGAGAGAAAGTCAGAATTCTGGGGGAAAAAAGTCAGAATTCTGATAAGTCAAAATTCAAAAAAGAAACAATTGAGAAAAAAATCAGAATTTTGAGAAAAAGTCAGAATTTTGAGAAAAGTCTGCGCTCTGAGATCAGAATTTTAATTTGTTTCCCCAGTGGCCCTGATCCTCTTCTGCAGAAACAAGACATCTTCAAAGAAAAGCATCTGAAAGACGCATCGAGTGGTCATGTTGCAACAGGTCAGGATTACCGAAGGCGAATAAAAAGGCGATGCGACACTGAGACGGCCGCTTTCTCAGTAGCAACGCCACACACTTTGTTGACGTGATTAATGGTCGGGGAAACACTGGCATGACCTGAGGTGACGACGGCTGTTTGGCTCGGAGCTGGACTGCCGGGCCGACGGTATGAAGACACTAAATGACGGCAAATAAACAACCCAATAAAACTGGTGATAAACAAAGTGACGAGCAATAAATCAGTGTGAACCCGGGACGGTTAATGTCAGAAAAACAAAGACGCCCCAGTGATCCGTCATCTGAGCCTGGTGGCGACATTTCAAATAATCAGAAACACGACGGAGCAAAAATCAAAGCGGCTTTTATCCTATTACAATAATCAGGGCTGAAATGGCTAATTGTGATGAATCAATAAGTGAAATAATCAACTAATTTAGTAAATGATTAATCGTTGACTGGAGCATGCGGACTAAAAGAGGCTATTTGCTGAAAAAACTGCATATTCAGAGCAGTAATTAACCTAAATCTATAATATATATATGTATATATATATTACATTTAAAATAATGCATTTGTCTGTAAATATTTTTTAATATTTTAGCCAAAACTAAACTGGCTAATCTGGCAGTTTTAGTTTCACTTCACTGAAATTATCTGCCAGTGGAACAAAAACTTTCATTCATAAATATTGAGGAGTATTGACTTGAAACAAACTCTTATATTTTGCTGAAATGTTATTTATAAGTTAGTTTTGTCTTTTTTTTTTTTAAAGTTAACTAAGATATTAACTTATGTGGAAAATATTTATCAAGTTTGTGTTTTTCTGTGTAAAGAGTTACTAAACTGCAATCGATGGCCTATAAAATGTTGAACTAAAGAAACTAATTTCATCTTTAATTGAGAAAACATCAGACAGCATTAAAATAAATAGAAAACACTTCAAATGTATGTTTAGACACCAAAAGACTATTAAATTTCAGATGTGTTATGGAAATGCATTAAAATTGAATTGGAAACGAAACAAAACAAATCAATCAATAACGGACTTGATATGCGTAATGCACTGCAAAAACCAAGTATTTTGGATTAGGTTATAGTGCAAATACCTCATTACACTTGAAATACGACTAAACTAACTTGCAAATAACTTTTCAGCAACAATAGTGAAATAATCTGCCAGAAAATCTAGAACATTTTACTAATATTCAAGAATTATTTACTTAAAATAAGCTAGGATATCTTCCTAGTTTGTTTTGAGTTTTTTTTAAGTGTAATAAAATATTTGCTCCATAAACTAGACCAAAATACTTGGTATGATTTTGTATTTCTGCAGAATAATGTGGTAAAAATAGCGGGGATGATTGGGACCCAGTTGGTTCGGTGGGACTCCATTCTTACCTGCTTTCTTGGGGGCCGGCATGGTTCTGTTGGGCTTCGGGCGGGCAGCTCTTGTCAAAGTGCTTCCTGGGAACTCCAAGCCTCACCTTTATCAACTTCTGATGAGTGAGGAGGGGCAGACTGATGAGCCGTTTTTTTGTCGGATCGGATTGAACTGTCCCAAAAAAAGGACGATCCCGTCACTTGAAACTCGTGATACTTTTTCCTGGGAACCTGGCTGAAGTACCGAGGACATCCCAACCATTCCAGCATGTTTGCATTCACTCGCACTGAGCATGTGCAGGAGGAACACGCCTGCCTCGTATTAAATGAGATGATAAATCGATGTGTTTCTTCAAGACAAATGAGGGCGAAAAAACCTGCAGCGCTTTGCCCTTTGGAGTCCTTTTAACTGAGAAAGAATGGCCGCTAACGATTAAACTGATCCCGAATCCAGATGCCGGGTCGTGGGGTTATTTTCTGTTTGTAGGGTTTGAGCCGTCACTATGTGAGAAGGAGGCCAGCTTCTCACTGGGGAGCTGTCAGCGCTCCCAGATCCCATCCATCAGGAGCTGCTGCCGTTGTGCCCTGGACTTCTGACTGGGAACAAACTGTACCAACAGATGTTATATGGGAGGCAACAGCTGGAGGACAGTCTTCACCTTACAGATTGTCCTGATTCTATCAGTTTTCTGCCTTAAAGGTCACCTGCTATTCTGCCCCTGAAACAGGTTAAAATAGGACTTCGGTCTTTACAAAACATGTTCATTACATTTCTTTTTTTCACAAAATAATTCTCAAGTAATAAGATCTAGTTCATTATGAGCTGTTTTGGGTCGTCTTGTCACTTTAAATCCAATAAGCTGCTGCTTATTTGGATTACATTTGTGTTTACATCAAATGTAAACACAATGTTTACATTTGATGTGAAAATGGCTGCAAACAGATTAGCAATTACACGAACATGTAGCTTCGAAACGTAGCCATTGTACAGCGAATACAGCAGTAAAACCAGCTGACCAAACGTTCTGGAGTTCCGTTCGGGTTGCTAGGGTAACGGGGCTGGGCTCACTGGTGTTGCTTGGTAACGAAGAAGTACGGAGAAATGTCACTTAACACAAAATCTTATCAAGGATTTTTGACCTAATTTCTAATATCTTAGTCTTTTGAAATAAGACTCAGATATTTGCATCTGTTTAGCGAAATATGAGAGCTTAATTTAAGTAAATAATTCTTTAACATAAATTTAAAAAAATAACTATTTCCACTGGCAGATTATTTTACTTATATCAGACAAATTTCCCATGTTATAAGTGAAATAATCTACTAGTTTAACTATTTCTTTTTCATCAACATGAAGAAATTATTCACTTAAATCAAGCTAACTTGCTAAAAGGTTACTGCCGTGTTTGGTTTTGTCGTAGAAACAAGACCAAAAATAGTTGGTAAGATTTTGTGTCTTTGCAGTGTGGAGCTCGGTTTGGGTTGCCAGGTTGTTTTTAAACGCTGGGGCTGCTTTAAGAGGCAGTTGAGACCCAAATTGAATAACAAAAATGTGCCTGCAAGGAAATGTCCCTGATCAGAAGCAAGCTAAAAGCATCTGGAACTAAAACCTAACTGATGAGTTGAAAGCAAGTGAAAGTTTCATCTTTGTAAATATCCTTGTAAATAAAATAGAGTGGTGTTTTCCCTGCTGAATGTGCTGTACAATGGCTGCTGGAAAACACAGCCACTGTCCTGCTAGTTCTGGACTCTCAAGTTTGTCTTGGTTGCATTTACCCATAATGCTCTCCACTGTTGTCCACTTCCTGCTTTTGGGGCGGTCTTTGGTCCACTTGATGTTCACATATGCATTATAACCGCACCAAAGTTCACTTGAACTGAACCGAGACTGAGTTTTGTAGGCAGACCAGAGTTTGCTTGTTTGGTTCGATTATGCATCATTCACCCCTCCCCAAACGAACCAGACTTTCCAGAAAAATTAACTGGAGTTCAATTAAAGCGAACTAAACAGAGCTGGTGTGAATTCATCCTAACATTACAACATGCGTTCTGTGTGAGGGATGAAATATCAACACGGGTCTTTCCTGCTGTCAGCAGCTCAGTTCAAACTGTTTTGTTTCAGAGCCTTTTGGGAACTAGATCATACCCTCAACAATCCCTAACCTTAAACACTCGTACTGCATGACATGTTAATATGATGAGGCACTGGGGAAAGATATAGCAACATGCAGGGAATACAATGTGTGGAAGGCGAATGAGACCTGCTGGGCGGCTTTTAATAGGCTTTCAATAAGACGTCTCCTTGTAATCCTCGTACTTTCTTTCTCACATGACTAAGAGGTCAACGACTTTCACCTTCTCACTTGTTTTGAAGTGGAACTGAGTCATTGGGAGGACTAGAGCCAACCAGTTCCCACCAGTTCCAACCAGATCCAACCAGATCCAGCCAGTTCCAACCAGATCCAGCCAGTTCCAACCAGATCCAGCCAGTTCCAACCAGATCCAACCAGTTCCAACCAGACCCAGCCAGATCCAACCAGTTCCAACCAGATCCAGCCAGTTCCAACCAGATCCAGCCAGTTCCAACCAGATCCAACCAGATCCAGCCAGTTCCAAGCAAGATCCAACCAGATCCAACCGGTTCCAGTCAGTTGTAACTGGTTCCAAACAGCTTCAATTGGTTCCAATCAAATTGAGGTCTGGACTTTGACTGGGCCATTGCAACAACTTAACTCTATTGTTAGCAGCTGAAGACAGGAAATCGTTGGAGGATTGTGTTTTTTAACGACTTATCGGGTGAACAAACTTATTTATGTCTGATTTTAATCACGTTTTTATATTTTGGAAATATCACAATTGCAAAATTAGTCTTTTTTTTGACATTGAAATATTTAAGTTTTGCGCTCATTTTTAATGGAAATGCAGCTAATAGAAAAACGAAACAACAATTAATTTGACTGATTAAAACTACACTGGCGGAAGTCAAAACCCTTTTTTCTTTTTATAAAACCTGATTTTAATTGGTTTAATGAGCCACTGATCATTAAGCGTAATTATCATCTCTCAGCACGTTTGAGCAGATTGACACCTCCAACAAAAAGATTATTCTCCGAGTAAAGACAACATGAGCAGATTTACAGCGTGGAAACGACAGATCAAATTAACTCTGCCAGCTCACTTTTAGCGAAACATGAGCCTCCAAAGTGCCTACTAATCATGAATGTCAAACGAGAGGTGTGTGAACCGCGGGGTCTGCCTGACACGTGGAGTCATGCTGACTTTGGTCGCCAAGCAACAGTGATTTATGACACCGCGTTGCAGCCAGCATGTTTCCCCCCTTCCCTGCGCCTCAAGTCGCACCATTTATCTTTTGTGACAATAAAATATGCGCAGATATTAAGTCCTCAAGACTGCAGAGAAAGTGACGTGTAAATATTTTAGGGAATAAATATAGTTCGTTCCCTGTGGCTGAGGGTTTGTATACAAGGAAAATTCAATTAAGCTCCAACAGAATTGAGGATTGTAACCGTTTCTCAGAGTTTGCACTTCGATATCATAATTTTGATGTTTTTGTTTTTATGATTCTAACTTTAATGTTAAAATACAAACTTTAATCTCAGAATTCCCACTCAGCATTTATAGAACAAATATAGTTTGTTTCCTGCAGTAGACGGTTTGTGTGGAAGGAAAATGTAATTTAGTTCAAATTAAATTGAGAACTCACATTTTTTCTCAGAATTGTTTGAATTGTTTATGCAAATTCAGGCAAATATAGTTCTAACTCAAATCTAGCAAATAAATTTGGGACGGGCTTTCGGTGTGGATCAATTGTAGGGTTACAAATCATATAGCAAGGAACAAACAGTTATGTGATTATTTTCATATACCACTTCAGGATGCTTGGATATTTATTTGGACTTTGACAAAATTAGAATTCTGAAGGATTTTCATATGTGGCCCCAATCTTCTTCCGTAGGTTTGTATTGATAAGAATCACCGTTTTAAAATATCTTAAATCTACTGAAACCCCTGAAAAGGAGGAGGAGCAAAAAGATTTACTTGATAAAAAGGAACATAAAAGTAATATAATGCCATAACAATGTAAGAAACATTTGTAAAATAAATTTTAAACATCTAAGTCTGGAACTGGAAGACATTTTAAATATCCAAAATAAATAAAACAACAGAAACAACAAATAAATTGAACTATAAAGTCTCTGCAAACCAAATTATCGTTTAAAAAAGGTTGAGTTCAGACCGAAACACCAGACTGGAGAAATTCATCATCCAGTTTTCGGTAGAAAGAGAGAAAAGAGAAAAACAATAAATTATGCAAATAGAAATTAATGAGTTTGTTTTAATTTATCATGCAATTAATTGATTTATTGCTTGTTGAGGCAAGCCTAGCTCATAGCAGCACACTGCAAAAACACAAAACCTTACAAAGTACTGAGTCTAGTTTCTAGTGTGAATATTTTACTCTTACAAGTAACTTATCAACATGACATAAGTCAATGATTCTTTAATATTGATTTTTGAAATGCTAATTTTACTGGCAGATTATTTTACTTAGAATACTTTTCCCATGTTATAAATGAAATTATCTGAAATTGAGCCAGTATGTTTTTAAGTAATATCTTGTATGACTTGTTTATTCAGCCTTCCTGGTTCTGACAGCAGAGGCGACGAGTGGGTTTGGTCCTGGAGGAGCGTAAGGAACGGAGTGAGTCATTCTGACAAAGATCTTTCTGGTGGTTAGAAGAGACGCAGCTGAAGCTCCAAACTGAGCCTCCCAAAATAAAAGGATGTTCCACACAGTTAGAGGTGTGGACTAAAAACAGCTGGACACGGAAAAACGAGGTGATGTAATGTTGACACAGGGATCATCCCTGAAGTTCAGAGACGGATCCAGTCAGCTGGTCCCAATGGAACAACTGGGAGACGCCCAGTAGCTGCGTTTCCTTTGACCGTAAAATTGAGCAATTTGACATTTTGAAATTAAATTAGCTTAATGGAAACACATCACTTCTGAAAAGAATAGTTTTTAATGAAAACTTTTTCAAGTAGGATTAGATTATTTTAGAGCATTTCACAAAACTGCAAAGAAAACACGTTTTTCATATCATACGAGTCAACAGGATGTTACTACTGGCAGAAACAACAAAGAAGACGTAGACAGGAAGTGGTTGGAGGATGATGGCGCTGCATGTTTTTAATGACTTATTGCATGAACAAACTTATTTACGTGATTTGAAATCCGTTTCTTACTGAAACAGCAATTGCATTTTTTCGACATTAGCGGAATATCGACAAAGTTCTGCTCACATTTGTAATGGAAAGTGTTTCTCTAATTTATCTTTTACAGAAACATATATTAACTTAATGAATACTGAATTACAAGTGATACAAAAACTGAAGACTTTTCATATAAAACGCAATAAAAATACAATTTTGGCGAGGAATAAGTTAGGGTACCTTCAGATTTATTTCCACTCGAAATGGCGAAAGTCAAAATATGAATGAATTTACATACAGTAATCACTACATTTTTATATAGTTACAAGTCAGCTCTATATAATTTTTACTGTAGAGAAAAACGTCAAGCTGGATAGTCAAAATATGAGGGCAACATCTCCAGCAGAGGGCGCTAAAAGCATCGTTTTGATTAAATTATTAATCGTTTAATTCTAAGATTAGGCAATTATTTAATTTCATTTATACTGAACAGCTATCTTCTGGTCATATCACATTATACTTTCATAAAGAGTTTAGAAGATTTATTTTGGATCTTTTAGTCCCCTTTAAGAACAAGATAATCATTGAAGCAGATTTAAAAAACACTGGAATGTTAATTTTACAGAACAACACGTATCTGTAGTGAAATAAATAAAAAAACAAAGACAAAGTAATAAATACTTTATTTTCCACATTAGTAGTAAAAGTGCAGTCACCTGCGGGTCAAAGTTTCCTTTTTACTGTACAGATTTCAGATGCACAACAAATATGTTCCTCCTTAAATAGCTTTATGTACAGCAGATAAAAACTGAGAATTATTATTCAGTGAATGATCCCGGAAAACAAACAGCAGATCATCGACCTCCTCCGTTGGCGGCTCCACCGCCAGAGCCGCCACCTGATTGGTCCTGGGCCCCTGACATCATCAGGAAAAGAACGAGAGGCACGATGTACATCCACTGCAAGAGAAGAAAAACAGACCTTGTTTAAATAACTACTATAATTTACATAGAATTAACTGTGATCACTTGCATGTATTTGGTAAAAGTTGCTGATTTATTTCCTCCCAGGTAAGATCAGATTTATTTCTCAACAGAAAAAGAAAATGTTAAAATATTCCAGGAGGGTTAGAGACTAGAGAGTCAAACACCAAAAACTTTTAGGCTCCACTGACTTTCTAAAGGTTCGGATTCAGTCGATTTTATCAGCCTAAAATGTATTTGGTTTTAGACTTTTGAGAAGGCCTAAGAGAAGAAAAAGAAGGAAGAAGTGAAAAACTACAGTTTGTGGTTAAACACAAACGGAGGAGAAGAAGGAGGAGGAAGATGAAGAGAAGGAGGAAGAGCCACAAGTAAGGAAACTGTACTTCAGTGGGAATCAGCTCTGCTCTCTGCCGCCCCCTGCTGGGGGCTGTGCTGAATTGGTGAGCATGAGGAAGATGGCACCTCCCAGAATCAAATACCACTGGAACACAGCAACACAGAGTCACTGGACACACAGCGAGGCACAAACACGGCACAAAACAACACCAAGGACCGGGCCGGACCACACAGAACCGGGTCGCAATGGGCCGCAGGAACCTGGCCCAATAAAACGACCAAAAAGAGTTCTGCTTACTGCAACAGCGTATCACGACCACCAGACAGAAAAAAAGGAGTAAATTTACACCAAAATAGGAAGAAGTTTTCAGATTGAGAGAGAATAGAAAAAAATCCTGGTAAATATTTGGGTTTCAAAAGTTGACAATTTTCAGAGAAAAACTCAGAAATTTTGAGATTCATCAGAAATTGTCTAGAATTTTTTCTTTTGGATATTTCTAAATGTGAAAAGCCGAAAAGTTTCCGAAACACATATTTATATAAATGAACAATTTCCCAAATTTTTTGGCAAAATTGGACGTTTCTTAAGTTTGAAACATGAAAAGTTTTCTAGAAAACAACTTGGAAATGTAGACCTTATTAAAGTTTAAGATTTGGCAGGAAAAAACACAGAAATATTCTAGAAAAAACTTAAAAGTTTCTGACTTTGAAAAGTTAAACATTTGCTAGAAAAAACTTTGAATTTTGACATTAAACTAAAATTTAAAAAAAATAAAAGTGGAAATTTCTGAGTTTCAAAAGTAAAAAAAATTCTAGATTTATCTCAAAATTAAATTTTTTTCTCAAGTTTTCGACTTTTCAGTCAGAAATGACGACATTTTTTGGGTCAATCGACTCCTTTCTTTGTCTGCAGTGGCGCTTGTTCCGCCTGCTGCTTAAATTTGATTTCAGGTGTAAATGAACGAGCAGGCGAAGGAAAGGAATCTGTAACTCAATTAGTAACTCAATTATTTTAGTTATTGATTAATGTATTCATTGTCAGAATAATGGATTAATCAGATAAAAAAGAAACATTCTCCAGATTTTTCATTTAACTGCTTCAGTCTTTAATAATATAAATAAATTAATCTATGCAAATAAAAACTTTAATTTCTTTCTAAAGTAAAAGAAAAAAACAACCTAAAATGCAAAAAGAGAATTCCTTCAGTAAAGAAACATTTACAAACAAAACTGTTTGTATCTTAAATTCAAAATATATTTTTTGTACAGTTCTAGGTTAATTCCTGCTCTGAATGTTTTTTTTGTTTTTTTTTTCAGTAAATGACCTTTACGTCTCCATTCTCTAGTTAACGATTAATCAATTACTAAATTAGTTGCTGATTATTTAAATAAATATTTAAATAAAGGAAAACTTTGCAGCTCTGAAATGGTTTAAAATGTTTCATAATTTCTGTTTGAGCGCCGCTGGAAGCTCACATTAATAAGACAGGCTGGAAAACAGAAAGCGTTCTGTTATTTCAGCCAGAAGCAGCCGGTGCTTCGTGCTTCGTGCTTCATGCTTCCTGCGTCTCTGCAGAAGCTGCACAGGCAGAAAGTCATGCTGAGTGTGAGAGAATCAATAAATACAGAAAATCTGGTGTTAGAGGCTCAGGGCTCGAAAACTTTGAGGAAAAATAACTTTGTTCAAAAACGTAGAATAACTGATCCCTCTGCAGATAAAATATGTTGATCTTCAGATCAACATATGGACGATTCATTGATGAATCGCTAAACAAATTGATTAATTGCTAAATAATTTTACTGATTAGTCAAATTTTTGGTTTTTGAAGATTTCATTTTTGGAAAATTTATATATATTTTTTTCTTCAGTTTCCAAAGTCCAGTGATGTCAGTGCACCCCCGGCGGCCATCTTGTTCTACAGCCTCTATTTACTTTGAATTTGAATTCATGTCAACTCTGCGACCAAATATTAGGGCTAAGCTACAATTTTATTTTCTGATGATGAAAATAATACGAGTTCAGTCGTAATGTTGCCAGAATAAAGTCATAAATTTACAAGAACTCTTACATGCAAAAGAAAAGCTTTGAATGAGGAAAGATGAGCATCTTGTGAAGTTTTAGAGATGATACTTAATAGAACTACTTAACATTTTAACACGTCAGCACTAAATTATTAGCAGCAGCAACAGCTGAGTCTATTTCCACAAAACAACACAAACTGATCCTGATAACTCAATGTGTTTTTTCCCCCATTGAAAAAAAAAGTAATTTCAAGAAGAACCAAAGTCCTCATAGCTTGGCACTAATAACTCACAGCAGGGATGTCTGAAATAAAAACAACTCTGAAAATATTTTCTGTGAAATAAAATATGTAATCCACTAACTACGGATTAACTGCGACTTCTTAAACCTTTCATAAACCCTGACAGCTTCGACAGAAACTCAGATCGCGCTTACGTATTTGGCGAAGAACGATTTCTGCTCTTGTGGATTCTTTCCTTTCTTCTCAGATTCTTGTTCCATCCGTTCCAGGAACAGAGCCGTCTCGGGTCTGGAAAAACAAAACAAAAACAGATTTAAATTAATCAGTTTTCAAACAAAAAAAAGAAGAAACTGAAAATATAAATGATAAAATTACACAATAGGAAAACAGAAACACAGAGATGTGCTGACGTTTTTTTGTCTCAGCAGATTATATTTAAGGAGAAACAATAAGATCACGGGTGTTCAAAGTGGAGTTCGGGGGCCATTTTTGGACCCTGAATTGAATTTTTGCGGCCCTCCCAACCACAATTCAAAAATAAATTGAATAAATTAGGACAAAACTATCATTTTAAAATCAAAATCTAGTCTCATAAATGTTAGACGAAACACAAACTGATCATCTTTTCCTAACTTTCTGCTTTCCTTCTGTTGTCATGGTAACCAGGACCACATCGACTCGCACTCTAAATTGCACCGAATCTGGTTTTACTTGCTATACTAAAACACTCGGCTAAATACACAAAATGTTTTAAAATGAGGACTGTTTTTATTGGGGAGAATTAACAAAATATTTTTTTCAGTTTCCTTGAAATTGAGCCCAAAATAATTAACAAGCTGGATTCCTTTCATTTAAGATAAAAACATTTGAAGTTTTGCATCTACAAAAAAATAAATAAATCAAGTTACTTTGTTTAATTAAAATATTTCAAGCTTTACTTAAGCAACAATGATCAATTTATTGTTGCTCAAGTGAAAAGAAAAAAAAAAAATTCTAATATTCTAACTATTTCTTCTGAATCAGAACCAAATCAGGCTTAAAAACAGACCCTGGAGCGTTTACAGGAGCCATGATGCTCAGAGTTGTGTTGAAAACCTCCAGGTCGACTTCATCCTCCACCTCGGCGCCTCTGCAGGCTCCAGGTAAGGTTACTATGGAGACGCCGATCAGGTATCCCGACACGTCGGTGTGGAGCGTGATCACGTCGCTCAGGTGGGACTCGACCATCGCACACTGGGAACCACAACAAAACAAAACTTCTCCACTGAACCCTTCATCTCGATTCGTTTTTGCTGCCATTTTTTAAGCTGAACACATACGGCTCTGACGAACGCTGTGAGGTAACCGTCCATCTGCCACTCCGTCTGTCTGTCCGCCTGCAGGAAAACCCGAGGCACTCGGATTCTGTACAGGCCGTCGACTGCAGCCACTTCCTGAGGAGACCAAACCAGACAAAGGCATCGTTTTTTAAAAAACAAAACAGATCCATAGTTTTTTTTAACTCCAGAGGTTCCAGTCAAAGGTTTGTTTTTTCAGTTTCACCTTCAGCTTGGAGCGGTCGTCTTCTGACAGCTGGTTCTGAGTCAGAGAGACGCTTGGCTCCCGACCCGTTTTCAGCAGCAAGGATCCACGCGACTGAAACTTTGCAACATCATCTGGAGACAAAACAGGGAAAACAACTGTGAGCACAGAACATTAAAAAAGCAAACAGTAATTATTAACTTCTCAGTAGAGACAGAAAAAAAGTCACTGGCAAAAATTTGCTTTTAAGATAAAAAAAAAAAAAAAATTCTCTCTGCATTTCAGGCAATAAAACTTGTATTTTTAATTTAATATATTACTCAATTTTCTTAATTTTCTCTTGGGATCATAATAAAAAGGAATTCAATAATTTATTTGTATTTTAAATATTTAACAAAAAGATTTAACTGGTTAAATAAAATAATCTGTAGAATTTGTTAGTTATCAATGGAATAATCGATTACTAAAATAATCTGTAGTAATTTGGTAATCAGAAGAGCTAACTGTGATTGATAATGAGGCGTTTATGTTCAAATTCTGAGTTTGACCTGCGTTTGATTTTCTACAAACACAGTCAACATCATTAAACTCTTATCAGTTGTACTTAAAAAAATGTATTTGTATTTTTACATGTTTTCCCCCTCATGACTTAATTTCATTTTCTTATGGGTTTTCACTATAAATTACATTAATTAGCTACATATTGAAATCTTTCAGAAATATCAAGTCATGTATGCTGATTTTAGTTCTTTTTAATCCAGCCCATAAACCTGCTACATGAAAATTAGCCTCTTTGGCTAAATCTGACTTGTATGTTTACAAATTATCTTTTTAAAGATAATTTTTAAATAAAGACAAGGCTTTCTACATGCCAAAATTACAAAGCCAGGAGGTAAAGTAGAAAATTCTATTTTATTCAAACTGCTCAATAAACTTCCAAAACATCTATGACACAAACTACAGATATAAATAAACATAATAAAAACAGAATGTCCTTACAATGACAGAAACGGAAATTGCGTTAGCTAGGTGAGCACAAGGATACTTAGTTAGCAAACTAGCATCAGTGATGTTCTACCCGGTTCTGTTAAAATATCTTCTCACCGAGTTCAAACGAGTGTTCAAGCGGCACGGAGAATCCACTGAGTTCGGCCTCCAACGGATCCCCGGCCTGAAAACAACCAAAATCTGCGTTTAGCCTCTATATTACCACACCATACTAACGCTAACCTCGTTAGCATAAATAAAATAACCCTCATCGCTTTTAAAAAATATATATATATATTTTTACGAATGATTATTTAACTCTTACCCTTCGGCCGTTATTACATGATACTAAATTTGTGCATATCAATAACAAAACAATGGAAATAACAGCAACGTTAAACGGTAGCAGGCGAGCCATTGCTGCTAACTGTGGACACCGGAAGAAGGCTAAAGAAGTAACAACATCCGCATTTTCAAAATAAAAGCACAAACTTACTGACGTATGTAAATACGTGCACGCTGCGTTTTTTGTCTTTATTTTGAAATCCTTTGCTTCACATACATTTAGTCTTTTATTTACAGTATATTCTTAAAACGGATTTACAAAAATAATGTAGTTAATGTATTATTTAAAGGTCGTTCACATCAATACGATATACTTTATTAATACCCAATCTGATTTGTTAACAAGTTATTCCATCCAAAGTGTAAAATATTAGTAAATACAAATGTAACCATTAGCGTTATAAAATTTATGTAAAATATATATAAGTGAGATATTGTAAGTAATCTAAATTTGTCTAAATATAAAATAAATGAATAAATAAAGTAATAACAAGCATTCACATAGAAATATATCAATCTATAGACAAATCCAGAGAAAACTTAAATTGAAAGACACAGAGTTGGACATTGTAAAATCTATTGGTGCATTTTTTGACTACGTATATTTCAAATCAACTTATAATCATACAAGTGGATTTATATAACTATAAATCCACAAAATTATTTATTAATAATAGTTCAATAATAATTTTCAAAGGAGTTCTATAATATAAATGTACATAAGACAGACAATATATAAGTTTCAGACAATATTTTTTGATAGATTAGAATAGAAATATTCTTTATTTATATCATATTCATTTGTTTAAAAAGCTACTTTTTGTCATTATTAATTTTTTTTTCTGTTTTAGGGTTGCAGAATATCATACAAGTGTGATATTTAACCCACCTTTCCTTAGTTTTTTCTGTTTCTTGGCACCTTACATGATCAGAAATGAAATATTAATATAGTAAAATCAGTTTGAGTTCAAACTGATGATCGGATGATCGCGTTAAACCAGCAGAGGTTGCTAACAGACCAGAAAAAAACTTCCTCACCCTTTCTCTGATCCAACAGTCCTCTTCACAAGAAATACTAAATATTTATGTCCCTCTGGAAGGAAAGTAATTCATGTTTTAAAATTCTTTAGTCAGCACTCGTAGCTCTGCTTTTTTTTTTTTTTAAAAAAAAAGACATTTTCTTTTTAGTTTGTCAAATTCAAGGGGTGAGTTTATGCTGGGGCTTATTCAGCTCCTGGTGCTTTAATCCCAAGCCTTGGATGAAAGTTTTACTGTGACATTTTAAGCTGGAAAGGACAGCTGTCCACATCTGGCATCTGTCCCCAGAGAACCGCTGCGGCTTTTTTACCCGGATAAAATAACTTCTCCAACTGTGGGAAGCTCTGACTGGTTTATATCTAAGATATTTACCAAAAGGTCTCTCACATCCAGATGTCTTGAAAGATCTGGATTTAAATTACTACAATATGAGATAACATTGTTTCCTCTGTGAAGAAAACAGGGCTGCAAATGTTAACTCTTTACAATCTTTCTATATAATAGTAATATATCAAGAATAATAAGTAAATAAGCAAGTAATTTAATTAAACTTACACTATTTCATCAATTGCAATAATTATATTCATTTAAAAAAAATAATACGTTTAAATGACTGAATAAGTAAATAAATAAATGTGACATATAATAATAAATTATGCAAAATATGTTGAAGTATTACCTACCATGTTTATCGGTACATAATATTGATAACGATGAATGTAGCAGAGATTAATAAGTGTAATAAATATATAAAAAGTAACTGAGTAAAAGTATTAGTTACATCACTATTGCTGAATTATTCTGATTATTATTTTAAGATAAGTAATTAACACTATTGCTACTAATAAAATAATCCTGAATGTAATATAAATGATAGAATAAATATAATATGTAATAAATAAATAAGCAAATAATTTAATAAAAATATTAGCTACTATAACTATTGCCAATACATTGCCAAACATGAATACTACTAATAACAATAATAATTTATAATATACTATAAATTATTAAAAAAATATATAGCATATAGTAAATAATAAAATGTAAATAAACAAGTAATTAAGTAAAACTATTAGGCACTATCACTACATTTTTAATATTATTATCGTTATAAAGGAAATAAATTACCACTATCACCATGACTACATCAACGAACATGACAACTACCACTACTAATAAAATAACAAAAATTGAATGCAAATAAGGAATAAATACATAAATGAGCAAATTATTACATAAAAGTGTTAGTTATTAACACTGTTGCTATATTATCATGATTATAGTTATCATTATAAAATGAATAAGTAAATAAATCACTTATTCGCTGCTACATCAAAGAGTTTGGGACATCAAAAGGGCAGAAAAACACAAAGTTTAACTGGAAGAATCAAACGTTTCAAAAGAAAAACATGATCAAAATGTTTTTGCCAAACATAATTAATGTGCTGTGTATTTATTCCTGTCTGACCCACAAATAAACCCAGCTCAGACAGAAGTGGAAAGCCTTCATCTGCCTGCTGGAAAAGCACTTTCATTTTGACAATAATGATCCTAAAGTATGAAAATTCATAAGTCTGCGCTATTTTGGGGTCTTTAACTTGGTTTAGACTTTGGAGCACAGAACTCTTGTCAAATCTGCTCTGCTGGAGGTTGTCACAAGATGCAGGTTTATCTTTCTGCCTGACACTGACGCAAGTTCATTCAATTAAAGACATTTGTTAGCTTATAATGTTTGTTTTACAACAAACCCGGATTTCAGAAAAATAATCCACAAACCTCAATTCAGTCCAGACAAATCCAAGCTGTATACGTCACATAAATTCATTTAGCCTTTAGCATTTTTGTTGATGTTGAAATATTTAGCACACTTAGCTTACACTAAATTACTTTTTTTTCTGGATGAATTATAATTTACTTGGCTGGTTTGTAAACTTTCAGCTGAATAATGTTTCAAATCTGTGTTGAAGTTTTGTTACAAATTGTAAAAAATTGTTCAGGTGTTTTATATTCATGCTCTTATTTTGAAGGGAGTTAAACTTGTTTACGTAGCAATTCTGTTTCCTGTCCTCGCACAAAAATCCAGCAAATTATGTTTATTCGGTAGAGTCCAGATCAAAATTAACGAATATTATGCGTGCTTATTGAAAGAAGCTAATGTTTATGCTTAGTGCTTTAGAATCAGCTCAAATGTTTTTATTTTCAATTATAATGATTTGTTAGCTAAACAGCAACATATTCTGTACTTGCTAGCAAAATTATTTGATTGCTATTTAGCTAGCAAGAAAGCTAAATATTTACTTTGCTAACTAAATATTTAGATTGCCAGCAAATATTTAGCTAATACGTAAATTAGCTTGGCCATTAGCGGAAGTGGGGTAGCAAACTAAAAGCTAGTTTTGCTGACCACTAAATAAACGGTAAAGATATTTTTAGGTTGCTAAATATTTAGCAGTAATTTTAATATTTAGGTTATTTCAAAATATTTATATTGAAAAATAAGCATTTAGTTTGAGTATTAGCCATAGCAAAGTAAATATTGAACTGAATATTTAGTAAGCAAATTATTAAATTTTTCAAACTAAACATGTAGTTTGAAAATTATAATATTTAGCTCAAATGGAGACATTTAGTTGGGAACTAGATATCAGTAAATATTTTTAAAACTTGTTCATAATTAATTTGTTAAATATTTATTTCTAAATATGCTAATTAAATATTTATTTTACTAACTAAATATTTAGATTTTGAAATAAATATTTAATTTGAAACTCTGGCATATATAAATGTAGGAATAAGATGGTGAAAAATGACTTCAAAAAATTAATACACACATCTTTTCCCTCTTTAAGAGGCTAAATGAACCAAATTTCTTGTTAGTTTTTAATTGTGTTGCTTTACCACCTCATCGCTCAGAGCCCTTGTTGTAAGAACTCATTTCAGATGGTTGTTTAGTCTCTTTCTTTACTCCTCCTCTCCGTTTTCTCCTCGGCTCGTTTTAAAAACGAGGCCTGCTGCTCTGGGAAGGAAACTTGAACTTCATGTTTGGCTTCTTGGAAAGCAGATTCGTCCCCAGAGTCTCTGATGTGGAGCTTCGACACAGAAAAAACGCTGGGAAACTCTCAGCTAATTTCAAAACTCAACCCAGGTTTCAGATATGCTAATGCTGTAATAGCTGCAGAGCCTGAATGCGTCCATTAGGACTGAAATCAGTTAGAGGTGTTCAGCCAAGTTACATTAGAAAAATGCTGAGATTATTTCCCACAACATAGAAAACATAATCTGCCAGGAAACCGTTCTCTCCTTCCCTCACATCCTTCCTCCTTTGTTTACTTCATCCCTTCATTCTGCCCTAGCTAAGTAGAAATTTGTAATTTGTTGTGTTTTTCTGGACACATCTATTGTCCTTCAACACAAGAAGCTAAACATCTTTCCTCTTCAACAAGCTAAAGAGGAGCAGCAGAAATTAAGTGTTGTTCTGGTTTTTATTCATATTAATTTTTATAATTTCTCCCAATTTTAAAATTGTCATATTATTTTTGTTAATCTTTATTTTATGTTTTATCATTTATCTACCTGTGATGTTTTGTTTATTCTGAAGTACTTTGGTCACCCGAGGCTGTTATGTTTCAATAAATGTCCATACTTCCATTCTTTGTGTCCTTCCTTTTATGCATCTTGTATGCTTTCCGTCCTTCTTCCGTTGTATTCTTCCTACTTTCAGCTTCCTTCCTTTTTTCTGCCCTTTCTTCTTTCTTTGCATCCTTCCTTATTTCCACCAACCTTCCTTCTTTTGTGTCTCTTCCTGTTCTTTCCTTCTTTGTGTCCTTCTTCCTTTCATCCTTCCTCTTCCTCCTTTTTTTGTTTCTAGTCTTTCCAGGCTCCATATTTTTAAACCGTACTCTGTAGAAAGATCTACCGTAAATTCATAGTGAACTTTAATATTTTATATTTCGTAAGGAGATAAAAATAAACAAACGTCTTCATAATTGTTTATTGTATTTTTTAGAGGGGTGAAATGTTAAAGTCATAAGTTAGTTTTAAGTTTCATATTTATTTTGATGCATCTGGATTTAAGCATTAATATAAAATGAGTCCTTCCTTAGAAATGTTAGTTTTAGTTAACTATAATAACCTTTCTTTTGTTAACTGAATTAAATAAAAAGGTAATTAAATGGGGAAAATCTATAACTAGCTGGAACTAGATTGTGCGTTTGTAACACTACCATACCATACCAACTTTATTTATAAAGCACTTTAAAACAACCACAGCTGATACAAAGTGCTGTACACAATAAAAACAAATAAAAACTAACTAAAGCATACTGAAAGATATATCCTTCGTTTTCTTGTTCAGAAAGCTGCTTGTTAGCATTTCCAACTGATATGTAAAAGCAAGCAGTTTACGTCATCTGTCGGCAAATTACGGCACTTCCGCCAGTTCGAGAAAAATGGCGGCGGCAAAAGTTGGAAGAAATCGCCAGAATCGGTTGGTTGTTCAACAATAATTCAATGCATTTTTAAAACGACGGCGTTACTGTTGAGTTTTAATTACTCAATTCACATAAATACAATCACAATACAATATTTGTGATTTTTTTTCTTCAAATTCTGCACCGAAAAATTTGCTTCGGTGCGCTAATGGTTAGCCTCCCGGGGGTAATAATGGCAGCTTTCTCCTTAACTGCTCTGAAACTGTTTCCCTGAAACTCCTTCCCCCCCATCGGCGTCTTCATCCTCCGGCCTCCTTAAAGCCTCGCAGCTCCTGCCAGGGTTTCAAGTGACCGCCATTCTGTCGCTCTCCTGCTTTCTGGTTCCTCCCGGGGGAGGATGGCGGCGGCGGCGGGCGGGGAGCGAGCTCATAAAATGAGGGGAGGAGGAGACGCGCCGGCAGTTCCACTGGGAAGCAGGAAGGAGGAGTCCCGTTAAACAGACACAGACATGCCTGAGCCAAAGAAGACAGGTAAGACAGTCCAGACGGGAAACCCTCACTACACTGCAAAAACACAAAATATTACCAAGTAAATTTAGCCTGAATTCTGTTGCAAATGTCTTGGTGCACATGAAATAACTAGCAAGTAACTTTTCAGCAAGATATAGGCGCTCTTTTTGAGTAAATATGAATGGAAAAGTTCTATTCACTAGTAGATTATAACATGGGGAAAATGTCTTGTTAAAAGTTAAATAATATGCAAATGGTACTAGAATGTTTTCCACTGCATACACAGTTTTACAGAGTATTTTTTGTCTGGCTTCTTGGTTTATTTTGAGTGTACTAGCATAGAAGTAACTTTTTTCAGTGAGAAATATTATTAAATAATCATTAACAAATAATTTATTAACATATGAAAATGTTTTAGTTCCACTGGCAGATTATGTCACTAATAACGCGGGAAAATGTCTTGTTACAAGTGAAATAATCTGCAAGTGGAATGACTTTTTCCACTGAAAACCCCCCACAAAATTCCAAATATTGTTGAAAAAATACGAGCCACTTTGCTTGTAATGGTGAATAATAAATGGAATAATCTGCCAATGGATGTAGTACTTTTTATATCAATATTAATAAATTATTGAATTAAAATAAGCTCCCATATCTTGCTGAAAAGTCACTTGTATCTTATGGTTGTCTTATTAAGTGTACTGAGATATTTGCACTAGAAACTAGACCAAAATTACTTGGTCAGATTTTGTTTTTGCAGTGTAGACGAACAAATAAACCCAGAAATGCCTAATATTGAATAAAAGAGGCTGATTTTGTACTAATATGCACAGCATGTTGGCTTCTATGGTCAAAGTTGATAATTTTGGGGGTGGGAAGAAATACTTTTAGGATTATTTTTACTCCTAAAATACTCCTTAAAGTATTTAGGAATTAATGCAGTATGTCTCCATTAATTAGAGCGAAAACATCTCTGAAGGAAGAATATAAACAGAAATGTGTCTGTTTAAATCACTGATATTTCTAATGTTTCTGTAGGGTTAAATGTAAAGATATTTGCTGGTAGCTGTGTCTGACAGATGGACTTTTGCTGTCTGATTTGTATTTTTCAGACATTTTTATTGCAACAAACTTGCAGTTTGAGAGAATAATCACCTGCAGTTAAAGCTCATTAAGTAGAAGAAAGTAGTAATATGATTGGGCAACAATCTGTGAATATTTAGAGTAAAAACAGTTGGATTAAAACCTTTTCAGACTCAATATTTCAATGGTCAAGTCCAGATTTCACAGCTCATTTTCTCCAACAGTATTTCAAGCACTGCCTCCCACTGTTAGGTTCAGGTTTAGCAATAAATTTTCATTTTATAGCACACAAGAACTGTTGAAAGTTTTAATTTTTTTCCTAGTATATGCATTCTGTTCAAACGTAGACTAAACAAAAACATTTGAAGTTAATTGGTCTGATCAACATGTATTTTCTTTTTCTGCTCAGGGAATAATAATAGACTTTAACAGACTTTTAACAACAAAGCACATTTGAAGTTAAAGTTGTAAATCACCAAATTTCCTCCACAGTTTAAACAGCTGTTTTGTTTTGTTAAGCAGGCAATAATTTTGAGTTTTTTTTTTTTTTTTCAATTTATTTGAATCTGAACACTAATAAACAAAAAATCTATATTTTAATCAAACAACTTAAGTATATTTAAATTCTTTTAGATCTGAAACATCTGGAACGTAAAATTTTCTAAATAGTTTTTTACTCAGCACTGATCAATGAAGCTTGGGTCAGTCAGACTTCAGTCAAACTGACATTCTACAAATACTATTGTTAATAGTTAATAGCCATTTGCAGTAACTACAAATAAAACTTTTTTGGTCGACTTTTCTTTAAAACATTGTTTTAATTCGGGAACATTTGAAATTTTTCAAGCCTGTTTTTGATCAGGTTAGAGCATTATGTGTTAGTTTTAGGATAATTTTGCCTACTTCATGTTGTTAAACAGGTTCTATTTAAGTGATTTGAAGTGTGGCTTGTGAAATTAAACTGAAATGTGGTTTGCTAATGAAACACAGCTGGACTGTATTTTCAGATTGGCATGAGTCAATTTGGATTGCTTTATTTCCTTATTACATTAAATTAAACAATAATTTCAAAACTGCTTAATGTAAATATTACAATAGAGCAGGGATGTCAAAACTTTTGCCAAGTGGTCTGAAATTATCCAAAGTAGTCAAATAAAGAAAAAAAAATCTAAAATCAAGCAAATAATGTAGTCAGTTTTTTTATTTAGTATTTTTGTTGGATAAAACGTTATTCATATAAAAATTAAAACGTATTTTGTACATCTAGTTTTCAAATTCATTTGTGCTTGATTAAACAGTTTTAAGAACAGGATTTGGGTCACTTGTTTCAAAATGTCCGCTATATTGAGCCAAGTTTAATAAACTAAATAAAAGCTTATTTAGGTTCAACAAAGTCGACTTATGGTAAAAGTCTCTTGAGTTGGTTCAACTTATTAATAAAGCTTGTTTGTAAAAATATCAATACTTTATGTTGAATTTGCAATTTTTCATAGTAAGAAAATTATTTTGGTAACAACTTCACCTGGAGAAGTTGTTACTTTTTCATTAAAAATGAAAAATCTCCATCTATATCAGCCACCAGGCCAAATTTGTATCTTGAACTGTAGTTGGGGGCAGTCGGTCCATAGGCCACAAATAGCCAAAGGACACCCTTGCTATTAAGAATAAAAACTTAAATAACATTCAGCAGACACCCTTGCATCAGCGTTAATGATAAGCTCTTAATCACACCATAAATTTGCGGTTTATTCCAGTAATGTATCATCTTACAAAAATTGCGACGTAAACTCCAATTGCAGTGAAACATTAACCAACCACAAGACACCGTTCCTAAAATTCAACCCGGCCAAGGCTGTGGTGTTTTTATCTGTCATTGGTGGAGAGATAATTACAAAACCTCCATTTCAAACTCCATAAATGCACAAATGCTGACATTTTCTAGTTTTATTTTTATCCAAGTTTATAGATTGAACTCTGCAGTTCAGTCTTTGAATGCTATTGGAAAGGAAAATTGTATATATAAACGCCCCCAGAGGGTCTATTACAACTTGGGAAACCTTTGAGTAAGATATCCACTGTTCCAAATGAATCAAAAATAGTAAGTGGGTAAAACTATTTTGGTGATAAAGTTGACATAACTTAAAAAAAAAAGTTTTTTTTGCAATACTTGTAGAAATTTAAAATACAGTATGTTTCATTAGGTCTAGACAATAAATCAATAATATTTACCACGATAGACGCATGATAAATATCAAAATAAGTCAAATAGAATTTTAGCCACTAAGAAAAGTTGGTGGAATAGACTGACTCACTCGTTCTTCTGTCACCTAGCAACCCGTTCACTCTTTGGTTACCTAGCAGCAGTCTGTTGGGTATGTTTCCCAGCAGCAGTTAAAGTTCCACCAGTGTCTCTCATAACTGCTTAAAAATAAAAAAATGACATGGAGTGAAAACTGAGGATAAAACGGGAACGGTCGTGTCATCAGTTTGGCAGCATTTCAGATAGTTAAAACAAAAAAAAATTAATAATTAGCGATTTTGACATAAATTTTTATATCATGATATTATTGAATTTTGCTTTGGGATCAATAGAGTAGTTTTGAATTTGATTTGAATATGATTTTCAGCCATATATATTTACTTACTCTAAATATATTTTAATATATTTTATACACGATAATATAAAATAATTTAATAATTTCATTTATGAAACCTCAAAAAACAACAAAGTTTTATTTAAAAAAATCAAATTTTTATAATGAAAGCCATCTGAAAGGTTGTTATTTTTTTTATGTCTCTCTTGGGCAGGGGTGGGCACTCCTGGTCCTCGAGGGCCGGTCTCCTGCAACTTTTAGATGTACCTCTAAATCAACACACCTGAGTCAAATAATGAGGTCATTAGCAGGACTCTGGAGAACTTGACTCCATTTAGCAGGTGATTCAGCTGTTGGATTCAGGTGTGTTGGACCAGGGAGACATCTAAGAGTTGCAGGACACCAGCCCTCGAGGACCAGGATTGCCCACCCCTGCTCTTGGGTCATCCAGAGTATTTAAGGAGGAAATGATTTGTCAGATTGGCCTCCGCCAAGTCAGGTGCGACTAGGTTGCATCACGTCTTCGTTCCACCAACACATCATCCGTCTGAACCGGCCTGTCTCTGTCGGTTACACCGTCTGCCCGGCTGGCATCCACCTGCACCATTTTCACTGTGTCACTCATTAGTATGTAAGGAAAACTGGGATTTAATGGTTTTATATGTTCCAACTCTGACAAAGTTATCCAGGGCAAACGACTTGTTTATCCAGGGTGAATAAGTGCGGTCTGAGGTCCATTTGCGATCGTTGGACTGAAGTTGTACGGCCCTTCAACTGCAGTTCAGTACTGATACAATAGCTGGACAGGTAGTTGATGCAGATGGAGACTTTTTATTTATAATCAGGGTAAAACTATTAACAACATAACTTTCTTACAATGGAAAATGTTAATATTACAATGGAGAACTAGGGCTATGCGAAGAAGATTTATAATAAAATTACAAGAACAAAGTAAAAAAAAAAATCACAAAAATAAAACTGAAATAATACGAAAATATTTATATTTTCAGAACAAAGCCAAAATACTCACAGAATAAAGTCATACTTGTGCAAAATATTATGACTTTATGCTTTTACAAGTTTATTCTCATATATCTATTACAACTTCTCATAGTTACATTTTTTGTAATTTTTTTTAGCATGACCCTAATTACTCCTTTGTTCAATAAACACAAAGTATTCGTCCTTTTATAGCCAAGTTTCCATATAAGTTGAATCACATAAACCCAGAGATTTATTGTGAAATGTCAATTTTGTGGCACCAAAATCTGCATTTTTAAAATTTATTAAACTTGGTTAAATATTTGCAAAGGGTTTGAAAAATCTTGAAAAGTCCTGTGCTTGTAACTGAGAATAAATTTGCTCAATGAAGCCCAAAAGAATTAGAAAACGAGATGTTTTTTTTATTTTTATTTTGTACAGAACACCAAACTGTAAGACGTTTTAAATAAACAAAATAAAACAACCAAAAACAATAAATAAAAAGGAAGATAAAACCACAAACAACTGAAACCACAAATAAACTAAATTATTTAGTATATAAACAAAAATCTCTCAAAAACAATCAAACATTTTAAATTATCATGTGATTCATTTAATAATTGATTATTGTGACAGAGTTAACAAAGAATTGCCTCCCATTCCTATAAAACAAAACTGTATTTTCTTGATTTTAATTATTTTTATGTTCTACATTTTGGCCCATGTGGAAAAAGTTTGGACAAACCAAAGAAGGCGTTTTCCTGAAATATTGGAGTCCATATTTAGAGATGCATGTCAGCGTTGATGCGTGATGAAATGTGTCGATTTGATATGTCTTCCCTGCAGAGAGACCTCTAAGCCTTTTCCATTTCTATTTCCCTATCATGCAGTAATTTCATCCCTGCATTTTATTATATCCTACAAATGAGTCTCCGATCCGACATCCTGACATCATTCATATTATATTCCCAACACCACATTATCAGGCTCCTCTTTTTTCCTTCCTATCCACCCATCCTCACATTGCTGCCCCCGTCTTGAACTCAATCGCACTGTCTTAGCTTCAACGTCCCCTCTGTCCCTGTCGATCAGCTGGTCACTTTAATACGTCTCCTCCTGCGGCGTCTTGCTCTCAGCGGGAAAAAAACGTCCCGAGACTCGACGGAGCACGCATCCCAATAAACAGCCACAAGAATAGTTCCCAGATGTAAGGGCGGTGGCGGCAGAACCGTTGATTCATGTAGTAGAAGATGGAGTTGACTCAGCTGGACTAATAAAGGAAGATGAAAAGTACATCAAACAGGCAGAATCAGCAGAAAATGGATCAAATTAACATTTTGCATGTTTTTGAGCTTCTGTTTGGGTCTCAACTGTTTTTAAAAACAGTCCAAGTGCTTTAAAAGAAACAACAGATGGTTTTTGGTAATAAGTTAATGTTTTATAGTGTCTGGGAAATGAGATGTTTCAAAAACCTCCAGAATGTAACGTCATAAATCATCAGGCACCGCTCGTTACCTAGCGACCTCGGCTAAATTCCGCCTGTTACCTAGCAACTGAAGAAGAGTTCCAACACGTTTGGTCAGCTGGTTTTCTAATTCACAAATCAAAAATACTTAATTGATCCCAAAGGGAAATTAAATGTTGCTATAGATCATATTAATTAAAATGTCAGTGGAGTAGGAGTGATGTTTGATACAACAGATTTTCTTTCTGATCCAATACCAAGTAAAATTTAAGCTGGTGTCAGCAATACCACACTTAATTTGTTTGTTATATCTAAAAAAATAGTTGTAGTCCATATCTTGGCTTCATAAAAATAACACAATGGACTCTAATGTATTATTTTAAACTCAGAAGTTGAGACAGCAATCTTGTTTACTATAGCTAAACTACTTCAAATCAGTAGAAAAATCATACAAAATATCTGAAAATGGTGTCACTAATAAAAAAAAAGACAGTAAAGAAATAACCGAACTAAATAAATTATTGTTTTATTATTAAGAACTGCTATGAAATGAAAGCCAAAATGGCTCCATGTCACTTCGTTTATGATCTGCTGTTGTGTTCATTTCTGAGGGAATGACTCTTGGACATTACGATCTTACACACAGTTACCAGGCAGAAGAAAAAGTAGTTCCCATCAACCCTGTCTCATTTAGGCAAGATCTCAATAATTTAGTTACTTTATAATGTGCTCTTGTAAAGCTACACCATCTCAACTGACTAAGGTATTGAAAGTATTGATCTTTGGATTTGAAAACAGATTATAAAGCATTAAGTTATCGGAAGAATCAATATTTCAGTCTTGCTCAAAAAAAAGAGAGAATGAATAATATTCATGCTCAAAATAAGGGCATGAATACAAACGGCCATAGCAGTTGATTATGTGGAAATATTAATTTAGAAGAAGCAAAGTGTGCTGAACTTTTTCACGATTGACAAAAGCGCCAAAGCGCTAAATGAAAAATTAGCTCAGCTATTAGCTCATTAGCAGATTGGCAGAAGGATGCCCATCACTGCAAGTATGGCGCACAACTCATAACTCAATGGACAGGCGAGATAAAAACAGTGAAAGCAAAGGCTTGCCATGTTCTGTGTTAAATAATAATGTTTATATGGTTCTTTATTCAGTGAAGTGGAGGAAATCAGGAGAAATCCTAACAAACTGGCTCTGCACACAACAATTTAAGTCGGTCTCTAATCCAAAACAATAAAATTTACTAAAATTACAAAATGAGCTTGAATTTTCATTCCTCAATAATCAATTGAACCAATATTACAGGCCTATATGTATCTCTGTTGACAAATTAATGGTCAGTTTGGAGTGGTAAATTGGCGTCTTTCTGTTTTTGTGTAATAATCAAACTGCTGGAAATTTAGCATCTCAAATCAAACAGAAATTAACTAATTTAGTAGTGAGAACCACTTCCAATTTATTTAGATTTTTAAAATTAAAATGTAGAAATATGAGTTTGAATATAAACTGGGCTACTTCGGCCTTCATGTCTGCATTCTGTTTGTTCCCAGACTTAAAAATAAACAGAGCTCAGTTACTTCCAAAGGGATCGTATGCCTAGAGTGACTCCACTGATTGGGAGCTAATCTACATAATCTGGCTACGAAGGTGAGAATGATCCTCTGTCATAAAGCACGGAGGTGGAGGTGTAATCATATGGAGCTGCTTGGGTGTTAAATAACATTTGTAGACATATTTTCAGAGTGTCAAACGAGATGAGTCACCCTGCACAAGTCTGGGTGAAGGTGCTTCATTCCTGGAGAAGAAGATAAATATAGAGCTTGACTCAGACTCATTTTCTTTAAATGGTTGGTTGTTACAATCTGTACAGTCAAAACATCAGCCCTGTTTAGTTTTAGTTCACTTTAATTGAGCTCTAGAAAGTCAGATGTGAACGTGCAATCGACTAAAAAAAGCAAATTCTGGTCTGCCGACAAACCTCAGTTCGAACTGAGGTTTATTCTTGAAAATCTCAGTTAACATATGCATATCTATGAATGCATATGTGAACGCCAAGTGGACTGGAGACGGATCCAAAAGCAGGAAGTGGACTACAGACCAGAGCATTCTGAGTAAATACAACCAAAACAAACGCAGGAGGCTAGCATTAGCAGGAGAAATGGCTAATCGTGTTTTACCAAAGACAAAAGAAAAATCCTACAACCCTTAAAATCTGACAATATCATTTTGTGAAGAAGGAAGTTGCGTTCAGTGTCTTCTTCAGAAGTTTTTGTGTCATTTCCGTCAGTGTTTCTTGGTAAAACGTTCACACAGGTGGGGAGGGGAACAGCTTTTTCAAACGGTTTGGTTTGTTTGACCTAATACAGTGTAAAAGTGACGGGCAGGTGCTGAAAATTGATCAAAGTTTTATTTTGATCCCCAAGTGAACCGAGTCCACAGCACCATCCGGCGTGAAAACGGACTTCATGCCCACTGTGTGTGTTGGATCCAAAACTTCTGCAATAGAAGTGAGGAGACATGAAGAATATTCTGAGTATGTCTTGATAAATAAATCCCTGGCAGCTGGAGCGGTTAACATGACCTCTGTTTGCTATTCATGCAGACTCAGGCAGACTGATGATAGACAAACTGGTTGACTAAGTGGAGCTGCGTGGATAAATGAAAGCTGCTGTCCTCGCTGGTGTGCATTTACAAGAAACTGTAGCCTCATTACTTACTTGGTACTTTCTGCAGTGGAAGTGAATTTGACAACTAACTGCAGCTGGTAAAGGTTTTTCAGCACTAACATGAATGTTAGCCCTATAATCCTAGATATGTTCTTCAGGTGACAGAAGGCCGACTTGGAACTGTTTTTATGTGACTGAATGTTTGGGTCAGAGGTCATCACAACATCCAGATTTCAGGCCTGATCTTTAGTTTCTGGTTGTAATAACCGGCGCTGTGCATCGACCCTAGAGCGTTCCACTTTCAGTCCAAAGACAATAACTTCACTTTTGTTTGAAAGTTTTAGCACATCCACACATTTATCTGCTCTAAGCGTCTGTTCAGTGGTAGGTAACGGAGCAGTGACTGCTGATTTGTGATGTTACATTAACAGGGTTTTGAAATGGCTCATTTTCCAGACGCCAAAAACTTTAACTTATTGCCAAAAACTGTTCGGTGTTTTTTTTTTTTTTTTTTTAAGCACTTAGGCAGTTTTTAGAAGCAGTTGAGACCAAAACAGATGTATAAAAAAGAGCAAGATGTAATTTTTGCATAGCTCATCTCCTATAAATATTTTTAACACCTGGTAAATGTCAGATTTTGAATAACTATCTTGAACCTTGACCCTTGGGGTACCCCATATGTAACTACTGTACTATCTATTCAGAGAAGTTCTGTTCTTTAGAGAGTCGGACCGGCCCTGTACTGGACTCCAGTCACTTTCATTATGTCTTTCCAATATAAATGAGATTCATTTATATTTGTTTAAACAAGAGGAGATGATTTATTCCTGTCACAATAACACATTTGCTGAATGATTAATCGTCCCAGGAGTTGTTGCAATAAACGGTAAAAGTAATGTAATAGGAGCAGATTCTCAAAGATCAATAAACTATAAATGCTAATGAATGTTTAACAATGGAACTGGAAGATATTTTAAATATCCAAACTGAAGAGCAGGAAGAAAGAGAGAAAAGAGAAAAACAATAAAGTATTGAGCTTGTTTTAATTGATCATGTGATTGATGTATTGTTCATTGCGACAGACCTGGGGACACCAGTCTGCAGTTAGAGCTGGGAAGAGATCTGTCCTGAATAAATAAAATGAACCCGTTCCCCTCTGGGCTTACAGTTGGCGGCGAAGGCCTTGATGGTGCAATCGCTGGTTGCTGAATCAAGCTGGACAGACATGGGAAGATAGTTTGAAAACATCTCTGGGGTGTTGTACTGAGGCGTTGGATTTCAAGCAGCGGCTTGAGGAATTCTGGGCATCGAAGGTCCATCTTTTCTTTCTGCAGAGCGACAGTTGTTGAGTGAAAGGTTAAACCCTCCAGATGGGCTTCAGGAAAAAGGGAAGCAAACATCATGTCCTCTCACACGCCGCCCTAATCACCCCACCAAAAAAAACAAAACGTATCACAACTGGCTCAGTGCTGCGTTGCCTCATACCGCGGCCATCATCGAGTTCCCGCAGGTATGCACCCGCTGCGTGATGAATTACAGACAGATGCAGAGGCAAGCAACTGCGCCACGCGTTCCCGAGAAGACAAACTAAAAAGTTGACAGATACGCCATTACCAAAGACTGTGAAGACAGGCCGAGCGGAGGATGCACACTCAGAATTGATTTCTGTTTCTTAAATCTTCCTTGGCCTAATTAGAGGACAATCTGTCGACGGTGGGAGACAAAGGGAAAGCAGAGGACTGCATCTTAACATGCAGATTAAAGCCAGCCTTGTGGACCGAACAAGGCAATATTCTATCCATTTAGTTAAATTTTCTGAATATTTTGAAGCTTCCTGATTAAATTTAGCATTTCTTCCTGACAAAAGACAAAGACTTCACAAGAGGAATCGAAATAAGTCATAATTCATTTCATTATCATTGTAAAACACTGATATTCACATCTGTTATGTTCCCTCTGCATGGTTGAAAGTCAAAAGCACAAACTACACAACATTCATAAAGGCAAATACTAAAAAATTTCGTAAAATATAAAAAAAATTCAACTCAAAATCTGAGTTTCATCTAAAAAGAATCTCAAAAACATTCATGAAATCATGTGGTGCCAATCAAATTGGAAAAATTACTGAATATTATTTAATTTTAAGGGAACTGATTTTGAGATTTAAATTTTTTGTTTCATGAAATTTCAGTCCCTCCAGTTTTTCACAATTAATGAAAAATCCACAGATCCTCACATTTTTAAGGCTAATGCATAGTTATGGATTTAATGACAATGTTTAGCAAAAATTGTAAAGAAAACAAAAACATTTTGTTTAAGTGACTTTGCTTCACTGCACTGCTAAGTTGTAATATTCCATGATCTGTAACAAATGTTCTTTAAAGAATAATGAAAAAAATAATCATTGTTTTGTACATTTTTTTTCTACATTTAGATTTTGGACGGGGTTTAATGAGAAAAAAAATATTGCAAAAATCTTTGCAAATATTTTTAAAGTATCACCAGAAAATCTGATTTTGATAGCAAAAAAAATAGAAAAGTTTGTTACTCACAGAAAACTTACGATTGGTCACACTGCATTTTCAGTCTGGTCTATGAATATATAGAGCCTTTTCTTTTAAATAATGAAATCAAATTCTTGAAAACTGCCTTTTAAAATTTCCTTGGTGTCTTTCATCTAAACTGGAACAGAGCAAATACTTTTAAAAATCCAAAAGTAGGTCAAAACGTGCTAAAAATAAAACCAACAATGTATTTAAACTTTATTTAGTGATTTATCATTACTAAAATGATAAATATTTTCTTTCTGATGCATGTATTCACCTCTGAACCCTTTTAAACCTTTGCAGAATAGCTTATTTTTTTTTTCTAAATGACTATAATTATATCTCATAAAGTAATTAAGAACAGTTTAATCCACACATAAAAGGACAAACGGCCTTGTTTTGTAAGGCGTGTTCACCTTACACAGATTCTGAGAAAGGTTCATTAGGAGAAAGGATCTTCTTAAATATTAAAGGCTGGAGCACAGCAGCCAGAAACAAAAAGTAGGTCAACCAAATTTACACAGGCCTCCCCTAGCTCAAATCCTCCCGTTGAAAACTGAGCGCTCTTATTTCCTGCAGAATAACCTGCTTTTTGAAATCTTTAATTACCAGCAGAGAGGAATTTTCTGCATGCTTTTGGTTCTTGGACGAAGGTTTAAAGATCTAATTTTCTCCTTCCTTTGCAACGTGATCTCATATAAGGTGACCTAATTTAGAATGTGACAGATTTTATGGTTTGTAACTGCAATGCTGGATAAATTTATTCTTTGATGGGTT
Organism: Poeciliopsis gracilis; assembly: GCA_911649635.1. Taxonomy (NCBI): domain Eukaryota; kingdom Metazoa; phylum Chordata; class Actinopteri; order Cyprinodontiformes; family Poeciliidae; genus Poeciliopsis; species Poeciliopsis gracilis. Next base: position 2,975,675 of record CAJVRI010001527.1, read on the forward strand.
TTTTTTAAGTTAATTTATCCATTTTGCTCTTCTTTTTGTAAGAAATACAGCTCTGTTTGGGACATAATAAAATGCCCTCCAGCCAGTAAATATCACTGATGTTCATCCAGAATATAATAACCGGCGTTCTGCAAGTCTATATATAGACATATATTTGAATTTTGCACTTGGTCTCAAGTTAATTCAGGATAGTGGAAGCATCTTGGATAAAAGTGATCTGGATGAAAGATGAGAGAGGAAGCCGCTTTTATAGTGGAGCAAAAAAAAAAAAATCAATAATACATATTTAAGCAATAGATGCATGATCAATATAAATGAATAATATGTTTAATAAAATATTGCTGCTCAACCTTTTACTGCTGGCTGAAAGAAATGTTAGTGGAATCAATTGGCTCGCTTGCTGTTTGGTTACCTAGCAACTCAGTCATTCTTTGGTTACCTAGCAACAACCTGTTAAGTGACATGCACAGCAGCAGTTTAAGGTTTTTCCACTGTGCCTCATAACTGCTTAAAAAAACAATGTGGAGTGAAAACTGGATAAAAGAGGAAAGATAAACACACCACCAGTTTATCTGTATTTCACACATTTAAAACAACAAAAAAAAGAATAAATAATTATCTGTAGACTGATATAAAACGATATCATGATAAGTTTTCCGGCCCTAAGCGGGATTCATGTGTTTCAAGGAAAATAGGAGTGTAATGTGGAGCAATACAGTTATCCAGCACTGTATTTTTACATTTAAGTTTTAGTTTTAGACTAGCAAATCTCATTCAATTAGTAAAAATTAGCTTGAGACATTTTAACCCTCTATGGCATGAATTTTTATTTTATGAGAAAAAAAATTATAAACCCTAGTTTTGGGAGCTTGAGGGGGTCTTTATAATATATAAATCAGAAAATGTGCTCCACCCTACCCCCCCCACCAGATTTTGGTTTGTTGTCTCAGGGCAACAAGATGCTATGAGGGTACTAAAACGCCAAGGTTTTCTTGATACTGTAGAATTTATTTAATAAGTGGAATGATGAACAAACAAGCAATAAATACATTAGAAGAAGTTTTATTTCAACAACAACAATTTCAACAAGTTTCATTTCAACAAACAGCCACAAATAGTTCATCAATTAGTGCATTAGAGATTAGCTGCAGTGTGTGTTTATGTTTCTAAATACATGTTCTCGTGGGGTACTGAATGGATCTTTGTTTCTCTTTTTTTACAAAGTACAGTTTGTATTATTCTGTATGGAACCTCATGAAGCAGTTGCTGGTGGATGTGAAACAAAGGTGGGCGTCACATTTTTGGCACTTGGCTTTAGGTGTACCTTTACATCTTGGTACCTTGCATCTGCCTTTCTTTTCATCCATGACCATCCAGTGGGCTGTGGCATCCAGACGCACATCAGGGACCGGGATAGGTGTAGTGGGTCCTCTTCTCCTCTTCTCTTCATACTCCCCAGCAATTGTGGAACTGGGACGACCTCTCTTACGCTCCAGATTCTTGCCACTTTTGCACAAGCTTTCTGCAATATATGACTTGAATGTATAAAGTCTCATCTGTTCCTCTTTTCTCATCCCAGCGCTGCTGCAGTCTCTCTTGTAGAGCAGCCAGGCAGTCACGACGGTCATGTCGATAAAGTGGAACATCAGCCGATGGTACCACTTTTTTCGACCTGATTTTGTTGCGGTACAGTGCAATGAGGGAGTCCAGCAGATCCACTCCACCCATATTCTTATTGTACTCTCTCACCACAGCAGGACAGGGAACTTTGATGATTTTTTTTTGCTTGCCATCCCACCTATCAATGTCGGTGACTGGATATGCTCCAATGTAATTGCTGAGAAGACTGACTGAACGGTTATCATACCATTTCACAGCATGCAAGGTGGTTTCTCCAACCATGGCCATCTTCTGTTCAAAAGATCCACGCCCAGTTCTCTTCAACGCAACATCACACATCAAGTTGATACCTGGTAGTCTGTTGCTACGAACAGTACCAGTACAGTGAATTCCCTGTTGAGCAAGTGTGAGAATGAGAGGGACACTCGTGAACCAGTTGTCAAAGAACACCTTGTAGTTCTGCTGTCTGGGTATTGGCTGGGCCAGGCGGAGGACAACATTGCCACTTGCTCCTACATCTGGCAGGTCAAGTAATTGCACAACTCTCCCTGTGTAAATCTCAAAATTGTGTGGGACACCATCAGAGCCAGCCAAGATGAATATCTTGTAGCCCCATTTCTTTGGCTTAGCTGGCAGGTATTGCTTGAGTGTATTTCTTCCCTTGAAAGGGACCATCTGCTCATCTACAGCCAACTTCTCACTCATTGGTATTGTCCGCAGCTTTGAGGAAAGATGAGTGACCAGTGGTCGGATTTTGTGGAGTGGATCAATATTTTCTTGTCTCACTTCATTGTTGTTGAAGTGCAGGGATTTTTTAATGAACTCCCATCTGTTTAGTGTCATGGTGTCAGCGACCTGGGACACTCGGGTGGCTTTGTTCCAAAACATGCGGGTGCCTGGTAATCCAAACAATGACATGTATACTGCTGTACCTATAAATTGTTCCAGTTCTTTTTTAGCGAGGTTAAGGGGCTTGTTGGTGTCACATTGAATGGCATATAAATTTGACTGTTTCTACAACTACTTCCAGAATGTCTTCAGAAAAAAACATCTTGAAGTATTTGTAGGGGGAATTGATATGATCGGATTTTGGAAGACTGGCCTGCCATTCTGGGTAATCAGTGATATTGGCACTGTGGGGTGTTCTCCAACGGGGTAAGCGTGGAACAGCTTCCTGTGATACTTCATCATCTTCATTTTCCTCTTCATCCACAGACTCATTGTCATCAGGCAGGTCATCTGAAACCAGTAAGCATAAAATTAGAATAGGTCATATATACCTCTCTTCACTCACTGATGTACAAACACACATACATGCCCATTCCATAAAGTATGTTACTATACTGACTGAACCCTGATCTCCTAACTCTCCCTCAAACCTGATTTTGGAGTCCACTCTTCCTCACTGTCACTCTCCTCAAGCTCACTGTCCTCACTGTCAGAAGGAATGAGCCTAACCACTTGATCATGTTCCTTACGCCCATAAAATCTTTGTGCATCCATTTCCTGTGAGTAATAGTAGATAGTACAGAAAAAAATTTATTATGTTGATAACTACACATCCCTACACATCTCCATCCATGAGCATGTTATAGTTCACACAAAAGTGGTCAAACTGCACAATGTTGCCCTGAGGCAACGAATGAAAAACTGCCATTTTAGTATATAAATGAAAACAAAAGGTGTCTTTATTCAATCAAATATGCTTTTTCACTTATTAATGCACATCACAGATATTATTTATACAAAATTATTTAAATGTAAACCTGTAAAAAAGTGAAATTTATCTTACCTTCTGCTAGCGGTGTGTCCAAGTCAGCTGCAGTCCAAAAAAGGACTGTTTCACCCCAAGACAAAAGGTCAAAGCCACGTCCAGCTCAAATTTCATTGGTCACAGACATGTCATCAGACTTTCAATGTGATGTTTTACTTAAAAAAATTTAAAGGGGCGGTGTGTGGGCCAAAAAAGTGGTTTGTTGCCTGAGGGCAACACAATGCCATAGAGGGTTAAACTCAACTTCTCCATCTTTTGTGATGCCACAAAAACAATCTTAAGTGGAATTTCTTGTGATATTTCATCAACAAAGCATATTGAATAATTATAAAGTGGAAGAAAAATGTAATTTTAACAGCTGTTAAAATGAAATAAAATTTCTCACTTCATTTCCAAGTCGGTGTGGCGGTCAAGAAAAGGTTTTTCTAATCTGATTTTGTGAGAAATATGTGAATGTGTTCACACATTTATACTATAAATCACACATGGTAACAGGAGCTCTCAGGTTTATTGACACAGCTGTTGAGTGGCATGACTGCGCTGAACTGTAAAGGGCAAAAGATTGTATTAACAAAGCACGAGCGGCGGGAACATGTTACTACGACCCGGTGTTAGGTTCTGGTGAAGCGGAGGCGCTCGTCCCAGAATCTCCAGCAGTTAACACGTTAGCTTTAAGCCTCGGCTTAAAATTGTAGACACTTTTAAATTGTCTAATGTATTCAGAATCCCTTTAACCTTAGACAGCACTGGAAATAAAACCGGGTAATGCTTGGTTTCCCCCTCATTTTCTGTCTCATATATACATATAAATTTATGCTGCTTAAGTTATTAAAATAATATAAACTAGCTTGAATGATTAGTGTTTTTATGAGAAGCTGAAAATAATTTTTTTCTGATTTCATACATACACGTTGAAATTTTTGGAGAGCTATTACACTGGAAAAAAAATAATAAAACGATTTTTTACAGGTAAAAACCTCCACAATAAATTCACAAATGTAAAAATACTGTTTCTGCCGATTTATTTATTTACGACAACTTTATGTCAAATCATCAAAGTTGAACTATAAATTGCTTTATAGTTTATGGATTTTTCCTGTGACAGTTTTACTGTTTATAACTGAAAACCAAATATGTTTGTTTCTCAAGATCCTATCAAACAAACCTTTAAAATGGGTGTTTTTAGCTTTGTTCAGTGAGGAAATAAAATAATTTATATGAGTCAAATGTTAGTTTGGTTGAACTGTTTTTCAGTGTAACTGCTTAAACAAGCAGAGGAAGACAAGAAAATGTCAGAAGAGATTAACGCAGCGCGTTCCACCGAGGTTAGCCTTCAAACGTGAGTCGGCAGGAGAGAAACAGAGACGCAGATGAAGAGAGCACTGCGGTATTAATCAGCTTGTTTTCTGAATTATTAACAGTTGCGTTTGTTTGTTTTTTAATGTACTGCCACAGAACAAAAAACAAAACCATAAAGCCTTTGGTTCTAAATAAAGTATGCTTTTAATATAAAATTTATATCACAATATTAAAGCTTTAACTTTAATAAGTTTCTCAATTTAAAAACAACAGACACAGACAGCTAACGGACGCTAAGAGAAGCTAATGGTGGCAACTAAAATGTAAACAGTTTTACGTTTGCACCCGCTTTGATGTTTTATGTGGTTTATGTTAATATAATTTCTTTTAGGATCCAGCAGAACTCCACAGTTGATTTGCTAAAGAAACTGTCTCTGAAACAATACAGTTAAAAGCTAACAAAAGCTAACTGTAGCATTACCTAAAACACTTTTCTTCTATTTTTTCATCATATTTTAAAGACGTTTTCATATCAGAATTATCTCTAGTTTGAATCTTGTGTCAGTTGTTTTAGGAATCAGCAGAACTCCACAGATTAATTGCTAAAAATAAATCTAAAATTAAACTTATGCAAACAGAGAACCTAACAGTCATATGTACTATTTATGTAGTAACTGTTAGGTACAGTGAAATACCTTCTGGTAACTCTGCTTTTATCATAACTTTAGTGTTTGTTGTTTGCATTAGCTATGTGTTTAAATATATACCACAGAGAAGCTTTGGAGAGTAAAAACTGGTTTTAAATTTTAGATACATGTTGAATTATTTGTATTTCAGTTTGATATTGATATTTATGAGGTCACCAGAAACTGGTCACCAGTTTCTGATTAAATAAATACAGTGTATAGAGAATATATTTCATCTACATTACATCTCCCTTCTGCTCTTTTCTCCCCTTAAAAAACATAGAAGCAGATTAAAGTAGGACAGAGAAGCAGCGGGATAAAAACTGCTGAGAAGAGGATTTGCATTCAGCAAAAGGGAAGATATATTATCCATTTAACAGATACCTGGAAGACAGGGAAACAGATGACTGCTGAGTAAAGTTATTTAGGCCAAAGCTTGAAGGCCGGATGATGATGAGAGCGAAGATAGATCTGCAGCTGCGGATTATGTTTAGCGTTAGCATGTTAGCGGGGAGGGATTAGGGGTCAAAGTGGTTCCAGTAGGGTACTAACAGCCTCTTACAGAGAAAAGCAGGATCTCATGATGGAGGTGGGTGAAGGAGGATGAATAGAAAAGAATCACAACATTTAGTAGCTCTCATTTTATCAGCCTTGAACTGAAGGAGTTTTCACACCTGACAGATTTCGTTCTATTGGGAACAAAGTTGCTACATTTGTTCCATTTTTATCTGCTGCAGTTCGCTTTCCCACTGCACTGTGTCAAACAAAATTAACTCTTAAAAAGCCCGTCCCCCTCCTCACCTGTGGGGGCGCTGCACCAAGAACCGTCGAGGGAAACTATTCAAAAACATTCTGAAGAAGACACTGAACGCAGCTTTCTTCTTCTTCACAAAATGTAAACAAAAATGGAGCAGCTGTAGGATTTCTCTGGTCTTTGGCAAAGGACTACAAAATAATTTTTGCATCAACGCTAAACTCTAAACATTTGTTTTGTTTGTATTTACCCAGAATGCCCTATGCTGTAGTCCACTTCCTGCTTTTGGGGCGGACTCCAGTCCGCTTGCGGTTCACATCGGCCGATCAACTGAACCGAAACCGAGGGTTATAGGCGAACTAGAGTTTTTCATGGAATGAGCCGAACTTTCGAGATAAACAAATTAGAGTTTGATTTCACTACAATTCAAAAATACTTTATTGATCCCAAAGGGAATTTAAATGTTATGTAACTCATATTAACTAAAATCCAAATAGTTATTTTAGATTTTGATGGATGTTAGATAAGATCTCCTATAGCAGTCTGTATTACAGTGACTTTACTACGTTTCTGACTGAAGAGGATGGTCACACATGTATATAACTTTATACAAAAACATATCTTATAAAGTAAAAAAAGTTATGTCTAATTGAATTATATACAATTTTTCCATTTCTTTGTATTGATTTTAGATATTTTTATATTCACTTGAGTGTATTTTGTTACTATGCAGTATATTTCTCCACTTTGAGGTCAATGAAAAACTTTTCTATGAATTAAAATGACTGTAAAGTCAAATGTTTTGCCGGACTATTTCAATTATTCGTTTTAATCTTACTGCTTACTGCTAAATCAGCGTTGTTAAAACTATTATAAAGGTTTTTCTATGCCTCCTTGTTGTAATTAAGTGATTTGTCTCGTATTATAAAGAGTGACTCTACCACTGAGTTGTTTACATTCTTGAGGGGCTGATCGAGCTTTTCAAAGCCGGCTAATGCCACGAATAAGAGCCCAAATCCCCGTACGATTTGAGCAGAAGATGTTTGGGATGCAGAGCGGAGAGCAGGAATCCCTCAGTAAGCGCAACGACACCGACGGAAATACCGACGAGGACTCGGCTAAGAAAACCCAATAATGACTTTCACAGACTCTCGGCTCCCCTTGTTAAGCTGCGTTAGCTTCCAGCATCAAAAACACGCAAATAATTCGCCATAAATAATCGCAGAATGTGAAGTTGCAAAGTTCGTGGGCGACCCAGTGGGTAGTTGTCTTGCATGAGTTCATCAGGTTGTAGGTTTGATTCCAGCTCCCTTTTGTCAGTGTGTCACTTAATCACAAGTTGTCTATTTATTGTTCTTATTTGACTTCATGAAAAACTTGATTATTATCATCAAATAATCCAAAAGCCTTGAAAACTAAATTTATAACAAATTTAATATCTTGTAAATCTTCTTTATTTTCTTGTCACTATATGAATAAATTCCACTGGAAAATTTACTCATTTCTGTTTTTTTTTTTTGTTTGTTTTTTTTATAATGTCAGTGTTTTGATGATTGTTAAAAAAGATTTTTTTTAAATAAAGAAGTTCTCATGAGACTTTGCTCTGTGCAGCTGGCAGCCATATTGGCAGGCAGTTGCCATGGAGTTGCTATGACAACGCTAAATAAGCTATAAGCTTAGCGCTAGCTCCCATCTCATTCGTAACTTAAAAACGAAATATAAACACATTAAAACTATTACTGTTGCAATGTATTACTGTTTCCATCTTTCCTTCCTTCCTTCCTTCCTTCCTCCGTTCCTTCCTTCGTTCCTTCCTCTGTTCCTTCCTTCTTTCCTTTTTTCTTTCCTTCCTTCCTTCCTTCCTGTTCTCTCTTCCTTCCTTTATTCCTCCCTCCCTTCTATCATCTCTTCCAATCTTTCCTCTTTTTTTCCCTTACCTTCCTTCCTTCCTTCCTTTCCTGAAGTTTAAACATAACCCTCGTTATTATTAACGTAGATCTTTTAAATAGATGCTGAATGCTGCTGGAGCTAAGCCAGCTGTGCGCTTTGGTTTTCCTGGCAGACATAAATTTATTCCTGATCTTCGTTCCTCCGGCTGCTAAAGCAACCCAGATTTCTGCGATCCTGGAACTTTGATGTTCTTTATCCCATCAAAAGCTCATTTGTCTCGAGGCCGAGCCTTTCGGTGAAATTTAAACCTCAATTATTCCTCATGATCTCTGTTTAAAAAAAAGGAACTCACTTATATTTATCTCAGCCTCGCTGTTTCTGTAAAGCTCGTCCCGATCGCGCGCCGTTCGCTTGTTAAAATCCAATATTCCCTTTTGCCAGAAGCGATCCCTGCAGAAATGAAGAAGAGTTAGACGACTGTTTGTTAAAACTCTGGTTTCATGCACGGTTTGGATTTCCTTACCCAGAGATTTTGCCGTAAGATGCAAACTCATCCACTTTTAAAAATGACCTTTACCAGGTACTAAAAATAATTAAAGGTGACCTAATATGCAAAATTAATATTATGCACATTTTTGTTCTTGCATTTGGGTTTCTACTGATTCTAAAAACAATCCAAGCACTTAAAAAAAGCACTGGGCCAAGTTTATGTATTGTTATCAATACATAAATTTGGCAATAAGTTTATGTATTTTAGTGTCTAGAAAATGATATCGGGGAAAAAGGAGTAAATTTCCACCAACAAACTCTGGAAAAATAAATCTCGGAAATGTCTTAGTTTGAAAAGTTAAATAGTTACTTGGAAAACCCCCCAAAATTTTATATTGGTCTTTTGAATTTCTTAGTTTGAAATTTGAAATTTGAGATTAATCTCAAAATGTTGAGATTAATTTAAGAATTTTGAGATTAATCTCAGAAATTCCTTAGTTTGAAAAGTGAAAACGTTTTGCTAAAGAAAATAAAAACGCTTGATCTTGCAATTTCTGAGTTTTTTGGTGGAAATTTACTCCTTTTCTAGTTTCCTATCTTCACCATTGCTTAAATGAGCAGGGCCTCACGCTCACCTAGCAACCCAGAAGTCCCCACAGTTACCTGGCAACCCCAGCCACGCCCACTCCTGTTACCTAGCAACATAAGTTCCAGCACTTTTGTTTGGCTAGTTTTACCTAAAACGGTTCATTCTGAACAAATCAAACTGAAATCTTGTTATCTGAGATTGATTTGTTTTTCTTGTTTTGCCCACAGACCCGTCCTAATCTGTACAGGTCATCTTTAATGTGTCACCATGGCAACTCTTTGTTTTCTACGCAGATTCATAAGATTAATTTAAGTTTTGAGCATTAAACAATAAATTTATTTCCACCTGAAGGTAGATTTAAATGGTTTAAGAAGCTGGTAAACACCCAACCCTGTTGTAATCATGCCCCGGTACGTACAAATTATAATTGGGTGCACTTTCTTTTTTCCCATGTCTGCATTTTTTATAACTAAACTGATAAGTGCCCATAGTTATGTGTAGTAATGATTAGCTATTGATGGCAATAATTACTGGGGTCTCTTGAGGATTCAGATGACAAGATGTTGCTCTTCAAACAGTTCACTGAGTCCCAGCGTTTTAATGTGACTGCGCAAAATTTGTGCTGCTGGTGCTATATGATATGAAATAATGAGGTTGTACTAATTAATTTGCATAATTGTTGTTTAATTGCAGAAGCCCAGAGCGATAAGGCTGCAGCAGCCCCTGCTGGTAAGAGACTAAGTGGCACCTAATCTGGGCTCTCAAGGGAATCCACAGTGACTCAGCTTACACTGCAAAAACACAAAACCTTTCCAAGTATATTGGTCTGGTTTCTAGTGCAAATGTCTTACTGGACTGGAAATAAGACAAAACTAACTTGCAAGCAAATTCTCAGCAATATAGCAGCTTCTTTTAAATCAGTAATTCCTTAATATTGATGGAAAATGACTGGTTCTACTGGCAGATTGTTTCACTTGTATACATAAACGTAACAAAAGTCATAATGAAATTCATTGGTTTGGTTTTTTAATTTAAAATAAAGTAATGTTTTTGTTCATTAATGATCTAAATGTATGTGTTTTAATTTCTATAGGTTCATTATCTGTCACTTTAGAGCTGGTGAAATATAAGAATAGACTTAGATTAGTTGTTTATTAGAAATAAACCAATAATCAAAAAATAAAAACAGATCACCAAAACTTCATACGGTAATGTAGTTGGCACTAATGTGTTTAGAGGCTAATAAACTTAAAAATATCTAATAATTTACTTTGTTTTAAGTGAAATAATCAGCCAGTGGATTTACTACTAACTTTTATTCATTTTGAGGAATTATTGACTAAAAAAGTCAAAACGTTGCCAAAAAGTTATTTGTAAGTTGGTTTTGTATGACAGTGTATTACGGTTGTGATAGGTAGAAAAATTAGTGAATTTCTGTAAAAAAAAAAAAAAATTTTTGAGATTATCAGAAATTTTCTAGAAAAATAAGTACAATTTTTTTTTATTTTTAAAAAATTATTTTTTAAACTCAGAATTTTCAACTGCTATTATTTTCAGAATAGCAGTTTTTTTTCTACTTTATATTTAACTTTTAAAACTTTGGAATTTCCCTGTTTTTTTTTCTACAAATTTTCTGAAATTAAAATTTTTTGGCAGAAATGTTCTGCTCCTGTATTATTTTATCTGTAAAGGCCTGAGTACACCTTTGCAGCCTTGTTTTATTTCAAGTACTAAGTTATTTGCACTACAAAAACATTTGGTAATATTACATTTTTTTGTAGTGTAGCTGACATTTACCCCTTTGTTTATGCAGACTGGCTTCTCCAGAATCATTTCTGATTAATGTTCTTGCTGTTCTTACTTTCAGACAAAAAGGGTAAGAGAAACCCACCACATCCTTCCCAATCGTTCCTATAATCATCATCATCGTCATCATCATCATCATCCGGTGTTTCTTTCCGATCATTCAGAGAAGCCAGCCGAGGAGGACGGTAAGGCTGAGAGATGAAACAAACACAGAAGCTGTGATCTTCTGTGGGTGATGGGACTGAGTGTGGAGGTGCATGACTCCCACGGCGTCGCTGCTGGATGGAGCAGGAGGCCGTTTTACCGTCTCTCTGGCTTTTATTGGCGCCGAGCGCTCACTTTTAACTCCGCGATTTAAACCCAGCTGGTGGAATCCGGAGCGAAGCAGGAGCCGTTTATTCACTCTGCATGGATCCATGTATGATTTTTGGTATTTCAGCGCAGCTTTACATCATGCAATGCAGGTTATTTCCTCACATCTGTCGTTTACTCTTATTGTAGCCATCTACCCTGCAAAAACACAAAGTTTTACCAATTATTTTTGGTTTATTTGTAGTGCAAATATCTTAGTACACTTGAAATAAGACAAAACTTACTTTTCAGCAACATATCAGAGCTTTTGTAAAGTCAATAATCCCTTAAGATTTATTTTTAAAAAGTGCTTGTTCCACTGGCAGATTATTTTACTTGTAATATGGAGAAATTACATTGCTATAGGTGAAATTATCTCATAACAGAACTATTACTTTTTCATCAATGTTAAAGAATTATTTATATAAAACAAGTTACTGAATATTCCTAAAAATTTACTTGGGTTAGTTTTGCACGACGATGTATTAGTTATTGTAGATAAGAAAAAAAGAAAGGAGTAAATTAATGTAAAAAAATTCAAAAATTGTTCCAGTGGAACGAGAATTGGTTCATCAATAGATGAAAACAACTCCCATGTCTTGCTGAAAAAGTTTTGTTTTTATTTCAAGTGTACTAAATAAATCAAAAATCCATTTTGTTTTGTGTTTTTGCAGTGCATTAAAAAACATGTCAAAAACATTTTTGGTGAAAACAAAAATAATTTATGACATACTGGTGGAAGAAAAGCTAATTTAATAAAAATTTTAGATCCACGTTGAAGTGAGGTTAAGAAAAAGAAAAAAATCTTTTGAATGAGGGACTCAAAAAACGGAGCCCTGCAGGGGACGTGGGGAAAATGGTTCTGTTGCGTTTCCTCGCAATATTCTTACTGCAATATTTGCTGGTCTATTTTGTATACTGTCAAAAATGTCAATTTAAAATTTTAAATGTGTACATATTTAAAGAGCCTCAGTGAAAACGTGTTTTTTATTAATTGTTCGGTGCAAAAACTGAGTGGAAATCGATTTATTCACTGCATGTTTATGGCTGAGATGGAACTGCACATGAAAACTTTAACACAAAAAAGACACCAAAGAAACTGTCCGATGACTTTATATTACTTGTAGTAATAACTCAGAAAAAGTAAAACGATAATAATAATAACTTCACAGATGTAAACAAACGTGGTTCTCTGATCTCTCTTTGACAAGATGAGACCAAAATCCAGTTTTTCATCCAGAAACTCTGCAGACGAGTCTGCTGTGAAATAAAGGATGAACCAAACAATGTTTTCTTAAAATGAACTCAAATTAAACCTTGGATCGCTCTAAATATTTCAGTTTTATTTCCAGGCTTTCCAGACGTCTTTCCCAGCGGTAATTTAATTCTATATCATAACTTGTTCTGCGTCAAACTCCTGGATTAAATAAAGCGTCTCAGATATTCCCACAGCCCTTGATGTTAAGCATGTTTGGTTGCGCTCCGCTGAGTGTGTCTGATTTTCTCCGCGCTGCGATCAGTTGTCGCCGCGCGTTTTTCCCCAACATGCTGCAGATCATGAGACGTTTGAGGAAAACAGGAGGAACCGGCGATTATTCCTCACAATTTATGTCCCCAGCTGCATAAAGCAGCAACAAATCCAGACGTTTTCAGTGAAATTCATGACTGGATAAACTAAGTGTGAAATTGTTAAATATGGGTAGATGACCATAAAACATTTATGTTCAATGTTTTTACAGCTGCATACATCAAAGGGAATCGTAATGAAGAAGGTTATTTATTTTCCTTGTGTCTGGGAAATGTTTGAAGAGTCCCTGGATCCTTTGTTAAATCCAGACTTATGAGTGTTAAATTTGCTCAGACTTGGTTCACTTTAATGTCAGCTCTCATTCACATCAGCTTTGTTTGGTCCCTTTTAATCAAAGTCCAGTCCGTTTGTCTGGAAAGTCCAGTATGTTTGGGAAGATGTGAATGTTCCTTCAACCCCAAAAATAAACCTCAGTCTCAGTTCAGTTAAGTAAAATCTGGTGCAGTTTGAATGCTTATGTGAAAACCAAGCAGACCAGAAAACGTACCAAAAGCAGGAAGTGGACTACTGCGCAGGGCATTCTGGGTAAATACAACCAAAACAATCAAACTAGCTTAATGCCAGCATCAGAAATGATTCGTAATCTTTTACAAAGAAAGAGAAATCCTACATCTGCCACTCCATTTGTCGTTTACTTTCTTGGTGCAGCGCCCCTACAGGCAAGGAGGGGAACTAGTTTTTCAAAGGGTTTGAATCATTTGACACACTGCAGACGGGAAAACATCCAAGTCTCTCACAGCAGCCGTGTTTAGTCCGTTTTAATTTAACTCTAGTTTGTTTGTCTAGAAAGTTCAGTTCAGTTGGAGGTGTTTGTAATCGGCTTTAGTTTGGTTGAAGTGAACTCTGGTCCAGTTTGAATGCATATGTGAACACCAAGCGAACCACAGACTGCTTCAAAAGCTGGAATCGGACGAGAGCAGGGCATTCTGGGTAAATACAACCAAAACAAACGTTCTAGCGGAACAAATGTCTCAAAAGCAAAAATCCTACAACCACTAAAATCTGACGCACTCCACTTTCATCTACATTTTGTGAAGAAGAAAGTTGCGTTCAGTTTCTCCTCCAGAGGTTTTCATGTTGTTTCCTTCAGTAGTTCTTGGTGCAGCGCCCCCCACAGGGTTTTAAAAGGTTTTTGTTCGTTTGACTCACTACAGTGTTAAAGTGAACCGCAGCAGCTGAAAACATAACTCTTCAATCGAACCGAGTGAAAACATCCCAGAACGCAAAAGGAAGAAAGATGTTCCTGTGCCTCTGCAGCCAGTTATCATAATAAACTTTCCGCAGAGTGATTAAGCGTTTTTGCACGTGTGCAGTGATGAAGTGGAACAGCCATTTAAACCAACACTGCAGCTCATTTATAATGAGTCGCGGTCTTCAGGGGGCCAACACTCGGCGACTTACGCTTGTGCCCCACAAGACTCCGTTGTAAGCGATGATCATGAGCAGCAAACGAGACATTAGACCTGAACAAGCATGTCTG